>CAWUFW010004328.1:142500-1571987 GCA_963921515.1 Calotriton arnoldi
CGGTCTTCTGTACGCCACATTTCCCGCGTCAACCACTGGGTGGGGATTTGGTACTGGGCTCTTCCCTCTTTACTCACCGTTACTGAGGGAATCCTGATTAGTTTCTTTTCCTCCGCTTAGTAATATGCTTAAATTCAGTGGGCTGCCACATCTGATCTGAGGCCATAGTCGGATGCCGAAGCATGGGGGAACCGGGTACGCAGGCCACTGGGCTGCAGGGGCCAAGGTCGCAGCAGCGCACCCTTTTTCCCAGATCGGAGGCCATAGACTGTGGGGACAGGCAAGCACCCGAGGGCCTGGCAGGGGGGTGGCCCTCCCCTGAACCAAGCCGCAGAAGTGGGCACTGAGGTGGTGCGTGTGGGTAGCCATGGGACACCACAGAAAGCCACACGTGGCACACAGCAAGGCACCCCGGGACGTGCCCGGGGCGGACCAGTTGCCAGTCTGTACCCCACGAATGCATGAGGAAAGGCTAGGCAGGCCGGCAGTGTACCTCCACAATAGACCAGGGAAGAGGGATCTTATGACGGGCAATCAGGGGTCTGACCTTGTGGGGGATGAAGGGAGCAGAGCTACTCTGCGAAGGCCCCAGCCGCGCACTGGGGAAGCCCTGGGGCAATTGACAATCGAGTGACCCTCAGACAGGCTTAGCCCCGGAAGATACCCGGGGCCGCAAGTCGCATTCAAAGTGTCGATGATCAATGCAATTCACACTAATTCTCGCAGCTAGCTGCGTTCTTCATGGACGTGTGAGCCGAGTGTTCTACTGCCAAGAATTACAGGCAACTTTTCGCAGTGTTCGCCCTTCTGAGGGTCAGGAGACATGGGAGGAAGGCGATGCCATCCTTCCGTCCACTGCCCACATGGCAAGATGCCGGGTGCCCCATCAAGGCTTTTCCTCTGGAAGTCGGACTCCATGATTCGAAGAGCATTTCCAGGCGCTAGGCCCGGGAGCCCCCATCCCCCACGGAGAGGGGGGCTCCCGGGGCAGCAGAAGCAGGCAGCCCCACTGCTGCCAGTCCCTCCCAGAGGACTGGGAGTGACCACGCGAGTCTTCAAACCCTCAGCCTGGCCACATGGGACCAGGACAAACCAGATACGTGGCAATGAGTGAGGGTCACCCAACTTGCACATCAGCCGTTTGCCACCGGGCTCGACTTCTGTGAAGTCAAGAGTCCCTGGCTTGGCCGGCGACCCGAGCCATGCCAGCAGGCTGGTGGGTAGGCCACCCCCTGCCCTGGTCGGAGATGCCGGAAGGGACGATCCCTGATCCCGCACGCCTCCAGAGAGGATCAGGGGCCCCCTCGTGGCCCGGCTGGGCCGTGGGGGCCCGGTCGGAACTCCTGGTTCCAGCCGCATCAGGGAGGCCTCCCCAGGGTCATGGTACACAGCCCGGGGTGCTTTGCCCAGTGGCGGGCCTGAGGATAGGGCCAAGGACAGGGGGCTCCGACCCCGTGGACCACCGGGGCCCCAGGCAGAGCTCCTGAACATGACCGAGCAGGGTAAGTCTCTTCGGACCCGATGGAGCCTGTCCCAGGGCCTTGGCGGTGCAGCAGGATAGAGGACGGAGCCCAGGGTGAGAGCGCCCACCCCAGGGCCTGGTGGGGCCCCAGGGCCCAGTGGGAGCCTCTGGGCCCAGCCTCCATGGAGGCCTCCCCGGACCTGCAGGACCCCGTCCAGAGCGCTTTACTATGTGGCGAGCCTGAGTATGAAGCCCAAGACGGGTGGGCCCGACCCCAAAGCCTGGGCCCACGAACTTCTGAACATGACCAAGCAGAGGAAGCCTCCCTGGGTCTGATGGACCCCCATCCTAGGCCCTTGGTGTTGCAGCAGGCCGTAGGATGGAGCCCAGGGTGGGAGCACATGCCCCAGGCCCCAGTGTTGGCCCAGTCAGAGCTTATAGACCTGTCCACGCAGAGAAGGCCTCCCCGGGCCTGCGGGATCCCATCCCGGGCACTCTGCCATGCGGCAGGCCAGAGGACAGAGATCAGGATGGGGGATCCCACCCCAGGGCCCGCTGGTGCCCCGGTCAGAGCTCCTGTAAACAGGCCAAGCAAGGGAAGCCTCCCTGGGCCTGACAGACCCCTGTCCCGGTCCTTGGCAGTGCGGCTGGCCGGAGGATGGAGCCCAGGTTGGGAGCACGTGCCCAG
Organism: Calotriton arnoldi; assembly: GCA_963921515.1. Taxonomy (NCBI): domain Eukaryota; kingdom Metazoa; phylum Chordata; class Amphibia; order Caudata; family Salamandridae; genus Calotriton; species Calotriton arnoldi. The sequence continues at coordinate 144,651 of CAWUFW010004328.1, forward strand.
GGCCCGGCCAGAGCTACTGTGCCCGGCCACGACGGGGAGGCCTCCCTGGGCCTTCAGGACCCCGTCTCTGGTACTTTGCCATGCAGCGGACCTGAGGACGGGGGTGCCCCACTCTAGGGCCCGCAGGAGCCCCAATCCTGGGCCATCTGGTCACAGGCTGACAACCGATGGACCGCAAGGGGGTCCGGAGAACCCTGTCCCTAGTAATCAGGAGGAAGGCTACCGCCCTTTCGTGTAATCCATGCACACCGAGAGACAGATGGGACCGAAAGCGCAAACGTACTCGACCTCCTAGAGCCCTGGCTGGGCTCGAGGAAGCAAATGAGCCCTCATCGGGACTTTCAGGGCAGCCCAGCCATCTGGAGGCGTCATTGGAAAGCATTGCACATCACCAGATGGCCGAGGGGCTCAGTGCATCCAGATGGCCGAGCTCAAAGGACAGCCATTGGTCGCTCTGTCCTTGGAGGGGACTCTGTGGCCCGGGTGCTCAGAGCCCCAACTGGGCCTCAGGCCTGGTGCTGCAAGGGGGCCCTGATGGACCTCCAACCTGGGGCCCGCAGGCACCTTAATATGTTGGCAAAGCGGGGGAGACCTCCCCAGGCCCAAAGGACCCCCATCCCGGACCCTTGGTGGTGCGGCAGGCCGGAAGATGGAGACCAGGGTGGGAGCGCCCACCCCGGGGCCTGGCGGGGTCCACCTGTCAGAGCACCGGGGCTGTGCCGTGCTGAGGAGGCCACCCTGGGCCCGCAGTACACCATACCGGGTGATTTACCTTGCGGCGGGCCCGAGGACGGGGCCCAGGATGGAGGGCTCCCACCCGCTACCCGCCTGGGCCCCGGCCAGAACTCCTGGACCTGGCCAAGCAGGGGAAGACCCCATGCCCAATGGACCCCCATCCCCGGCCCTTGGCAGTGTTGCAGGCTGGAGGACAGAGCCCAGGCCAGGAACAACCGCCCGGTGCTTGGCGGTGCCCCAGGGCTCGGTCAGAGCCTCTGGGCTTGGCCACACCGTGGAGGCCCCCTTGGGCCCGCAGGACCCTGTCCTAGGTACTTTGCCATGCAGCGGGCCTAAGGCCGGAGCCCAGGAGGGGGGCAACTGCTTCTGAACCTGGTCAAGTAGGGGAAGCCTTCCTGGGCCCGATGGACCCCTGTCCCGAGCCCATGGCGGTGTAGCAGGCTGGAGGACGAACCCCAAGGCGGGAGCGCCCACCCCGTGGCCCGGTCAGAGCTCATGGACCCGGCCTCGCAGAGTAGGCATCCCCGGGCCCACGCAACCCTGTCCCAGGCACTCTGCCATGCGGCCGGCCAGAGGACGGAGATCAGGATGATGGACCCCAACCCAGGGCCCACCAGGGCCCTGGTCAGAGCTCCTGAACCATGTCAAGCAGGGGAAGCCTCCCCGGGTCCGATGGACCCTGTCACGGGCCCTTGGTGCTGCAGCTGTCCGGAGGATGGTGCCCAGGTCAGGAGGGCCCACCCGAGGGCCCGGTTAGAGCTCCTGTGCCCGTCCCTGGCTCTTTGCCATGCAGTGGGCCTGAGGACAGAGCCAAGGACGGGGGGCCACCCCAGGGACTGCTGGGGCCCTGTTCCTGGGACATTTGGTCACTGGCTGAGAACCGCTGAACGGCAAGGGGGTCTGGAGTACCCTGTCCCTAGTAATCTGGAGAAAGGCTACCCCCCTTTCTTGTAATCCATGCACACCGAGTGGCAGAGGGGACCAAAGGTGCGAACGCACCCAACCTCCTGAAGCCCTGGCTGGGCTCACGGAAGCAAATGAGCCCTCATCGGGACTTCCAGAGCAGCCCGGCCATCTGGACACGCCCTTGGAAAGCATTGTGTGTGACCAGATGGCCGAGGGACTCAGTGCGTCCAGATGGCCGGGCTCAAAGGACGGTCATCTGGTTGCATTGTGCCTTAACGAAAAGGCTTTTGCTTGTCCTTGGAGGGGACCGGGACTTTGCAGCCTGGGTGCTGCTCAGAGCCCCAGCTGGGCCTCAGGCATGAGGATGCAAGGGGGGCCCTGACGGACCTCTGACCCGGGGCCCGCAGGCATTTAACATGCCGGCAAAGCGGGGGAAGTCTCCCCGGGACCAAAGGACCCCTGTGTCGGGCCCTTGGCAGTACGGCAAGCCAGAAGATGGAGCCCAGGGTGGGAGTGTCTGCCCCGGGGCCCGGTTGGAGCTCCTCGGCCCGGCCGTGCCGAGAGGTCTCTCCCGGTCTGTTGGCCCCCGTCCCGGGCTCTTTCCACGTGGCGGGACCAAGTATGGGGCCCAGGACAGGGGGCTTTCACCCCAGGGCCTGCCGGGGCCCCAGTCAGAACTTCTGAACCCAGCCAAGCAGCGAAAGACTCCCCTGGCCTGATGGACCCCATTCCGGCCCCTTTGCGGTACGGCCGCTGGAGGATGGAGTCCAGATTCCACCCCAGGGCCTGGCTCAGTCAGAGCTTCTGAACCCGGCCAAGCAGGGGAAGCCTCCCTGGCCCGGACAATTTGTAATAACACTTGTTCTACTATTCTGTGTTCCCCTTAGATTTTGGACCGTAGCTCAGCCGGCACCTGGAGAAACCTGGCCAACCTGTACATTTTTTTAAGCTAAACACCTAGGGCTATCCAGAGTAGGCTGACTTGCACGTTTTATTACCCAGAATCCCTTGCAAGCATCAAACTTTGACCAAAAAAAAACAAATTTGCCTCACATTTCTGTGATGGAAATTTCTGGAATCTGCAGGGAGCCACAAACTTCCTTCCACCCAACATTCCCCCAAGTTTCCCATAAAAATGGTGCCTCACTTGTGTGGGTAGACCTAGTGTCCGCTACAGGAAACGGCCCAAAACGCAACATGGACGCAGCACATCTTTCCACCGAACACTGACCCTTTTTTTCCAATGAACGGTTAATATATGCATGTTCAATATTTGGATTGCTGATCTTTGTTTAGACTTAAACCTTTCTACTATCAGAGACGATTGCGCCTGAGAAGGTATATATCACAGAAGTTGCTTGCAAGCAATATTCACAGTGGTGTACGTGTGTGTGTGTCTTTCTGTGTGTGTGTGTGTGTGTTTTGGTGTGTCTGTGTGTTTGTGCTTGCGTATTTGTGTGTCTATCATCTACTCACAATTATGTCTCCACACATCTCTTCAAGTATGGGTTTTTTGTCACAGACATTGGCTTAGAAAGGACAACAGTACTGGTACCCTTCGAGACATGGCTGCTAATTGACAGAAAAGGGAGATCGAACAAGCAAATTGCGCAGATCCTTCATTGAGTATTTATAAGCTTGTAGCCGCTTCCTCTATGTCAAGTTCAAACAATAGATCTCGACAACAGATGGATAATTACGCCCTCGTTTAACTTTGCTTCTATGATCTAAATGAGTTCAATTCTTTTCACATGGTTAAAGTTGTTAAATCTGCAATCGATTTCTTTTCGGTGCCACACACTGAATGAACTGACGGGGCACTGATCCAGCACTCAGCAAAAAAATAAAAATATGATGCGCACATTTTGTAGGTTCGCATTAGTTATTTTTTTCTGTTTAAACACAATTGCAGTACTTTTTTGATTCCACTGCCTTGATATAAAATGATTGATCAGGAAGAACCTATCAGATAATGATGTTTGGTTTTCACTCACCTAAAAGTATGAGTGGGATTACTGTGCCCCATTTTTTATTTGCAAATTATACTTCTGTTTTTACTGCTATGCCATTTGTTATATCTATTGTATTTATTTTCTTTTTCAATCTTTTAGAAATTCTTCCAGCTTTGTTTTTGTCTTATTTCAAAATGCCATCCTTGCACTCACTTAGTGAAATGCTACAATAGTCTTATGGGAATACTCGAATGTATACGCAAGATTCTAGACACTGCATGGAAGAAAAGGAAATATAAGCCACTGAGCTCAAAATAAATGCTGACATTTCTAAATTACTTTGTATGACTGAGACATTCTAAAGGGTGATTTGTAAATGCAAGGTAAGGGATTCATTATATTAAAAATTGTTTGAGTTTACCCGATCCTCAGTAAAATATATTTTGAATTTGATTTCATATATGTATCTTTCATACAAAACCTCGTGTGATTGAAAAGTTTGTTTTTTATCTTGTCATTAGTAGAGAACCTCATTTCTTCAACATTCCTAGCCACTCATGTACCACATTGACCAGATAGATGACCAGAAAGAGACCAAGCCACTGGGGTCATCAGGCTGTGAAGAGAGAGATTACACAAATATAAGAAAGCAATAAACAAAATACAAAATATCGTTCTGGGGAAGAAAAAAGAAACAGATAAATAAAATATGAAAAAAAACCAAATACTGCGTACGTCTATATGTTCCTAATTAGTTGCCTTGAACTCACTTAATCATTTTTCAGCGAAAGTATTTCTAATTAAATCTCAACTGTGTATTTTCATAAACTTTGAGATCTATCCCTTTCCTTTAGTTAAACTATGTGTGCGAGTGTTGACTGCATTCATTATGAAACGTTTATTGAAAATCTTGTACTTGGATCCAGCCAGAAGGCATCCCCTCAAAACAACCAAGCTAAGAATATATATGGTTTTCTTTCAGAAAAAGTACTTTCCATGATAGCCTTTGTCTTCTTCTTTTACTCCCTCTTTCTCTAATTTCTCTTCCAACCATGCCCAAGGGTGATCTTCTTTTGTGAGATGAATGTAGTTTAGTAGGTACTCTGCAGTTATAATTTAATTAAAAGCACAATTATTTACTGAGGTTTTGCATCAATTTACTTACCATTATGAAATTCAGCGCAAACATTTGCAGCAAGCATACGTGCACAAGTAACCCTTAGTAAATCATCCACCTAGTGTTCTAGAAATCCAATGTCCATCTTTAATGCAATCAACTCTCCAAAGTAGATAGAATATGTAAGCAAGGTATCATTTATACAGGCCCCTAAAAAGACAGTGGGCCTGATTTACAAAGGTCCTCCGCATTCGTGGCGGAGCCCCCGCACTCGGGGCAAAATCTCCGCAATGAGAGATCTCATTGTGGGGGGAATAAATAGTACCTCAATCACGTTGGGAGTAGCGGACGGGCACAGATTAACTTGAATCAATCTGTGCTTGGTCCCTGCTCCACAGCAATGATCGGAAATGACGTTTTGCCTGTACTGGACAATTAAGGAGTCTGTAAATAAGAGTGACGTGAAGCCAAGAAATGGTAAGCAATTGGCGGTCTCCAAGCACTTTTTTGTTTACAATAGTGTCTCACTAGTGCATGCTCAACCCTAAAAATGACCTACATTTCTAATTTGTGAATCAATACTTTTTTGGCCATAAACTCTTTTTGGGGATGCGGGGCACGCTGTAGAGAAACGTTGTGTGAAATCGTGCCTTTCAAAGCATATTGGACCAGTGACATTGTGCAAAACTAGGCATGAGTTTTATGGCTTATTTATGGTTGTTGTGGAGGTTAGCCACTAAAAGTAATTTGGGGATTAAATTAGTGGTATAAGGTTATTTTATGGCTCAAAACGAGGCCACTTTGACCACACAATCAGCCTGTATTGACTCAGAAAGCAAGACTATTCTGAATTTTGGCCCTGTGTTTCTGATGTTGCCCTATTACCAAATAATTCTATACAATTCTTTCAGTCACGAGGGTGAGGGTGATATCACACTGGTGATTCATATGTAGAAATGCAACAAAAATATTGGCCAAAGGGCATACAGTCTTTAAAGTATAAATGTTTTAAGTTTCTTGACGTTTTGTGTCCCTTAATGGAGATAGTAGGGTAAAGACGCCTTGTTGGTATTAGCGCGCTTTATAAAACTTTTATAACATAACATAACAAAGATGTCTTTCTAAAGGACACGCCCATTCTCGACTGATATAATTTGGTACGTTCATTATTGTTGCATTATTTTATTGTTATTGGAAGGCATGCAATATTCATCTCTCACTTCCGCTCGAGTGGTAAACAGTCTTCACCTTTAGAACCATGGAAAGTGGTGGAGAGCAGGGTTAATGCACATTTGATCTATTTATTTACCATCTAAAAGCTCCCTCCCCAGCATTCCCTACCCAGACTGAAATTATGAGTGAGCCTCGAAGCCGGTCTCTGGATTAGGTGTGTCTGGGTTGCCCAGGCTGTTTGGTGGTGGATATCAAAAACTTTACAAATCACAGCCCACTCATCCAAGTACCCTTAAAATATGACAAAATGATCAACTCAATTCATAAAACAATGTTGTGCTACTCAGCTAAATGTGCTATTTAAATGATTGAATATTGACTGAATATGTTTCAAAGTGGCTTTGCCAACACCTCCAGAACTTTTCGCAAAATAGACTGATGTGTGCCTATTAAATGGGCTGGAGTAGATGCAAGAAAGAGTTCCTGAAAGCCTCTGCTTTTGCTGTCAATTGAAAGGATTGTTTTGGGTTCAAACATCAATCACTATCTAATGTATTTAAGAAGTGTCTGTCATATGAATGAGTCATTCATATCTCTTAAGCGAATAAAAGGCAACATCCTGCAGCTGAAGCACTTTCAGCTGCTGGAAAACACTAAGTCAGTGTTCCTGGGAAGCCACAGATTGTCTTACTGTGTTTTTTTTTTCCCCTTTTCGCTGTTCCTGTAGTTCTCATGGTGACTTCTGTTTCGATAATTGTTCTCTTGGATGGTATCAAAACGACTACTTAAAAGGATTCCAAAAAGTGCGGCGTTTTTCACAGAAAAGATTGCCATAAATTGTCTGGAACTGAAAGCCTATTTTCTTTCAAGCAGATATATGAACAAGGGGGTTGTTTGTCACCAAATCGCCACTTCTACCTGAGTCGAGATGAATTGGTCCCAGCAGAGCTGAGTCTTGATTACAAACCTTCTTGTGTTCAAAGTTGCAGCATTCAAGCGTTGTGGAACTGTGACTTGGTACAAATAGAAGCTTTAGGAAAGCGTTCCAGTAGTTCTGAGGAAACTAGAATGAAGGGGGTATTTCACAAAGAAGCCATGCCGCACACTGCCGGGAAAAAATTCCATTCAGCACACAGATGCCCTGGTTAACCGAGAGGGTCAGTATGTTGTGGGACAGACAGGTCAGACAGGTTCCAGATGCTAGTTATTCATCGACTACCAACATCCACATGGAAGAGGGTCCATCTGACGTTACTGAAGGCACTCCTGCCTGCCATTCGTGTGGTGAATCACAGTGTATCACAGAGGACGAGTCGCTGACGGTGGACCATTCTTTGAAATGCCTGATTTTCTTACCCACTGTGGTAAGCAAACTTCCACTGTTGCACAGAAAGTGTAGAATCACGCAGAGATCCTATATTTCCTATAATTACCTAAAGTGTGGAATAACATGAACTTGTCATGAATGTATGCTTTCCGCTTATCCATGTTCATCTGTATTAACAGAGCAAAAGAATGAAAAGCCACGTTTTGTTTTCATTTTTTAAAGTGTAGCTTTAATTATGCTCGTGGCCTGCCTTTTTCCTTCGCAGCAGACATTGTGATGTCAGAAGTCAACAGTAATAAGGTATTACAGTTGAGTGGCTAGTAAGGAAATTAGAGATGGGCTTTTATACACGAATTTCAGGCTCATGTATATTATAAGTAAATATAAAACATGCAGGAATTGTTTTGGTGGGTGTGCAAAAGTATGCCGCTGTCTGATGCCAGAGATTGAGCCCATTGCATTTCCTGGCAATTTTTAGCCACTGAAACCAAGTAAAGGATCCAGCAAATAGAAACCTACAAATTATTATTTAGTAACACATCACAGTAAACTATTAAAGCATCTTCCTACTGCCACCCTACACCATCATGCCAGAAGCAAGATCATCACAAGAAGTTACTGCCTACATCAAAGTGCCACCCCCAGTCACTCAGGCTGGCACCCAGAGCGTGGGGCTCAGGTGGAAGAGGTGGTTGAAGTTGTGGGTGAATTTCTTGAAGAGGCAGGTGAATACCGAGACAGACAAAAGCAACATCTGATTGATCTAGTAGGGCATGATGGCAGACGCCTGATTAGGATATTCTCATGAAAGGAGATGGAAACATGAAAATCTCAAGGATGCACTGTGTGTGCAGTTCAACCCAAAAAGAAACATGGACCAAGAGTGCCAGATTTTCAACTCACATGCCAAGAGCCAGGCAACCCGTTATCAGATTTTATTGCAAGACTAGGAAATTTGGTACAACACATTACTTTTAATACCTACAGAAATGAAGACGCAATTCGACTGCGAATGATGTAAGGTTGTTTGTCACAAACTGGACAACACAAATTTCTCAAGAAGCCGCTCTCCCTAAATTAAATTCCAGAGAGGGCAAATGCAGGTGAGCTGGCCAAAGAAAAAGTATCTCAGGATTCTACAAGAAAGAAGAGAAAGAAGGAGGGATGTCTCATAGACCAAAAAGGATAATGGGAGCGACAAATAGGGAAGCTAAGAGGAGTGAGGGAAGATCTCAAGAGGGCAAAGATCAGTCAGAAATGAAGCAACACAGTAGGAGATGTGGATCACAATGCTATGGCCCAATAACACACATTGCAGAAGTGGGGAGTGAAGCAGAGACCTGGGCAACCATGGACTGTGTTATAACTTGCCCTTTATAATTATCTGTTCCATTGAAAGAATGCTAACCATGTCAGCATCGGAACGCATTGACCTCATTACATGAGAGTCAGTTGTAGCGTCCGGCTGCTGACATGGACTTCCCGGTGGGTGTACAATAAACCTAACCTGAAGTTCCCACAGAGATTCTTTGTTTCATTACTGGCGACGACTAGAGCCACAACGTACACCCACCCAAGAACCCCGCGTGTGTTTTTCAGGATTCACCGTTTCACGCTCAGATCTTCGATTTCAAGGTTGGTCAAGACTTTCATTTATGTTTGCGTCATTAAATTTAAGGAAGCTTTTTGGTGCGCAACCATTTTTATTTTTGGACTTTGGCTTTGTTGGAGTTTCTATTTTTAATTATAATCGCTGTCTCGCGAAGTTGTCAATACAGTTGTTGTGCGCGAGCAGAAGATTTGAATATAAATAACTCACCGCGCGGACATCAGCATTGTTCCAGCGCGTGAGTCTCTTTGGCTCCCTGAGGGAATTGGAGCCTCGGCGTATCACGCGATGGCGTTTCACGTCTTCACACGTCAATAGCAACGCCACACAAAGACTAGAGCGGTAACTGCTGCCGGCACATGAATTCAATGAGATCAGCGGTAGCGTTAATTAGACGCAGTAACTGTGAATCACAACGTTAACTGGATGCAGTGACTGCCGTTTTCACACGTATTCAACCAGATCAGCTGTTCCAGTGTTTCTTAACAGCGCGTGCAAAGTGTTTCACGTCTTCACACGGATTCAACCAGATCAGATGTTCTAGTGTTCCTTTACAGCGCGTGCAAAGTATTTCACGCATTACAATTTTTTTTTTTTAATTACAGCCTTAACTGGACCTTTGCTCATATCCCGTCAACGCTAACGCTGCATCAGCTGTTTATTTATTTTTATTCCTGCTTCACAGCGCTTATCAAGAAACTCTTTCTTAGTTTAGCTTGTTTTATCTTGTTATTTTAAATTCTTGTTTTAGGTTATTAATTTAGTTTGTTTTGTTAGCTTGTTACGTTCTCTTTCTTTCAGGATGTCGACCTCCAGTGGCATGAGTCAGCCACCTCAATTCTTATGTGAACGTGGTGAACCAATATTACCTTGGAAAAAATGGAAGCCTCTGTTTGACTCCTACCTAATTGCCATTGGTGGTGAGAGATTCTCAGCCACCAGGAAACAAGCTGTGTTACTCCACAACCTTGGCATTGAAGGTAGAAACATTTATGATAGCTTAGATCCTATACCAATTGGCAGGGAAGCAGGTGAACCCAGTGATGTTTATGAAATGAGTGTTTTGCTACTACAAACACATTTTGGGCCACGTCTCAATGTCGTAATGGAACGTCACAAATTTTTCATGCGCACTCAAAGCAAAGGGGAAAGAGTTGGCAACTATGTGGCTGCATTAAAATCACTCACCCAGACTTGTGACTTTGAACAGTTGACCGATTCTCTCATTCGTGACCAATTGGTGCGATGCACAAATGACCCGAAAGTGCAAGAAAAACTGCTGGCAAAGAATCCCAATCTTATGGAGGCAATCACCATTGTGGAAAGCATAGAACATACTTCCCACTGGGTGAAGGAAATTCGTACTCCTAGTGCAACCGTAGATAATAGCACTAACTCTATTAGAGGTGATTCCAACAATCCTTATGGAGAAACTGCAATTGCTGCTGTATCCAAGGCCACTGTGAAAGTTGAAAAGGGGATCAGCAAAACTGATAAATCAAAATTTGTCTCGAGTTGGAACAAAGATGGTAAGACAAAATGCCCGAGATGTGGAAGTATCAACCATGGTCCCAACTATCCAAACTGTTTTGCCAGAGGCACAAATTGCAATAACTGTGGAAAAAAGGTCACTATGCCCGCATGTGTAGGTCTGGAAAAGTTAACATGAGCGAGGATGATGAATTGTTTTCACAGAGCCTTCACTGCATCACTGACACCATTGACAAACCAGTTTACGATGTTAAAGGTGTTGACAGCGACAATATCTCCATGCCGAAATGTGACATAGCTGTTGGGAGTGTGTTAGTTCCCGTACTTGCAGATTCTAGTTCTCCGTACACTTTAATTAGCGACAAATTTTGGTATGCGACGCCTCCCTATAAAGATGTTAAACTCTTACCTCCTGACATCAACCCGGTGGGTTATGGTGGCCAGAGTATTGACCTTGTTGGATTTTCTGTTCAAACCATTTTATTCAAAGACAGAGAGACTGTTGGCAAAGTGTACGTTGCCAAGCATGGTGACAACCTTTTAGGTTGGCGTCACCAACGTGATCTTGGAATCATTCTCAATCCTAATGCTCCCAACCAAGTGATGTTGCCGACTCCCCACAGTCATCATTCGGATATTATAGACAAATATCCGAAGGTCTTCAGTGAGAATATAGGTCTTCTCAATGGCTTCAAACATAAGATAATTCTTAAAGACAATGTAACTCCAGTTGTACACAAGGTCAGGAAGGTCCCAAATCTCATGGTTAAGCAACTACAGGAGGAACTAAACAGATTACTCCATTTAGGTGTCATCGAAGAGATTGAATCTTCTGAGTGGCTGGCCCCCATTGTTTTGGCCCCTAAAGACAAAGGTACCAAGATTCGCATGTGTGTGGACTTGAGAAGCCTCAACAACTGCATCTGGGTTGACAGACAACCTTTACCTAACATCAACGAAGCTCTGACTAAGTTAGGTGGCGTTTGTCTCTTCAGCGTAATGGACTTATCCTCAGCCTATCATCAGGTCATGCTACATGAGGACTCTAAGGCCCTAACTTCTTTTGTAACACCGTTGGGTGCCTACAGGTTTGTTAGAATGCCTTTTGGGTTAGCGAGTGCTGCTGCATGCTTTCAGAGAATCATGAAGGATTTTCTTTCAGGGATTGATTCAGTTCTATTCTTCCAAGATGACATTCTGGTTTTTGGGAAGAATAGAGACAAGCATGACGAAGTTCTTTTCAAAGTATTGTCTAGACTCCAGGAACGGGGACTCACTCTCAAGAGAGAGAAATGCAAATTCAGGGTCAATTCTGTATCGTATCTGGGACACTCTATTTCTAGTGAGGGCATCAGACCCAAAATTGACCTTGCTGAAGCAATTTTGCAGGCCCCTGCTCCTGCTAACAAAGATCAAGTTAGATCTTTTCTGGGGTTGTCCGAGTTTTATTCAAAGTTTATCTACAATTTTGCTTGTGTGGTACAACCCTTAAGGTTATTACTTAAAAAAGGGGTTGATTTTGAGTGGTCGAAGGATTGTGAAATTGCGTTCAAAATTGTAAAAGGTGAGATTGCTAGCATGCCTATCCTAGGCCATTTTGATGTACGGAAGAAAACCATTCTCACCACTGATGCCAGTTTACGAGGTCTGGGTGCTGTCATGTCCCAAATGGTTGATGGTAATGAGAAGGTCATTGGTTTTGCCTCGCGCTCACTGAAGGGGGCTGAAGAGCGTTATTCAGTGATTGAACACGAGGCGTTGGCTTGCACTTGGGCTATCAACCATTTCAGGTTCTACCTGTGGAGGTTACCGTTTCTGGTCCATACTGACCATACCTCTAGTACATATGTTTGCGTGCAGGAATGGTGAAAGCACCACTCCCAGAATTAAGAGGTGGATTGAAGGTCTCTGGGAGTATAATTTCACGATTGAATATTTGCCTGGGCTCAGGAATGTCCCTGCAGATTTTCTTTCCAGGATGCCGCTTGAAAAAGATACACCATTTTCCCTTGACCATGCTGTGTCATGGGTTAAGGAATGTGCTCTCAACAGACAAGAATGGGAGGTGGGTGCTGCTTGTGATGATTCTAGGGGACCACTCATGGAGTTAGTTGTGAAGGGTTGGCCTGCTCTCTCTGAAGTCCCCAGTATTGCCAAACCATTTTGGAATGTTCGCGAGAAACTTAACATTGTTGATGGTGAGCTTTTCAGAGGAGACAGGTTAATTCCTCCCCATTCTATCAGGGAAAAAATCATTAATCTAGCGCACGAGGGTCATATGGGGCGTAGCTTGACCAAGGCTAGGGTTAGGGAAATCCTACTGGTGGCCTGAGGTTGACAAGCAGGTTGAAGAGGTTGTCAGGGATTGTACTATTTGTGCTGCCAATGACAAAACCAGAAAGGTCAACACTCCTCCGCTTTCCCCAGTGGCTATTCCTGAACGACCATGGTCAAAATTAGCTATTGACATTGTTGGACCTTTTGAAGTGCTTGCCCCTTCAGAAAGGTTTGTTGTGGTCCTTGTTGACTATACTTCCAAATGGATTTCTGCATGTTGTTTGAGTTCAGTTGCTAGCAAAAACATCATTGAGTTTTTGAAGGATAGTTTCACTTCTGAAGGAGTACCCTATATTCTGGTTTCTGGCAATGGGGTCCAATTTACCTCTCAAGAGATGATTTATTTCTTGAAGGACCTTTCTATCACCCATCATCGTACAGCTCTCAACTCTCCACAGGCAAATGGCTTGGTGGAAAGTATGAACCAGCTAGTGAGAGCGTGTGCTCAAACTGCTGTTGACACTGGTTGCCCTCTTATCGATCTTCTGAGGGAAAAGATATGGGCACACAGGAATACTCCCAACAGTATTACGGGTTGTTCTCCTTTCAGGAAGCTTAGGGGCAGGGCAGCTGGTTCCAAGCTCAATCCTGTATGGTTGGGTGTTACGGACAGGAACAACACTGTAGATGATTGGAGGGTCAGAAGGTATCAGGATGGTTACAAGCAAAGGTTTGATGTCAAAATGGGTGTGCGCAAGTCTGACTGGAAGGTTGGTGATCTCGTTTTTGTGAAAAAGGGGGCGTGGTCTCCCAAAGGTGAAACCAAGTTCATAGGTCCCAAACGCATCACCAAACTTATGAAAAATGTTGTGCTGCTTTCTGGTGGTGATATTTGGAGTATGTCCCGTCTTTCAAAGTGTGGGAGTGGAGATGTTTGTTTGGGTTTACCCCAAGCCAGACATTTCCAGAGTAGTCCACCCCTGGCCAGACACTTTCAGAGTGGTCCGGGATCTTCCCGGTGTGATTCTCGACATTTTCAGAATGGTGATGGTGAGATTTAATCTGACCCTTCTGGACGTTCTGTTAGGTCCAGAAGGCCTCATCCGCACCTTCGAGATTATATCCTTGAGTATAAATGTTATTTCATGCTTACTTAAGTAGAAATGTTTTTTCATGTTTCCTCTGCTCTTTTATTCTCCCTTGTTCTTTTCCTTGCTCTTCTTATTCTTCTGTTCTTTTGTTGTCTTCTTCTCCTTTGCTTTCTAAAGGGAAGATGTGTTGTAACTTGCCCTTTATAATTATCTGTTCCAGTGAAAGAATGCTAACCATGTCAGCATCGGAACGCATTGATCTCATTACATGAGAGTTAGTTGTAACCTCCGGCTGCTGACATGGACTTCCCGGTGGGTGTACAATAAACCTAACCTAATCCACAGAGATTCTTCGTTTCATTAGACTGGGCCAAACAAACCCTAGCAGCATCACAATGTTGTTCATCATACAGAGCATCAAGCCTGTCAGACAAATCTGAAAAAGAGTGGAACAGTGTTACAGTTCATGAAAGAGGCACAGACAACAGCACATCCTGAAGGAAAGAAAATTAAACGAGCCCGAGAAGATCTGGCAACACACCCACACTGTGGAAATCAGAAGACCAACGGACTCTTGAAAGATGCAACAAAAAGGGGAGAACTGAGAAGCACTGATCAATATCACAAGACAAAACCAGGGGCAGGACACACCTAATCCTAGATGAAGCATGGGACACTGGCCAACGGCATAAACTGCAGTTGTCAAATAGGGACAAGGAGGAATGTGAGCCTGTCAGACCTAAGCAAAACACTCCAAAGCTAAGCAACACCCAAAGTGGAATAGAATCACCAATGTCTCTTTGGGGGAGAGATACTCAAGGATGACTCTTACTCAAGGAGCAGCTCACGACATTCCAGCAGATCAATGACTTCACTTATCACACCACTACTGAAAGAATTTTCATGTGGGAAACCATGTGAAAATATCTCAGACTATGTGAGCATGCCATTGCATTCTTTTGGGTCAACAGAACTAGTCGCACCAAGGGCAAGAGATCGACCTTATAGCCAACCAAAGGAACAGACAGTAAACTCAGAGAGCTATTTTTGAGTTGAGAGCTGTGTACCACAACTTGATAACACTGTGTTACCACCAACTATGCAACGAAACACACCACATCATCTACAGGCATTCAAAAACATGAACATTATGCCATCTCCAGCAACCGGAGCAGATCAATTGACTCAAAGAACTCCCGGTTTACAACAGCATACATATGGAAAGATACCCAGGAATTTTTTCCCTTAAGCGGGGGGTGGGAAATGTTGTATCATCTTCCATTAAGAAAGGAGGCGATGTCATATCAAAGATGTGCCATTCACTCTAAGGAGGGTGGAGATGCCATGTTATGGGGACATTAGGACCCTGAAAGCAGAGTCCTCCTTAGGTCAATAGCCAGAACACTGGACACCACTTCCTGCCCAGGGGACTGGATAGGAAGTGTGGGGAGGAGCAATGGATCCCAGGTTAGAGGAGAGCAGGGGACAGCATGGGTGTAGACAAGCTCCCATAGAACAAAGGACAACTATGACAGAGGGTTTAGTAATAAAGAATAGACAAGCAAGACATTAGTGTGCTCGTTTACCTGCAGATTGTTACATCAGGACATGACAGGGTGAATCACTTGTCATAACTGTTGTGAGATGATGGAGTGAAATCTTTAGAAGAATTAGCTCCTGTACTGTTTTATACTGTCACCTATCTAAAAGCAATCTTCTTTAATGGCCAGAGCATTTATAGAATGTCTTTTTTGGGCCACAATGGATATAGGAGATATATTTAAATATACTACCTTCAGTCATCCAGTCCTAATTCTCCCTCAAAAATCTCATGAAGCTTCTACCATGCCCTCCAGTGGTATAACCCATTAATTTACAAGGGCAGTGGCATCATGGTGGAGAATGGCAGGGCAAAAATGAACATCAGCATGGTGGTAGAAGAACTCAAATGCTATTGGTCCTGTCCCACCAGGTAGCCCTGCAGAGGTATTTTGAACAAACCTTACCTGGAAGGGAGTGCCTGAGGTAGGATGTGAGCTGTTTAGCTATTTTCTCATCTGGGGTCGGAGAATTCCCAGAGATCTCCTCTGGTCAGTCACACATGCACCTCCCTCATCCAATGGCAAAACATAGGTCTTGGTGAGATGAAGAAAAGCCATGCTTATCCACAGAAAAAGAGAACAAGCAGCGAAGTCCATCTTGAGATCCATTGAATTTAAAATTTTAATTGCCTTTGGCCTCCCAAGGCCCAGGTGGAATCCTCTTTATTCATGGTGTCTTTGTTGCTGCCATCAATGTGTACAATGTGTTGAGAATCTCCAGATCTCCCACTGCAAGACTTGCAGCACAACTTTCATATTGTGCCACCTCTACTGAATGTGTATGACAGCTGAATGCTTACTTGTGTGCCTTAAAACTCCTCAATTTTCTTATGAATTGAAAAGCATCAATACATGTTTTGACATAATCAAAATCCTGGTAAGGACAGAAAGATAAGACTTAAGCCTTCAGTTTCTCTGGAACAAAGTTCATGTACAGACAGATTAATTACTGTAGTTTTTTACTATCCATTAGTCCATCCTGTAGCCCCATCCTCTCGTTCCCATTCGGGTATTGTTTATCTCCTTCCTACCTGTTCATTCTCTTTCCATGGTCCTGGAGTCTTCTTTTCTGCTGCTTCCATCTTTTGGATGCCTATTTGTCTTAGTTTGTGTTGCTGCTCTTTCCACAGCTCCATTAGTTTGTCCTTCTCGTTGCTGGGTCACTTGATGGGTGTCATTGTCCATAGAGTCCTCTTACAGGGTAGCCTCTGAACTGAAATCATCCAGGGTACGCTCATATATTTTCATGTTACTCTCCTTCATTTCCTCATTCTATATAACTTCAAATTTCTTGGCAGAGGTTAGAGTTTGCCTTCTGTCCCTGATGATTTAAAAAAAAAAATTACCTTGATTTCTTCCTCTACCTTATTCAGTCTTTCACCATGGCTTTTCTTTTTATTCTTAACTAAGTTCTGGATGCCAGTCAATCTAGCTAGATCCATAGAATTTTGCATTATGATGATGTTCCAAATTACCTAAAGCTCTAGGAACTTGCATGCTCGGAAAATATTAATTGATTACTTTTAAAATAACTTCATCATCACCTCTAATTAGTAATAACAATAAAGCATTATTGCAAATTTTGAAACAATGGTTACAAATTTAGAAATATTAGGACCATAAGTCCATGGTGGTCTGCAAAGCCAAGTTCAAGAATCATCTCCTGACCAAAATTTTAAAAAAAACAGATCTGATTGTATGAGGGAGCTGCTACTCCCGTCATCCATTTCCAGATCACAGATCCAAAGAATGGTCTGTGGACCAAAAACTCAATGTTTGGAGCATCTCCGAATGCGCATCTCAGGTGTTGGAGCCACAAAGGGATCCCCCTGGGTTCAAAATAAATAAATTGATTTTTTGCCGAACTCACAGATCCAGAGGCATGTTTTGCGGACCTGTTGAAAGCGCCCAAAGTTAGCAAGCCCTGGCTCAGAGCCCACAAACCCACACAGAGGTAGGCCCTTGTTGGACCTCCCCCAAGGTCTGTGGAACAGAACCTGCTCCTAGGTCTGCAGACCCTTTAGGAGGTCCAAAGAGGGTCTATGACACTGTGCGGGTTTGCATACTATCTCCATCCCCACAAAAAGGATGCTGCCCTCCACTTAGCTGTCTGAAGGCCAAGCAAAGCCCAGGTTGGCCAGGCACAGGGTGGCCCACCTCTGATGCACAGGGCCAAAGCACATGCCCAGCTTGGATAAGCCAGCCACAAGGGTTGAGAGCCAGGTCCTGCATTCATCTGTTGAATGTAGTATCAATTAAAAAAACAGAAATTCACAGAAAAATCAATGGTTAAAGTGAAGTTATGGTTAGCTTTCATTATAACACTTTTATATATGCTTCAAAATGCTTCAGAAATAATACTTCAAAAACCACAATTGAAGTGCAGTTATGGTTACAAATTAACACCAAAAAAATCACTCAAACTCACAAGTTATGGTTAACTCGTACAACAGCCATGCAAACCGAGTGCCTAATTTGTAAAACAATAAGTACCAGGGCTCTCGTCAGGAGGCCGCTGCAACTTGACCCACCCATTGCCCCTGCCATGCCGCCAATTACAGTAACAACACGTCTACTAACCATCATACTCCTACAAGTGTGACAGTTCGGATGATTTCAGGCCTCCAAAGCTATAAAAATGGCTTGGGTGGCAGGTAATAGTCATTCTTAATGTATAATGAATTAATAATTACCTGCTGTAGTCATCTCTAAATTAGCCAGATAGCGCCCTTTGTGGCAGATTGTCACAAGCGCAGGTGTGGACAACTTTGTGCTGATGCAGAACACCAGAAACCCCGGGCTCATATTAAGCAATTTGCAAAGCACAAATCATACACTAAATGGAATACTTAAGAACTCACAATATTTATACCAATAACTACAAACACCTAAAATTACAATGTAATTAAATAACAGTACACACTCAACCGATAAATAATACTACATTCATAGTGGGTACTTTCATATATTGTTAAGGGCAATGGGATATGTAATCTCATCTGCAAGTTTATTTACAAATTTGTAATTGCATCTGTTCGATCAATGATAAGGTCCTGAGCATTCCATTTGATGTTATGGTTTCAAAGCCATTTGTCGCAACAAACCTACCTACTTATACAACCTTCTAACCATCTCCAGAGGTAAAAGATAGCATAGAAGAAGCAGGAACTCTCTATGCCTTGAAAATGTAGTAGGCTTTGAAACACTCGTACACTTTAGCAACCTATAGAAAACATAGACATAAGTAAATAGATAATCAAATTATAATGTCTCTGATAAATATTCAGACAGTTTTCATTAGACCTAGGCAAAATTTTAATTTCGCTGGAGTAATTAGTGAAATTTTGGAAATTTCACATAGCAAAATCTACACAAAATTACTGAGATTACCATTTCTCCATATCACATCAGACATGTACAGTTTGGGTAATTTCTGAATATGAATGTGAGCAGCATTTCAGGTAGATTTTTTACCCAAGAGGAGCATTCGGTTAATTTTTGAGCGCTGTACTACAAATTTGAACGCGAACAGCAGTGTTTCGAACATAAGTGGCAGTTCCTTTAATGTGGGTGGTCAACAAGTAATTCAGGTAGATTTTATTTACCCTAGTGGACTGTTTGGGTACTGTTTAAACGATAAGAACGCAAGCGGCAGTGTGTTGAATGTAAGTAACCGAAAATCAACTTGAAATTACATTTTCAAGTTGATTTTCCCCTAACACACAGATGGGATAATTTTTCCGTGCAAGATGCATTTCACATAATTTTGCTTAATTTTTCGGAAATGTCATTGAATTACACTATCCAAAATTACGGGAGTTATACCCACCTCTATTTTACATCCACAGTAACTCACATACCTGCAGCTATGAAATCATTGTACATCACAAATTTGAAACATATTATTAATTTTATAAACTAAACTACTCACATCTTGGTTATTAGGAACTTGGGAAAGTTCTTACAACTTCATTGAATTCAAGTGGTGTCACATTTTATCAGACAGCTTTGTGTATGTTCTGAAACTTTAAGTAGCAGTTTTCAATGTTGAATGCCTGAACCTGGTATATGGAAACATCCCCTATCATTCCTTTTTTTTTTTTTGAGTTTTATATAGCGTGAACTAGACCGGAAGATATCAGGTATCAGAGCGCTTTACATGAGCCCCAGTTTTGTTAAGGATGGACACATTCATTTTTTTTAGGCACCTGGAGATTAAGTGATTTGCCCAGAATCACAGGATGTTGAGCATCGTTGCCGAGACTCGAACCCGGTTCCCCAGCTTCGAGGTCGACCACTCTAGCCGTAAGGCTACGTCCTCTCCCCTTCTAGTCCCATCAATAACATATGTGCATTGGTCATCCTTTGTCAACTTTAATTGATCAAAAATCCCTATTTAGGAGCATGTCAAGAGTATGTGAACACCATCTTTCCGAATGAGTGCATGTCTCAGTGGTAGGGGTGTGTGAGGAGTATTTGCTCTCGATTCAGATTGTCTTTTATTATCACATTGGGAGAAGGTGAAATTGTAATTTAGGGGCCTATTACGATGGCGGTCGGAAAACCTCCCCGAAAGCCATGGTAACGGGAAAAGACCGCCCGCAAGGCCCGCGACATAACCGCCGGTCGCATTAGGATGTTCCTTGCTTGAAATCCGACCGCGGCGGTCGGATCGTGGGCCTTAACATTGCGGCGGTTGCTGCTGCCCGCAGCACCGCAGCGATGTCCAAATGAGCATGTCCTGCATTTCCCTGCACTGCGTGGCAGGCACTGCACAGTGCCTGCCACCTGGTACAGGTAAATGTAGGGGGGGGACCATGGGTACCCCCCCAGTGCACCCACACCCCCCACAAAACATTGGGGGCCCGCAACGGGCCCCCGGAAGACAATCACTGCATGCCTTTCCATGGCAGTCTGACCGCCGAGGAAAGGCTGGATACCGCCGGCATCATAATCCTGCCGGCGGAGCCTGCCCTGCACCGCCACCATTATCCCGGTCCTGCTCCATCCGCCAGGCAGGAGTGCGGATGGCAACCGGCGGAAAAGCGGGGGTCGGAATTTCCCACTGCCGCGGTCACCACCGCCATCCTAATTTGACCGGCGGATTTCTGGCTTGCGATCGTGGTCGGATGTCCACCACCGGTCCAGCGGGCACCACCGCCGGCCCAGCGGTGGACATCCGACCGCCATCGTAATAGGCCCCATAGTCTGGTGAATACTTACTTAGGGGTTACGATTGGGCTAAATATCCTCTAAAAGATGGGTCCTCCTTTATAATATCTACCCTTTAAATGCAGCCTTCGTACGAGTTGCAGGCTGATGGCTTTGGAGCTTAAATGTCAAGTTCGATCACTAGCACAATTATATTTCATAAGACTCCCATCAACCTGATGTATAAGTTAATACATTTAATAATTCTTTTGGAGACTATCCAGACGGAGGGTCTTAGATTTTGATGTTCTGTCTCCCACAAACTGTTTAATTTACTTTTATGTGCATTGATCCAGTTAATCAAATATTTAGGCTGCTTCATTTTGTTTAATATTGACTATACCAAATAGGTAGTTTGGCTGGACTAGCACATTTCCAAGTCCGTCTGTAACCTAAGTGAATGCAAACTTTTAGTTGAACTTTGGATGAGCTTCAGTTATTTAAAATTGAATATTAATAAGACTGAGCTGCTTCTTGGAAATCATGAACATCATCTGAAGTTATGTCTCGATTAATTAATCTAGATGACAATCTATATTGCAATTTCTGTATCCTCAGCCTTTTTCTATCTATTTCAAATTCCGAGGAAGTTACCTCAATTTTTTATGCATGAACATCATGCCAACTTGGGCCAGGTTTAGAGTTTGGTGTACAGGATACTGCGTCGCTACAGCTTTGGAGTACCCTGTTCACCAAACATTTAAGTCCGCCCATCCAATTTTGAATGGAGCAGACCACCAGGGTTACACCCATGGAGTAATATTTGTTCTGTCAGCATAAACCTTTCTCCGACAGCCTAAGGCAGTATGAGCTATCTGAAGTAAGCCATCCAACAACTGCACTGCTTAGAGTCGCCAGTCAGATGCCTTTTTTTTTTTGACTGTCCATCACTGCCAAGAATATACTAGCAGAGAGGGTCAATAGAAATACACAAGCAATTGCAAAACCAATAGGTCTAGCCCACGTGAGAGCTACAGGCTTTGTCAGTGTCTTTTAGCCATGTTGTACAGCCGTGCAACTGCTGTGCAGGATGGCTCCAAGTTAGCATGGCTGCAAGTTGGTATGGCTGGAATGATTTTGATTCTTTAATAAACCCTCATGTTTTCTAACTTGAACTCTGTCTCAAGGAGGCTTATTTAATTTATTATGCTGCCTATTTTACTGAAGATTTTGATTCTGCTAAGGGCACATTACCCCTTCTATTCTTCAGGATAACACTGCACCCCGATCCTGCATACATGCTTTGTCTATTATCTATCAGATTATCATGGATAGTATCAACAAGCAAAAACAGGGAAAGGCTTGGACTTTGAAGGGGTAAGATTTACTATTCCTTCAGCAATGTAAGCAAAATCAGGGAAAGTGTTGGACTTTGGAGGAGTTAGATTTACTATTCCCACTACAATCTAAGCAACATTAAGGTAAGAGTTGGACTTTGAAGGGGCTAGATATACTATTCCTACTCGAGTCTAAGCAACAGGAGGAAAAGCGTTTGACTTTGCAGCAGTTAACTAAACCAATTCAATTACTAAACTTTGTAAACATTTGCACAACATACAAATATGTAAACATAGTTAATTTAAAAAGTATGCACTATAGGAGGTTAATACAATTACATGTATGTAAAAAACAAATTTCATAATACGCAAATAATAAAAACACAAATAAAAAATATTTAAAATGAGTATGCTTCCCTACCTACTACCTAAAAAATACACCAACAGACTAAAAAATGAATACCATGTATAAAAGGATTATTGATATTACACTAGTTATTAAAACAAAAGAAATAAAAATGTACAAATAATAAATATAAAACACAATTTAAAAATGTATAATTAGACTCACTGGTCAACTAATTAACAATTAATTAAAAACAATAAATATTTAACATAACAATTAGTCATTAATTAATATAAAATAATTTATCAACTAATCTTTTAGTTAACCTAGAATGATCATTATAGGCGAAAAAAACAATAGTTATTATTTTCAATACCTTTCCATCATTATCCCCTACAAACCCAAAATCCTTCTAATAAGTTGCAAATGTCTAATTAAACTGTGGAAAACTTTAATAAAAAATTACAAATTACAAACTATAATAAAAATGTGAGATAACAATTAACTCATTAAATAATGAATGTGAATAATGACCAATTATTCATTTAATTAACATCAAAAATAAAAAAAATATTTGTATGTAAAATAACTTCCCACCCTAATCTCTTACGAACCCAACAACCCGCTACTGAATTAAAAATGACTAATTAATTATCAAAATAAAAATAATTTGCATTTTAAAAATGACTATACTAAAATAAAATACAAGTTATTCAATTAAATGATCTACATAATTTATGGCCCATCAATTATTTTTACTAATATAAAAAACTATTTTAAAAAGGAAAAAAACAATTTAAATTTAAAATTACTTCCTGCCTCAATCCCCTACAAAAGCAACAACCAGCTGCTAAATAAAAAATTGCTAATTAGATATAAACAAATTACACATTAGAAATTGCAAAGTGCACAAAACATTACAAGTATTATAGCAATACTAACTCCTACGATACTAATTTAATAAATATATTAAAATATTTAAATTATATTTAATACAACTATATTAAAGCAAATTATATTACATACAAAAATATTTTTAAAAAGATGTTATATGCCTAAAAAAAACCACACCATTCTTACCTTTGATATTCTGTCCCATGATATTATTGACGACGATATTTTTGACACAATAGTTTTGCAGCACAATATTTTGGAACAATATTTTGATCATTTCCCTACAGTGTAAGAACTTTATTATACAGCTCAGTGTATATCTTAATGAAAAGAGAAGTATTTTAATACATGGTAAAATATAACACTACACATTAAAACAAAAATATCAGGTACATCAAGAGCCTGGTGCAGGAATATGACCCCTCCCAGCAAGGATCCCACCTCTGCCCCTCCCTTATCGTAAAAATCACCTGGTGTAGGTATCAGGACACGTGCAGCGCTAGCTCTCATTAGTATGTTTGGTAATAGGAGGCACTATGTCTCACAGGTTCTTTCCCTAAGATTAAGTTCACAGCACGCCTCTTGTCAGCCTCCTGCTTTTCAGTCCTCACTTTTCAGTGATGAGGAGAGATGTGTGGGCCGCAGGCGTTTCAGTTGGCAGTTTCGCTCCTTGTGGGCATGCGCAAATCCGCTCTGTAGTGTTCGAAGGCAGCGTGTGGCTGTTTTTCATCAATGGTCCTTTTCTGGGCATTATGTCCGTGGCAGCAGATGGGTCCGCAGGTCACAGCAGGGCCTCCGGAATCCTGTACAGGGTGAGTTGAGGATCCAGTGACTTAGTCTCCTTGGGACCAGACAGAGATGCAGTCCGCTTCTTGTTTCATGTTTGGGAACAGCAACTTGTTATTGAAGGTGCTTTAGAGCAGCAGAGGTGGCTTGGTACAATTGGGCGCAATTCTGGTGAGCGCCTCAGCAGCCACACAGTGACTCGGACACACAATGGCAAGTGTTGTGAGGCAGCAGTTTCACTTCTGGTGGAGTAGTCTGTGTGGACACATGTTTGACAAGTGTACAGAGTTAACCACCGTAAAAGTTTATTTGCAAATGATTGGGCACATTCCACAGGCTTTCACAGTCTTCTTCTTCAGCACCACAGACTGCTTAGGTACACTCAGGCAAGTGCTACAGCTGCAATGACTTCAAGAACTCAAGCACACTGGTGAGTGGTATCTTTTCTTCTGTGCCGAAGGCTGCTCGGGCTCACTCAGGAATGTGCCAGGGCTGCAACAGCAGGTTCATCAGGGAAACCTGCTCGGGCCCACATGCAGTGTGCTGCAAATCCTCCCCACTTCAGCGCTAATGACCAGCTCAGAACCCACTCAAGTATTCGGACACTCCTGTGGGGATGGCTTATTCCTTCTCTCTTCTTCCAAGCAGGTTTTGCTATATGTTCCAGGACAGAAAATCTGCTTTTTCTCCAGATCAGACTCCATGTGCTGTAACCCCTACCTTTGGGAAGTTGGATTTCAGGCAGATACCAACTCTGGTTGGCAGTGCTCCTCTGGGTACTCTGTGAAGCATACTGTCCTTGGTAGAAGAGAACTTGGAACTGGAACAGAAAGTGCATCAACAGCCCCCACCCCCATACAGGAGAGGTGGCAGGGGATGTGTCCTCTGTCTGCACTTCCAGTACTGGTTTTGGTAGGGTCTCTTTTCATGTGTCCTGGTTTGTCTTTCTTCCTGACTCATCCTTTGACTAAAGGGATGCTCCTCACAACAGGGTTGTCTCCAGGTTATAGAACCCAAAACAGAGGCACAAAGAGGTGTGAGCAGTCTGCACATGGCTATCTAATACACAAAAAGATACTTGAGGGAATTTAAGTAAACGCTTGACCTATTGGTTTGACTTATTCTAGGAGTTGGACATTAAAAGATTTTTGAGAGGTCATCTCACCCTCAACTTATCGAGGCATGCTTCATCATTTGATGACCTCTCACACCCTGGTAAGGATAAAAATACCCGTGCAGACTCGACCGAGGGAAGCTAGTCTATCCCTGAGAGTTCTTATAAATCTGTATTCTTGGTCCTGTTGTTTGGGGGGACAGAATCAAATATAAAATATACCTAGTGGTATACTCTAAACAATGTTTTATTCAACGAGTACCACTGGTATGTATAAAAACACTAAAAAGGGGGTTTGGTCTCTTAGTGATTTACAATGTATCACTAGACCTAGAAATCCTAATTACCAAAATCCTAAGCAGGTCTAAGGTCTTCGTCAGGGTAATGTAATACACAGCACTAATATGTTGTAAACATGCAATTGAGTAAATATTGTTACCCTACCGGTCTCTCTTGTAAATCAGTAAAACCCAGTCATACTAAACTAATGGCCCAATTACGATGTCGTCAGGAAGGCCATCCCAGAGCCGTCCGCAGTCGGACCTTCCAACCGACTCGTACTGGGATCCGGTTCTACCAAACGAGGCAGTATGAAGCCCAAAACCCTTTACATACCGAAAGACTCGGTCACTCCGAATCCATCTTTATTTTCCAAACGAGAAGCATCCGGAAACGCAGCATGGAGTAGTTGGGAGGCCTTTCCTAGACCGAATCCGACCTGACAAGTACGATGCGTACTTCCCATGCGACAAATCGGTTGCCACAACCAACACGTCGGAGCATCCGAAGGGGAGTAGTTCAGCGCCGATTCACGCCGCAACACGATTCCTGCGAACAAGACGGTGCAGCCATGTATCCCATCACGCATGTCTTCCCTATACTATACGCCTATGAAGAATACTACCACCCCAACCAACGAGATCATCGCAGACGGTAAGTCCGACACCTACCCCTACACAATAACGCAACTACCCCGCGAAAGACTAAACAAGAGAAAGCAGTTGCGCTACTACAACCAAATTGGGGGGAGAATACTTCCAGCAATTTAGAGGCAATTTTCGGGGGGCTAATACGTCCAGCAATTCTGACCCAAGGGGCTGGGGGCTAATACCCCAAGCAATGTAGAGGCAAACCTGGGGTTGGGGGGTAATACCCCCAAGCAATGTTGAGACAAACCTGGGGTTGGGGGCTAATACCCCCAGCAATGTGTACCTGAACAATGTAACTGGTGCTCATGCAAAGTGCCTCAATACCTACAGGTGGAGTACATGCTGCAGAAATTCTTTAAAAAACAAAGCCAAAGGTCATTTTGCAGGAAATGCATTCCCACACTGTGGCAGCAAAAGTAATTGGCAACTTTGAGGAATGGGCAGAGTGGAGATGCTGGTGCTCTAGGGACTGTTGAAAAACTATCTAGTAACTGGTCCCTTAAAACCATGTGAAATACTCAGGTGCTGATGCACAAACTTGACAGACCAGCTACATACAGCAGCTCAAGGACTGTATGTGTGTGTGTGGAAGCTGTCTCAGCCTGGGCTGACACACACAACGGGGGGCTGAAGCCCATAGAGCCCTATGGCTGTTGACTTTGATCAGAAAGTGTACTATATAGGCTTGGATTGGCTATGTGTGAATTTGGACCTTGGTCGATGGGCCGGTGCACCAGGGTCACCTGTGGGCCATGGTTTTGGGTCCTCTGTAAGACACACCAAGAGACTGACTTACTTCACCAGTCCCCACCAGGCCACTGCAATGTGGCGCAAGTAAGTTGTCTGCTCACCAGCTGTGGTGTAAATTGAGGCTGGGGGACAACCTTTGGAGCTTACTCACCTTGGCGCACTGCCTTGCGTGCCTTGACAGAAGCAGTGTCATCTCCCCCACACGCCCATCACTTTCAGGTCATAGCAGGTGCAGGGAGGTTGCGTTGTATGCAGGGGCCTTGCAGGGAGGCAAGTCTCATTTGGACTGTCTAACCTAAACACCACCATCTTGATCAGCAGCAGTGTGCCTTTGTGAAACCTCCCTTGACAGTTAAAAGCACAGAGGCTACTATGAAAGATATGATCAAAGAATGTTTGCCAATTACTTTCAGAGTGCCCGAACATCATTCTGATCCCAATCCGAACATGGGTCCCTAGCATGTTGTGCATGTCCAATGAGGGAATGTCATCATCAGGTAAGTAAACTTATCCCGCCAAATGGTATTAGAAACACACTTTTGACGGTGGAACAGGAATTGCCATAACCACACATATGTATGTATCACAAAGTTAATGCATGATTCCACCACAACACACACTGAAACATTGCAGGGCAACAGAACTCCAATGTACTCACATAAGTATGACATTGTGATGCCTCTGTGTACATTAAAGCCCAGAGGATCTTTGCCCAGACAACACACTACTCCACAGACCCAGCCACTCTGTACTGATTTCAGTGCCTCCCAATACAACAACCTAGAAGTGGTTGTGTCACATTCGTCATTGAAATATTTGTAGACAAAATCCATCTAGATTTTGAAAGAAGCATCGGCCAACAACAATGTGGGACACAGTCACGAGGTGTGGATTGTGGACACTGAACACAACTCCCAATCTGTATGTGTACACGGTCATCTTTGGAGAATGCCACTCACAGCAATTCTGCATCAAGCTCCTCAGGCTATAGTGTGTGCTGCAAATAAAAATCCCGGGCAGATTTACAAGGCCCTTGCGCCACTTTTGCGTCATTTTTAACATGGGAAAAGTGACGCATAAGTGGCGCAAGGGCCTTGTAAATCTGCCCCCCCATGTTTAATGTGCATATTGTGTCCTGCAGAGTAGTAGGAGTACGCATGAGTCTCAGGATGTAGGATCCACCAACAGTGTCGGAGGGTCTATTGCACATCCTATTGTGTAAGATAAACTGCCAGTACTGGTGAGTATGCCAGGGCGGGTGGCTCAATCTGTGGCTCCCAAACACAATCGACATAGCAATCCTCAAGCCAGGGTATATGGGTACATCTTGTGACGATGAGGGATATGTGCAGAATGAAGTCTGCTATGTCCACATTTGGCACTGAAACACTGTCTCCAAATCTATGAAAACGTCAAGGAGACCTTCCACAAAGACGTATTGCCATCATGCTCTAGGGCAGTGTTTAATGGACAAAATGGGAGCACCCATGGACACACACAAGGGCTGCCCTTGCCAAACAAGATTAGAGGTTGCAAAATATTGACAATGCAAACACTCATTGCAACTGGGTGTAATGTTCCAGTGTCACATGTGTGTTTGCATACAGTGCAATGTGTTTTCCTCAGCACAACCAGATATATATTCACAATGAGTCCATCTCTCTTGGTGTCCCCATACCTTGAACATTCAAAGTCAGTATGCCAATAATAACCATGCGTGTGTAGTCTACTGGGTAGTGTGGGGATGCGTTTCTGGAGTAGTCTGACACCAGGTGGCACACAAACACACATCATTGACTTCTCACTTGAGGAGGCAATAGCCCTCTAAGCAATGTACTGTCATCCAATGTTCCACCATCATCACATTACAATATAAGCAATCATAACCTCCATCAAAAAGCAGTAAGCAAGGGCAAGAATGAACAATCAGTGACTACAACTACCTACAAAGGGTAACTCCACACAGCTGCCTACACACAACTCAGACAAGGCAAGGCTGGGTGGAGGCAAAATGTCCTGTGAGGACAATAGGTTTAGCATATGCCAGTGTACTCAGAGCGGCCTTTACAACAATCAGTCATGAACATTCAGTGGCAGACAGCAAGCTGCAGCAAACACATTCCACATCTTCATATTTACTCTGGCTACTGTTTTTGACTACTTACATACACATAATCTACACATATATACATATCAACATTACCTCATGGCCTGCATGATCTCCACCTGTGCAGATATGACCCCTCTCACATCCACCTCAAACTACATGCTCATCTCTCAAAACTATCATACACATATAAGCACGTCATAAGCACCCTTTGGTTCATCTAGACGGAAAGGTATGTCTGCCCCACAAGCTCAAGCATTGTACTCAAACTCTTCAAAACTGATTAAACAAATCTCACACTTGCGCTGCCCTTCTAACATCCACATCTACATTCACAGAACAACTCTTCATCACTATGTACACAACACCTCTCACATACATGACATGTACACAATGTACTGTACTCATCACCTCCTCAGCAGACGTCAAACGTAACATGTCAAATGGACCACTCTCATCACCAGTAGCACCCTCAGTAATGTCTTGGACTGCACTCATATCACAACGTGCAGTATCACAGCCCACTCTGACATGCTCACTTAACACATCACCACATCTCACAACAAGACACTTACATTGCTCAAAGAATATGTCCTCAGCCATTTGCATATAAACATATACCCACCATACTCTGCTTAAGTTCAACAGATTGTCATTTCTAAAACAAATGCATCCAGAGATTCAAACACAACATACATCAACTATACAACACCTCATATGTCACCGTTCAGCACTCTACTTTTCAGAACTGATGTATACCCTTGACATACACTTATCCACTTTGTTACAAATGACAAGTTTAACGTTATCTCACTGTGGCCCTGTCGCATCCATATATGACTTCCATGCTCCATGCCACCATTGACGTATGCACATTAACAACTATCTTCACTCATTTAAACTGCCCTGTTTCAGTCATCTCTCACCGTAGTGACACAGACCACAGCTCTCATCTCCTGCCAGAATCCAACCTTGTCTAGCTGGTTATACCCCTATAACATCTACCTATTCCTACCACACCTTGCACAGGATTTAACCAGTCTAACAAGCTTGCATACTCTGATTCACACCCTTGTATGTTTCACCACTCACATTGGGTGAATGTGGATACCTCATGTCTCCTACACAAGAACTGCCTATGAACTTAACTCATACCTAACACTCTCTGACAATCACTCAATTTGTCCTGCCAACATGACGTATGAATCTCCACTCCATCTCAAAATTTGAAAGACTAGTCAATCTCACCTTTACCCTTGTTTAAGCAACCTCAGCACATGCAACATCAACCTTGGATAACACATCTGCAGCTAGGCCTCACATTAAAAAAACACATCATCCCCTGTGTGGCAACTAAGAGCATGGATGTGACACTGGCTCCTGTAGCATCTGCACAGTAGATGGACACACATCACTTCTGTGCACTCACTGTCCACTTGGCTTACCACATGTAGCACTGGGCAATCCAATGGACATAACAGCACCCAAAATCAGCTCTTTGTGACGTGGAACAGCATCAATCATAGCTTAAAAAGACCCTATTGTCAGTCATCCACAAATGACAAAATACACACATTTCATATGCTCAACTGCGACTGGTGTGTGGTTGTAAATATGAAATCTAAGCTTGGACATACCAAAAACCCCATACAAGTGATGTCCCCAAACAAAAGCAGGATGGCATGACTGACATATAAATTAGAAAGTAATGGAATATTATGACAACACACACCTTGCCTAAGATGAATCCCTGCAGAAAGTGGAGTACTTGGAGGCAACAGGGTCTGAAGACTGTGAGAATACTGCTCACCTTACACTCACCATGGGCTCAGGAAATGTATCGGATGAGTACACAGCCATGAAGGGTATTTGCCTACTGTGGCATGCCACATGTGGCAAGGTTGTCTTTGCCACTAGTCTACCAGATCTAAAGAAGACACAGACATGGGTCCACCACTATCAAGTCACATACATGTATTGTTTCATTACTCTGTGTACATGAGTGTGTCCAAGGTCACTACCATGTAGTCAAAATCCATATGTACCCAGGTGTATCGATGAGACAGGTGTCTTTCTGTACGTCACAAACATATGCAGCATGCTCCTCCTAAACTGTTGCACTTTGAAACACTTGCACTATGTTGACATATGAAAGGATTACCTATGTGCAATTGTGATGTAAAAAAGTAAAGCTTTGTGACTTCATGTCACACTCATAGCCAAAACTGATGTGGACGATGACACCCAGCAAATGTAGACACCAAAATCTTGAATACATACTGTCAAAGGGCACATACTCCATGGATCATATGCAATACATGCCTTACTAACATCATTGTATACTTACACTACTAATTGTACATGATTCACAGTTAACTAAAAAACAATTTGTGCGACACAGAGATCAGCAATTAAAAACCTGAAACAGGCTTTATTCTGCAAAAAAAGGCAGAAACGTAAGTTAACATAAGGCCAATGGCCAGCCCATAAATGTTCATATGCCCAATGGGCCAAAACAACTTGCCCATAGACTCTTGCATGCACCAAAACTGCAATTGGTCACCTCCCCTGGGAGGGGCATCTAGGGGGCATGCCAGGCACCAAAGGGACAAAACTAGGGAGGACTGGGTTGGGTTTTGGGAGGGATGGGATTAGGAGGGGTGTGTGGGTCCATTGCAGTGGTTGGGTCAGATTGAGGGGGCATTGGGTCCACTGCAGTGGTTGCTTCAGATTGAGGGGTGTGTGTGTCCACTGCAGCGGTTGGGTCAGATTGAGGAGGGGCTGGGTCCACTGCACTGGTAGTCTCAGAATGAGGGGGGTACAGCTGTAGTGTGAGGGCTCGATGGAGAGTGGGATGGGCTTGGTTTTACTATTTTGGGGATGGTATAACCCTTAATGGAAGGTACAGCAAAAGTGAGGGACTCAGACTGTTTCAGAGGGGTTTTTTGTACATGAGGTAATGGCTGGGGAAGTACTGGTTGGTGGAGGGGTTTTGGACTTGTGAGACCGGGAAAATTTACGTGTGGGGGGGTTTGGACTTGTCTTTTTAGAGGGGGGTGGGGTGGCAGGTGTAGATGTCAGGGCCGGGAGGGTGTGTTGTCTCTTCTTCGGGGGAGGGGGTTTAAATGGGTCAGTAGTGAAGAGGCCAAGGGCACAAAGGAAGAGTTTTTGGGAAGAGGGGGGAACAGGAGAGGAAAGGGTAGGGGCTGTGGAGGCAGAGGGTTCTAAGGTCTGCAGAGTGTCTGTGGATGCATGTGTGTCATCTGGTGGTATGTCCCTGGTGGTGAGTGTGCTGTCTGTCTCCTGAGTGTGCGTGTGTGTGGGTTTGTCCTTGTGTGTGTGTGTTTGTGTGCTGCGTGTGGCTTTTGAGGTATGTGCATGTGCGTGTTTCCGTGTGCTTGGGTCAGGGAGGGTAGTTGGGACTGTGGAAGGGGAAGAAGCAGGAGGGGGGAGGGACTGCTGGAGCTGGGACATTGCTGCCGTCAGTGTGGAGGCCAGAGCCTGATTGGATCTGTGTAAGGCAGATATGTCCGAGTGAATGCCTTCGAGGAATTATACCATTTGAGTAAGATGGGTGGTATGCACCTGGAGGACATTCAGCACTGCTGTCTGCCCCACAGAGATCTGCCTCAGGATGTTGTTGGCCTCCACACTGAGGGTAGCAGGGGAGACAGAGGCAGGGGGTGAGGTGCCTGGCATGAAGGAGACGGGTCCCCTGCCACAGGGATGGCCACAGACACTTGGTCTGGAAGCAGCTGGGAGGGTGGAGATGGTAGTGGTGGTGGTGGACTCCGATGTAGAGGAATCATCCCCTGTCTCCTCCACCACCAGGGAGTCATCACTGGAGCTTGACTGGTCTTCAGATGCTGCAGATGTTGTTGCAGACATGCCCTCAGAGTGGCTCCCCTCATCCTCCCTGCCAGTGGATCCATCCACGTCCGACTCCGCACTGGACCCAGACTGGCGAACTGCTCCCCCTATATCCGTGGCACTGCCTCCTACGCTGGCCGTTGCTGATGCTGTGAGCAAAAATGAAAAAGATTCACATGAGTCATCTGTATGTACTTGACACATAGGTAACATCTCAGACCCTCACAGTTAAAACAACTACATCATTTTGACTAGTGCTATCTTAACCACTCTGGCCACTCCACCTTTGAATACCTTGAAGCTGAACTTAAAGTTCAAGATAACCACCCTATTCGTTTACATACTATCTATCACCCTCCTGGTGATCCTCACCCCTTTATTGACGAACTCTCTGACTTGGTGACACAAGCCTCAATATCCAACTCAAAAAATCTCTTCCTTGGAGACCTCAACCTCCACTTGAATGACACTAATGATCCCACTACCACCCTCTTCACCAACCTTCTCGAGATCAACGACCTCAAACAAATATGTCAGTCCCCCACCCACACCAAAGGAGCCACCCTGGACGCCATCATTACCAACAATGACGTGGCATTCCTGACCAATATCATCCCCATTGACTGGTCCGACCACCACCTCATATTGTTCACCATTGCTATCACGTCACCTCCCCTCCCCACCAAACAAATTAAAACCATGAAATGGACCAGAAATCTAAAATGTATCCCTCCTGATGAGCTTGAGTCCAAACTGCAAACTCAACTGCTCCTCATTCCTCCCTTACAAAATGCAAATGAGCTTACTGAGCACTTTAATAAAGCTGTCACAGATGTCCTAGACCAATTGGCCCCTCCTAAACTTAAAAATCTAAGAAACATCCCTTCCAAATCATGGTTTAACCTAGAACTTAACAACGAAAGACGCTCATTAAGACTGATGGAAAGAACCTGGAGACAGCATCCCTCCCACTCTAACCTGACACTCCTCAGATCGGCTAGATCTTCATATAAAAAACAAATTTTTAATGAAAAGGCATCCTTCTTCCGAACACAACTCGATCGGGCCAAAAACAGACCTAGAGAACTGTTCAACATTATACGTCACCAAACCTCCTCAGCTCCGCCTAACCCGACGGCCTCTACCGCTAGATGTGAAGAAATTGCCCTCTTCTTCTCTGAAAAAATCGCCAAAATAGATCAATCCTTCCGCACAACGCTGACCCCAACCAACCAACCCCCTACTTACTCCTGACATCTCCTCTAAATCACACTCCACACTCCTGATACCCCCTGATCCCCCTCTGACTCTCCCGCTTCCTCACTTCACCCTAACCCCTCCTCACACATTCCTTCTCCTATTACCACCCTAAACCACCCCTCACACCCTTCCACCACTATTCCTCTCGTACCCATGCACCAAAAATCACGACCAAAAAACAATGCCTCCTGGCAAAATTTCCTCCCTGTGACTGAGCGTGAAGTCCACAGCATCATAGCTAAACTAAAACCAACCTCCCATACCAAAGACCCCCTCCCTTCTAACCTTGTCCAAGACCTAAAGCCTATCATTGTCCCATCCTGGACCACAATCATCAACACCTCACTTGCTACTGGAAATGTCCCTAGCTCCCTTCAACTGGGTCAAATCTCCCCCATTATTAAAAGCACTAATGCTGATCCTAATGACTTAAACAATCTCCGCCCCATCACAAACCTCCCCCTTCTTTCTAAAGCCCTCGAAAAATGTATCTTGCTCCAATTAGACAAACACATCGAAAAATTCAACCTTCTGGACCCTTTACAATCAGGCTTCAGAAAAGGCTGCAGCACTGAAACTGCCATACTAAACATTGTTGATGACATCCACCACTCCCTTGATAATGGTGAGACATGTCTACTTATCCTCCTTGATCTCTACGCAGCTTTTGACACTGTTAACCACTCTGCCCTACTTAATGTTCTCAAAGATCGTTTCGGCCTCAATGGTACTACCCACAAATGGTTTGTCTCTTATCTTCAACATCGAACCCAGCAAATTAAAATTCAAGACTGTCTATCTAACCCCACTCCGGTCTCCCTAGGAGTCCCCCAGGGGTCTATTTTCTCTCCCTCTCTCTTTAACCTCTTTATGGAACCCCTCACCCTCATTCTTAAACAAGCTGGTATCAACTACCACCTTTATGCCGACGACACCCAACTCTACTATAAGGTCAAAACCCACGCCGACATCATTCACCTTAATAACACCCTCAATAAAATCCAATCCTGGTTCCACCTTAATCATCTCAAACTCAACCCCAAAAAAACTGAAATCATTCTCTTCTCCCCTAAAAACAACCCTCTCCCAATTCAAACCTGGATCTCTGACCTCAATGCCCTCAACTGCACTCTCTCCTTGTCCAACTCAGTAAAATCTCTTGGTATCTCCATCGATAACAGTCTCAACCTCAATGTCCACATCAAAAATTCGGCTAAAGTTGCCCTCCTCACTCTCCGTCATCTCAAGAAAATCAAACCCTTTCTCCCAACTGAAGATTTTAAATTAGTAGTTCAATCCCTGGTCATTTCGCGAATTGATTACGGCAATGCCATCCTCACTGGAATCCCCAAGGTCCACCTAGCTCCACTCAAATCTGTACTCAATCTTGCAGCCAGGCTGATCACCGACTGTAAACGGTTCGACCACATTTCCCCAGCCCTCAAAACTCTCCGATGGCTCCCCATCGAAGGCAGATCCACCTACAAAAACGCATGCATCACTCACAAAGTCCTCCACCAAAATGCTCCCTCATACCTCGCAAATAAACTTTGCAAAGCGGGCAGCACACAACGTCTGAGAAGCACTAATGCTCTCCTCCTTGTCCCACCCCTGCTAAAAAAGAAGTCTACACAATCCCGCTCCTTCTCCGGAAATGCCCCCTACATCTGGAACGCCCTCCCCAAAGACCTACGATGTAACCCCTCCTACTCCAGCTTTAAAAAAGACCTCAAAATGCACCTCCTCAACAAATATTGGGGGTCTTTACCTGCACCTTAAACCCGATCTGCCATATCTTATAGGTATTTAACTCTTTACTCTGTCTAGCTATTTACATGATATGTATAATCTCTAGCCGTTCTTTCTTCTGTTTTTACCTACTGTTATTCCATGATGTTGTTTATTTTGTGTTACTGTTACTAGCTCGGTCGTGTAAAGTGCTCTGATGTTTTGTTATTCCATGATGCTGTAATTTGTTTTCTGACCGTAACTAGCTCTATCATGTAAAGTGCTCTGATACCTCCGGGTCCAGCCAGCGCTATAAAAAACCTCTAAAATAAATAAAATAAATCTCTTGATACATTTACATACATGGCACTTGTCAGTCTGCCAGTTAACCATTGCTCCCTCCCACATGATGTTATCTGCAACATTGCGTGTATCAATATCAAATGCCACAACCACATTGTCAACTACTTTACTATGTAGCAGGTGATGTATCGTCTTTTGCACCTGACGGTCTCGTGTCATGACATACCTGTCTCATCTCCTGCAAGGGAGTTCAAAGATCACAATGGGAATAGGATTCACACAATTGAATTGAGACATGGTATCCATTCTGCAATCCCTAGTCATCAAATTGGTAACCATTGGCTCTAATGTCATAGGTCAAATGACATCCTTGTCAAACTTTAAGCTGGCGTGGTCATTGCATGGGTCATGTCACACAAATAAGAGTGATTGTGCTCATTTGGCCTGTAACACAGGTTCTCTACTGTCGGGTCACACATCTGACTCTAATTGAGGATTCACCAAGGTAGTAGGCATAGCTAGGGTGAGAGGCACGTGGCCCACTGTTTTGTATCATCTATCCACAGTGTCATGAAGATGAATCAGAATGTTGTGCACATTGTAAACAGCTCACCATTTTCAGATGTGAACAGTGGTAAACACACTTCCAAGTCCGATGACTGCATCTTCACAATGCTTCAGGTGGAACACCATGCCACTGGCATGTCTGGGTGTATTGTCTGTACAGACTATCAGTACTGAACCTCCATTCTTCATGAGTCCAGTCAACACTGTGTACCAATCCTGTCTAGACTGCAGAAGTCTCCATTTGTATGGCCCAAGTCTGAATGTCCCTCACTTCCATTAGACATATTACACACTTCCTACAGCTTAGATTGCTCATCTTTCCCATCTCATTTTGTTGACTTACTCCAAAAGGATGCATATTTTACACCTCTCAGGCTGACAGTGATGCATCATACACATGGTTTACAAACCCCCAAGTATGTATAGTCAGCAGCATTTACACACATGGCAACTGTTGTGAATGTCTATCTAACATCATACTTCACTTTTTCAGCCATGTTTCAAACAGTAACCACCTCTGTTGTCACTGTTACAAAGTCAGACACATGGACTCACTCTTTTGAATGGAGAGAATGGAATCTTCCACACAATCATGTGATAGGCTAGTGTGACGGATGACCAGAGTTAGCATACCTGTAATTGGCCCATGGGATACATTTTATGACACTGAGCACCACGACTGGGACCTAACATTGGCACAATGAGCAAGCAAAACTTACCAAGGCCTCAACATTGATGTCACCTGCTGCAGGGATGTATAGCATGGCCTCTTCATACTTGTTTGCTCCAAAAACAACATGCCTCACAGATTTTTTGAAACCACACTGAGAACAGGTCATACATTAGTCAATGTGCAGGCACATGTTGGGCAATTACATTACTCCAGAAGGTTACCTTCATGCACATGTTGTTGTAATTTGTGCTGATCACATGAGCATGCCACTACTGTCACTTCCCTGAACATAACTGACTCACATCTCCCTGATGAAAGGGGCATAACCGGGCATTGATTTATCCTTGTGCATATGCATCTTACAAAACTGATCAGTGGGTTTGGCTGAGTCACAACCTGTAAAAGGGGCAGCAGGCTAAGGTACTGTAACATGCATGTTTAACAAAGGTGTGCGACAAGGCACATACTCACCCCCTCCTTGCTGCAGTGTGACTTTCAACTGCCCATCCAGGTCAGGGAAGACCACCGGTAGGATGTGGAGCATGTGGGGGGTCAGGGTTCAGCACCCTCCCCTCTTGCCTGGAAGTGACAGGCCCAGCTGGACTTCAGTGATCTTCTTAGTCCAGCCACAAAGGTGCCGCCACCTCTTGCGGCAATGACGGATGCGCCGAGTGTCCTACCCCACGTCACGCACCTTCCAGGTGATGGTCCTCCACATCTTGGCCTTCTCATGGGTGTTGACCTGTAAGGATGACATGGTGACAGAACCATAGTTCACATGCAACATGCTTCAGAGTCAGACACCTGTACACATTGGTCATGGTCAGTTTGGCAACAATTTCTAAGGGCTAGGCAAGTGGCATTATGTGCAGTTGTCCTGAATTCAATGCTGAGTCCGTCCCATGAGAACAGTGATAAGATATTTACCCCAGTACACACACATCTATAGCAGTGTACCTGCCCAGAACAGTTATCTACTCACTTTTAAACTTACATAAAACAGTTTACATGCTTGCCAATGAGATTCCTAAAGGTAGTACAGCATGGTGATTGCACATGTCCAATGAAAATGCAGTGTAATCATCACTCATCTGCTCCTCTGGTTTGCTATAGAGCTGGCTATACAGTGGCAGGAGGGTGTCCAACAGGGCCTGGTTCTCCTCCTCGCTGAAATCTGGGGCTCTATCCACTGTACATGCCATAGTAGCTCCCAGAGAACTTGGACACAGCAGCAGAGAGATGTGGAGGTGCAGGAATGATGCAGATAGTGCAGGCAAGTAAAGTCTCTAGGGAACAGACAGACTTATATCTAAACAGCAGAGGCGGTCTTAATTCGATGCAGCGAAAGCAATAGGTTCGCGTTGGTCGCATTATCTGAATCGATCCAATGTATGGCATTGCTTACAGACGACACGCCTACCGCGACGTTCAAAAACTCATCATTGGACCGTGATTGACTTTGATACATTGGTGATGGAAGGTTACCGAGTCGGTTTCCACGCGATGAGGATACGACCTGAAACGCACGGCTGTCACCATAACAACAAACAGCCAATGGCTGTGACCGAATCAGTTCGCATGCGGCTACTGCATCCTTTGAATACTCACCCACGTCAGTCACCATAACAACCAACAGCGAATGGCTGTGACCCAATCGGTTTGGATGCTGCTACTGCGTCCTTTGAATACTCACCCATGCCGGTCAGCATTATAACTTGCAGCCTATGGCTCAGTCAGAATCGGTTAGGATGCTGCTACCGCGTCTTTTGAATACTCACCCGTGTCGGTCAGCATTATAACTTGCAGCTTCTGGCTCAGTCAGAATTGGTTAGGATGCAGCTACCGCGTCCTTCCAATAATTGGTTGGCAGGGCAGACACTCCTGAAATTGATGTATTTTGTGCATTACATGTGTGGAGACAGTTTTTTCATGATGAAATGGACCTCTAAATAAATAGCTAACACTCCCATGAGGAGCTAACCTTGAGGGGCACATGACACACTGTTCTTGAGGCTAATACCAATATTAAGACAAAACTACTCCTTTTACCCTCATAGGCTTGGTCACAGTGCCAATGAGTTTTGGGGGATACACATGTGTTTTCTTTACATATTCACAGCTTTTGGTGACTGTGTGACCCAGTGTGCAATCTGTGAGATCTCTGACTGTACATGTTGGTGTTGAAGTCATGGAGAAAGCATTTATCTTTCAATGAGTAGACCGTGACATTAATCAGCCACATCAGCTTGTGTTTGTTCTGTGAATTAACAGTGTATCTTTGTGTCCCAGACTTCGGTGGATGATGGCGTGATATATGCCACACCTACATTGTTCATGTTCTGTGTATGTGATTGTATGTGTTTGGCAGACATGACAACATGACAGTGTCTACCCTGCGAAAGTGGTGTGCATGATTCTCATTGTGAGACGCTGTGTGTATCATGTGT
Organism: Calotriton arnoldi; assembly: GCA_963921515.1. Lineage (NCBI taxonomy): Eukaryota > Metazoa > Chordata > Amphibia > Caudata > Salamandridae > Calotriton > Calotriton arnoldi. The sequence goes on from CAWUFW010004328.1 coordinate 184,192, forward strand.
CCCACATATCTGGCATTACACAATCTTATTGTGGGTACCTTTCAACCATGTAATTGTTGTCACAAACCTATGTCTTGGCTTATTTGGGGGGGAGTTGTGGAGTATGTGATGCTTGATCACATGAACGGTGACAGACAGTAGAGAGTTTTCACAGTACAGCACTCTAATTGCTGTGTCAGCATACCTTGGTAGCATGTCTGGGAAGGGTACTAATGCTGTGATATGTATCTAGGGTCGGCCTTTTTCATAGAAATGTGTATTTCCAATGTTCTGGACTTTTATTTGTGTTCAGATTTCATGTTCAGTTTGTCTCAATGCATGTTGCTTTATACATTGTAAACTGACACCAACTCTGTTTACACTCTACACATAGGTATCACAGACGACTTCAGTCTCCAGGCCCTTCCCCGACCTCAAGACCATGGAAGAACGGGATACCATCAGAAAATACAGTTTCACCAGGCTAATTATTGAGGAGTTGTCTGAGCAGTTGGCACCGCATTTGCAGCCTGGTCGCACATATCCTACTGCGCTGACCCCCAAGGTGAAGGTGATGGCAGCCCTACATTTCTATGCCACGGGTTTATTCCAGTATACAGTGGCAACATCTGGTGGCATGTCCCAAACCATGTTCAGCCATGTCCTTTGCGATGTGTTGGAGGCATTGCTACATAACCTGGACCTGTACATTAAGTTCCCGACACCTGGAGAGTTGCCTTGGGATGGATACCACATGTCATTGGTTCAATTGATGGCACCCACGTTGCTTTGATCCCACCACAAGCAAATGAGCAGACATACCGAAACCGCAAACATTACCACTCGATCAATGTCCAGGTGGTATGTCTGGCTGACATGTTGATCTCCCATGTCTGCACACGCTTCCCTGGCTCGGCACATGATGCCTGCATCCTGAGGAACAGCGTTATCCCCCATTTCATGTCTCAGCTGCAACCTGACTGTGCCTGCCTTGTTGGTAGGTGATGTTGTATGTTTATGTTGTGGTGTGTGTTGATTGTATGTCAGATAGTGCTCTGTTGTCAGACAACTTAAGTCTTTTCTGTGTTCAATGTAGGACACTCTGGATACCCCAACCAGCCTTGGTTGCTGACACCACTCCATAATCCTGTCACCCCTGCAGAGGTGCAGTTTAATGAAGCCCATGGTAGGACCAGGCGAGTGGTGGAGCGGACTTTTGGCCTACTGAAGACCCAATTCTGCTGCCTGGATCGCACAGGAGGAGCCCTCCAATATGCCCCATTGAAGATGTGCAAGATCATCACAGCTTGCTGCATGCTCCACAACCTGGCGAAAAGGAAGGCAATACCTCTCATACTGGATGACGGAGACCAGCAGCCGCTAGCGAGGGGAAATCCAGGACTGGGACATGTTGACAGTGGTGATGAGGAGGAGGGCTTGGATTTTCGACAACAGCTCATCCACACAGCAGCGGCCACTGCAGGTAAGAGCGGTGAGGCGGTGGGGCCCGCTGGGGGGGATTTCGAGAGACGACCACGAGGGAAAATTAATTATTTATTTAATTTTCCCTTGTGGTCGTCTCTCGAAATCCCCCCCCCTCCCCCCAGCTGGCCCCACCGCTCTTACCTGCAGCGGCCACGGCTGCATCCACAACTTTTTCACATGAGTGTAAGTATGCAATGAGAGGAGGTGACAAAGGCCAATTGTTTGTTAGTGTGTTGCTGGTGTACAATGTGTATGTATGCGTGTGAGTGTATGATAATTAACATGATCTTTTCCAATGAAATGGTTCAATTAAGTTTGAAGGTTACCAGGTACAGTGCTAACATGAATCCTAGCTAGTGTTCACACAGACAATTTTGTGTTTTTGATGAAAATCTCCGCAACATTTGGCCAACTGATTCATGAGTTCCTGACTTTGTTCTCTGTTTCTCCTTACCAGGGTACTTTGCCTTGTCCTCTGCAGACTTGTGACCTCACCAGACCCATGATGCAGTTACATATTCCAACATTGAACTGATGTGAAATTCCCTGGCATGCACTTACTTCTGACCTGAGGGTCTTCTTTTGTGCTTTTTGACACAGTGTGATGTTATCTGATTTTGTGTGAAGGCGCCAGGTTGTATCTGGAGAATAAACCTGTGCTCCACATTGAGGTGTGCCTTGTCTGTTTTCACACATCCAAATATTATTTAAAAACAAAACATGTACCATGATGATCTGGTTTGCTGACAATTATTGTTGATTGTGTTTGAAAAAGTGATATTTTTGTAGACAGTAGACTTAAATGGCATCAGTACCATGGACTATGGGTTGTGTGATAACCTGGTTGTGTCTATCTATCATGCTGTGACAGGCTACATTTCCTTACGAGACAGTAGCTAACATTTCTGAGGTGATTTGGATGGTTGAGAGACCTCTACGCCGGAGAGCTCCTGGTCGACCAGTCTGGGACTGGCTGTCCTGGTTGCCTTAACTGGTGTTCCCAACTCGCCCTGTGGGTACATGAAAAACACAATGGTTGATGTGAATGTCCACTGCCCCTCAAATCATACCCATTACATAGGCTACTGGACCTAATGATGGGTTTATGTAGGTAGATTGGCCCCCTTCATCCATGATGCAGGCCTATGTTTTTGGAGTGCAATGTATTTTGGACAAGTTGTGGATTGATGGACATGTCCAGCTATGTGCATGAATGGACATGTTGTGTTTAGTTGACATTACTTGTCCAATGACATTGACTGGTTTGTGACACCCTGTGAAAGGCACTATCAAGATGGCTGACACAGTTGCATGGTGTTTGGGGCACAAGGCCTTGTTGGGATTTGGATTCAAGTTTAACACCATGCACCAGTGTAAGCTTCCTTGCTAGTACGCTTCCCCTAACTGCCAGTTAGCCATAGTCTCAGAGGAGTTAGCTGGGCTGTTTGGGAGGAGGAGTATCTGCAATGGCTATAACTCCCATCAGGCCTTGCCCCCCACACACCTTCCCACTCAGCACCAAAAGCCTACCTGTAACTCAGCTTCCCTGACAGTGAGTGGGAATATACTTGCAAGATGTCTGTCACTGATGACTGGTGCCTATTTGTCCACAACTCCTAGCAGGGCGTAGTTGTCTAGACACCAGTCCACAATGTCAGCCATTTTGTAAGCACATTTCCACTATGTATCAGGTAAGCATGCTTCCTGGGGGTCTGTTTGTAATGGGTGGGAGGAGGAGAGTTTGCACTAACTTCTAATCCCATCATGCCCTGACCTCCACACACCTTGCCAGGCAGCCCAAACAGCACACCTGGAACCATGCTGTCCCTGAGAGGTAATGGAAATGTACTGGCAAGATGGCTGACACTGGGGCCTGGTGTTTCTGGCACAGGGCCATGATGGTATTTGCCTTCAGGTTCAACACCATGCAGCAGTGTCAGCCATCTTGCAAGTACGCTTCACCACACTGTCAGGTAGCCATAGGCCCAGATGAGCTATTTGGGATGGGTGTGAGGAGGAGTGTTTACTGTCACTGCTACTCCCATCAGGCATGGGCCCCCACACATACCTTCCCACACAGCTCATACAGCACACCAGAGAGAGTGATGTCCTGACAATGAGGGTAGTGTACTCTCAAGATGTCTGACAGGGGTGCTTGTTGTGTGAGTTGACAACAACTCCCATCATGGCCTTGTACTCCAAACAGCAGTCCCCAGTGTCAGCCACCTTGCCAGTACATTTCCACTCACAGTCAGGGACAGCATAATCCCAGTTGTGCTGTTGAGCTGGGTGGGAAGGTGTGTGTGGAACAGAGCCTTATGGGAGATGTAGTAAGTGCAAACACTCCTCCTCCCAGCCAGACCAACCAGATCATCAGGGAGAGTGATGTTCTGACAATGAGGGAAGTGTACATTCAAGATTTCTGACAGTGGTGCCTAGTATTTGAGTTGACTGCAACTCCCATCAAGGCCTTGGGCTCCAGACACCAGATAGCAGTGTCGGCCATCTTGCTCATACATTTCCACTCACTGTGAGGTAAACATAGTTCTATGCAGGCTTGTTGGGCTATGTGGGAGGAGGAGTGTTTGCTCTCACTACAACTACCATCAGGAATGTGCCCACACCCACCTTCCCAGCCATCCCAACCAGCCTACCTGTGACTAAGCTTTCCTGGGAGTGAGTGAAAATGTGCTGGCAAGATATCTGACACTGGTGCCTGGTGTCTGAATTGACCAAAACTCTCACCAAGGCCTTGTGCTCCAGACACCAGTCACCAGTGTCAGCAACCTTGCCAGTACTTTTCCACTCACTGTCAGGAAAGCATAGTTCCATGTGGGCTTGGGCGATGTGGGAGGAGGAGTGTTTGCTTTGACTACAACTCCCATCAGGCCTGGGCCCTCACCCACCTTCCCAGCCATCCCAACCAGCCTACCTGTGACTCAGCTTTCCTGAGAGTTAGTGAAACTGTGCTGGCAAGATGGCTGACACTGGTGACTGGTGTTTGGCGCACAAAGCCTTGCTGTGAGTTTGTAAGAAGTATGTACATGGTAGGAATTTCATAAATTTTTATTTTCATTGCAGGTATGTTGTTTGTCAATATGGCATACACATCACATGCTTATTTACTCTATTTTTTTAAACTTTGAAAACAGTCATTTGTATCACTGTATCCTTTACAGTGATGTCTATGGAGGTGTAATTGGTAACTTAATTTGAATGTGGAGTAGGTACTTACCAGACTCTGGTGCTTCTGGTAGTCCATAGAAGCACTCCGGCGGAATGATGGCACGCACCTTCTCCTCCCAGGAAGTGAAGTGCACGGGTTGTGCGGGAGGGCCACCGCCAGTCTGCTGGCTCTGTGCGTGTTCTCTGGCCAGCAGTTTTTTTACCCTCCTTCGCACATCCTAGTACCTGCTCCTGATATCCATTGTGTGCAGGACAGGTGCTTCAGCATTCACCTTGTTGACTATCCTGTGCCACATCCTATTTCTCTGGGACAGGGGGGGTCTGTTGAACTTGGTTCCCAAATAACTGTGGCTCTACTCTGACTATTTCATCTACAAGCACTTCCAACTCCTTCTCTGTGAACCTTGGCTGCTTCCTTGGGGGCATGGTGGAGGTGAGTGTGAATGTGAAGGTGAGGGTGAGTGTGAAGTTGAGGGTGAGTATGAATAAGAAAAAGAGTGTGTGTTTGTGAGAATTGTTTTAACAAAATAAATCTCTGCAAGTTGTGTGGTGGGTGAGGTGTGAGTGTATGAGGCAGAGAGCAGGGAATGTGTGGCAAATCAAGTGACCTCTCAGCAGTTGTGTTAGAGCAAAGGATCATGGTCATGTGTTTGGCCCTTTATATAGGTGGATTGGTGGGCATGGCTAATATAAAAAAAATCTTTGAATTTGGCGTTACCATTGCCTGCTTATACTGTTTTTCTCAATTTCCATTTGCCATTTGTTACACAAACAGACACGGTTCAGTAACCACGTCGGATGCATTGTCATCTGTTCGCGGGGTAAACCAAGTCTGATTCATAACAGGAGTACTATTCTTCAGCGTTTGCGAACGAGTGGGTGACATCGTGCTTGTTTCCGGACAATTCGGTCGGACGGATTGCGTTCCAAACGACTCGGTGTGATTTAACATGCATTGCAACGTGATCTGTCATTCAGGCAGCTCGTGGTCGAGTCGTTCGGAAAGCATTCCGGAACCGATTCGGTAGGAATGCTTTCCTGACAAGATTGTAATCGGCCCCTATGTTAGAATGCTAGTGGGGGATTTGAGTCTACAAGTGTCTGTGTCCCACATACCCTAGGCTCCCTAATTTCATCTAACTGCTAACTGTAATTAAAGCGCCTCTCCTGATGTATTCAGTCCCATGCAAACCTGGGTGCAGAGAATTCTCTCCAGGAATATTTAGAGCAACCTCAGACCTATGAGAGTCTAAGGACCCTCTGTACTATATGAATCCTCTAATATAGAATAAGCATGTGCTGTAAAAGTAAGGCCATGTAAAGTATGAAACACTTGTATGGTGTACAACTCCTGAGCCCAAGTGCAGGTTTAGTCCTTATATTGTATGAAACCAGGTGAAATATAAGCCGCTACAGTGTAGGACATTTTGTACAGAAAGTGTGCCTTGTAATAAGAACACCTCCACTGTATAAAGTCATTTCTACCCCACACACTGAGCGTCCCTCTTCTGTATAAGCACCTGTACACTATAAGCTCCCTGTATTATATACAACTCCTGTACACTATAGGGGAGATTTTAAAAAAAGTCATGCAACGCAGCGCAGTCCCCCTTTAGGGTGCGCTGCGTTGTGCGACAGGGAGGGAGCAGGAGAGCACCATATCTTCAGAGATATGACTCTCTCCTCCCCTTTCCCTTGCGCCGGCGCTGATTTCAGCTGTCGTGCGCCATGCACACACCTTAGCGCTGCAGCGCTAGGGTGTGTGCATGAGTGTAGCATAGGTTTTGTACAGGAAGGATACCCTTCCTGTACAAAATACTATGCTAGGCACAATGCAACGCTTTTTCCACTTTGTATGCGTGCTGTACAGTGCAGCATGCATGGAGAGTCGGAAAAGCATGGAGAAATTAAAGCATTTCTCCTGTTAGCGCCTCCTTTGAAGGGGCGTTAACTTTTGGCGCAAAACCATGTTTACAAATCTTTGTAAATATGGTTTTGCGTCAAAAGGCATGGGTGGTTGCATGGGAACGCCCATGCACCACCCATGTAACACCCCTTCGGAGTAAAGTAACGCAAAGCAGTGCTTCACGCAACTTTGCGCTACTTAGAGGGTGCTTTCCAGCACAAAACAAGTTTTGCTCTGGAAAGAAAATAGCAACAACAACAAAATTTGCACTGGTTAGCGTCACTTTTGTGACGCTAAACCAGCACAAAAGGTTTGAAAATCTTCCCCTATGTGCTTAGCCTATATTTTATGAACACCCTGCACAGTACACAAAACACTATGCACTTTGCCCCACTGTATAGTGAACACTCCTTGCTTTATGAAGCTATTTACATACTTACCTCCACCTCTCCCCATCCGCAAGTCAACCAAAGCGGGATGAGGTGTTATTTTCTCAGCCTCCTCCTTGCTCCATGTTGGGTCTGTGATCTAGGCAGCTCCATTCCAGGCATTCCAGGTGACAGCTTGTCCAAAAACTCTTGTCAAGTTCCTGACAGACAGCTCAAGGCACAGGACTTTTGTTTGCTTAGGATCGGGACTGCCTGTGGGACTGACCAGCAATAGTGCCCCTCACCAAAAAAGGACAGGCGGTGTCAACTTGTAATCACCAGCACAAATTAAATACTGCATTCATGTACTATATCATCTCCGTTACCAACGTCATTATATCTAAATATACATGATAACGTCACCTCAATCAATTTCTGCATTCATCATATTTATATACATGAAGTACAGCAGCACATTATCTCATATTAAGCAAATGATTAAATGTTTAGAAATGCATGGATTATGCTTTAAATGTAGACTCGTTTATTGTCTAAACTACTCACAGCTTTGAGTTCAGACAACAAGTTAATGTATGTGTATGTTTGGTTTAGATTTAAGAACATATTTACATTCTTACACGTACAGTAGCTCAACTTTGCCTGTAAAGTAGGCCAATCCCTTTTACGTAAAAGGAAATTATATTGGCTTAACTTAACTTTCTTTGTCATCACTTCCCACAACGTCACTTCCCGTGCCCTCATCACTTATGCTAATGAGTCCCCCCATTAGTTTTTTTTGCACTTCTGTCCTGCTGGTAGCGCTTCCATTTCTATAAGCGGCGGTTAATTCCAGGAATTATGATTTTAGGGCATCAGAAACCCTGCGGTTCATTTTGAAGTTCCTTGCTCTATGGAACACTAGCTTCCACACATCCATAATCTTCTTTTGAAATATTTGTTTCTGTTACTTTGGCTTCTATAAACAAAGTAAGCATATGTGATGCTGGCAGGCTTTCATTTTGTTTGACTCTGCACTTTAGGCCACATCTGTGTTCTGCGAGCTGAACATGAACACTCAAGGCCTTGATATCTTTTATCAAGCTACGAAAATACATATTATGCTGTGGTGGAATAAAGCGTCTGCTTTTAAATGCCCATTGTCTTCTCGAGAGAAAGGTTGCGTGCACCGAGGCTGCAAATATAACAAGGTACTTGGAAAAGCATCGTTTCACAAACCAAAACTTGCAAAGGGACAACGAAACTTCAGAGCGGGACCGGGCTTGCACATGCTGCTGGTTTGGGAAGTAAGCTACTTATCTCCTTACTAATAAATCATGACCTATCACCTGGTTGGTTAAGACCTGAACCATGTGGGTAATTAATTCCAGAGGAGGGTTCAACAGTAATCAACAGAAAAGTAAATATTTCAGCAAGGAAAAGTCACAGAGCAACTGTATTATGAAAAGGGTAATAAAAAAGTCACTCTACAAAGAACTGTATAGAACAAGCATTGGTAAAGCCAACAGGTCTCGCCCATGGGAAAGCTACTGGCTTTGGCAATCGGGTGGGGGTGGATGACAGGATGATTTGAAAGTGTTTTTTTTTTCTCTTGGGAGAGGGGAGAAGAAGCAGGAACGGGCATGGAGAAGAAACAGGGAGAGGGTGAGGATAAGTAAAAAAAAAGAGCTATGATGCGGCAAGCATTGACTGCGACATAGCACAGAAATAGTACCTCAATGACAGCACGAGCAGCGGATGGCCAGCAGGGGAACACTAATCAAAGCTAATTAATCTGTACTTGGTCCGTGCGCCACGGAAAGAAAAGTGACACACGGCAGCGCTGCCCAATGAGAAGGCAACAAAGAAGAGTGACAATTATGCCAGCGGTGGTTGTTAAGCATCGGGCAGGTTCCAAGCCCAATATTTAACAAAAGAATCTCATAAGCAGGGGCACATGCACTAACACATGCTCACACAGGTGATATCTAAAAACGATGTGTAGTTTAATATGTACTCCAGTATGCAGTGCTTAATTTGAGTCGATGGTTGCCGTGGGGGCCATTGGCACTCATTTTCGTTGACCAACACTTATTTTTCTGTATCAGACATTTATAGAGAGCAGTAGAGGGAAAAACACACAAAGCGGAAAGACGGAGGAGGAAAGACCGAAAAAATGCCATAAAGGGACAAAGCAGGTACGTGCAAGAGTCAGATAAATGGGCAGGGAGTGTCTGGTCATGAATTAAAGAGGCATGAGATGGATTCAAGCTGATGCAACTTTGGTATTGAGTAAACCAACATTTAATTGCACCAGCCGCAGGTTTCTGAATAGAACTTTGGGCACCGGCACTCATTATTTTACAAACTATGCACAGGCTGTGTGTATGGATATTGTGTTTATTTTAATTGTGTTACCTTTATGCTGTGAGCGCCACCCTACGTGGCACTCACTTTTCTCCACATCAGTCCCATTAAGTTGCTCTACAATACTGTTTAAGAATGTTTTCGCTTGTATTATGGTAACTGTTCATCTATTTCTTTAAATATCAACCTTGTATCTTCGGTCAAGCACTCTGCCACTCTCTGGGTCTTGTCCATGCTACCCAAAACCATTAAAACAATAAATATTAAATAAATAAATTACAAGAAATGTCATTGAAAGTGTGTGCTACATCACAGACATAACAAAAAAGAAAGACAGATTCCGTCACAATAGTACAAAATAGTATTTGTATGTAATTGTTATTATTTTGTTTTGCAATGGTGTTGAGGAAGTCAGCATACACTGTGATTTCTTTGTTTGTCTGTGGTCCTGTGTGAAGTGGCTGCATACCTGTGTTCGTATTACAATGCATTTTGTAGTTTCAGTCTGTTGTGTTACTTACATGTGTCTCTGAAGTAAAGACTTGTTGGCACTTTGAGGACTGTACGGTGTACAACAAAGTTTTATTTTACGGTTGAATGTCCCTTGAATTCATCCTGCACGTTTCTTTGGGGTTATAATGAATCATTATTTACAGAAGTATTCATAGTTAATGCATTTGTTTCCATGACTTGAGAATATCGAACTATCTGTTCAGTGGTGGCTCCTCCACTAAGGCGGAGGAGCGTCGCCCCACTGCTTTTCAGCAGTGCAAAAAAGGAAAAATAAAATGATAATAACACAATGTTATTATCATTTTATTTTTCTCTGCTGCTGCAGTTTTGCGGGCGGGTGGGGCTAGGCTGTTCATAGAGCAGGGGGAGGAGTGGTTGGGGAACTTTCTAAGAGCGCCTGACTGTTTGGCCGGCCGTCTTGGGCCGGTCAAACAGTCATGCGCACTTTGCATGTTCTCCACCAGGCTGTATTACAACCTGGGTGGAGAACAGAGAACATGCACAGGCTCATAGTACCTGTCTGAGCGCCGAACCACGGCATTCAAACCAATGACGACACTGCTGTCATGGTGACAGCAGCGTCGTGATTGGCTTAGGGGAGCATGTGTGCTTATTGCTTCCATTCGTAAACTTATCGAAAAGGAAGCGGAGGAGAGACTCGGCCGGCCCAAAGAGGTAAGTGATTTTTTTTCTTTTCTACTCAGGAGTTCCCCAATACCTGTCCCTTTAGCCCACCATGCAAATGAAGGGCAGGTCAAATCTTCAATGTCAGTTTGCTCCACCATTCACTGAGAGCCGCTTATAGGTACTTGTAGACATTGTTAACATGAAAAAGATCTACACTGCCAATGTAAAACCATCAATCAAAAACAAAACCACCCATCTGTGCAGAGTAGAACAAAAGCAGTGCCACTGCTATGTGAATGGAGTCAGAATGGGGCCAGCTACTACTTCTTCTATCCTATGTCTGAGGGCACTGTGAATTGCCATTCTAGAACTGCTGCAGCTTAGCATTATTAAGTAGCAGCACGGTCCTCACTCCACATGTTCAATGACTTGCCTTGGTGCCACTCGTGTCACGGTCAGCAGTCAAACACCATGGCCTTGAAATCTCACCATGTTACTATGTTTAGACCCAACAATGGGTTGCTGCAAGGCCCAGTGTGACTATATCACAGCGGAGGAGAGGACCCTCCTTGAAAATAAACCAATGGACTTGGGCTCCACCACCATATTGAACAATACATGTCTGAGACCCTCAACCAGACCTGAAAATGTGAACATTACCACCATACAAGCCCCAGGTCGAACAAACCTGCAAATTTGGTAGCAAGTCTCTGGGGTGTGGGCATCAACGCACAAGCTACCGTCTTTAAGCGAGGTGAAAGATAAGGGTTAACATTGAAGCCCCACTTCAAATAGGGGCAATGTCCCAATGATGAACCCCTGGTAGTCACCATCCCTGCAGCAACTCTAGCAATGCCACTTAAGAGCCATAGAGTACCTCTATTCCACACAACGCTTAAATCCACACCCATGAAAGTGGCATCAGATCCATCAGCCCACAAACTCCATTGTAAAGTAGCAGTCTATGAACACTGGATAGCAACAAGTTGGAGAGAGTACTACAGAAGTCTTTCAGCCATTCACCCTTTGAAGTGTGAATTTTACGCCTGTATAAGGCTGTAAATTAGCGTTACTTCACTGTTTCAATTCAATGGAACACACCAAACCAAAATGTGGACTTCTAGAAGGTAAAATATGAGGACACTCCAAGCTGATAATGCAGATTTTGGTTAGTTGGAGATTGCGGTGCTTTTTAGCATTTTCAAAGTAAAAAAACCTACAGTAGAAAGCCACATGCTAATTAGCACACTCAAGAGCACCTTTCAAGCGATCTAAGATTAACACAGAACTGGCCAAAAGAAAGAATTTAATTTAGGTTTCCCAAAGATTTCAAAACCTATATCTTATATGGGAAGAACTTGCACTCACAAATTATGAAATCAAGGTCCCAAAAATGAAAAATTGTGATAACAAAAATATTTACCATGATATTGTGCTCATAGGCCATATCAATGAACAGTGAAGAATATTTCCACTAAAAGGCACCGCTATCCCAGGGGGAATCCTGGTGCTTCTCACCAGGTTCCTGCTGAGATCTGTTGTGCTCTTATTAGTTATTACAAATGTATTTTTTAATAACCCAAAAAATAGGTTTTTAAGTCCCACCAAACACACATTATGCATCCAGCGCTGGCCGTCAAAGCGTTTTGTTTTCTGAGGTGGAAGGGGGGGCAAAAAAGGATGCGATAAGGGGTGGGAGAGATGGCAACAAGCAAAAATGAACCAGGAAGGGGTGGAAGGGACAGGGCAAACAAGAAGGATGGCAAAGGGGGTGGGAGGGTTGGGAGGGGAGGGGTAGAGACTGCCTGCAAACACATGCACTCTTAAGGAGTGCTAGATTAAAAATTAAAAAAGTATCTCTACAAGCGGTGGCCAGTGGAAGGACATTGGCCACAGAGACAGGAAACTGTACTAGGTCCAAGCTCCATAGACAACCGGATGACCAGAAGAACCGAAGAGAAAGCAGAAGCAGCAGGAGGCCCTGACCAATGAAAAGCAAGGAAACGAGAGTGAGGTGGGAGCCAATGGTAACGGGCTCTAAGCATGTCTTTAGGTATTTTTTTGTTTCAAGAGATTTCCCCAAAACAGCGCATGCGTTGTCTAGGCGAAACCTAAGAAGGGTTTTAGCTTTCACAAATCCTCTGATTTATAGAATCGGAGGATTTGCATATGCTTAAACCGTTTGTACATTTGGCCTCCTTTTCTTACCCACTCTAAATTTCAGTTGTAGGTCCTTTTGTTTAGTTGTTGAAGTTCTGAGACACTCTCAATAGTTGCTTTGGCAATATTGCAGCACATTATATCTTTGTATTTTTGATGCAAGCTCAAATTTTTTATCAACGTGTCAGTCTGAATATCTTCTCTGTTAAAAACCCATAGAAAATAAGTAAATTGCTTCTCCCAATCTCAGATCAATTGTGTTGGTAACAGTTGTAGGCATGTTCTAATTCAGTTAAATAAAATGTGATTTGCATAGTATTTGAATCGATTACTGAGGTCATGCATTATACTGGCCATGCATTGAGGTATTATTCTTATAGTGTTCAAGGCTTTTTAAGGAAATGCCTTCCAATGCAGATGAAAACAAGCTTTTATCCTATCTTCAGGTGTTACATTATTACATTGGAACAGAGTGTGGTGACATACAGCCTGGTCAGGAAAGTGTCCAGATTTAGAACTTGATGTTGAGTTCAGTGATAACTAAAAACCCTTCATTTTCTGGGTGATACTCTAAATATGGAGTAAGCCAGGAGTGGTCGTGGCTTACTCCTGAAATTTATAGGTATACATGGAATATTACAAAGGTAAGTCATGCGGAAAATCTCAGAAAAGGTTCCAAAGGGTTTCAAAGCCCTAACAGCCCAACTTACAGATTTCGCCCTTGGAAATCCTGATGGCTCCCTCCGAGGCCAATGGACCTTGGCCACCGTAGTTCGAATGGAGCGGGAACATAAATACAAGTCAAACATATATCATCAACTGTCAAATTCTTAATGTTCAGTCAATGATGAGAGATTGGTGAAGTTTTCAAAACCTTTATTTATCTTTAAAGATTAGTATGATTTTCATCATCTTTATTCAGATTAGTTCAATTTACAGAAATATCAATAAAAGATTGATTAGTGACAGGCATAAATCAATACAAAGTGTTCCATAAAAAGAAAATTGTCACTAAACTAGCTAAGAGCCTGATCTATCCTAGAACAGAACCCCTTAAGAGTTCCTTTTAAAACAACAGCAAGTTGGACTTCCCATAAAGATTAGTTCTGGAAACTCAGCAGAGTTCTCACAGTCACAGGAGCGACCGTCAAAGTATCAGTAAAAGAGGAATGATTGTTGCAGTAGCACTGATCAAGAAAAAGGTTTAGGTAAGGTACAGAATAGAGTTACCTTTAGCAATAGCTTTCGGTAACAAGGGTAAAGTCTCCTCCAAGCAATTCTCAGTGGAAAATAGGTTAAGTCTCGAGTCTCAAAATGAGTCCCAAGAAAGGGTCAAAAGGAAGAGCGAGAGTGACGACTGCCAACTGCAGAACGTCGATTATGATGATCTCTGTAGCTAGCTAGGACCACCAATTAATATAAAATCACACAATAATGTATCGAAACTTTAGAAACTGTCGATAGGTCTCTTCCAATGGAAACCTCCCATCGTGCCGTCAACTTCTGATGCTTCTGCACTTGATTCCAACGGTAAACATTCATGCCAGTGTATAGTAAAACAATGTATCGGACATTTGCAACATGGATGAAAGTTCTCATGGGAACCTTCTTACCTAAGCTAAAAGATGCGCTCTATGTCCATTGTGAATACAAAAGCAAATTGAATATGCTGGGACAAACTAGCAATAATGTTCTGGTGATGCATACATAAAATATCTAAATCATTATTTATTGTAACAATCACAGCATAGTCCATTGTTTAGTTTACATGTGCTAATATGGCATGATTGGGCCAAAGAAACATAAGCTTGAAGTTAGCACATTTTTAAGCAGGATGCCAGTGCTAGGCAAAATGCTCTAAATCAATGTCTGTAAACTATGAGCAAGAGTCCAAAGAAAAAGACTTTTGGGCCTAAGTAAAGGGGCACATTTAAGAATTTCTTTGCATTATTTTGTATACATTTGAGTAATGCACACTTTCCCTACTTGTGATTAATTTATGAATTATTTGCAACATTAATAATGCAATTAAAAATGAATCTTTCACTTTATAAAGCAAGCATATTTTTCCTACGTGTCATTTTCTATGTGAAAACATTTTTGCAGCAGTTTAAACTCATTCTAAGGTGTGATTCTAACATGGTTTGCAAGTCAAAATTGGATTTTAAAAGTATTTCCCACAGTCACACCTACTCATGCATCAATCTTTGTGAACCAGGCCTCTCCATAATACCGGCACTACAATGGAGGAATTTCAGCTGACATTTTCCATTCCATATTTAAAGTTCCTTCCAGAAATTTGAAGATTTTCAGTTACTAATGAGCAAAAAATCAATTCCTTAAACTTCTTATTTCCTGAATGCAGCTGAACAAGTTTGTAGTGTCCTATACTTAACCACTCTAGCACCTCAGGGGGCATATTTACAAAGAAATTGCGTAGGGCAGCACAGCAGGTCATTTTGCTGCTCTGGCCTACGCCAGTTCAAAAGGGCAGGAATGCACCGTATATACAAGATATGGTGCATTCCTGTCCTTTCAGCCAGCGCCGGCGCACAATTAGTATCCGTGCGCCAACGCAGACACCCTTTCACCATGGTACAAGGGTGTCTACGTTGTTGGCAGGATTGTTTTTGTGCAGGAAGGGACACCGTCCTGCACAAAAACAATCACAAGAGGCATATTCCTCTCTCTATATGTGCTGCTGAATGTAGCACATGTGGAAAGAGAAAAAAATGAGGAGACATGTAAGCATTTCTCCTCGTTACGCCTGCTCTGGGGAGGCGCTAGGTTTTGGTGCTGCCCCAGGTTTACGAGATATTGTAATTCTGGGGCAACATCAAAGTCCATGAGTGTTGCATGGGAACACCCACAGCAACACCCATGGAATGCCTCTTTGATGCAGAGTAAGGCAAGGCAGCGACTTGCGCTACTTTCCCTTACTCCATATCTACAAGGCCAATAAAAGCCATGCAGGGTGGCTTAACGTGGCCTTGTAGATATGGTTAAGCCCTGTGTGCCGCCGGAGCATCCCGAAAAGTGATGTTCCAGCGGCGCACAGGGCTTACAAATATGCCACCAAGTTTAGAGTAATTTAATTTACGTTGAAATTGCTTAAGTAAATGTATTTGTGTTAAATCACTAAGGCATTTCAGAGTAGATAAAGTAGTACTCCTGTAATACTCTTCAAGTACTCTTACATGAATTTGTAAATTTAACCCAAAACTCCCAAAATGGGAACAAAATGAGACTGTTCAGGGAATAAGCATATATAATTCGTACAAATAGAAAGGACTGAGCCTTCTTTCCAATTTTACTAATAGGGATGCAGTCATCATGGACTGATTCAGGAAGGCATTTATGAGTGACTGCAGTAGTATTCCAGAAGTCCGACTATATGTACTCAAAAGTGCCTTTGTGAATCGACTGCCTTGTCTCTAGACATGATCCCGTGGCTGGTGCTCCCAGCTGTATGCATTTCCGTATATAATGACCCATGTGTTAGATTGTTTGGTATTAGGAGGGACTCCTGTGTTTTGTTTCACATGGGTTTACTGATTTGTTTTAATATGTTGTTGGGTGGTCCATAAGTTCCTGGCTGTAATTTGTGTCAAGAAGATGACTGTTGGTGTCCTCATGTTGGCATCTGCGTCCATTGCAACATCTGCGCCCAACCTGTCTGAAAGTTTGTTACAACTTCCTTGTTTGTTTGGAGTGATTTTATGGGCCTTCTCTCTTGGGAGGGAAAGCTAATTTTAGTTATCTGTTACTTGTTTCTTTATCCATTTCCTGCTTCAGTTTCTGGTTAAGGCGTAGGGAAGAGTGCAGTCTGAAGAAGTTATTCTGTACTTTGAACAATTGATTAATGTATGCATACCTTTCGTAGCCCTCCCTTTCCCCACGCACCTGGCCTTTCTTCACATACAAATTCCTGTCTGTACAGCTACAGAGGTGCAATTCGGTCTTCATTTTCCATTTAAAATGATGTGGTAGAGTGGAGACATGCGGTGAGGGAGGCAGTGTACCATCTACTATTCTCCTACGCCACTTGTACAGATGGACCTGTGCATTAAACGTTTTCCAATAGATTCCATATTATACGTTTGCTAAATAGGATGCACACTTCAATGCCACCTTGTGAACTGTTTTGCTACTGCTTTAAGGATCGAGGATTACACTAGCTTGTCAGCATCCCATTGGAATGCTGGCAGGCTTGTGACTGGGCCGAGGGGATCATGGAAAGAATGAACCCTAGTAGCTGGTGTAATGGAAGTAGTTGAGAAGTGCAGGAACTGTCAGGTGGTGTTGGTGGAAGTCATAGAGCATATACCATCTGTAGCTGCGGTCGTGGCAAATTAGCAGGTACCTTTGAGGGGTCAGTGTGAGATGCAGTATAAGTAGTCCTGCGAAGCACTGTAGTACAAGTGAAATAATTGTTCGTGATGGCCAGAGACAGCGGAGTAACACACAATTGACAATGGCCAAAGTATACTGTAAGGAGCTCAGTAACACGCTGGAAGTGTAAGCCCCAAGTTCAAAGTGCATATAAGAGGGATCCTGATATATGCTGGTTTGAGAATTAGTGACTTATAATGTAGGGGAAATTACTCATATGTGGCATGTAGGCGCTAGTGGTTTATACAGGATGCATGGTTTAAAATTTGAATGGTTCCAGCTCCTATAGTGACATACATGATGTCAAGGAAACTGATTGCCGGGCATGCTCTGCGAGGTATACCAGCTCCAATCAGTGTCAATTTGTTGCTTTCAATTTGTGAAAAATTGAAAATTGAACACTGGCTGGTCTTCCCCTGCAATCGTTCTGCTGTCTGCAACTCAGTATCCTAGTGTCTAGAAGAAAACGTTACAGTGCGAATCCCTTTTACTTTGACCTCTATTGGAGCTTGGCTCTCACTCAGCTTTCATACTACGACTGATTAAAAAGGATCCAATTAAATGGATGCATATATTGGCATGGCAGAAGTGTAATACAGCATGAATGCTGTAGTAGAAGTTATTTACCATCTTCCCTCGATATAAGACCCAACCTATGTGAAGGTGTCTCGCAGTGGCCAGGATATATAATGATCAAAGTATCCCCCTGTATAAGGCTCATAATACTAATCAAACAATAGACCCATGGAGGGCATAATGAATTAACCAAAACATATTAAGACAGATTGAGATTATTGGAAGGATGGAGCGAAGGACCTACACCAGCCATAGCAAGCACTCAGCCACTACATTGTCTTGAATGGTGCGCCAAACTTTCCACTGTTCTAATTGTCATTGCCTACAAATGCAGACAGTAGTGACTGTTAATTACGCGCCCATGCATAATGCAAGAACAATAATGGTGCTAATATATTTGTGCCAGAAGCCAAGTTCCTTCACTAATTGTTACTCACCCAGCCATACACTAACTCCACAGTGGGAGCCTCACCACCCTGTATTGCAATACAGTCTTTCTCACCCTTACAAAGAGAACCTGGGCCCCCAACTTGGAAAAACAACTGGCTTCACAAAAGGTGTCGAACTCAAATTATCAACCAAACATAACACACCAACCCCAGAAGCACAGTAAGGCAAGTTACATTTGATGAACTGGAATAGATGCAGCTGCTTCATGATCTCTTACGTAACGTAACTTAACATAACATAACAACACATGACTTTTAATCTGCAACACTCTTTCCCTGCCTACAAAGTTTTGTGAATCTAAAGTCAACCCCACCCCGCTGTTGTCAAGACCAAAATGTGCACTACAGGACACCTGAAGTCAATCATTGCTCTGCACTAATGAGCCATCATGAGCGGGCAATGCCAGCTACACGTAAAGCCCTACAACCAGAAAATACCCATCAATCCCATACCAGGAAAAAGGTAAAGTGGGGTTAAGGATGGACACTTCATCAGATATAAGGAACAGGAAATGATAGAAAGTGTGGCGATTGGGGAAATTCCATTGTTTATTAACTGCAAACCAAACATTCCTTGAATGTTTCAATGCAAGTGCTAATTTATATTGCAGTCTGAAACACTTCACTCTTCAAAAATAAAATATACCAATCATCCCACTAGTCAGGACGAGACAGATCATGTGACCTGACATTCATCCAAAAGCAAATCACAAGCAAGGAACATTTTTCTGTCAAAATCAGAGCCAGTCACGAACAAACAACATCCTACCCTTTTTTTTTTGTTTAAATCTTTTTTATTGGCATTTTCTTATTTCCGTACAACATGAACAGTGTATTGACACCATGTTTTTGAAAACTTCAAGGCAATGCAGTTCAGAATACAAACTATCGTATTAACAGGTTAGCTAGCGAGTGAATCGCTTGCAATAGTTACTGGAAGAGTATCATTACAATAACTGTGGCAGTGTTAATGAGACATTAAGGTATGTCACTTAGCAGCCATTCTAGACATGGTGCATTACATAATCAAACTGTGGACATAGGGTACAACAAAATGAGGACAAAGTAACCAAGGGAGGGATAGGGTAGTCGCCTGAGACCTGTTGCAGAGTGTGCTAGAAACGGATAGCCCTGTCAGAGCCTTATAGTAGTAGCTCCGTAGTGTAGGATCATAAGTTATGTGAATGGGGCCTGCTCTGTGTCTGTGCACTTCCAGGTGCCAAGCGCTGGGTTACTGGTCTTGTTCCCCTCCCCGAGGCTCCTCTGCGGTAGTATCCATGCTCTGCAAGTCCGATACCATAATGTCCCAGTGATTCGCCAGAGGAAACTTACGGACCCCAAGCAGATCATCTCGGCGCAGCGCCACCCCCTACGCCCTAGCCCAGTTGAGTAGGGAGCGGCGCCAGGCTATTGTGTGAGGTGCCATCGGGGATTTCCACCTCTTGGTGATTAGGCGTTTTGCTGCAATTAGCTCCAGGTCGAGAAATCGGGAGGTTACCCTGTTTTTCTTATTCCTACTGAATAGGTGCAGTATGTGCACCTCCCAATGAAGGGGGATGTCGCGAGCCGTACAGGCGGCTAGCGTAGTCGTCACATTGGCCCAATATTCACTTAAGGCAGGGCAATGCCATAGCATGTGAAGTAGGTCTGCATCTAATAGGCGGCATCTAGGGCAGGCTGCATCAGATCTTGGGAAGTACTTATTGATTTGGCCTGGGGCCAGGTATGCCCCGTGCAATATGAAAAATTGAATTTGTTTAAAACGCTGATTGCGTGGGATATGTGTTGGACCTCCTCGGGTGGCGACCCACTCCTTGTCTGTGAATATCCTCCCCAAAGCCCCCTCCCAATGTTGCTTCAGGGGGGCCAGGTCAATCTCTGTATGTTGGCGGAGAGAGGATGCAAACCAGCGAGTCAAGTGCCCTCCATTTCCCATCACATGCAGGTACTGTATCGTATGGTGTGTGGGTGGTTCCTGGGCGAGATTGCCCCACTTAGATGCCAGCAAGGCTATAAGTGCCTGGTGTAATAAAAATTGCCCAGGGTACATATTCTCTTCAGACATAAGCTCCTGGTATGGAATGAGTGAGCCATCCCGATAAAGGTCCCCCATGTCCTGAATGCCTTCTGTGTCCCAGTGTCGCAATTCGGATGTTGTGGTGCATATGTCACCTCGTGGCGTTCATAATAACGGTATGGCTGGGGCATGTGGTGTGATAGTCCTGGTGAGGAAGAGGCATCTACGGAAGCCCTTGTAAGCTATGGTGGGTAGAAGCGCTCCCAGGGGTCTGGGTTTCGTGCATGGGTAAAAAATATGCAGCAAGGTATGATGTGGTATTGGGGGTTGCAATAAAGCTGTGCCTGCTAGATGTCGACATGATAGTCAACTGGCAATCCATTGTAACTGGGAGGCTAAATAGTAGTGTTCGAAGTTGGGCACCGCCAACCCCCCTTGTTCCGCTGGCAGATATAGTTTCCCCATAGTGACTCTGTGTCTTGACGTTCCCCATATAAAGTCCCTTATTGTCCTTTCCCATTTGCAAAAAAAGGGAGTAGAGATGATAATAGGCAAGGTAGTGAAATAGTAGAGGAGGCGGGGGAGGACCACCATTTTTACGAGGGCAATCCTACCCGAAATCACCAATGGGAGGGTCTTCCAGAAGCACATTTGCGACTGGATGGTTGTAGTGGCTCTGATTATGTTCCCCTCGAACAGGTTCTCCTTAGCACGGTATATGCGCACCCCTAGGTATCTAAAAGGGTCAGTACACCATGTCATAAGACTTCCCACAGGGAGTATCCTGGATCCGGGGTCGCCAGCAGAAACGGGGAGAGAATAGATTTCGCGGCGTTAACCCTCAGTCCCGAATCCATGGCGAAGTGTGTTAGAGCCAGGTCGAGGGAGGGCGGGATGGAATGAAGGTCTCGCACATACAACAGCAAGTCATGGGCATATAGTGAGATAACATGTGTGCCGTCTCCCAAGGTGACTCCCATGTCCACGTGCGCGCGGATATACGCCGCTAGTGGTTCAACCGCCAGCGCAAAGAGGAGAGGGGACAACGGGCACCCTTGCCGCATCCCACGTCTTACCTGTATGGGGTCCGATATATAATGGCCTGTCCGGACTCGGACGGTTGGGAGTTCATATAGTAGCTTAACCATACTAAGGAAATGAGGTCCTATGCCATAACAGGCCAGGGCAGCGAAAAGGAAATTCCATTCGACGAATCAAAAGCCTTCTCGAGGTCCAGCACCATGCAACCCGATCGAGGCCAATTTATAGGGGCGTACTCAGCTACCCTAAAGTAGCGACGGATGTTCAGTGCCGTATTACGGTTAGGGACAAACCCATTCTGGTCGGGGTGTACCAGGGTGGGAACGAGGGGTACCAGTCGGTTAGCTAAGATCTTTGCTAAAATTTTATAGTCTACATTATCTATCACTATCGGTCTATACGATCCAGGGGAGATTCGATCTTTACCCAGTTTCAACAAGGAGACCACATTAGCCGTACACAGTGAGGGTGGTAGGGTCATGTCAGTGATTGCAGAGGTGTATAAGGAGTGCAGCCGGGGCACTAGTGTTTCCGCATATGTCTTGAAAAATTCAGTGGGGAGCCCGTCTGGTCCCGGCGTCTTTCCGGACGCTAGTGACCGCAGCGCTTCCCGGACTTCATCCACTACCAAGGGGGAGTCCAGTGTGAGGAATTGATCTATCTTCAGTGTGGGCAGCTCCACTGTGGAGAGAAATGCCTCAATATGGAGGTCATTCTCAGTCGGTTGGGATGCATATAACCTGGTGTAATGTTCTGTCATTACTGCATGAATGTCTCTCTGTGTACATTTCCTATGCCCCAGCTCATCCACTAACAGTTGTATGGGGCGCTGAGGGTGTTCTTGTCGTATTAAATAAGCCAATAGTTTACCCTCCTTGCCCGCTGTAGAGTGTGAACCGGGCCGAATGTGCCGAATAATTGTGACAACGTAACCTTTCTAGTAACGTTTCTCTCTCAGCATGGGCGCCATCAAGTTGCTTTTGTTTTTCAGGTCGGTCAATGGCCAGGGTTTCTAGTCGGAGTAATTGTCGCTCAATGGCAGACAGGGATACGTCAAGCTGCCTGCGGATGCTCCATGTATGCCCCAAACAATGCCCTCTGGTCACCACTTTAAAGGCCTCCCACTCCGTCAATACTGTTTCCGCAGAGCCCGTATTGAGTTCAAAGTATCCGATCACCGCTGACTCCAGTGAGCTCGGAAATGCCAGGTCTTCCAGAGCTGCCGTCTGTAAGCGCCAAGCTGGAGTCGGGCGCTCTTGCCTCCCAAGCAAGGTGCAGTTTATGGTCCGAGTGCGTCCAACCTAGATATTCTGTGGTCTGAATCAGTGGGATTAGGGCAGCCAAAGTTAATATGTGGTCTAGCCGCACGTGTAAGTTGTGGACCGGAGAGTAAAAAGAGTAAACCTTCGTGTGAGGGTGACGCTCGCCCCAGATGTCTGTCAATGACCAATGCCCCATCCAAGTACGTAGGGAGTGTGCGTTAGAAGAAGCTGTGGTACGATTCAGAGGAGGGAAGGAGCGATCAAGATAGACATCCAAAACAGAATTAAAGTCACCCCCCAACAGCCATGGAACATCTTTCCATCGGGGCAACAGTGCCGACAGGCTAAAGAGGAAGGCATTTTGGTTGGTATTGGGGGCGTAGATGGAGGCCAGCAAAATAGGTTGGCCATTTAACTTACCCTTGAGAAGCACATATTGCCCAGCGGGGTCCACCACCACCTCCTCCTCCTCCCATGGCACCCCAACAACATCCTACCCTTAAGTCAACCACAATCAAAGAACATTTCCCCAACCAAATTGGTAGCTCATACCTCAGGCACTTCCATCATATGTGTGAAGCAAACAGTGGATGAAGCAATCACATCACCTATTTGGGTCATGTGCATCATCTCCATATCTGCATGCACCTTCTCAATATCTCATACAGCTGGAATAGTTCCCCAATAACAGCCAGCCTACATCTCTAAATGATTAAGGCCACCTCATTTCATCTTATCAACTACAAAGAATGAATCTGTGGGGGAGACCTGGCATGTCTACGTTACGTTGTCAACATGCACCACTTCTAACATTCCCTCAAGACAGGACAGGTCTCCTACTGATAAAACCCATCCTGAACACTCCAGCCTTTGCATATTACAAAACGATCACCCATCTGCACCAATCTGAACCCATCTGCAACTCATAGAGAAGAAACTGAGAAGGTCACTCTCAACCAACTCTAATATGAGATCCAATACAGCAGCATGCTTGAAGACTACCAGTCACAGCCCAGACCCAAGTGCATTATACAGACAGCAATATTGCAAGTGGTTGATGAAACTCTACACATCTATGAACATGAAGACCACAGCCTCTTACTCCTTCTGGGCCACTCCCTAGTCTTTGAGACAATCAATCAGCGAACCATACCTGAGACCCTTACATTTCAATTTGGTATCAGTTGAATCATACTGCAAATGGCTTGAGTTCTTCCTGGAAAACAGAACCCTCTAGTCCTAATGATTTCTTCAAGATTCAAGCCCCATCCAACTACCCTGTGGCATTCTCTATGGCCCTATTCTCTGGACAGTAATCTTTAACCTGCACATGGTGCTCCTGTGAATCTTGCTAGCTGAGAAGAACTTCAAAATCCATAGTTATGTGGATTTCACAAAATCTGTCTGAAAGTGTCATCGGACTATGCAATGGATTGACTGAAAGAGTGCCTTGCTGTGATCCATGACCAAGGTCTAAGCCAGCCTGAGCCTCACCGAGATAGAAATTGAGCTCATCACCACTCACTGCAAATAACAACTAATACAACACTAGTGCTTCGAGATTAATCTTGATGGCTTCACTCCTCAACTCATCAACATTGCCAAGTCCCTAGTTTTCTATGTGGACACCAACCTGAGTTTTACAGCTCATATTGTGCCAGAGGACAAAGATTGCCAGGCATCAATTGGTCCTGCTGTTCCAAAGTGATGTCCATCCTACTGGAAGTAGATTTCAGAACTGTTCGTCTAGATTCACATACTTTCTCATCTTGGCGGAGGGAACGCTCTGCTGGCATATTTCTGTATGATCCAACTGAATCCACTGGAAAATGTTCTTTATGCAGCCAAACAAAAACACCTATTAAAAACAGGTACAGCAGGATCACACCATCCCTCAGAGCAAACCTCTTGCTCCCACTGCCTGACAGAATCCTATTCTTGTTCTGCTGCACAATTTACAAGGCAGTCAACACTGAAATTTCACCATATCGAGGACCCAACTTAAGACATCTGGTAGATCATGCATGCCACATTATCAGACTGTTAGCCAGGATACAGCAATGCAAAAAAAGGAAGAGGAGATGCCTATGCTCCTATGATCTGAAATGCCATCCCAGACACTCTTCAAGCAATAACTCATCACAGGGTAACTACTCACATATCAGATTAACCCTGATGAGATCCCACCCACAGCTCTACCCATGCCACCTTTGACCCTCCCTGTAAGCCTCAACCAGGTATCTTTTCCCTCTCCACTACTGTGATGCTCTAAATCCAGGCCCACTGCAAATATGCAATACCCGGCAGTGGCGTTTAACACTGTATTGATTTACCACAACATAAACCTCCATCTACTGCCAAAACATAGCTCAAACAGTCCAAAGGTTACCAGAAAAAGTGCCCAGTGTGGTGTCGCACAATGACAGCACCTTTACAAATGTTTACTAGTAACCTTTCAATTTCTGATTGCTTTGCTCAAGTGTGAAACTGGTACTAAAGAGGTGCACCCTTTGCCCAGACAGTGTTAATACGTGTTACCATAGTGAAACACTGAAGTAAAGCTGCCATAGAATGTGTTGAATTATGCTGCATAATTTGTCTTTTCTCACAGCATTCCTGCCGCATAATTTAGTCATCCATTGCTGCATAATTACAGTGGTCCTGCCTATTTCTTGTTACTACCCACATTAAACACCAACTTGTGCACAGTGCTCTTTTGTTGTGTAGCCAGGTTTGCGCTCTGTGCATCACACATATACACATAAATATCTACATGCTTGCATGCATGAATAGAAAAAAGTAAACAAAAAATCCGTCGTCAAATGTCATTAACAGCCCAGTACTTACAAACATCTGATGTGATCTGGTTTCGTTCACTCTCAACAGGGGTTATAGTATTGTATATACGGGAAATGTGTAATTGTATCTTTTTATTGAAAAGATCATTTCTGTTACCAGAACAGGGCACGACTAAGATTTTAAGTGTCTTAAAAGATTTCCCTACAAGCTGCGCACACTGCATCAATATTGCATTTAAGAAACACGATCACCACAAATGCAGCTAATTGTTTAAAATAATTGCTCTTGCAATAAATTATTAATCTCTACTACAGCTTGCCTAACTGCAAAAAATAAATTTTTAATACAGTATATATTTATCAAGTAACTGCGTGCACAGATTGATTTAACAGCTGTTTTGCTTTCAGCATACCCCCTGTGCGTTCCCCTATTACCGCACTGCTGTCCCAGTCAATCACTCTGACTGCTTGAATCGGCAAAGGTCTTTAAAGGTCCCACATCGTGTAGTGGAAACGAGGCGCAACATGTTGACTGCTTTCAGCTATTAAAGGTAATAAAACATATTCTTCACGGAATTAAAAACAGGAGATGCACCAGTAAAAAAAATACGAATGACATAAATGAGACCACGCAACTGAATGTGACACTGGAAATTGTGAGTGCTGCTTTTCGCTAAAAAAATCTTTCTCCCTAAAATAGAAGGCGCTCTCTGCAGACAGGTGTGCCAATGTGCTTGTTTAATTAACAATTAGTCCGTGCAGAAGAGGCCGCACATGCATTTAACCCGTTCATGTTGGGGGAATTATGAATTGCATTCTGATGCATGCCTGAGGGGAAGCGTCTGACATAGTGCACTGTGTTTGTACCAGTGGAATTTTGCACCTTCATTTATGGATTGTAATGGCGCTACTGCAGCTTAGCCAGTGACATTTTCACCGACGTTTGGATCGACTAACCGGGGCAAAATATCATTTTTGCATTGGTCACACAGTTGCTCATGTTCTTGTTAGGGTGTAGAAACGATCATGTGTAATTGAAGTGGCAATTGTGCAAGATATAAATATGTAATCTGGTGCATACTGTCATCGGAGCAGCAGTGATTTGTTGATGTGGCTAAGTAGATAGGTTGACAGTATACTTACAATATGTGTGCTTGGCTCAAGGGAAAGTGCACTGTTGCAAAGATTTACTAACAGAACTGTATTCTGAATCTCAGCAGTGGTGCAGGGCATGGTAAGGGCATGCCACTACAGTACTGGCAAACTATCTGAATGCACTGTCTCAAATAGCAAGGACAGGAGAGCATGCAACTACCAATCTCATTTGGGTACCACAGTAATGTCAGAATGTGCAGTAATTATATCACCAGACATTTGAAAACTACATCCATCTGGAGTGATGAGACAACAACTTGTTGCCAATGCCCATAGTGCCATGTACATAAATGTAGCCGAAATCGTAGCAGCTGTTATTCAGCAGAAAGAAGCGGCAGAATTCCAGCATGCGTTAACAGCGCCATATTGAGCCCAGCATAATGCTAAAAACACCACAAAATTTTGCACACAAAATTAAAACTGCCTAAAACCAGGTGATAACCTCATTGAAAATACATAAGGTGTAGAATGATAAGCAGCAATAAAAGGGTGGCCAACAACTACGCACACATGACCCAGCCACAGACACCACTACAGCAAACTTTGGGGCCCAGCAGAGATACCAATGATATTGGCACAATCAAGGAAGCAGGAAATTGATGAGCTGCTGCAACTTCATAGGAGTGGGGAAGGAAGTTTGACCCCTGTTTTGTTGCACACAAATGTAATTAAATTCAATGCAGCACAAGAGCTGCAAGCAAAGACACAAAACATAAGAAATGCATCACGAAACCTTCTGCCATAGACAAGTACTGTGACACTATGTAGATTGCTTTTGAGGAGGTCTTTGAGGAATTACA
The DNA here is from genome assembly GCA_963921515.1 of Calotriton arnoldi. Taxonomy (NCBI): domain Eukaryota; kingdom Metazoa; phylum Chordata; class Amphibia; order Caudata; family Salamandridae; genus Calotriton; species Calotriton arnoldi. Next base: position 211,270 of record CAWUFW010004328.1, read on the forward strand.
AGTTACATTTCGAAATGAAAAATATAAAGACCAGGTCCTAAAGCATTTAAAGAAAGTAGTCTGAGACTTTAACGAGGAGAGAAGAATTTTTAGTGCACAATCAGAGACCATAGTCAGGAACTCTGAGGAATCAAAGGGATGCAACAAGTTGCTTCTTGTGAGATGAAACCAAACCAGAGACAACACACACTTGCATCAATCAGTGTAAGGGCCTCACGTTCAAGGGTATCCCTGATCATCATTAGGCAGGAAAAGGCTTCAGATGAGGTTCACAGTGAGATGTCATCAAACAGTGGAAGAGGTAGAAGCATTTTACATTTCTAGTTTTTCTCCCATCTAGTCATTGATTGAGCCCAGTAGAGCTATTCTATGTTTCTCCCAGGGATCTTGGGTTCAGAAGTTAGTAATTCAGGCAATTTACATGAGTCAAGGTGATGGGGTACTAGGAGATATTAGTTGGTTTCATGCTGTTTATGTAAAACACCGGCCAGGGCCCTGCCAGCTGCCAGGCTATACTCTATAAGAAGCCAAACCCAATGAGAATGACTGCCTACGTGGGCCTCACTACATATCATTTCGACAAGAGCAAAATAAAGTCCATTCATTTTTGACCCTATCTCGGTTTTTCTGCAGCTGATGATCAACCCTGGGTTAGTTACACTACCACTCATGAATTGCTGTCATTTGTTCCAACCAACATAACATAATCTTAGAACGTGGCAGCCACAGCTGCTGCAGGTAAGAGCGGTGGGGCCAGGTGAGGGGGGATTTCGAGAGACGACCACGAGGGAAAATTAAATAATTAATTAATTTTCCCTCGTGGTCGTCTCCCGAAATCCCCCCTCACCAAGCCCCACCCCCTCACCGATCTTACCTGCAGCGGCCGCTGCTGGAACGTGGGAATGCCAATATCACTTCAGTCACATGATGGGGCATTTGATGCATGCCTTGCTATTGAAAGCAAAGCTGCATATCAAATTCCACAGGACAAGTGGACTGTGAATATTATCAAAAAGCCTTTTTATGCCATGAAGTTGCATCTCCCCCATAGGGGCGTGGGGGCGTCGCCCCACTGCTTTCTCGCAGTGCGAGAAGGAGAAACATAAAATGGTAAAATGACCATTTTATGATTCTGCTTCTCGCACTGCGAGAAAGCAGAAGTGCCTGGTTGTGGGCGGGCGGGTGGACGGTCCTGCTCGAGGGCAGGGGGGAGTGGCTTGCCCACTGTTGTGGGTACTGACTGTTTGGTCGGCCCCAGGGTCGACCAACCCAGTCATGCGCACTCTCCCTTTTTCTCTATGTAGGCTGCTGCATGAAGCCTACATAGAGAAAATGGCCTGGCTGGGACGCTCTCCTCTGCGCCTCACCAATCACAACGCTGCCATTGCAGCGTTGTGATTGGCTTAGGGCTGGGGAAGGAGGCTGCCTGCTGGCTGCTTCCTGTTCCTGCAGGAAAGCAGCGGGAACATGCGGACCCGACTGCACCATCACACTGGCCTGGAGCGGCGCCGGCGGTAAGGTAGGTTTTATTTTTTTGTTGTTTTTCCCCACCCGCGAACACCCGCCACCCCCGTCCCTTCCTCCCTCCCGCGAGCATGGCCGAGGCCCCTGGTTACTCAGAGCACAGATGTTGCTCTCAGAGTAGCTTTAAGACTGACACTAGTTACCAAGTAAGTTGTAGAAGATTTAATGGAAAGGCGGACATGCTTTAAGCAGCTCGGTCATGAGTACGCACCCAACACCAATGGGGCTAACGTCACGAGACAGTTCATTTGTCAGTGCATGCTTTTACCGTATTCACACACTCAAGTTTAATTAGTTCATAGAATCCGACTATCCCAACTGTTCTCAGCAACGAACGCCTGTTCATGACTGGAATTAAGTATTGCAAAACAGACGTCTACTTTACCCTCCCAACTGCAGGGCAACGCGCCTACATAAATTCTATTTAGAGCCTTATTTCAAGACCTCGGGAATTACTGGCGGTATTACCAAGCACCCAGGCAAATACAGGTATTATTTCACATCGTACAATACCGGGATCAAGTGCAAACGGATCCCGATATTTCACCACATCTCAGAATGAGCCTTTCTTTCTTAAAACGGTACTGTTCGTGAAACATAATGGGTAAAACGCTATTCCAGTTTATCTGGCCTCCAGGCGCTCCCTGAATTCTCTGTCCATTTCCTACTGTACTCTCTTTTTTAATTCACCTTGCGCCATCTTCTTCTACCCCTCTTTGGCTCCATCTCTTTCCAGTCCAACGGGTTTCTTGTATCGAGCAGTACAGGGGCTCTTAGAGGTGGTTAGTTCATGGTGCGTAGTGCTACAAGATTAAACCACAAATATGTTTTGTTGCTGGGCTTTTGCATAGCACAGTTTCACCAGTCACTTGGCCTTTCAGGGTTTTAAGCATAAATTGGTCTGCTCCTGTGATTTTCCTGAACCACGGTAGCACGATGGCGGTCTTGAGGGCGTGGTTCATCCTCACTGAGGTGTTCTGTAAATGGAGAGGGGGGACCATGCCTCCTACCAGTATAATTCATGGCAGTGTGTGGTGGGTTAGATGTGCATGGTATCACAGTGGGAGTTCCGGTCTAGAGGGCGTGGACCTAAGTCATGTCAGTACCAGCATGCTGTTGCATAGAACAATGGGTCTTGTGGCCAACCAACAACCTAGGTGCACCTGTGGCAGTCTTTCTAGCGTAGCGTTTCTGAATCATATTTTCTGTGAGGTGGGTGTATTGTTCTTGATCTAGGTTCTAAATTCCACCCAGGAATCTTGTTTCCCTGTCTCTTTGAATTCGAAAAAGTCTGCTCCTATATTGCACTTTTTCGGTTGCTCTGGTGCATCTGACATTTCATGACCCACTAACACTCAGGGGTCGATTCCGATTCGGGCCGGAAAAAGCACCGACCGACTCGGAGCCGGAAATTATACCGACCGACACGTACCTGTGGCGCCCGACACGCCAAGTACGATGCAAAGCGCGCAAAATCCGACCGACACGTACAGAACCTAAGCCGAACGACCGAGCCGCACGGAAATCAGCAATCCGGCCGGAAAAACACGCGAATCGAACCGACCGACACGCACCCGGAACAAATCCGACCGAAACATACACGCGAACTCCAAACCGCAAAGTACGATGCAAGGCGTGAAAACCACGACCGAGTCGGACGGAGGACAAGCCGCACGACCGACACACATACAAAACCGAGCCGAAGCAACACAAAACACCGCGACCGACGCGTACGCAGCATAGAAAACAGCACAAACACAGCGTGAACGAAACGGAGAACACCGTACGAGACAAATGCAGGGTCCGACTCGGTCACAACAACGTTTCCAACATGCACAGACAGTACAAAGGAAAAATCACACAAAAAGGCCAAACAAGCAATTACAAAGCCAATAAATACTGGGGGGGTGGGGACAGAGAACAAAGACACACCCACAACTCCACCCATATAAAGGACACAAATCACAACCATGATCCTTTGCAAATGCCATTCCACTGCCAGCACCCAAGAGACAGCAACCACACACCCACAGCTCATCCCCCACACAAGCCACACACCATCAGCACACCAACAAATACCTACCCCACATACACCCAGCAAAACACACACTCACACACCCTCACCTGCACACCAACACACACATCACTCACCATCACCACCCATCACCATCCCCCCAAGAAGAATCACAAGTTCCTAGATTGTGAATTGGAAGTCCTGGTAGACGAGATCCTCAGGGTAGAGCCACAGCTGTTTGGCGCACTGGTCCAACAGACCCCCATCTCCCAGAAAACCAAGATGTGGGAGAGGATCATCAACAGGGTGAACGCACAATCACCATGTCTGCGCACAAAGACCGACATCCAGAACAGGTGGTATGACGTGCGCAGGAGGGTCCGGGAGCTGCTCAAGAAAGACTACCTCCTGAGCCAATACACCGGCAGTGGCCCTCCTGCCAAGCCAGTATACCTCAGGCCCTGGGAGGAGAAGATGCGGGCCATCCTTCCGCCAGTGAGCGTATATGGACTAGAGAACATCCCAGAGCCTGGTGAGTACACAACAAATGTACACAATATTCTGCCACAAACACACACACATCACTGTCAAGGGGAGAGTCAAACCATGCACTCATAGCAATTACACAGCAACCAGAACAGAATCATCCCAAAATGTGTATGTCAGTCAGATAAACACAACACATGCCATCAAAAAAGTTACATCCAACTGTGCCATCACATGTACAAACACAACTACAACTACAGCTAGGCAGTGGCACAAATAGAACTAACAAACACATCCAGACATGTAGCCACCACAACAACACCAACACACAGTGAAGACCACTCAAAGGAAGGAATACTGTGTATGCTGGCCAAGTCAGTGTAGCCAATAGCATCATGGGAGTCGCAGTCACACATATTGCCCCCCACAACTGTCCCATCAATACCACCATGAACCATGCGCACATCACAGGGAGTGGAGAAGGACTCACAAGATGGCTGACACTGGCAACTGCTGTGGGGAGCACAAGGCCCTGCTGGGAACTGTGCACCAACAAACAGCAGGACACCACTGACTGACATCCTGAGAGACAACTTCCACTCCCTGCAATGCAAGCACGTTCCATGGTGGGATATCTGGCTGGCTGGGTGGGAAGGAGGACTTGCAGCACTGACCATAGTCACAAGCACCTCCCTCACACACACCCTCAACACAAACTCCACAGAACCCACCTGGTAGAATGCAATGCCTCCCAGCCTAACTCAAGATCCCACAAAGACCCACCACCCTGGGTTATGTTGTGTGAAGCACAGGGACACTCTTGGGACTTTTGGCCAAACAACTGCCAGGACAACACTCCCAGCCATCCTGTCAGCACAGCCAGCCCACCCCACAGGGAAGCAGAGTCAATAGGAAGGAAGCATGGGCATGCTGGGAAGGGGGGTGGAGGCAATAGCATGATGGGAGTCGTAGTCACAGCTCTACATCCCCCACCACATGGCCCAGCAAGCTCACACTCACGCATGCACATCCCACAGAGAGTGGAAAGGCCCATCAAAGATGTCTGACACTGTTGCTGTGTCGTGGGGAGCACAAGGGCATGCTGGGAACTGCATACCAACCAACAGCAGGACACCACTGTCAGCCATCTTGCCATTGCTCTCACACCCACACATACTGAACTCCCCACAAAAGCAAGTAAGTATGGGAATGCTGGCAAGTGGGGTGGAGGCAATAGCATGATGGGAGTGGCAGTCACAGATATTGGTCACCCTCACAACTGGCCCATCAACACCACCCTGAACCATGCTCATATCACAGGGAGTGGAGAAGGACTCACAAGATGGCTGACACTGGCTACTGCTGTGGGGAGCACAAGGGCATGCTGGGAACTGCACACCAACCAACAGCAGGACACCACTGTCAGCCATCTTGCCATTGCCCTCACACCCACACACACTGAACTCCCCACAAAAGCAAGTAAGTATGGGAATGCTGGCAAGTGGGGTGGAGGCAATAGCATGATGGGAGTGGCAGTCACAGATATTGGTCACCCCCACAACTGTCCCATCAACACCACCCTGAACCATGCTCACATCACAGGGAGTGGAGAAGGACTCACAAGATGGCTGACACTGGCTACTGCTGTGGGGAGCACAAGGGAATGCTGGGAACTGCACACCAACCAACAGCAGGACACCACTGTCAGCCATCTTGCCATTGCCCTCACACCCACACACACTGAACTCCCCACAAAAGCATGTAAGTATGGGAATGCTGGCAAGTGGGGTGGAGGCAATAGCATGATGGGAGTGGCAGTCACAGATATTGGTCACCCCCACAACTGTCCCATCAACACCACCCTGAACCATGCTCACATCACAGGGAGTGGAGAAGGACTCACAAGATGGCTGACACTGGCTACTGCTGCTGGGAGCACAAGGCCCTGCTGGGAACTGTGCACCAACAAACAGCAGGACACCACTGACTGACATCCTGAGAGACAACTTCCACTCCCTGCAATGCAAGCACAGTCCATGGTGGGATAACTGACTGGCTGGGTGGGTGGGAAGGAGGGCCGGCTGTCAACCAAATACAACCAATGCAGACCATGTGCACACCCCAACAAATACATAGAAATGCCCAAATAATGCAGGACAATGTGCCACACCAAAATCAACCCCTGACTGTGACGACTTAGGACAATGCAATGTACAGGCCCGCACCCAGAGGCACAGTCACAACTGTCAGGTGTGTCAACCATTGATGCCTGCAGAAAGATAACATACATTGTGTGTGTCTCCCAAAAACAGGTGATGATGGTGACACAGCAGCAGACGCTGAGGAGTCCCAGTCCCAGGCTCAAGAGGATGCGGAGCTCACTGGTGTCGTACAGCCTCTGCCCTCCTCGGACGAAGAAGACCAACCTGGCACATCCGGTGCAAGTCTACATGCAGCACCAGCAGGACCACCAGCTGCAGCACCAGCATGACCACCAGCTGCACCCCTGCACCCACCCCTCCAACAACTGTCACCACAAATACCATCCCTGCCGACATGGACAGAACAAGGAGCAACACCAGCACAGGGACCCTGGACCAACCTGGGGCCATGGACACCACCACCACCACCAACTCCCAAGGTGGACCAGGGTCATCTGGGCGTGCCAATGCACGCACTGCACATGTCAGCAGGGGTGGTGGGAGGGTGGGAGACAGAGGTCGCTGCTTGCAGAGGTTGCTGGTGTGCATGATGACCCACAACTGGTACGCATAGCTGATGCGTACCAGTCCAGCACCGGAGACCTCAGCCAGGTAGTGGGGCTCCTCAGAGACATGAAACAGCAGCAGGCTGCCCATCATGCCCGCTTGGACTCTCACATGTCCCACGTGGAGTCACACATGTCCCGCGTGGACTCACACATGTCCCGCGTGGAGTCCAAGTGGGATGCACTGCATGAGATGACGGCGGTGCACAGGGACATTTTACAATGCCTCCGCCAGATGAACAGCAACCAGTCCACACCTCCCTGTGTGCCAACAACATCTGGTGCTACCCAAACTGCAACTGCCACAGGGAGGGAGGATGACTCTGGCGAAGAGTCCCCTGCACCGCAGCAGCCTGTACTTGAGGGCCCCCCCCCAAGAAGAGGGGTCGTCCGAAGAGGGGCAAGTGAGAGGCCGATGGCCAAGCGCAACTCCCAGGAAGCCTGAACCTGTTCTGGATGTTCACCTTTGTGCACAGACTGTTCACCCTGTTGACGGCAACACTACTCCCACACATTGCATGGGGAGTACAAGTTGGACCAATGTCTCAGACAACTGTGGCCCTGATACTGGGGATGTTGTCTACCAGGACTTTCAATTCACCTAGGAACTTCTGATTGCAAGATTTATGTACAGCACTACCCATCCTATGCACTATTCACACAAATGTATCACAATAAACACACTAATAAACCATACTTGCCTCTGTTGTGATTCCAACGTGGGTGCTGTTATGGGGATGATGAACTGCAAAATTACACTGTGTATGCGAACTGCAACAGCAAGTACAACACAGGCATGTGAGTAAAGGCAACGTGACACATATGAGGGAGACACACCACCAGGGCTACACAACACATACACACCTAGGCCATCTGACTCATTGCCTACACTGATGTTGCCAGGGAAGACGGTGCAATGCACAGACACCACACCCATTCCCAGTTGTAGTCAAGTAGCCCACAGGTGCAGTAAGCAAATGGCAGTCAAATGTGTGACCACAGACAACGCACATCACAAAGTGAAGCACAGGTTTATTACACAGTTGCAACATGTCGTAACCACTACAGATGCAAGGTAATCCCACCTGGCAGTGGGCACACAGTCAACAACTGTAGACAGAAGGAAGTCCATGGGTGTGGCGCACATCACCTGTAGGGACACAACAGCTACCACCCTGGAAGTGCAATCACGTCGTCGGTGGACACAGTTGACCAAACGAATCTGAAAGTACCCAGTGAAGGACAGAAATGACACACAGTCAAAAGCAATGGAGAACAGGACAGAACAGCAAAACTCATGCACAATACATGTTACAAGATACCCACCCAGAACCAAGTTAGCATGTCAACACTGTTGGGGAGTACAGACCACCTGTAAGCACACATCGCAACACACATCCAGTCAAGTAGCCCATGGACACACTCCAACAGCACCAGAGCACCACCTACACATATCATGCCAACTCACATCATTGACATGACACCTCAGGATACTCACATTCAGCTAAAGAAGTTGGTGATCAGCTGTGTGCGGACATCACCCTCATCATCATCATCATCATCGTCACTGGCATCGTGGTCCAGGCCAGGATCCTCCACAGGTGGCGGATGTTGGTCATTGTCATCCTGGATGAGAGGCAACTCCTTCCGCACTGCCAGGTTGTGGAGCATGCAGCAGACGATGATAATCTTGCACTCTTTCGCTGGGGCATATGGGAGGGACCCGCCGGTCTTGTCCAGGCAGCGGAAGCGGCTCTTCAGGAGACCAAATGTCCGCTCAATCACTCTCCTGGTCCGACCATGTGCCTCATTGTAGCGCATCTGGGCTGGTGTCACAGGGTTCCTGAGGGGTGTCAGCAACCACGGCATGTTAGGGTATCCCGAGTCACCTACGGACAGACAAGTGCACATTAGCTGACTTGGAAAAGTGGGCGGAATACTACAGATCAGATCACACACAATGGCACAAAGTCAGTACACACCGACAAGCCAGGCACGCTGGTTCTGCATCTGTGCCATCATCCTGGGGATGCGACTACTCCTCATCACAAAGGCATCGTGTGCTGAACCAGGGAAACGGGCACACACATGTGTGATGGTCATATCTGCAAGACACACCACCAGTGCATTGACCGAGTGGTAGTGCTTGCGGTTCCTGTAGGCCTGCTCCTGGGCCTGTGGTGGTACCAAAGCCACATGTGTCCCATCAATGGAGCCAATGACATGCGGCATCCTCCCCAGGGCATAAAAGTCACTCTTCACGTCAGTGAGTCGTCGCAGTCTAGGGAAATAGATGTACCGGTTCAGGAATAGCAACATTGCCGCCAAAACATCGCGGAGCACACGGCTCAACATGGTCTGTGACATCCCACCAGCAGTCGCCACAGTATGTTGGAAGGTACCGGTGGCAAAGAAGTGTAGGGCTGCCATCACCTTCACCTTGGGGGTCAGCGCTGTAGGATACGGCCGGCCAGGCTGCAAATGTGGGGCCAACTGCACTGCCAAATCCTCAATCAGCTGCCTGGTGAAGCGGTACCGTCGGATGCTATCCCGTTCCACCATCGTTGCCAGGTCTGGGAATGGTCGATGGACAGCAGGAGCCCTGCAGTGCAGAGGAGAAGTAAGCAAGATTGTCAGTCAGCCCACATATGCGGCATTGAAACACTCAATATCCCAACATACATCATTATGAGGCACAACTACATGAAGTGTGCAGTTCCGTAAGGACATGTATGGTACATACATTGCCAACATCTGTCATCACGGTCCAACAAGTGGCATCAATTAGTCCCAGGTTGGCCCATTGGATATCATGAGGCCGTGTCACAGTTCCCATCTCCTGCTGCCGTGTCACAATCACCCCCACAGTGACATGTGAGGACAGATGTGCCCCAGGCATCACAGCTCAACGACAGGTACATTCCCAGGGACCCTGTATTGCCACATGGACACTGGCATTACATGGAGTATCATGTATACACCACAGCAAAACAACTATGACCCCCACAGGTAGTGGTCCCACTTGCCACTGCAGGACAGACATGGACGTCTGTGACACACACACGCACAACATCAAAGTCCATGCACACACAACGTGGATGTGGAGACTGTCTCCCATTGTGCACATGAAATCAGAGACATTGTAAACACTACATGCACACAGACTGTGGAGGACCATCACTATTGTGCCACTGGGACACCCTGGCTCAAACATACCGTCCCACATGGGACTCACGGGGTATGTGACATGACATACACATACACCACCGTGAAATGTGACCATGGCACATGCACAGATATGAACAGTTGCACATCACAGTGGTCATGTACACGTAACACCCAGGATCCTGTCCCCATGAACACGTGCACAGCCTGGGGGTGGCTGCCCCCAGGTGACACCCACAGGACAACATGTACACCAACATACACACAATAGGAAATGCAGCCTTACATGCCTTATCATACAGTTTGGACAGGCTGTCGTGTTGTAGGTGTGCCCCTCACTCCCTGGGAGCTATCTGTGGCTGGCATATGTCCATCTGAGACAGGCATGGTGACATATGCCAGTCACTTGTACAGGGATGCGTTGAACAGCAATGGACCGACGGTGCCCCGGCCGGCCCATTGCATTCAATGTGTGCAGGTACGCGTTGTACCCCTGTACGCGTTGAACAGCAATGGACCGATCGGTGCCCCGGCCGGCCCATTGCATTCAATGTGTGCGGGTACGCATTGTGCCCTGTGCGTGTTGGTACGCGGTGTACCCTGTGCAGCGTTGTACCGCAATGGACCGATCGGTGCCCCGGCCGGCCCATTGCATTCAATGTGTGTGGGTACGCGTTGTACCCCTGTACGCGTTGAACAGCAATGGACCGATCGGTGCCCCTGGCCGGCCCATTGCATTCAATGTGTGCGGTGCAGCGTTGTACCCCTGTCAGCGTTAGTACCGCAATGGACCGATCGGTGCCCCGGCCGGCCCATTGCATTCAATGTGTGCGGGTACAGCGTTGTACCCCTGTACGCGTTGTACGCAATGGACCGATCGGTGCCCCGGCCGGCCCATTGCATTCAATGTGCGGGTACGCGTTGTACCCCTGTACGCGTTATACCGCAATGGACCGATCGGTGCCCCGGCCGGCCCATTGCATTCAATGTGTGCGGGCACGCGTTGTACCCCTGTACGCGTTGTACCGCAATGGACCGATCGGTGCCCCGGCCGGCCCATTGCATTCAATGTGTGCGGGTACGCGTTGTACCCCTGTACGCGTTGTACTGCAATGGACCGATCGGTGCCCCGGCCGGCCCATTGCATTCAATGTGTGCGGGTACGCGTTGTACCCCTGTACGCGTTGAACAGCAATGGACCGATCGGTGCCCCCGGCCGGCCCATTGCATTCAATGTGTGCGGGTACGCATTGTACCCCTGTACGCTGTTGTACTGCGATGGACCGATCGGTGCTCCCGGCCGGCCCATTGCATTCAATGTGTGCGGTACGCGTTGTACCCCTGTACGCCGTAGAACAGCAATGGACCGATCGGTGCCCCGGCCGCCCATTGCATTCAATGTGTGCGGGTACGCGTTGTACCCCTGTACGCGTTGTACCGCAATGGACCGATCGGTGCCCCGGCCGGCCCATTGTATTCAATGTGTGCGGGTACGCGTTGTACCCCTGTACGCGTTGTACTGCAATGGACCGATCGGTGCCCCGGCCGGCCCATTGCATTCAATGTGTGCGGGTACGCGTTGTACCCCTGTACGCGTTGTACCGCAATGGACCGATCGGTGCGCACCCATTGACAATGGCCTTGCCTGGCAACGGACGCGTTTTCGAATTTCGAACGAGTCGGTTGCTGGAAATTCAGTTGGTCACCCACAACAATGTTGCAAAATCATGTATGTCATGAAGTTGAAGATTTGAAGGATGCTGTGGGCGTGTATTGGTGCTGCTATTCCATGGATTGGCCAGATTCAGAAGATGCAAACGACTTGGACCTATCACTTTGGACACAAGGGACAGTATCTGCCTCTCCAGCACATATATATTGCTGGCTGTTCCCCTGAGAGCTCACTTGCCTGCACTACATGCTCCAGGACGACATCTGCCACTGCACAGCTGCTGTCTCTGCCCCTCTGGACCCTGCAATGGCACGTACTGTGGAGAGAGCCCCAGCCTTCAGCCTTGAGGAGAACCAGGCCCTGCTGGACAGCCTACTTTCACAGTACAGCAAGCTGTATGGGACACCAGGGGAGCAGGTGAGTGTTCTGTGCACTGCCTTTCTGAATGTGCATTTTGTCTGACTAGCAAGGCTGGAAGTCTGCACGCCACTGGCTAGCAGGCTCACTGAGTAGTTGTCACCCCCCATAGTGTGTAGTGACATGCACTGGACAGGTATGGTGCAGTGACAGTGCATTTGAACAAGGTTTTACTTCCCATGCAATGATACCATGTAGTGACGTCTGGCAAACTGTCCATGGGCAGCTTTGCAATGCCTGTGTACATCATGTGCCCCTGTGATTGAGACATGTATATACAACTGTGTCATGCACGGATATGTTGCATGTGTAGTAATGGCCTTTTCACTTTGTCATCCTGACAGGTTAATGCCCATCGGAAGCAGGAGATCTGGAAGGACATCGTCCGGGCTGTCCGGTCCGTGGGGGTCTACAAGCGCCGGATCCGCAACTGCCAGAAGAGGTGGCAGGACCTTCGGGGCTGGACCCGGAGGATTGCACGGGTCCAGCTGAAGCTGTCGCCTCCTCGCAGGAGGGGCGGAACACGGACCCTGACCCCCACATGCTCCAGATCCTGGTGGTGGTGTTTCCAGACCTGGATGGGCAGCTGAAGGCCAGACAGCAGCAAGGAGGGGGTGAGTCAAAGACTGCACTGTGAACTCTGTATTACATGCTTTGTGCCCTCCTCTGGCCTGGTTCAACTGCCACAGTGCAGCAGTCATGTTGTCCAGGAGCCATGTCCCTCTATTGTGCACTGCCCACTCCTCATCTGATACCCAGGTGTGGCCCTTACATTCAGGGAATTGTGTCACTTGGGACTGTGTCCTTGCAGTTTGCTTCACTAAAGGTGGGGGACAGCATCTGTTTCCCTAACTCTGTTGTGGGCATCATGGGTGGGTCCATTGTTCACACAACGCCTGTGTTCGGACATGTAATCTGCGTGTTGCTTTGATATGCGGTCCACTTGCTGAGCTGAGCCACCACATGTGCCTGGGGTATGTGGCACACGCCCATGCAGCGGGTGGGAACAATGTTTGGGCCCCAGGAGTGTGCAGATTACGTGTGTCACACATACATAGCCAGCTATCCACTGTCCAGGGCTCATCCCTCATTCATGTGGGGCAGGACAGTCATGCCTACTCCAGGCCATGCAATGCACTCTGTACTCCCACTCCCGTGTATCAGCTGACACATTGTGCGCAGTGATTTGACCCCTCAGGTGTCTGCCTCTGTGTCAGTGTGCTGTGGATTAGTTGCCAGGACTGCTGGGGTGTTTCTTGGTAGGGGCTCAGCATGCCACTGGAGATGTGACCATAGGAGACGATACTTGTGTGTCACATAGGTGTTTGATCAGCTGCCCGTGCAGACTGGGTGTCACGGGGCCTCCCGTGACTATGAGTAGGAAAGGGGAGACAGAGTAGTCGGTAGGAATAAGGAGACGTCCTGAGTGGCTTCTTTAAGGGGTTTATTTAAGGTTGAGGGTCAAAACAAATGTTACGGCCAGTCACTGGGCCGGGGCCGAGGACAATGTAGAAAACAACAGTCTTTGTGCTCCGGGAGAGGGGAGTCCCAGGGTCAAGGAAGCTTTAGCGGCGTGCAGCGCTGGATCAGCTCCGGCAGTCGGACATCCCGGCGTTTCAAAAGAAATAAAGAAAGAAAATGCTAGATCAGTGAAATGCTCTAGCGAGCCGTTTTTGACAAGGGCAGGGGGTGTGCGAGGGGACCACCACAACGACCCAACACCGGTGCAGCCCAGCAAACAGATCGGTGTCCACCCTCTTTGAACTACCCCTTCCCTCCCCGTGAAAACGCAAGCCCCCGTATACGCCGGCGTACCTGCTCCAGCCACTCTCCTCCTGGAGGGTGGCGGGGCGATGCGAGGGGTCGTTGGCCTCCAGGCGTCGGGTCCTCCTTCGGGTTCGTCTCGCGGCCCTCCGGGATACTGGACGACGATGGACGCTGTAGCGGTCTCTCCGTAGTTCCTTCGCCTTCCTCTCCTTCCTTCGGTTCTCCGGCTTGCGCTCCTCCACCGTCCTTCTGCTCCTCCTTTAACGTAGCAAGGTTTCCTGATTGGATGGCCGAGTCTGACGTCAGGTTCTCAGGGATGTCCTCCTGCAGGTCCCAAGCGGGCTTAAAGGGGCCAGGCCGTTCCTGTCCATGGAGGAGGAGTAAAGCGTCAATATCGGACGAGGCTGGCGGGGTCCACTCACTAGGGGATCCGTGACACAACCTCCCCCTGGGTTTCCCCGCTCGGGGAAAGAGGATAGCGGGAAAGAAAGTCCGCGTTCCCCTGGTCCGTACCCTTACGGTGGCGTACCTCAAAGCTGAATGGCTGCAGGGCCAAGAACCACCGGAGGACACGGTCGTTGCAGCCTTTGTTCACCTGTAGCCATGTTAGGGGGGCATGGTCAGTATACAACGTAAACGGTCTACCCTCGAGATAATAGCGAAGTTTTTCGACACCCCACCGCACAGCCAGGCACTCCTTCTCGATCGTAGGATAGACTCTCTCCCTTGGAAACAGCTTCCTGCTGATATAAACGATAGGTCTCTCAGCCCCCTCACTGTCGAGCTGGGATAGAACTGCACCGATACCCACCCCGGAGGCGTCCGTCTGGAGGATAAAGGGTTTCAGGAAGTCAGGTGTCATGAGTACTGGGGAGGTCGTCAGTGTTGTCTTAAGCAGTAGGAAAGCCTGGTTTTCAGAGACCGAAGGGGTATGCAAGTGTGAGGCAGGGACTGACTTCCGTAAAAGATCCGTAAGGGGGCAGCGAGCTCTGAGAAATTGGGAATAAAGCGCCTGTAGTACCCCACTAATCCAAGAAAAGCCCTAAGGTCTCGTTTCGTCGCAGGGAATAGTGTGTTTTGGATGGCTTTTACCTTCTCAGACTGGGGTTCTATTAGACCCTTCCCCAGAACATACCCCAGATATTTCACTTTCTGAAAAGCGAACCTGGATTTTTTTTGCATTGATATGTAGACGGGCAGTTCCTAGCTCGGTGAGGACGGCCTGGAGGTGTTGTATGTGTTCCTGCCAGGATTTGCTATATACCACAATGTCATCAAGATATGCGGAGGCGTAGGACAGGTGAGGTGCCAACACTGAATCCATTAGTCGTTGAAAACTAGCAGGGGCCCCATGCAACCCAAACGGGAGAACGGTGAAGTGGTACAGGCCATCAGGTGTTGAAAATGCAGTTTTTTCTTGATCAGCCGGGTTGAGGGAATTTGCCAATAGCCCTTGGTGAGGTCTATGGTTGATATATACTGAGCCTCACCTAGGCGCTCTATCAGCTCGTCCACTCTGGGAAGCGGGTAACCATCCTGCTTCGATATGCGGTTCACTGCACGAAAGTCAATACAAAACCGAATGCTGCCATCCGGTTTTGGAACAAGGACCACTGGGGAACACCAATTGCTCTTGGATCGGACTATGATCCCTGTCTTGAGCATTTGCGTTACTTCATTCTGGAGAGCCAGCCGCCGAGCCTCAGGGACCCTATAAGGTTTCTGTCGGACCACAACTCCTTCCTGAGTTGGGATGGAGTGCTCGGCCAGCGGGGTCCTGCCGGGCTGGTCGGAGTAGATTTTTTTATGGTGAAGGAGGAGGTCCCTAATTTCTTCCCCTTCTGTGGCAGTTAATTCTGTGTTGATTACGGTATCCTGAACGGTATGGGTCAGGGGTTCCACGATGGATACCGTAGAAGCCTGTTTAGGAGGAGGGTCCAACCACTTCTTCAGGAGGTTTATGTGATACATCTGCGTTTTTCTTGGGGAGAGACGCAGTATGTATGTTGTTTTTCCTATTCTTCCGGTGATTGGGAAAGGTCCCTGCCACTCTTTCCGCAGCTTATGGGAGGACGAGGGAAGGAGGATTAGAGCCCATTCACCCACCCCTAGCTCACGCCACTTCCTCCCCTTATCATAAAAGTGTTTTTGTTTTTGTTGGGCCTTATCTAGAGATACGTGGGCTAGGGTTCTCAGTTTATATAACCGGGACTTAATCTGGTTTGCGTAGTCCAACAATGAATGTGCTTCCTGAACCCCCTCTTTTTCCCAGCTCTCCTTTGTGATCTCCAGGAGGGTTCGGGGCTTTCGACCAAAGAGCAGCTCAAAAGGGGACATACCAAGACTGCTCTGGGTCTGACTTCGTAATACGAACAAAGCCAATGGTAGTAGCTGGTCCCAGTTTTTCCCATCCCCAGTGAGCATTTTCTTTAAGGTAAGCTTGAGATTGCCGTTGTAGCGCTCTACAAGCCCATCGGTCTGGGGATGATATACTGATGTCTTGATATGCCGAATGTTCAACTCCTTGCAGACCTGCCTCATTAGTTTTGACACAAAAGGAGTCCCCTGGTCGGTAACGACTTCACGGGAAACCCCATTCTTGAGAATACTTCTACCAGCCTCTGGGCTATCGTGGTGGTTGTGGCTGTCCTCAATGGGAGGGCTTCCGGATATCTTGTGGCATAGTCCACAATGACAAGAACGTATATATAACCCCTGCTGGACTTGGGTAAGGGGCCGATAATGTCCATACCGATTCTATCAAAGGGTTTGCTAATGATAGGGAGCGGACGCAATGGGACGGAGGGGGGATATAGGGATTTTTCTTCTGGCATATCTGGCACTCTTGGCAGTATCGCCGGACCTGGGCGTAAACGCCTGGCCAAAAGAAACTACGAAGTATGGATTGGGTCGTTTTTCAGCTCCACAATGACCTGCAAGGAGATGGGCATGTGCGAAAAACAAGACCTGATCCCTAAATCCGGTTGGTACTAACAACTGGGGCTCTTCAGTGTTCGTGGCTACCCTATAGAGAAGCCCGTTCTGTTCGATAAAACAGGGATAGACCCGTCGTAGTGCTTGCTGTGTTTCCCTAGCACTCTGCCAAGCGTTACTGAGCGTAGCGTCATTGAGTTGGGCCGTCCTAAAATGTGTGTCGATGGCCCACGGTTCGGAGGCTAGGAGGTCGTCATAGGGTCTATTGGTTCTGAGCAGTTTTGACAGGGCCTCTTGCATGAGAGCCGGAAAACAGGGGTTGTCTATCCCCACTATAAGGGACTCAGGGAGAGAGGGCAAAACCCCAACTTCTATGGGGAACCCACCCCCCTTATTGGTTTTGAGGTTAACCCGGGCTAACGGATAGTCCTTGACATCGCCGTGCACACACCTAATACTGACTGTTTTGTTGGCTAGCAGGGCGAGGGAGGATAGGAGTTCTTTTCTAACCACTGACTGTTTACATCCCGAGTCTAACAGGGCGGTCACAGGTTGGCCGTTCAAGGAAACACTCACATAGAAAGTCGGACCCATTTCTTGAGCGTAGAGGATGGACCGGGGGAGATAGCTCACATCCATGGGTTCATCGTCCGTTTTCTCCCTCTTCTTTCTACAAAACCTTGCGATATGCCCCCAGTCTCCACACTCGAAACACTGGGGACCTGGGGGGCGGCATCCGTCCTCGGGGTTCTCATCCTCTGATACTCATGTAATGGCCTTAGGGGTTTCTTCTCCGTCCTTCCGAGCTGTGGGTTCTTTGTGTTTTTCTCTGGCTCTCTTATCAGTATTCGGCTTTGAGCCCTAGCATAAGAGGTGGCCATCTCTATGGCGTGTGCCAAAGTTAACCCTGCGTGTTGCCGCAACCAACGTTGGGTGCCATATGGTAGAGCCTCAAGGAACTGTTCCAAGTAGATCCTGTCCATGATCTCCTCGGGGTTGGACTCTAGCGGTTTCAACCAACGGTCGGCGGCGTCTTTTAACTTGTAGAACAGTACTTTCGGGGTGTCACCGGGACTACCCCTTTCCTGTCTGAACCTCAGACGATGGGCCTCTTCGTCCACTCCCAATCGGTCCAGAATAAACTGTTTCACGTGGCCGTAGGCGGCGGTGCCATCTCGATTCGCCATCTGGTACGCCGCTTGTGCCTCCCCTGTAAGTAGTGGAGCCAAATAGAAGGGCCATCTATCCCCAGACCACGCACTGGCCCTAGCTGCTCTTTCAAAGTTTAGAAAGAAGGAAACCGGATCGTCTCCTGATACGTATTTCTGTAAGGGGACCACGGTTCCGGGCTGAGTGAATGCTTTCCCTTGTCCCAGGGCAGCCAGTAGCTGTGTCTGTCCCTCAGCGAGTTTAGAGATGTGGTCAGCCTGGGTCTGTATCGCCGAGGTAAAGAGAGTTCTGTCCATTTCCGCCTGGCCGGCGGTTCTCTCCAAGGCGAGCTCAAGTTGGCTCTGTCCTTCCTTCATCTGTATGATGAGGTTCTCCATCCTGTATCGGTGGACTTATCCCACTTCTGACACCACTTTGTCACGGGGCCTCCCGTGACTATGAGTAGGAAAGGGGAGACAGAGTAGTCGGTAGGAATAAGGAGACGTCCTGAGTGGCTTCTTTAAGGGGTTTATTTAAGGTTGAGGGTCAAAACAACTGTTACGGCCAGTCACTGGGCCGGGGCCGAGGACAAAGTAGAAAACAACAGTCTTTGTGCTCCGGGAGAGGGGAGTCCCAGGGTCAAGGAAGCTTTAGCGGCGTGCAGCGCTGGATCAGCTCCGGCAGTCGGACATCCCGGCGTTTCAAAAGAAATAAAGAAAGAAAATGCTAGATCAGTGAAATGCTCTAGCGAGCCGTTTTGACAAGGGCAGGGGGTGTGCGAGGGACCACCACAACGACCCAACACCGGTGCAGCCCAGCAAACAGATCGGTGTCCACCCTCTTTGAACTACCCCTTCCCTCCCCGTGAAAACGCAAGCCCCCGTATACGCCGGCGTACCTGCTCCAGCCACTCTCCTCCTGGAGGGTGGCGGGGCGATGCGAGGGGTCGTTGGCCTCCAGGCGTCGGGTCCTCCTTCGGGTTCGTCTCGTGGCCCTCCGGGATACTGGACGACGATGGACGCTGTAGCGGTCTCTCCGTAGTTCCTTCGCCTTCCTCTCCTTCCTTCGGTTCTCCGGCTTGCGCTCCTCCACCGTCCTTCTGCTCCTCCTTTAACGTAGCAAGGTTTCCTGATTGGATGGCCGAGTCTGACGTCAGGTTCTCAGGGATGTCCTCCTGCAGGTCCCAAGCGGGCTTAAAGGGGCCAGGCCGTTCCTGTCCATGGAGGAGGAGTAAAGCGTCAATATCGGACGAGGCTGGCGGGGTCCACTCACTAGGGGATCCGTGACACTGGGGTATGCGAATGTGAAGTTCAGGCAGCTGTTCCCCATTCACAGCAGATTGTGAGGGGCTCAGGTTCAGAGGGTAGTGTCACAGGTCTCCCATATGTCCAATCGGTATGACCTGGACAGATGAGGGTTAAGATGATGTGTTGTGTGGGGGATGTACATGTGCACTTGTGCAGCTCCAGGACTTGCATTCCCCATGACCTACTATTGTGACACAGTGCAGAGTGTTGTTGTCTGGCTGCCAAGTCATACATCACTGAGACAGTGATGTATGACTTAGCAGTCATGCCTCCGCCATGGCATGTGTCTACTTATTGGTGATCCTGCAGGGGAGTGACATGTGCTACATGCACACCATTGTGGCGATGGCTATCAGGACATGGGTGCATCATGGTGTCTGTCGCTGGTATGCATCACATGCATTTCCTATTTGACTCTGGGCATCCCTTTCATCCGGAAACCTGTACTGACTCAGTGGCAAGAGTTGTGATGTGTGCATGTCCACATGCTACACCGTGTCCTCTGCACTGTCCAACTACTGTGTAGTTGGTGCATGTGTCCACACTGGGGTGTTGCAATCCAACAGACACCAGACAGATGGGTGCAAGGCCATGTGGGATGTGAGTGCCATGGTTGGCATCAGACTGACAATTGGCTTCTCCTGTTCAGTTAGGGCACTTTTAGCAATGTACAACTAATGATGCCAGGGCTTGCTCTGTAATGTGCTGTGCTCACAGTGATGTGTGCGTTTGGTGCAGGTGACTGATGTCTGTCTGTTTCCCCATTGTTTGCAGATACATCCACGGCCACGGAAGGGGACAGCTCCACGGACCAGGAGGAGCCGGAGAGCCAGACTGGGTCAGCAGCCGAGGAGTGGTCGGAGGGACCCAGTGGCACGGAGGGCGAGGGGAGCCACACCGAGGAGTCCTCAGCACCATCCACCTCAGCTGAGGACCAGAGCAACTCGGAGGATGACTCCCTTATGGAGGCGGGTGTCAGCAGCCACCACACCCCAGCTAGTGTTGCTGTCCCCGCCCCACCAGCACCACCACCGCCCTCCCATCGGCTCCCATTCCCCAGGTCCGTGGAGGCTCCCATGTTCAGGAGCGTGTCTCCTTTGTGCCAGGCACCGCACCCCTGCCCCTGTGTCCCCTGCTGCCCTGAGTGAGGAGTCTGTGTACCTCCTTCGCCAGCTCCATGTAGGGCAGACAGCCATGCTGAGTGTCCTCCATGCGCACACCGCTCTGTTGACTCAGCTGGTGTTGTTCATGGAGGGCATCTCATCGGGCATGTCTGACCTACAGAGGGGCAATAGGTCCATGGACTCCTCCCTGACGGCAGCAGTGTCCCTCCTCAGACAGTCCCTCACCCCTCCTGCCTCTGCTCCATCCACACTCCCCAGCACCTTACCCGTCTCAAGCACACACACACCGGCACAGGCACACACCAGCACACACACATCCAGCACACAGACACACACGCCACAAACAAAACGCACACGCACGCACAGTCAGGGGACTGAAACCAGACTCACAGGGGATGGGGCCCTGGAACACACACACGCATCCACGAGCACTGCGCAGTCCTCAGTTGCCTCTCCCTCCAAAACACCCTCCCTTGCCTCACCTGCAACCCCAAAGACCCAGCGCCTCTTCCTCAGTGACCTCGGCATCTTCCCCTCCGATCCAGCTGCTCCAGCATCCAGGGGGAAGAGGAAGCCCACCCACACGGAGCAGAGTGCCCCTCGCCCCCGGACACCCTCCCCCAGGCGCAGACAGACTGAGGCCCCCACCCACAAGTCCCCCGGAGTCGTAAGAGCAAGACCCCGCCACCGCCCTGCAGCTCAGGCACCAGGTCTCCTTCCTCCATCCCTCAGGCCCCCACTCCACAGGTGCCCCCACCACACCCTGCCCCAGGTTCCCCCACCCACAGATATACCATCCCCAAGAGGATCCGGCCTTCTCCCCTGCCACTTGCTCTCCCGGCACCACACCCCCGCTGCGCTTGTCTGTGCCACTGATGTGGTGAGGGTGTCCTACCCCTCTGTCCAGCCCACCTTGCCTGTTCCCCATTCTCCTCCCCTGGTGGTAGGCACTGCAGTGGAGTCCACTACCACCCTGTCTGACTTGGGCACTGCAGTGGCGGACCTGTCCACTCCATCTGCAGGGTCCACTGCAGTCGTGCCGGCACCCACAACATCTGAGTCATGCCCCCAGTTGTGCCGGCACACACCATGTCAGACACCTCCACTGCAGTTGTCAGTGGCTCTCCAGCACCCACCACCCTTTCCCTGCTTCCTCCTGGTGAGCCCTGATCCTGTCCCTGCGGTGCCTGGCCTGCCCCCCGGTTGCCCCTCCTAGTGGATTGTCCCTGGTTTTGTGCAGGCATGCGTAGGGTGACATCTGCCACTGTCACCAAGTTTGGACTTTGACAATGGACTGGCCATTGGCCTTTGTGTTTTTCCTGGACTTTGTTTTCATTCCACACATATGCTGAATAAAGCAACTTTCTGTTCTCTAGTGCTTATGCTTCTGATGTACATGTTGTTGATGATGCTAACCATGCCCTTGCTGCAGTGATGGTGATATTTGGTCTCATGATAATGAAGTGTTACTGTGCAGGAACCCATGTGGTCTAGGGGAATGTGTCCTATCCTGTGGTGTATCCATGTCATCCATAGCAGCATCTGAGGGTGTCATGTGTTCAGTATTTGGCAATGGGATTTCCTACTTAGATTAGCTATTTCACATCTGTGGCTTCCACCCCTGCACATCTGTTGTGCCTGCCATTGTTCAATTCGTCTACTTCCCTGACCGTGTGGCCATCTCCACTGGACATGCAGGTTTGGGCATCAATGGGGAAGGACTCATCCGTGTAGTCAGTGCAACATTGCTATACAAGTGTGTTGGATCTGTGCTGATGATTCCGTTGGCACTTCCATGACCAGGCTGATGTGACGGGAGCCCTCATTTGGTGCTAATTGTTGATTGTGTGACCAAGTGCTCAGCTGACATGATGGGGCCCTACTGAGGCAACATATGGCACAGCTTTCCTCACACAGGAGTGGAGTCCCCTCATGGCAGTGTGTACTCCTGTGACATTGCCTGCGCCCAAGGTGTGTGTTGTATGTGCATGTCTGTGTGTTCACTTCCGTTTAGCTGTGCATGCTGTGTTCCCTAGTGTTGTACCTGTTTGTGATGCTTGCTGAGTTGACCTATGTTCCCCCAAAGTCTTCTCCCTGGGTTCTCTGTGATGTGGGTGCATGGCACATTACTGGTCATCAGGGTGTCATCCATAGGTGTGTTTGCTGTCAGGGCTGAGTTTGTGTGCAGACGCAGTTGGGTCACAGTCAGGTTTCCCCTTGGCACTTGTTGTTTGCCCCTGTCATGTGATTTCCAGTTTGTGTTATCTTTCAGTGATTGTGACACGTTGTGTGTGTGACTGCTGGCACTCCTCAGGGTCCGGGCTGCAATGTTGGTTGTTGTCTATGTGTGTTCTTTGTGGGTGACCTTGGCTTCTTCATTGGTGTGTGACTGTGGCTGGGATCCCATTGGTTGGTGTGGTATTGCCGTCATGTCCATGTACAGCGTAGTGTGCAGTGTGTCAGACATTCAGGAGTCTTGTTGAGTGGCCATGTGTGATGTGTTTCTGCACCTTGGTTCCCACCCACCACCCTGGAATAGTCATGGGTGCATGTGCAATATCACCAGTGCATGTGTGCTTCACTGCTGCACATTGTTGGAGGTCGAGGGTGTGGTGTTGAGTGTGTGCAGATGAGAGTTGTTGCCCGGCTAGGCCCCTGCCTCCATGTTGGCCTTGGCTTACTGGCCATGCTGATTGATTTGTGCTTGTGTAGGTGTGATGGTAGTTTGTTGCTCAGGACACATGACTGTGGTTCACAGTGTGAACGACATTTAGCTTTGTCATCACAGTGGGATTATAATGCAGCCCAGGGTCACCACATTGTGGGGGCCCTGGGGGTGGTGCTGTGTGTGTGTCTGTGTCTTGCTGTGTCAGTTGCTGTTCCTACGTGCCTGTGTGACATGTGTGATTTGTGCTCCCTCTCATCTGACAATTCCTGCTTGCCCACATAGGGGATTTGGATCCATGAGTTACCTTTGTGTGGCACTGTATGCACATCTGTATGAATGGTATTCAGGTCTCCTCATGTGTTGTGTGGTTGCCTGGGGACACTGGCACCCCCCTCACCTGTTGTGTATGATGTGCAGTGTGGGTCTGCCTGTTTGTGTTTGTGCATCTGCACCACTGCATTGGCATATCTTGGGTGTGCCAATGGCTGTATGTAGTTTGGTGGGTTTCCCTGCTGTCCCTGGGACTCCTAGGTCATCGGTCAGCACAATGATCATGGTTTGTGTGTCCCATTGCTGCCATGGTATGGTATCTGTTCACCTCACATCTGCAGTCTCCACAGGGTATCTGCATTTGTGTGCCCATTGGTGCGAATATGTGGGTCTGCATTCTGATGGTCACTTCTGTCATTGTGTCATTGATGAATGTTGACAGTGTCAGCCCCCTTGGGTGTTGTTTGTCTGCACATGGCCAAAGGTATGTCTTATTTGCACTGCAGTATTTGCCTCCCCCAATCTATGTTGCAATGGGACACATACACTACTTTGCCACTGATGTGTTTTTTGTTCTGTGACCAGGAATCATCCATGCAGTTTGGCAGTTGCAGCTCTTTCTTTGTCAACACTTACCTTTTGGTCACTGTGATGATGGGGGTTTAGACCCCATTGCCACAATGTTCAAAAGGTGCTTCAGCTATGGACCCCACACTTACCTTTTGGTCACTGTGATGATGGGGGTTTGGACCCCATTGCCACACTGTTCAAAATGTGCTTCAGCTACGGACCCCACACTTACATTTTGGTGACTGTGATGATGGGGGTTTGGACCCCATTGCCACACTGTTCAAAATGTGCTTCAGCTATGGACCCCACACTTACATTTTGGTCACTGTGATGATGGGGGTTTGGACCCCATTGCCACACTGTTCAAAATGTGCTTCAGCTATGGACCCCACACTTACCTTTTGGTCACTGTGATGATGGGGGTTTAGACCCCATTGCCACAATGTTCAAAAGGTGCTTCAGCTATGGACCCCACACTTACATTTTGGTCACTGTGATGATGGGGGTTTGGACCCCATTGCCACAATGGTCATGGCCTGCTTGCATTGTGGGGGCCACACACATATATGTGTGGCACATGTGCTAGGGGGTCACATTGTATGTTCAAAGTCATGTTCGGTGTTGTAGGCATTTGACACAGTCTACACACGCTTGTCATGGTGTTGGGGGATGTCTTTTTCTTGCATTCCCTAGGTTGTGGTGTGCTGGTTGTGTCATGCATTGTCCATCCTATGAGTGGGGGTGGTAGTGGTGGTAGGCATCCAGCCCCCCTGGGTGAGGGTGGTGGTAGGCATCCAGCCCCCTGGCTAAGGGTGGTAGTAGTGGTAGGCATCCAGCCCCCTGGGTGAGGGTGGTAGTAGTGGTAGGCATCCAGCCCCCCTGGGTGAGGGTGGTAGTAGTGGTAGGCATCCAGCCCCCCTGGCTAAGGGTGGTAGTAGTGGTAGGTATCCAGCCCCCCTGGGTGAGGGTGGTAGTAGTGGTAGGCATCCAGCCCCCTGGGTGAGGGTGGTAGTAGTGGTAGGCATCCAGCCCCCCTGGCTAAGGGTGGTGGTAGGCATCCAGCCCCCTGGCTAAGGGTGGTAGTAGTGGTAGGCATCCAGCCCCCCTGGGTGAGGGTGGTAGTAGTGGTAGGCATCCAGCCCCCCTGTGTAAGGGTGGTGGTAGGCATCCAGCCCCCCTGGGTGAGGGTGGTAGTAGTGGTAGGCATCCAGCCCCCTGGCTAAGGGTGGTAGTAGTGGAAGGTATCCAGCCCCCTGGGTGAGGGTGGTAGTAGTGGTAGGCATCCAGCCCCCCTGGCTAAGGGTGGTAGTAGTGGTAGGTATCCAGCCCCCCTGGGTGAGGGTGGTAGTAGTGGTAGGCATCCAGCCCCCCTGGGTGAGGGTGGTAGTAGTGGTAGGCATCCAGCCCCCTGGCTAAGGGTGGTGGTAGGCATCCAGCCCCCTGGCTAAGGGTGGTAGTAGTGGTAGGCATCCAGCCCCCTGGGTGAGGGTGGTAGTAGTGGTAGGCATCCAGCCCCCTGGGTAAGGGTGGTGGTAGGCATCCAGCCCCCTGGGTGAGGGTGGTAGTAGTGGTAGGCATCCAGCCCCCTGGCTAAGGGTGGTAGTAGTGGTAGGTATCCAGCCCCCCTGGGTGAGGGTGGTAGTAGTGGTAGGCATCCAGCCCCCTGGGTGAGGGTGGTAGTAGTGGTAGGCATCCAGCCCCCTGGCTAAGGGTGGTAGTAGTGGTAGGCATCCAGCCCCCCTGGGTGAGGGTGGTAGTAGTGGTAGGCATCCAGCCCCCCCTGGGTGAGGGTGGTAGTAGTGGTAGGCATCCAGCCCCCCCTGGCTAAGGGTGGTAGTAGTGGTAGGTATCCAGCCCCCCCTGGGTGAGGGTGGTAGTAGTGGTAGGCATCCAGCCCCCCCTGGGTGGTGGTGGTGGTGCGCATTCAGGCCCCTGTGTGCATATGTGGCATTGGTGATGGGCATCCCGCCCCTATGGTGCTGCTGTTGCTGGTGTAAGTATATTCTGCATCCCTCTGTGTCTGTGTGATGTGTCGTGTACGTGTTGTATGTGTTTTGTGGTTGGTGTCTGACTTACCTTCTGCGCCGTACGCGTCCGTGCCTGTTCCGGTAGTAAATGTAGAATATTGGTATGATCGGGACGAAGGGATTCATGGTTGGTTCGTGTCGTTCGTCCTTCTCGTTGCTTCGCGTCGTCCTCTTCGCTTCGCGTCGTCCTCGTTGCTGGCGTGTTCGCCTCGTAGCCGTGGATTGTGTTGTGGCGCGAATCGGAGCTTATGTGCGCCTCTCCCGGATGCTTTGACGTGCCGTGCGTAGCGACGGGTTCGGCGCGTACGGGAAGCGCATCGTACTTGTTCGGCCGGACGGAGCTGCATTTTCCCTTCCGTGCGACTCGATTCTGCGTTTCCGGATTCGCCTCGGTCGGAGTACAGGACCTGGATTGGGTGAGTACGGCTCCGCCGGATTCTTTGCTGTTGTGCGCATCGTACTTACTCGTTCGGTGTGCTGTACGGATCGGTCGGGAAACAGGCATTCGCATGGCTTTTTTCCCGACCGAATGGTATTGGGTGCGCCTCCGACCGAGATCGGAATCGGCCCCTCAGTTGTGAGAATCTGCTGTCGATGTGCCCCTGAACACGTTTCTGTTCACCTTGGTTTCTCTGTATCACAAGTCACCTCTGAAGGTTTTTTTCTCCACCAGAGTTGTCTGCAAGGTTCTCTCCCCAAAGCTACCTGCTTCTGTGTTCTCTGGTTATGCACTTAATCAGAGATAACTCAGCAAAGCAAGGCTTTTCTGTTGTTTATAACTAATGTGGGCTAACTCCTGCTGTCGGTGACAATGGCCTAGCCAGTGGTGTGTCTTGTGCCCACTGCAAGGAAGTAAACGAGTCTCCTGGCAACTGTTTGAACTGTGAACTGCAGACATAATCAGGGTTCAGTGGGCCCTTCAGGCTTCTAGGCCCCACGTTTACTTGTACAGGGAGTATTACTAATGAGCATGCATGGCAATGGTTTGGCTCTGTCTTTTCAAGGAAGTAAACCTGGCTCGGTCTCTGCTGCCTTGGTTTAAGGGGTCATGAAGGCAGTGAAAAGAACAGAATGTTTACAGGTCTCGCAGAACCTTGATTAGAAAACTGCTGGAAAATGCACCATTTGTCCACTCTTTTTTCAAACTTTTCTCGGGGGGAGAACCCCCCCAAACCGCCCGTAAGTTGTTCGGGCTGGCTCGCTACGCTCGCTCGCCAAAGTGCAGTATGACAATAATTTTACGCCTCACCACTTTCAAATGTCACCAGCCGCCACTGCATGACACATTTTCAAATATTGTTGATACAACTGGCTGCATTTACATCCAGCTTGTGCCACCTAACATGAAACAGCTATCCCTCGGAAAATAGAACCATGAATGTCCAGATGACGTGATGCCAACATTATCTTTATGCATGCCAGCCCAAGACCATGAGTATGCAGAGGACACCGCTCTCTGGTGTATATATAGCAAACACCATAGAGCCCCATGGTGACAGAATAATGGTACATGCACTGTTGCACAGATATTTCACATGCCTATCACATGGAATTAATATGTGTCCAACATTTGCTACCATGGTATCTCAGTGAACACTTGCCTGTTGAACAAGAGCATGACACAGCAAGACAATATTTTAGACGTAGGGAACAACTCAGAAAGTGAGTAAATCTAAACATATAATTTTATTCTTACACTTTCAAATAAATGTACTGCTGTTGGTCATTCACAATTTTAGATGGTAAATTTACTCTAAAGACTAAATTTGCATGTCTGCACCATCTGAAAGCAGAGGTTGTAGCCAAATTTACAAATATAATGTTACTGCTTGCAGCTTTCCACATACAGGTGGAGGTCTCTGCCACCAGGTCAAAGATCTCTCCCTTGTAAAGTATAGGAAGGACCAATGGAATTATGCGTATGGGGAAGGCCAAATTATGCAACAGAGTTAAGTAAAGTATGAAACAAGAAAAGGCTAATTATGTGGCATATTGCAACACATTTTGTGATAGCATTACTTCATTATTTTGTTATTTTTAAGCTAGTTAACACTGTCTGGGATTGGTTACACCTCATTAGTACCAGTGTACCACCCACATATAGCAATAAGCAACAGAAAGTTGACCAGTCAACCTTTGCAAAGGGCTGTCCACTGCGTAGTAATATGTGTTGCTGCGTTTTTAGTAACTTTTGAACCGTTTGAGCTTGAAACAAAATGTTTTTTAGTTCAAATCTGCAGATTATGCAGCGGACAATGAATTAGGGGGCAAACATGGCAAATCTATAATAAAGTAAAAAACACTGTAGAAACAAAATTGCATAAATCCAGTGGCCCTGAATATAGGGAAAATTTAAACGGAAAAATTTACCAAACTTTAAATAAAGTAAAAAATATTTTTGTTAAATACTGATGCAAATACATGTTATATATTTTAATGTAGACCAAAATAAATAAAATGCTATGTTACCTTTAACTTATTTTGAAAGAAATATTTAATTATACATTTTTTAAATTAAATTAAAAATTATTGTTTGAAGTTTTATTTAAAATAATTCCACATAAAGTAAAATGTTTATATTTATTTATCATGTATAACAAATACTAAAAGCTAGGTATAGATTTCATTTAAACTAATTTAATTATTTTTTGATTATTTTTTAAAATAAAAGTTACATATATTTTCATTAAAAGGATTATATATATATATATATATTATCTACTGGCGGTCGATCCCCTACACTGCCCGAACACCACTGCACTGCCCTAAACCCTGAAACACCAGCCCCAGCACAACCCCGTACACTGCCCGCACACCACTGCACTGCCCTAAACCCTGAAACACCAGCCCCAGCACAACCCCGTACACTGCCCAAACACCACTGCACTGCCCTAAACCCTGAAACACCAGCCCCAGCACGACCGCCTACACTGCCCAAACACCACTGCACTGCCCTAAACCCTGAAACACCACCCCCAGCAAGACTACCTACACTGGCCGAACACCACTGCACTGCCCTAAACCCTGAAACACCACCCCTGCACGACCCCCTACACTGCCCAAACACTACTGCACTGCCCTAAACCCTGAAACACCACCCCTCAGCACGACACCCTACACTGCCCGAACACCACTGCACTGCCCTAAACCCTGAAACACCACCCCAGCACGACCCCTACACTGCCGGAACACCACTGCACTAAACCCTGAAACACCACCCCCAGCACGACCCCCTACACTGCCCTAACACCACTGCACGGCCATAAACCCTGAAACACCACCCCCAGCACGACCCCCTACACTGCCCGAACACCACTGCTCTGCCCAAAACCCTGAAACACCAGCCTTAGCACGACCCACTACACTGCCCGAACACCACTGCCCTAAACCCTGAAACATCACCCCCAGCAAGACCCCCTACACTGCCCGAACACCACTGCCCTAAACCCTGAAACATCACCCCCAGCAAGACCCCTACACTGCCCGAACACCACTGCACTGCCCTAAACCCTGAAACACCAGCCCCAGCACGACCCCTACACTGCCCGAACACCACTGCACTACCCTGAAACACCACCCCCTGCACGACCCCCTACACTGCCCGAACACCACTGTACTGCCCTAAACCCTGAAACCCCACCCCCAGCATGACCCCCTACACTGCCAGAACACCACTGCACTGCCCTAAACCCTGAAACACCACCCCCTGCACGACATCCTACACTGCCCGAACACTACTGCACTGCCCTAAACCCTGAAACACCATCCCCAGCACGACCCCCTACACTGCACGAACACCACTGCACCACCCTAAACCCTGAAACACTACCCCCAGCAAGACCCCTACACTGCCCGAACACCACTGCACTGCCCTAAACCCTGAAACATCACCCCCAGCAAGACCCCCTACACTGCCCGAACACCACTGCCCTAAACCCTGAAACACCACCCCCAGCAAGACCCCTACACTGCCCGAACACCACTGCACTGCCCTAAACCCTGAAACACCAGCCCCAGCACGACCCCCTACACTGCCCGAACACCACTGCACTGCCCTAAACCCTGAAACACCAGCCCCAGCACCACCCCCTACAATGCCCGAACACCACTGTACTGCCCTAAACCCTGAAACACCACCCCCTGCACCGCCCCCTACACTGCCCGAACACCACTGCACTGCCCTAAACCCTGAAACACCACCCCTGCACGACCCCCTACACTGCCCGAACACCACTGCACTGCCCTAAACCCTGAAACACCACCCCTGCACCACCCCCTACACTGCCCGAACACAACTGCACTGCCCTAAACCCTGAAACACCAACCCCTGCACCGCCCCTACACTGCCCGAACACCACTGCACTGCCCTAAACCCTGAAACACCACCCCCAGCATGACCCCCTTTACTGCTCGAACACCACTGCACTGCCCTAAACCCTGAAACACCACCCCCAGCATGACCCCCTACACTGCCAGAACACCACTGCCCTAAACCCTGAAACACCACCCCTGCACGACCCCCTACACTGCCCGAACACCACTGCACTGCCCTAAACCCTGAAACACCACCCCCAAGACGACCCCCTACACTGCCCGAACACCACTGCACTGCCCTAAACCCTAAAACACCACCCCCAGCACGACCCCCTACACTGCCCGAACACCACTGCACTGCCCTAAACCCTAGAACACTACCCCCAGCATGACCCCCTACACTACTCGAACACCACTGCACTACCCTAAACCCTAAAATACTCCCCCAGCACGAACCCCTACACTACCCGAACACGACTGCACTGCCCTAAACCCTAAAACACTCCCCCAGCATGTCCCCCTACACTGCCCAAACACTACTGCACTGCCCTAAACCCTGAAACACCACCCCTCAGCACGACACCCTACACTGCCCGAACACCACTGCACTGCCCTAAACCCTGAAACACCACCCCAGCACGACCCCCTACACTGCCCGAACACCACTGTACTGCCCTAAACCCTGAAACCCCACCCCCAGCATGACCCCCTACACTGCCAGAACACCACTGCACTGCCCTAAACCCTGAAACATCACCCCCAGGAAGACCCCCTACACTGCCCGAACACCACTGCCCTAAACCCTGAAACACCACCCCCAGCAAGACCCCCTACACTGCCCGAACACCACTGCACTGCCCTAAACCCTGAAACACCAGCCCCAGCACGACCCCCTACACTGCCCGAACACCACTGCACTGCCCTAAGCCCTGAAACACCAGCCCCAGCACCACCCCCTACAATGCCCGAACACCACTGTACTGCCCTAAACCCTGAAACACCACCCCCTGCACCGCCCCCTACACTGCCCGAACACCACTGCAGTGCCCTAAACCCTGAAACACCACCCCTGCACGACCCCTACACTGCCCGAACACCACTGCACTGCCCTAAACCCTGAAACACCACCCCTGCACCACCCCCTACACTGCCCGAACACCACTGCACTGCCCTAAACCCTGAAACACCACCCCCTGCACCGCCCCCTACACAGCCCGAACACCACTGCACTGCCCTAAACCCTGAAACACCACCCCCAGCATGACCCCCTTTACTGCTCGAACACCACTGCACTGCCCTAAACCCTGAAACACCACCCCCAGCATGACCCCCTACACTGCCCGAACACCACTGCACTGCCCTAAACCCTAAAACACCACCCCCAGCACGACCCCCTACACTGCCCGAACACCACTGCACTGCCCTAAACCCTAGAACACTACCCCCAGCATGACCCCCTACACTACCCGAACACCACTGCACTACCCTAAACCCTAAAATACTCCCCCAGCAGGACCCCCTACACTACCCGAACACGACTGCTCTGCCCTAAACCCTAAAACACTCCCCCAGCACGTCCCCCTACACTGCCCAAACACTACTGCACTGCCCTAAACCCTGAAACACCACCCCTCAGCACGACACCCTACACTGCCCGAACACCACTGCACTGCCCTAAACCCTGAAACACCACCCCAGCACGACCCCCTACACTGCCCGAACACCACTGCACTAAACCCTGAAACACCACCCCTGCACGACCCCCTACACTGCCGGAAAACCACTGAACTGCCCTAAACCCTGAAACACCACCCCCAGCACGACCCCCTTTACTGCTCAAACACCACTGCACTGCCCCAAACCCTGAAACACCACCCCCAGCATGACCCCCTACACTGCCCGAACACCACTGCCCTAAACCCTGAAACACCACCCCTGCACGACCCCCTACACTGCCCGAACACCACTGCACTGCCCTAAACCCTGAAACACCACCCCTGCATGACCCCTACACTGTCCGAACACCACTGCACTGCCCTAAACCCTGAAACACCACCCCCAGCATGACCCCCTACACTGTCCGAACACCACTGCTCTGCCCTAAACCCTAAAACACCTCCCCCAGCACGACCCCCTACACTGCCCGAACACCACTGCACTGCCCTAAACCCTAGAACACTACCCCCAGCATGACCCCCTACACTACCCGAACACCACTGCACTGCCCTAAACCCTAAAACACTCCCCCCAGGACGACCCCCTACACTACCCGAACACCACTGCACTGCCCTAAACCCTAAAACACTCCCCCCAGCACGACCCCCTACATTACCTAAACACCACTGCATTGCCCTAAACCCTAAAACACTACCCCCGCATGACCCCCTACACTACCCAAATACCAATGCACTACCCTAATCCCTAAAACACTACCCCCGCACAACCCCCTACACTACCCAAAGACCACTGCACTACCCTAAACTCTAAAACAATACCCTCCGCACGACTCCCTACACTACCCAAAGACCACTGCACTACCCTAAACCCTAAAACACGACCTCCTACACTACACAAACACCACTGCACTACCCTAAACCCTAAAAAACTACCCCAGCACGAACCCCAACACTACCCAAACACCACTGCACTACCCTAAACCATAAAACACTACCCCCAGCAGTACCCCCTACGCTACCCAAACACCACTGCACTACCCTAAACCCTAAAACACTACCCCCAGCAGTACCCCCTACACTACCCAAACACCATTGCACTACCCTAAACCCTAAAACACTAACCCCCAGCACGACCCCCTACACTACCCAAACACCACTGTACTACCCTAAACCCTAAAACACTCCCCCAGCACGACTCCCTACACTACCCAAACACCACTGCACTACCCTAAACCCTAAATCTACCCCCAGCACGACCCCCTACACTACCCGAACATGACTGCACTGCCCTAAACCCTAAAACACTCCCCCAGCACGACCCCTACACTACCCGAACACCACTGCACTGCCCTAAACCCTAAAACACTCCCCCAGCACGACCCCCTACACTACCTAAACACCACTGCACTGCCCTAAACCCTAAAACACTACCCCCGCATGACCCCCTACACTACCCAAATACCAATGCACTACCCTAATCCCTAAAACACTACCCCCGCACAACCCCTACACTACCCAAAGACCACTGCACTACCCTAAACTCTAAAACAATACCCCCGCACGACTCCCTACACTACCCAAAGACCACTGCACTACCCTAAACCCTAAAACACGACCTCCTACACTACACAAACACCACTGCACTACCCTAAACCCTAAAAAACTACCCCAGCACGAACCCCTACACTACCCAAACACCACTGCACTACCCTAAACCATAAAACACTACCCCCAGCAGTACCCCCTACGCTACCCAAACACCACTGCACTACCCTAAACCCTAAAACACTACCCCCAGCAGTACCCCTACACTACCCAAACACCATTGCACTACCCTAAACCCTAAAACACTACCCCAGCAGTATCCCCTACACTACCCAAACACCACTGCACTAAACTAAACCCTAAAACCCTAAAACACTAACCCCCAGCACGACCCCCTACACTACCCAAACACCACTGTACTACCCTAAACCCTAAAACACTCCCCCCAGCACGACTCCCTACACTACCCAATCACCACTGCACTACCCTAAACCCTAAATCTACCCCCAGCATGACCCCCTACACTACACAAACACCACTGCACTACCCTAAACCCTAAAACACTACCCCCAGCACGACCCTCTTCACTACCTAAACACAACTGCACAATTTGTTACAGGCGTTGCAACGCAGGCCTGTGGTGCTTACTGGAAGTACCTGGTGGGCTAGTTGGGCCCCAGGGACTCTCAGGATTCAAGGTGACCTAATCCCCCAACTTAAAACGCGCCACGGGGCACGTTTGCACAGTGGTGAAGGGAGGGGGCGGGGCCTCAGGTGACATGTGCGCAAACACGCCCTGTGGAGCGTTTTAAGTTGGGGAGTTAATTCCCTTTGAATCCTGGGGGCCAACTAGCCCACCAGGTACCTTCAGTAAGCACAACAGAGTTGCGTTGCAGACAGGTGAAAAAAGGTGCGTGGCCTCGGAACGCCTCTCTGCAACTCAGCTCTGTGGTCCCAACTGTAGGTACCTGGGGGCTAGTTGGGCCCCAGGGACCCTCAGGATTCAAGGGGACTTAATCCCGCAACTTAAAACGCGCCACGGGGCGCGTTTGCACACATGTCACCTCAGGCCCCCCCTCCCTTCACCACTGTGCAAACGCGCACTGGCTCTGGTTAGTCAGAGTCAGTTACCACCAGTACCCGTCTGAAAAAGTTGTGGGCACAGGATGATTTTGCAACAAGGCCTCTTTCTGCTCCTCTGTTGGTTCTTTCTGCACATCTTTTGCTTCTTTCTGTGCGTTTTTTCTTCTTTCTTCACATGTCCTACCTCTGTTGGCATAGTTAGAAACTAGCATTTAAAAAACGTTTGAAATTCACTTAAAAAATCATAGGTTTCAGGCACGTTATAGTTAGAAATTAGCATTTAAAAAACCTTTGAAATTCACTGAAAAAACCATAGGTTTCAGGCACGTTATAGTTAGAAATTAGCATTTAAAAAACCTTTGAAATTCACTTAAAAAACTATAGGTTTCAGGCACGTTATAGTTAGAAATTAGCATTTAAAAAACCTTTGAAATTCACTGAAAAAACCATAGGTTTCAGACACATTATAGTTAGAAATTAGCATTTAAAAAACCTTTGAAATTCACTGAAAAAACCATAGGTTTTAGGGACAGTTATAGTTAGTTGGACATTGCACTCGTACAAAACCCGTGAAATTCCCCTGTTATAGTTAGTTCAGCTAACTATAACTCGCGCCCCGCAATGCACTGCTGATGACGTCACATATTACATCACTCATGACATGGTCAGTGACATCACTGATGACATCACTGATGACATCTCAAATGACATCACTGATGACATCATCCATGTGATAATTTCATGCATCTTCTCACACCCTAATATAACTTTTGATACACCCACTCTAAATTACAGACTGCCATTCTCAAAACCATAGACACTCCAACACCAAAAACTACATACCCACTCACTGATTCTTAGGTCTACACACACATCCACTCACTCACCTGTACAGTCACTCATACTTACAGTCACTCAGTACAGGACTATCATATGCACTCATACACCTATATAAACACTCACACACCGCCACTCATCCATAGAGGTACTCACACACCTAGTCAGTCATGCAAAAAATTAATCACACACCCATTTACTCACCTATACAGTTATACACACACCAGCTCACTTACTCATACAAATACTAGCACATTCTTACGCTCTTATACAATAACTGATACAAGCACACACGCATCCATACAGCCACTCTCACAATAACACACTCTCACTTATAGCCATTTAAATACTCTAACACACATATATACTGCCTTTTACATATGTAGTTACTCGCACATGTACCACTGAGATATACATTCACTCACTAACACACCCATACACACACTCACCCACCCAAGCAGTCCATCACAGATGCACTCTTGAAATCATGCACCCAGTGAATCACCCACTCACACATCTATGTATAGAGTCACACACACCCCACCCACACAAACACTCAGGCAGCCATACAGATACTCAGAGAACCAATCAATAACCCATATAGACACTCATGTAGCTATTCGCAAATCCATGCATCCACTTACACACCAACAAACAGACGGATACAGACATTCACACAGTTTAGTCACTAACCCATGCATTCAGTAAGATACGTTTAATCACTCACTTGTAGAGTCAGTCACTCACGTACTAAATCATCCATTCAGAAACTTATACACCCACTCATTCTTCAATACGCCTTTCCCTATATATATTAAACATATTTAAACTTTACAGAAACACAGTCACTGGATGATGTCATCAGTGATGTCATTTGAGTTGTCATCAGTGATGTCATCAGTGATGTCACTGACCATGTCATGAGTGATGTAATATGTGACGTCATCAGCAGTGCATTGCGGGGCGCGAGTTATAGTTAGCTGAACTAACTATAACAGGGGAATTTCACGGGTTTTGTACGAGTGCAATGTCCAACTAACTATAACTGTCCCTAAAACCTATGGTTTTTTCAGTGAATATATATATATATATACACACACATATATATATATATATTCACTGAAAAACCATAGGTTTCAGACACGTTATAGTTAGAAATTAGCATTTAAAAAACCTTTGAAATTCACTGAAAAAACCATAGGTTTCAGGCACGTTATAGTTAGAAATTAGCATTTAAAAAACCTTAGAAATTCACTGAAAAAACCATAAGGTTTTAGGGACAGTTATAGTTAGTTGGACATTGCACTCGTACAAAACCCGTGAAATTCCCCGTTATAGTTAGTTCAGGTAACTATAACTCGCGCCCCGCAATGCACTGCTGATGACGTCACATATTACATCACTCATGACATGGTCAGTGACATCACTGATGACATCACTGATGACATCTCAAATGACATCACGGATGACATCACTGATGACATCATCCAGTGACTGTGTGTTTCTGTAAAGTTTAAATATGTTTAATATATATAGGGAAAGGCGTATTGAAGAATGAGTGGGTGTAGAAGCGCCTGAATGGATGATTTAGTAGGTGCGTGACTGAGTCTATAAGTGAGTGATTAAACGTATCTTACTGGATGCATGGGTGAGTGACTAAACTGTGTGAATGTCTGTATCCGTCTGTCTGTTGTTGTGTAAGCAACTGCATGGGTTTCTGACTAGCTAAATGAGTGTCTATATGGGTTATGGATTGGTTCTCTGAGTATCTGTATGGGTGCCTCAGTGTTTTTGTGGGTGGGGTGTGTGTGACTCTGTGCATAGATGTGTGAGTGGGTGATTCACTGGGTGCATGGTTTCAAGAGTGCGTCTGTGATGGACTGTATGGGTGGGTGAGTGTGTGTATGGGTGTGTTAGTGATTGAATGTATATCTCAGTGGTACATGTGTGAGTAACTACATATGTGAAAGGCAGTATATATGTGTGTTGGAGTATATAAATGGCTATAAGTGAGAGTGTGTGATTGTGAGAGTGGCTATATGGATGAGTGTGTGCTTGCATCAGTGATTGCATAGGAGCGTAAGAATGTGCTAGTATTTTTATGAGTAAGTGAGCTGGTGTGTATAACTGTATAGGTGAGTAAATTGGAGTGTGATTAATTATTTGCATGACTGACTAGGTGTGTGAGTACCTCTATGGATGAGTTGCGTTGTGTGAGTGTTTATATAGGTGTATGAGTGCATATGATAGTCCTGTACTGAGTGACTGTAAGTATGAGTGACTGTACGGGTGAGTGAGTAGATGTGTGTGTGTAGACCTAAGAATCAGTGAGTGGGTATGTACTTAATGGTATTGGAGTGTGTATGGTTTTGAGAATGGCAGTCTGTAATGTAGAGTGGGTGTATCAAAACTTATATTAGGGTGTGAGAAGATGCATTAAATTCTCACATGGATGATGTCATCAGTGATGTCATCAGTGATGTCATTTGAGATGTCATCAGTGATGTCATCAGTGATGTCACTGACCATGTCATGAGTGATGTAATATGTGACGTCATCAGCAGTGCATTGTGGGGCGCGAGTTATAGTTACCTGAACTAACTATAACGGGGGAATTTCACGGGTTTTGTACGAGTGCAATGTCCAACTAACTATAACTGTCCCTAAAACCTTATGGTTTTTTCAGTGAATATATATATATATATATATATATATATATATATATATATATATATATATATATATATGTGTGTTACCTACTGGTGATAGCCACTAGGTAGTTATAGTGACCAACTTTTCCCATAGACGGAGCATTTTTTGTTTTGGTAATAACTTTCGCGTCATTTGACGAATCCTCGTGGAATTTTCCCAAAAAAGTGCCCTACTTTGCCTAGTTCTGCATGGAAAGTTTCAGAGGGATTCGTCAAGCAGGGGCCTAGAAAAATGGGGGTCCCAAAACAATTTTTCCAGATGCAATGTCTATGGGGATTTTGCAATTTTTAGACATGGCTCCAGGCCGAACCGCTGCACGGATTTACACCAAAGTTGGCAGAAAGCTGGCTCTTGGTACAAAAAGAGACATTTTTGTAATTTGGTGTAAATCTATTCAGTCGTTTTGGAGTTATTGAAGAAATAAAACTTTGTATATTCTAGGGATGCGATCTTCAGTGAATCAGCGGGTACATGCTGCGGGCACCTGCGGATCCAATTATATTTTACTTTAAATTTTAAAAAAACATACAAATTCACTGAAAAAAACAAAGGTTACATGGACGTTCTAGTTTGGTTCACGTTTTACCCACACAAAACCATAGAAATTCAGCAGTAGTTACACCTATAGTTATACTTATCTGAAGAAACTATAACTTCTGCCATTAAGTAACTTTAGGCCACAAGTTTTAGTTTCTTAACATATATATTTATGTATTGTATATTCTAGTAGCATGTCCCTCCCTAAACCCCTTCTCAATCCTCCCTAAACCCCTCCTTACTCCTCCCTAAACCCCTCCCATTTTGTAATAGATATTTTGTAATACACACATTTTCCCACCACTCCCCTTGGCCCCTCCCCTATTTACTACTAAGGGTCTGATTATGAGCTCAGGCATCATTTATCACCCTTGATTAATAACGATACTATGGGTACATTATTTATCGGATGCAATAAAATATACCTATCATGAGTTCATGGGGAATAAAATGCAGATTTTGGTGTTTAACGCACCAAAATTCACATGATAGGGTATATACCGTATGTTTTCCTCTGTTAAATTTCGGCAGGTTTGACCTGCCGAAATGTAAGAAAGGTTGAGCAACTTAATGCATCTGATAACTATTGGATGCGTTAAATACCTTCAATCTCGTAATTCTGACCCATGCGTAAACTGGAGTTTTCACATGGGTTGGAATATTACGAGGAACTTGTAATCAGGCCCTAGGTAGAAAACTTACATGTTTGGAGATCTCCATATATAGAAACAATAGGAGAGGTGGAGGTGAAGATTTGCACCTGCAAGTTTGTGAATTGCATTTCGTAGTATGTAAGTAATACTACAGGACTAATACTTTACATACTACAAAATGCAGTTTGTGAATCAGGCCCAAAGCAGTGTCCCTGATACACTCACAGCACCAAGGACAAGAGAACAACTTCAGTATAATACTGTACCGCAAGACAGTACGCAAGCATGCATTTTACTCACATCTGCTGCAAGCTCAAAACTCCCAGCTACACCGAACATGGACCTACTTGACTTTTATTTGCATGTCCCACTGTTTCTCCTCTGATGTCATTGCTACAGATCCCAATCCATCACCAAGCAAATGCACTGCAGACCCATTACTAGCAGGCTCATTGAACAACATTCAATGTCATGCAGTACAGATGTCGCTGCCTTTGTTTCAGGGAAAGTGCCCTCTTAAATGCCCCAGATACGAACTGCAAGACACCGGGTACCAACGAGAATGAAAGATAAATAGTATGCAGCCTACCCAACCACCTTTCATGTAGATGTTGAAGGAAAAGTGAAAATAGAATACATCTCCATAAATTCCATTCCATAGTGCACAATATTACAAACGAATACCACCCAACATCTGGACCCCTTCTTAATCCCAATGTGCCA
The DNA here is from genome assembly GCA_963921515.1 of Calotriton arnoldi. Taxonomy (NCBI): domain Eukaryota; kingdom Metazoa; phylum Chordata; class Amphibia; order Caudata; family Salamandridae; genus Calotriton; species Calotriton arnoldi. Next base: position 251,211 of record CAWUFW010004328.1, read on the forward strand.
TATGAGCCAATTCCCATTATCCTACTCCCTTCCTATCCCCAACAAACCCAATAAAACAAATTCATCATCCAACTCTCTCCCTAACCTCAGACCAAACCATGAACCAATCACCACCATTCAACACTCTACCTAACACCAACACCCTCTTAGCAATCCATATCAATCTACACTTCTATAACCACAACACTTCAAAGAACAATTCGCATCATCATTGCATATGCCTAGCGCAAACATAACTGAAGCACCAATTTCTAGCATCCTACTACTAGTCCAATGCACCACATCAACCAGTACCTATCACCCTGCACACTCTTGCTCCATAGCCCCCCAGGAATTAAACCCCATCATCCTATATCATCCTTAACCTAAACCTACTCCATGATCCAAAACCCATCATTCTACATCTTCCCTAACGTCTGCTAGGCAAACACAACACATCGTGATATATTTTGTCTTCTGTTTTGCAGATAAATTGATTGAGGAGCAGCTGTGACTACGAAGAAGACAGTCATTTGTGCTAATCTCCTTCAGACCTTAGGTGAAGACAGCTTTTCTCTGTATGTGTGACAAGTGACAACAGTAGTAAATGTTGAGGTGGAGTCCCTTGAAAGGTGTGGAATCATCTGTCATATGGTATTCATCAGGCATTCAAGCAGTATAGCCTTAGTTTCAAATCGACCATACAATCTGGCAACCTGTGACCATGTCTGGAATTTCCAATTAAATCATAATATGCTCCAGAGATTACGTCATCCCTTTAGCTCTCAGTGGCCAAAAGATGATATATACATGACCCTACATTGTTTTGTTAATGTTAAATAGGGCTGAGAGTTGGTCAGTATAGCCTGGTTGGCTTCTACTGTCACCAGTCTGGAAGTCAGGTAGGTTTTCTTACCATGGGCTTTGCCCTGGTACGGTCTGTGTGCATGCATTTGGCATGGGTGAGCTTAGTTCATCGCCTGTGTCCTCATCTCCAAGAATTTTGAAGTCCTTCGCATTCAGCTACAGGAGAACATCTCTAGAACAGAGATGTTGCATCCAGTCCAACATTAAAAGACATAAATATAACGGTTGGAGGATTGCTTTCAACAATTTTCGATGACGACTGACTGCTTAATAACTGAATATGGTTGTATGGATTTATCAACTAGAAGTTTTCTGATTCGAGACAAATTGACGGCTTACTGCCAAATGGCTAAAGGTTGTAGATGTATTTGCTTCCTAACTGCTTTCACTTGCCAGAGGGGATGGCTGATCATGTTTTGGCTACCGTTTGGAAGGACTCGCATTGACTTCAATGGGAGCCTGTGTTCCGGCCGACAATACAGGCTCCTATGGGGAAAATGGGTGTGTGCGGAAAACCTTTCACCCTGTCGCGGGCACCCCATGGTGCCTGCCACACAGTGCATGGTTTTATAGAGGGGTCCGTTAGGTACCCCCACGGCCCACAACCGGAGGCCTCAGGATGAAGGGGGCCTGCTAGGGGCCCCCAAAGTCAGTTTCCGACAGCCTTTCCGTGTCGGATAGACCGAGTCGGAAAGGCTGTCAGAATCCGACATCGTAATCGGTCGGTCGGAAACGCTGTGCGAAGAGCTGTACGAATCGGTTCAGACCGACTCGATTTCTCCAAGTGCCGGTCGGAACCGATTCAGAATGACCGAACGGTTCCCCTTCCAACTGGGAGCATCGTAATCGGTTGGTCGGAATTGTTTCTGACCAAGTCGGGCGGATGGGTTCCGACACAGTCTAGGAGAATTCGACTGTCGGTTGGAGGCTTTCCGACCGACATCGCAACCGGCCCCTAAGTTGCACTGTTTTTCTGCATGTGCGGTGTTACCATGCGCATGAAAAGAAGTTCTGTGAATGCACAATATATATTACCACTGTCACATTCAATTTCATTCATTATGTGTGCTATATTATCACTTGTGGATTAACCACTGGCACACCTGTGCCAAGAGTAATATGTAAGCCATGTAGTGACTCCATTGTCGTCTATAGAGGTGATGGAACCATCACACAATGCCAATCTCTGCGGGGCCAATGCTGAACTCTAATTCGCCCTGGGAACCAATAAGGAATTGAGCAAAGTGTTGTTATGCTGACTTGCACATTCCACCTTCCACATACAGAAAGATGCAAGGAGAAAACAAGTTTTAGTAAATTGAGCATTTCCACATACCAGACTGGTGTGTTTGAAATCTCAACTGTGTATGTGGGACATCAGAACAATAGTATAGATGAAATTTAGACTCAAACACAATTATTGCAGAACCTATCATTCGGAACAGAAAAATACATTTGCTAATTAAGTGTTGTTGAGACGGGAATGTCTGCTGCATGGTATATAGGAGTGTATCCCTTTCCTGAGTGGCTGACTGCATGGGAAATGTATTCTTTTTTTATTTTGGGCCAGCCAGAACTCTAATTTAGTCTGTGCACTGAGGTCTCGGCCTCTCTGGTGGGAACCCGATGATGAAGCATGTCACCAACTAAGTTGGTGAGTGAGGGTTCTTTTAAAGAATAGAGTTTTCCCTGTGCTGTTCTATTTTCTAAATATAGCAGTCACTCTTTTGTTGTTTTTGACTATCCAAAAGAAAGCCAAGGTCCACAACCTGTTCTGAGACGTAGGAGGGCACACTAAGCAAATCATTTGTAGAGACATGGGTCTACTGTCCATGTCTTGGATTGTTGACATACCGTGGAAGTGGAAGCATGCTGATTTCTGAGGATTATTAGTTTTGTGCAGAGTTTTTTTTGTCTTACTTAGTATAGTTCCGACTACCAACTGGCTCACATAAAGTGCTGTTGGGATGTAATGACCCAGCCAATGCACTGACATGTCATGTTGTGCTGAGTGCATGTGTGCATAATGGATGTATGGCACATATGTTACATAAGGGCTCCATGTGTAGTGTAAGTTTGATTGCTTGATTAGGCGGATCCATTTTGGATGGCTCCTAGCTTAACATACAACACAATGGAGGGTGGATACAGCTTCCCCAGGCAGCTAAATTGTATTGCCTGCATTCTTGTGACTGGGTTGCTGAGACTCAGACACTGAAGGGAGGAAGGATAGAGACAGTATTACACTTAGAAATGTTAAGAGGACATTTTAGCAAGCGATTGCTGATTAGTTTTCCGGAGTATTAGCAGATGGTGGACGGTCAGGTGGAGGGTGCAACGACATTTCCAGGCAGGACCTGACCTTTTATCTGTGTTACCACTTGAGAAAAGCAGATGACCGCCAAGTGCAGATATCTCACACTTCATTGTGCCCTTGTTTTTGGACACTTCTTCCTGGAGCCAGCATCATCACTCCCTGTTGTGAGAGACATCACCTTGCACAAAGGCTATGTCTCCACTCCAGCCATAAATTGGCATTTGAGAAGGAACCACCCCAATCCGGTTCCAAAGCCTTGAGAAGTGGATTCAAATCCCCTGTCTGAAAAAGGTATATGGAAGTGGAATGCAAACCACCCCAATTTGTTCCAGTTCCAAGTTCTTCTTGACCAAACAGTACTCAAAACACTGCTGTTTGCCCAAGGCTGGTGTCTGGTAGTCAATCTCCAGGAAATGAGGGTACATCACCTGAAGTCTGCATAAAGTGCTGGAGACGCTGTGGTCTGCCTAGAGCTCACAAGCCTTTCTTCCTCCTCAGAGAGGGACAGAGGGTGCCTGGCCCTGCACAAGGAGAGACTATCCAGGAGGAGAAGCCCAATTAAATTCCTAGTATGAGGCACTCCCAGAAGAATGTGTGTGTGTGTGGGAGTACTCGCAGTGCCAACATGAGCTGAGAGAGGGATCTCTGACATCCCAGCATGGCTCATTTGGAGAACTATGTGAAACAACATTAACTTTCATCTTCAGTGTGTTGTCCGGAGTCTCCATCATGAACTGAAGGGCCTGCCGGCCGCTACTGAAGAAAAGTATGTTCCAATGTCATCGCTGATACAGCTAAGGGCTTCCTCGATGGTCTTGAGGCCTTGACTGCCAAGGAGAGACAAATACTGAGCCAGGCCTGCTATGTTACAACTCTGATGTGACCTGACCCTGCTCCAGCTGCCAAAAGATGGCAGGACTGGGAGGGAGTGCAATGATGCATTTTTGCAATCTTCAGCAAAATACAGCCCTGTTTAAGCCCTCTACACCCTCTTACCAAGCATAAGCTTAAATCCAACATACCACCTAGAGTCAAGGAACTTTGTGGACTGTAACCCTTGAGCCAAATGCACATTACATGAGAATAGTGTGTTCTGGGCAACGATCAGTCCTGCAAGACTTACAGGACTATGTATTTGTTAGTGAGCTCTGAACTCCTTACACCATGGATGGAGACACACGAGAATCCACACTATATATTTTTAAGATTTTATTATGATCTTCATATCAATTATGTGCAGACAATGGGGCTATTCACAAACAGTATTTGTAGTACATTTTGAGTACTACAAAACGTACCACAAAATACTATTCACAGACTAAGGGCCCGATTCCGATCCCATTAGGAAGGCCTCCAGACGGGTTCTGGAATGAGCAAATCCGATTCGGAGCCTATGTTTCCGACCGAATCGTCCCCCGTTCCGAACGACCAAGTACGATGCAAAGATCTCATCCGCATCGACCGAATCGTTTCCGAACCCAATCTTGGCAGTCCGAGTCGTTCGCAGCCAAATCGAGCCGCGCAATGGATCCGGCTTCCGAACGAGCGAGTAAGATGCACGATTCTGACAGCTGTATCGACTCGGTTTTGCCGAGATGAAACGGCTGTGGGAATCGGACTTTGGGGGACTGTAGCAGGCCCCCCTTCACCCGGGGCCATCCGAATCTGTCCCGTGGGGGTACCCATGGGTCCCCCCTTTCCATGCATACACAGTGTGGCGGGCACCATGTGGTGCCCGCCTCAGGGTGCACGCTTTCCCCACCCACCCCTTTTTGCAATGGGAGCCTGTGTACACGTTCGGTACACAGGCTCCCATAGAGTTCAATGTGAGTCCGAGCGAACCGAGTCCGTCAATATACAGATGCATTGGAATCGCTCGCACGGACTCCCGGAGCACGATTCGCTTGGAAAGTTCTCCGGAACTGAAGGCTTTCCTAATGAGATCGTACTCGGGCCCTAAGTGAGGAGTTTACGCCTCTGTCTTTCCTATCTTTTTCTGTGCTAGAGATCTCTGCTCCAGCTGCAGAGTCTCATAACGCGTAACTGGATGTTTTAGGACCAAAAGCAGAAGAGACAGGGAGAGTGGCTGGAAAATGGGGAGTACTTACTCCTAAAGGGGAAGGTAATAGGGAGGAGTAAGGAAGGGCTAAGGGAGGGGTAGAGAGGGACTTAGAGAGGGACATATACCCACCCACAAAAGAGTAAGCCCATTGCTATTCAGGAACTGCACTTCTAAAGTTATTACAGACAAAAAGGACTCAAAATCGTAGTAAATTACTCCAACTTAGAGCTGAAGTAAGTCCAACACCACACATGGCCAACCACTGGTACTGCAACACCTTCCCAATGAATTCAATGGAGGAAGGAACTTGAAATAAACCCCATAGGTTATAAATGTTAAATTGAATTAAATTAATAAAAATTGTTAAAAATATAAATACTTATAATATAATATTAAACATATATAAAATAGTACATATTTATAAAATATTTTAATTACTTTTTTCATATTTTAAATTAATGTAGCAATACATTTTAATAAATATAATTCAATTACTTTTAATTATTTTATACATTAATGTTATTAATTATTAATGTATAATACAAACATTTATTTTTTACTTTGAGAATTTACTTTTTATGTTACACTTGCAAAAAATGTTTTAATGAAACTTAAAATATATTTACATTCATTTAAGATTTATTTGAATGGTATTTATCAGTGCTGTAGCATTTTATTCCTGACTTCTACATTTAAAATACATTTATAACATTAATGTACTTTAGTATTTAACATTGAAATATTTTTACAATTTTTTCCAACTTTAATAAACTTTTATACTTTTCCTGTATTCGAACATATGGAAACTCTGCAGTCTGGGCTGAGATCTCACGTGGTAAAGAGATAATATTTGCCCTGAGGACTCTTGAATGAGGTCTGAAAAGTGGAATTCTGATATCTTCAAGACTATTACCTTTAATGCACTGTTCTAATAGTGCACATCTCTTCAGCATCTCTAGCTCCTTACTGTTATTTGTTGAGACTGAAGGTATAGATCAAGCCCACTAGGCACAGACTCCCATCTCCTAGCGTCATCCACAATGAATGTTTTAATTTGGAGCTATTATATTTTTCTGTGAACTTGCTTCTGGTGTTCCTTCTCCCAAGGGTCACTTTGTCTATGAGGTCTGGGACCTGATAAAGTGATACCGCACTCTATTTTATATAATAGAGCAAATCTTAAATTTAATACATGCTTGTAGGACAAGCTAATAGAGAGAATGCATGATGGGGATGATGTGATCTGTTTTTATCTCCCCAATAGTGAGGCGAAGAGTGGTTTGTATGACAGCCTTTGCTGGTACAAGTGTTGATTTCGATAGACCTCGTACAGAGCTTTCATACAACCAATATGTGATAGGACAATGGTTTGTGCCCTCCTAGTTTTTATATGTCTGAATAGAATAATCAGAAATATCAGCTGACGTAATTATTGTCCTAAATATTGTGTACAAGAACATCATCTCAATGAATGTAATTTTATTATTGTTAACTGCAATGAGATGATGTTTTGCAGATGATATTTAGGAGACAACAGTACCACTCTGTTGCAGTCAGTTCTAAGGGAGGGACAGCCCATGAATGGATTTAACTGTACTTTGGATCATGAGTCTCACTGCCGACAGAATTTGTATCTGATAAGGAGCAGGATGTCAATATTTGCAATGTGGGTATATATGTATATGTTGTGTTATGTTGCATAGCTTTTTACAGTATAATATGCATAATTTCCAGGGTATCTTGGTGATTTTGAGTGTCTCACCACTCAGATTGTTGTGTGCTGGTTTTGTGTATCCTAAACTAGGGTGCTTATGGACGGGTGAAGAGGGTGGTTTTGCAACCATTGATCAAATCAATATGATTGTGGTCAGTGAGTACTTGTAACTGACATCCTGTCCTAGTGTGTACATTTTGCGTATTCTGTGTTACTGCATTCCATATTTTAAGACAGTGCGCTCCCTGTATATTGGTGTGTTTCCTGTCCCATTGTTGGTGTAATCATTCTTACTAAGTCAATGTATTTCCAGTCCTTGCATCAATATGATCATGCCTCGTTGTGTGGGCATTAACTGTCCTAGTACCCATGTGTTTCCTCTCTTAGTGTACATTTCTCCTTGTTCAGGTGTACAAGTGACCGATCCTGTGCTTTGTAATATCCTATCTCCATATATGTAGCTCCCTGTCTAAGTGAATGCTTCCACCTGTCCAAGAGACTGTGGGGCATATGTACAAGCCCCTATCACCATGGGAACGTCACTTTTTCCGACGTTCCTGTGGCGAAAAGGGCTTCGCCTTATTTACAAGGCAGCGTTATGCCACTTAACGTGTCTTAACGCAGCCTTGTAAATAAGGCCCCCTTTCACGCTATTCTTAGCGTGAAAGGGGTGGGCAGTGGGTGTTGCGGTGGGCGTTCCACCGCAACACCCATTGATTTTGACACTGCCCCCTGTTTACAAGGGTGGCGTAAATAGGAGGCAGCACCAAAATTAAGACCAGGGAAAACCTGGTCCTAACTTGCCAAACAAGGAGAAATGCTTTATTTCTACTCGTTTTTGCTTTATCCAAGTGTGCTGCCTTGTGAAGCACACATGTAAAAAGCAAAATGCCTATGATTGTTTATGTGTAGGAAGGTGTCCCTTCCTGCATATAAACAATCTTTTAAAAAATTACATTTGGTAACTTCCATGTGTGCTGCATTCAGCAGCACACATAGAAGTGACAAAACAGCATTTAAAGATTGTTTATGTGCAGGAAGGGACACCTTCCTACACATAAACAATCTTCCCCTGCACACAGACCCCCTTGCACTATGGTGCAAGGGTGCCTGTGTTGGCGCTAGGCAGCTAAGTGTAGCGCCAGTGCAGGGGGAAACGCAAGGCTGCACCATATTCTTGTAAATATGGTGCAGCTTTGCCTTTCTGAAGTGGCGGAGTGAGGCGTTAAGCCATGACAGCTAACGCCTCACTCCGCCACTTCTTTGTACATATGCCCCTGTGTCTCCTTGCATGTTTGTGTTTGATTTGGCCCACAGATGTGTTAGTGGTATCCCAATATTTGTGTCTCCAAGATCTAGTGGAGGTATATTGACTCTCTTGATATGTGGATTAACCTGGACCAATGTGTAGGAATTTCTGTTCTTGTCTACATGTCATTCTGTTCTAGAGTAAGGCCCTTCCTGTCTCAAGATATGTGATATTGCATAGAATATATGTCTTTACTACGCATGCTTTATATCGCATGCCATTACAACGCGGTCGTTACAACGACCGCGCTAGTTATCGCGAACCATTTCATCGCAAGTCGTTACAACGACTTGCTGTAGGGGGTGCCCTGGGCTTAGGAATAGTATAATTTACTATTCCCACTCCAGTTTGTGCAACAGCAGGGAAGGTGTTGGATTGTAAATCCAACACCTTCTGCCCCCTACAGCAAGTCGTTGTAACGACTTGCAATGTAATGGTTCGCGATGTAACAACACGGTCTTTGTAACAACCGCGTTGTAATGGCATGCAATGTAAAGTATGCAATGTAAACGCTGTTTCCCTATTGCATACCTGTTTAGCCCCTGACCTACTAACATTCTGTACTTCTATCAGTACTGTTGTATTCAGAGCCCTATTGTGTGAGCACCCCTGCCCCAATATGAACCACACCCTTTCCCAGTGTTAAAGCATCAAATTCCAGTGTCAGTGTATTTATTGACTTGTTAGCAGTGTTTTCCCTGTCCCACTCTCAAGGAATTTCTGTGCAAACTGCTATTGTATTCCCCATCCGATCTTACCTTAATCTCCTATTGCTCTTTCTCTTAATGTTCAGTCTTTCCATTCTGGTGTCAATGAGTTCTCTACCCATCGACATCAAATTCTCTTTTCGGGTATCAGTGTATACGCAGCTAATGTGGGATTTGCTGCCCCTTCCATTGTGTATTCTTTCTCTGTCCAAATATGGTTTGATTTCAGTCCCAAATTGGTAACTCAGTGCTCTGAAGCAGTGCCAATATGCCCCATTGTTAGCCCACATTTTATAGAAAAGAAAGTGTGTTTCATGTTTTCCTATCAGGCATTGTCTGTCCAGGTTCCAGCTAGTTCTCAGCCATATTGATAATGTGAATCCTATTGTATTGTGGGTGATATTCTATGTCCCAGTTGTTCTTGCTTACATCCCTCAGTCAACGTCTCAATCGAATTGTGTCTGTGTGTTTTCCTGTCCTTCTGCTTGTGTTTACCTTTCCTGGTACCTTTATGTGCAAGTTTTGTCCATGCATGATCCTGCTGAGAGTGCTCATGTAGCCCTGTCTCAGTGCATGTTTGTGGTCCTCATAAGAGAAGGCCCGTGGGTGAACCTATTGACTGATGCTGCTTGAGGATGTTTTATGTTCATGTTTTAGTCTTCTAACATTAGTTCCAGTGGGCCTGAGTCAATATTGTTAGCTACGTGCTCATTCCTCTATACAGCACTGGCAGTAAATGGTGTCAAGTGAGATTTACCTGATATGTGGAGGAAGTGGTTGAATGGCAAGTCTGATTTTATGAAGTGCATTGTTTTAAGGGCCCTTCTTAAAGTCAGGTGGTCTACCATTGAGCAGATCTGGATGGGAAGTTGGTTTCACAGATCCACCACATATACGATGCATAGTTGTCTCCGACTTGTTTTTCCTAAAGGAGATCCTTGTGACTCAGAGGCCTGTCAGTTCTCCGGTCTCCAACTGTCTCACTCGAGACATTACCATGGAGACCAGAATCCACAGGCACGAGCAGATGTACATAGCACATTAAGTCATTATAACACAAGACTTGATCTCTATGTGCAGCATTCTCATTGTACAAGTATGTGCATTAAAGGACATAAATCTTTTCAAAGCTGGACATACAATTTCATGATTGCTCCATGCCAGATGCTCTACAATGGCCATCAACATTTGTTTATTCATAGTCTTTACATGAAGGCTTATATGTAAAGACTATGAATAAACAAATGTTGATGACCATTGTAGAGCATCTGGCATGGAGCAATCACATTTTATATTTGGTGAAGCAGAGCTACAATCCTTGCTTTCTGAAAGAGAAACAAGGACATGATTGCAATATGCAGAGGTTTGAGCATATCGTGCGAACTTGTGAGGCAAATGTTTAATATTGCTGAGTGTGTTTTGCCCAGAGGTTGGAGGAGTCTTCATCCTTCTTTGATATAGGAATGAAAAGTTAAGGCTCTGAACATGATTGATGCAATGAGGTTGACATCCCACCAAGCACCTATAACACAGCTGGAAATGGCCTCTGGGGGACATTTTTAAAAATATGCCACCTGTGATTGCTAGGATGGAATGAGTGATATTTGAAAATATCAGTACTTTCACGATTTCCACTTTTGCTTTCTCAGATCAGCTTTTTATGAGTTCCACCCCCATATGTCTCGTTAATGTATACATTGAAATAGACATTCAATAAACCCTGTGATGGCTATGTCATAACAAAATTATACAGTGCCTATTCAGCTTGTATGTTGTCATGGTTTCTATGTATCTTTAAAAACTATATTTTATCTTTTTTTAGGCGTGGGTGCATGCCCAACATCTCAGAGGTGACATTCTGACAGCAAGAATGTTACTAACCTATCGAGTATTTTTCTTGAAGGTAGATATACATGCAGAAACACATGCTACCGGAGACATGTGAGAGTTTAATGTGTCCCGCGTTGTGGTTGGTCTTTTATTATCTGGTTTACCCGTGTTTTATTGAATAGGACCAATGGAAATACACATGGAAGAGCCACAGAAAAATAAGTTAGACTTCAATTGAGCGAGCACGTGATTCGCAAATGCTTGCTTCTTCAAGGCCACAAATGTTCCTAAGAGGAAACACTTAAACTTCTTGTTTATAAAGTTCCACTTATGTCGGCAGTCACTTCACAATGCTTCGCTAGTTGAAAAGTATCAGGCATATTACCTCCTCTGCGATGGATACATGCAAAAAACGTAAGTATTTGAAATTAACTAGTGTGGTGTTCTGCAATATTTTACATAACTACAGTGTAACTTCTCTTAGTCCAATTATTAAGCCTGGAAAAGTCCTGGCTATGTGGTCGCAGATTTAGTTGGTCCTGAGAGTGCTAATGTTCAAGACCACTTGTTAGCCGCAGCCTGTGAAGGCAAGTGGTTTTGCGCCACACATATAAGTAGGTGAATTATAGAGCTCTTATGATTTAAGAATAGCCTGAGAAAAAGCCAAAACAAAACTGACACCAAATGAGGAAATATTTTTTGAGGAACGAGAGAGGTTTTCCTCTTTTTACATCACTGGCAATAAGAAAGGGAGAGGATGTGGTCTCACGGCTAGACTGCCGACTTTGGACCTGGGAAACCAAGGTTCGAGCCTCGGGGTCGACTCCACATCCTGTGATTCTAGGCAAATCACTTAATCTCCCGTGCCTACCAAAAAAAAAAAAAAATTAATGTGTCCTTGTGTAAAGTAAACTGGTGCTCAAGTAAAGCGCTCCAATACCTTCGGGTCGAGTTCGCGCTATATAATTCTGCAAAAAAAAAGCTATAAGAAAAAGAACATACTATAAAACTAGAATAAAAGGAAACACTGTAAAGCTGTAAGGCAGAGGGGTGATATATATGAGATTTCAGGGCATATTAACAAGGGCTGGCGATAACATTATCGTCGCTTTAGCGTCCGTTTTCGGGCGAAAAGCGGCGATAATTTTATCGCAATATCATCAAGGACACACTAGCGCGTGTTTCATTGACTTAGCGCCCGTTTCCAGCACGCCTAACTTCGCATCTCTAATGAGATGCAAAGTGGGCGTCACTGGGCGTAGCCCTGATGGACTACCTTGTTAAATATCGCGAAATGTACATCACGATATTTACAAGGAGGCCCACGCATTTTTGCAGACATTAGTTTTTGGCAAAAACCGCGGTGCTTCACTACGCCTTTGGCCCATTGTCAGTCTTTATGTGATAATCATCCACAGTCAGAATGACAATGGGCCTGTCCACAGACTGAGCGAGGTCGGAGAGGGGCTGCTGCAGCCTCTAGAGTTTAAAAGAGAAGTGCGAGCGGGGAACAGCACAGCTTGTTGCCGTCCCCAAAATTACGGACAAAAGGCGTCCGTGAAAGAAATCCTCACGGACAAGAGGCCTAAATAACGGGCAGTCTGTGAAATTTACGGATGGTTGGTCACCCTATCCACAAGTCCGGACCCACCTACATCAACAACCGCCTTACATTCCCCCGACCGACCAGGAACCTTTGATCCTCCACGCTCGCTTTGGCCCTCATCCCCTGCTTTCGCCAATGTGGAGGACTCTCCTACCTCGCTGCCAGGTCCTGGAACGACCTCCCCCTCCACCTTCGCACCACCCCTTCTCTGAAGGACTTCAGGAAGCAGATCAAGACCTGGCTCTTCGACCCAGGCTTTCACAGCCCACCGGTGCCTGGAGACCCCCCGGCTTGACAAGCCACGCTATAGAAGACCCTCTGATTGATTGATTGATTGATGTATTGCTAAAAATGGCTGTGAAAAACTCCTTTTTCTTCCAGTGATACCCGACATGAAGTTGAAGCTGCAGGCCACAAAACACATGAGAAATTTAAGCTAGCACATTTAGTTTTTGCTTTGCTTTTAACTTCTTTGATCCAAAAATAAACAATTGCAATTTCATGTACCTTATATAGGCGTCACTAGAAATCACAACTTCTACACTTGGCTAAATCCTTGGTATCCTATGAGCTGCCTTTGTGACCCCAGGTTCAGAAAGCTCCAGCGAAGTCCATTCATACCATTTCTGGAATCGCATCCTTGGGGATCCATCAAACTTAGCTTATCCAAACAGCTCATGCATTCAGAGACGATCCACTCTGTGAACAAATGCCATTTGCATGCACCTGATTAAATGTTTTACATTGTCACATGACTACAACTCCAAGCACCTTGCGTCATTTTCCCACTAACCCGTATTCCCAGGTTTAAGTCGAGCCATTTCACACCATCCCTAGGGCAGTCGCGGCTCCTGGAGGGAGTGCTGCGGGGCGGTGGGGCGGGGGAGGGGCAGGGTGGGGGGTAGTAAACTTTGGCATACGGCCGAACGGAGGTAAGTACATAAATAAATAAATAAAACGAATTACATTGCGCGCGCTGCAACGCCAAAGGGCGATGCGGCGCGCGCAATGTAATTTGTTTTATTTATTTATTTATGTATGTACTTACCTCCGTTCGGCCCTATGCCGGAGTTTACTACCCCCCGCGCTGCCCCTCCCCAGCCCAGCCCCGCCCCACCGCAGCACTCCCTCCAGGAGCCGCGACTGCCCTAGGGCTCCAAACAAACTTCACTTGCCCCAACAGCTCCTTCACTCGGCATCCCACACCCCTCCACCTTTCACTTTGTTCTCACCCCAACCAGATTTTTTCTATCCTCTGATGAAGATCACCAGAAAGAATTTTGAGTGCCACATCAAAACCAATCTAATTTTTCTACACCCTTCAAAGTCTCTCATTGAGAGCAGCACTACCACACTATTCGTAGTGCCCCAAGCAAACTTAGCACGCCGCAATAGGATCCAGAGACCCCAGTCTGGATCACACACCCCCAAACCCAAAAGAGGCACTGACAAGTCAGCAAAACTGGTTACAGGTAATGGTCATGTTTAATTACAAGGCAGGTACAACACAACATAACTTGAACATCATAAAGTGTTGAGTGAGATTTTTAAAAAAACATACAGCAAGTGCTGATAGCTACATTATTAAAATTCAAAGTACTACCCAGTAAGAGAACGAATTTATGTCCTAAGATCTAAGGCAAACATACAAATAATTTACAACGAGGCCTCCAATGAGAACACACCAACACCTAGGTCTTGGCAATCTTTCATCCCACATGGACCACACAGGTGAAACCACCTGTATCTCTGAGGGGTGGTCCAAACTCACTGTGCCCTTGTCTGTGTCTCCTGGTCCCACCCCTCAAACACCAGGCTGTCACAGGAGCTACAAGAAGTGTGGCCAAGCTCTACAGCCCCATGCCCTATGCTGGTGAACTGTGCGCCCAAGCTCCAAACTGGTGTGAGCGTCCTCTATCTAAATCAGGATTGCTGCCCCCCACCCTCCAGTGCTGCTCTAAGAAGTATGAGATGGAGGTCCCCTCTACTGTTGAGAAGCAATCTTGGAAGTAGATTTCTCACCCCCCTCTGCTGTTGAAAAGGTACATTAGAGGCAGAAACCACCTACACACAAATTGGGGGGTGGGTGGGAGGATACACTACGCTGTCCCCAGCACCAGGAACCGCCCTGCCGCCGCGATGGTCATGATGAAAAAGGGAGAGACCAGGGGCAGTCCAGTCTAAACAGCCCTGGCCGTCATGGCGGCAAGATGCGGAAGTCACACTGTGTCCAGCACCATGAAGCCGCTACCATGATGGTCAAGATGAAAAAGGGGGAGGCCAGGGGCAGTCTGGCCTAAATAGCCCCAGCCATCATGGCAGGTGTGGAAGTGGCGCGCAACTGGTGCTGTTCACATCTGCTTCCTATTGCCTCTCCAGCGACTCGCGAGATCAGTGACAGGAAACGCCACACCCTGAGGTAAGGCCCACTCACGGCCAGAGAGTTGCATGAGCCGGAGGGGGCACTGTTCACTGTGATTCCTGGCCATAACACCACGGTCCTCTGAGGCACGACGCTCTTGGCACAGGTCCTGCACACAGCAGCACTCTACCAGTGATAGAAACATACTTTGCCTACAACTTAGTATATACATATGGTTCAAGTCATTACATCCTTCAGTTAATCTTAACTTGAATTGAATTGAATTGAAAAAACATTTATTGAGCGCCTAGCTACCCGAAGGTATCCCAGCGCTAACAGCAGTTATGCACAGACGATAACAGCACTACTAAGCAAGATTAAGGAAAAACCATGTTTTGAGGAGTTTACGAAAAGCCAAATGATTAGACTTGTGATGAATGTGGAGAGGGAGGGTGTTCCACACCCTGGCAGCATTATAAGAGAACAGACGGCCACCGCTTCTCGCCTTTTTTACTTGATTACTTAAATAGTCCATACCTGGCCATATCTGGTCACTGATTAATCAGCTCAAGCCAAGGCCATGTATAATAGGATCCCCTGTTGGGCTTGTTCCAAATGGTCAAAGCACAGCTATTTATTGGGTCCAAACTATCACATTATTTGAAGATGCAGTTCAGGTAGGAAGAGGGGACATACCCATGAGTGTCCTGGCAGAGGCACTGTAGCAAGCTTCTCAAGAAGGGGGCTAACATCTTTCTCCCATTATCACTTTGTCCCGTAACTCCCTACAATTGGATTGAATGTAAAATGAGGGCTCTGAGGTCCACAGTGAGCTGTATAGCTTCACACAGAGGCCTCCATCATTCCCAGTTGTCACGCACATGTAGAGAGCCACAACTGGATTCCTTCAGGGACACTCAGACCCAAGCCCAGTCAGTGATGCGCACAAAGCATACACACCTTTCCACACTTATCTCAATCATATGAAAATGAAATACCCAGTTATGGGAGACTGGTAGAGTCTTGTCCATGGGGGATACTGGTAGATATCTCCTCCTGAAGGAAGCAGATACAAAAAGATTGTCCTTACACTATGGATCATCCTGTCACCACCTCGCGTCCCACAATGTCCATTTAGAAAGCACAATGGTCACTCGCTCAAAGACGGGTGTACTTTGAGTGTGCCCTCATTGCTTAGGGCATCACCGTGGACTTTCAATTCATTCTCAATTCATGTTAACTAGAGGGCCCTCAGTAAACTTGAATGATTGTTGGTTTCTTTAGGGTAGAAATGAAAAACAACAGAGACTGCACAGTCAGTGAAAATTAAATAGCGGGGAGTAAGCTCCCCTGAGTCATGCAGGGAACTTTCCATCCCAACACACAGCAAAATCAAGCTTCATGTTTAACGTATAGCAGGGCTCATTTTACTGAAGCAATTGTTTGCACAGTACATGTCTTTGTGGGGTGGTAAGATGTTGACTCTTCAACATACTCATCTACTCACAGTAGATCATTTGTTTTTGTAGCACTCAGTATGTATGCATTGCTCGCACACCTCTACACATTTCAGTTGTGTGATTAATCACATATATCATGATTTTTCAAAATTTAAAAAAAAAATCAAGTTGGCATGAACGTGTTTAACTTTCAAACAAGATCACCCATCTGAATCCACAGGCGTCAATATGGCTGGCTCTCTATAAACCACAACGTTTTTTTAAATATCTTTTTATTCACATTTTTTTAAATATCTTTTTATTCACATTTTTGTACAAATGAACCACAGAGTTCAGTACAAATTGTTTGTCCCATTGTAGTACAAGGCACATAACCCTTTTACCGCCCTTAAACACAATTCTGACGTGTCTGTAACGTGAGGTGAGTCAGCCTTACCACAGTGCCAGCAGAGGGAACACAGCAGTTATGAGCTATAAATGCGGACAGGCATTTTGCTGGGGCCAGGTGCCCAGTGAAAAATGCAATTTTGCATTTAGCAGCAAAAATGCTTATACCATTCCTTCCCATGCCAAGTCTCAGCCCATACACCACACATTTCTAATGATTGCCTACTCTCTGTACACGTACAACCATTTGAATTACTTTGTCTCTACCAATGAAAGGCCTGCCCTTCTCAGCTCTATAACATCCTCTCACGTTCAGCCAGAGTTCAAGCACATCCTGAAATCCTACTCCTCCCCTGTACTTGTTCCCCCACGTTTCTGGCTTCTTTTTGGCTCCTAAATACTTTCCCCATCCAGCATTTGTAAATAGGTATCATTTATAAATGTGCTGTACACGTATTGCAACAGTATACGCAGGGCCACTGGAATTATGTGGCATGGGAGGGACACATTATGCAGAAGAATTGAGTAAATTATGTGGCAAGAAAATGTTAATTATGCAGCGCAATGTGGCAAGTTTTTTGATAGTATTACTTCATTATTTTGTCATTTTAACACTTGTTAACGCTGTCTGGGCACTGGTTGCACCTCATTAGAACCCATTTAGCACCCAAATATAGCAATTAGCAACCGAAAGGTGACCAGTCAACCTTTGCAAAGGGCCGTCCACTGCGCAGCAACACATTTCACTGTGTTTTAAGTAACATTTGAACCATTTGAGATAGAAACAGTTTCTTGTCATAATCTGCAGATGATGCAGCAGATGAGTGATTATGTTGCAAATGCTGTAAATCTGCAAGACTCACCATGCATCATGATCTCATCTCAAGGCTCCTCTAACCTGACTATGCTCTCAAGTAACAATATGTTACTACACACTTAACTCTTCTAATTCACGAGTTTCCAGATCAACAAACAAAACAGGCATAGTAGTGACAATGGTATAATTCGGACAACTGGTTTAACGTTTATATCAGCATACTGAAAATTTTGGGTTGTAGGTAGGAGTGGAGCGGAGCAGTGTTCCTGGTGCAGATACCGATCCAAATATTCTGAGCAGCTCAGTGTTTCTAGGAGTGGGATTATTGGGCCTCAAAATATTGGATTTGGTAATCACAGGCCGCATCAGCAAGCATGGAGCCTTATCTGGTGCTGCATAGGATGTGGGGCGCTGCTGCACCCGCCCCATCACACTCTTCTCTTGGGCAATGGGGAAGCAGTAAATGCTCCCTTAAAATGTACCTTCGCTCTGCTCTCCCCACCCCACCTTACCCCTGCCACCCACAACCTGGGCCTGAAAATAGCCCTGTACAAATTTACCACCTGATTAATGCATGGAAGGGGTAAAACATGCAGAATTGGACCAGTGTCCACGTTTCTTCATGTCTTTGCCCAATCCGTGGGAAAAAACCGTGTAATCTCTGAATTTGGACTCAGAGGTACCGTCCCACATCAGAAATTCTGGTCATCTGGTAGGGCCACACCTAAAGCCGGGGAACTCATTATGAGGACCAAAATGTGGCCTTCAATGCATCTCTCCCTTAAATGCAGACCCACAGTGCCATCTTCACCCTGTACTGTGCAAGGCACAGACATGTCTACCTCAGTGCTTCATTTGCGCCAGTGGTTGCAGGTGGGGTCCACCAGAACCTATTTTAGGGGGCCGGCACTTATTGGACTTTGACCCAGAGCAAGAGGGGGAAAAACACACAAGGGGGAAAGGAGGAAAAGAAATATGGGAAAAAATGTGACCAAGGGAGCAAGCAGGAGCCTGCAAGAGTGAGATAAAGGGGCAGGGAGGTTGTGGTGGATGAAAGGGGCATGAGGTGGTATAAAGCTTTAGCATTTGGTACCCCAACATTCGATAGCGCACCAGTGGGATTGTGAGCAAAAGTTTGGGCCCCTGCACTTATTCTTTTACAGGTTAAGCACTGACCTACTTTATAAGCTGCCTGGCAAGGCTGGTGTCAAAAACGGAATGTAAGGGAACAGCAAGGAAAGCTAAATTTGCCTCTTTAGAGCTTTAAAATGTTCATTGATTCCTCCCATATTGTACTGTATTTTCCTAACAGGGAACTCTCCTTTTTACTCGCCTATCTTTCTTCAGTAGGCTTTTAAAGGTGCGCTATTTTATTAAAATATTCAAGCCTGCACAAAATAGAAAAACAGCCATCCTGGATAATCACACAAAAAAGGCTGGAAAAGAAATGTCTCACATTGTATAACTGTTAGATGGAAATAAATAGCTGCATTGTGTGGCCCTGAACAGTTGAGGCATTATGCAAAAATAATCCATGTTGGAACATCATGAATTGGCTTTTTGCTCTTTGGGAGTGACATGACTACGCGATAATTGACTTTCTCCCTGTAATTAAACTCTCAATAAAAAAGTGTAATCATCGCTTACATTAGTGCTTGAAGAATAATTCGAGGAGGCTCTGAGTAGCAGAGCTGAAACTGAACCGAGCAGCAGCCCTCCCCCTACAAATCTGAATAACAATGCGCTTTTATAGTCAGTCACTGCTTCAACGAGCGCTGCTTTTAATCGCACTTCCATTTTTTTTGTCATTTGGCTGTCTGGAATCCCCTGGATACTTGGGGCAACCCTTTATAAGGAAGGTCCCTCGTCCAGCGGCGGGGGGCGCCTTATCTCGACCAGCAGTGGGGCCGCAGAGTACAAAAGCTAAGCCGCGTTTGTAAAGGCCTCCAAGAGGCGTCCCTTATTTCCATCCCTCCAGGAAAGTTATGAAGAGGGGAAAAGCGCGTGTGCGCATGCGCGCGGGCCTTTTGTTTGCGCGGGCCTATGTGTGCGTCTGTGTACGTCTGACGGGGGTGCGAATGAGTTAAGCTATTGACTGGCTGAAAAGTCTCTATCTTGTCCCCAGGCATCCCTTGATCTCTTTGTTGAGCCAAACATTTAAGGCCCTATTGAATTGTCATTCAGGAAGTGCCCCTCCAATGCCCCTAGAGAAAAGGAGAAAAAATAGTAAATAAAGATGGGAAAGAGAGCGCAAGGAAGAATAGGGCAGCGCAGAACAGGGAAGGCCCCGTTGATAACGAAGGAAAAAATCTGATTTGGAGGAAAAAACATTTTTATATGAAACCAAGCAGGAATAACATTCAAACATGTTTGTAGTCATCATCAACATACGCTTTTAATTTTTTGAAATTCATAATTTCCGAAAACGCCGTTTGAAAAGAGCAAAGTACGTTCAATGCCTTTTCTAAAGAACTATTGCAGAAGCGAATATAGTCAATATTTTCCATTGCCCATAAGGAAATACCTTTTTTGTTTCCTCAAGGATGGATGCAGTTACAGTTTGACAGTAGAGCGTACTGGCTTTGAATGTGTTCCAGTTCACCACAAAGCCGGGATTTACCGTAGTAGATTAGAATGTTTACAAAGATTAGCCACGTTTACAATCCGTAGACTAATTTCGGGCACACTTCTGGAGCCGCTGTGTTCCAAGGGAATTATTCCCAGACACTCTCGGAAAGAAAAACATTTCAAAGGTGGCCCCAGGAAGAGAATTTTACTAATAAACTATTTTTACATTGTAATTTCAGAACAAACTTCCTACCTTATTTTATCTGTACTCCAGTACTGCTACATGTAAGGAGATCTTAAGTGAAGTAGCAAACAGTGGCAGAACAACAGCCTAAGCAGCCCACGGGGTGCAGGGGGACCCCGGAGCTCTAGGGGTTCCCCTCTGGCATTTTGAACGGGAGGTGGGCCCCTGGCCTAAGCAGTGGCATAACAGAGACCCCGCAGCCCCTGCGGTGTGGGGGGGCGGCCCAAGTTCCAGGGGGCCCGCTCAGCACAGTACTCTGCCCGGAAAGCTCCTTAATGAGTCCAGAGGGGGCCCCTCCACGTACCTTGCAGGGGGGCCCCCACAAGTTTCGTTACGCCAGTGGGCCTGAGAGTTCATGACTGGGTACGGTGCGTGGGGGGGCCCTTCCATGTACTTTGCAGGGGGGACCCTCAAGTTTTGTTACGCCACTAAGGAGGTTTTGAGTAAAGTAAGAGCCATCAGTGTTTGCTAATAACTGGGGACATTTGCTCGAAGCGCAGACCATTTGTAGGGCTCACTGAGCCTCAGCTGTTAGGATGTTACAGTGGTTTATACAGAGGTGGGTGAGCAAACAAATTAACATAGAGAGTCACGCCAAAGAGGAGCCAGGAGTCTAGCTTGGCTCTAAGAGCCCGCTTAGAGCCGAGTCATGGAAATGTTTGGCATGTAAATTGTGCAACAAACGTCATGTAAAAATATGATGAAATCGCTTCAAAATTCAAAAAAAATGTATTTCTTTAACATGCTGAAGTGTTTCACTATGGTACTTTAGATTATATATCATAAAACACAATATAAAGGGAGACAATTTAACATCATCCAAAGACATTCTGTTAAAAATTGCACAAAGTTAAAAAGAAGAAAATTAATTAACAATTCAATTACAGGAAAGAGAGCACATAACCAAGACACACTGTGTCATTTAGCAGCATACACATCCGTGGTAGACCAAATTAATGAGCATAGAGCCTGGTACTTCTCAATATATTAGGTACTAGCTTTGATAACAACACAATTCGTGCAAGGGCTGCGGCATTACACAGACAGAGAGCAACCAAATGAATACTCGGAGGACCGCGGCCGTGAGTGTGATAGGAGTCCCGCCCGCCCAGGCACAACGCTTCCGGCTTGTTCACCGCGCGCACCTGTTTTGGGATGAGGGAACGCCGTGACGATCTTCTGCTCGGATATGAAACGCTTGCTGCAGTCAGGAAGAATTAGTTGTGAGGGGAGTCAAATAATACAATGCGCCTGAAACTATGGGAATGAATTCAACTTTCATACTTGAGCCTTGAGAAAGCCCGGAGGGGGCGAAACGTACGTCGGCTGCTGCTGTGTTTCATGTATAAAGATTTGAAATAAAATAAACAAAAGGACCTGATTCAAGACTTTTTGTGGACATCTATAAAAAAGAAATTGATCTACGGCGAATTGAACCATACAGTGTGGGGAAGGAGGAGAAAAACTTTTTCTCACTCATTGAGTTACTTTGTATATTTTGATAATAGTCACAACTACTTGGTGTGCTTTGGTGTATTTTAGGTTAAATATTGTTCTAGGCTGTTTCAGTCCTAGTGGAAGCATACCCTGGTGGGTGGGTATTGTGACACCATGGGAGCACCCGAAATAACATTTGTAGTGAATGATACAGTCATTAAATTGTTGTAAATGGATGTGCAGGTCATAGGGCAAACCCACAATCTTTGGAATGAGTACTTTCAATATTCACAAAGTCTGAGTGTAAATGTACTACAAAAGTGTAAGTTACTTGTCTACACCCCCAGACTAATGTAATTGGATTGCTCTGGTGTGGGTTGGTGGGTGATGTCCCTCCCTAAACCCCTCCCTGACTCTCCCTAAACCCCTCTTACCCCTCCCTAATCCCATTCCCTTTAGTAGTAAGTCTGTCCCTTCCCACATATTTCCTCCAGTCACTCCCACATTTATTACCAAAATGTATACTTACATGTGCAAAGACTCCACCTTTTGGCGGGGAACTCATTTCATATACGTATAGGCAGCGTGGAGTTGTAGAAATCTGCATGTAGTTTGTGAATTGCAATGTGTAGTACTTTTATAACTAATATAAAACACACTATAAAGTGCAGTTTGAGATTCAGGCCCACAGTTTTTAAAAATGAACTTAGAAACATTCATGCCCCCGCCACCTTAACGACATCGCTTTTAGCGAGTTCAGAAGCAAATCACTTGTCATGTGCTCTCTATAATTGGCCTAACTTTTTATTATACATGGCATAATTTTATAGCCTAATAAATCAAACTCAAGAGAAGCTTTTGTCGAGGGTACATCCCGAACTCACATATATCAAGGTGCTCACATATGAGACAATGATGAAAATGAAGGCACAGTGAAATACAATATTTGCCTAGGATCACACAATTTGGTCATACGGGGAAGCCTAGATTGATCCCAGGTTTTCTGGTTTCACATTGTGCGTTCAGCCATTAGATGGGTATCTCTTCCTCTCCTGTTTAAGATCAACGTTTAAAGTTTTGTCTTTAATTTGTGTGACCTGAGGTTAGAGTGTGGGTGGAAGGAAGAAACAGCATGAAAGCTCATCTCGTTTTGGACATCTAGGGTCCAAACAGACCTCAAACTGAGACAGAGCCAGGCAAATCTGTCTCAAGTCTTCAGTGGCACACCTTCCTCTAGGTTTATGCCATTGTGGATGATACTAATAGTGTCATATTGAAAACAATACACTCCTTTTTGTGCACATGTGGCCTCACTTGTATGGAACAATGTAGGTCATGAGAAAAAGCTGCATGAATTTTGTTGGTGCATTATGAGGGTATTTATTTAGCATATTTCATTCCCCTTATGACACCCAAAGCGATTTTTTGGGTGGCCAGTTGTGTTTTTTTTATGATGCTTTATGGCCCTGCTATGTTTGTGAACTGCTCCAATTTTCTTCATGGTTTTGGACACCCCCAGAGTTCATGGGGCAGATTTATAAGAAGGTGCCGCAGCGTGGCACCGCAAGCCCTTTGGCTGCGCCAAGCTGCGGCACTTTCAGAGCACAGGAATGCGACATATTTACAATGATATGTCGCATTCCTGTGCTCTCCCCTGCGCTGGCGCACAAACAGCTGCCATGCGCCGGTGCAGGCACCCTTGCACCATGGTGCAAGGATGCCTGCATCATGGGGAGATTGTTTTTGTCCAGGAAGGGGCACCTTCCTGCACGAAAACAATCACTACAGACATTTTCCCCTTTTAATGCGTGCTGTAGAATGCAGCACGCATTGAAAGAGGGAAAAACGAGGAGAAAGGAAAACATTTCTCCTCGTTGCGCCTCGCGGCGTAGCATACTGACGCATTTCCAGGTTTATGATTCCTCGTAAATCTGGAAATGTGTCTGGTTCCATGGGTGTTGCATGGGAACACCTACAGCAACACCCATGGCACGCCCCTTTCCCGCAAAGTGCTGCGTGTAAAGGGGCCGTATTTACAAGGACAGGAAAAGCCACGCAGGGTGGCTTTTCCTGTCCTTGTAAATATGGGGCAGAGAAATGTGCTGCCAGTGCGTCACAAAAAGTGACGTACTGGCAGGGCAAGTGGCTTGTAAATCTGCCCCCACGTTTTTAAGAATACTGTTTATGAATTGACCTATGGGGCATATGGGAGCATGAGGTTTCAAGGCTTGGTGGGTTGGGCACATGTTTCTTTAATTGTAGCTGTGCATAAGCATTTGTGTTGCAGAGATGAGTGAGAATATATAATCGCAATGATTACTGCCTCACCAACCTCGGCTAGGTTTGATTTTATCACTGATGTGGTACCTGAAAACCAATAAAATTCTCTCTGCACTGCTGTATCTCAGTTCAAAACACTAGCCTTAGGAAACAAAGCCTGCAATCTCCCTAAAGTTAAATGGCATCTGTGGAACGTTATGTCTCAAAGTTGGTGATAGGATGAATGTTCTTAATTACTGCCCGTTATCTATTCACCATTTTTAGCTGGTCGGACTGTGGCTGTAATTTCGAATGAATTGTAACCAAAATGGAAACAGCACTATTCATTTAGATTTTTGGATTCTTAAAACACATGGGCTCATTTATTGGTGGCATTAAGGAGAGGTATGCACAGCATTTACAGACACGCAGACCGAACTATCTTACACCACTGGTGTTGAACGGTAAGTTGTTTCCCTACATTGTCATGCAAGTGGGAATCAAAAAATGTTAGCTTTGTGTTATAAAAGTAGAGCACTGTAATCTGGTGCATGAGCAATAGGGTTTGAGAATGCTAAGCTGTAGCACCGCCGAGAAACCACAACCTTAGTTGAAGGGCATGTGTTCTACAATTTAGTGGTGGATAAGTAAGCATAAAACAAGGACCCATGAGGAAAAATGCACGTTATTATCAATTAGCCTGTAAAACTTTGTTGTGACATTAAAATCAGGAAACTCTCTATGAAACCATGCACTGCAGAACCATGGAAGTAACTGTGCAATGCTGTGTTGTTAGTAAACTTTGGAAGTATGTGTACCACTACACATATCATCTGACTCAAACATTGAAACCTTTACACTTGGGCTGGCACAGATTATATATTAACATTCAAAATGATCTTAAAACAAATCCAACTATTCCCAATCCAAGAAGTAAGGTTAGTCATTGACCTAAAACAATTGAGCGAAAGATGCTATGACACCCAAGGATGCAGTGCAGGGTACATTCGGCAGATGTTTGTTGCACTTTTCTAATATCACTATGAAATAGATTAAAGAACAGAATGAGTTGAGACCCTGAGGAAGTTGAGCAATATTTGAGGAACAAAACACATGTTGGCAAGGAGCATTTGAAAGTCTGTGTTTGAACATCTTACAGTGGAATAATAAATATTGAATCAACAAAATAAACTCATAAGAAGGATGCTGTAATTATTGTGGTGCAACTGCGTCAGCAAAGACTGCTACATATTGGAAGAATCTCAATGAAAATCTAATGATGTTGTAGAACAGTAGAGCCTGAGCCACATCACACCTGCACCTAGATCCATACACTTCTTCATAATGGAGAAGAAAGTCAGTTTCAAAATAAGGTGCATTACCCAGGAATGCTGACTACATGGCTCTAAACATCACACCGAACAGATTCACAATCCCACCTAGATCAGTTGCTGAAGACAGAGTCACACTAACTTGCTTTAATGAAAAACAATGTGGAAAAGGACCACTGGTTTGGATTGGACTAGATGTAGTAATGAAAATGAGTCTGATGCTGCATGCGCTGCAAGATTATTTCAAATTCTACTAGGAGTGGAAACTTACACTTTTGCAACAAGACTTTGCAAAGTATAAAATCAGAATTTAAATCAACTAGCTAAATTTAAGGGTAAGTAATGTATGATGGTGTCTATGTAACACTGTACATCACTTACTTCCATTCAAGTTTTTTTCTCTCTTCTTTCACTGTTCACTCCTCTTCACTGCAAGTGCATCAGCCTTCGTGTTGAATGTAGCAAAAAGAAAAGCACACCACAGTAAATAAATATATTTAAATTCAGTAATTCGTCAAAGAGGACCACAGTTATTGTATATATCTTCATCTTTATGTATGTTTGACCTTAAGCACTTGGATCAGGTAAGAAAGTACCCAACATGTCCTGTCAATTCCATTAGCGATCCACAACATTCCTTGAGTAGTTTTTTCTGTCTGAAAGAGTGTTCATTTTCCAATTATGTCCACACACTCATTATGTTAAGTTATCCTAATTCTTTAAATCAGCAACAGTGTAATTAATAATTACACATTTTAATAAAGTATTAATCCCAAAAAACAATGGTTGCTAATTCTGTACATCAGGGTTTTCCAATTCATATTGTATCTCAAGTACATGCTTTGCTGCAGACCTTTGTGGTGTTATTTACAGTAGTCCATATATAGCCAACACTTGTTTGCTCCTTCCTATGCCTGCCTCATAATAGAGGAAATAAAAAAAAAATAGTGGCTTTGGAATGAGAGATTTGAAAACTATGACAACAAAATTGTCTTTTGAGGAAGATACATAGACAATATCTTACTGATATATCAAGGATCACAGTTTGCACTGAATAGTTACATTAAGGAATATATACCAATAAGTGGGGTATAACAGTGACATCCGCTATCTCCAAACATGAAGTTTAATATTTGGACCTGGTCCTTTATATAGAAGAAAATCAACTAAATAATACAATACACAAGAAAACCAAAGCATTTAGTTCAACCCCACATGCCACCAGCTGCCATCTAAGAACTAGAATTTCTAACATTCCAAAGGGGGACATTGTAGAGCTAGAAGAAACTGCAGCAAAAAGGAGAATTTCATAATCCAATTGAATGAGATCATTCAAAGACTAAATGATAGAGGATATGATCTGGTGATTTTGAATCAAACCATGAAGGAGATAGAACAAATCGACAGAAATAAACTCCTACAAGATTCAAATAGAAGAGAATCAATAAATTCCCAACCCCAAACTCCAATCAGGTTCATCACAGAGTACAGCAACGGACACCAACGTATAAGAAAGGTCCTACAAATACATTGGTCATTGTTAACAAATAACCCACATGTACAAAACGGCATTCAGCCGTACCCACAAATCAGTCTAGAAAGAACATCCAATCTCAAATAGAAACTATGCAGGTCATTTTTCTAAGAAGACAGACGAAAATCAGGGACCTTTTTGGACAAACCTGTTGGCTTCTACACATGTAGAGACTACTCAATCTGTAAACTAGGCAAGAACAAAATAACTGAACTGACATTAAATGGACACCAACATCACATCAATGACTGGATGAATTGTGGCAGTACCTACGTGGTATACAATATCACATGTCTATGTAACAAAAGCTATATAGGCAGTGCCATCAGACCATCAAAAATAGGATTCAAGAGCATTGCAGAAACGTCCAGAAATCAGATAAAAATCTAGCATTAGTTGAACACTTTGGAGTGCAGCATCAACATCAATGTACATTCACCTTTCATGGGATCGAATTGGAAAACCCCGTATGGACGGATGAAACTACACCCTACGGAACTGTTTAATCATCCTTAAGGCATCTTGCTGGAGTTCAATTAAAAATAAATGTGAATGATGTACAGAATTCACAATCATTGTTTCTTGTGATTAATACTTTATTAAAATGATTAATTTCTTAATTACTCTTTTGGAATAAGATAACATAATGACTGTGAACATAATTGGGACATAAGCAGTCTCATACAGAAAAACATAGTTAAACAGAAAGAGTAGATGGACCAGCCCTTGCTTGAGTGTAATTTTCCCACTATAAATCACAACATAAACAAGAGGGTGTATTTGTGATTGGAACAGGGTGTGTCAGGCCTACCAAAGAGTACTGCGCATTTCTTAAGTAGTGGCTACATGTTCCTAATGAGATCAGTGGAAGAGACCATGACTTCTTCTCAATGAAGGTTTTTTTCCTTGTAAATAATCAACTATAAGGGCGTACACGCAATGGCCTAGGAAAGTAGCTACATTGAACTGCTACTAAATCACAAGACTGGATTCTCACATGCAACTGATGATACTTCATTCTAGAAAACTATACCATCATGTAGCAGTTTTAAAGATGTGTCTATTTCTCTAATGGTTGTTGCCAGCCTAGTGCTTTGCAGGAGCTTTTTTAAGATCCAGCATATCTCTCTTTATAAGTTTGCATTCTAGTAGGCCATAGTGCATATAATTGAACATTTCCTCATTCACTATATTGTTTTTTTAGAAAAACATAAGACCCCTACTGGCTTATTTGCACCAGGTAGGTGATTATCATTATCCTTGCTATGGATGAATGGAAACAACGCTCTGTTTAAAAGCCTCCCAGGCACCCCTTGAAAGGCAGTCAACATCCTGTAGCACATTTCTTTAAATGCCTGATGATGTTTGCCTGCATCATCCCCACACTGAAGAAATTACATTTACTCGCACTGCAGGCCCAGTCATCTTCAAAACCAGATGCATCACTCACATGGCCATCAGAAATGGCACCAATACACCCATTAATGAAACAATAACCACCTACGGTCAGGTGCACAGCAACCCCGGAGGTATTGCATCATCAGGCTGGTGATAAAGTAATTTAAGAAGGAAAAGACCAGAAAGCAGGCCTTTTCCATCTACATACCCAGGATCTGGAGCAAAATCCCCATCAAAGCAGTTCTTATTCCCCAACTATTTCCAAAGAATTTGAAGACGCATCTCTTCAAAAAGCACTACTACTTCCACACTTGAAGATAGTGCATTTAACATGGTTCTTACAAGCAAGCATGAACCCTGTCCCAGCTTCATGTCTGAAGTTCAGGACTCCGTTGTTCTCCAGCTGGGTTTGTGTGACATAAATACAGGTAGATGCATAGCTACACA
The DNA here is from genome assembly GCA_963921515.1 of Calotriton arnoldi. Classification (NCBI taxonomy): domain Eukaryota; kingdom Metazoa; phylum Chordata; class Amphibia; order Caudata; family Salamandridae; genus Calotriton; species Calotriton arnoldi. The sequence continues at coordinate 279,846 of CAWUFW010004328.1, forward strand.
TCAGAAAGTGTGTTTTCGAAAATGTCTGCTCGATTACAAATCTTCATATACTCAAATGCTTTACTGTTTTAATAGGCAATCAAAGTGTAATGGGTGTATTTCAATGTTTGTTTAAGTAGCCATAGTTTAAGTTGCTTGCAGGAACTGAATGCGTGCAAAACTATATAAATCACTGGAAGCACAGTAGTTCAGTGAATGTGGCCTAAACTTCAGAACTCAACTTCAATTTTGTTTGACCATGAAATGGAAAATCTGCCCTCTGAGTGGACACAGATTGTTTGCAACGTTATTTTCAAGATGCGTACATTTTAAGCCAAAAACAAGCATTTTTTACACTTTAGGATTCACTTGATAATGCTCTGCTCCTTACATTGTAACCAGTGCATTGCAACTCAAATACGTGTCATAGGGCCACCTGGTAGGAACACAGTGAGGTGCCACTAGATTGTAGTCTTCCAAAATCGCTCTTTTAAGTTTACATTTACAAACAGGAATATCAGCAGTTACTGTAGAAATCATTTGAGCATTTTATGGTTTTTCACTTACCCTTCACTCTATGGCTTTGAAGTTAACCCAGCCAACTATATAGGTCTTTTGATTGTTCCCACCCGAAAAATGAATCCTTCCTTTCAATCTCTCCTCTGTCTTCTTCTCTCTTTCTCTCTTTCTCTCCTCCATCACCCCTTCTCTCTGCAGTTCTGCCTGTAGGAGTTAGGAGCATGTGAAACTGGAGGGGAAACCTGAGAGTACTATAGGACAGATCAGTCAAGCTGTTCCCAGCAGTGGAGTATCTTATTGCTTTGCAAGCCCGAGGTGTCAACCTAGCGATTATGGGGCCGTATTTGTTTTCACCTGTCTATTGCTTATCCTTTCAATAGACAATTGCTAACCTGGGGGAGAGAATTGTAGAAGGTTTCAGAAGCTTGAGGTAGCATCTATCAATCCTCTGCGGACACTCAGACCAGCCCAGTCTATACATGCTGTTAATATTCTCGTCTCAAAGGATGACTTTTTAATGCCCCTAAAATGCTTAAAATTCAGACCCCAGTATTTAGCCACATACTGCTTTAAATTGAAACACGTTTCTGAATGTGAAACACTAGGGGGCAGATTTACAAGCCCCTTGCGCCACTTTTGCGTCACTTTTCACATGTTAAAAATGACGCAAAAGTGGCGCAAGGGCCTTGTACATAAGCCCCTAGATGTACACCTGATTAGTAGAGATATTAGACAATGTCCGAGCAGTTACTAATACTGTACTGTAAAATTAATTGTACTCTGATTGAGACTCTTTGGGGAGAAAAATCTATGATGATTTCTTTACCAGCCTTCTCTTTCTCTGATTATAGTTCAGTAAACTCGTGTTATTTATACACGCCCCTGCAATCTGCGCTTGATTCACTTTTTGGCCTGGTTAAAATTGTTTTAATTTCGGTGGATTTTGCTTATTTTGCAAAATTTTGCAAGATGTTGTAGGTGTGAAATTTCATGTGATTTAAAAAAAATATATCTTCCAGGAAGAGGTAATCGTCAGTGGCCGAGAGACATTTTCTTCTCAAACCAGTCTCCTGCCGCTTTTTAGTGTTAGTTATCACTTTGCATTCAGTTTTCATACGAGATACCATCTAGTACATTTTGCAAAAAAGTAACATTTTGAAATTTTTGAGAAATTTCACAACAATATTGTGATTTGACCCACCCTTAGTCAATTACTTTCACTTTTTTTAATCTATATTATGCATTAATATTAGGAGAGACCAGATGTTCAGTATATTTGTAATCCCAAATCTATGTTTTTAAATGAAACATTAAAAATAATGGATTTAATTTCATTCACTGTAAAGAAAGTTATACTCCCTTAAGTAGTGGCATTAGAATGATGAACAGGGGCCCCCAAAAAATGTCTTGTCCAGTGCCCAAAAAATCCTTGAGACAACACTGCAGTGCACCAGTTAAGGCCCTCACCATTGGACAAGTCACAACTCCTCAGCCTCAAAGTGAACTCAAAGGCGATCTAAACTTAGCAATCAGGAGTGAATGTTCAACTCTACAGGTATTATGACTAGGACATTGACCGCCACCCAGAATTAAACAAGCATTGGCATAGCCAATTGGTCTCGCTTTTGGGACCTTATAAGTATTTAGTTATGCAGCACAATATCCTTGGTGCAATAACATCAACTGTTGCATGTCTAAAAACTTATAAGGTCCCAAAGGCGAGAACTATTGACTATGCCAATGCTTGTTTTTAGAGGCCTGGCATGCAGTTTTAAATGTAGGCTAGTAAGAAAGGTGCCAACCCAAGGGGCAAGGTCTAGAGAGAAATAAGATAGGAAGAGAGGTGAGTTATAATGAGATAGCACAAATAGAAAGGTGAAGCACAGAATGACAGGTCAGGTAAACAAAGTAGCGAGGCAGGTAGAGCCGGTGGGATGAAAAATAGAAAGATATGAGAAGTAGAGAAAAAGAGGTGCAGATGAGGTAGAGAGATGAGGCTAATACAGAGTAAGTGCGAGGGAGAAGTAGAGAATGGTGAACTAGGGAGAGAGAGAGACAGAGGTAAGACAGATGTATTAAACGAGCGAGACATTGGAAGCAGAGAGAGTGAACGGAAACAGTGAAGGAGATAGAAAGAGAGATGAAAGCAAAGGGAGTGATAGATGGAGTGGAAGAGGTAGAGAGAGCATTGTACAGAGAAAGAAATAAAATAATGGGAAAGGCGAGGGAAAGAGGACATCAATAAAAAGAGAGACATAGAAGGCCAATAGGTGATGTAAATTGAGAGTCCAGATAGTGTATGAGAGGTGGGGAAGAGAGAGATGAGGCAGTGAGTTGTGAGGCAGAGAGAGAAATGAAAGAGAGAATGGTGAGGTAGAAAGAGACATGCGAGAGGTAGAGAAAGGTAAGGTATAGATGGCAAAAATGATAGAAAAGGGTAAGATAAAGAGATGAAATTAAGAGGGAGGGGAAGTAAATGGAAGATAAATGAAGGGGGATGAGATGCAAACAGAGCAGCAAGATGCAGAAAGAAGAGAAAGTAGAGAGAGAGAGAGAGAGAGAGAGAGGCACTTGAGGAGAAGAGAGGGGCAGAGAGCTGACCGAGAGCTAGAGATCTAGAGGTAGGATCGGAGAGAGGTGGCAAGTTGAGGTCATGAGAGGTAAGTGCTGTGGGGCACTGAGGTTTATTGAAAGAGAGGTGTGATGTACAGAGAGAGAAGACAAGGACTGGAGAAAGTGTCCACACTGAACTAGAGGTTGGTGATCACCCTAAATATATTTATTAAAATAAAGCATTAAGAGAGTGCACTTTTACGGATTTTAGAGTGTGCACCATCTTGCATTGAAGATGACAAAAGAAGCCATTTTGGCACAATAAACACACCCAGCATCAGTGCTGTTGGTGCTAGCTGAGGCAGTGGAACACTTGATGAGCTCTTTGAAAACGATGACATGTCCTCCGCTGGGTCTGTTAATTCTGTCCTGTCTTATAACCTTGTGCCTGGGTAATAGGTGTGGTAATGTCGATAGAATCAGCCAGGTTTCTGTGAGGAAGAGCAGTTTCAATGTGTGGTCGTGCAGCAGGTCCCATATTTCAGTAGCGTGTTTATTGAGGGAGGTGTTGTTGAGGAGAAGGCAGAACAGGGAGGGGTGGGGAGAGGTGTGTAGGTGTGCGTGGCCGAGGGAGAGGTGAGTGTTGTGTGCGGTGCATGTGAGGGTGGTGTGAAGGTGTGGGAAGGTGCAGGAAAAGTGTCAGGTGGAACAGGGGAAGGCACCTTCGCAGTCGACTACCGAGGCATAGCAGAAGCACTGGAAGGTCCATTCAAGGTTCAGGGTGAGGAGAGGGAACCAGAGACGTAGCAGTGATGGGAGTGAAAGCAAGGGGTCTGGCGCTGGGCACGGGAGGGGCGCATACGGGCTGTGCATCCAAGCTGCGGCGGACATGAATTAGGAGCGGGGGTCTCTGGGGCAATGGGTTGGGCTAAGTAACTGGCAGGAACCGAGAAGGGAGTGCGGCGTGGGAGAGGAAGCAGGGAAGGTCGCAAATTCAGGAAAAGGGCAGGAAGAAGAGCAAAAGAGTGAGAAAAAGGAAGAAGAGGAGTTAAGAGAGCAATTGAGTTCGAAAATCGAAGAGAAGAGCTGAGACTAAAAGAAGCCAAGAGCAGCAAGGATTGAGTGAAAAGGGCAGAGAAAAATGTTAAAGAATGAAAGGCAAAAGCACAGAAGATCAGCAAAGAATGAATGAGAAAGAGTGGCAGATGCCCAGCAGATCGGCACAGAATCAGTGTAAAAGTTCAAAAAGCAGCAAAGAAAGATTGCGGAATAATGAAAAAAGCACATGAAAGTGGCAGAAAGAGAATGAGAAACGCACAGAAAAGCAGCAAAGAAGGAATAAGAAGGAAGGAGTAATGCACAGTGAAGTAGCAAAGAAAGACTGAGAAATGCACAGAAAAGTGACAAGTAATGAAAGAATGAGCGATGCACAGAAAACAGCAAGGAAAGGGCGAGAAGTGTTCAAACAAGCAAATGGTGCGCGCGAAAGTGATCGCGAGCAAGAATTTCGGCCGCGACCGGGAGTTGTGTGCGCGCGTGCGCGCAAAAACTAAATAAAACAAGCATTGGCCGTGCAGCCGTGCGAGACGCGCTCTGTGGTGGGGGAGGGGGGAGGAGCGGGAGAGCAAGTGACGCGCGGCCGTGAAAGTGACACGGCCGCGCGGCCCCGAGAAGCGCTCTGTGGCGGGGGAGGGGGAGGAGCAAGTGAGAGGAAAGACATATGGTGCCTGGAGCATGCGAGGAATGCGCGTTACTGTGCGCGTACCCGCATGCTCTAGGCAAGCCCAAAAAAAAGTGGTCGCATTTCTAAAAGCCCACTTACAAAATGTCTCGCCCAGATCAGCGCAAGCGCTGGCTTCAGGGCGAGACCTAAAAACAGAATGATGAAACCATAAGCCATGGCTTAACTATACCAGAGGTATAGTGAATGAAGCACGACTACAGAAAGTGAACGGCCACCCAGTGTGCCTGATCAGTTGAAGGCCAACTAAGCACTGCTTAAGGAAGTGGACAACCATCCATTATGATGGACTGACTAAAAGGAATGAAGCGCTGCTTCCTTAAGCACATGGCGTGTCAGATTGTGGGAGAGTTAATGAAACACAGCTACCACAAGTGGGCCGGCATCTGGTATGCCTGACTGATTGAAGCTGAATGAAGCACAGCTTCTAAAATCACATGAAACACCTGGTTGTTTGAAAGTTAATGAAGCATGGCTACCTGAAGTGACTGAAAGATGGTTAGCAGAAGCAGACGTCCACCAATTATGCCTGATTGACAGAAGGCAAATGAAGCATGGTTTCCTTAAACACATGGCACGCCTAACTGTTTGAGAGTTGAGGAAGCACAGCTACCTGAAGTGAGTGAAGCAGGGCTACTGGAACTGGATGCCCACCTGGCATTCCTGATTTCTTGAAGGGGAATGAAGCACGGCTAGCAGAAGTGGTCGGACAAATCTTATGCCTGATTGGCTGATAGAGGATGCAGCACAGCTTCTGTAAACACATGCCACTCCTGATTGTTTGAGTGTTAATGAACATACACTGGAGATAGGGGTTTAATCTATCACTTTGAATGAGGAGCACATAAAGCCGGATCACTTGTAATGAAAGGAGCCAATAAAATGCAGCATTTACTCTTTACAGCAAACTCATGTGGTCTCAATTACTGGGTTTTAGGTGGGAAATCAATTTGAGGTACCACCACTAAGACCAGTGGGAGATGGAAGACTTTTTAAATGTGATACTAGAGCTCCACGGGAGTTAATCGAAGGACCCTACATAATTTTCCTGCTAGAGACACTTGAGTGTTACAGATTCCATAAGAATTATCAGTGTGGAGGAAAATAACTGATAAATGGGCTAATACTTTCCAAAAGTTTATTGCTAAGGCGATTTACCTTCTTTATTCCTCCCAAACCCTGGAGACTAAACGTGTTTGCTTTCATGGAGCTCTTTGCAAACAAAAGTTAATACCTTGAGCAAAGTCCAGAATCTCTCTATTAAGAATAAAGGCCTTATTATGAGTTTGGTGGTCCATCGGACCTCCGAAGCCCGTGGTGGAGGTGTGGTGGCGGTCGGGAACCGCCGCACCAGTGGTCCTAACCACCATATTGCAAGTACCGTGGTCAAACCATTTTGGGACCATTGCAACCGCCAGGGAGCTGTGTTCCCTGGCGGTGGTGTGGCGGTCTGGTGCAGAAATATGCTTGCTGGTGCCACTGCAGCACCACCAAGAATATTCTCTGTTTCCCCACCACTAGCCTTTTCATGGAGGTGAGCCTGCATGAAAAGGCTGGCAGTGGAGAAACAAAGGGGGCCCTACAAAGTGCCCTGTTGCCCCTGTACACTGGGATGCATGCAGGGGGCACATGGTGTGCCCCCCAGTCTCCATGCACGCCCAGTTCCTGCACCGCATGGACTTAATAGTCCATGCCGTGCAGGAACTTGCTTTGGCATTCCCATTGCGGTACCTTTTTCTAAGGCACCTCCCTGGGAATGCCAAAGGACCACATGACAGACCAGAAGAAAACTATTAATCTGGCAGGCAGTCGACTTTGTCGGTGCAGGAGCAGGGCGGTGGCGTGCCGCCCTGCTCCCCCACCGCCAAAGTCATAATCACCCACTAAAATGGCAGCGCAACCCTACATTAATACAAGATGAAAGAAAGGGCGCTGAAATGTAGAGATGAATCCTGCGAGAGATTTCATCAGGAAAGGGTGAAGAAAAACTGCACCAGTGGCAGGAAAGGTCGGAAAAAGACCCTGCCCTATCAGGAGATGAGGGGTAGATATTTAAACTCAGACCAAGTTTTACTATGCTTTCATGCAGGTGCTCGCGGAATGATAAGGTAGTTAGTTACACAATGCTATATGGAACAAACAGCAGATTCAATCAACTTTTGCCCACTAAAGAATTTTTCCATCCAAAGTTGATGGGGGCTCAGTAATGAATATCTTTACATCATGTAGCACCAAACCCATGTTTATGAAAATAACCCAACAACTCCAAGCATTCCGGGTAAAGCCACATTAACTAAAGTCACAAAAATCACAACGACCTGACTGAACATGAAATCCTAATGTTAAATAGAAAGAGGCACAAAAAATGGCAAGCATAATAGTGTATTTCAATTCATAACGCGTAGCATATGCTGTTTTTTGCCTTTTTTGCAGTGTAGTGCTACACTCCATGCAGCTTGCATTAATCTTTGTAAATCTTGGCCACATTGAAAATTAGGTATTCTGCAGTTATGTGACTAAAGAAATACTGCACTCTTGGTATGTTGGACATAAGAAAGCTTGCTAAAGTGTACACTTGTCCTTCCTTAAGAAGAGTGTGCTGTTATTGCCAAAGAGAAAGAGGTAGTAAAAATACAAGAGTGAGACAGAATAGAAAAGATGGTGCCCCGAGAAGTAAATGAAGATAACTTCAGGAAGTAAAAAATAAAAATGTTTTTCTTTCTGTTCTGCTCCTTCTTACTAAATATCTGAGGGGCCGTTTAATCATTTGTTGTGGCTACAGGGTACACAATATCAGTACTAAATATGTAGCACTTGAATACACAGTAATAACTCTGAAATGATTTTGGAGAACAATGAAAAATAACCTATTTAGAAAAGCCGACGAGGCAGCATCAGATATTGGAATTTGTGTGTTCATTTGTAACAAACAGAAAATAATCCTTCTTTCCGGTGTGCGAGGATAATCTCCTCAAAGATAATACTGTGTCTGGACACCGAAACACACAGAAAAGACAGACATAGCTGAGAAATAATCATATTTCTGAGGTGAAATGAGGCAAGTACCAGAAGGCAGGGCACAAGGAGGGAGGACACAACATTTAAAGATCCCAGTTGTGATTTAAAGCAATGATGTCTTTTTTGTCAGTCCAAACACTGCCACTAGGACTACCCAGGATGATATATGAAGTGTGATAATTAAATGTTGTTTGCAACTATGGATAACAGCTGTTCATCTCTATGCAGATAAAAAGAACATAACAGGACTCATTTACATACAGATTTAAAACCTATGTACACCAAAGTTGACTCTGCAATGTCAAATGACCTATCCTGGGTTACACAATTATTGGCTGTGGGGTTGTTTTGGTGAAAAGGACACCTACAAATGAAAAAACTGAATCAATGGACTGGATTTTTCATCCTCAACTATTTGGTTGTATTGGTAAAATGAAGTTTTTATGTCAGAATATCGAGGAGAAAACTAAAGACCAAAATATCTTGACCAAACTATTGATTACTGTTATATCGTGAATTAAAATATAGATTTACCTTTTATAGCTGTGCATCCAGGTATGTTGAAAATATAAATATCAACAAGGTACATGTGTGGAGTTAAAAAAATGTGGAAGGTGCATACCAGGACCTGACCGTAGGTGATGTTAGATGTGTGCTTACTCCTCAAGTCCTCCTAACATTCACACTCAATTTTGTTTTATTTGACTAAACGTGCATGTGAGGACTAAGCAGATAGGGTTTGACAGTGACATGTCCTCTGCCAAAGCACCAGTTTAAGGCAGTGCCAATACTAGCCTGTGGTAAGTGAGAATAAAGCTGAATGTTGCAGAAGTCACCGTACACCCATTCTGACTTTATACCAGGATTGCAAAAAAAGAGTGGTAAACACTACTGAAGAGTCGTGGAATACTGCACCACCAGCTTTGTGGTCTCCTCCTCTAGAAGAACTCAAAGCAGCAACATCTCATTCAAGAAAGAGAAAGGGAGAGATGTACAGAGAGAGCGAGAGAGAGAGAGAGAGAGGTACTGATTTGGTATACCCCCAAGAAAACCATGTCAGGACTCATCATCTTAAAAAGCAAAAATAAATATCTTGTAGTGATATATCAAGTTACATTATTTAGCCAAATGGTCATAAAATACTTATATAAAATAAAATTTACCATTCACACTTCATTTAGACCTACCTCCTCAAACGGGACCACAGCGTGTCACATGATAATGACACGCTGTGTCACCCAATGAAGAGCCAATATCACACTGTGAGCACAAGGTGATCTGGAAACCCCTGCAAAGAGTTGGTTTCCATGTTGTTTGTCGAGACTCTGCACATTCACAATCCATTATGTGTTTTGCAACATTCCCTTGGGTATGAGTGGCTTCTTCAAAGCCTTTAATTACGTTTTGGGGGGAAGCTAAAAGTCCCCCTCTTCCTAGTCCCACCACCTCCATGGCTTTTTAGGCATTGACTGTACCATGGGCCTACACCTTTTCCATACTGCACCCCTACAGGCCCCTCATCCTACCTGACACTGTAAAGTTTTTTTCAAGGTTGACTGGTCAAAATTATGTCAAGATGCTGATACTCCCTACGTTTTATTTATGTTTCCATGTCCACCATCCTATATCCCTCTTAGTTTCTATAAGAAACTCAAATAAAAAAGTAACTTTTTATATGGACTAATAAAAATCCCTGAATATCATGGAAAAATTATCTTGTAGACTGAAGGCAGCTGGCATGTTCTGAATAGATTTTTCTAAGTATTTCCAAGCAGCAAGATTTTGATACATGCAGCATGTGTCAGCGCCAGATAAGTGTAATGAAGTTAATGAGTTAAGTTTAGTTTTTGGGAAACAATGATTACTCCCTTGTTTCCTGTAGGTTTTCTGGCTAAAGGTAATTATTCCAAATACTTAATGAAAATCAAATTAAAGATGGTAAAAGACACTACATATATCAGGTGTGGCTTGTGTGACACTATACATATATTGCCAAATAAATATAGAAAAGCAAGATAAAAAAATCACATTGCCCACCCAATAACCTAAATAAATAAAATAAGCTACCACCTACGATTTCCTTGCTAAAAACCTGGCAAGTGAAATGATGATCCAAAACATACAATCCAAAATAAATCATTAAAAAAATCCCCCCAAAAATAAAAAATAACTAGACAAACATTTATTTCATTTATTAATGTTTATGAAATAATAATTATATTAGAAAATACAGATACAACTATATACCCACTTTTTCAGTACTTTTTATGTATAGTATTGTTTAAAAATGCAAATAATGTCAATAATTAGATATTTGTTAAGAATTACCATACAACATGTTTTAAAATGTTTATAATTACAGATGTATGTATGCAAGTATTATATCATATGTCCAACAACAATTATTCTAAAATTGCAAATAGAAATAAAAAATACTCCAGCCCACTATTTTTTAAAGCAGTATACTCCTCTAAGTATACAATGAACATCACAATTCTATAATAAACTGAATGATTTAGATGTTGCCTGAGTAAAAGATCTGAGTGATAAATGGCTTTAGAAAGGTATAAAAACGTGCACAAAATCAAGCTCGGGACCATCTTGTCAGCTCCACCATCATCACATTTGGAGCCCATGATGATAGACCCTCTCTCAGGCAAGTCTCCACGCTTCCATTTTTAGGTCGAGCCTCGAGTAGCGCGCAAGCGCTGCACTGCGAGACTTTATGTAAGGGGCTTTTGAAAGCTGACCACACGCTCGTGCACAATGGCCTTTTCCGTGCGGTTACCCGCAGGGCCGCCATCTGTTTGCAATTATCGTGCCCAGACGCGGGCGCGATAATTGAAAACACATGGCCATTGTGCACGAGCGTGTGGTCAGCTCAGCAGGCTGCCGCGCTCGCTCGCCCCCGCTCCTCTCTCACGCTGCCGACGTCTCTGCTGTCCAGTGCTTCACTTGTACTGACGCTGCCTCCCTCCTCCCTACTCTGTCTTTTCTCTGCTGCAAGCAGGCAGCCGACTTCCCTCCCTCGAGTTCAGCTCTCGTTTTTTTTGTCTGTAAGCGCATCGAGGCCGGCGAGTCTTTAGACGCCTGATACAAACCTCGAACTGGATTCGATTATTTTGCAGAAAGCAGCGCGGACAAGTTAGGTCCCGTGTCTAAAGTGCGAGGTTGCAAGCTAGCGATAAGGCTAAAATCCAGGCTTCCCCTTACTTCACACGCTGTTTGATCCTCCGCAGATCTCTCCTGTTTATCCTCTTCTCACCCTCCTCGAGCTCACATTGTCAGCGCTTACAAACATGCCGAGTCCCAAGATTAAAGCACTATTTAGAACATCCGAAATTAGCAATATCAGAATCAAACTCGGTACTGCAGCACCGCGAGCCGAGGACAATACGTCAGCTTTTATTTAAACAAATGATAGCCGGGTACAGGACACAAGGTTTTAGAAAATGTCTCAAAAGACCAGATTAAGCTTCTTAAAATATAGATAGCAGGGACAGTGGTGGTCTTGCTGCTCGCTGGTATGACCATTAAATCGAGCTCGCCATGACTGAACCAGACTTGCCTACTGAGGATGGATGCCACTTTGCGTCACGCGACATTAGCACTTTCACGCGGCCGCCTAGTGAGGAGCCAGTATTACACAGCGAACCTACGGTGAGCTGGACACCCCCCAAAGAGTAGGTTCCGTACTCGTGCGTGGAGGCTGTGCACAGGTTTTGCAAATTCCCCGATCATGGGACGCTGCTTCTCAAGCCTTTTTTGTGTATTGTTGTTAAGGGTAGGGGTGGCGGTTCCTTTAGTGCCAGACTGAAAGTACCGCCCATTCTCGGTGGTCACATGACCTCCATGGCTTCCCAAGAAGCGACTTGTCAAAACCCTGTCTCACGGGGCCCTGCTCTGCACTACCTGTCGCCGCCCCCTCGCGTGGTTAACTTCGTTGCAAGCTTCGCTTCGTTAACATTCCTTATTAGCATCACTGGGGGTAAAACGTGTGTTAAAGCTGTGTTTCGAAAAATCTTTCGGCGTTGTAGCTCCACCTTCCTATGCACAGTGTAAACAAACCTGATCGCTCACAGGAACTTCTGCACCCTTCATGTGTGCTCTAGAGGCGCCCCAGAGGAAGGGGGGTGCGAGGGGCAGGACAGGGTCACTCGTGGAATATCCCGCTGGTGCACTCGAGTCCTCATCGCGTTCCTTACCTCACATCGTGTTTGCCCTGGCTTGGGTGACATCGTGTCACCCTGCACCTAGCCTGCTCCTTGGCAGGGGACGGCACACAGTAGAAACCAGTCTTCGGCTGCAGGTTAAGTGGTTATTTTCACGAGCGCGCGCCGAGCACCTGCAAGACGGCAGTCTGTGTAGAAGTAGATAATTAAAAAAACAGAACATGTCCGATGAAAAACAAGAGCCAATTTAAAGAGATTCCCAGCTTCCCACAGCCCACGCCTCTCTTCCTTTTCCTTCCTTTCCTGATTGACCTGTCTGTGGGGGCACGATCGGTTTTCCAGGAGCCCGTCACTTCCTGGAGAGCTGTGTTTTGGTTCAGGTCGCGATCGCGCAGGAGGAAGTTTGGAAACGGCCAGCAAGAGTCTGAAGAGAGTCTACATACACACTTGCGGTTGTTTAGAGATACGGGGCCTGTGTACGTGTCTCTGTTTATAGTATCGGGAGCAGCCGGGTTTCTGTGTTTGTAATGGGCCGCCCCCCTCATTGCACCTCTATTTATTCGTTCCTGCAGGGCTGCCTGGACCCACAGAGAAGATAGAAAGAATACGGTGAGGCAGTTTCTTGAGTAAACAAGCATTGGCATATCCAATAGGTCTCGCCTTTGGGACCTTATAAGTGTTTAGTTATCCAGCACAATATCCTTGGTGCAACAACATCAACGGTTGCATGGCTAAACACTTATAAGATCCCAAAGGCGAGACCTATTGGCTATGCCAATGCTTGTTGAGCAAAGTCATTGAAAGTTTCGTTGCTTCCCAGCTCACTTCACACATTCGAACAAACAACGTTCTAGACTCTCTCCAATCAAGTTACCGCCAGGGCCACAGTACAGAGACTGTGACCCTGCAAACAGTCAAAGACTCTCTTAGAATCCTCAACTCCGGGAACTCCTGCCTCCTGGTCATCCTGGACTTGTCTGCTGTATTCGACACTGTCAACCATCTGGACCTCTTTCACTCTCTTGAACAACGCATGGGCTGTGGAGGCACAGTCCTCAATTAGTTCTCATTTTTAACTAACCAGTCACTCCCAAATTGTGAAAATGGGCAGCTCGTTCTCGAGACCAGTCAATGTTCATCAAGGGGTCCCTCAAGTCTCGAACCTCTCCCCAACCCTCTTTAACCTGTACCTAGAACCACTATGTATGATTCTCAGAAACTCTGGGATTCTCTTTCACCTCTACGCTGACAACACTCAAATATACATGAAAATCTCTTCCCCTGAAGCCCTTGCCCTCCTTTCAATCACACTCCTAAAGATTCAAAACTGGATGTCTAACCATCATCTAAAACTCAACCCAATTTAAACAGAATTTCTTTTGATCTCACTTCCTAAAGCAAAAACCCCAGTACAGGAATGGATCGCCAACTTCCCCGCCCTGGATGACTGCCCTGCCATTGACCAGAGTTCTAGATCCTTTGGTATTACCCTTGACAGTCATCTAAACCTCCACAGCCACATCACAGCCATGGCCAAAAGCTCACGACACCAATTCAGGCAGCTGTGGGGCGTCAGACAATTGATCCCGGAACAAGACCTCAAAACAGTGGTGCAGTCTCTCATCCTCTCCAGACTAGATTAGTTCATCTAGGTCCGCTGAGGGTAACACTACATGCAGCAGCACGCTTTGTGCTAACCCTCCAATGGCTTTCCATTGAAGCTCGGGCCCAATTCAAAACCGCCTGCATTACCCACAGAGCACTGCACTCCTCTTCACCCTCCTTTCTAAGTGAGAAACTGAAAATCTCTGGAGCAAATAGGGGTTCCAGAAATGCCCAATCCCTGCTCCTGGAACACCCCCCCCCCCCCACCTTCAGTCGAGAACAGTACATGAGCCAGTCATTCTCTGGTAGTGCCACAAGAATCTGGAACTCTTTACCTCCCTCCCTCCGTCTAACAACCTGCATAGCCACCTTCAAAAAGGACCTCAAGCTCCTCCTGTTTGACAGACATCTGGGTTAATCACCCACGACCATACCCAAGTACTCTATCCAGGAGATGAACTACCTTCACTGTGTGTCCCTACCATCCTAATCAATGCTTGAACCATGTACATCCCTTGTACAACAGCTGCATTTGTCCTGGCAGCAGCTACCGATGCAAATGTCTAAACCTAATTATTGTAACTGTAACCTGGTACACCCTTGTATCATGCTAGTGTTGAAAAGTGCTCTGATGCCTTCGGGCCATGTCCGCGCTATATAAAATAAAAAATAAAAAATACAGCAATCATCAGGTTGCAAACTGCTCAGGGAAACCAAGCTCTGGAAGAAACTAGATTTACCAGAATACTCAAATGTCACGGATCTTGCTCATGTGCACAGTCATCGTTTTTCCTCTTTCATTCCACAAGATATATACCATGGATCAACTCCATTTGTGTGTTGTATTTCATAAATTTATTGTATTTGTACAACAAATGAAAAGAAACAACAAAAGTGCAATCCTTCCAAAGTGACTGCTTGATGTGCCTTCCAGCTTCTGCTTCTTAACCCCTAAAACGTCCCTTGTTTTGGCTGTAGTAATTTAACATCTAAACCAGTGGCTCTTTAACATGTGGTCTGGAGACTCAAGGGTGTTCCCAAAGCCTAATCAGGGGATCCACGACTGCTTAGAAAATGAAATAATATTAACAGATTAATAATGTGTATATAAATAAAGAAGTGAAATGTACAATTGAACATTTTTAAATGTTCTGTAAATGTGAAGGAATTTTTAAATTATTGACTAAAAACTAAGTTAGTATCCTCAGATTGATTGATTCACAGGAGCAGTGAAAGTACACCAAACAGAATATAGCATAGACGATGCGTGGCCTCAATTGAATTTAGAAATGCTCCATTCTTCCTATTAAAAACTTTTGTGTATTGTTTTGCAGTTCAAATCATAGAAAATGCTTAGGCCAGACTCCCCGGCTTCCAGTAATGACTCAGTGGGTGTTCCTGGATTCCAATAAGGATTGAGCGGGGAGTTCCAGGTTCCAGTAATGATTAAGTGCGGGTCCTCAGAGGTCAAAAGGTTCAGAACCACTGATCTCATCTATTGCAACAGTTTATACACAAGGCTCCCTATGACTGTGATTCAAAACATGTTGCTTGCTGGGGAGGATCCAAAATGGTGACCTGAGCGGATGTGTCTCTAGCAAGTTCCTCGCCATCTGCTTGTTTTCTGGTTCTGGAATGCCGTGATTAAGGCAGACCCTCCTTTGCCCAAGAAGTGTGGATGCTGGGACACTCTTGAAGAGGCGATCGAGGGCTGGGCCGAAACCAAGGGGGGAGCAGCGGGGTCCCAGGGTGATCCACCTTTCATCACTGTGCTGGCCATTGGAGCTGTGGCCCTGGTCATAGTGAAGGCCGTACAGGGTGGAAAATGCAAAAGCCCGAACCAACTGAACCCAACGGGCGGCTAAACTGGCAGCTGAGGAGGTAAAGTCGAGCCCCGGGGTGGGGGTGTCAGAGGCTATTGTGAAATCAAAGCACTGAATGGGAGAGAGCCTCCCACTGTACACAGAAGACAAGGCGAGCCTGAGTTCTCCAGGGACAGGATGTCTCCAGACAGACAGCATCTTGGGGCAGAGGGGAGAGTGGTGGGTTGTCGAGGAGGACCGCCTTTCCAATGTGCTCTGACCAGCATTTTTGAGATCGAATTGGCCAGAACAATGGGAGAGGAGGGCCTCCTGCTTAGAGAGGTAGCAATATATGCATCAGTGTAAATACATGGAGGCATGTCTCCTGAGATCTGTGGCCTGGTAACAACAAGAGTACAGATTTGTTGTCAGCATTTTTTGGTGATAGAGAAGCAAAATAACCTCTCTACTTGCCATTGAGCTGCAGTTGTTTTGGACACGACACCCCAGAGAGAGAATATATTAACTCCCATCATGTAGGACCTGCAAGTATCAGCTAAACTGTTGATGGTCTAGCAGCCCTGAGAGACCCAGACCCTTGTTGGAACTGCCACTTGTATGACTCTCACATTCACAATTAGGCTCTCTGATAACTTGATAACTAACTGGAGCGAATGCCTCCAAAGAAATTTGTCCACCAAATATTCTTCCTGAGAGCCTCCATACTGCAGCTGCTCCCCCAGGAACGATCTCAGTGAGATCCTCTACTGACTACAAAGAACCTCACTAAGGTGGAGCTCTTCGACAGCCTTACAACTCTGACAAGAGAGATTAAAGAAGGCTTAAAAAAAGAACTTGATAAAGGACTACAAACACTGCAAGATAATTTGGTTCCTAGGTTGGAAACGATGAGCAAAGATTTCAAGAGTGATGGACTTAGAAACCATGATGGAAGCCCAAGAGATATCAGCCTGATAAATGGCACTGGACCTTGAGATGTTGTCCGCCTCAGCTGTGATTGCCTTGATCAGGTGCAAGAAGCTTGAGAATCGTTAACACCACAAGAATATCTGCATCAGAGACCTGCAAGAAGGAGTGCATGGCCAAATATGGAAGCATTTATCACAGGCTTGTTTGTTTTCCTACTGGCAGAGACCGGTGAGCTGCCCAAAATAGAGAGGGTACACATGGTGGGCCCATATAGATCACTATCTGATAAATGCTCAGTGACATTTTAGCCAAATTGCACCATTTCACTGTGAAAGAGAACATAATGAAAGCAGCTAGAAGCAAGGAAAATATCACTTTTAAAGACTATGAAGGCTATGAATGCCAATCTCTTTTACAGCATATTATTTGCTTTCCTCCTGGGAGAGACAAGTGAGTCGCACACGACAGATAGATAGATAGATAGATAGATAGATAGATAGATAGATAGATAGATAGATAGATAGACCCACATCAGAAGAGCAAGAGATGAGAAAAGTGAAGCAGACATTTGGAAGGAAGTGTTTGAAGTTAGGCACAGGTCTACCCCTTGCTATCAATCTTATGACAGAAATGTTACAATTTGGTACTGCTGTCAGATATGCCCTTAGAAATACTCATACTCAATTCTAGCAAGTCAGCTAGGCACACAGAGAAAAGTGGACCTCCTTTCACCCATCTCTTTCAAACACAGATAACCTACTATCTGTCCCTGTACTGGTGCTCGGTCCTTTCTGAGTACTAAGAGCACCACCTCCACAAGGTCAGTACATGCTTAAAGTCAATCCATTCAATAGTCAACAATCAATCACTGTAAAACAGTCAATCCATATTTAACTGTGCATTGTACGTACGTACAGCCACATTACTTTGTTGGCCAATCTGACGTCTTAAGCTCCTGGTATACCAAAATCTTATCTGTGTTCACCTTAAATGATATTTACACCTTGATCCTCTTGACACAAAACCCTTGGACATTGCTTGCAAAACACTTTTATATACACCTGGGTACCGTACAAGCCCTAATCAGTGCACTGTCAGTGGAGCCTGTTGCCCTGCACTGCTTACACAAAACATTTCTACTTCATTAAAGCATGCTTCTACCATCAAAGTATGTACTATTCTATACCCCTTTTGTGACCACATGATGTTTTAGCAACTGAGTGCCCTCCTAGCTACTAAAGTCTACACCCCCTTTTGTCACCACATAAATTCTAAGTACAACACTGTGCCCTGCTCAGTTGAACATGCCAGCACTTCTCTTATGTGGTGACAAAGCCCATATACACTGGGCAACCGAAGATAGAAGCTTGTAGACAGTAGCTAATGTGTGGTCACAACACCTTTGTATACCAGGCTTCTTTGTTCAAAAGAAAGTAAAACAGTAAGAGGGGCTTTAAGTGATCACATTAACACTGCAATAAATCAACCACTGCAACATGTACACAATACAAATAGAAATTGAAAGGATCCTTTATCTAAAAGGTATGGTTAGAATCAAACTGCAAATCAAACAGTGGAAAACAATTAAAGTGTGACCTGTGAAGGACTTTCCTGTGGTGAGGCAGAGAGAAAACGGACATAGACCTGTCCACACTCACCAATGCGGAGATCTCTCCAACTGCCACAGTTCATCGCCGGCATGAATCAAGTTGCATTCTTCACCAGAAATGTGGGCATTTAAAATATTACAACCATACAGCATCACATTCTAAGTGTAGCTTTATCATTCAACTGCTGCAAGGAGCTAAGTATCAGAGTGGACTTGCTCAATTTACAGAAGTAAGCATGGGGTGTTATAGATATCAATACATATTGCACAAATTGCTCAAATGATACACAGCCAATGAGAGCCAGGTGCTCGGTAAAACAGTAGGTGTTTTCCAATCATTTATCAAATCCATTCATTCATTTTATTTCTTTGTTCGGTTTATACTTTACAAACCATAAAAGTACATGATAAAAAAACCAACACAGTATACATAGTGCAAATGTGGGTTGTCCACACAAGGGAGAAAAATGGATAAAAGTGAAAAATACATCACAAATTTGATACAACGACTTACAGTACAACTATAAAAATCTCTAGAAGTATCCTAAAATTCTAGAGCAGACATCGACTTCCGTGCTCGCACAGCGAATTTCAGAAACAGCACAACACAGTTAATGGTATCCTCATTATTCAGTTGAAATAGTATGTTATAAGCTTCTTTAAAGTCTCTGATATCTAATTTCCTGATTACAGACAGCAAGATATTTTTGGTGTATATTAAGTAAAAATCACACAAAAATAAGAAATGAAACATAGATTGATCAGATTTTCCATTACATGGGCAAGGACAAGTATCTAGGTTAGCTTGGAAGCCTAATGGGAAGTTTAATAGTTATTTTATAGTGCCTTCCCTAAAACGGAACAGCAAGCTGCGTTCCCAGTAGTTCATAGAACTGGACAGATATCTTTGAGGTGAGGCATTCCATCCCTGATTTCTACTAAAGTAGGCTATTACCCTGGGTTTTTCTGATTCCCTCTTCAATCTCTCTGCCTGCACAAGTTTGAGACAGCAAGCCTGCAGTTGTTTCTTATTGATGATGAAAGGGCCCGCTGGGTTCTCGAATAACTGGATGTAGCCTACCGTTTGCAAGCAGGACTCGATGTACTTTAACCATGGGATTTTTCTACCTTTATCACACACTAGATAGTCATTTATTATGTCTTTCGTGAGTGCTCCCTCTGTATTTTGCCAGATTGCGTGCCAAAAAAGCAACGGGTGGACAGTAATGTAGTCCTCAACATAGGGGATACCTAGTTCGCTATGGCAGATAAAGCTAGCTCTAGAGTTCCGCGCTCCCAGGATCCTCCTGCAAAATCTGTGTTCCTCGACTAGAATTTGATGACAGTTCTCAATTCCCCAGACTTCAGCCCCGTAAGTAGCGATCGGAAGGCACTGAAGTCTGTATATCTTAAGTAGGGGGACTAAGTTTGAGACGTACACTTGTGACATAATCATTTCTCACAACTTTGTAAACAGAGAGGAGACTGTGGAGGCTTGGCACTACCCAACTTTAAACTATACTATCTAGCAACGCAATTCAGTATTTTGGTGAAATGTTCTAAGGAGGAAGTAGATACTCGTTGGCCCACATGGATAGAGTGGTTATGACACGATCGTTGATGGAGGTGGTCTGGCTATGCAAAGGTAATAGACCTCCTTACTTCTATCATAACACAACCATTAATACAATGCTCCAGGTCTGAAAAAGCTTAAATAAAAAGGAGACTCTGACTACTTATCTGTTCATACATCTCAAAATATTCTAACCCAGTTTTCACTCTGACAATGGGTCTTGCAAGGGGCATTTGCTAAATGGCAAAGTGGGGGATGGAGGTGTATTGCTGACCTGTTTCATCTGGGCGATATCAAAACTTTTGCACAATGCAAAATAGCTTTTAAGGTGCCAGAAATAGAGTGATAGCATTATGCAAAATTACGACATTGGGTGCTGTATCCCAGAAACAGAATAGCTGCTACAAGAGAGAAAACACCCTTTGAACAATTCCTGGCCACACTAGCACCCAGAGAGGCCTGATTTTCAAGTTATATACTACTCTGTGGGAGAGTAAAACTGTTCCAAAATGGGCATATCAGAACAAATGGGACAGGACACTGGGCAAAGAGATTTCCTTTGGCAAATGGGAGAGGCTATGGTCAGTCTTACATAAAGGCCCCATTTCTATAGAAATGAAAGAAATTCATTTTAAGTTACTCTACACATGACACTGCCTTCCCACTAGGGTCCATGTGATGTTCCCAGGGGCCTGTGCAAAAAGAACAATTGATGGACAGAGATCTGGGCCTCAATCCATAGTTTGTTTGCTCCGCATGCCATTCCAGTTTAAACCCAGCCATATTCAAATCAGTCTTGACCCTGCTCCCCAACGGAACAGTCCAGCCTGAACTGCCAGGCCAGGTTATTGATGGACAGAATGTTGAACAATGTCAAATATTCACCCCGGTACAGAGATCTGGGCCTAAATCCATTGTTTTTTTGCTCCACATGCCATCTGTGCAGTGCTAGAGTCAATGTGGACAGAGGGCCTCTTTCATTCACATTTGGTGGGAATGCGCACAACTTCAACCTTTTTGGACAGAGGTTACCACAGTGCTTTAGTAAAATGTAGGCTTCCCCTTGTTCACCCACACAACATTTTGCTAGCCTAAGTCACCTCACTCTTCTATATATGATGCACAATGAAAAATAAGTTGTCTGGAGCTGTCTAGCGGTCGTGAAATTAGCTGTAGCTAAGTAGTGAAAGAAAAAAGATCCACCCTCAATATCCCAGTAGTATGGATGCCTGTGGCATATTGTAAAAATGGAACACCTCATAAGTAATATTGAAAGAGAACATCTGAATTGTGATGCTCGTTGGGCCCCTATAATAGAATATCTGTGGGAGGGCCATCCGAACACCATTTGCCCATCAGGTCTGCGTGCCCTATACATATTCTGATGGTCTAATATGCCAGCACTCATAAGAGAAGAACTGTGGGCAAAATCTTATTGTGTGGGAGAGAGCTTTCTACAACAACTTAAGTGAAACAAATTGCTGCTGGACTATGTGCAGAGCTGAACTTTAAAGTTGTAATCTTGTTTCTAAAATGTTATCTCTGTCACCTGAAACATGAGACTGCTGTTTCTTTACTTATTAGTTAAATGAACACAAGGGAACCCAAAGATCGAAAGTGACCAAGTGTAATAAGCAAATTCTGGAACAGCGGACCCTAATAGAGTAATTTAAAATCAATACTCTTGGAGCAAAACAAATAATGCCCAGGAATTACTACAATGAATATATAAACAACAGTTTATTTTCAATTTACATAAATTCAATAAGGAAAAACACCCCCTTTGAGTAATCCTCAACAAGTGTTAAAAACAACAAAGAAGACAGGCAAGAAACAACAAATGACCATTAATAATGTACATTATAGAGATCACTTATTCATAGCACAGAACACTGCTGCACCCATTAATCATACACAAAATTGCTAGCGGGTCAGCGTGTTTTAGAGTCAATGATGTTTTGATCCATTAAGAATACAGGATTGTAGGAAAGTAGGATCTGCTTCTATGGATATCCCCACCCTTTGCTTGATGTAATGCTGGTTCTGACTAGTCTGACTGGGATCCTGCTAATCAGGACCCCAGTCTATCTGCTTTCTCCCTAAATTGCTGTGTTGAGTACTTAGGTACATTCCAGATTGGATTCTGGGGTACCCTTATCAGTCCCTGGAATATGGTACTAAGGTACACAGGGCATAGGTACCCCAGAGGTCTCTCATGGGCTGAAGCATGCATCATGAGAGACCATGCAAAATGGAACTACAGGCCTGCCATTGCAGCCTGTGTAAGTTGGTGCTTGCACCACTTACTTAAGATATAGGTTTCCTATATCTAAGGGTCACTGCACTTAAAACCTATAAGTCACCCCTATAGCAGGTCTTTGCAATCCTGAAGGCAGGGTGCTTGGTTCTAAGTGAGAGGGTGCCCCTGCATGAGCAGGACACCCCTGCAACCTAGGGAGTCTATTCTCCCGGGTTGTCAGTGAAGTAGCCATATACTATTTAGAGGGGCACCATGTAATTATGCGATGACCATCTCGAAAACAGCTGCAATGAATCCTATCATGTTTGGTATCAAACATGTTGGAATCATACCCCCACACCGTAAACGTTGTGGGAGGTATGATTCCAAGCACTGGAAGAGCCCTCCGTTAGGCTCTCATTGTTCCCAGTACCAACCTTCTTGACCCAGACAGCACAAAATGGTTGCTGCCGCCCAGAGACACGATTATGCCCTCCTGCTGCTGAGCCAAGCTCGAGCAGGGGAAGGCAGAACAATACGCATCCTGTCACAGGGAGGTGTGACCACCTCCCAGACAGGATTTAGTGTACTGGGATGGTGTGGGTGCACTTGCCAGCACCACTCAGTCTGCATGAGGGGCACATTTGATATCCTTGTGCATAGTCCAGTTCAAACCAGTTCTGGGAGCCGTTGGCTCCCGCTCTGGCGTGAAACTGGGCAAAGGACATGGGAGTAGCCTCCCCCTGTCCAGACCCTCCCCTGGGAGGGTCCCCTGAATCTTCCCAACCCTTTCCCTAGGATGCGTAAGGGCTTACCTGGGTGTTGGTCCCTAAATTCGTCGTGGGATAAGATTCAGATCAGACACCACTGCACTTCTACTGTCTGGGCACTCTGGACTTCGCTGGACTTCGTTTGGGCCTGACTTCGTCTCCATTCCAGTCTGCTGCATCGTCTGTGCCTGTGCATTATACAGGAACCTTCCAAGGCCTGTGAAACATCAAAGACACCTGAAGAAATCTCCCTTGGAGTGAAGGAGTCACTCCCCTGCATTCGCAGGCACCGTAACTAAGTCGACAGGTCAGCGGATCCTGAGCTCCTCCAGACGCCATGGGCTCTGCAACACAACTGGTGGTTTTCCACAGCTCCCGAGGCCTGCCCTGCCCTCTCAGCAAGTTTGAGGCCAGTATCCCTTGTGGGGATTGCAATAACTGAACCCCTGTGCATCGCGTCCAACTTGCAGTTGCAAAGGCTTGTTGGCTTCTTTGCAAGAAGATCTTCGGGCTCCAAGTAGCAAAAACCTTGAGCACCTCCAGTGACCAGAATCTTCAGCCACACCGCATCGTGTGCATCATAGCCTGCATCTTTTGGCGAGCTGCTTGAGGTCCTCTTGCGACTCCTGTGCCCCTGGCCTGTGGGGCCACTTGAGGGTCACACTTGTTTCTTCTGGGCTCCCCTGATTGCTTGGGGCCTGCCCTGACTCCTCTGCTTGTGGTGAGTCCCCTGGACCTTGTTGGTCCCGGGGTTGTTCCTTCTTTGATTCCTGCGTTGCTTGCCTTTGCCAAGGCTTGTTGGTGCTCCTGCCGGACACAGACCACTCAGCACTCGACATCCTTTGTAGGACAGCTCGTGCATGGCTCCTGGTCCTCCTCAGCATTGCCTGGTCCTCACAGCTGCAGAGTCAAGGTCATCGTCATCCATCCTGCAACATCCGACATCAGAGGGCATTTGTCTTCCAAGTCTCCTGGTCACTCCCAAGTGACATAGACTCTGTCCCCTCTGCTTGCAGGTACCTCTCATCACAAATCCATCCTCGGATTCCACCGGACACTTTCTCCTCTCCCAGCAGTGGCACTTTCCTGAAGTCCTCCATTGGGTTCGACAGCGGTTTCCGACACCACTTCACACGTATGCACCAGGCTTCCCTGGTGTAGGTATCATAGATACTAGGGTATCCACGGGTGGGGTGGCTCTCCAACCTTCTGTCTTCCACAGGGCTTCTTCAGGGTCCACTGGGAAAGGTCCTTAATCTTTAAAAATCCAACCGCGACTTACACGTAGAGTTGTACGGAGCACGGAAGTCGTGTTTCTACACTGCACACGCTCTCCGTGGGGTCCCTAGCTACTCACCTTGGGTGGTTCTTGGGGTCCCAGCACTTCTACGTCCTCTCGACACTGTCTTGACTCGAGTTGTGGTTCTTATACCACTTTCTTAGTTTATGGTTTGCCCCCCCCCCGGGGTCCACTGTGTATTTCGTGCTATTTACTGTGTTTCTTTGCTAAAGTATTGTGTGCATTGTGTTTGTCTCCCTATAGGAGATATTGGAACGTACCAGAGAGTATTGTATTATAAATACATATTTTTATAAATACTTGGTGTGGTTCCTTTTCACTTAATCTATACTATAAGATTGCATTCTGGTAACAACAAGCTGCTTTACACTCCTTTTGAACTAAGCCTGAAGGATGCTCTCCACAGCTACCACTTACAGAGCTTTCTAAGGTTGTCTAAGACCTCTTAAATCACCATAAGGGTTGCAAGGTGCCCACTTACATTAGTGGACATCATCTACCAGGCCAGCTTTTCACAAGGATCATCATCAGTCCCCACTCTGGTTTAAACACCACGAGCATGACTAGGTGATTCTGACTTAACTGCCATGTTTTCACTTCTATATTTGTTTCTTGTCTAGACCTGTTTGATTCTTATCTTTTCTTTTGTTTTTCTCCTCCCTTTACCTCCACATGTGTTAATTATTCATATTTATAATTACCCCTTTATTATGTAATCAGGCATATACAGTTGTTGTCCTAATGATAATCCTGTATTCTTAACGGATCGAAACATCGTTGACTCTAAAACACTCTGACCCGCTAGCAATTTTGTGAATGATTTATGGGTGCAGTAGTGTTCTGTCCTATAAATAATTGACCTCATTACTAATGGTCACTCGTTGTTTCTTGCCTGTTTTCTTTGTTGCTTTGAACACTTGTTGAGGATCACCCCATCGGCGGTGATGTTCCCTATTTAATTTATATAAATAGAAAATCAACTGTTGTTAATATATTCATTGTAGTAACACCTGGGCATTATTTGTTTCGCTCCCAGAGTATTGATTTTCTATTACTTTCTTAGGCTCCGCTGTTTCAGAATTTGTATCTTTACTTATGCCACGCGAATCTGTGTCAATGAGGACCCTAATAAAAATCTCATTATAAAAACATGCTGCTTGATTAAAAGTTGGAGTCCGGTAGTAATACAGCATCAACATTAGCCTTAGATCACGTCACTGGCTCCCAATGAAGGAAAGGTTGCAAACGAAACCACTATTCCCTATTTATGTTCCTCACTGATTACCTAAACAGTGTCTTCCTTCACCACACCCCAAAGAGGGATTAAAGATCAGCTGCTCAGTATCAATTAGCCACCCACACACCCAACCTAAAAAGATTCAAATCCATATTCCTACATCTACAGAGCTTTGCTTTTGAAGGCACTCCACCTCTTTGTTTTTAGGTTTGATGATCACTTAATAAAGTTTTAGAAGGGATTGAAGACACAAATCTTCCTTACAACTTACTACCTGGTTGTATAGTCCCAGAATCATTGTTTCAGCCATACTCCACTCATCACTAGGTAGACCTACACACCTTTCGCCTTGTACAGCGTTTTACAAAAACAAATTCAAAAATAATGTATAGAACTTGTCAAACATAAGAGAGACGTCATTAACTGTTTGACTCATCAAGTTTGCCATTTTTTCTCTCCTCCATTTTCTGTAGTCAGAGACCGCTATTCTCTATTGTCCACTGTGCATCCCCAGTTGCACACTCCATTTGTCTATCCATGCTATTGCTAGAGGGGAAACTAGTGGGTTCTTTGATCAAAAATCTTCTCTGTTGGTAATATATTTCTTTAATGTTTTTCTTAATTGATATTTTCTTTCATTTATCATATTGCCCATCTTCATTACTGTTCACAGTACTTTCCTTGCGGCGATAGCCAGCCTGTATTTTTGGTTTGGTCAGTTTCCATTGAAAAGTTATTTTTTGTTTTCTTAATATCTTTGACGCCATTCAATAATTCAGCATGAACATTTTCAGAGAAATTTCTTCTAATTTGAGTTTGGCATGTATGTTTTGTGTAAATTCATCAGAGAAACGGTGCGAGGGTCAAAAAGTGACATTTCCTGCTTTAACTCCCTCAGGAATCTATTCTCTCCACTAAAGAAACCAAAATTGACAAAGCCAACATGTCGGGTTTGATGTGCTAACACAAGCAGAATTGGTCCATTAGAATGAGATACTCGAGAGGGAGTCAGCAGGACCAAACAGAGAGGGCTGTATTTGTAAAATAGTCTCTCATGCAGTTTAATGCTAGCAATGAATTTGAGGCAGAAGGATACACCCAAACAACCAATAGCAGCATGAGAGAGATGGATACTCCATTGGGCTGATCCAAAGGAGGCTGGTTAAGAAAGCCAGTGGTTAAAAAGGGCAGACCCAAAATCCACATTATGTATATTGTTAGCAATGAGTTTGTACATCCTCAAATCCCAGAAGTCAAAACAGCTGAACAAACCTACACCAAATTTGGCATGAAAGTAGAACTTTATTCATGAAGTGCTTGGTTTGGTGTGAAATCATTTACTAATCTTTTAAAAAATCAGCATGTAAAAATATTTTCAATGGGTTTGAAAATGTCCAAAACAGAGATATCTGGACCTTTAATATGCAGAAGGTCTGTGAATGTGGGACCATAGCAGACTAAATTTAAATGATGAACAAATCTGATTGGATGAGGGCGCATATTCCCCGATTATGCATTTTGGGTGTGCGTACCCAAAGACGAGTCTTGAGACCTAAAGTTTTCTGTTTGGCTGGCTTCAACAGAGAAAATGTTGTTGCTGCCATTGCAGGATGCTGGGCTCTGTTCCTACATCCTAAAAAATATGAAGGAAACATAAGGAGGCATGGCTAGCATCAGGAATCAAAATAGATTAAAAAATAGATTATGTTGCCCGGTCTGCACACCCACAGCAAGGGCTCTTGAGCCCTTGTTGGACCTCTCATGGGGCTTGCAAATATGGCACTGGGCCCGCAAACATCATCGGAGGTCCAATAAGGGCCAATGAGTATGTATTGGTTCCCAAACGCACATCTCCTAGAAAAAAAAGATAACAAGATTACATTTGGCTGCTCAATGTCCATGAACAGCATAGGTTGGCTATCCCTGGCATGTTGAACGTCTGTAGCAGCTTGAGTGCAGGACTTGGCCCTGTGGTGAGGCCATGTGACTAAACTCTGTTATGTGCTGTGAAGGCCAGGCATGCTGGGGTTTGGTCAGCCATGGGGCTTTGGCAGACTTCCAGTTGGCTTACACCCATTTTGCAAGTCCAAAGGAAATTCAGAGAAGGTGTGAGACTGCAGGTGGGTGAGCTCCAGGTCCTTTGCCCAACTGTTGAACTGTAAATATGATAAAAAGCAGAAATTCACGGAAAAAACAGGTTTAAAGTTATTTTTAGATTTGGTCATAACACCTTAACTTATGTTTAAAGAAAACTGAATTTAATTTAAATAACCACGGTTAACGCACATTTATGGTCATAAAGTAAAACTGAAAAAGCACTGAGATTTGAATATAATGAAATATTATTTAGTAGTTGGTGTATGTGCTGTTGTTTGACTATGCTAAGCTTTTAGATGTGATTACTTAAATATTGTGAGATCATAAACGTCACAGTTGGTCTGTGAGTTATGGAGCCAACCATAACTTGAGAATTTCATTGCTTTTCATTTTGAATCCATACCCATGATATTACTGTTCTTTATCTGTGACTTTTAAAGTATATTGCTGGGTTTCTTTTAAAACATAAAACTTACTTTATTGTCTTATAACCAAAGCTAATCATAACTTAACTTTATCTTTGTTTTTTAGTGATACACACATGCACACACGCACACACATTGTCATGTCATAGGTGAAGTGGCTTGTGGGGGCATGGGCGATGCATGTCGCGGCACAGGTTCTGGTTGATTCACCGAACTTCAGCCAATGTCAGTGGTTTGTGTGTTTGTTTTGTAACCATCTCTGCACTTTGGCTGTGCTTTTCAGTGTGAATACATATGTACCTATATAGGTATTGTGTGTTAAATGATGCTTGAATTTTGTGTTTCTAGTATGAGATGATCTGTGCTACTTACAGTAGCTTACGCCATTTCTTAAAATTCCACCCTCTCTCTGTCTCTCTCTCACTCTCTCTGTCATCCCACACCCATTCCCCTCATAAATTCTTATATTTCTTTTTGGGTTGACTCTGATATTTGTTGTGGTTAAAGAGGATCTCCTCGTGCAACCAGACCGTTTTTAACCTTATTCCATTCCATGTTCTGGAAAACTGACTGTGACTGATGCGGTGATGCAGGAATGTGTTAAGAGTACAGACCTAAAGAGAGTCATTTATCTTCACTAGACAGACACTTTAATGTCCTCTTTCTTCCCAGTTCAAAGATAGCCTCATTGAATTATAAAGTCGAGCCAAGATGATTTCTTTCTTAACGGTGATGTACATTTTACATCAGGGCTGCCCTTCCTCTCTTGAATATGTGCCAAGGAGGCTGGGTGAAGAAAGGAAGTCTGTGCTGCTCTGTATGTCACACTTTAATACCTCGATCGGCTCATGCCTTTACTTACAAAGTCAATTTTACAAATATGTGTTTAGCAATCAGACTTAATAAAGATGGGTGGGAGTTGCAGGCCTCTTTGTCTAATTCCAGGATAAGTGTTACTACTCGAAACAACTGGGGCTTGTTTGAAACAATGTGGCAAATGCCCCATTTTGATTTAGCGTTCTGCACATTGAAGTTGGCAGGCCTGCATGATAATTTACTTTCTCCCTGTAATTAAACTCACAATTAACAAAACGGTAATTGTCATGTAAATAGCTGCTGGAGAAATGATTTAGCAAAGCTGCGAGACACTGGGCTGAAACGGAGCCGATGGCCTGCCCTGGAAATCTGAATAACAATCAGTCACAGGCTCAGCAAGGTCTCAAACGTGTCTCGTTGTGGTCCACGGTTTTGTGGGCCAGAATCTCCATCAAATAATAACCGAGTTGCCATGCTTTTGTTAAATTATTCAAAAACATCTGCATATTAATGCTCTGATTTACAAAGATTTTCTTAGCGCAAGTGTTACTTTCAAAAGAAACAATGTGTAACCTTCACATACAAAATTCACTGGTGATTCACTGAGCCACCACGGTCTATGTTACGCTTGCAGAAAGTTGTCATCAATACTTCTATGGGGTTTGCAACATGGCCTTGATTGACAAAGCTTCTTCAAGGTGGAGGAGCAAATTCCATTTGGAAAAGGTCACAAAGTCTCCATGCAAAACTCTATAGAGTCAGGATCCTATCTGTTTTCAAGGCAGAGATAATTAACAATAATTCTGTTTGAGCTAATACCTTTTGATTTTACTAAAATCATGGGGCATATTAGCAAGGAATAGCGATATTTATCGCTAACCGCGCTTAGCGCGACTTTGGTTAACGCCGCCTATCGCTGGAAAATATCGCTGAGATAACACCCTATTAGTAAGGTTTATCTCCATAGCGATATTATTTCCAGCGATAGCGGTAGCTGAGAATATCGCTGGAAAACCAGCGATATTCTCGCATTAACGCTAAGGTGGATTCAGCATTAGAATCCACCTCCTATACTTTAAACAGGTAAGTCGTCCTCACTAGCAGGTGTTAGAATATAGCGATAAACGCGCTTAGCGCGAGCTATTATATCGCTTCGCCTGCCTTGCTAATAGGGGGTAGTGGGATTAGCGACTGTTTTCAGTCGCTTTTAGTAGGGAACGCCTTCCTTGCATGTCATTAGCGATAATTATCGCTGACATGCAAGGCGATGGTAAACGCAGTCTCTAACGCATGAAAGCTGTCGCTAACGCCTGTTAGCGACAGCTTGCTAATAGGGCGATAAAATTATCGCTGCTTTAGCGGCAAAAAGTGCCGCTAAAGCGGCGATAAAGCCCTTGATAATATGCCCCTATATGTATAATATATTATAAGATTTTCAGCAAGCCCTTTTCATTTATTGATCTCTCATTGTGTAATTCACATTTATCGTCAGTCCACTACAACATGCAGCATGGGGCAATGAGTCAGCTCACTTCAGCCATTGGCTGATTTCACTGTAACTAGGCATTGTACGCTTCCACAAGGAGCACATCTACACACAAGGGTATTTCCTTAAGTGATAGTGACTATGGCAATGCGTGCTTTTTGAGAGCCAAAAATATGTTTGCTTTTAACTAATGTTTTTTTTTTTAATTGCAATAATAAAAGTTTGCAAAAACCATGACCAAACAAAACAAACATTGATAAAGCCAAAAGGCAGGTGGCCAACACAAGACCTTTTGGCTTTCCTAATGTTTCAACCAAGGAAGGATAAAAGAATGAGTGTGCCTGTTCATATTTGAACCTCTGGCCTTCAGGTTACAAGTAACTCCAGAAAACGGATTAAGTCAATAGAACATTAAACTTAATCACCATCTGATTGTGTGAGTGGTGAAATTAGTAGCTGTATTCTGATACTGCTGCATTTGGTGCATTTGTAAGTGACAGATTAAATGTGGGCTACCCTAAGTGAAATGGCCAGACATGCCAGGCATGTTTTCTGTGCTCACTGTGTCACTGGATGAAAGCTCCACCTCTCTGATGAGGCTCAAAAGTGCAAAATCAGTCTGTCGCTGCTTGTGTTCCTGTCTAGAGGGGAACTTATCTTGCAGGTCGGCATGGACCTGTTGGAGCAGGACCAAGTCTGATTAGCATATGGATGGTTGGGTGGAGGAAAACATGCATTAGAATATGGCCTGAGTAATTGCCAGCTGTAATATTCATGTAAGGGACTGAGGCTACCCGGCCAAACAAATATGAGCAGATAACCATTATTCAGGTTCAGGGGGACCATGTGTGAGACCCCTTGTCCCCCTTGTCTCTGTTCTATTTCTACTCTGTTTCCCTCACTCCTCCTTAGGTCCACCCCATCTTCACACTTATCTCTGGTGCACTTCCA
The DNA here is from genome assembly GCA_963921515.1 of Calotriton arnoldi. Taxonomy (NCBI): domain Eukaryota; kingdom Metazoa; phylum Chordata; class Amphibia; order Caudata; family Salamandridae; genus Calotriton; species Calotriton arnoldi. The sequence continues at coordinate 310,668 of CAWUFW010004328.1, forward strand.
GTCTCGTCTACAGTCTGCAGTGGTTAGCTGGACTACTGATCCGTATGGCCAGTTGTCCTTCTGCCAGCTCTATTATACTACTGACTGAAATTAATTCAAGGACTCATGAGATAAGTGTTTGTTTTTCTAAGTGAGATGTCCTAAATTTGATGGGTATGCACAGACATGGGACAAGGGTATTATGCTCACTGTGTAATTGGACGGAAGGATGACCTCACTGCTTGTGCTCCCATCTACGTGCTGTTTCCCAGGTGGAGTTCTGCTCTGCAGTTACTAATGGCTCGGTGTTTCAGCACCTAGATTTCCTTCATGTGAGAACGCTGAACCCAATACTATTGGTCCAAAAAACACACAGTTCTATATACAGGTTCAATTTGACTGGTGAAAGGAGGGATCATTTCATTATGCCACAGATCACAGGTATGCACTTTGACTTTGAAGTGTTAATTTGGATGAAATAGTATTTTTTCGTCTGGTTGAAGAAGGAGACCAAGTGTAGCATCATGTCATTGAAAGCATTCATAATGTGAAGCTATTGGACAGGGCCAGATGGTCAACAATACTAAAAGCTGCAGCAAGGCGAATGAGTTATGTTGTGTTATGTTATCTTATCTTATGCAGATCTACAGAGCGCACTGTCACCAGGGAGGGCAGGTGTGAGTCTAGGCGCACCAAGGGCCTAGTAGGAGTACTCAAAATCCAGATCTTCAGCTTTTTGTGGAATTCAAGAAGTGAGGAGGAGGCTCCTCTGTGTTGAGGCAGGTCGATCCATGCTTTATGAGCACTGTAGGAGAAGGTTTGCACAGCGTATAAGGTTTTCCATATGCCTGGGATTTGCGCAAGTAGGTGTTTGGAAGGTTTTGAAAGAAGATGTGATTGTTGAGGTATGTTAGGTCAGTGTTATGTAGTGCCTTGAAAGTGTGGGAGAAGAGTTTTAATTGTGCTCATTTGTGAATGGAGAGACAGTGGAGCTCCTCCAAGCGTGGTGTCATGTAAGTGCATTGTGGGAGGTTGAGAGTGATGCTTTCTGCTGAGTTCTAAATGGTCTGCAGCTTTCTGGTTAGTTTTTGCTGATTTCGAAATAGAGGGTGTTCCCTTAGTCCAGCATGCTTGAGACCATGTAGTGCATGACAGTTTTCCGGGTGCTGATTGAGAGCCATTTGAAAATCTTCCTTAGCATCTATAGGGTATGAAAGCATGAGGCGGTGACAGCATTGACTTGGGTGGTCATGCTGAGTTTGCTGTCTATGATGATCCAGAGGATCTCGGGGTGGAAGGTGGGGGTGGGGGTGGGTGTCAGTCCTAGCTCTGTTGGGCACCCGATGGAGTTCCAGGCTGATGTGCTCTTTCAGAAGATCACAATTTCTGTCTTGTCAGTGTTCAGCTTTTGACAGTTGGTCTTGATCCAGTGGGCAATTTCGGTCATGCAGGCATTGAACTTGATCTGGTTACTGAGTGTCTTTTCCATGAGAGAGAATGAGTTACGTGCCATCAGCATAGGAGAGGACATTGATATCATGAGAGCGGATGATGCTGGCTAGAGAGATAATGTATGTGCTAAAGAGGGTTGGGCTCAGGGAGGATCCTTGGAGAACTCTGCAGACGAGGTCGCGGACATCCAAGATGTACGGTGCCCAGCTGACTGACTGGGTCCTTCCAGTCAGGAAGGAGCAGATCCATCGGAGTGCATGTCCTTGGATTCCGATGTCATGTAGATGTTGAATGACGATAGGGTTGGAGACTGTCAAATAAGTGATATGGGTTGTCTTTGACAGTGATGCCAAGTACATCGTTAATCACCAATGGTTGTTGTTTCTGTGCTGCACTGTATCCTGAATTCTGATTGGTAGTTCTATACTGTAAAAGGGTGTTGCGCTTTATTTTATTATATAGTTTCTTTGTGACTCCTCTCTCAATGTTCTTTCTTTCTAAGGGAAGAGGTGCTAGTTTGCGAGGTCCTTTTTTGAGAGTGTTAGCAGAGGGTGTTTGTGATGATGCTTTGTGTGAGGGAAGTATTGACAATGTTCAGAAATAGTTTTAGTGATTCTCCTGTGATAAACTTCACAATTAATGATGCAATGATGGTATCCTGGAAGGAAGTGCCCTTGAGGGAGTCAAAGAAGCTTACACTGTTTGCACTGGTGAAGGAGGTAATGTCTATACATATGCATATATTGCATGATGGTATAGAAGCAATGGCAATATCATCAATTTGTTTTCTTATCTTCTCTAGTGTTGTCCTTCAAAGAACTGTGTATGGCATTGCAACTCTGTTTGTAATGTTCTTTTTGGGACCCCGTGTATGGTTGGCACACAGTATGATGACTTTTAGGTGACCTTTGCTTCTATTTGTGGTTGGGTTATTTGAGTTAGTTTAGTCAATTGTTTTGATTTCTGAGATGAGTTTGCTCTCTGCTGTATGGAGTGTTTTCAGAGCTTCATGGCGATCAAGGGGCCTTTACAATTGCCAGTTTTTCTCTTGCCTTCATATGGTACATTTACTTTTTTGGTATAGCAGGGGCTGAGAGCTTAAGTTACAATGAGCAGCTCAGCCCGGCTGCTTGAGTTTCCATATTGATTGGAAGTGTGCGGTTGAGGTTTTCAAGCTGGTTTGGTCAGGGCCCAATGCATCCTGTCTATGGCTTCCTCAGAGTTCCAAGCTGTCACATTCCCTCAAAACCTTTTAACTTCAGAAATTCAACATGCACAGTGACAATAGAATATCAAGACAGAGGTGGTATAAAATGGGGAAAATTTGGAATATGAAGAATAAAGAAATGAAAAGAGACTCAGCAATGCAAATCTGTTGGGAAGAAACTGTGAGTAACTTTATGGCTGTTTCGAATATATAAATGTCATACTTGTTTTCTCCTTGGCCCTAGTCCTGCCTGTGGAGTCTAGCCTTCTCTCAAGCTGTGTTGTGTGGTTTTATGGAATATGTTAAGTCGTAACTCATACTTTACACCAAGGGGTCTATTTACAAGAATGTCGTGCAGTTCTGCGCAGCAAGTCACCTTGCTGCGCTGCACTACATGACAGGGAAAGGGCAGGAATATGCAGTATTTAAGGCAATGCAATGCATTCCTGCCTTTTCCCCTGCACTGGTGTCCTTTTGGCAGCCTAGTGCCAACACAGGCACCTTTACACCATGGTGCAAGGGTGCCTGTGTTGTATGCAGGACTGTTTTATCTTCCTGCACAAAAACAATCCTGAGAGACATATTCCTCTTTCTATGTGTGCTGCATAATGCAGCACACATAGAAAGAGGAAGTAACAAGGACAAATAAAGATATTTCTCCTTGTTACCCCTGACCTGAGCAGCCGTATCTTTTTGGTGCATTTTCCAGGTCCACCAGTTCTAGTAAATCTAGGAATGTATCAAAAACCATAGGAGTTGCGTGGGAACGCGCTTGCAACACCCATGAAACACCTTCCCAGGGCAGAGTTAGGCAATGCAGTGATTTGCGCTGCGTTGCCTTTCTCCAGCTTTATAGAGTCACTCAGGACCACGCAAAGTGGTTGCACAGTGTTCTCTGTAGATGCAGCGTTGAATGTGGGGTCGGTTACTGGATTGGTGACCAACAAGCCTTGACAGTGGTAAGCACTATGAAAAGCTTAGGGAACTTCACTGGGTCCAGGGGAGTAACGTAGTGTGCTGAAACTACGGGCAGGTGAAACTACAACTCTCATAATGCACTGGACCCCCTGGATTTGGGTGATTCCTCGGAGGGCCCGATGGCCAGCGATTCTTTAGATCCAGTGAGTGCTTTTACCTGTAGTTTGCAGGGAACTAGTGCCACTAGTCCAGGGGAGACTGAGAGTTTTTCTGGCTTCCGCAAGGGTCCCTCTCTTCGGGAGTGTCGAGTTTTAGCCAAGGACATGGGCGTTCACTCAGTTCCAAGTCTGTTACCTCATGGACAAAGTATCCCTCTTTTGCTTTGTGCTGGTGGGCAAAGTCCTGTTGCCAGGGACACAGGAATGCTCTTCGTCCTTCTCTGATGTAAGTTGTTCAGATCTGTACTTCTGGTGCCAGAGCTGTCACTTAAATCCTAGATTTAGGGGAGTTAGGGGTGTGGGAGCTAGTAGCCAATGGGCAGCTAGCCCTGAAGCTAGTCAGCCCCTGAGGTGACCACATCCGTGTAGGTCACCTTTTCTACCCAGAACCCACTATTTCTGCTCTCCTAAAGACCAGGCTACCCACCCTAGAGGTGCGGCCAGCCTTCCTGAGGGTATACACATCCTGCATAGCTAATTGTACACCTTGCCTGGGTGCAAGGGCCCCTGGGGCAAGGGGAGGGCTGTTTCATCCTCAGAGGGACAGCCAAGATGAATATCAGAGGCGGTGCAGCCTTTGGAGCTCACCGCTCTGATGTGCTAATTCACTAGCCTGCTGGGGAGGCGGGAGGTGTGCCCTCCTTCCTGCGCAGCCTTTGTTTCTGACTCCTGGGAGTGATCATACTGGCTGGCAGGAGGCCAGTATCCTATCTTGGCGGCCCCAGGCGCGGGAATGCATGGGCTGGTCAGCCAGAGCACAGTAGAGCTGGAGGCAAGCAGGGGGCAACCTCTACGGTGCCCTCTGGGTGCATGCCATGTCACCCAGGGCACGAGAAATATATCAGGGGTGAGAATGCATGTTTTTGATATCAAGCATGACATATTTTTGTGGTACCATAATGAAGCTGCCAATTTCGAGAGTGCCTGGTTGGCAGCCCATGTTATCCTATGGACCGCTAACACATATAGTAGTTTCCAATGGGGAATGCCACTATAGAGAAATATAGGTTTGCACTTATATGCCCACACCTTTAATATAATGCACCCTGCCTCCTGGGCTGAAGAGGACTACATTAGGGATGCCTTTCATACCTTAATGGCAGTATAGGTGACTGTGCCATACATGGTGAAGGCATAGTCGAGTTCGAGCAGTGTGCACTGCTCCTGAAGTCTGCAATGGAAGGCCTGCTGTCAGTAGTTTGATTGGTCACCCAGGGTGGCACAAAACCGTGCTGCAGCTCTGGGGACCCCTTTACCACCAATGCCCTGGGTACCCCAAGTACCATACACTAGGTACTTATAAGGGGGTAAAGCCTTTCCCAATTTTGGATTACCAAGTTGAACACAACCATTTTAGGAGAGACCACAGGCCCTGGGGTCTGGGCAGCAGACTCCAGTGCACTATCAGAGTCATAACCATCAGCATGTGGAGCAAAAAGTGGGGGATGACCATACCAAAACGTGCACTTTCCTACAGTGCTCAACAATATCAAAGTTTCATATGGGACACAAAGGTGTTTGTGTATTCACACAGGTCTTGATAAAAGAACACACATGTAAACACTCCTCAAATTCAGGATTCCAGGTGGAGCACAAAATATTTTAAAAAGTTTTATTGCAGAGCTGTTGGCATTCCGAAAAGGCAGGTTTCCTGTGTTGCACAAAGCATATTGTAGACAGTCTCGCTTTTAATGCAAAGGAGACAGAGTAGGCACTCTATTTTATCTAGAGTCTTGCACTGAAAAAAGCACAGCATTCTATTTTGCTTAGATCGCCAAAGATGCAGCAGTCATCTGTGAGTCCAGATGTGCCAGACTGGCTCTCTCGTCATTGTGCGTCATTATCCTCTTTGCAAAGCATGCATCTGTCGCACATGTGCATGACTTATTTGCCATTTGAAGTCTTGCCTGACCACGGTCTTATATTTCCAAGACATCTGGACAAATGCTAGTGGAGTACACAGAGGCTCTGCGTCAACTCCTAGTACACAGCAGAATTAGTTACATTTATAATTTGCACTGCTCCTCCCATTGACATTGTAAATGTTGTTCAGCCTGAATGCAGTTGAGATTCTTAAAAGGTTGACTGCTGATACATTTCCCTTTTCATGTAAAGCATAAGGAGATACATAATTGGACACCATTGATGGGTCCGTGTGTTTGATCCTGTTGGAAACTGGATTACTGGTTGAGGGAAGTGAAGCCCTACTCAAGCAGCAGCCATAATTGTGGTCAGGCTGAAGTCACAAGGAACACCCAAAACTGTCCTCAAAGCAGTGAGGCTTAACTTAGCGGCACATTGTAAAGTATTTACAATGTATGACAAACAGTCATAAAGAGAAAACATACCATAAGAAAAATCCCACACTAATTTAGGAAAATAGAGTAAAGTGTGATAAGTTAATTGACACCAAAATGACAAAAACCCAATCAGTAGAACCGGAGATATGCAATTTTAAATGTTTAACTGACAATAGCACCAAAAAGCACAAATCAACAATGTGGTTATCTGGTCGCGCTAGACAAGGACAAAGTCACAAGCTCAGGCTGACTGCGATGGAGCGTGGGCCAGCTACAGGGACCCAGTTAGGCCCACTGAACAAATTAACATAAATCTTTGTTGCAGAGCATTGCAAGATCCCATGTTGAGGATGCATCATGCAGCGGCTGCGGTGCCAGGTCCTGCATCGTCATCGAAGATGCCATCGATGAAGGGCTTGCGATGTGAAGTCCTGCGTCGAAGATGCATAGCGCACTGGCTGGTTTGCATGGTTTGCGATGTGGAGTCCTGTGTCGTTGTCGAGAATGCCATCGGCGAGGGACTTTTAATGGGAAGGCAGGCGTCGAGGATGCATCATGCAGTGGTGGTTCCATGGAGACTGTGGACCGCGATGCAAGGTCCTGCATCTGAAATGCATCGCACAGTGTTTCCAATGTAGATTCTTGCAAGGTGGTGCGTTGCGCTGAATCGGTTCTGCTGGGACCACAGATGGGCTGGCAGAGCACATTCAGCCCTCTTCCAAGGGTCCAGGACTGGGGTGGTACCACTTGGGGGACAGGACTCACAGCTGGCAAAGTCCAAGTTCTGGGTTCAAAGTTGTTGGAGACTGTTCTGCTCCTGAGGCTCTGATAAGAGGCCCAGCCAACTAGCACTTGGAGTACTCTGGTGGTTCTTGGCCAAGATGAAGGTCCAGTCCTTCTCACTCAAGCAGGAGGGTAGCAGGGCTGCAGGTCAGCACATCAGGGCAGCCAAGTGGCAGTCCTTCTTGAAGCAAATCAGCACAGCATTCTTCCTTCTGAATCTTCCACAGGTCGAGATGTGTACTGAAGAGTTGGGGCTGAGGGTCCATCATTTGTACCTGCTGAACTACTTTGAAGTACGAGAAGGCTCTGGAGGTTTCAACCCCCAGAGGTGCTTGGAATTTCTGCCTCCCTGTCCTAGCCCCGGCTTGTTTGGAGTCACAAAAGACTAGCGTCGAACCCTTTGTGAGTGTGTTTAGGCAAGGCATTTGTGCTGTGCAAGTTTGGTAGGTGACAGCTCTGCCCCCCTCAATATGTCAGAGTGGCCCATCATTCCACACCTATCTTCCTTTTGTCTCACTGTCTGGGAGCAATACACAAGGACCAATTGTCAGCCTACACCTAGTCATGTGACCCCCCAGAGACAGGCTGCAGGCACCAAATGGTTAGGGCAAAAAAATGGCAACTTTCTAAAAGTGGCATTTTTAGAATTGTGGCAAAAAATCTGACTTTACCATTTAAGAGGTCTTTCAATTACAATTCTTTAGACACCAAACTGGAACTGTCTGCCTACTCCCAGTTGAAAGTTATCACTCAATGAGTGAAATGAGGAAACTTAATGTTATCCTATTTGAGTACTAGGCCTTGCAGTAGTGATAAATGAGTTTAAAGGTTTTTCACTACCAGGACACGTAAAACTTAAAAGTACATGTCCAATTTTTTTAATACACTGCACCCAGCCCTCTGTGCTGTTTAGGGCCTACCCTAGGGGTAATTTGGCCTGGCAAAAGGTTTATTTTGCCTGGTCGAAATGGCAGTTTAAAACTGTTCACATAGGCTACAATGACATACCTGACACAAGTTTAAAAGACTACTTAAGTGGGTGGCTTACCCAGTGCTGCAGGCCCACTAGTAGCATTTCATTTACAGTACCTGTGTACAGGTAGCACCACTTTACTAGGGACTTACAAATAAATTAAATGTGCAAATTGGGTGTAAGCCAATTTTACTATGTTTAAAGGAGAGAGCACAAGCACTTTAGCACTAGCTAGCAGTGGTAAAGTGCACAGAGTCCTAAGGCCAACAAAAACGGGTTCAGAAAACAGGAGGGTAAAGGCAAAAACATTGGGGATGACCCTGCAGAAAAGGGCCAAGTCCAATACGACCCCCTCCCCACTCCAGCCAAAAGCCAAGGTGGACTAATCAGTACCTTGATGGGCTTCCCTGCTTGGGTGATAGAATATGGAGGAAGGCCTTGTTATGCAAGGGCACTTATCAGCTCTACCCTTTTCTGAGCTCAGTTGCATCCCTCTGTCTACACTCTCCTGAGCCACTGGACTGATCCATTTGGAACCCTTCTCCTCACTTGTGGACCCCATTTGTGAAGCACATAAACCTTACATGCTAACAGATGCATCACAATAGGCAGACGGTACCACCATGGCCAACAGAGTGATGAGGCCCATTCCACACCTTGGACCAGACTTCTGTCCCCAACCCAAGGTAAACTCTGCCCATAAGGATAACAGCCAAGAGACAGGCCCGTGGCCATCTACTGCCAGGTGAAAGGTCCAAGCAGGGATATTGGGTAGGTCTCTCTTCCAGCCTTGGGGCTGGCAAGGAGTTCCCTATGGGCTTCTGAAGGTTCTCTGTTCTCTGAGGTTTCTCAGAGTAGGGGGCAACATCACGGGTGTTAGGCATCCTACTTCCACTCTGCCTTCCACCAGTTCAAGGGTGGTATCCTGAGACTGGCTTTCCAGCCCTGGGTCTGCATCTTGAGGCTGGACAGCACACAGAGGTGAGTCCTCGCTCACCCTGCCTCTCCATTTGGGCTCCTGTACCCTCTGCTTGGGGGTGGTACCCCCAGAAAACTGAACTGTCAGTGTGCCCTGGGCAGCCATCCCTCCCAGCTCTCCCTGACTCAGGGGCAACTCATTCCCCAAAATGCAATCTATGGGCATCTGGGGACTAACTATGACCCTCCTCTGGGTCACCTCCCCACCCCACTCCAGGGATACTAGGGCCAGTGGGCAGAAAAGGTCCTGCTCCTGAGCCTGAGGTACCCTTCACACCTGGCTGATTTACTGCTCTAGGGAAGCCAGCCTTTCCACTACCACGATCTGGCTAGCCTCCGGTCTCTCAAAGCAGTGATAGGGACCCCGTTCACCTTCACCTGGTTGAAGTGTTGACCTCCACCCTCAGTGATTATCAGCTCACCCTCTGAGTCTATCGTCCGGCTAAGGGAGATCATGGCATGGTCTATGACCTGCCCTTGGGGACTTCATACCCCTAAGGCCACAATTGCCACCCCTGTAGAGTTCCCACCACTGGGTGGTTTCTTTGGACAGACAGAGTCCCTCTGGTACTAACTCAGAACAATCAAAGCATCAGGGTTGGAAATGGGGTGCCCTTAGCCACCTCTTCCCTGTTTCTCATAAGGGGCATGGGAACCCTTTCTTCCTCCCTTATTCTGGGACTTGTCTTGGTCTTCCTTAACCTCCTCCTCACTCTGTTGGGGGAACCTGAACCACCCTTCTTGGGGTCACTCCCAGGTACCTTCTTATGGACCCTGATGCTGACCCAGCGGTTCGCCTCCTTAGCAAGCCTCCTGGGATCAGTGAGCGTACTACCAATCAAGTGTTGGTGGAGCTCTGGAAAACAATTACAGACAATGTGCTCTCTTGCAATCATATCATACAGCCCTTTGTAATCATTAACAAAACTGCCCTTCACCTAACCTTCTACTGCCTTGCAAAAGGAGTTCACAAAATCTATCGAGGAGTGCTGGGCAGCTTCTGGCTATCCCTAAACTTTTGTCTGTACTTGTCTGGGGTGAGGCCATACTTTCTGGCAAGGGTGTTCTTCATGGGGGGGGGTACCTCATCCTGTCTCTTTTCTCCTGGGCCAGTAGGGCAATACTCTCATCACTTGGTATGTGCCTCCAGAGACTAGCTCCCAATCCTCCGTAGGCACCCTTTTCAACTCCAGAGCAACCTCAAATGATTTTTTAGTTGTTGCAGTTTTATATAGCACAAATTTGACCCGAAGGTATCAGAGTGCTTCACATGAGCACTAGTTGCTTTACAGGCGGACACATTTTTTTTTCTCTTTAGGCACAGGGAGATTAAGTGATTTGCCCAGAATCACAGGATGCTTGATCCTCCCGCCAGAATCGAACCTGGTTTCCCAGCTTCAGAGTCGGCTGCCCTAGCCGTTAAGCCACACCATCTCCCCAAGATTCAAACCATTTGTCGATGTCATCTCCCATAACAATGTTAGGCACCAGATCCTTTGGGATGTGGGCCCTCTTGTCTCCAGAGGGCACTGTGGGTATGCTGCCACCATTACTGCTGGACTCAGCATGTTTTTCTTGGATGTCCAGCTCTCTGAGGCTCCTTTCATAAGCTAGTCACTCCAAAGCAAGTTATTCCTTCACCTTGAGCTTGGTAATTTGCACTTGAAACTCCCTCTCCACTTTCCTGTCTGCCAGCTCTTCTGGGGACAGGCCTTGTGAAGACACACTCTCCACTCGGGCAAGGAGTTCAAATTCCCGGGATGCATCTCAGGACTAGTATCCTGGCCCTGCTTCTCCATATCATCCTCCTCATTTCCATCTTTTGTTGCTGGCTGCAACTGGTTAGCCTCCGCCCAGGCCCTCACAGCTTTCTGAAGCTCCAACTTCTTGGTTCCTTTCTTGGTTGGAAGTTTCCTTTCCTTACAGAATTGTTTGAACTCAATCACAGTCTAGCTCGCTGGGTTGATGAGCTCAAATTCTATTTCAGGAGGTATGGTCACAGTGGAATTAGAGTGGATTTGTAAAAAGCAAAGACAGCCAATCAAGGAGAATCCGAAAAACTTGAACAAGTATCAAATTATGTATCTGGGGTTTTATTGTAACACTAAATCACTGTATGGCACTGCACAAATCGAAGTCCGAATCCCACCGCTGCCACCAATGTTGGAAATTGGTTTGCTAGTTGAGGGGGTTGAAAACCTCCACAAGCATCAGCCACAATTTTGGTCAGGGTGAAGTCACAAGCAAACCCCAAATTAATCTGTGCTTAACCTTCTGGTAGCTTGGCACAAAGCAGTCAGGTTTAACTTAGAGGCAATGTGTAAAGTATTTATGCAGCATTTCAAACAGTAATAAAGTGAAAACACAACACAAGACAAATCCCACACCAATTTAGAAAAATAAAATAAAATGTTATAAATTATTTGACACCAAAACAACAAAAATCCAATCAGTAGAACCAGAGATATACAATTTTAAAGTTTTAAGTGAAATTTGCGCCAAAAAGCACAAAGCGCCAACTGTGGTTAGCTGTTCAGGCTGACCGCAATGGGGCGCATGCCGACTACAAGGACCCGATTAGGTCTAAATTTTTAAATGCACTGCACCCTGCCCTCTGAGCTGTTTATGGCCTACCCTGGGGATGACTTGTATGTATGAAAAAGGAAAGTTTAGGCCTGGCAGAAAGTTTATTTTGCCAAATCGAAATTGCAGTTTAAAACTACAAACACAAGCTGCAATGGCAGGCCTGAGGCATGTTTAAAAGGCTACTTAATTGGGTGGCACAATCAGTGCTTCAGGCCCACTAGCAGCATTTAATTTACAGGCCATGGGTACAGGTAGTATGACTTTACTAGAGAATTACAAGTAAATTAAATGTGCTAATTGGGTGTAAGCCAATTTTACCATGCTTAAAGGAGAGAGCACAAGCACTTTAGCACTGGTTAGCAGTGGTAAAGTGCATGGAGTCCTAAAGCCAACGAAAATGGGTTCAGAGAACAGGAGGCTAAAGGCAAAACATTTGGGGGTGACCCTACAAAAAAGGGCCAAGCCCAGCAGATCCCATTAGCCAGTAGATAGTAATTTTTCATCATCCCTTTTATCATCATCTATTTCATGCCTTTGGCCACAAATACCTGAGAGTGGTGAGCTCTAATGATTTTATTATAAGTAAGGCTTCCAGTTTTCCGTTTTACTGATTTTTGCAGATAAATACAGACAGAAAACAATCTATTTCCTGTCTGTATTTATTTTTAAAAGCGGAAAAATACAGAAAATTGTACTTCTTTTTTGTCCTTCATGAATTCCAGACCAACGGCTAAGCAGATAGACACCATGGAGATTTGAAAACAGGATGAGATTCCCTTATATACAGGCATATGTCAACATATATTTTTTATATAATGCTAATATTTACTTCCCGGTGTAGTGTTTTGTTATATTTAACTGCTTAATTTGCTAAAATGCAATAGGCATCAAAGTATGTGTGCATGTTTATCAGTTAAATAAATGTGGAAATATACCATTTTATGACCCCATTTATTCTCAAAACATAAAAAAAATATGAATAAATACCAATAAAAAGGCCCAAAAATAAATATGGATAAATACAGACGGAAATGTTAAAAAAATAAATGCCATAAAACAGGGAGCCCTAATTGTAAGGTATTCTTGCAGAGGAGTTTTAGGCTAATTGTTGCTGTTCAGAAGCCTGATACTGGGAGCGATTTTATGGAATGGAGTAGGACATTTTGATGAATATTTCAGGGTAATCTACCCTGTTCTGGAGCACATGTGGGTAGAAAGTATTAAGGGCATTGCAGAGAAGACAAGTTTAAGGGCATTGCCTCTGAAGTGAGTCAGAAGTAATGTGTTGTCTGATGTCACCTGTGGTGAGAAGGTTCATGGTTTTGGTTTCCTTATTCTTCAGGAAGATAGAAGTCACAGATAAAGTCATAATAGAGTAGTAGAATGATGCTGTGGTGTTTCTGTTGGATAGTTCAGTAGTGAAGGCTGAACTGCGGTAGGTAAATATAAAAAAAATGTGACAACAGGAATGCAAGACAATGGGAAGTGAAAGGTGTGGAGTTAAAATTGCACAAATGGAGACCTTTGCTTGATGGTTCATGATCATGTGAAATTATCGATTACTGCAATTCCTCTTTCTCTCTTGTTTGGATAATCTATATGTTAGACCGTGTTTCCTGATATTTCAAGGATGTCAATGATGTATGTGAAGGTGATATAGCATAAGGTCACTGTGTTAAAGAACGCATCCAGAGAATGTGCCATGTCTTAGAAAACAAAGGTCTCAAAACTCGATCACATTAACCACCATATGTTACACACACTCTAACCAAAGTCATGTACCAATGCATGACTTCAAGGGTGCCAGAAGGTCATCAGAAATTCTAATCCTTACTTCCAGGGTCCTTGTTTCAATTGGTTCAACTATTTTCTCACTCACCAACAGAAAACAATAGGCCCAAATGTATACAACTAAATACCCCTCTCCCCATCAATTATTGTTTCCACTACAACACCAGTAATTTCAACCTATGCATAGAATCTCTTACTTCAATGAGGCAATGTATTGTAAATGGTATTTAAGATATAATATATTTGTCAGTCAGTATTTAGTGCCCAATATTCTAGTGTCAAACCAATACATTACCATTATCCAAACAACATAGAGTGTTGCAGAAAGTGACCAAAGTAGTCATTACATACAGGAGTAACTGAACATCATTCAGTACTAGAAATGTGAAATAAACCTAACTTATAAGCACACCAAAATTAAGTTTGCACTCATAAGTGAAGGCAAGCCCAAGCACATATAGAGGAATGGATTAATACCTTGCAACTTAAAGTCTTCTCACCTAGTCTGTCTGCCAGCACACATATATGGGCTTCCGCTAGACTCTCCTTCAATCAAAACATTAAAAAACGAAGTCTCAGACCAACTCAGCCTTCTGCAGAGGATCCAACCCTTCCTGCAAGCCTGCATTGCCCACACAACAGCACAAGTCTAGTGCTCGCTCACATTGACCAGGCTCTGACCTGCTCATTGGACTCTGATTCTGCCCTCACCTGCTAAGAACTATACCTAGACAGCCAAGTGTCTGTTCATCAATGAATATAAACTTTGACAATCTCAACTAGACTCTCAAGAACATATACTCACAACCCGACACAGCAAGCTTTTATTGAGGCCACAGAAACATTAGATTTATTCCAGGTGCATGGCTGGGCATTGGCCCTAAAGAACGCTCCTTTAAGTTATGGTATGACACAAAAACATGTTGGCCCATGAGAAGGGTGAATGCCACCCTGCAGGTGGTATGTTTTATTATTGTGACAAGGATGTGCTAATATATATGAACGCATACTTCATACACAATTTTAACTGTGTTCATTAGCAATAAAGATTGAGACCCTCTTACAGATGTACAGTTAGCTAGATTATATTAGGTTGCAGATGGCAGCTCCAATGTGGGGTGGTTATTTTGAACATTCATGTCTAGTGTAAAGAGGCACAAGGGCGCAGAATGACCCTCTACACTCAGTATTTGTTTTTATTCGACCTAGTGATGAAATCTGGAGAGTTTTAGATTTGAGACATCATCAGAAAGTCTCTTGCACACACCATCTATACACCAGGCGAAAGTCATGCAGTCACCTTGAATCTCTGTTCATCGCTGTTCCTCCTTCTCACTCTTGTCTCCCTTCTTCAACCTTTTCCACCTAGGAGTAAAGGAAAGAAAAATATACATCAACAGAATGAGTTTCCTCTTTGAGACTATACCAAAATTCTTTGGAACCGTGGTAGACAGCGACTGATTCCCTTATTGCTATTTTACCAAATGTCAGCCTGATTTCGGAAGGAGACTCTCATGTCCTCCCATTCCTCTCAAGATGTACAATAACAGCTGAGTCCTTACTCAAAATGCTAAGGGCCATATTGAGGGCCAAGTCACGCAGTGCAGCACAGCACAGCAAGTCACCTTGCTGTGCTTCACTGCTTGACAGGGAAAGGGCAGGAATATGCTGTATTTAAGTCACCTTACGTGGTGCAAGAACGACGCAAAGGGGCTCATAAATATATGCCTCTAGTTCCCTAGATGCTAGTTGGTAAACAGTAACCAGTGGGTACGTTGGGTGTCCCTGGTCAAGTGGGAGTACCCACAGCCTTAAAACATAAACTCCAACTAGCCATTCAAGAGATACTGTCCTCTAAATCTGGGTGCCCCCTCCTAACCTACTGTGCATGGTGTGTTCTTTCCAGGCCCAGTAGGGCCCACCCCCATTTTAAAACTGGTTATAGATCCAGTTGTAGTTGTAACTGGTCCCTCTGGAACTATGCCCGGCCCAGCTATAGAAAGAATCATGAGCTCAGTGGTACACCTGATCATTGGAACATTTCTTTGGTTGCCTAAAACCAGCATATTTTATGGTTGGGAATACCAGTTCATTTTATGTGAAATGTGTTTTTTTTGTAGTTTTATACAGCGTGAACTCGACCCGCAAGTATCAGAGCACTTTACATGAGCCCCAGTTGCGTTACAGATGTACACATTAATTTGCGGAGATTAAGGGCCTAATTACGACTTTTGGTGGTGCGGGGTGGGAGACACGCCATAGCCGCACCCCCGCACTGCCAAGAGTCGCTGCCGCCCACCAGATTACAACTTAAAAGTGGTCTGGTGGGCAGGCGGTGTGGCAGTCCCACGGCGCTGCCTCATTCAAAGGCACCGCGATGGAAACGCCACACATGGTTCCTGTAAGGCACAGACTGTTAAGTCCATGCCATGCAGGAACTGGTGTGCAAGCACGCAGGGGGACACAAGTTGTGCCCCCCTGTGTGTATCCACATGGAGTGAGGCACCAGGGGGCCCTGTTGAGAGAGCCGTCCAAACCGTCATGCGCACTGATAGCAGTGTACTACCACTCCCTTCGGTGCCTATCATCCCCCAAGTCCTGCCCCAAGACTCAGCCTGGAAACAAAATAAAACGATAATAAACCAGGAATTAATATCATTTTATTTTTATTTTTTTAACGCTGCTGGAAGAGGGGGTGACGCTCCTCCGCCATAGCAAAGGAGCAGTTGAATGGCCTGTCCAGACTTGCTTGTCACTGATAAATGAGAGCATGGTCTTTTTGAATGGAAGTGGTGTGGTAAAATAAAAGCTCTGTTTCACCACTGTAACCATAACTTTCTGAACATCATGGTTCGTCCTATTTTTCCCCAGGTTTTTCGTCTTGATCGTCTACTACGGTAGGGAAGTAAAACTACAGGCTACACATGAGTCCATTTACTGGAAACAACAAAAATGTGCACCAGATCACAGACTTCTGCTCCAAGAGATCTATCGCTGAATATGTTTGTGATTTAATGTTTGAAGTAATAGATGGAACGGTATTCTTGTTGCGTTCAATACACATATTTTTAAGCAAATATTGAAAGAGGAAAAAAACCTGCAGCGTGAGTCTTGTCGGCGCATATCCTTTGAAATGGCACTGAATGCCTGCACTATTCACACACTCCTAACATGCATGCAATTACCTCGGGGGTCGGAAGAGGGATTGTAAGGTCTCAGGAGCTTAGATAATGACAAAAAAATTAATTGCACCGATTACCCGTGTGCTTTTCCAAGAGACGTATTATTTAAAACCTATGTACACCGTCAAGACTGAACGACAGAGGAATGTCCACTTTATGAAATTGCTATTAACGGATGACCTAGAGTTGACGGCTAGGTTAATTATAGGTTTTTAAAAGAAGTATCATTCTCACTTAATAACAGTGCCAAGATCTTAAATATTGAAGCAAGCCGCATTTTTCTGGGACAATTGCATTTGAATGAAGAATGACAGGACTCTGATCTGTGCTGACCCGCGCGACTCCTGCTGTGTAATCCCTAGCAACAACGTTGCTAAGGCAATTCAGCAACACGTGACCAAGAGAGTATACAGACACGAAATCTGATGTCATAGGCTTGCCACATAAAAGATTCCTTATTTCCCTGTGAACCGGATTGACAAATTAATCATACAAAATTAGCTTAGTTTTGGTATTCTGCAGTTTATAATAATGCACGGTGGTATTGCAGCCTGAAATCCCTCTTCCTTGGTTTACGGCGATCAAGGCGCTATGCTAGTGCTACCTAAAATGCTACCTAAAATGCTAGTAAATTGTCAGTTTAAGTTACCGCTTAAATTATCGGCACTGTATGATGACTATCAGAAGGTGGGGCCTCTCTCTCACCAGTACGGCTCAGTCTAACTTGACTTAAATGCTGCTCTGTACAGCCTATAAAACGGTGGCTAACAAAACAGAAACCAATCACGAATCCTAATGCACTTTTGGTGAGCGCGAAGACCACGCTTTCTTAATGGGAGCACCAATATAAGAAAGATTGGAGAGAAGATAGAGCTAGCTGGGGGGGAAGCAGTAATGCTGGTTCGCTATGTTGTTCATAGACCAAAACTCTGCAACCCAATGCTGGGTGCTAAATCCTATTCAGAGGGATTTGTGAGCAACAATTATCTTAAAATTACTGCCTCTCTCTACTTATGAGGAAAATGTGCTGCAACACTTCAGCCTATGTGGTTGATCGTTGCATTTGTTAAACAAGCATTCCACCTACAAAGTTCTCCACGACGAAGGAACAACATACCTGAACCACCGCCTCGCATTCCACGTGCCCTCCAGACAACTCTGTTCCACCCAGCTCGCCCTTACCTCTGTCCCCAGGATCCACAAGACCAGAACCGGAGGAAGATTCTTCTCCTACCTCGCTGCCAAGACCTGGAACATCCTGCCCCTCCACCTCAGGCAATCCGTGTTGCTGACCCAATTCAAGAAGGACCTCAAGAACTGGCTTTTCGAATGATCCTACCCTTAGAGGAATCAGCAGCCCCTTCACCCCCCCCCCAGTACCTCGAGACCCTCACGAGTGAGTAGCCGCGCTTTATAAGCCCCTGATTGATTGATTGAAGCATTGGTAAAGTCAATAGGTCTCACTTTTCCTGTGCAGCATGGCTAACGTTTTTAAAATGGAGAGGAGTTCTCCTAAAAAGCTCCGAACCCGGGATCAACATCACATGCAAATCCCTAGTTTGGCCCAGCCAGCCATCAATCTGTGAAACGAACATCGACACTGTGTGTGGTCTGGTGCAACACCACTGTAACTGAGTGTAAAGATTGAAGAAATCTGAGTGAAAACCTGCCGGAGTTGAGGGGGGCTGTCCACGGATCCTGCCATTCAGATGGTCCAGCTGATGATCCAAACAGTGAAACTATGGCTCAGCCTGCACCCGACTGCTCCTGTCGGCAGTACCCGACACATCCCTGGTACCACTGCCCTGTTGAATCGTACACCCAGTGACGGTGGAGTATGCGGAAGCCAGGTGAGCGACCCCCAGTGCTTTGAGTGTATAACCAGCTGAAGATCGCTGCCCCCATAAGAACTCAACACCCGTTGCCGTTTGAGGCTCCCGATACTGCCTTGTGTCCTAGTCCTGCTCACGCTGGTGGCGCCGGCCTCCTGAATGTTGGACCGGCTATTTGACATCTATTGCAGCCGTCTTGAGGCATTCCAACTGCCTCCTGGTGGCGGGCATAGCCTGCAGAAAGGTAAGGACTGACGAAAGAAGATGCATCGGAGGTGACGCTCTCATAGCTCGCTGGCTGGGAAGGACTGACTCCCACCTCGCCGGACTCCATCTGCCTCAGCCCCCACATCGACAAAGACACAGGGCCTCCATCTGCCACCAACGGGAGCATGGTAACGGCGAGGCGCCCCTTGCAGCAATCACTGGGGCTACTGCTGCCTACACTGCTTTGTCACTCGAGTGCCTGACAGCGAGAGCCCTATTCTACTGTGACTTGAGGCACCGGGAGAGTGATCCCTGCCCGATGCACAGGAGCATGTCTTTTTGGCGCTGCACATGCTCAGCCCCAGTCCTCCTCCCTAAAAGAGGTGAGGTGATAAAACTGACCAGGCATGCGCTCCCATATCGGTTTGGGTAACAATGGGTTAATCCAGACACTGTAATTTGGTGTACAGTGTTACAGTAGTGCCTGGATTTATGCAGAGAGAGATACCAGGAGCATGTCTAGATCCAGGGGCCAGGTTTGTAACAGGATGATAGGCACCTCCCATCTCCTTCCCCAAGGATGAGATAACAAAAGAGGACTAGAGCACAATCAAAATTTAAAAAAGGGCTTCCCGAAGACTCACACAGCCAGACAAGTGTAATAAAGTAAAGATTAACAAGTGCCAACCATCTTATATGAAGGTTCCCATTATACAGTATTAAAAGTGAAACAACATAGGACGACAAGGGACAGCTGTTTGCTCTCCCCAGATAGACTTAAACTCATAATATCTAGCAAGCTACCACCATTTACTTACCAGATCACACCCTTCCTGGCAAGCAGCTTCAATTACACAAATGCACCCCTACCCCTCTCCAAGCACAACCTTGTCTGGATATTGCAAACCCATAGGAATCACCAGACATAATCTAACAACCGGATCACCATGCCACTGGTTTTTGCTCTTAAGCCGCTTATGCATATTATACACAGCACCCCACCTCATCTGGACAGTGACTCGATTGCAAGGAAACAGCCAAGGTGGCCTACCCTTAACCCCTTGACACCACACTAGAGCGGTCGGCCCCCAACTCATGGAACATAACATTTCCCAAAAATCTCTCAAATAATGTGAAAACAAATTACAAACACAACCTATTCAAACATATTCCAGAAAAAGTTAATATCTGATACCTATGACAGCACAAGCAACGGCACCATGAAAACTGACTTCATTTTCTATTCTAAACGCCCCGCAAAATGGAGGAACTTCTTCCTCCTATACCTACAAATTACAAAAAAATCAAAATTCCCTATGGAGCAAAACTCACCACTTCCCCCATCCAAGGCCTTAGTGGGGAACATATTAATTCAAGCAGCTGGCCATCACCTCATCAGCTTGACCGACACTTCGCGTCTCCTCTAGCATTATTATCACACGTTGATTCTGTTCCCCACCCCCCCTTCTACACCGTTCCGTTAACCCTGAACCTATTTGCCTCCAGTACTCCACTACTACACTATGTACCATTGCCGCCCCGACACACACCTTAGTCAAGAAAGCACTAGTCCAACCTCCACTGCGCCCATGCTAATGGCCACACTGAACACACAGATCCTTAACGCACACTTTGGGCTCGATAGCACCAACGCCAACTCAAGATCTTACACCACTGAGCCCCCCTCAAACGCAACCCTGACTCTCTTTGTTGGACCCACCCAGCACAAACAAACCCACCACACTTCTGACCTCGATGACACTGCACTCCCTTCGTTTGAAGACCTCTCTCCTTCTATAAACTCGGTACCTGCCACCCGCCCACCCACATACAGAACAGGAAGCCTCCCCGACATTCGTATCCTGTTCATGAGCTGAATAGAACAAAAGCTTGATTCTCTAGCTAAAGACATTTCTCACGTAAAAAGCAACCTCGCTATCCAGGCCAAGTTGACACACAATTCCTCCTTGAGAACAGAGAAATGTAATTCCCATAAAGGAGCACCAAGAGATAGCTGACAAACCTGCAGATCACCTTGAGCCGCCTGTCCCACAGACCCTACCGAGCTTATAACCTGCTATCCTCAAAAGAAGCAGAATCACTCTGTTATGCATACAGCACAAAACGCCCACAAGTGGACCCCAAACCCCCTTCTACAATCCCAGAAATTTTGGACACTAATTGAATCCCTCATGCTAACATATCGCCCAGACCACCCACTCAATACACCACAATCCAGACTTTACACACAACAGTTCTATCTCCCTAACCTGCATGCCCCTTAACTGTAGCTCAGCAGTGAAACACGCCACAGAAATAGCCAAAACTATACCCGTGGATGGAATCAACATTGCAATCCTAACGGAAACCTGTCTCAATAAACACTCAACCCCCTATACTAGACTTGCTCACACCACCTGGCTATACCATCATAAGACGGGACAGACCAGGGTGAATAGGCGGCGGGTTAGCGATCGTCCACAAAGTAGAAATTAACACCCTAGAGACCATAAACTACTTGACCTTTGAATACCTCGGAGTTGAGCTCACAACTAAAGGCTCCACTACTACCAAACTCCACACCATCTATCACCCCCCTGGGGATCACACACTTTTTCCTGAAGAACTAACCAACTTAATTACACAGTTCTCCCTAATTGTCACCAATAACGTGTTCCTAGGCAACTTCAACCAACACTGGAATGACAGAGAAGACCCCCACAGTCCGTAACCTAATAAACCTTCTTGAAATCAATGACCTCAAGCAACTCCTCAATTAACAGACCCACAATAAAGACTCTACTCTAGATGCGATAATTACCAGAAATGAGCTGGTCTCCTTTCGATCCATCATACCCATTGACTGGACCGACCACCTTCTAATACTGTTCATTCTCAAGGCTCATCCCATATCCTACCCAGCCCCATCCAACAAAACCAAGCACTGGGCAAGGAACATCAAACAAATCCCACGAATGGAGCTGGAATCTAGGATCAACGCCCTATTACATTTGCAACCTCTCCTTCACACCGTAGATGACCTCACTGGCCACTTAAGCTCAGTGATGACTATGTTCTTGATCAAGTGGCTCCACTCAAACTAAAGCAATCTACAAAAATCCAATCTAGATCTTGGTTCAACGTAGACTTTAACAACGAGAGGAGACAACTAGGACAGACCGAAAGGATATGGAGACAGAACCCATCACTGGCACACCTCTCACTCCTAAGATCAGTACGGCACTCCTACAAGAAACACATCTTTAGGGACAGATCCACTTTCCTTCGCAACCAACTTGACTGTGTGAAAAACAGCCCAAGGGAGCTCTTCAACATAATAAAACAACAAGCTACCCTTACCTCCCACCATGAAACAACAGCCACCAACGAAAGCTGTGAAGAAATAGCCAGCGTCCTCATGGACAAAGTTGCAAAAATTGAACCATCTTTTATCCTTGACACAAATCTGACACCCCAGCCTGCCTGCTCCACTGACACACAGGTCTCCATGGAAATTACCCCCCAAGACTTAACTAAAGATCAGAGTGACACAAGAAAAACTGAAGACAATAACCATCCCCTACAACTGAAAAGCGATGCTAAGTGGACAGATTTCAAACCCATGACAGAAGGAGTAGTCTTCAAAATAATCACAAACTTGAAGCCCGCATCCCATACTGCTGATCCCCTCCCCTCCACCCTAGTTCAGAACTTCTACCATATCATCTCCCCATTTTGGACTAAAATCATCAATGCCTCTCTATCATCAGGCCATGTTACTGACTCCCTCCAACTAGGCTGTCACACCCATTCTCCAAAAACCAGGGGCAGACCTTAATGACCTCAATAATCTCAGACCTATCACCAACCTCCCCTTCCTAGCTAAAACGATGGAGAAATGTGTCCTACTACAACTCAACCAACACATAGAGGAATTCAACCTCCACTACACATTCCAACAAAGATTCAGGAAAGGCTGTAGCACAGAAACTGATATGCTTAATGTATCAGATGACATTCACAGATCCTTAGATGAAGGTGGCTCCTGCCTTCGAATGCTACTCGACTTGTTGGCGGCATTTGATACAGTAAATCATCTAGCTTTACTTGAGACACTTAAGAAGCATACTGGTATCAATGGCATAGTCCTGAGATGGTTAGCGTCCTATCAGCAATATCGCTCTCAACAAATAAAAATCAACAGTTGTCTCTCAAAACCTGCACCAGTCTCACAAGGTGTACCCCAAGGCTTAATTCTCTTTCCAGCCCTATTTAATCTCTTCATGGAACCACTCACAGTAATTTTGAACCAAGCAGGGGTAAAATATCAATTATATGCCGATGATACTGAACTCTACTACAAAACAGAATCACCCAGTGACATCCGGCCCCTAAATGCCACACTAATTAAGATACAAACATGACTAAACACCAACCCCCTTAAATTGAACCCCAACAAGACTGAACTACTACTCCTCTCCCCAAAAAATAAACCTTTACCTATCCAAGAATGGCTCAAGAATTATTTGGATGCCCTAAACTGTTCTGTTTCACTTTTTATCTCCGTAAAGTCCTTGGGTATCACCCTGGACAAAAACATGTCAATGAAGGAGGACATCAACAACTCAGCTAAAGGAGAGCTCCACACACTAAAACATCTCAAGAAATACAAACCGTTTATTCCCCCTGACGATCTTAAGACAGTAGTGCAATCACTAGTTCTCTCAAAATGTGACTGCGGCTAAACCATCCTCACTGAAACTCCAAAAAGTCACCTTACGCCCCTAAGAGCAGTTCTCAATGCGGCTGCCTGGCTCCTCACAGGAATTAAACATTTTGATCACGTCTCACCTGCCCTCAATAGACTCGATTGGCTTCCCATTGAAGGAAGATGCATCTTCAAGACTGCTTGTATTACCCACAAAGCCCTTCACACAAAAAAAACAAATACCTAGAAACCAAACTCCAGAGCAGCAAAAGACTGGGCACTGAGAAGCTCCAACTCTCTTCTTCTCATACCTCCTAATCTGAAGAAGAAAGCATCCTAGGCACATTCTTTCTCAGGAAATGCTCCTAGGATCTAGAACTCACTCCGTAAGGCTCTTCGCTACAACCCCTCTTTTTCTTGCTTCAAACAGAACCTCATATCTCTACTGTGTAACAACTACTTCAACCTGGGGCACAAGCTGAACTACATTTCCCAAAGATCCAACCCACATTGACAGTATTCATCAAGACAGTCGCCTGATCTTTCAATCTCTATTCTGCCTTCAACGACATTACCTTAATGTTATATAGTTCTATATGTCCGAGACTATTCTGACCACCTTAATGCTGTATTGTTTATTTATACTTTTTTCTCAGACTGCTTGTGACCCCTTGGAATCCCCACATATACTTCTAGTAAATGTATGCACATAACATGTAAAGCACTCTGATACCTTTGTGTCTAGCTAGTGCTCTATAAAACTCCAAAAATAAATGGAATAATAAAAACAAAAAAAAGCCTTTGATGCAGCTGCCCATGTCATTTTGCAGGTGAGTGCACCAAGCAGGTGTGCACCTACAAAATGACACATGCTTTTTTTCCTTTTTAGTTACTGATCCAAGTAGGGTCAGTAACTAAAAAGAAAATAAAACGCTCAAAAGTGTTTATGTTTCTTTAAAAGTCTGCAGGGGAGCAGAAGCAACACAGGGACGCAAAAGCAACACAGGGGAAAGTGGGGGGATGCCAAAGCAACACAGGACTCGTAAGCACCACAGGGGAGGTTGGAAAGGGATGTAAAAGCAACACAGGAGAGGTAAGTAACACGGGGAAAAGAGGGGTGATGCGTAAACTTTACAATCTTTGGATGGAGAAAAGCAACACCGAGGATGTGGGTGGGGAAAGCAAAAAAGAAGAGAGAGAAGGGGGGCATGGGTGGGTGAAACGTCACAGAGGGCTCGGAGAAGCAATGGGGAGAAGCAAACTGGTGAGTGCAACAGGGACGTGGTGGGGAGAAGCACATAGGCAATAGCAACACAGATTGTGGGGGAGAGAAGTACGCGAGGGAGACAGATAAAAAATGCACTCTGATGAAGCGCTTAACACAAAAGAAAAAGGTAGGGCTTAAAAAGTAAGCAGTGGAAGCAGAGATGCCAGCCAATTAAAGAAATTGCAAACAGGGAATGCTCCATGGGAGGGACAAACACAAGAACTACAATTGGGACACAAATACGAAGCAGCCAAACAAGAGTGACAGGAAAGGCATCCAGTGGTAAGCAATGGGTGGGCTCCAAGCCCCTCTATGTTTTTGGTAAGGCTCAATATGTCTTGCAGCAGACAGCCCATGCGCTGCCTAGTAGGCTCAACCTAAAAACAATTACACAGGCCTTGCATGACTGGCATGTTGGCAACATCTAACTGTGGAAATTTGCAGGTTCAGATAAGTAATTTCTTTCAACACCTGCAAACCATTTGTCTCAAACACAAGCCCATGTACAGTTTCTCAGTATGTTACTTTGAGACAAATATGGCACCAGTACGTATATTCTGTATACACCATTATTTTAAATGGTCAGGTACTGTCAGGGACTGAACACTTGCAAATCTTTAATTTAAGAAGGGAGTACCAGCACTTATCAGCATTGGTGCAATACTATTAATGTGAGACTTATCGCATTTCTCAGTTGTAAACAGGTACTCTGAGATAGTGAGTATCCGCACTTCTCTATTTCCCACAAACTCCCTGAAGAGACTCTTTGAAAGCTCTCCAGAGGTGAAAAGTGAACACTGATAGAGGTCCATACAAAATATATATCGATGGCTAATTAAATCATCTACAGCGTGGGACTTTGGAATACACTTATAGTCCCAATTCCTAACACCTAACAAACTGCTCAAGCATTGTCTGACCCTTAGGCATATGAAAAATCTGGGTGGAAAACAGATATGTTCTTGATAATGAACCATTGTGAACTTATTTGCCCAGATGCAGAAAAACGTCACATAGGCATTTTTATTTGTAAGAGATTTGGTAAACTGTAAACTTAGCTCAAAGGAGCTGGGGCACATTTTTCAAAGAGGGTATTTGTTGCAGCAGAATCTTCTCAAACATGATGTGATGTCCATAAAACAGAAGAATGGTTGATGACTAAAATATTGTTTTAAAAATATTGTGGTCTAACAATGTTGTGTCAAATATTTCGGCAAGTCAAAAATATAGTGGAATAGAATAGAGAAGGTAAGAATATTGTTTTTTAGGTATAGAAAATCATTAAAAAAAATATTAGTGTATACAATATTGTTTACTATAATATTGTATTAAATATCATTATTAAACAAAATTGATACATGGGGGGGTCATTAAGATGACGGTGAGACCGCCACCGACGGTCTCACCGCCACGGAAGGCCATTCCCCGCCCGCCACATTACGGTGGCTGGCGGTTCCATGGCAGTCGGAAACTCCGACCGCCACGCATCCGACGGCGGTGCGGCGAAGGGCCTCCCAATCCCTGCATTGGTGGCAGTGCCTACCAGGCACCGCCGTAGGGATTAGGATGTCTCTCCCCGCCAGCCTTTCCATGGCATTTCACCAGCCAAGAAAAGGCTGGCGGGGATGGACATTGGGGGCCTGTAGCGGGCCCCCCCTTCACCCATGGCACATTTCTCTGGGTGTTGGGTGGCACCTATGGTGCCCCCCCACATATCCCTGCACCATGTGGCAGGCACCGCATGGTGCCTGCCATGTAGTGCAGGGATATGTAAAATGTCCCGTTTTCACATTGTGGTGGGTGCTGCAATCAGCAGCACCCGCCGCAATCTAAAGTATGGGCATTGCGTCCGCCGTGGTGGCGGTCGCATTGCAATTGGCCCTGTGGGACTGCCGCCTTATAGGCGGGCGGTCCCAGTTCCCGATACGATAGCGGACGGACTTCAGTCCGTCCGCCATCGTAATAAACCCCATAGTTCTTATATGATTTATAGGTATTAGTATTATTATAATTTGTTTAGCATAGTTTATGATTTAATGTGTAACCATTTTTTATATTTAATTAGTAATGTATAATTTAGTAGCGATTTGTTGGGTTTGTATAGGTTGGGAAGTTATTTATATTATAAATTATTATTATTTTAATTAATTATTTATGTTAATTTAATATTTAATTGGCAATTAATTATGTAAACTATTTCATTAAGCAGTTATTTCCATTGTTTAACTGTATTCCTGTGATTTTTTTAAATGTATAATTTATATTTTGTACAGTTTCATTACCAATTTATAATTTAGTAGCGGGTTCTTGATTTTTGTAGGGGAATGGGGAGAAGTTACTTATATTATAAATTGTTTTCATTTTAAACTAATTTTTATGTTAATTAAATATTGACATTTTTAATTATCACTGGTAATTATTTAATTGGTTATTGTGATTTAAGTTATTTAAGTTATTTAAGTGTATTTTGTGATTTTTAATATGTGATCTTAATTTTCTAAAGTGTAATTACTAATTTATATAATATAGTAGTAGGTTGTTTGGTGGGAATGTATTGAAAACCGATATTTTTGTTTTTCTATTTGAAATTAGTTTTTCAGGTTAATTAAAATATTACTTCATAATTTATTATGTAAATTACTTAATTGATTATTTGTGTCAATTACTTGTGCTTTAATTATTTGTTAATTTGTAGATGTGTATTTAATAATATTTTTAAATACATTTAATATTTATTATTCATTTTAATATTATTTGCTTAATTTAATTACTATTTCAAAGTTAATAATGTTTTATTTATACTTTGTTTTACATTTTTGGGTGTTTTGTGGATAGTGGGGGGCATATTTTTTTTAAATGTACTAATTTTGTTTTTTATTTGTTGAGTTATTGTTATTATTAAATGTTATTTCTCTTATATTTAATTTAATTTATTTGTAATGCATATATTTGTTATTTTGAATAGGTTTTATTAAATTTGTTTAAAAAAAATTTAGGAATTGTAATGGTATATCTAACAAGTTTCCTACTGTTGCTTAGATTGGAGTGGGAATAGTAAATCTAACCCCTTCAAAGACCAATACTTTGGAGTTAATATAATAAATCTAACTCCTTTAAAGTCCAGCCCTTTTTTTGGATTGTTGTTATTTATTATTATTTTATGTATTTTTCTTTAATGTTTATATTACTTCTAGAAATGAATTGTCATTTTTTAATTTAGTTCTTATTTTTAATTTAGTTTTAACAGAAATCATTAGATACAGAACCTTTGTGCAGACAAGTTAACACTGAGGCTACATCATGATCCTATTCATAGTGCTGTGGAGACTCAGGACAGATCAACGCCTTTGTGTTTTTTTTAGAAATTGTGCTGTCTTCAGCGCAGACATAACTGAAAATGTTGAAGGTAGTGTATGAGCGGTAGACAACAAAGTTCAGAAATATGAAGGGAGAACTCTTGTTCTCTATTTATGAGCTGTGCTGTCTGCAGCTAAAGCACTACTCACAGATTTTCCGAGTTAATGTATGAGCTATAGACTGTGCAATTTTGGAACAAATTGAGGTATAGATCCATGCTGCATCTATGCAGCACTATAAACAGGATCATGATATGGCCTCAGAGCCACGTTGTGGTCAACAGGGACCAATCCCCCCGCCCTCACCCACCCCTACCCCAGGCCCCACACCTCCAACAAGCAACCCAACAAAACATGTGGGGCAATGGACAATCATTGACCCTTGTGCAAAAAGAGAAACAGCAAAGTCCAATAGTTCACTCACTCAGACCAAAACACACACCGCAAAGACTTTGTGCAAACGGAGATACAATAAGGTTCCTCTAAAGGAAACATCACTAAGCAATACAACGGAAACAGCCATTATTAGACAGACACAGTTACCCTGACTGATCAGTTGGAAAGTAGAAACACAGGCAACTCTTGGCTGTCGAGAGAGCTAAGAGGCCATACAGAATGCTGATAGCAATATAATTCTAGGCATTTACTGAATTTAGGAATGGGTGGAATGCAAAAAAAAAAAATCAGACAGTCCCCAGAGTGAAGAGATGCTGATGGAATAGACATTCCTGCATAGATTCTGCAGAATTACAAAAAAGGGAAACATCTTGCCAGTTCTGCATCCCAACATACATTTTAATCAAATCCTAGGTTTTTTTGTTGGTATTGCCCATGTTTACATGTTTGGACACACATTTTAATTTTTAGCAAGAATGAAATTTGACATTTCAAGGATCATTACATTTAGGGCCACATTACACTGTCAGGCGGACTCACGTCCACCCGACACCATTGCGGAATCGGGGCCGACCGACCTCCAGTCGGCGATCCCGACCACAGTATTAGGATGCGACCGCACCTGGTTCGGTCACACACTCCCATTTCTCTATGGGAGCTTGTGATGCGGTCATAAACTGGCCGCAGCACAAGCTCCCATAGAGAAATGGGAGTTTTTGTTAATCCCTGCACCGCGTGGCAGGCTCCACACGGTGCCTGCCACGCGGTGCAGGGATTGACAGGGGGCACCATATATGCCCCCCAGGTCCCCAACCGGAGGGCCGTGTTACAAGGAGCTAGGGGCCCCCAAAGTCGCTTTCTGACAGGCTTTTCATGTTGGAAATCCCAACATGAAATGCCTGTGGGAAACCGAAATCGTAATCCCGACGGCAGAAACACCATCCTTAATGGATTACGCGCCGGTTCTGACTGGCCGACAGGCTCCTTGAGCCCATCGGAAGCCAGCCGGAATGACCAGCCGGTTTCAATTCCGACTGCCGTATTCGTAATACGGCGGTCGGAATTGAAATCGAAGATGTCAGTCAGAAAGGCTCCAACTGCAGGTCGGACGCTTTCCGGCCGACATCAAAATCAGGGCCTTAATGTCAGTTAAACCATGTAGTTTTATCATTCACATGAAGGACAAAAACTCATCCAGGGCTGCAAACACTTCTGTGTTCAAAATAAGGAAATTGCAAGTACAATAAATAAAAACAGTTCCACCATCAAAAAAAAATATTCCTTCAGATTTAATAAAATAGAGCACATCACTTTGGCTTGTGATACATTTATAGAAAGTACTCTTCTTCAGCTGAGCAATAGACAACTGAGTACCTACTGCAAGATGAAGCATCGTCAAAGCCAATAGGTCTCCTCTTATTGAACAATGAAGAGGATGTGGCGTTAGAGCCAAAGCTGTCAACTTTGGAAATGGGAAACCAGTTTCCAGTCTTGTCGTTGGTTCAACATCTTGTGTTTTCTGGCAAATTTCTTAATCTCTCCGTGCTTCAAAAAAATCAAAAGAATAGAAAAAAATGAAGATGACCTTGTGTAATGTAACTGATGCTCATGTACAGCACTAAAGTACCTTAGGGTCGAGTTTGCAATATATAAAACTGGAAAAAACACTATTGGCTTTGCTTATGCTATCTGCTAATTCTGTGCAGCATCTGCAAAAAGCAAAATGCGTCATGCCGCTGGTGTGTAACATCAGCAAAAAAAACAAAAAGCACAATGACGTGCCTGCTTCTGGCACCGGCATAATTCTGTATCTTTGTGCCTACTGATAATGTATGTGTATGCATTCAATTTTTCTTTTCCAGTTCCCGCAGGCTCACGAAGAGAAAAAAGTTAAATAAAAAAAAAATCTTATTTAAAGGACCTCGAGGGTGGAGCAGCAGTGGAGCAGTGGGGTGCATGGAGAAAGCAATTTGGAGTGGGTGGTGGATGAGGACTCCCTGGAAGCAATTACCAAACCAAAAGAAATGACATTGAAAAAAGAAATATTCAAATGACCACGAGGCATGGGCGAGCAATGAAGAAGCAGATGATGGGCTGGTGAAGGGGAAGCAATGGTGGATGAGTGTTTGGCCGTTTGGGATATAAGAGGCACATTAGAGAGAGCAAGAAAACAGGTGCACTCTCTTATGGAGTGCTTAATGAAAAATAAAAAAGTAGTTCCCTAAATACGAGCAGTCAGTGGAAGGACACAACTCAGCAGAAAGGAAGGTAAAAAAAGTGAGGGGAGAAACAAACACAGAAAAGAGGAAGACAGGCCAATTCTTAGCATTTTGGAGCTCTAAGCCCACTGGAAGTTTTTGGTCTGGTCTGCAAGAGGCTTTTGCCTAGAAACAGCTAAATTATGTCTGGAAGGCAAGACCTAAAAACGAAAGTACTTCAATCTGCCCAGTCATACACAGAAGGCACTATATAGTTCATCCAAGAACAAACTCATTTTACCTTTACATCAACCTACAGATACCACTTTTAAACTAAAGACTAGCCACACACAACCAAAGATTAAAACAATGAACAAAGGCTGCACTGCATGAAACATCCTGTTTAGCACCGTGTCACAAAGGCGAGATTTGTACTTGCGGCGTACGCTGCAGTACAAATTTCTTTGTGGAGACAAATGCCCATAAGTGTAAATTGGACATAAGTATAAATTATACATATTACATCTGGAAATATGCGATATTCTGCTTGTCCATTGTTGCATCAGGTTTCTTTTCCTACTGGGATTCTGTGCAAAGCCAGTTCGCACACTTTAGTATGTTATGTTATATCAATTTGTATGGCACAACTTATCACCCATGAGGATATCCAGGCGCTGGAGCAGGAAGGTAGGGGCATTTGCACTCTCCCTGGCATATTGTGGCCCCTTGGAATAAATTTGCAAGGCTTTAGCTCCACGCAATGGTATTTGACGCTATGCATATGTCAGTATTTGGTGCAAAAAATCTTTTTTTTCGGAAAATGCTGATCTGTTCCACCATTTGCCCTAATTTACATTGTAAAATGCAGTAATAGCCATGTCAATAGTATATCTGCGCATCAGTCATTTGAGGGCGCTCCCAGTCTGCATGAAGTGGTGACCAGAAAGAGAATGTACTACAATGCCATAACAAAGATGGTGAGAACTATACAAATGCTGCTGACATAGTATTGCTCATGAAGATCACAGGGCTCACACCATAACATGTGTAAAGCACACGTTGGTACTCAATAACAGATGTTTATTGGTACACAACTCAATGGTACTCATTTTTTCAATCTCAAATGGATGAAAGGCTGAGTGGACCCACCAGGGTTTGAACCTGTGACCATGAGGTGGAACACAGGCCCCTGCAGTGGACACATTAGTCCACGGAGCCACCAGACCTGGCTGGATGCCGTATAGTGAGTTCAGATACAAAGAAATGAATTCTACTAAAAACCATCATAGATGCACACTTGATCACAGCTTGATCCAGGAGCTCAAGGATTCTTAGCCAACACAATCACTGCTGCCCTCACTATCAGCCAGACTCTCCATACAAGAAATGGAGCCAGGCTGACTGGGTTGAGTGGCCGGCGGTGCCGACTGTGTTTGTTTCTGGTCTTTAGACATGAGTCGCGTTGATCTCCAGACTCCTCTGTGCTTAATGTTTCATCTCCCTTGGCCCTCACGTTCACGCACAACAATACAAGGTATTGTGTACTGACCTCGCAGTATCTGTAGCCTTTGTGTGCTGAGATTCTCTGATTGTGATGCTGTGTAAGCAAAACAGAAATAGCTGTTGTGCTACCGTGGACATTCACAGGTGGCTTCTTTCTGTGTCATGACTTTAGGTGATAGTCATTAGCAATAAAATCTCTGGATCAATTTTTCTTCATGTTTATTTACTGGCTGTCACTGCTGGAACAATGCACATTTTACAACACTCGGTGATCCAGCTGCGAGCCCATGAAGGCGAGCTTTGCTCATGCAAAATAATGAAAGCAGTCTCTTGTAAGGCTGCGTGTGTGGAATTCCTCTGACGCACTATCCCTTTGAGCATCTATCGGTCATGCTGTGCTCCCTTTAAGCTGGGTTTGAAGTGAGGAGCAAAATAAAATAGCACATTCATCTCTGGCAGGTATGGTAAACAGCCTTTTCACAGAACATTGGATGCAAGCACAATAAAAAGCAAGGAATCAAGCGTATGTAAAATGTAAAAAACTGCTGTGCACGGTGTTGTGTCGGTGGCATTCCACA
Source organism: Calotriton arnoldi (assembly GCA_963921515.1). Taxonomy (NCBI): domain Eukaryota; kingdom Metazoa; phylum Chordata; class Amphibia; order Caudata; family Salamandridae; genus Calotriton; species Calotriton arnoldi. Next base: position 343,080 of record CAWUFW010004328.1, read on the forward strand.
GCAGTGCACTGATGGTTTGCTTTAACACATATACACTTAAATACCGCCATATACACCAAAAATCACTTTCACGTCTCTTCTCTCCTTTTTTCTATTTTTTTCTCTGTTAATCTCTAGATCTGTCCCTCTCACTTCATCTCCACCACTCTCTTTCTGGTTCTAAACCCTTCTCTTTCCTACCTCTTCTTCGCTTCCCCACGCTTACTCTCTCTTTCTGGACAGAGCACAACGTTGTAAATAATAGGAAGAGAAGAGTGTTTTGTCTCTCGCCCAGCAGCCATCTGTCCATATAATGCAGCAGAACATGCATACATTATTTTGCATGCACACAGACACCCAGGACAGATAAGCTAATTTTTCACGCAACACAAAGCCGAAACTAGATTGGCGGGGATGCGTTGTACAAGGTGGAAATTACAGCTCAGAGGCACATCTAAGACTGGCCTGCTGCTGAAGTCATCCTCTCCGATGGTCACAAACTGGCTGCCTTGGGCAATGTACAGCTTCACTAAATGGTGCAGAAGTGAGTGTGCGCTGTCAGGCATAGGACTGCACTGGAAGTGTATTTGTACTGGAGGCATACCCTTCTTGTACATATTGCAATATCTATATGAACTCAGAAAAATCCCACTCATTAGGGGGCTTATTTATAAGCCCCTTGCACAGCTGGTGCGTCACTTTTTGTGACGCTCCAGTGGCGCAGCTGCCTGCTCCATATTTGCCAGCTGAACTAAGCCACTTTTTTTGGCTTAATGCTGCCTTGTAAATATTGTTCCCTTTAACGCAGTTTTCTGCATAAAAGGGGCGTTCCATGGGTGTTGCTGGGGGCGTTCCCAGCAACATCCATGGCTTTTTGACACTGCCCCAGATTGACGAGAAGTCGTAACTCTGAGGCAGTGTCAAAAACTTACGGCGTAAGGGAGGCACAATGAGGAGAAATGTCTTTATTTCTCCTCGTTTTTCCTTTTTCTATGTGTGCTGCATTCTGCAGCACACATAGAAAGAGGAAAAAGCCTCTTGTGATTGTTTTTGTGCAGGAAGGGTTCCCTTCCTGCACAAAAAATATCATCCCCACAATGCAGGCACCCTTGCACCACAGTGCCTGCATGCCCATTGTGCTCCAGCACAGGCGAAAAGGACAGGAATGCGCCATATCTGATAGATACAGCGCATTCCTGCCCTTTTCTTTTGCCGTAGGGCAGCACAGCAAGAAGGCCTGGGGTGCTGCCCTATGGCAAAAAACTCATAAATGAGACCCTGGATGTGTGCTGTGCCATGCAAAGTACATGCAATCCCTGTTTTTGTGGGGGAACTAAACACATTTCTCCTTGTTAATGCCTGCTTCAATAAATCATTTGTTTATGACACAAAGACCTGTTTGAATATCTCAGTAGATAGTGCTTTGCATCAAAACCTATGGCTCATTCCACTGATCTGCCCCAGTAACACCCCAGGTATGCCCTCTTGACACAAAGTGACCCAAAGCAGCACAAAGATGCTTTAGCACTATAAGAAAAGGGCACCTTTTGAGGGCAAACCAACTTTTGCATTGGATAGCAAATTCCCCTATGAGACTTTTCATCGCTTTTTCTCAGTAGAAAGCTTTAGTAAATCTGGGCCCTATAATCCATTATTGTGCCCTGGGTAATAAACTATGGAGTTCCCTCTGAAAGGTGGGAGAATGAATGACCATAGAGCCACTGTTCACTCTATCTTCTAAGCACTACTGAGCAAATGAGAGATGGCCCATGGCCCATGGCCCTAGTGAATAGGAAGTAATTGGCAATGAAGCAGTCAACACACAACTCACAGGAATAGAGGAACAATGCCCAGTGGGCCAGAAGAGGCAGCAAGAGCAGTGACAGCTCCAGACCAGCTCATGCATGGTCATCATCAATATGATCCCTGCTTTTCAGGTGCATGTGCACCCACATACTAGAGTCCAATATGGATCTTGTGGATCTCTTGATTAAAGAACTAATTCCTTACAAAAAAATCAAACTCACACCATGTCTGTGTATGTATGTATGTATGAAAGGGTGCTGATAAAGTACAAACTTGGGTACAAAGCAAAGAAGAACTCTACAGCAGTGGAAAAAACAGTTTAGTAATTGACATATATAAAGCAAGCCAATGAATGAGGGCAATTCCAGAGTGTTAGAAATGGGGGTCTCTAGTTGGCAGAGGTAGGTACCTTTGTCCAAATAGGGACCCTTGCTTCTAGTCAGGGTAAGGGGGATACACTCCTAAAATAACCCCTGCTCACCCCCTTGGTAGCTTGGCACGAGCAGACAGGCTTATCTCAGAGGCAGTGTGTAAAGCATTTGTGAACACATACAGTAATACAGTGAAAACACTACAAATGGACACCACACCAGTTTAGGAAAATAAGTCATCTTTATCTAAACCAAAACAAGACCAAAAGACAAAAATCCACAATACAGTAATAAAAATATGACTTTCAGATGGTAGAAATAGTTCAGTTCAAGCAAATTGCAGATGCGACACTTTTCTCACAAAGTACCTGGGATGCGTCACGCAAACAAACAAAACGGGCCGCAGGGAAGGTGATGCGTCGGTTCCTTACACTCAGGGAAGGTGATGCGTTGGTTCCTTGCTTCGGGGGAGGTGATGAGTCAGTTCCTTACTGCAGCGCAGGGGAGGTGATGCGTTGGTTCCTTACCGAAGAGGAGGTGATGCGTCAGTTTCTTACTGCGTGGGGAGGTGATGCGTCGGTTTCTTACTGCATCCCCAATCGATGCGACAGACTTGGCGCCTCGATGCGACGATCCGGTGACGATGCGGGAACTCGTGCGGCCGCACAGCAGGCCTTGCGTCGAACTTGGTGCGATGATCTCAGACTTCGAAGATCGGTGCACTTGATGTGGCATGCGGCGATTTCTCGAGCAGCGGCAGGCGCTGCGACGGTTTCTTCAGTGATGCGTCGGAAACAGGTGCAGATGCGTCACGCTTCTTCGAAGTTGCGTCGATTTTCCAGCTCCCAGCGGAAAACAGCCTCTAGAGGTCCAGAACAGCAGCAGGCACCTCTTTGCAGATTAGAATTCCCAGCAAGGAAATTCAGAGGAGCTGGTGGTGAAGTCTTTGTGTCCCTGAGACTTCAGAACAGGAGGCAAGCTCTCAAGCCCTTGGAGATCTTCTTTCAAGCAGGTGACAAAGCAAACAGCAAAGTTCTTTTCTCCTTTCCTTGGCAGCAAGTAACCACTGCAGGCCAACCCCAGACAGCAAACAGCACAGGGGCAGTATTCCTCCTCAGCTTCTCCGGCTCTTCTCCTTGGAAAAGGTTCCTCTTGATTCCCAGAAGTTATCTAAAAGTCTGGGGTCTGGGCCCCTCTTTTTATACACCAAAATCCTTTGTTCTCTGAAGGCAGAGAGTGTCTGTACCCAGCCAAAACCAGTTCTGTCCTCACTGGTGCAGCTTCCTGGCAGGAGGTCGAGACAGCATTGTTGAAGGCAGACCAGGCCAATTCAGGTGAAAGGAAATCTCCTCCCCCCTACTCTAAATGCAGCCCAGGTCTATTCAGCCCAGCCCTGACTCATCAGACGGTTTCTTCAGTGATGCGTCGGAAACAGGTGCAGATGCGTCACGCTTCTTCGAAGTTGCGTCGATTTTCCAGCTCCCAGCGGAAAACAGCCTCTAGAGGTCCAGAACAGCAGCAGGCACCTCTTTGCAGATTAGAATTCCCAGCAAGGAAATTCAGAGGAGCTGGTGGTGAAGTCTTTGTGTCCCTGAGACTTCAGAACAGGAGGCAAGCTCTCAAGCCCTTGGAGATCTTCTTTCAAGCAGGTGACAAAGCAAACAGCAAAGTTCTTTTCTCCTTTCCTTGGCAGCAAGTAACCACTGCAGGCCAACCCCAGACAGCAAACAGCACAGGGGCAGTATTCCTCCTCAGCTTCTCCGGCTCTTCTCCTTGGAAAAGGTTCCTCTTGATTCCCAGAAGTTATCTAAAAGTCTGGGGTCTGGGCCCCTCTTTTTATACACCAAAATCCTTTGTTCTCTGAAGGCAGAGAGTGTCTGTACCCAGCCAAAACCAGTTCTGTCCTCACTGGTGCAGCTTCCTGGCAGGAGGTCGAGACAGCATTGTTGAAGGCAGACCAGGCCAATTCAGGTGAAAGGAAATCTTCCCCCATCCATATATATGCAGCCCAGGTCTATTCAGCCCAGCCCTGACTCATCAGACTTCTGGAGCCGCTGCCCCTCTCCAGCCCCGGTCCCAGGATGCTTGATTCCGGTCCAGGGAAGACATAGCTTGGCAGTTCGGTCTGGACTGTTCCCATGAGGCACAGGGTCAAGACTGATTTGCATATAGCTGTGTCTGAACCTGGGTGGCAAAGTGAGCTAAAGAATGATGATGGATTCAACCCAGATCTGTGACTGGGGGTGAGTGTTTGAAAAGTTTCAGCACTATTGACAACGGACAATCGGTTGTACTTGTCCTCTTAGATTTATCGGCGGCGTTTGACACAGTGGACCACCACACCCTTCTGTCCAGACTTACGGCAGTGGGTGTGGGGGGGCCGATGTTTAACTGGCTAAAATCCTACCTGTCAGGACGCTGCCAGGCCGTATCTCTCCCCCCTTTTCTATCCAAATTTAGAAAGACAACAAATGGTGTCCCCCAGGGCTCTTCCCTCAGCCCTATTTTATTTAACATTTACATTAAACCCCTCATCTCACTTATAAAAACTCACAATATCAAGCTAATCAATTATGCAGACGACACTCAATTAATTCTGTCACTGAACAACAACCAGGAGGATACCATAGGTAACTTCCAAGCATGCATTCTTGACATCTTTGATTGGATGAATGCAAATTCACTCAAAATGAACGGAAATAAAACTGAACTTCTTTGTTGCCCTTCCAACAAAATTCCGGTATCCTTATCACCTAACTTCTGGCCGCTACCCACGGAAAACCCACTGGGCAACCCTGCAGTGTACGAAATCTAGGTGTGATCATTGACCAAGGTTTGTCTCTGGAAAATCAAGTGAACGGACTTACCAGGACCTGTTTTGCTCTGACCCGGGCCCTCAGGAAGCTTTATCCTCTGCTTGACCTACCAGCTAGATCATTGATTTCCAAAGGGGTAATACTAAGTAGGCTGGACTATTGCAATGCCCTGTTGCTAGGAGCCCCGAATTACCTGTTAAAAAAGCTAGAACGCATCTAGACAATCACTGCTAAGCTAACACTGAATAAACCTCGATATTCATCTGCTACAGAGGCCTTGAAGGAGCTCCACTGGCTGCCTATCAAGCAGAGAATAATCTTTAAATCTCTCTGTATTGTCCATAAGGCACTACAAAAAAAAGGACCAATACCCCTCCAAAACAAACTAAAAAAATATACTCCTGGCAGAAACCTCCGATCCACCACAGGCAACTATGTCCAAGAACTGAGATTTAAAAAAGTCAGACAAGGAGGACGTACCTTTACTCTCAACGCAGCCCGTATATGGAATAAACTACCAGCTCCCTTACGATCTCATTCTGACCTACTAAAATTCAGGAAAGCACTGAAAACCTGGTTATTTTCTCACTAGTGACTCGCTTCTCAGTCTTTCGATCTGCTGTATCCTTACATAGTGGTTTTAGCGCCAGGATACCATTTTTGGTCACAGTGCGTTTTATAAATAACTATTACATTACATTACTCCGTCCATCATCTCCTTGTGTTTGCTTTCCTCTCCAGCCCCTGTCATCCAAAAGCCAGACATGTGATACACAAACCTAGCAGAGGCACACTGGATGGTTAGGCAAGAAAATACCTACTTTCTAAAAGTGGTATTTTCAAACACAGAATGTAAAAATCACCCTCACTAAAAGATGAATTTTAACATTCTGAGTTCAGGCATACTAAACTTTATTTTTCTACCTTGTTCCCAGGGCCAGTTATGTTTATAAGATGTTATAAACAAACTCCCCATTCTGTCCTATGGGAACAGGTAGCCTTGCAATAGTGAAAAAAACGAAATTGGCAGTATTTTACTATCAGGACATGCCACACACATCAGGGCATGTCCTACCTTTCACATACAATACACCCTGCCCACAGGGGTACCTTGGTCCTACCTTAGGGGTGTTTAATATGTAGAAAAGGGAAGGTTTAGGGACTGGCTAGTGTGTGCACTTGTCAAGTCGACATGGCAGTCCAGACTGCACACAGGCTCTGCAATGGCAGGCCAGAGTCACATTTTACAGGCTGCTTCTGTGGGTGGCACAATCAGTGCTGCAGCCCACTAGCAGCATTTGATTTTCAGGCCCTGGGCGCACCCAGTGCACTATACTAGGGTCTGACAAGTAAATCAAATATGCCAATCATGGAATCACTAATCCATTACAACAATTTACAAAGGGAGCACTTGCACTTTGGCACTGAACAGCAGTGGCAAAGTGCCCAAAGCATCTAGACCAGCAAAACGGAGTCCAACACACAGCAAAAACACAGGAGGCAAAGGCAAAAATGCAGGGGAGACCCACGCCAATGGTGCCAGGTCTAACACGTGTCCCCTCCAGCTGAAATGTGGGGAGAACTACCCACCCTCTTGGGAGTTCTCTTCACTAAGGCGGACAAATCTGGACAGACCATCACCATTGGCGTGTTCTGTACCAGGGCGGTGCTCCACCGTGAAGTCCATCCCCTGAAGGGAAATGGACCACCTCAACAGCTTTGGATTGTCACCCCTCATCTGCATCAACCATCTGAGGGGCCTGTGGTCTGTCTGAACCCGGAAGTGAGTCCCAAACAAGTATGGCCTCAGCTTCTTCAGCTCCCAGTCCACAGCAAATGCCTCAAGCTCAATCGCACTCCACCTCTGTTCCCGTGGAAGTAACCTCCTACTAATGAAGGCTACAGGTTGGTCTAGACCCTCTTCATTCAGCTGTGAGAGCACAGCCCCCACACCGTGCTCTGAAGCATCTGTCTGCACAATGAATTCCCTTGAGAAGTTGGGCACCTGAAGCACGGGTGCCGTGCACATGGCAGATTTCAGGGCATCAAAAGCCTTCTGGCAGGCGTCAGTCCAATTCACCTTTTTGGGCTGCTTCCTGGAAGTCAGCTTTGTCAAGGGGGCAACAATGGTGCCATACCCCTTGACAAATCTCCTGTGAGTCCTAAAAAGGCTCTCACCTCTGTCTGGCTATTAGGGGGGTTCCCAAGCCAGGATGGTATCAATCTTTGGCTGTAGGGGTGCCACCTGGCCGCTCCCTACCTGGTGTCCCAAGTACACCACAGAACCCTGCCCAATCTGGCACTTACTTGCCTTGATTGTGAGGCCTGCCCTCTGCAGAGCTTTCAACACTTCCCAGAGGTGGTGCAGATGTTCCTCCCAAGTGGCACTGAACACTGCGATGTCATCCAGGTAGGCAGCACTGAAATCCTCCAGTCCAGCCAACACCTGGTTGACCAACCTCTGAAAGGTGGCAGGGGCATTCTTCAACACAAAGGGCATCACCCGGAATTGGTAGTGCTCCTCTGGCATTGAAAATGCTGACCTCTCCTTTGTCCCATCAGTTAAGGCAATATGCCAGTACCCAGACGTTAAGTCAAACGTGCTGAGGTACCGGGCAGCTCCCAACCGATCGATGAGCTCATCAGCTCTAGGGATGGGGTGCGCATCAGTCCTGGTGACCGAATTGAGCCCTCGGTAGTCCACACAGAACCGGAGTTCTGGTGTGGCACCGGGTGCGGCAGCCTTTGGGACCAAGACCACTGGGCTGGCCCAAGGGCTGTTTGAGGGCTCAATCACCCCTAGCTCTAACATCTTGGAGACCTCCTCCTTGATGCAAGCCTTGACCCTGTCAGTCACTCTATAAATTTTGTGTTTTACAGGCGGACTGTCCCCAGTGTCAACATCATGGACACATCACTGAGTGACACCAGGGGTCAGGGAGAACAGAGCAGCAAACTGTCCCAACAGTTGGCGACAGTCACTCTGCTGTTCAGGAGTCAGGGCGGGGGAGAGTGATACACCGTTCACTGACCCATCCTGCTCTTTTGCAGACAGGAGGTCAGGAAGAGGCTCAGTCTCCTCTTCCATTCCAGTATCTGTTGCTAGGAGCATGCCCACTTCGGACGTCTCCAAGTGGAGCTTCAGGCGGTTTACATGCAGGACCCGCAAAGGGTTCCTTAGAGACTGCAAGTCCACCAAGTAGGTGACGTTACTCTTGCGCTCCACCACCTCAAATGGTCCGGTCCACTTATCCTGGAGCGCACAAGGCTCCACTGGGGCCATGACCCATACTTTTTGTCCAGGCTGAAACTCGATCAGAGTGGCATTCTGATCATACCACTGTTTCATCTCCGCCTGGCTGGCTTCCAGATTCGCCTGAGCGAGTAGTCTGAAGCGCTTAGTCTGGTTTCTGAAGGCCAGCATGTAGCTATATACATCCTGGGGAGGTTTACTGGGAGCTTTCTCCCAGCCTTCTTTCACCAGACTCAGAGGTCCTCTTTCAGGATGGCCGTACAGCAGCTCAAAGGGACTGAACCCTAAGGACTTCTGGGGCACTTCTCTGTAATCAAACAAAAGGCATGGTAAGAGGACGTCCCACTTACTCCTCATGGGTTCACCAAGACCCATAATCATGCCCTTCAGGGTCCGGTTGAATCTCTTAACCAGCCCATTAGCTTGGGGGTGGTAAGGAGTGGTGAACTTGTATGTTTATTTTATTTTATTTGAAAGGTTTTATATAGCGCTGGCTCGACCCGGGGGTATCAGAGCCCTTTACATGTGCACAAACAAGATTACAGGACAAAGAACGGATTGTTCAATAGCAGAGCATTGACCGGTAATATAAAAGCAAGTAAAATCAAACTGAAATGAGCCGAGGGCAATATACATGAAAAAGGCACTCAACGGAGGTCTATTAAAACATAGTAACAACAATAGCAGATACATTTACATAGAGAGTGACAGAGGGAGAAAAAAAGATTCTGGGCTGGACTGTGGGTAAGGCATAATTAGATAAGGATAGGCGAGGGGAACCAAATTGGGGTAGAGGGGGGAACGGTTGACTGGGAGGGATTTAGGAGGAGGGAGGTAAGGGAAATGGATGGGGGTGAGGGGATGGATAGGGAGGGGGATAGGGGGGAGTGCACAGGGAGAGAGAAAAAGAGGCGAGGGGAGAGGTGAGAGAAAGGAGTGAAGTAGAGGAGGATAAGGACAGGAGAGGCAGAGTGCGGGGTCAGATGCCAGGTTAAGGACCCCAGTATTTGTTGAGAAGGTGCAGTTTGAGTTCTTTTTTAAAGCTGATGTAGGAGGGGTTACAACGCAGCTCCTTGGGGCGGGCATTCCAGATGTTTGGCGCGTTTCCTGAGAAGTATGTAACACCGCACTCCTGCCACACGGACTTCATATACTTCGATATGAAGTTGGTACCATGGTCGGACACCACCTCTCTGGGGAACCCCATGGGAGAAAATTCCCATCAACGCACGACTCACCACGGGGGCCGTCACAGTCTGGAGAGGGATGGCTTCCGAGTACCGGGTGGCATGGTCCACCAAGACCAGGATGAACCTGCTGCCCATGGCTGTCTTGGGATCCAGAGGCCCCACAATGTCAATACCCACCCTCTCAAAGGGGGTGCTGACCACAGGGAAAGGTTGGAGAGGAGCCTTACACTTCCCACACTCTTGCCACTTGCCTGGCAAGTCTGGCAAGACCTACAATGAGTATCAGAGTGCTTGTGCATCTGGGGCTAGTAAAAGTGGGTGACAAGCCTTTCAAAGGTCTTGTCTTGCCCCAAATGCCCTGCCAAAGGCACATCATGTGCCAGACCCAGTAGGAAGGCTCTGAAGTGCTGGGGTACCACGAGCACATGGGCTGACCCAGGCTCAGCAAACTTAGGCTCGCTATATAGGAGACCATTCTCCCAGTATATCCAATGTGATCCAGACTGATCACCTGCTGCCTGGTTTGCAGCCAACAAGAGAAGGGCACTTCTGCTGCTCCTGGCATAATTCCTCCCTGGTGGGGCCTCCTTCCTGCTGCCAATGGGTCAGCTCAGGCAGGTCCCCTAGTTCAGCCACTTGTTCCCCTGTAGGCTCCAGGGCATCCCCCTCAAGGTTTGCCTCCTCCTGGACCGTGGGAACTTTGGGGGCCGGTTTCCCGCGCCCCCTGCCTCTTCTCTTTCTGGCAGGCACCTGGGCCACTCTTTCAGGCTCCAGGTCATCTTCAATGCCCTTACCGGCTGCCATAGACCGAGTGGTCACACACGCCCACTCAGGCAGACCCAACATCTCTAAATGAGACCTCCACGCCACCTTCGCCCAAGGGGAGCTCTCCAAATCATTGCCTAGCAGACAGTCAACAGGCATGGCTTGCCTCACAGCTACTTTCAAGGTACCTGAGACCCCCCCACTCAAAGGGAACCTGTGCCACTTTGCAGAGGCACTCTGAATTGTCAGCGGCAACTACTGGGTAGAATGCATTGGGGACCACCTGCTCTGCAGACACCAGCCGACAACTGACAGCTGTCACACTGGCTCCGGTGTCTCTCAGAGCGTCCACACTATGGCCATTGATGGTCACCCACTGCCTGTACTTTTTAGTATTATCAGACAGGTAATTGAACTCGGTGCGATGATCTCGGACTTCGGAGATCGGTGCACTTGATGCGGTGTGCGACGGTTTCTTCGGCGATGCGTCGGAAACAGGTATGGATGCGTCTCGCTTCTTCGAAGTTGCGTCGATTTTCCAGCTCCCAGCGGAAAACAGTCTCTAGAGGTCCAGAACAGCAGCAGGCACCTCTTTGCAGATTAGAATTCCCAGCAAGAAAATTCAGGGGAGCTGGTGGTGAAGTCTTTGTGTCCCTGAGACTTCAGGACAGGAGGCAAGCTCAGTTTCAAGCCCTTGGAGATCTTCTTTCAAGCAGGTGACAAAGCAAACAGCAAAAAACAAAAAGTGATGCGGCGGAAATAATCTAACAAAAAAGACAATTTATAAACCTGAAGGAAACCTGAATTAATCCCTCGGCGGAGAACTATTCTCTTTTGACCATATATCTTGTTGAAAAAACACTTACACCGGACTGAGATCTAGATGCTTTATCCCTATGCATATATTTGTCAAAAAACATCAAATATCTACATTTACTTACAAAAAGTGATACAAAACAATTACAATACACAGATTATATACATATACATTTAACATACATCAACAATCTTATAATGTCTTCTGTCTCACAAACAAAATCCTTGTTACCCAAATTACTTAGGGGGCTGCGATAAACAATTTTTTCAAATAACTATGGTTCGCAACCCATATCATCAAGATAACCCTTATCTCAACACCAATCTGGGGAGTAATGCATCTAAACCCCTTTCCATTTTACATGGTGTTGTAGATTTCTCTTTTATCAGAGTGAAAATTGTCAGGGCTTCTTGCAACTATCAGGTCGACGCGTTTCAGCCCGTTTAGTCTGGGCCTCATCAGGACTAAGGGCACAAAGGAAACCTCTGTGTCTCGCCGATAACGCTACATCTTTCAAGACACAAACAGTGGCACCCGAAATACAGGACTACTCTGTCAATAGCCGATTTGCAGATGAGCAATATTACATTAGGTGCTCTTAAGCCGGTCCAGGAAAGTAAGTGCTAAATGCAGCTTGTCCGGCGTCTTATTTCCACCTCGAAAGGATTCGGGGAACTCAATTCCAAACTAGCGGGTCCTTTCTGTCCAAACGGGAAGAGCGCCAAACAGTGACAAAGCAAACAGCAAAGTCCTTTTCTCCTTTCCTTGGCAACAAGTAGCCACTGCAGGCCAACCCCAGACAGCAAACAGCACAGGGGCAGTATTCCTCCTCAGCTTCTCCGGCTCTTCTCCTTGGCAAAGGTTCCTCTTGATTCCTAGAAGTGATCTAAAAGTCTGGAGTCTGGGTTCTCTTTTTATACACCAAAATCCTTTGTTCTCTGAAGGCAGAGAGTGTGTGTACCCAGCCAAAACCAGTTCTGTCCTCACTGGTGCAGCTTCCTGGCAGGAGGTGGAGACAGCATTGTTGAAGTCACACCAGGCCCATTCAGGTGAAAGGAAATCTCCTCCCCCCTACTCTAAATGCAGCCCAGGTCTATTCAGCCCAGCCCTGACTCATCAGACGTCTGGAGCCGCTGCCCCTCTCCAGCCCCTGTCATCCAAAAGCCAGACATGCAATACACAAACCTATCAGAGGCACACTGGATGGTTAGGCAAGAAAATACCTACTTTCTAAAATTGGTATTTTCAAACACAGAATGTAAAAATCACCCTCACTAAAAGATGCATTTTAACATTCTGAGTTCAGGCATACTAAACTTTATTTTTCTACCTTGTTCCCAGGGCCAGTTATGTTTATAAGATGTTATAAACAAACTTCCCATTCTGTCCTATGGGAACAGGTAGTCTTGCAATAGTGAAAAACGAAATTGGCAGTATTTCACTAACAGGACATGCCACACACATCAGGGCATGTCCTACCTTTCACATACAATGCACCCTGCCCACAGGGGTACCTTGGGCCTACCTTAGGGGTGACTAATATGTAGAAAAGGGAAGGTTTAGGGACTGGCAAGTGTGTGCACTTGCCAAGTTGACATGGCAGTCCAGACTGCACACAGGCTCTGCAATGGCAAGCCAGAGTCACATTTTACAGGCTGCTTCTGTGGGTGGCACAATCAGTGCTGCAGCCCACTAGCAGCATTTGATTTCCAGGCCCTGGGCACACACAGTGCACTATAGTAGGGTCTGACAAGTAAATCAAATATGCCAATCATGGAATCACTAATTCATAACAACAATTTACAAAGGGAGTGTGAGAAGTTGGCCTGGTATATGCTGTCCACTAATTAAAGTGGGCACCTTGCACCAGTCCAAACGACCCTTATTGATGATTAGGTTAAAGACAGCCTTTATTGAAAGCTATCCTAGTGGTAGCTATGGAGAGCAGCCTTCAGGCTAAGTCTCGAAGGAATGTAAAGCAGCTTGTTTTACCAGTATATAACCTCCTGAATGACCAAATGAAAGGAGAACCACACAAGGTATATATAAAATATATGTATTTATTACTAAACACTCTCTACTAACCGCTTTATGAGATTAGAGAACAAGACACACAATATTAAATCACTAGAACGACAGTAAATAGCACAATACACAACGGGCTCCAGGGGGAGACCGAACCATATACTAAGTAAGTGGTATAAGAACCACGACTTGACTAGACACAGTGCCTAGAGCACGTAGAATCGCTGGGACCCCAAGGAACCACCCAAGGTAGTGACACAGGGGACCCACGGAGGACGGGTGCAGTGTGGGAACACAGACGCGAGCTCCGTACAACTCTATGGAAAAGTCACGGTTAGGAATTTAAAGATTAAGGACACTTAGGAGAGGACTTTCAGCAAACCCAGCTAAACATAGAAGGTTCTAAGGCCCGCACCCTTGAGAGTACCGAGGTACTCGTGTTACCTTTCCCAGAGGAGCCGGGTGCATAGGGGTCAAGTGGTGTCGGAAACCCTCGTCGTTTTCAAAGGCGTAATGTAAAAAAGTACTGCTGCCGTGGAGAAGAAAAGTGTCCGGTGTGATCCAAGCCTGGATCGGAGATGAGAAGAACCTGAAAGCAGAGGGGACAAAGTCTGGGTCACTTCACATGACCAGGAGCGGAGCAATCGAATGCCCACCGATGTTGGGTGCTTCAGGTGTGATGAGGTGAAGCTTGACTCTGCAGCCACGGGGACGAGGAGATGTTGATGACAACCACAGTCCGGATCCTAGCTGTCCCACAAAGGATGTCGAGTGCTGGGGGGTCAGTGTCCGGATTGAACACCAACAAGCCTTGGCAACGGCAACGCATGCGGTCAGAGGAAAGATGCTTCTGCAAGGACCAGCAAGGTCCTGGGGACTCACCAAGCAATGGAGGGTCAGGGCACGTCTGGAGCAACCAGGGAATCCCACTGAAAGTTAAAGTTGCCTTCTCAGGGACCCACAGGCCACTGGACCAGGGATCACCAAGGGACCTCAAGAGGAATCACAAAGTGCCAGCCCACGGAACACTCGTGGAGTGTAGGCTGGTAATCTTCAGTGAAATTACTGCTCGGGGTTAGGACTATAAGTAGCCCAAAGCACAGCTTCAGGGATTGCAGAAAAGCATATGCTGCTGCAAATGTACACGGTGCCCAGGGGTACGGGTTTCACGGTCCCCACGAGGGATACAGGCCTCAGACTTGCTGAGCACGCAGATCGACCTCGGAGACTTTGGGAACCCACCTCCTGTATTGCAGAAGTCTTCGGAGTCCTTTGGGAGCTTCGTAGATGCAAACCGGTCAGATGCGTTTTGGTGCCTGCTCAGCAGGGGAGTAACTCCTTTACTCCAAGGGAGATTCTTCAGTCGTCCAGCAGAGCGTAGATCATCGAAGGATACTTGGTTTCTGTAGCAGAGTTTAGTCCAGGTAAATCTAAAGTCCTGTAGTCAGGGGTTCCTACTTTATACCCAAGGAAAGGGTGGGACAAACTCTGGGGACCCACCTAGGGGAGGGTCAGGACAGAGGGGTGGCTACACCCATGTCCTTTGTCCATTTTCGTGCCAGAGCAGGGGCTGATAGCCCCTGCAACCGGTTTGAGCTGGACTAGGCACGAGGACACCAAATGTGCCCCCAGTGCAGACATCAAAGCACTCTGAGAGTGCACCCACCCAGCCCCAATACACTACAGCCTGTCTGGGAGGTGGTCACACCTCCCTGTGACAGGAAACCTATTGTCCAGCCTCCCCTGCCGGAGTTTCGTCCAGCAGCAGGAGGGCAGACTCGTGTCTGTGGCTGGCAGCATCCATTTTGTGATGCCAGGGTTCTGTGAAGCTGGTACCGGGTGTACCGGTGTTGTCATATTTCTCCTTCTAGGAGGGTGGAATCATACCTCCGACACCAGTTACTGGTGTGGAGGTATGATTCCAAGGTGTTTGACACCAAACACGACATGTTTCCATGCAGCCATATTAAAGTTAGCATTTACCACGAGGTTATAATGCACTTAAGTATATTTGGTTGGCTGCATCACAAACAACCCCGGAACATAGGTTCCGAAGGCTGCAGAGGGGCTCTGCTCATGCATGGGCACCCTCTCACATAAAACCCAGCACCCTGCCTTCAGGATTGATAAGGCCTGCTATAGGGGTGACTGATAGGTTTATATGTGCAGTGATTAGGATAGATATAGTGAACCTATATCTAAGTAAGGGGTGCATGCACCACCTTACACAGGCTGCAGTAGCAGACCTGTGGTGTCATTTTGAATGGTCTCTCAGGGGTGGCATAATACATGCTGCAGCCCCTGGGAGGCCTCTGGGGTACCTATGCCCTGGGTACATAGTATACCATATACTAGGGACTTATAAGGGTACCCCAGAATCCAATCTGGAGTGTACCTAAAGTACATGCAATCAATTTAGAGGAGAAAGCAGATAGACTGGGGTCCTGAATAGCAGGATCCCAGTCAGACTAAGTCGAAAACAGTGAACCATCAGCAAAAAGTGGGGGTAACTATAAGAAGCAGATCCTACTCTCCTACAGGGAGCACTTGCACTTTGGCACTGAACAGCAGTGGCAAAGTGCCCAAAGCATCTAGACCAGCAAAACGGAGTCCAACACACAGCAAAAACACAGTAGGCAAAGGCAAAAATGCAGGGGAGACCCACACCAGTGGTGCCAGGTCTAACACAGAGGCTTACGGCAAAGGTAATGATTTATGGGAGGGGGTCTATATTGAGGCTGTCCTTCATTCTGGGAAAGTAACGTATGGACGAGATGTTGCTTTTAGAGATGGATCTCGGGTGCCTTTTAGAAGAGAAGAATTGATGGAACTTGTCAGATCTGGATGGGGATGAAGGCATATGTACTCAAATCGTAGACAGAGAGAAAACCTGTTTGTATTTACTTCTCACTGTTCTTTCTAATTTTCATCCTACTTCAAAGTTATTTCTGCTGCTTCACTTTCACACGAACAGGTCCACAAAATGATACAGAGTCTGCACAAAATCCTCAGCAAACTACACTACGATGCAGAAGGAATTCATTTGATGACATATTTTAGCATAATAAATCAATGGCGCTGTAATAGTGTACCACCTACAAACACTAAACAAGGACAAAGTACATCTATAAAGGCCCCAGAAAACTGTCCAGCACATGAACCCTATTTGAAACACCACTGGCGAGAAAGGAACACACACCAAACAATGATGCAGTTCAGTAAAGCTGTGCAGATGCATACTCAGGAAGCCTGTAATACCATTGTCCTGAAGAGAAGGTAGCAGAGGTGCTAACAAGGAAGAGGCATAAAAAGATATCTCCTCCAGTAGGAGAAACCTGGCATGATTCAAGCAGAATCTCATCATGAAAAGTCTAGTCACCATCTTAAGAGAAATCTGCTAGCCTGCAACCTGAAATCTGCTAGCCTGCAACCTGTACCTGCAAACTAAAAGGATTGAGGATATCGTGGAGGTGATTTACTGCATGAGAGGTGGTGCCTAGCCAGCTCATGCCTTTACTGCTGCAAACTAAATCACTACATAAAGGTCTGCCAAATATGCAAATGTTAATAAAGCCCACTGTCAGGTCAAAATCTAGCTGGATCTGTGGCTGACATCGTCATGTAAGGCTCAAAAGGCACTAACTCAGAAGATGAGTTTGTCATTGGTGGATCTGAATTTAACCAGCAGTAATTCGCCCTGTCCTGATGGAGTCCCAGTTGATCTATTTCAGATGCACAATACAGATTCTGGCCAGACCTGGGCACAGTTGAACAATCTCTTAACTTACTTTTGGTAATGGGCAAATATGTCAAAGCCAGGATAGGTTCTCTACATATAGCATTTATGGACCTCTCCTGTGCTTTTGTCTTGGTGAACGGGGGAAGCTCTGGGACCTGATGAAGAAGACTGGAATTAAAATATCCCTGGTATATCTTCTTAAGCGGCTGCACTGGGATACAACAACCAAAGTGCGTTACGAATAAAATGGAGACTGTACCCAACTTATCCAAGTCAATCCGAGGAGTAAGGCAGGAATGCATTTTAGCTATATTTTTATTTTTATTTTGTATTAGCACCCTTGATTCAGTGCTTACTAAAACTGGAAAAGATCTACCTAAGGTTGGGAGTCGTTCAGTCGCTGTCCTTCTCTTCCCTTACGATGCAGTTTTAATCGCACATACGGCAAACGGCCTTCAGATTTTGTTCAACTCCTTCAATGATTTTACGAGCAACCTTGACTTAAAAGTGAATATCCCAAAATCTTACATTATGGCCTGTGGTCCTAAAAATACCCTCACATGAAAAATCTTAATGGGGGATCTCCACAGCCAAGGTTCCCAACTTTAACTACTTAGAAATACTATTTAACGCTAACCTAGAATGGGGCAACCTACTAACTCAAAAGGCAAAGAAGTTTGCGGGGGCATGTAAGGCAGTTTTCGGATTTGCAAAGAAGTTAGGCAATAAGCCAATTAAAGAAATGATATCGCTGTATAAAAGTAAATGTCTCTCCACCGGGACATATGGGGCAGGAGTCTGGGGCTATGTCAACCAGGGAAATTTGCCCAAAACTACAGCTAGTTACATTACACACACAGAATTGGGTGTCCACTGTAGGAGAGTAGGATCTGCTTCACATGGGTACCCCCACTTTTTGCTGATGCTTCACTGTTTTTCGACCTTAGTCTGGCTGGGGCCCTGCTAATCAGAACCCCAGCCTAGCTGCTTCCTCTTTAAAATGGTTTCCATGTGCCTTAGGCACATCTCTGATTGGAATCTGGAGTGCCCTTATAAGTCCCTAGTATATGGTATACTATGTACCCAGGACATAGGTACCTCAGAGGCCTACCAGGGGCTGCAGCATGTATTGTGCCACCCCTGGAAGGCCATACAAACTGACACCACAGGTCTGCTACTGCAGCCTGGGTAAGGTGGTGCATGCACCCCTTACTGTGATATAGGCTACCTATATCACTATAATACATACACACATATAAACCTATAAGTCACTCCTATGGCAGGCCTTATCAATCCTGAAGGCAGAGTGCGTGGTTCCTATGTGAGAGGGTGCCCCGGCATGAGCAGGGCCCCTCTGCAGCGTTCGGAGACCCTTCTCTGATGCTGTTTGTAGTGCAGCCTGACCATATACTCTTAAGCGCATTATAACCTCGCGTTAAATGCTAACTTTGGGATGGCTGCACGGAAACATGTCGTGTTTGGTATCAAACATCTTGGAATACTACGCCCCCGCCAGTTCTGGCGGCGGGGGTAGCATTCCACCCTTCTAGAGGGAAAGACATGTACACACCGGTATACCCGGTGCTGACTTTCCAGAGCCCTGGCATCACAAAATGGATGCCGCTGCCACAGACACGAGTCTGGCCTCCTGCTGCTGACCGAAACTCCAGCAGGGGAGGCCTGGACAATAGGTTTCCTGTCCCAGGGAGGTGTGACCACCTCCCCAGACAGGATAGTGTGTATTGGGGCTGGGCGGGAGCACTCTCGGGTGCTTTGAAATCCTGCATTGGGGGCACACTTGGTGTCCCTGTGCATACCCCAGTTCAAACCGGCTCAGGGGCTTCCAGCCCCTGCTCTGGCGCAAAACTGGACAAAGGGATAGGGGTGTAACCACCCCTCTGCCCTGGCCCTCCCATAGGTGGGGCCACAGAGTATGTCCAACCCCCTACCTTAGTATAAGTAGGGGAACCCACTCCTTAGGACTTTAGATTTACCTGGACGAAACTCTGACACAGAATCCTGGACCTTCGACGCTCTACTTCAAGATTAGAGGACTGAAGAATCTCCCTTGGGGTCAAGGAGTGACTCCCCTGCTTGGCAGGCACCAAACAAGCAATTGTCCGGTCTGCATCGCTGAAGCTCCCGTCGGACGCCGAAGTCTTTGCATCACCAGAGGTGGATTTCCAGACTTCCCCGAGGCTGCCCTGAGTCCCCAGCAAAGCTGAGGCCCGTAGCTGTCGTGGGTAACGTGGAACCGTGACCCCTGGACACCGAACGCATTTGCAAGTGCATCCTCTTCTGGGTCTCCCATGAAATCGTGCTTTGGGCTCTGAGTAGCCCCAGCCTCCAGCACCAACTGCACCAAAGATCACTGGCCTCCATTTCACGAGTGTCCTGTGAGCCAGCTCCACGTGCATCGTCTCAAGGCTCCTTCGCGGTCGCTAGTCCGTTGGCTAGTAGGCCCTCCCGAAGGTCAATCTTTTTCTGCTTGGGCTCCCTGGTTGCTCCAGGTGTGCCCTGACTTATCCTCGCTGGGTGAGTCCCCCAGACCTTGCTGGTCTGCAACATTGTCCTTCTTCTATTTCCACGAGACTTGCCGTTGCCAAGGCTTGTTGGGTCCAATCCGGTCGCCGACACCCCTGCAATCGACAGACGTCGTGGGACAGCTCGAATCCAGCTCCTGGTTGTCATCGACGCCTCCTGGACCTCGTGGCTGAAGAGTCAAGATGACCGTCAACCTACCTGAAGCACTCGACATCGGTGGGCATCTGCTCATCGCCTTCCTGGTCACTGGATAGTGACCCAGACTCTGTCCCCTCTGCTTTCAGGTTCTTCAGATCTTCGATCCACCTTTGGATCCACCCGAACACTTTCGACTTGGTCGCCAGCAGCACTTTTCAGCAGATCGCCATAGAAAGCGACGACGAAACCCGACCCCGAAAGACACCTATGCACCCGGCTCCCCTGGGTGAGGTAACTCGAGTACTCCGGGGCTCCCGTGGGTATTGACACTAGAACAGCCTAGTTCTCAAAGGGTTTGCTCCAAGTCCTCCTCTAAGTGTCCCTTTTCTTTTAAATTCTAATCGCGACTTTCCCCATAGAAGTTAACGGTGGTTCGCGGTTGTGTTCATACACTGCACGTGTCCCCCGTGGGTCCCCTGTGTCACTGCCTTGGGTGGTTCCTTGTGGTCCAAGCACTTCTACAGGCTCTAGGCCTTGTGTCTAGCTCAGTCGTGGTTCTTATACCACTTTATTGGTATATGGTTTGGTACGCCCCTGGGGCTCAAACGTGTATTTGTGCTATTACTGTAGATAACTAACTTATACTTTATGTACTTCGAACTCTAGCCTCATAAAGAGACTATAGGGGTGTGTTTAGTAATAAATACATATATTTTGAATATATACCTGGTGTGGTCCTCTTTCATTTGGTCACTCAAGAGATTATAGACTGGTAAAACAAGCTGCTTTACATTCCTTCAAGACTTAGCCTGAAGGCTGCTCTCCATAGCTACCACTAGGATAGCTTTCAATAAAGGTTGTCTTTAACCTATCTCCAATAAGGGGTTGTTTGGACTGGTGCAAGGTGCCCACTATAATTAGTGGACAGCATATGCCAGGCCAACTTCTCACATTGGTGTGCAGCGTGTGGGATTCCAGCTTGCTATTGTTTTACCAGATAATCTCAATTGAATTGATCAACTGAAAACCACTAAGGGTACCTAAGGTACATATAAATCAAGCTTAGTAATACAGTAAGTTCTACTGAACTTAGAGTTGTGTGTTAAGGGACAGCACACCCTTTCTACAACTCAAGAGAGTTTAGTAGGCCACACTAGAGTAGGTAGTGCATACACCACACCTCACTAGTAATGTCTTCAAAGCCAGGACCCATGTGAGTCCTTGCCAGAAGCCAGTGGGCTTCTTCCCTCCAAGTATGATAAACTCCCATTCTTGGAATTGAGAGCATTATGCAATACTAGGAAGTTGAAGGCAGGCAAAAGTGCCAGCACCCAACACCTCAGGGAGGTGTTACTAGCTGATGATCTCAGCAGGCCCCTAGGGTCTGAAGGGGTAGGCAAAGAGGGTGGGGCAGAAGATGAGGAAGGGGCCAGGGGTGAAGAAACCCAGGCCCCCCCCCCTCTGAAACTGGCCAGGAAGGTGAAAATGACCTTGTCCTGGAAAATCCAATTCCTCCTGTGGAGGAGGAGGAGGAGGATCAGAATGACCTCCCCTTTGTTCCCCCAGGAAGAGTTCTGAGTGTGCCCAGAAGGTCTAGGTCTCCTTCTCAGGAGTCTAACCACTCTGACACCTCAATAGGGACCTCTGTCTCCTCTCATAGGAGGGAATCCTCTCATGAGAGGAGAAAGAGACTGATTCAATATGAGCAAACTCAGCTTGAACTCAGGAAACAGCAATTGGCTATAGACAGGGAGTCCCTAGATCTCTATAGAGAGAGACAAAAGTTGGGACTAGAGTCCCATGGTGGCAGCAGTTTCCCCAAAGATAGGGAAAGGTCTTATGACCATAGAAACCTGAGCAAGATTGTCCCTCCCTACCAGAGTGGGGATGACATCCACAAATGGATAACTGCTCTAGAGAGGGCCTGTAAAGTACAGAGGGTCCCTCAGGAGCAGTGGGCAGCAATCTTGTGGCTCTCCTTTGCAGACAAAGGTAGAGACAAGCTCCTCACTGTTAGAGAGGAGGATGCTGATAATTACAAAGTCTTGAAGAGTGCTCTAATTGATGGGTTTGGCCTAACCACTGAACAATACAGGTTAAAGTTCAGGGATACCCAAAAAGCACAGACTCAAGACTGGGTGGACTTTGTTGATTGTTCTGCCAAGGCTCTGGAAGGTTGGTTATTGGGCAGTAAGGTATGTGACTTCACAGGATTGTACAATCTGATAATGAGGGAGCAGATTCTTAATAACTGTCAAAATCAGCTGTTGCATCAGCACCTGGTAGACTCTGATCTGACCTCTCCCCAAGAATTGGGAAAGAAGGCAGACAAATGGGTCAGAACCAGGGTGAAGCAGAAGGTACAGAACCAAGGTGGTGACCCTAAGAAGCAAGATTCGAAAACCTCTGATAAGGGTGGGGAGAAGGGTAAAGATCAAAAGTCTTCACAAGGCCCCCAAAAATCTTCTTCAGGTGGGGATTCACAGTCTACCAAAGGGAAAGGCCAAAGGAAGCCATGGTGCAAGGTCTGTAAGCAAAAGACCCACTGGACCAGTAATTGCACCAAGTCCAAAGACTCTACTCCAGCCCCCACCAATGCCCTTAAGGCACCTGCTCCCCCTAGTGCAGTTACAGTTGGTGGTGGGACTATACAAGCCAAGGGTTTAATAGGGTTGACCCTGGGTAAAGAGATGAGCTCTGACCTAGTCAGAGAACTCACTCAGGCTGTCCTAGTCTGTGATGGAGGCATGGATATGACCTCCTCTGTGAGTCCCAGTAATCTGGGCAAGTACAGACAACAGCCTTTAATCAATGGAAGAGAGGCTTTGGCATTTAGGGACACAGGGGCAAGTGTCACCATGGTGACACAAGACCTTGTGAATCCTGGGCAGATAATACTTGGTGAAATGTACCAAGTGACCAATGCTAGCAACGTCAGAACAGACCATACTCTGGCAGTTGTTAACTTCTCCTGGGGAGGGGTAACTGGCCTTAAGAACCTACCCGTTGAACCTACCCGGTGCAGACCTACCCGTTGAATGCTTGCTTGGCAATGACTTAGAAACTTCAGCTTGGGCAGACTAGGAGCTCAGGACCCATGCAGAAATGCTGGGGATCCCTGCAGATGTGTTTGCTGTGACCAGGTCACAAGCCAAAATGTCTAGCACTGAACAGGCCTTGGATTCTGGAATAATGGACCAAGTGCCCTCCAAGAAGAGGAGTAGTAGGGTAAAGGCAGTGCCTTCCCCTTGGCTCAGAAGGAAGATCAGTCCCTTGAGGGGGATGATCTCAGTCCTGAGGAAGGAACTGTCCCAGAGGAGCTTGAACCTGACCAGGTTGAGTTCTTGGGGACAGGGGGACCTTCCAGGGCAGATCTGAGCCAGGAGCAGCAGAGCTGCCCCTCTCTTGAACCCCTCAGACAGCAAGCTGCTGCTGAGGCTGCTGGGAAAGCTAGTGGTCCCCATACTGTGTATTGGGATGATGGACTCTTGTACTCAGAGTGTAGAGACCCCAAGCCTGGTGCTACCAGGAGGTTGGTTATACCTTTGAAGTTCAGGGGCTTCCTATTGACCCTAGCCCATGATATTCCCTTAGCAGGTCACCTGGGCCAGAACAAGACTTGGGACAGAATTGTCCCTCACTTTCACTGGCCCCACATGTCTGAAGACACCAAGGAGTTTTGTCGCTCCTGTGTAACCTGCCAGGCCAGTGGCAAGGCAGGTGGCACTACAAAGGCCCCCTGATACCACTACCTGTGGTGGGGGTTCCCTTTGAAAGGGTGGGGATTGACATTGTTGGTCCCATGGATCCCCAAACAGCATCTGGGCACAGGTTTATCCTGGTGGTAGTGGATCATGCCACCAGGTACCCAGAGGCTATTCCCCTTAGGACCACTACAGCACCTGTGGTGGCAAGGGCCCTCCTGGGAATTTTCTCAAGAGTGGGCTTCCCTAAGGAGGTTGTATCAGACAGGGGTGCAAACTTTATGTCTGGATACTTAAAAGCAATGTGGAAGGAGTGTGGAGTGACTTACAAGTTCACCACACCCTATCACCCACAATGCAATGGTTTAGTTGAGAGATTCAACAAAACCTTGAAGGGCATGATTAAGGGCTCCCAGAAAAGCTTAGGCGAAGATGGGACATACTCTTGCCCTGCCTTTTATTTGCGTACAGGGAGGTGCCTCAAAAGGGGTTGGCTACAGCCCTTTTGAACTTTTGTTTGGTCACCCTGTCAGGGGTCCACTGTGCTTGGTGAAGGAAGGATGGGAGTTACCTCTCAAGCCCCCAAAGCAAGACATGGTGGACTACGTACTTGGTCTCCGCTCCCGGATGGCTGAGTATATGAAAAAGGCAACTAAAAACCTTGAGGCTAGCCAGGAACTTCAAAAGGCCTGGCATGACCAAAAGGCTGTACTGACTGTTTATCAGCCAGGACAGAAGGTGTGGGTGTTGGAGCCAGTGGCCCCAGCAGCTCTCCAAGACAAATGGAGTGGACCCCACACCATTGTTGAACAGAAGGGTGAGGTTACCTACTTAGTAGACCTAGGAACACCCAGGAGTCCCCACAGGGTTCTCCATGTCAACAGGTTAAAACCATATGTGGACAGGGCAGACATGGGCTTGCTCATGGCTACTGATGAGGGACAGGAGGAAGAGAGTGACCCACTCCCTGACCTGCTCTCACAGAACCCTGGTGATGGGTCAGTGGATGGTGTAGCCTTGGCAGGCAGCCTCACTACCCAGCAGCAGACTGATTGCAGACAGGTGCTCAATCAGTTCAGACACATATTCTCACTGACACCCAGTCAGACTACCTGGTGCACTCATGAAGTGGACACTGGGGACAGTCTGCCTATTAAAAATAAGATTTATAGGCAACCTGACCATGTCAGGGACTGTATCAGGACAGAAGTCCAGAAGATGTTGGATTTGGGAGTTATTGAACCCTCAGATAGCCCTTGGGCTAGTCCAGTGGTCCTTGTGCCAAAACCTCACACCAATGGTGGGAAAAGAGAGATGAGGTTTTGTGTGGACTACAGGGGTCTCAATGCAGTCACTAGGACTGATGCCCATCCAATACCAAGGGCAGATGAGCTAATAGACACTTTGGCCTCAGCCAAGTATCTAAGCACATTTGACCTGACAGCTGGCTACTGGCAGATCAGACTAGCTGATGATGCAAAGCCAAAGACAGCATTCTCAACCCCTAGTGGGCATTATCAATTTGTGGTGATGCCCTTTGGTCTGAAGAATGCACCTGCCACTTTTCAGAGGCTGGTGAATACAGTCCTTACAGGTCTGGAAGCCTATAGTGCAGCATATCTAGATGATATTGCTGTCTTTAGCTCCACCTGGGAGGATCACCTGGTCCACCTCAGAAATGTTTTACAGGCCCTGCAGAAAGCAGGCCTGACTATCAAGGCCACCAAGTGCCAGATAGGGCAGAGTCAGGTTGTGTACCTGGGCCACCTTGTGGGTGGAGGCCAGGTTCAACCACTGCAGAGCAAGATCCAGACCATCATGGACTGGACTGCTCCAACTACCCAGACTCAGGTGAGAGCCTTCTTAGGCCTGACTGGGTACTATAGGAGATTTGTCAAGGGGTATGGATCAATAGTGACACCCCTGAATGACTTAACTTCCAAGAAAATGCCCAAAAAGGTTCAGTGGACAGTTAGCTGTCAAAAGGCATTTGATGACCTGAAGCAGGCCATGTGCACTGCTCCCATTCTACAGAGTCCTGATTACTCCAAGAAGTTCATTGTTCAAACTGATGCATCTGAATTGGGGGTAGGGGCTGTACTGTCACAATTGAATGATGAAGGTCAGGATCAGCCAGTAGCTTTCATTAGCAGAAGGCTGACCCCTAGAGAGAAACGTTGGTCAGCCATTGAGAGGGAGGCCTTTGCTGTGGTCTGGGCTCTGAAGAAGTTGAGGCCATACTTGTTTGGTACTCACTTCCTTGTTCAAACAGACCATAAGCCCCTCTTATGGCTAAAACAAATGAAGGGTGAAAACCCCAAACTGCTTAGGTGGTCCATTTCCCTACAGGGGATGGACTTCACAGTGGAACATAGACCTGGGAGTAACCATGCCAATGCAGATGGACTCTCTAGGTACTTCCACTTAGAACATGAAGACTTAACTGGGCAAGGTTAGTTTAATGTCCCTACGTTTGGGGGGGTTGTGTAGGAGAGTAGGATCTGCTTCACATGGGTACCCCCACTTTTTGCTGATGCTTCACTGTTTTTCGACCTTAGTCTGGCTGGGGCCCTGCTAATCAGAACCCCAGCCTAGCTGCTTCCTCTTTAAAATGGTTTCCATGTGCCTTAGGCACATCTCTGATTGGAATCTGGAGTGCCCTTATAAGTCCCTAGTATATGGTATACTATGTACCCAGGGCATAGGTACCTCAGAGGCCTACCAGGGGCTGCAGCATGTATTGTGCCACCCCTGGAAGGCCATCCAAACTGACACCACAGGTCTGCTACTGCAGCCTGGGTAAGGTGGTGCATGCACCTCTTACTGTGATATAGGCTACCTATATCACTATAATACATACACACATATAAACCTATAAGTCACTCCTATGGCAGGCCTTATCAATCCTGAAGGCAGAGTGCGTGGTTCCTATGTGAGAGGGTGCCCCTGCATGAGCAGGGCCCCTCTGCAGCATTCGGAGACCCTTCTCTGATGCTGTTTGTAGTGCAGCCTGACCATATACTCTTAAGCGCATTATAACCTCGCGTTAAATGCTAACTTTGGGATGGCTGCACGGAAACATGTCGTGTTTGGTGTCAAACATCTTGGAATACTACCCCCGCCAGTTCTGGCAGCGGGGGTAGCATTCCACCCTTCTAGAGGGAAAGACATGTACACACCGGTATACCCGGTGCTGACTTTCCAGAGCCCTGGCATCACAAAATGGATGCCGCTGCCACAGACACGAGTCTGGCCTTCTGCTGCTGACCGAAACTCCAGCAGGGGAGGCCTGGACAATAGGTTTCCTGTCCCAGGGAGGTGTGACCACCTCCCCAGACAGGATAGTGTGTATTGGGGCTGGGCGGGAGCACTCTCGGGTGCTTTGAAATCCTGCACTGGGGGCACACTTGGTGTCCCTGTGCATACTCCAGTTCAAACCGGCTCAGGGGCTTCCAGCCCCTGCTCTGGCGTGAAACTGGACAAAGGGAAAGGGGTGTAACCACCCCTCTGCCCTGGCCCTCCCATAGGTGGGGCCACAGAGTATGTCCAACCCCCTACCTTAGTATAAGTAGGGGAACCCAGTCCTTAGGACTTTAGATTTACCTGGACGAAACTCTGACACAGAATCCTGGACCTTCGACGCTCTACTTCAAGATTAGAGGACTGAAGAATCTCCCTTGGGGTCAAGGAGTGACTCCCCTGCTTGGCAGGCACCAAAGAAGCAATTGTCCGGTCTGCATCGCTGAAGCTCCCGTCGGACGCCGAAGTCTTTGCATCACCAGAGGTGGATTTCCAGACTTCCCCGAGGCTGCCCTGAGTCCCCAGCAAAGCTGAGGCCCGTAGCTGTTGTGGGTAACGTGGAACCGTGACCCCTGGACACCGAACGCATTTGCAAGTGCATCCTCTTCTGGGTCTCCCAAGAAGTCGAGCTTTGGGCTCCGAGTAGCCCCAGCCTCCAGCACCAACTGCACCGAAGATCACTGGCCTCCACTCCACGAGTGTCCTGTGAGCCAGCTCCACGTGCATCGTCTCGAGGCTCCTTCGCGGTCGCTAGTCCGTTGGCTAGTAGGCCCTCCCGAAGGCCAATCTTTTTCTGCTTGGGCTCCCTGGTTGCTCCAGGTGTGCCCTGACTTATCCCCGCTGGGTGAGTCCCCCAGACCTTGCTGGTCTGCAACATCGTCCTTCTTCTATTTCCACAAGACTTGCCGTTGCCAAGGCTTGTTGGGTCCAATCCGGTCGCCGACACCCCCTGTAATCGACAGACGTTATGGGACAGCTCGAATCCAGCTCCTGGTTGTCGTCGACGCCTCCTGGACCTCGTGGCTGAAGAGTCAAGACGACCGTCAACCTACCTGAAGCACTCGACATCGGTGGGCATCTGCTCATCGCCTTCCTGGTCACTGGCTAGTGACCCAGACTCTGTCCCCTCTGCTTTCAGGTTCTTCAGATCTTCGATCCACCTTTGGATCCACCCGAACACTTTCGACTTGGTCGCCAGCAGCACTTTGCAGCAGATCGCCATAGAAAGCGACGACGAAACCCGACCCCGAAAGACACCTATGCACCCGGCTCCCCTGGGTGAGGTAACTCGAGTACTCCGGTGCTCCCATGGGTATTGACACTAGAACAGCCTAGTTCTCAAAGGGTTTGCTCCAAGTCCTCCTCTAAGTGTCCCTTTTCTTTTAAATTCTAATCGCGACTTTCCCCATAGAAGTTAACGGTGGTTCGCGGTTGTGTTCATACACTGCACGCGTCCCCCGTGGGTCCCCTGTGTCACTGCCTTGGGTGGTTCCTTGTGGTCCAAGCACTTCTACAGGCTCTAGGCCTTGTGTCTAGCTCAGTCGTGGTTCTTATACCACTTTATTGGTATATGGTTTGGTACGCCCCTGGGGCTCAAACGTGTATTTGATTTGTATTCCCCAGCACACGCAAATCATAAAAAATTAGTTATTTTCAGTCGTCAATCATATATATAGAAGTCGAAGAGTTTCGCTGATTTTCCTTTCTTTAATCAATTCTCAGAATAAGTAACGCGTTCCCAAGCCAACACGTAGTTTCGTCGCTCAGTAAGTTTGTACATGCGACTTGTTCACAGCTGAACGGTTCCACTATGTTTCAGTTCTAATATGACGATAATTCCAAGTCACATTAACCTTTGGCGTGAAGTGAAATGCAAGGTTTCCAATATATCGCTGGGCGATAAACGTAGCTGTGATGCCCGTAAAGCGCTTCCTGAATTTGAGAAAGAGCCGCCGCTCACGCGACTCGTGCCCACGCCGGTCTCCTCGAGTGCTCGCACTCGAGGAGACCGGCGTGGGGCACGAGTACGCTGAACGGCGGCTCTTTCTCAAATTCAGGAAACGCTTTACGGGGCATACACAGCTACGCTTATCGCCCAGCGATTATATTGGAAACCTTGCATTTCACTTCACGCCAAAGGTTAATGTGACCTGGAATTATCGTCATATTTAGAACTGAAACATAGTGGAACCGTTCAGCTGTGAACAAGTCGCATGTACAAACTTACTGAGGCGACGAAACACGTGTTGGCTTGGGAACGCGTTACTTATTCTGAGAATTGATTAAAGAAGGAGAAAATCAACGAAACTCTTCGACTTCTTATATATATGATTGACGACTGAAAATAACTAATTTTTATGATTTGCGTGTGCTGGGAATACAAATCACTGTGTTTTGTTGCTTTTTTGGCCTCAAAAGAATCTAGGGAGGTGGGTGGTTCTCCTTAACCCTTTAGCACCGCCAGTACTTGGAGCATTTTCTTTTAAATAATGAGTGAAACTACCTAGTGGCGCCTGTACCCTATCACTTATACCACCAGATCTCACTTTGGAATACGCTCAAACGTGTATTTGTGCTATTACTGTAGATAACTAACTTATACTTTATGTACTTCGAACTCTAGCCTCATAAAGAGACTAGAGGGGTGTGTTTAGTAATAAATACATATATTTTGAATATATACCTGGTGTGGTCCTCTTTCATTTGGTCACTCAAGAGATTATAGACTGGTAAAACAAGCTGCTTTACATTCCTTCAAGACTTAGCCTGAAGGCTGCTCTCCATAGCTACCACTAGGATAGCTTTCAATAAAGGTTGTCTTTAACCTATCTCCAATAAGGGGTTGTTTGGACTGGTGCAAGGTGCCCACTATAATTAGTGGACAGCATATGCCAGGCCAACTTCTCACATCCACTACTTGGAGGATCAGGTGAGGATTGCACCTCTGCTCTTAGGGATAAAATGATGGTCCTCAACCAAGACCGGTTTCACCCGCCTGGTCCTGGAGCGCTGTATTAGGCTAGATAATGTGGCTTTAATTCCCTGGCTCACCTAAGTTAAGCAAGCCTTTTAAGACCTTGGTGAACCTATCTTTTTTAATTAACCTCACAGTATCAAAGCTAACACCAAGGGGACAGTAAAGAACTTATTTTACAAGTCCCAAAATAATGCTAGAATAGGAAGATCTCTAGCCATGGACTCCGCTATGCACCGATCTTGATTACTGATCAGGTGGAACCATATTTACTGTGGATCACACTCCTTGAATATTGATTCTATCATACACACCTGAGATTATGCACAGTGCACTTTCTACTTGCCTTTCTGTTAACAGGTTGCTGGTCTATTTCCTTGTCTTGTTGACTGTGTGACTCCCTCTCACAACAATTGATGACTCATTTTATGCATTTTTGTCAATTGTATAGTAATCCGAGAATAAGTTTTCTGCACCCTATTTTGCGATCCCAATGTATCATATCCCATAAAGGTTTGCAATTTTTACACCGTTTAGAAAAAAAGTCCATCTGCTATTCAGTGATTAGCTATATCCGGAGGGTGTTAAAGATCAGGAAGAAATATGCCCTTGGAGAAGGCTAATTTTAATGATCTCCATCAGTTTACTCACATGCTTTTTTCAAATTATGATCAGAAAGTTAGATTCATTGGTTTGGAGCTTCTTTTATTTTGTTTTTTTCTCCTTGGATTCTGTATTCTGTAACACGTACGTTGAGTTGATTTGATTTAGCTAATTTCTGTGATTTGATTTTAGTATATTTTAAGGGTTTTATATTTCTTTTAAGGCATTTGATGTATAACATCTTATAACCAGGAAGGATGCCCCACTCTTCTCTTATAACACAGCAGAACCTTTCTTGAGGTTTTTGTTGTAAGGTTTATGCTGAGGGAGCCCCCCGGTTTGTATTGCGTCCTTACCACACATGCAGTGTTCTGAACCCGCAGTTTGTGCTACACTATACATTATGAAATGTCTGTACATATGTAATGGAATTTATCTTTGTTTTATGTTGATGTCTTCCATGTGTTTTTACGCTGTTGTTTTTATGTGCTTTTATGGTCAGTTGTGACCAAATAAAGTGCGTGATTGACTGACTGAAGTGGCAGTAATTCTAAGTGCCACATACAAGTGCATGAACTGGAAATCCTGGCACTCATTGACAAGGGATATCTGTCAACATTTTACCTCTAGAATAGTTCTTAACAATGAAGACTGCATCCCTTGCTGAGCACACCCACTAAAACGTACACCTACTTAGGTGTTCATCTATATCCTCTGACAGCCATCTCAATTGCAGATTTCAACATAATGCTAACTTGCTAAGTGCCCCGCCAAAAAAACATTTAAACTCATTAAATTTGCTTTCATTATAAGGGCATAAGAGCATGTGAAGTAGATGACATACATACTGGAGAAATGTAAACCATTGTCCGTCCACCAGAATGAGCTAGCTCCACAACAAGGAGATCATGCTACACATTGGTAACACTATGCACCCTTTACACTGATACACCAGAGAATACCATTCTAGGGACATTCCATGGTAGATTATGATCCCATGAACTGGATCAGGCTAATGTCATTGAGAAAGCCTATTACCTAATTCACCGTATTTCAACTAGAAGAAGGTAAATGAAGGGCATCTGAAGGGAAAGAAGCATCATGTCAACCATCAATAATATCAAAGATATAATTTCCGATCTTAATACCACTGAATGGTTTTGAAAATGGAATTGATATGCTGTCTTAGAGCAGCTTCATCTCCACCAGAACCTCAAGTATATAACCTCCTTCTTGATACACATAGAAACTTCCTACTACAAAAGGTTCAGCTTCAGAATTTCTATACTGACAGCATTTTTGAAGAAGGCAATGGAGGGAGCAAAGGAGGCATTTTGGGTGGTAGACAGTGCCCCATTAAATGTACCTTTGTAAAGCTCACGTTAAACCCTTATGACATCTTGCACTGAATAACCACTGGTGTTTACTGTTACCCAATTCAATGGTGCTCATTTTACCAACCTCAAAAATATGAATGACTGAGTAGAACTGACAGGATTCAAACTAGTAACCATAAAGTCAAACACAGATTATCTGAGTGGATGCAGTAGTCGACTGAGCCACTAGAATGAACTGAACACTAAAGCAGCAAATTCTAATTTATGAAATCCAGTCTCAAGATTTTGTACAAATCTCTATGGAAGACAGGGTCTCAGAATGTTAAAAAACTGTCACATCAAAATGTCCCAGAGGGGAAATATTTCCTGGGAGTGATGAACTTCTGTGGCTGGGTCATTTCAAATCCGGAGATCCACATAAAATTAGGGGATCTACAGACGGATAACTGACATACTTTGCAAGGAAAAGAGTTAATGGGATATCTCATGAATTCAACCACTTTAAGTCCCCAGCCCAATGGGGAAGTTACAGGTTTCTGCAATTAGTAAAATACCATATGAACAGCAGAAGACCAGAACTCTGCTCAGGAAGTGGTAGTATTTAGTGTTCTCTATGAGAATTGAAGACCACTCAATTATTTTGCCTGATGTTCCCCTTCCACCATGAAGTTTGATAGAACTATTCTCAGCGCCCATTGAAGGCATGGCACCTGTCTACCCTCACCTCTGATCTAGCTCATCTAAACAGCCAACAAAAAAGGATCAATGAGTACAAGACTCCCAGTTGATAAGCCCCTATCATTATGGCATCCTCAATGGCCTGACAATGTAGTCAATGCTTTTATTTTGCAAACTCTAATTGGACATATGCAATAAAAAATAAAGCACTAATTGCAGCTTTCCTACACTACACTACTCATGGACCTTTAATCAGGTGGACTGAATAAAAAAATGGGAAACTTTTGACATAACTTCTCACCAGACTATTTCATGAGTTTTATGCCAAATCATTGGAACAGATCATTCAGGGTCAAGGATGTATCTTTCACCACCTCTCCTTTTAACCATGTACTTAAATTGCAACTCACAGAAAGTAGGCAATGTCATCCATAACTTGACAATATAGGACAATGATGTACAAGTATACAATGGTTTAGTGATCACAAAATGACCTGAAGAGGAAGAAAAATCATCTTGGTGTGTGAATCAAGTAAAAATTAAGAGTTGTTTCTGTTTCTGTTATCTAGGAATAATCAAAGCACCCACATTTGGATAAAATTTACATAAAAATTGCACCTAGAACAAAACATACGGAGCAGTCATACGCTATGCAGCAAACATGCTTAAATGCACCCCAGAAACCCTGCTTACAAACCTTGACAGCACACTGCTTTTTGGGGACAGAAGTGTTTGGACTACACATTAGTGAACAACAACTCATGTGTTCATGAACATAGACAGTTCTGGAGAGGAGCAATGAAGGTTCCAACAGCTGTTTAATATGGCCACCTTGACGCAAATCGTGGCATCACTTCCCTGAATATCACCTGTTGCAAGATAGCACTGTGTTATGTAGCCAAGCATAACCCCAGAAACAAACCATCTGGTGGACAAATGTTGGCATGAATTGTCAAACATATCCCCAGAAACAAACCATCTGGCAGATAAATGTTGGTGTGAATTGCTATCAGACATAGACATGAGAACAAAATGGCAGGATGTGTAGCACCTAAACATCCCACCCAGGCTGGAGAAACATGCAGAGAAAAGACAACAAAAATCAAAAAATGTAATATGAAGGAATGCGGGGAAGCCTGGGACGAGAATGTGAACAGTCTAACATTCATTGAGTACAGACCAGTTTTCTCACTATGTAGCCTTATGAAGAGGAAATCGAAGTCTAGTGGAAAGACATACTTTTATTATGACCAGGTTCAATAACATCAACACAAATGACCAGAAGAAGAGATTACCATTAAAGATATATAGACTATGCACTCTACTTCTTCAACTACTCAAGAGTCCAAAGGAATCCATTTTTCTACAAAAACTTTAATCTTCCAATCAAAACTACTTGGAAACCACAATACACCTTCTAAGCAATGTTCCTTCAACGTGGCTAGACTCCTAAGCCAAGAGATCGCAGAATGAAAGAGAAGACTTATGAGCTAAGCATCATAGGATGGCAGTGCTTCAGCTGGAACTCAACAAAGAGTGAAGTGTAACAGGTTATCTAAGTTCCAAAGTAATTCACCTGAATTAATGTAGGATAGAGCAAAAACGGTGGAATAGAAGAGCAGTGCATCCAACACCACCTCACGACTAGAAAGATGGCTTTGGACGAATACGGCTGAGGTGGGGGTTTGCCCAGGGAACTGTGGACTGGCTTACATTCCCTTACAACCTCATGCCTAATCTCCCTCACATCTTTATCAAGTCCTTGTATGTCCAACTAGGAACAGCAACAATACTGAGACCCTGTTTAAAAGATAGCAAATGATTCAGCAAAGGACCCAGGGTCAGGTGACCTGACTCGTTATCAAGCAAATGGAATTGCTGGTCTTCTGCGCGCATCTTTACTTTTGCTTTGAGCTAGTTTCACCTTATTTTCACCTCCCACACCTTTTTACATACACATATCAAGATCGCCTCCATCCTGACTCCACCCGCATTTTAGCTCCTTTCCAATGAACTTTGCTTCTCATTTTTAACCACACACTGATTTAATGTTCCTGTTATTTATTGCATGCAAAGGACAGAACATTCAAATGCTAAATAAATAACTGAAGAGGAAAAGAAACAAATGAAAAAGACAAATTATATAAAAAACAGAGGGACCATCCTCTGATCCAGAATGCTGAACATATATCTGTCTGCACACAACATTCTAAATGAAAAATGAAAATATCCTTTAAATTTCATCACTTGCGATGTCAGCATAGAAAAACACCATAATGACTATTGCTGAGAATCTTAATTGCCAAGAATATTAGCCTTTATGTACGTTCAAATGCTTTGCGAAGAGCCTGAGGAGAGAACCTTCAGAGAAACTTGAGTTATCCTTATACCCAAATGAAACAAGAGAGACTCTGAAAGCACTGATAAACAAGATAAGAGGCATGCTATAACCACTTCCTCTAAGTCACTCTCAGAATCCTGCTTATCATCTACTACACTAGAGTGTACTACCACACCCTGCAGAGCAAACTGCACTTTTGTGTGGGTTGTGTGGAACCTGCTCATGAAATCATGTAAGGCTGCAGACATAGCTTCTTCCCAGGCTGAGACTTTATTACCCTTTTAACAATTCAAAGTCTGCCAAACAGCAAATGACCTTTGGCCAGCATCTGTTCTTTTGATGAGTATGGGTGTGTTCCTTTTCCCTGAAGCCCAGCTGCTTCTTTCAGGTTACTGGGTGTTCCTCTACACACACCAACACTCACAACACATTGTTGAGTAAAGTGTAGGACCACTTCCAATAGGCAGGGGAATGGAAGTGTTTTATATTATGTTATTATAGCTGTTTGCTACCCCTTGATTCACCTGTGTGGAATGAGAGGGACAAGGTCCCGAGTTCTTCCTAGTCCCTTGGTATGAATCAAGAGTGATGCAAGAAAAGGTGGTGAACTGGAGTGGGCTGTTCAGGCCTAGTCGTGGGTGTGTAAATGTGCTGAATGCTCCAAGCACAGTATTTCCAAATAAACACAACAGAGTCTTCCACATGATCTTTGGACATTGAAGGTACTGCATAATCCATATCACTCCTTCTAGTTAGGAGAGACAATGGATAGGTTTGCCATGTACCATTGCAGGGGTGTTACATCATATCAGGAAAAAATATATGGGGATTGCTGTTTCCAGGAATAAAGTCCACCCAGGCCTTTCTAAAAGCCACCTTAAGTCAATTGTCATATACATTCTATAGGAAGACTGCCTTTTCTGCATGGTAACCCCGTATTTTTCACCTTTTGTTGGACACTATATTTTTGCTGGCTTTAGAACTATGTGCACTTTAACCTCGCTAACCTGTGGTAAAGTGCTTGTGCTTCATCTTTAAACAAGGTCAAGTTGGCATATTCCTAATTGCTATAGTTCACCTACCTATAAGTCGCTAGTATATGGTACAAAATGTACTGAATACCTGTAAGTTAAAAGCTGGTAATGGACTGAAGCACCGACTGTGGCATCCGCTACAGTGACAGTGTAACATTATGGTTTCAGGCTTACCATTGTAGCCTGACTATAGCAGTGTAAAAAATGCCATCCGACCTGTTAAAATAAATCATTTTGATAGGTCAATACCTCACTTTTAAATATTAATACGTCATCCTCATGTAGGCCTTGTGGCCCACAAGGTAGGATTCAGGGTATTTAAAACTAGGACATCTAGAAATGTAATGTTAACGTCCTTACAGTGACTAACAGCTAAAAAAGTTATCTTCACTGTGGCAGGCCCAGCTGTCCTATGTAGAAAACTAGAGTACAGATTAAAATACTAATACTGGTTCTCTGAATTAGCACTAGCTAGAAAAATAATTAAACAATTATTTTTAATGGGTATTAGAAATCCAATTCAAAGACGAAGTTGGATTTTTAATGAATATTAAATAAACATACATTTTAGAAAGTTACCTTTTTCCTGAATGACGTTCCTGGAGGCTAATATGCATTTGCTCTCCAACTTCTCCCAACCAGTAATTAACATTTGAATAGGTGTGAAATTCCTCGAAGAAGCTACACAATGGGTCACTGCGGCCACTCCCAAAGGCTACAAGATGATACACGGAGACCACGCAAACAAACAAGGTGGAAGCATCACCATCATCTTCAAGGAAACCATCAGATGCACCATCACCAAAGATGACCCCATGCCTCTCATATAACACCTCAACTTCCTACTTCAAACTGACACGAAGACCAGGATAAGGGCACCCTTGCCTACAGACCCCCGGGACCCCAAGCAACATTCTCTGATGCCATCCCCAACCTCATTGCCCCCCTAGCAATCGACTCTCAACACTATGTTCCACTCGGAGACTTCAACTTCCACATCGACGACTACAACAATGCCAACTCCACCACCCTCCTGGAGAACCTGAACAACATTGTTCTCATCCAACTGGTCACCGAACCCATGCACAAAGTCGGACAGTCTTGACTCCATTTTCACCGCCAGCGACAGAATCAAATTCAGCCACACCACAGACCTCACCTGGACTGACCACACCATCTTACACTTCACCATCATCGACGCCCAGCACGACATCATTAGGCGTCAAATCTCCTCCCACCGCAGCTGGAACAAGGTCACCGAAACTCAGTGGTCACAGGCCCTCACCACCTCCCAACCCCAGGCCTCAACATCTTGGCCAGGCTGTCCAGAACTTCACCACCTGGATCACCGACTGCACCGAAAGAGTCGCCCCACTGAAATCTACAAAATCTAACAAGACCTCCAAACATGCCAGTTGGTACACCCCCAGAATTCAGGACCACCAAGCGCAACTGCCACCAACTAGAGAAACGAAGGCGCACCACTAAGGATGCTATTTAGCTGAACATCAGAGAGAGACGTATTGATCTCCCAGCTAGCACTACCTATTTTTCTCCCAGTTATTTGGCAATTCAAAGAATTAGACAAGGATGGCTCACTCACGTAATGTGACATGCTTCATCATTTCCCACCTTGTCCTCTCATATCACACATTTCTTCTCTATTGGTACTCTGCACTGACTACTTGCAGTATAGGGACTCACAGAGCCAGCCCTGACGAATGTCAATGGCAAATAGGCCAACCATAGGCAGAAACATGTTGGCATAAATATTTACCCATAAGATAGAGGCATAAATACCTTTTCATATACAGAGACGCATAGTGGGCATCACACCCATATATGCCTCCTGTAGTTACCCTTTTAGTAACCTTTTAAAATACCTAGGATACCACCTGAATAAAAGGACACTTTTGTGGTCTATCCTAAGGTATTATTAACCTGTCAACTGGATCATAGTATTATCCAGACATGATAAGTAATATCTAAGAACTCCCTTGGGTAAGCCCCAGTCTGTGGTCGAGTCCGCCCTGGTAGTACCGCCTTACCAGGGTGGGACGAGGTGGCAAATGATGAAGCTGACCAGTGGCAATTAGACCTGTACTGGGCCCTGATGTTGGCCTCTGCCTTACACCCTGTGAATCTGTAAGTGCCTGCCCTGAAGTCCTGGAGGGATTTGAGAAGTATACTCCTGTGGTGGATTGGGGCTTAAAGGCCTAAAGTCACAAGCTAAAACCTTTGACTAAAAATAACTTGGTTGATATATCCGATCCGCGCTCAATTGCTATCAGCCTCATATTGGGACTAGGTCCTGGTCTACCGCGACTATTGATATCATTGGCACTTTGTACTTCTTGGTGCTATTCCTACTTAAAACCTAATGAAATCATATCTCCAGTTCCCCTTATTGGATTTTTTATCATTTTTATGTCATTGCGTATAATACGTTTTACTCTATATTTCAAATTTTTTGCAATTTTTATTGTTTTGCATTTTTGACTTCATTACTGTTTTAGTACTGCATAAATACTTTACACTTTGCCCTAAGTTAAGCTTGTTTGCTGTATGCCATAGCTACCAGAGTG
This sequence comes from Calotriton arnoldi, assembly GCA_963921515.1. NCBI lineage: Eukaryota > Metazoa > Chordata > Amphibia > Caudata > Salamandridae > Calotriton > Calotriton arnoldi. The sequence goes on from CAWUFW010004328.1 coordinate 381,079, forward strand.
TTAAACTGAGGTTAATTTAGCGACTTTGAAGGTTCACAATGACGAGGTTTGTAATTGTTCCTTGGAATGGGTACTTATCTATCCTAAATAATTATCGAAGTTCTTACATGTTCATAAAGGTGTTTAACTCATACTGGCTCTACTGGGATATACATATACACAAAAGGAGTATAGTAGTGGAATAAGGATGGCCCCTGAATCCACTAAGTTTTTACACCTGTTCCTGCACTGAGGAGTTCCATATCAAAGCTAAGTCAAATTATAACAGAAGGCATTACAGATTGACTTTTCACATACATTCGACAGAGAAGTCAAGACTTCCCTTGTGAGTATTTAAGACTTATGAGCAATGTATGTTAGAACTCTAAATGCTTGTTTGGCAACACTCGGATGTTAAAGCATTAGTGTCCTGAATTATTTTATGGTATTTTGATTTCTTTCTGAATGACTGCACGTCCTGGGTCCTGCGCAATCTGTCACGAGGGTGAAACGCGCTGTAAAGTAGTGCTGAGGAGGATGAGATCTTCTTGATTCCTAAAAGCATAGGATAAATGTTTTGTGCCAGTGGAAATATTCTGGCACAAGACTAACTAACCTGTTTGAGAGGAAATTAAAATTTGCTGGTAGCTTAGGGTTAACTTGTGTCCAGGCTAATTGTCTGCATCCTGAGTTGTGTATCTAATATAAAGACTAATATTGATGCACTGTTTGTCTTGTTGCCACATTACACTACACTAGATTGCAAGGGACACATTAGACAGATCATTTCAAATACGTCCAGGAGAGCTTTGATAGTCCATATAATAAAGTATCAATGAAATTTCCAACTGTAATCATCACTTTCCATTCAACCTAACAACTTATTCAGTCATGTATAGATATATTTATGGGGCAAGCCATTCCAACAGAACCCAAATGAAGGTCTCCTGGTACCCCACACCCACGGCAGAGTCCCAAAGTCATATAGTTGGTAAAGTGTTGCCGTCTCAACAGCACATTCTTTCCTTGCAACAGGATACATCTCTGAGCAATAACAAACATGTTTTCCTAACCAATCCGCAATACCACTTGCACAGCATTACAGCAAACCTACATTTTCACTTGAGGCACAGCTCAACAGACCTCTCATCTGGCTAAGAAGGGAGGCACTGCTGCGGCAGCTCTCTTCACTGAACTGAAGGTTTGCCAAGCAGGCACCATGTTTAAAGCACCCACTTAGTAAACTGTTTGCTTGGAGAAACCAAACTCCCAAAGGAAGAGTTTATTTTCTCTAAAAAACAAAATGGCTCCAACGTGCCATGAGCTTTCTCACTGCACATGGGTGCCAGTCTGTATTTACTATGCCTTTCTCTTCCATGCATAGTAGACACGGGCAGGGAAAAATAGTTAACAGTTGTCTCGCCCTCAGTAGGGTTGCCCCACCATCGGTCTTTTGGCAGGTGGGCCGTCAGGTCTGAGATTTACACTCACAGAACCAGAGGAGCTGTACTGGTGTAAACTTTGTGCAACTCTGAATAGAGCGGGGAGCTAAAGGTTTGGCAGGGTGGGAACACCGCCAATTTGCAACAGTGTAACCATTCTTTATGAGGCCCCAAAGTGAAGCCTTTATACTTGACTAAGAATATAGTCAAGTATAAAGATCCTTGACCTGTTCAGACACATTTTCTCCCCTTGCTTTCCATGTGCTTGATGGGGAACATGGTGGCCGCGTGTTGAGGCGGCCGCGGGCACTAGCGGGGGAAATGAAGCTGTGGATATTGTCAGGCTCCAAGGTGGAGGTGTAGGGGGGCGACCAGAGTTTTGCAAAGCAGGAAAACAGGCAAATCGCAATTTAAAAATGCTGGGGAAAGAAACAAAAAGTCAATAACCCAACCAATTAAAATAACACCCTTGCTCAAGTCATTTTTCCTTGTTCTACCCAGCCTGCAGAGAAGCGGAAGCTCTGAAGTAGAGATGTCTGTCAAAAGTGTGGGAATGGAGACATCTAATGTGGGTTTGAATGCTATCGAGAGCAGTATGAGTAGAGCCCCCCCAAATACTGACGAATGAGGTCGGAACCAACTCCGGAAGAGCCCAAATGAACACAGTCACAGTCCCTATTAGCAATAGGTTTGATGTTTTGGCAGACACTGAATCACTAGAGGAGGCTGAAGATCCTCATATAAGCAGGGATAAAAATGGCGGAGAGGGGCCCATGGGAAATGCAGAAGGCTCACTGATGAGTATTCTATTGGGGTTAAAGAAAGAAATTAAGAGCCACTTCGAAGTTTCGGAGGCTAATCAGGTCAGCATACAAGCTTCATGCTCCGAGTTAACACAAAAATTGGACGAGGTTGCCTCCCGCACTAATGCCTTGGAAGATGAGGTAGGATCGATTAAACAAGATGTCACAAAAATGCCACCGAGATCTTTAAGTTGGTTAAGCAAAACCAAAGCTTAAGGGATGATTTCGAGAGATTGGAGAATCATTTCCGAAGGAACAACTTAAGATTTTTGAATATTCCGGAAGCAGAGAAGGCCTTCATAATCAGCATACTCAGAAACACGATCCTAAAGGATAATAAGGATATCAATTTTGAGCAAGAGATCCAAAGAGCGCACAGGGAGCCCTTTCGCAGCAACCCCCAAAGGATTAAACCTAGGAAGATCTTGGTGAATTTTCTTTCATACACTGTTAAAGAAGTCATTCTTAGCGGGCCCTAAAAGATGGGCCATATACAGTTAAGGGATTCTCTGTAACAATAAGATCAGATATTTGCAAAATTACAGAACAGAGGCAATGGGAGCTGGCCAACAGAATGGAGGAACTACGGAAGCTGGGGGCCAAGGTTCAATTAAAATTTCCTGCAATGCTTCGCATAATGTGGGATAACCAAATGTATAATTACCACACTGTCGAGGATGTCGATGCATTAATAGATACAATAAATAAGAAAAAGGAACTTGTTAAAAGATAAGCAGTTGACTATGGACCGGCTGAGTCAGGAGATTCGATAACGCAACTTGGATCTGTTGAAGTGCGGCAAACCTATTTACTTTTCTTTTTTTTTTAAATATTCCCCCAATAGGCAGCCCATAAGGCATTTTTATGCCTACTAAGATAGGGAGGGTTCCCAAGGGCAGGGTTAGTGGGGAGGGGTGGGGTGGTGATGGTGCACAGGTGGGGAGCAGTGGGGTTCAAATTTAAAAATAAAGTTCTCATTATCATTTATCCAGGAAAGTCTTTTGTGAGTCGAATATGGAGCAGGAGGTGGGAACCAGAGAGGGGGGATGATGGCCAAATTCAGTAAAAGTATAGATATCCTCACCTGGAATGTGAATGGCCTCAGGTCGCGATCTAGGCAAAGGGTGGTGCTGAGGTATCTTGTAAACAGCCAGGCGCATATCATGGTCTTGCAGGAGATGCATCTGGTGGCAAGTGAGAGTAAGGAACTATTCTGTAGGTATGGTTGGGTTCAGAATTCTTTAGTTTCCGACCAAGCACAATGTTGTAAGGGGGTAGCGATCCTAATAAGAAGGGGAGCTGGGATTGAGGTTAAGTATTTTAGAACGGATAGCTCCGGTAGATGGGTCTTAGTTGGAATGAAATGTGAAGATTTTGAATTTACCTGTGTTGGTTTCTAAGGTCCTAACAGGGATGATCCACAGCATATTGTGGATTTGGAGCTAAAGCTAGTAGAGGCTACAGTTCCGTTGATTTTGGGTGGGGATTTCAATATTCTGCTGGATCCCATTTTGGATCGTTCCACACTAAGGAATAGTGCTCCGGTGCCTAAAACGAGACGTGCCCTTAAAAATATGATGCAAGATTTAGGGCTAGTAGATGTTTGGAGACATCTAAGAGGACAGTCGAGAGGGTATACTTACCACAGTAAAAAATATGGACATTACTCCAGATTGGATTATTTTCTGGTGGAAAGAGGCCTAGTGGTAAACATAAAAAAGATCATACACCATCCAGCTCATATCTCGGACCACTCAGCCGTCACAATGACATTACAGCTTCCAGGAACTAAGCCCAATATAAGGTGGACTTTAAAATGTGCTCTCCTCTTAGATGAGGAGGTGGTGCCTGCTCTAAAAAAAGGTCATATCACAGTACTTTTTGATCAATACGGGCACTGCTCCCCTAGGAGTAGAGTGGGATGCTTTTAAAGCATGCATCCGTGGGGTATTAAAAAGTCTCGGTTGTTCTAAGGGAAGAGAAGAGTGGGCAGAACTAGCAGGAATGGAAAAAGAAGTGGGTATCCTTGAGGCCTCTGTACAAACCTCAAGTGGAGGGGAAGATATGGAGTTGTTGTTAAGAAGACTTGAAGAGGCGCAGTTAAATTATAAAATCAAATTGGATTCTAAGTGTAAGGCAAGGTGGCTGGCTGGAAGTATGAGATAGTTTGAATATGGGGAGAAAGCCGGGGCACTATTGGCCTGAAAGGCCAGGGTAGAAAGAACTAGGAACACAATTAAAAAATTGGTAGGCCCTTTGGGTGAGGTGTTAGATAACTGGGAAGATATGCAGAATCATGTGGTCTCCCTTTTTTCCCTGCTTTATAGGGAAGATATCTTTCCAGAACCCCGAAGGCTTAAAGATTGGTTGGGGGAGATTGGTCTCCCTCTATTGACTAGAGAAGGGAAGGAGACTATGGAAGCTCCGATTACTCAGGAAGAGATCAGGCAGGCCATGACTAGAGCCAAGAGTGGGAAGGCTGCCGGCTTTGACGCCATCCCTTCGGAGGTCTATAAACTGCTAATAGAGGAAGTACTCCCAGTTTGGGAGAATTTATTTAATCTGGTGTATACAGGGAAGGCGCGGGTGCCTGGGTCGTGGAAGGAGGCCACTATAGTCTTGATCTTAAAACCAGCTAAAGATCTTGGGAAGGCGGAATCGTACCGTCTGATATCCCTGCTTAATGCAGACTATAAGATCTTTGTTAGCATTTTGGCAGGGAGATTGGCTAAACTGGCTCCTCAGCTTAATACATCACGACCAGAAATGATTTGTTCCAGGGAGGCAGATTCATGAATTCACCTAGCAATTAATTGGCAGTATAGACCTGGCTACAGCGCGATCGATTCCCCTGGCGGTAGTGGCACTGGACGCTGCTAAGGCCTTCGACCATGTTTGCTGGGCTTACTTATGGGAAGTTTTGGCGATAATGGGTTTTGGCTCTTGTTTTATTACAACGTTAAAAGCTTTGAATGAACAATCAACAGCCAGGATTCTTCTCAATGGCTCTCTTACAAGAAGTTTCCCGATTTACAGGGGCACACAGCAGGGCTGCCCTATCTCCCCACTGTTGTTCGATATTTATATCGAGCCATTTGACCAGGTATTGCAACAAGATGACCATGTCATCGCTTTCAGTTCAAGTGCCTATAAAAATAAAGTTGCATTGTATGTGGATGATATTGCAATTTTTACCTCGGACCCGGTCCTAACTATACCCAGGGTGGAAGCCCTGGTGAAAGAATTCGGGTATTATCTGGTTATTTGGTAAATAATCCGAAGACCGGGATAATGTGATGGAATGTTCCAAACTGGAGGGGAAATGTACAGAACGAGCTTAGATATCTTGGAATAAGTTTTGTTAAACCATTGGAGGAAATCCCTCTGTATAATTTGGAGAGGATAACAAAAGAGGTTGATATATCACTAGCTAGATGAAGGAACATGCCCCTGACTATATATGGGAGAGTGAACTTAATTAAAATGGTGATACCTCTTAATTGACATACCGCTTCAACTGTATCCCTCTGACGTTCTTCAAGTCTGTGATCGACAGGATACAGGGGAAATTATTCAGTTTTGTCTAGGTATCAAAGGGAGCCCGGCTCGCCTGGAAGAAACTGAGGCGTAAGCTGGAGAAGGGCAGACTGGCTCTCCCAGATTTAAAGTTATATTGTATGGCTTTTCAGTTTAAAAATTGTAGAATCCTTCTTGGAAAACCGAGGTCTTTGACATGGGGAGGTATGTTGAAAGAAATGGTAAGGAAGTGGGGCTCTAAAGGTTTTTTGTACAAGTTTGGGGCAAGGAAGTTCTTCAAAAAAGTTAGGCTGAACATTCTAAAGGCAGCACTTACTCTTTGGTTGGGGGAAAGGAAGATGCTTGTAATTGGCTACTGCTCGGATTTCTCCCCAATATGGGACTCACCAGGTACGCCCGAGTGCCTCCAAGATCGGTTGAGTCTCCCATTTCGGAGGGCGGGAATAGAAGTATGGGGGATCTCCTGACAGTGCAGGGTATGGTGCCTTGGGAAGTGCTAGTGGCAAAAATGGGTGATTCCCTCTCAAGATTCAAGTACCTGCAGTTGTCATCTTGGGTGGTGGCCAATGGACAGGAGATCGGCGGGATGTGGGAATTTGACTCAAAACTACAGGATGAGGCCCCCAGGAAAAAGGAAGTTGCCGATTGGTACTGGACTTTGTTAGAAACCGAAGACAAGATGCTGAAAGCTCCATACTCGATATGGGAAGGAGTTATCCAGATGACGGAGCCACAAACAATGTGGCAACTTTTCTTAAAATTACTCTACAAGGTGGTCAAACCCGCCAATCTGAAACGGAACCATTTCTTTACCATCAATAGGCTGTACTGGTCGCCCCAGAAATTAGCTAAATTTGAATCAGAACCTATCCCAAGATGCTGCAGATGTTTTTTGAGTGTCCAAAATTACAGGAGTATTGGCAGGACGTTGAGAAAGTGGTCAATGACATTTTCCGGCTGAATATAACAATGAGCCCAATATTGGTACTGATGGGGTTGGAGGATCGCCCCAGTCAGCCCCTATCGGCAGCCAGGAGGGATCTCCTTTTTTATTTGATGCTTTTAGTCAGGAGAGAGATTTGTAAGCGATGGACGAATCCTCTCTCCCCTAAGGGTCTTGATTGGCTCCAGGCAGTTAGAACTATATGCAAAATGGATACCGGCGTCGAGGGGGGCTCTCGCAATGTGATATGGGACAATTTCCAAAGTTGGTCTGGAACAGCAAGGGCCTAAGGAGGCGTCCTATGATTACACCTGCGTGAAACCAGTAACGAGGAAACTGGTAGGACTGGATCAGTAGGGCCAGATGTTCAATTGCAAGTGGCCTGAGGTCGGAATCGGTCGTATATTAAGGCCTGGTTTTGCATTCATTGGTGATATAAAGACAACAACAACAAAAAATAGAGAAACCAAACTCCCAAAGGAAGAGTTTATTTTCTCTAAAAAACAAAATGGCTCCAACGTGCCATGAGCTTTCTCACTGCACATGGGTGCCAGTCTGTATTTACTATGCCTTTCTCTTCAATGCATAGTAGACACGGGCAGGAAAAAATAGTTAATAGTTGTCTCGCCCTCAGTAATGTTGCCCCACCATCGGTCTTTTGGCAGGTGGGCCGTCAAGTCTGAGGTTTACGCTCACAGAACCAGAGGAGCTGTACTGGTGTAAACTTTGTGCAACTCTGAATAGAGCGGGGAGCTAAACGTTTGGCAGGGTGGGAACACCGCCAATTTGCAACAGTGTAACTATTCTTTATGAGGCCCCAAAGTGAAGCCTTTATACTTGACTATGAAAAGTATAAAGATCGTTGGCCCGTTCAGACACATTTTCTCCCCTTGCTTCCAATGTACACCATATCTGAACAATACTCTACAGAGATAGATCTTTGCTAACCAACCACAATGAAATCAGGCCACCTTGCCCCTGTTCTAGCCTATAAGAGAAGTTGAGGACCATGCACATGGCAGAAATGCTCTATACAAATGCTGGTAAGATATCATAGGCTAATTCTGGAGCATGGAATTAAGCAACACAACTTCTTGCAATGCCTCAAAGATAGTTCAGAGTTTGTGCATTAACAAAAGAAAATGTAATATGTACATCGTAAATTTAATACATAGGCCCTTTACATAACACTGAAAAAATGGATGTTAGATCCGTATTAACATCAAGGATACAAGCATAGCACGCACTGCAGGAACAAAGCTGGCATATGTCAACTATCTTTTTAGAAAGAACAGAAAACAAACCGCTACAACAACAGTATCCGAGCAGTTTGTTTTCTCAAGATCAAAAGTCAGTCTCTTGGTGCGCAAATAAGACCTTCTGCTTGTTGATTCTCTCTCCTCCACCTAACATTCCTTTATGTCCTCAGTTCATGTGTATTTGCGAATGATAAAATAAAAGATTTCAGAAGGCTGCACAGGGTTTCAGAAACAACAAACAACCTTCCAGACTTTGTAATTGTTGCAAAGCTGACCTCTGCAGCAAGAGTCCCCTGAAGCAATAAAAATAAATGTAACAAGGCTCCTTAATCCAGCCACAATATATTATATGCAGTATCTCATATTGTTGGAGCTTCTGGCATGGGAGCGAATAACTTCATCGTAATAATTCATTTGTTGGAAATGGGATAGATTCCGACTGTTTTTACCACAGCCATACAATTCTATGTACAACGAACGCTGCACATTCAGATCAAAGTGTGTCTGACTCCAATGGCGCAGCTGGGGGGGTGGGCGGTCCTCCCCAGGTGGCACTGTTTGTGGGGGCAGCGGAGGTGAGCGAGTCGTGTCTGTCGACTACCACCATCCCCCTGCCCCCCAAGAACAAGTCGTCCATCGGCCTTCCCCGCTTTTAGCTGCACCGGGCGGCAAACTTAGGGTCCGCCCTGGGTGGCAGTAGGTCTAGCTACGCCACTGTCTGACTCACAATGACATTTGTGAACATAAGACCATTTTACATTTGCAAATGGCTCAATGTATTTGTTCAATGTATTCGCAATAGCTGAGCTCACACTGGCTAATTTACTAACTCGTGATGTAATATTTTACATAGGTAAAGCCCACTAATTTAAAGGGGAATGGGCTTACCAGGCTGGGTTTCCCTGGACAGTTTGAGAATGATCACATGCCGACAGTTTGTGGGCTTTCATAAACTGTCCCCTAAACCACTCCCACCGTGGAAATGATCAGACATTTGCTGCTGCCGATGGCATGTCAAACCCTTTATCTGGATGAGGAAAGTGAATACCTCCAAAATTGTGGGGATGATGGGGACAAGAATTTTCCAATGGGGAAACGTCAATGCACAAAAAGGATGACATTTCCAGTTGCACATTTGTGCACTATCTACACTTGTGCATGCAGAAATGCCTTTGCATTGTCAGAAATGTATATTCACAAACTGTTTCTAAGTCCACACCTGTATCCAGAAAACACCTGTGAATATGCAAAATTCGTAAATATATACCCATGCAAGGTGGTAAACCTCTGGGTGTAGATTTACCCACCTTTTAGGGAATTAAACCCAGAGGCAAAAAGCAACTTGGAGCAGCAAGGTATGTTCTGCTCATAGTATCTTCCCCAAACATTACTTGCATCTGTGAGCCTCGCTATATCCTACGAAGGACATTTCCTGGTGTCTCATTCGGTTGGCAGACCACACACGTTAGGCCCTCCTCATGCTTAAGTAATCCATTTAGTTCCTTCTGATCATTGTACGGTTTAGAACTTTGACATTTCCTTAGCAGCATTTAGGTAATTTGCAAATGCTGCATCAATCACTGAACAGGAGTGGTTGTCAATTGCTTTAAGATGTGGTTCAAAAACATTAGGGGACAAATTCCCATAACTGTAGATCTGGGACAAAGTGAACAAATGTAATTGTTTCCACTCATGTTATGGTTGTTTCATGCTGTTTTTGAAAAGGAGATTTGCTTCCACTTAATGCTCTCTTTTTGAATTTCCTAATTCCTTCTTTATATTAATTCCTTACTTTTATGTTCCTCCTTTTTCACAAAAATCAGTATCCACTGTGAAGCGGCCAGCTTTTGGATGTTAGTCCAGAGATTGAGTATCATTGTTCCTCAGTTTTCAGGTTCTCATTCGGCTCTGATTCAGGATTACTCTTCATCCAATGGGTGCCACAGAGCTTAGTAGGGACTGTCTGGGTATCACTGTTAGAGCTCAGACTTTACGACCTTGAAAGGAAAGCTTCAAACTTAACCATTGATCCTTTGACAGACAAAACGTAACTGGAGAACACACATCTGGGTACTATTTTACTTAAACACACAAAACGTGATGGGAGGAATGCTTTCAAATAGACTAACCTTCTGGCAATCACACTGGGTAGCATTTCAAAGCATCATTTGTATCCCCTGTGTCCCTGAGACAGAGGCTTGCCTTCTGTAAAGCAGTACTAGCCCTGCTGTTCATGGGAAAGTCCATTCCAAACTGCCAGTCGAGGTCTTCTCCAGAAGGGAACACAAGCACCCCCACACCAGTGAGGTATAGCTTGGACGCTTTTGCACAGTGAGCAAGGCACCCATTTCAGGGCATACCCTGGCCACTTAGAGCATTACAGCAAAATTGGAATGTAGTGTAATTGAACAATCGCTTCAAGTAGAATTTCAACCCATCATTTTTCGCCACCATGCCGCTCTATACAGAGGCCCACCTTATGCAAAGCAGCAGCGACCCTGCTGCCAATGGGAATAATCTATCCAATGATGAGGTCTAACAAAGCTGAAGCCAGTCTGGGGTTTCTTGTGTTTTCTTCTGGAGGGGTCCTTGTCTGGCAGTTTGGGATGGATTGTTCCCTATGAGGAGCAAGGCCAGCACTTTTTGTATTAGTCAGGCCTCTGGCAAAAGTGACAAAGTGGGCCAAAAACGATGGTTTGGAATGCTACACAAAGAGACTGTCAGTCATTTAGACTGTTTGTAAGCCTTCCTCCCACCACCTTTTGTGGATCTGCCATTATAATTTGACAAAAGTACAATAAGAACAGTGCTTTAAATGGGCCGGAGAGAGAGTACCGGCACTTCTCAAGAGCGACATAATACTTTTAATTGGAGAGTACCGGCACTTTTCAGAAACAAGCAGGTACTCTGCTGCAGAGTACCTGCACTTCCAATTTTCCATTTCATGCACTGAAGAAGAATATGTTCATTTCTGTTCTTTTATCTGCATTTATATAGTTCCTTTCGATTATTTGTTTGTATAATCACTTTCCATTTCTTTCCAGAAGATACCAGCTGAGGCTTCTAACTACATCAATAATAAACCAGACTCAGTCAAAAGAGGGCATATTGACAAGCCATAACCAGCGTCCACTGAGCACCATTGCTCGTGCAGAGGATATTCAACAGAACATCATCTGAAAGTGCGGCTCGGTCATTATTCATTGCAAAAAGTGACAAGGAACTCATTCCTTTAGGTTCTTTCATTCACTTTGTCACATTTCCAGGATTCTTTTAATGCACGCCTAAAAATAAAAGAAACTTCGCTCTTGCACTAGGGCACGTTTAAGCTAAAGATGAAATGTAAACAACAATTTCATTTTTGGCAGGTATGCGGAATAAGCACTTAGTTGCCCTGTCTGATTTCCTTAGCAAGATAATGTACTGTCACAAAGAATCCAATGTATGTAGAATGTACAATAGTTTGCATGCAAGCAGTCGAGCATTATGATATTTGAATTTGTGGCATGAGAGATAAGAAACTCACTGTTATGACTGAGCAGTGCAAATGTTTATGTAGGCTGTATGAATCTAGTTGATGTACATTGACTATAGGAACCCAAACAATACGCTGTTGCCACGGTCCAGTCAATCAGACATGGGCTTGTATATGAATGTGGAAAAACTCCAACCTGTGTTGACAATAAGCTCACAAAATAACAAAATGCCACAAAGATTTGGCCTAGAGCGGTTGGGTCTGTTTCCTCTTTGTACAAACCTCTACTGTAAACGCTTGACAACCCGCATCCACTCTCTCAGATTTTAATCAAGTTCAAATATCGAAACCATCTTCCTCTGGTACGGTTGAGTGCACCAAGCTTGAGTGTTTCATACTACTATGGCACACTGTAACATAAACACCGCAGACTTTATGCTTAAAGCCCGCCCTCCCTAAAGCTATGACCTCCCAGGAACACAGCACCATCAGCTTTTGATGCAAATATTATGCAGGTCTTCTGCTCCACTTGCCCAGCCAAAGAAACAGCTTAAAATGTGTGCGACTACTTCGGTTAAGGTAAGACTGTGTCAGAAAGAAAGACGTTCCTGTGTCTACTGTCCCCATCCACCTAGATCAGGGAGAAAAGCCCCCATCGAGAAAAAGTCCTTAACAAATTGGGCTGAGCCACGCGTGCCGTTTCTCCGCAAGTGGAACCCTGCTTGTCTTAACCACGCATGTGCCTTAAACACGCATATGAATGGTTAAGGCAGTGTGCGGTCTAGATGCTGAGATGGGTCGGCACAGGAAGCAGAAGGATCGGGAGAGGACGCAGACTGGTAAGTGGGGCTGGGTTTTGGGGAGGTGGGGGTAGTTGTTGAGGGTTGTTTTCAGGGCTGAGGGGGCAGGGTTGTTTTTAGGGCTCAGAGGGGGTCAGAATGCTTTTTGGGATCAGGAGGAGTCGGGTAGTTTTTAGGGCTCATGGGGGTCAGGGTAGTACTAAGGGCTACAGGGGTTGGGGTAGTTTTTAGCACTTGGTGGGGTTGGGTAGTCTTAAGGGCTCAGGGTAATTTTTAAGGCTCGGGTGGGGTAGTTTTTAGGGCTCAGTAGGGAGGGTGGGGAAGTTTTTAGGGCTCAGGGGGGTCGGGGTAATTTTTAGGGCTAAGGGCGGGTGGCCTCGGTGTGATCTTTACCACACATCCCTTTACCACGAAATTGCATGGTAAAGGCATGTGCGGTAAAGGCATGAGTGGTAAAGGGATACATTGTTCAGACGCACTTGTTGCCTAGGCAGCGTAGTAGAGGCACGCGTGCGTTAGCCATGAGTGCCTCTGTCATACAACACCCCCACTGATCCTTTTTCCTCTGCCTACCAACGGGGGAGAAAGAAACCACTAGGCATCAACCAGAGTCCAGACAGAGACGTATGTGTGTACCTACCACCTTTCAAAGGCAGAAAAGTGACATTGTGCCTGGATGTTCTACCCACAAAAGCAAGGTAAAAGCACAAGCCTTCAAGGAATTGGACCCACAAAGAAGATGACCTGCTTCTCTGGGCCTCAACCTACACCACGCACTGCACCATGCAGTGGAACCAGTTGTATCATTTCCCTTTTACTGTTTTTGTATACAGCCCCTACTAAGCGCTATGGCTTATGAGGGACTTTTGAACAACTAGAGTACTCTTTTGGCCCTGACATGTTAGCTGTGACTGCCTGACTTGGCTTCCAGTACCCTCGTCTAGCGTACAGAGATGCCAGCTTCTTGGGCTGGAATGAAAAACTACGCCAAATTCTACACAAACATTCTGACTATACCATTCAAACTGTTTCACTCATCCTCTGCATTGTCCTATTTTAGCATGAGGGATTCATGTCTGCTTGAACACACTTCCCATAAAGTAACAATCATCTCTGTAACACACCATATAAATTGCCTCTTTTAACAACATTTTTATGCCCGCTTTTCCACTCTTCGTGCTCCCACAAATGCCTTTGATTTTAATGCTTTTATACAGGACGCCTGCATAAGGTAGAACATTGCTCCTTAAAGAGATACCAGCACACATTATCATTTGTCTGGTCAGGGAAACTTTACCATTTTGAACAATAAGGGCTGCTAAAACCCACAGACCAACCACTTCTAGCCCAAGTGCTGGGTTACACCTTCAGCGGAACACCAAGTAGCAGGTGAACCACGGCTTCATAGCTCTGTCCTCTCCTGAATCAGTAGAACTTGATCAGTTATCACATGCAATGGGGCACACAATCTAGGTCTGTCATAGGCTCACACACTGTAGGTTGGTATAACCTTTAACTAAACACGCACCTCCACTGACAGTGCTTTAGACGGTTTTAACTTGGGAATTTTCAACAGAAGTCCTGATTTACTTCTTTTAGATATATAAGTCACATCCTCACCACCCAGAAGTTTTGAGCTCAGAGATGAGGCATACTCCTCTCATTTCCACACAACACCAGAGTGAAGAACCGTGAACAAAATCTGCTTGAGGCAATTATCATTACCTTATTCCAACATATCTCAATTCAGGTTGAAAAGATTAGCAATCGTTAATTCCGTGAGAGGACCAGAGTTCTCAGCACTGGGGGATCACACCTCAGTGGAAGTTCTAAGCAGATGCATGTGTCAAGAAGTAAAGTCTTCCTTTACTAAATGGCCAGCAAGCAGTGGAAGGGGATGAGCTGTCCACGTACATGGCCCACATTGCGCAATTACTGCAACTAGTCCTCAACAAAAATGGAATTTCCACATTCTAGTTAAATGCCCTTGTGGTGAGTGAAGGCAAAGTGTTTCTCATTTGGTTCCAGCTCAAGAAAGGAAAAGCAATTGTCCCAGTGTTACTGACCTTGACTAGAATATTTGGGGATATAAACCAACTTAGAGTTTCCTAATGCCTAAGACCTGAGCTAGGAAGGACCTTGAAGATGATAGCCGATCTACTGGAGCATGTGGATGAGGGTCTTTGCAAGAAGCTGGAAGATCTTCAAAAGTTAGTAGAGGTTCTCAAGAATACCAGCTTTCTGCCATCATCAAAGCTGCATCAAGAGATGGGCAAGCAGGGGGAACTAGGTATGCTGAGATGCAACCTAGAGGTCAAGAGAAAAGTAATGTAAGAGGAGGAGCATGCCTGACAGACTGGGGAATTCTTCTTCTGCTTCAAGTTCAGAGAAAAAGGTGGATAAAGTGCAAGTGCCTCAACCCTCTGAATCCAATGTGGGTAGCTGAGAGGTGCAAACCCCCTACTCCTCAAAGTTGCAGGCAAACATCAGATAGGTCCATCAGGGAAGCTCCTTGGACTTCTGGGCATCTGCGGCATTAGAAAGTCAAGGAAGAAGACCAGAGAGCGTAATTAGGCTTAAATTGAGCAGGATGCTGCCACCTCAGATTCAGTAAGCAATCTCCTTGTGTAGGAGTGAAGATCAACGAGCCCCCCCCACCCCCCATGAGACCCCATAATGGATTCCCCAGTTGCACTGAAGGGACAGCAGTGCATGGCAACATTTGTAACTGTGCCCAGAACAGAGGCAGGAGATTACCAGAGGCTGTGCATGGACTGAACAGAATGGAGCACAGTTCACATTGGCAGACGGCGTGTTCTGATATGCTGTGCTTGGAATGCTGCAGAGCAATTGCACTACCTGAAAAACTCTGGTGGCTCCGTGCTCACATATACTATTCTTTCCAGAGTATCACCGTAATTACTGGAAGGAGTCACCCTTCCCTCAATGAATCAAGAAGGTGAATCAGCAGAATTTCTCAGCGTCCAGTCCTTGAGAACAATGGATAATGCTTTCCAGATCTACACCATATATGATTGCCAGAACAAGAAGACAATTAGCCATCTACCTTTGGTACCACAGAAGGAGCTACCTCTGTTTGGCATGGACGAGATGTTGTGTTAATTGCTGCGGTGTATGAATTTCTTTGTCAAACTTCTGAGGGTGACTGCAGGAGTCAACCAAGATCACCCTCTTCCTGTCAGCACCTTCAACCCATTATTTTACTATTTAACTTTTAACTGATTACCCAATATAAACTTTTTCCATTGAAGTAATTTTTCCTTTTTTGTGAGCATCTTTAGATGTACTGCTGTCCTTCAATCTGTGACAGTCCTTCAACCTTTGCAACTTGCAATACTGTCAAAATGTTTACTTAATATTAATTTTCAGTGATTCCCAATAATTTTACTTTGACTTGAAAATAGTATTCATGGGTGAAAACGATTTAAAAAGAAGCAGTGGCAAAGTTAATAAGTCTCACCTTTGTGAACCTATTGGCTTTATCAATGGTTTTTAGCCATGTTGCACAGCATCGACAAAATAGGTGGGGGAAGGAACGGGGAGGGCGGAAGCAACACAGGACGCTGGTGGGAGAGACGCACACAGGCAAAATAGCAATGGGGAAGTATACAAGGGAGAGAGTACCATGGAGGGGGGAGGAAAAGCACACAGGCAGCAGGGAGCAACATGGAGTGCAGTGGAAGACAAGTTCATGAGGGAGACAGCATGAAAAACATGCACTCTCATGGAATGCTTAATCAAAAATAAAAAAGGATTGCTTCAAAAGCAAGCAATGGAAGCAAGCACAGAAGCCAGGCTATCAAAAGTGATGGTAAAGAGGTAAATCTCCATGTGGGGGACAAACACAAGATTGAGATGTTGGGACATGAAAAAGAAGCAGGCAAATGAGAGTGACAGTAAAGCCAACCAATGGTAAGGAATGGGCATGCTGTAAGCCACTGTATGCTCTTGGTAAACGCACAATATGCATTACAAAAGACAACACACTTGCTGTATAGTAGGCAAGAATTGAAAATGAGAGATTTCAGTTACTATCCAACATACTGGGACTTTACCTATACCTCGCTGCTCGCTTTTGATCATTTTCAGCACTTCATTGTACTCTGCATGTTGCATACAATTTACAACATGAACCATGTGGTTGTATGACAACCTCTGGTGAGAGTTTCGAATACCTCTTTGCGATTCAGCACGTGACTTAGTAGAGGTATAATGTATTTTTGTATTTTAATCATTATAGTGCAAGTGAATGTGACTCATGTATATGTCACTGCTTGCTTTTCTTTCTCTTAATGCTCGTAGTGGCTCACGTTTGCACATAACTACCTTGGGGCAAGGAAATGAATTATTTTTGCCTAACAAATAAACATAGACAGAAGTTAAGAAGTATGGTAGCCACATTAGGACTAGCTACTCTGGGACACAGCTACCACAATAGTTAATAACACATTGCTGACAATTTGGATTTGACGGAAGCATATACATTCAGCTTTTTCATTGCATGTGGTGTTTCTGGGAATGGCTACACCTTTTGAAATGACCTACCAAAATTACAACTTAACACAGTATTGCGGTTATATGACCAATATGTATGATTGGTGGAGGCATATTTTATTTAGAAATACTAATGACTTGCGATCCCACAATTAATATATGGTGCTTATCAAATATAAAATTTATATGACTTTTCAGCCTTCAGGAAATCCATACTTTTCAAAAAAGTTTCAGCTGTATATTGAGTGCCACTGTCTACATGAAGAGAAATAAACTGAGGAATTATGTTAAAACAGTAATGCACTGAAATTGATTTCACTAAGATGAGAGTGCGCAATTGAGTTTCTTTTTAATAGTGTTTTCTGTAAAGTCCTGAGCCTCTATAATAAGGTTGACCAGATGGCTCCATGTAGTGCATAATTTGTAAGAAGAGAAAAAAAAAGGCGCATATTATTGCTTCATTTTGTTGATTCGACCTCATGACTCTTTCTTCTACCAGCCTACAGTTCCTGTCTCTTTATCTCATAATTCCAGGTTTTTTCATCTTTGCTTTTTCCTTTCTTACTCTCCCGCCTTCTGTGTTTTTTGCATGACTCTCTCTTGCTCTGGGTCAACGTCAGCCCTGATGATGAAAAATAAGTCCTGGCCGCAGAAACTACCTGCAACCATCGGCACAAATTGAACACTGTCACCATGTCAACAGGACAGAAATGTTGGCATACTGAGCTTTCCTTTTACCAGTAATTGTGTTCAGGTGCGTTAGTCCAATCAGCTCAATAGAAGCAAACCGAGCCTCTAACACAGGGCCGGCTCTAGGGTGGTGCAATTGGTGCCACTGCACCGGGCGCTGACTCGGGGGCGCAGTCTTTGCAAGTACAATAAATATGGTTTTAAAAGCACCTGCTGCCGCCTTCCTTGACTCCAGCAATTTTCAGGCAACCATAAAAATGTCAAGATAATTCTGGTGATTAATAGACCTGCTGCAGAGAGATCAGAGTTTTGTCTAGTGGAAGTTTTGACTCATCATAAAGTTGCACAGGAGGTTAAAATGCCTGCTGCAAAGCACGTGTGTCATGCAGATCGTAAAGTGCATATAATGTGAATAGGTTAGTGTGTTACCACTTCTGTCAGAGAAATCCTTTTGTTACTTGCAGTTTATAAGTTTAAATCCCAATATAGAACAGTGAGCTATTAACTATCATCAAAGAGCTGCATGCAAACTGCAAGGTATAAATTAGAGCATTATGGTTTTTCCCCCCGTTTTTTTTTATCCTAATGTTGCAAAAGGGGTTCACTTGGGTAGAAATCAATTCTTATTATTAAAGCCATCCGCCAAACACAGTGTTACGTTTTAAATTCGGAGTTTGTGCTTCTCCAGATCAAGCACTCTTAAACTACAATGTCTACCAGTATGGAAGACATGCGACTCCTACACCTTGTAGTCCTCTTTCTGATGTAACATTTCCTATGCACTGATTTACTCACTTATGATCCACTGTCTCTGTAATGTGTATGTGTACGACAGGTGCTATAAAAAAAGAAATGCATGAGAGAGATAGTGGTTATGGAGACTTGAGGGGCACAGTTAAAGGGTGGTAGTGAGTGAATCCACAGAGAAGGTCATTTGGGGGCGCCAACAAACATTGTCGCACCAGGCACCACCAGGCTACAGCCAGCCCTGCTCTAACATCTACAATGCACTGATCTGTGAAATTTAATCTCAGAACTGGAAAAGAAAGTGGTGTCCCAGTATCATGGAGTCATTTGGACACCCTCTCTGTAAGACAAGTGTGCCCAAGATGGAATGAGAAAATGTAGGCGATATATCACTGACTAACCCAGTCTTACCGACCCATACTGGCTTTTCAGCTGCTAAGTACTTTGGTTTATGTATTTGTTTTATAGGGGTGCTAACGCAGGGTGTTCCAAAGGGAGGTCAACTGAAAAGAAAAAAAAAGCGTGGTCACCTTGACTGGATGTCTTTTAATCCTTGCAGTTTTCCTCATAGGCCTGTCCGCCTGTGTGCTGAGTGTTTAGCCAGGGCATTGGTTTGCAATCTGCGTTCCACACAGTCCTCTTTCGATGTCGAGCAAGGTGACATCCCGCGTTTAGCTACGCATTAACTAGAGCAATGAGGGAAACAGCTACTTAAAATGATGTGCGTGGTTATGACGCGTTCAGAGACTGACAGGAAGTGTCTGTGGGATCCATGTCCCTGGTGCCACGAGCTCCTTTCCGCCCGGTGAAAGTTTCACCGTCCACAGGTTTAAACTGCTGACTGGGGATAAGAACACTTAAAACGAGGCATCCAGGAATGAAAGAAAGCGAAGAGAGCCTCTATTTTGAAGATGAGGCCTGTTTGACGTCGTAAATCGCGCTCTGGAGATCAAAGGCGCACAAACAGCCCCTGTCTTGTGGATTGTTACCTGCCTTGTTATGTTGGCCTAGGCCTGGCTGCCATGCTGCTTTTCTTTGCGCACGTTACACTGAGCCGGGCCTTCCTCGCCCTTTGCTCGTGCCAAGTTCTTTTGCACTGTCTGCATTTTCTGTTGTTCACCTTTTTGGGCTCAGTCTGCACAAACATGTACAAGGTCACATAACAATGTATTCTGGTTCTTCCTGATATGGCCAGTCTCGCGCACCCAGACATAACATTATGTGCAATTGCCATGAAGGATTTGATATGCTTTTAATACTGTGGTTTACTAGCGCTTAAACACACTTGGAGAAATCCCTTTCAGTGAGAAGAGCTATGATGTCCTGCTGATGTAATTCTGCATCTAGAGACTGAGGTATGGGGGTTCGCTAGTCAAAGCCC
The DNA here is from genome assembly GCA_963921515.1 of Calotriton arnoldi. NCBI lineage: Eukaryota > Metazoa > Chordata > Amphibia > Caudata > Salamandridae > Calotriton > Calotriton arnoldi. The sequence goes on from CAWUFW010004328.1 coordinate 400,650, forward strand.
AGAGGTCTTCTATTATTATAATAAACTATCTTACTGCAAGGGGAGGGTGGTAATGTTATTTATACGTTTATCCACTGAGCTCTGAGATGCTTTCCCCATTTGTATTCTATGGAATTGTAACCATGCTGCTTATATTAGTAATATGCATTATGTTATTAGTACTGACACGTGTACTGTACATTAGAGCACGTAAGTTGGAATAAACATTTTAACTCATCCAGTGTCTCTTCCTACGCACCTTGTGGACAAGTACGAGTGAGTGACGAAAGAGTGTTCTTGCTTCTGCGAGTCCTGAGATAAAGATACCGTGTTCTGGGTTGTCCAAACATTAGTACTTGGGTGCTAATGGGATGCTAAGCTAGTTGGGTTGGGGTTTTTGGGTGCTACGGTATATGGTGGCAAACCACTGTATTCCGGGGTCCCATTTTCCTGTGCATAGCTCTGTGTATGTGCAGAAACCTTATGACACCCCCTGACACCTTGCTCCAAGATGGGAACACTCTTGCTCGCCCACCCAGAAGGCTTGTTTTGGCTGAGAACGGTTGTGGCCCACACGGACAGAGCGTGCTTGTTGTGACTCTGTAGCCACGCAGCGGTATTCTGTAGCAAACATGCGTCCTGTTTCTTCCCGGATGACATAAGAGATAGATATGAGAAAACAGCCCGATGGCGGAGAGATGAGCTCAGATCAGGGTCAGGGAAAAAAAACGTGCCTTTTTTCCAGGTATCTCTCAATCTGCAGGCCTAACAACCTTTATCGTGGCAGTGGCAGGCTCTAATTGTAGAGGCATGTGCTGGCGGGAAGATTGCAACATAAAAGATGCGAATGCAGGTGTCAGGGAGGACAGAGGGGTCTGTTTTACTTGAACTAAACAGAAATAAAATCACCCACTTGAGGTGAGATCTCAAAACTTGTTCCGAGAAATGATTAAACGTCTCTCAATGCACAATCTCGACTTCAATCAAATAAATTCGTTTCCTAAACAAGGACGTGCCCAACTAAGCAGGAAATGAGAAAGAAACTGTATATATTTTATTTACTGATTTTTCTACGTCACAAATAAGTGCTACCCTGGGTCGACTTCAAAGCGCTTTCAGGAGAAGGCGGGTTACATGGAGCAGGCAAACTGCCCAACTGCTGACCTAGCGTTCACAATAAAATAAGGAGTTTTCTGGAGCCTTGTAAAAAAGGATGGTCGTGTAATATTCATATTATGTTAGCTTCGAAATTTCCTAAAAATAAAGGTAACAGGCATGTATTAACAGTCAGGGGTGCTGTATCTCTGTAGTTAAATGCACCTGTTGAAGCGTCCTGGGTGTAACCCGGGGGTCACATCTTTGAACCCTGATGGATGTTTTAGAAGTGAGTGCTATTTTTGTGTCTGTTTGTCGATCACCAGCATTTTAAGAGGCGTGGAACGGACCCAAGAGAACAGACATACAGAGCTGGAGTTTAAGCCCCTTGGATTGAAGCTGTGTAATACCTAAAGCTAAGCCAATATAAGGGCCGAGCGAACTAAGTCATATCAAAATATTAACTAAAAATATTAACTGAGCAAACAATAAAATGATTTCTTGTATTTTTTTAGCATTCTTATTGCAACATAAAACCCCCCAATATATTTATTTGACATTCATGAATATTTCGACTAATACATGTTTTGCAAGAGGAAAATAATGCAAGATGAGGAAGTTCACCTGCCATGATGTATCTATCAGCTCATCTTTGAAATAAAGTAAAAGCACAGCCACAACATACACAAAGAGCACCTCTCACACACACTGTACAGTGAATAAATAAATGACTTTTTCTCACCCTCAATGCTACAAAATAAATTATCTCTCAAAATTGCCAGACGTGATGCTTTCCGCCTCTATGTTTAGTGTGATAAGGCACAGACAAATTTATTTGCTATAAAATTGAGCAGAGAACAATGCATGCTTGCCCTAGTCCTTTACTTAGCATGTTTTACCTAGGGGATTTACTCTTCCATTTCAAGTACATAAAAGTGAAAGATGTTGCTCTATCTCAGGGAGCCCAGACTGAGCATAGAATGCCATAGTAACTGAGACTCGAATGCAGGATTCCAGGCCTCCCAGGCCCTACTCCACTCTACCGGCCTCCTGACTCTAAGTGGATAGGGGGGCAAGGACTAACCACTGCACTGTGCTTCCTCGCTTCATGCAACCGAAGGTCCCTCGCATGCACCAGCTTCCTCCACCTAAGAAAGCCTGCACACAATGGCTTCGGACAAGTAGCAGTATTTCCTGGGATGCCTGAAAATGAGTTGAGCACACTTGGGTGTGCCGAGTATGCCTTCGCCAATAGCACAGACTGGTAGAACATCAGAATCTCAGACTCTGACCAGCCAGTGTGGAAGTTTATCAGCCACAAACTCTTGGGTCCCAACCAAGAGCTGCTATTGCAATATAAAGATGAGACTGTAGGAGTCATCCTCATGAGACGTAGGACTTCACATGGCCTCTTCAGGGGCGCCACTTTCTCTTTCAGCTCAACATCAAAACCTTTTACTTACCTCTGATTTCAAAATAAATAAGATGTTCGATAACGTTGAACATTTTCCAGTAAGGTAAGCTTTTCCAGCTTACCAACAAAATTGGTAATTGGAAATGCTTGGGCGCAGACCTTTCAGAATTCAGATTATAGGTGAATTAATTCATGCCAGCAGTCATTATCTGCTATCAGTATAGCTATTTGGTGTTACATAAAATGGTCTAACTATAGAATTACTGAGCACAGACTGAGTCGATATAGTTAATTAATGGCCCTCGCCTGACTTTTGGTCATTAGCCACAGACAAGATGGCAAAAGTAGGATAGGAGTAAATAACTAAGGTTATTCCTTTTCTCAAAAGCCACTAATACTGTTAACATATGAACGTGATAGCTCTTTCAACACCGCCTTCTCGTATACTTCTAAAATGTAGTCATTTGTAATGAGAGCTGCAGCTAAGAGCCTTAACCCTTCCACTGCAAGGGTGTTTGGGGAGCTCTGAGCTGGAGCGCTCTAAATAAAATCTGCATCAGGTTGTTCAAGTACAGGTACATCTTTGCTCTTTGTGCACTAATTCAAACTATGTGGTTATTTTGGTACATTCAGTGCTATTTATTAGTGCAACGCTGCATCAATATATCATTTCAGCCTGAATATATGATTGTAATTGCATTGTATTGTATTGTAATTGCATTTATATAGCGCTTACTACACCAGACGAGGCGTCAAAGCACTTTTTCAGCGAGTAGCACGCTACTCCGGAACCCATAAAGGATTAGTGGTGAATTAGTATAGTGAAATATGAAATTAATTTGAGCGGTGGACATGTTAGTCTGTTATTTGGATTGAAAAGGATAGTGGAGGGATAGAAGAGGGAAGGGTCTAGAAAGTTTTTTGTTTTTTGGACGTCTAACCACACCTTTACCACTTTAACAAAATATGCTGATAATAAACGCTGCATTAAAATCTGGGCCGTCAACAGTGTCATTCCCCTGGGGACAGCCTTCTTTGCATCTCGCTATGAGAACCACACCCACATCAGTAATCTAGTGGGCATTTTTGATGATGATGATTAATGTGGGAATATTACATTTTTTTAACAAATTTGCAAAATATATTATTGCCTTTCTCAAATGGACAAACATAAATCCCCGAACCCTAAAAAGGAAATGTTGCCCTGAATGTCAAGAGTGTAGCAATACCAAATATTTGTTGGGGGTTTTCCACGAGAATGTAGTCTGCACAATCAATTATATTGGTGCACAACACAATCAGAATTACTGTTTATAATGCACTGCTCATTTCATGACAGATATCAAACTCAAGACTTGGGAAGGTAGAAAAACTGCATATTTTCTAATTTTGCATGACCAGGAATCTATTAGGACAAATCAGACCTACCCTGCCCTGAGTGACTGGCCAGTAGAAGAGATTGGACATGATGATGGTCACATTCTTAGCTTTGTTACATGGTTATCCCCTCCAGTTCCCCTGCCATCATGTGTCTCTCAGCTTTGTTCCTCTGGGTCTCTGGAGCATTGGGATGAGAATTATGTGTGAGATTTTATGGGTTAGGTCAACCACTGGGATAAACTGGGTGCAGTGCATTTTGGAAATTTCGAAAACAAGCAAAATGCCAGTTAAGGGTATGTGTCATTTGGTCACACATTGCTCCCCTGGGATTTATGGGAACATGCTATAACCATATACTTTTAACACCTATGCATCCTAAGATTGATTTGGAAGAATTATGAGCTCAGAATTGTATTCATGAATTATATCTTCTCCTCGGGACCGTTTTGCGCTTCCTCTAGAGAAGATCCTGCAACCTGCTCTTTAGGTTTTTGGTGAAAGTAACAAGTTTCTGTGATTGAGCTCCATAGATTTGTATTGACAGAAACCACACATAAAGCGTCCTAAACTTTATGTATTTTAGCATTATACTCCAACTGCCCCTTTTCTAGCAAGAGCTTAACAGATAGTGCATTGGCCAGAAATTGGCTCAACACAAAGGAAGCAGGGGACTGCTGGACCTAGCTCCACATGATGACTGTTAGAATTGGGGGTCTCTAGTTGGCACAGGTAGGTACTTGTGACAAATAGGGACCCTCGCCTCTAGTCAGGGTAAAGGGGTACACTCCTAAAATAACCCCTGCTCACCCCCTTGGTAGCTTGGCACGAGCAGACAGGCTTATCTCAGAGGCAGTGTGTAAAGCATTTGTGAACACATACAGTAATCTAGTGACACACTACAGATGGACACCACACAAGGTTTATATCAAAAATAAGTATTCTTTATATAGTTTTAACACAAGACCATAAACGACAAAAATCCACAATACTGTACTTAAAATGGTAGGTTTAGCTTAGTTCAGTTCAGTTCTTAAGATGCGACACTTTAAGTCAATGTACCTTACGATGCGGGACGCTTCCACAACAAGCAATGTTGCCGCGATGGAAATGCGACAAAGTTCTGGTGCAAAGAAATAAAGACGTCAAGTTCTTCTTGATGCGGCACGCTTCTCCGAGGTTGCGAGAAGTCTCGATTCGATGCGTCAACTGCCGCGGCGACACCCTTGTTCAGCGATGCGACGGCAACAGCTTCGGCTGCGACACTCTTCTCCAACGTTGCGAGACGCTTCCGCTCGATGCGACAACTGCAGCGGCGACACCCTTGTTTCGTGATGCGACGGCAGCAGCTCCGACGGCGGCACGCTTCTCCGTGGATGCAGGCGCTTCTCTTGATGCGGTGCAATGCGACAGCTACAGCGGCGACACCCTCCTTCGGAGTTGCGACGGCAGCAGCAGCGACGGCGACACGCTTCTTCCTCTTGAGTCGCGCTTCCAGCTCCTTGCGACACGCAGTCCCTTCAGAAGGCCCAAAACAGCAGCAGGCACTTCCAAAGGATTCTTGGGGAGCTGGTGGTTGAAGTCTGTTGTCCCTGAGACTTCAGCAGGAGGCAAGCTCTTTTCTCAAGCCCTTGGAGATACTTTACAAGTTGAATAAAAGTGCACACAAAGTCCTTTCTCCTTCCTTTGGCAGTCAGGCAACCACTGCAGGCAGATCCCTCTAGCTTAGGGATAGTCTTCTCCTCAGTTCCTTCTTGGTTCCGCTCCTCAGCAAAGGTTTCTTCTTGTTTTCCCAAAGTGATCTAATTTCCTAGGGGTCTGGGTCCCCTTTTTATACCCAGTTTCTCTTTGTTCTCTGAAGGCAGAGAGGCCTCTGCCTAGTCCAAAACCAGTTCTGGTCAGTCCTGGAGCACTTTGTTTTTCTGACTCCTTCTTTCCTTTCAGAATGTGGGGCAGGGTGCTCAGCCGCCCGGCAGGAGGTGGAGCCAGCATTGTGGAAGGCAGGCACAGCCCTATTCAGACCCAGGTGCAACTCCTCCCTCCACTCTGGATGCAGATCTTTCTATTCAGCCCTGTGCTGACTCACCCTGTCTCCTGTAGCCACCCCCAGCCCCTGTCACTCAATCTCCAGACAAGGAATACACAACCTCGCAGAGGCAGGCTTGGAAGTTTAGGCAAGAAAATACCCACTTTCTAAAAGTGGTATTTTCAAACACAGAATGTTAAAACCAACTTCACTAAAAGATGTATTTTATCATTCTGAGTTCAGGCATACTAAATTCGTTTTTCTACCATGTTCCCTGGGTCAGTTCTGACTATAAGGTGTAATAGTCAGTCTGCCCATTCTGGCCTATGGGGAGCAGGTAGCCTTGCAATAGTGAAAAACGAAAATGGCTGTAATTCACTATCAGGACATGCCACACACACCAGGGCATGTCCTACCTTATACTTACAATGCACCCTGCCCTAGGGCCTACTTTAGGGGTGACCAACATGCAGTAAAGGGAAGGTTTAGGGACTGGTAAGTGGGTGTACTCACCAAGTCGACATGGCAGCCCTAGGCTGCACACAGGCTCTGCAATGGCAGGCCTGAGGCACATTTTACAAGCCGCTTCTGTGGGTGGCACAAACAGTGCTGCAAGCCCACCAGCGGCATTGGAGTTACAAGCCCTGGGCACACTCAGTGCACTGTACTAGGGACTGACAAGTAAACCAATCATCCAATCATGGAGTCACTAATCCATCACGCAATTTATCATAGGGAGCACTCGCACTGTGGCACTGAATAGCAGTGGCACAGTGCCCAAAGCATCTAACGCCAGCAAAACGGATAGGAGGCATCATAAAAAAATGGAAGGGAGACCCACGCCAAGGATGCCAGGTCTAACAATGACCCCGGGTGCAATAGGTAAGGAGAAATTATCTCCAGGGAAACTGGGGTGGAGAACAGCTTAGTGCTGGACTTGGTGATTTGGATAAGAGTGTGAGCTTGAATTGAAGGAAAACTCTAGTTAAATTCTAACTGCCCTTATGGTTTATTTGTTGCTTGTGTTATTTTGTGGATAATATATTGTAAAAAATGGGTGTGCATAAATGTCATCCAGGCAGGAGATAACGGAGAACATAAAAATATATCGGTTGGGTAGGTAGGGCTTGGAAGAGTTTAAAGAACAGAAAATGAGTTAAAGTGTGAACCCATGGTATAGAGCGAGCGTGCTCTAGAATTAATGTAGTAATGGGGAAAATAGGCAGGAGTGCCCGAACCTGAAGCACAGACAGAAGAATAAACGTGTGAGGGAAAGAGACCTTCTGATCTACCCACCTGATAACCACAGAAGTCTCTCCATATGTTGACTGAAGGTCCATCTAACACAAGGAGAACTTTGGATGTGAGCGCGCAATACCTTCCCTGCTCCCTCCATGATATTAGTTAGAAGAAATATATCTGAAGAGAACCCTCTCCCATGTTCTGTTTCCCTCTCTACCCCTTGCCCCCCCATTCACGAGATCAGCTGCGGGTACAAGGACTGCAGACCCTTTTCCTGTTACAGTGTGTGAGTGAACTGTAAGGAATGATGATGAGGGCTGGGCAATCTAAATGTAGCGAGCCTCCACCAAAAGTGCCCATACCAACAATATGTCAAACGGACATGCAAATATTTACGAGAGTGAGTGGGACTCACTCATGAGGAGGGGAAGAAGTCTTTTCCCGAACCTGGTACCTTTGATATAGAAAGATTGGCTAATTTATAGAAAAAATTTAAGAGCCCAAAAAATAAGATATATGTTGAACAGTGGCCCCTCTTCCTAATATTGCATGAAGGGGCAAACAAACATAAGCAGAAAATCCCAAGCCCGAAGTATGAGAGATACCCAAGTGAAATTAGAATAAAAAATTAACCACCTTAGGGACAGAGTTAGGGCTTTTGCTCCAACTGCCCCGCCTCCTCCACATCTATTGCTCAGACCACTAAACCACATGACAAGGAGAAAGAGAGAGAGGACATGAAGGAGGAGGATCTGCTAGACATCTTCCCGATGCCGGCCAGTGGGGTTGGGAGTGCAGCTATTGATGCACCTGGAAAGGGAGCAGAACCTTCAGAGGGGGTAGAGGCTGAAGCACAAGGAGGAAATGTGCAAACGAACAAACGAATGGTCTGCAGTACATCTATCAAGTTGGAAGCTGATTCCACTACTGTGTATTGGTTAACAGTGCGCACAAGGTCCATCCTCTGACGTACAGAACGCCGAGAAAGGAATCCCACTACAACCTTAGAAAGCTTGAACCAGACAGCCAAATGCCTGTATAGAACACGTCCCGCTCTTCCCATTCAAGTGATGCCAACAATGAGGGCCGTTCCTCTTCTACCCTTCTCCCCTTGAGGGACTACCCCTTGGCCAGGGGTAGATTTGGGGTGCATGTCCTATGGACCACCTCCGATTTAATTCGGGAAAATCAGTACTGAAAATGAATGCAAAGTATGTGTTAGGAATACAGACCCAATTGGGCATGTGTGAATAAATTATTGAGATTGGTGGTGCTCAGTGAGATAAGAAAAATATTGGTCGAAAAAGCACCATGGCCGAGAGTGGCCACTGGAAATGACGGAGAATTTAGTGCAGTGATGGATGCATTATTGAATGCAATTGCGGAGCTGTGCCCAGTGAAAACTGATTGGACTAAGATCTCAAAATGTAAGTAGAATAAGGGGAGAATCTAGCTGATTATTTGGTCAGATTTAAGGATGTGTTTCAAAGGTATTCAAGCATTTCCTGAACAATGGCGATAGCTCAGGAATCTGTACAAACTGGTTTTGTACAGGGATTATTACAGAATGTGAGGAGTCAGTTGAAATTGTTTTTATTGGATGGCAGAATATGAAGTAAGCTGAATTGGTAATGATTGACAAGCATTGCGTTGCCTCACAAGAGAAAACAAGCAAATGCTGAATTCAAATTAATGGTCTCAAAATTGCAAAATATGCAGATGACAGTCAAGGGGATTAAACGAGGAGCCCCTAAAAGGTAGAACAGAAGGGGAGGCATGGAGGTGGGAGAGTTGGGAGAGGGACTGGAAGTTGCCTGCGAGAGACCCCGAAAGCAGTCGTTTCTTGTTTTGCTGGTCAACTGTGGCACTGGAAACAAGACTGCCCTAATACTGTGTCTAAAGCGCCAGGTCTCCCTGACCAGTCTGTTTATCAATAAGTTGCCCAAAATAATTACCCTGAATTTTAGGACAGCTCATTATGTTATGTATTCCTTAATGCAAGTAGATCAGAAGGGCACTTATGTGAATTGTGTCATTGAGGTTAAAAGAAGTTATAAAATGTAAGTTACTGTTTGAGGGAGGTGAAACCCTACCCAAGCAGTAACCACAATCCATGTCAGGGTGAAGTCCCAAGCAAACCCCAAATTAACCTTTGCTTAGCGATCTGGTAGCTTGGCACAAAAGCAGTCAGGCTTAACTTAGAGGCAATGTGTAAAGTATTTATGTAGCACTTCAAACGGTAATAAAGTGAAGCACAATACAATAAATATCTTGCACTAATTTACTAAACTATAGTAAAATGTAATAAACAATTTAAGACTAAAACAGCAAAAATTGAAACAGTAGAACCAGAGATATGTAATTTTAAAGATTTAAGTGAAACTTGCTCCAGAAATTACAAGCACCAACTGTGGTTATCTGGCCACGCCAGACCGGGACAAAGACACAAGTTCAGTCCGACTGCAATGGAGCATGGGATGGCTACAGGGACCCAGTTAGGCCCAGTTAACAAGAATGCCTTCTATCCTATTTGAGGAGCATTGTGGAGACCCCCCTCGAGAATGAGTCACACAGCTGTGGTACCTAGGAGTGGTGAGGCTGTGATACGAGGTCCTGCATCGTCATCAAGGATGCCATCGATGAGAGGCTTGCGATGCAAAGGCCTGTGTCCAAGATGTGTCAGCCAGCGGGGGTTCCTGGGAGGCTGTCAGCAGCAATTGGAACTCCTGCGACAGAAATGCATCACTCAGCGGTCCTAATGCAGAGTTTAGTGAGATGATGCATTGCGCAGCGGCTCCGGTGCGGAACTTCTCGGAGGCGATGCGTTGCGATGCCTCGGTTCTGCTGACACCACAATTGGGCTGGCAGAGCACCATTAGGCCCATTTCCATGGGGCCAGGACTGGGGTGGCACCACTTGGGAGGGCAGGACTCACAGCTGACAGAGTCAAGGTGCTGGGTTCAAGGTGGAAAAAGCCTGTTCTGTCCCTGAGGCTTCTGATCAGGAGGCTAGACAAGTAGCCCTTGCAGTTGCTCTGGTGGTCCTGTGTTCAAGATGCAGATCCAGTTCTTTTCACTCAGGCAGGAGAGCAGCAGGCCCGCACAGCTGAGACTTCCACAGGTCGAAATGTGTACTAAACAGTTGGGGCCTGAGGTCTAATATTTATACCAGGTGCCCACTTTGAAGTAGGAGAATTTCTAGAGGCTTCCATCCCACTGAGGTGTCAGGCATCCCCCTCCCTGCCATGGCCCCAGCTTGTCTGGGGACACATAAGACTAGTGACAAACTATTTGTGAGAGTGCTCAGGCAGACCCTTTGTGAAGTGCAAGTGTGGTAGGTGACAGCTCCTCCCCCTCGTTAAGACAGAGTGGCCCATCCTGTCAACACCTAGCTTTGCTTTGTCTCACTGTCTGGGAGCAATATATAAAGACAAACTGCCAGGTACACCTAGGCATGTGATCCTGGGACAGGCTGCAGGCACCAAATGGCTAGGACAAGAAAATGCCAAATTCCTAAAAGTGGCATTTTCAGAATTGTGACTAAAAACCCAACTTTACCATTAAAGAGGGCTTTCAATTACAATTCGTTAGACACCAAACCTGATCTGTCTCCCGGCTCCAAATTGAAAATGATCACATATTAAGTGTAGTAAGGAAACCCAATGCTATCCTATGGGGTAGGTAGGCCCTGCAGCAGTGAAAAATGAATTTCAGAGATTTTCGCCACAAAGGCATGTAAAACTTAAAAGTTCATGTCCAACTTTTTAGATACACTGCACCCTGCCCTCTGGGCTGTTCAGGGCCTATCCTTGGGTTGAGTTATGTATATTTAAAAGGAAGGTTTGGGCCTGGTAAAAGGCTTATTTTGCCAGGTCGAAATGGCAGTCTAAAACAGCACACACAGGCTGCAATGGCAGGCCTGAGACATGTTTTACCAGGCTACGTAAAATTGTGGCACAATCAGTGCTGCAGGTGTTATATGGCCATTAGGGTCATTGTCGACATTGCTAAGTTAGCATGAGCACGGCTGCCATGATGCTGCTTTTGCGCACGTTACTACATGACTTTGTTTTGCAAGACTCTGTTTGTGCCTTTCACATGAGAACTGTCTGCTTTCTGCGTTCTCTGCCTGTTCCTGGAGTTTAGTCTGAACACGATGTGCAAGGTCAATAAACAATGCCCCTTGTTATTCTGTTCTGGTCAGTCCCTAGCATCTAGACAAAACATGCTAACACAGCTGCGCTGCTGGAAACTCATGCTTTAATATTACAGGGATGCATGTTGTTCTGACACACACTTGGAGAGGGTCCTTTCCAGGGAGAAGAGCTATGTGGTTCCTATGATGTAAAGCTTCCATCTAGGCACTAAGGTATGGGGTCTGCTGACAAAGCCCAGAGATCTTCTTTTATATAATAAACATCACTTTACCAAGGGGAGGGTGGTTAGGCCTTATAGTCCTTTTTCCACTGTCTATATATAATGACATCCCCCTTTATATTCTATGGAATTGTAACAATGTTAATTGTTCTAAGTTTATGCATTTCGCTGCTGGTAGCGGCTCGTATACTGCATTATAGAGCACAATAGTTAAAATAAACATTTTGAACTATAACAGTGACTCTGACCATTCTTATTGTGGACAAGTACGAGTGAGCGAGCGAAAGGGTATGTCTTCCTATCGCGATTCCTGAGAGAGTCGGGAGTGTTGTGTTCTGGGTCGTCTAATCATTTGTAGCTTCGTGATTTTGGAGGAGAACGAATGAGACACTATAGCTAGTCGATTTTGGGTACTAAGGTGGTAGGTTGGTACACCCCTATACACAGAGGTCCTGTTTTCCTGCGCATAGTTCTGTGTAGGTGCAGAATCCCCGCAACACAGGACCACCAGTAGCATTTAATTTACAGGCCATGGGTACATGGGGTGCCACTTTACAAGGGACATAGAAGTAAATTAGACATATTAGTGATAAGCATTTATTTGCTTAGCCCACCTCCCCAACAAATTTGTTAGGCAGGGATATTTTCAATAAGCTCAGTTACACTGTGTTTTGCACTCTGGACAGGGTGTTCTCAAATATACCTCAATAGTAATAAAATAAGATATTCGCTCTCCTATGTGGGCACTTAAATTACCCAGGTGAAGTGGGAAAGGTTGTTATATCCCCTCATTTAACTGAACTGTTTACCCAAATACCATCCACATTATGGTCCAAAGGAGCCAACGATGTGGGATTAATCTCCACGATGGAACCCTCGAAGGTGAAAGTTGACTCTCAAAAAAGCAACCTACGATACCCCAGTGCCCACTAAAGCCTGAAGTAGTGTTGTATTCCTCTTATGGTGTCCATACACGGGCTTTCCTGTATCATGTCCTTATATAGGCACAATTCGCCCTGCCCTTATATAGGCATAAAATCCCAGTCCTTATTTAGGCATTAAACCATGCACTCCAAATACAGGCATGGTCTCCGACATCCGTCCACCCTAACATCACAACGAGTTCTTGAAGAACAGACCCTTAGGCTTCGGGAGTTTCCCTAGCACAGGACTATTGATTTCTTCAAGGACTCATCTATTATGCATGAACCATTATACCTTAGGGGTTCATTCATGACGTCTTCCGCTGTCCGATTCACGTCAATGCTAACATTCTGAGGTACCTCTCAGGTATAAATATACCTTCCCTAGCCCTTGTAAACTAGAGAAGACCTCGACTTCTGAGGAGCCCGTTTCCCGGCCTGACACACTGAGAAGACGCTGTCATCCCTGCACGCAGAGAGTCCAGCTTCCAGTGATCTGACTTCCCTTGCGGGGTGTTGGAGTTCGAATCTGGGAAGAGATTCCTACCTCTCTCATTCTTAAGGTATGGAGCTGACTAGAACCTAGAGGGACTTCTTGGCATACTAGGCATACTAGACTTAACATACTCTTAGTATACCATAGTAAGGAATACTACACCTACTTCATACCTCTCCCTACACCTAGGTTAGGTTAGGTACATTGGGGTAGAACTAGCTTAGAAACGCATCGTATGAGTACTCGCATTTTTAGCTCATGTTATTTATGTATGTGAATATACGCTAAAAGATAATGCTAACGCAGTATTATTTATTTCTACTGCTTACACTGTACATTATTTATCTTGCATACTGTCTTGTGATCATAACAGCACATTTAACTTACACGAGAAACAAGACTGTTCAATAAGTCTTTTATTGAAACGCCCGTCTATTCTTTCTGTGTAACTTTGAGGAAAACTAAGCATGCACGATTGAGCTGAGACTCTGGGACACGTTCTGATTCTAAAGGGAAACAAAGTTGTCATGTTTTGCGGCTGCCAGAAACTACTCCCTTCTTGTTATCCAAGGAGTTTCTAGTGGCCTCTGAGCTAGCTGGCACAAGTAATTAAGTTTAATATACTCGATAGGGACATACTGACCTTAGTCCTATGTCAAACCTATAGGGGATATTATTCCAATGCGCAGAGCCTATTAGGGAAATAGGAGCTACACTACATAGCGCCCAACATTTGGTAAGGCGGTAATTTAACGCTAGATACTGAGTAACTCAGCCGTGCCTTTTCTCTCAGAGACCCCTACCCATATACTCCAAAAGACGTCTGGAGTGGGCAGGGTTAAGTATCCACCACGGCTACATAGGGAAACACCCTATATATTAGCTGTTTGGTTTGTTCAACGTTGAAGGATACAGTGTTCCAAAATATTGTGCACCTTATCTTTGTTTCCTTGAAACTTGTTCTACATTTTTTCAAAGAACAAAATGCCTGGCTCCGACACTGAAACCGGAAACGGTGGAGCTGCGGATCAGCCAGCTGCAACAGCTTATAATATCACAGGTTTTATTGAAACCGAGGAGGGTGTTATAGACATCCCTCAAAACTTAAGAAGAGCCATCACTCTAAAACTTATAAAACACGGTCTGCCACCAAGAGGTGGTAGAGCAGTTTTCATGATAGAGGCACACGAATCCTTTCAGACAGAGGTATTCTATTCATGGGTAATATTTCCTGAATCCAATCCAGTAACACACATGTTTCACTTCTACAAAGAAGATGATCCACCAGAGGAATACATTCCTTTCGAGGATATAGAAATTCCACTAACATACCAGGAGCATCAGCTCTGGTTTAAAGGCGCCCTAAAACATCACAGAAACATTACCAGGCTCGGTCCACTAGGTAGACCAGGAGCAACATGGCCGATTCTAGCCGGCTATACACCTCATCCCGACATTAAAGAAATGTCAGACGAGGAACTACTTGTTCAACTACAAGAAATAATAAAAATCTACAGACAACTGGTCCAATATGTCATGCGGACTTTCACAGTCCAGCAACCACTGACACTTCCAAATACAACTCCCCAACAGGGGAATACACTAAAAATTACACCACAGACTCTCTACGTAGTCATGGGTAAAATGCCCACAAAACGTGAGCAAATTCCATTCTGGATAGCTCAAAAAATTACTCAAATCGAAGCAGTATTTCCAAATACTAGCCCGTATGAGAAACACAGAATCCTAACAATCAGTTTACCGATGGGGATCACACCACAACTGGAAGACTGCACCACTTGGGGCTCAGTCTTTGCTGCCATCTATACTAAAACACATGGTATTCCGTCAATTGCGGTAATCCCAGATGTCCTGAAACAAATTCAAAACGAATACGGGGCAGAGCCTGCTCTAAATTTAGGTATGAAATTACTGAAAAATTTCGACCAGGTCTCAACAATAATATTATCTAATATTAAAGGGAAGGCAGCAGCAGTGGCGATCCGCCAAAAATTAAGGGAATTCGATGTTACAGAACATCAAACTGAACTACCCAGAATAATTGAATAATCTTATGCAGAATTAGGCAGAGATAGTTTGGGTGGAAGACCAGTGAAGCCGAAACTATCTGAAAGTCCTGAGAAGGACTCAATTAAACAAACTCCTACATCTTCTAAAAAGTAAGTGGGAGACTAATAAACAAAATTCAAAAGAGAAACGTTCTCAATCCCGAGGTAGGTCTCCTCAAAAGGAGCCCTCTGAAAGGAGGTATAACCTCAGGAATAGGGATAATTTGAGAAAACCTGACAGGTATCAAGATACTGATACACGTTCCTCTCATCCCTTTCAGATCTCAACACAGACTTCGGAAAGAAGAGGACGGTCAGAACATAGAGAAGAACGCGTAAAATCCAAAGAAGATAAACACGCTACGAAAAACAAAACAAAACCTCAATTCTCCAAAAATAAAGTAGCAGGTCTGAAGATCAGACATGCCGAGAATACTGAGAACACAACTCAAGAACGGAGAATGGGCTCAGACAATGCTGGACAGTGCAGCAGAAGTCACAATAGCTCGCCAGAACCTGAAGGAACTTCTGGAGATAGTGGACTTGAATGAGTACATTACAGTTGAGACTGTAGACACCAGGGTTAGTACTCCACAAAAGTTATATGAAATAACACTCCGGATGGAGGGAGACATACCTAGACAGGTGAAAGCACTTTTTGGGGAAAGACTATCAAGGGGCTATGACATACTTCTAGCAGAAAAAGACTGGCCACCACAATTTGTCAGGGAGTGCCCACACGGCGAGGACATTATTATGCCTGCCTTCTCCAACCATATTCCAATTCACCTAAAATATACATATGCCAGGAAATGGGCAGTAGCCCAGGCCCCAGCATTATATAAAAAATCATGTAGGATGGGATGAGGACTCGCCTCACCATAAAATACATCTGAAACATGAACCAACTGCACAAAGGCAGTATCCAATAAAGCAAGAAGCTAAAAAACAGGTCAGGGAGATCTTAGATCAACTTGAATACCAAGGGGTGATTGAAACATGCACCTCCTCAATGAACAATCCTTTGTTTCCTGTCTCCAAACCAGACAATACATATCGTCTAGTTTTGGATTACAGACACCTAAACACTTGTTCTAAAACCTTTGCAGTGCAAAATGCACATAGCACAGCATTAATGAATAACATTGTGCGTAAAAAATACAAAACAACATTAGACATCTCAAATGGTTTCTTTTGTCAAAACATAGCACCTGAAAGAAGGTACTTAACAGCATTCTCCATAATGGGGACCCAGAGTCACTTTTGTCAACTCCCACAAGGGTTCAAGAACAGCCCAGGTTTATTCTCAGCGAGGGTAACGGAGTTACTACAAATTTATGACAATGAGGCATTGTCCTATGTCGATGACATATATCTGACAGACGATGACCTGGACAAACACTTGAACAGGGTGATCACCATTATACTGGGCTTCGCCTCTGAGGGCTACAAATTCAACTTTAAAAAATCCAGAATTGCCCATCTCAATGTCCTATTTCTAAGATATGAGCTTTCAAGTGAAGGCAAGAGCTTGGCAGCTAACTTTTTAGAAAAGTGTGGGCTGCTCCAACCTCCAAAAACGCTAAAAAACTTACAATCCATCCTGGGTTTCCTAAATTTTGGAAGAACATACATACTAAACTACGCAGAAAGGGTTAAACCTCTCTACGCATTAATCAAACCTGATTTTTCAATCAAAAGTTGGACAAACGAATACACAGAAATCTTGCGTTCACTCCAGGCTAACATGTTAGCAACAAATTACTTACAAACACGCGTAAGTCAACGCAATTTGGTGATCCGAATAATTTCGGGTCAATGCGGATTCACCTACTTAACCTTCAATGAGGGTGAGAAAATACCAATTGCATACAAATCTCATTTGTACACACAAGCGGAAATGCGCTTCAGTTCAACTGAAAAAATTCTAACAGCAGTTCAAACCGCTGTAGCAAAAGAAAGAGCCCTAGCCCAAAGGAAACGCATTATTGTCGTAACCCCAGTGCCAGCTTTAGAAGCGGTCACAAAAGCAAGCATTCCAAATGCTAAATCATTACATCCAAGATGGATACAGTGGGTTAATTCTCTTCCTGCAACTGATGTTGAATATGTTTTTGATCCTGATTTAAAAACACAAGCATTCCTGCAATATGAACAAGAATGCCCTCTGCCCACTGAAATTCTGCCTCTCGATCAGTACGAATTCATAATTTACACTGACGGATCCGCACAACCCGCAACAGGGGGTAATCAAGCTTACAGTGCAGCGTGTGCAATCGTTAAAGGTCGCATGCGAGATGGCATCTTCAGACCTATGGTCCCAAAAACTCAATCTCTAGGAGATTGTACAGCTCAGCGAGCTGAACTACAAGCATTCAAACTGGCACTTGAAAGTACAGATCGAGAATTCCCCACACTGATAGTGTGCGATTCCTTTTACTGTGTTCAGTCGTATAATGAATATATACAAAACTGGCTTGAAAATGGTTTCAAGGATGCGAAAGGTGGCACAATCAAGCATAAAACGCTTTGGGAACAAGTAGTTCAGTTGAAAAATGAACTACCAAAGGCTCACGTGATCCACACACTGAGTCATCAACGTGATGGCGTTCACGTTGCAGGGAATTCATTGGCTGACGAAGCCGCAAAGGGGGCTGTTCAGACGGCTTCCGTAGCTGCGATCACTCGTTCAAAAACAAAAATAGACGGTGAGATAATGTTGGCTGTCAATGCTTCAAGCAAGGGCAGCAGTGCAGCGTTACCCAAAAAGTTTCCACTCAAGTACTCTTATGTAATTGATGCGAACAACGTTCCTTTTGCTCGAATCCCTGGAGTGGGGGATAGGGTAATTCCAAACATGGAACGTAGAGCAGCCTTGATTTATGAAACACATTTGGGGGAGGGTCTGTCACATCAAGGGATCTCTAAAACAATTTTGACGTTAAAAGAGATGTACTGGTGGCCTAGAATGAATACAGAAATACACATATTCATCAATAACTGCTTAGACTGTAAATTACAGCGAGGAAGCCACCAGGCACCATGCTACGAATGTAGCCGCCCATTACAGACACCATTGTTAGACAGCATTAGACTATCTACGCGCCTGCGTCCTACTGGACAAGTGCAATCCCACAAATACTGAATCTAGGTTCCTATGGATATGGCCTCAGCGCTCGGCTGACGCTCGAACTGTTATAAAAGATTTGCGAGTCTTTATCGGCACATACGCAATAGGCACGCTACATTTTGACCAGGGCCCTGCGTTTAGCTCTCGGGCTTACAAAGAAGCCATGGCCAGTCTGGGCATTGCATTGCGATACTCCTCTCCATTCCATCCTGAGGGAAATTCGGTTGTGGAAAGGAAAAACCGGGACATAAAGCAGTCTATAACAGCTAGGGTATTAGGTTCGGGTGACGGGTGGGTCAAACATCTTTATGGGGTCCAACGCTCATTGAACAACCTGCCAAGAAGTTCTCTAGGGGGGGTCACTCCATATGAGGTCCTATTTGGGACAAGAATGTGGGTACCAGATCTCGATCACGTAGGCACAGTGGTGGAAAATAAAACGTTTGATATCAAAGATCGTTTGGCTGTTTTACAGGAACTGAATGAGTTAAGAACGAAACAAAGCAACGTATTCCTACAGCCAACCACCACTGGGGAAAACCGGCGGTCCCAGCAAGGCCTGTCTGGATTCCAAAAGTTGGGGCTCTAGTCAGAGAAAAAATTGCGGACAAGAAGGAATTTGGACCTTCTTACAGACAACCAGTATCTGTCCTAGCAGTTCAAGGAACGAGAACAGTACTTCTGCCGCCCCTTGCTGGAAGAAAGGAGAAAAGATTTGTTTCCATCGACCTCATCAAACCACAGTATGTGGCCAATACTAAATAGTAGGCCTCGTGGACTCCGACCTAGTAGCAGACGCACTCCTCTCGCTACTATCCAAGAGGTTCAGACTGAAAGACTGATAACAATCGAGAATTCAGCTGTAACAGATGAAGGACTAAGCAACAATGCAATGGAACTCATCCCTCTTGAAAACCAAGTAACAGTTAATTCAAATACACCCGTCTACACTCATGTAGCGAGTGATCAACTGGTTCCAGCGATTTCTACAAATCCTGATGCAATTCCAACAATTGACAGAACTGCTTCTGGCTATTTCATTAACTTTGATACGTTCTCAGAAGATCCGAGTGAACCTGAAACGACGCCAGCATCTTTGAAATTCAAGCAGCAAGTACAAGACTTTCTTCACTTTCTGAAAAAGACTTATTTGGTTTCTCCATGGATTGAACTCTGGATTACATCTGGACTTTTTGTTTTCCTGCTCTGGCTAGCTTTGGTTACAACTGTGAGCGTGCTTATAAGTGGCAGATACATCCATGTGAATACTGAAGGAAAAGACGTGAACGTACTTTTGAAACCTCATAAATCTTCCCATCGTGAAGCAAGAGACTTGTCATCAGTGAACATCACAGCTGTTCCTATGCAGGATGGTATAGTGTGGGACAAAACAGATTTTGATATCTTCAGCCCGACGGAACAATTGAACATTCCACATTTGTTTAAAATTTCACTAAGTGATCTCATTTCGTCCAGTACCTATTCTGATGATTGGGACTTTGAGACTGTTAACGACATAATGTTTGACCTAGAAAAATCTGCTGCATTTTCTAAAAATGATTATTTAGAGGGTTCATCAGACTATGAAAAGCTGTATTGCTATAACCACTATGGTCATCATTATTTGCATAAATCTGCATACCCTAGAAATGTGTTTATGTTTAACCAATGGGAGCATTGTCCTACACCACCACACAGTAGTTCAAAAACATTTACTAACAAGTTTCCATATTTTTCAGGGTACAATACATCTGATCCAGAAACGTTTTACTATAAAAATGTAAACAAAACAGGACTGAAAATTATGTTAACAAATACAAAACAGATTTACTCTGCAGAATTTATTGCCCAACTGTCTAGACAGGGTTTCAACTTATGGAAAGACACAATAGACACAAAAACTGTCTGGGGTACTAAAGATTGGCAAGTGCAGGGAATAGAAGCTTTATTCAGAGCCTGCATCATCCCTGAACAAATAATGTTTTTGAATGAAACTGTCCAACAAACATCTTGTCTTGGACTAGCCAAGATCAAAGAGATTAAAACACCTTCTGTACCAACACCTGCCAGTGATAATAATACACAGGCAGTGGTGACAGTTGACAATATACTACAACTCAACAGATCTAATCCTGATTGGAAAAAATGGTTGATCTGGCCCACAGACACGAACAACTGTCAGGAAAGATTCCTGAATAAAACTCAGGGCTTTACTATTCATAGTCCAGACCCAAGATACGTCCAAAGACAGCATCCGGGGGTAGTAACAACATACAGTGTAGGAAAATTATGCCTCGATTGGCTTCAGAAATCTACACTACAGGATGTGAAACAACACTTATCCTTACTTAAAGAAGACGCAGACCTTAGGGAATTCTTGCTTGGACCAAGAAAACCGCGTCAAAAACGTTTCATATATGCCGGCATTTATGCTGCCTATAATGAAGCACGGAAAGTGTCACAGATGGAGGTCGCAGAACGAATACGTGAACTTGATCGTATTAATTTAGAGAAAACCCTCTCTGTGGTCGACAATGGGTTAACAACTTTGTCCTCCAGAATATATTCATTGGATGGCATTGTATCCTCTGCTATCGACATACTAGAACAAGATTTGGCGATGTTACAGCAAGGCCAATCTCAATTACGTTCTATTGTGTTATTAAGCTGGACGCTGCAATCTTTGCGTGCGAGCTATGTGCCTTGGCGTTTCATCAACACATCGGCTCTGTTTGCAGAATACAATCTAGCTGATAAACAGATCGAACTGGCACAAAGAGGAGCAAAGTATACAGTGCTGAGCATTGAAAAACTGGAAAAGTTACCATTCACAGTGGCAGAAAAACCAGCTACAGAATGGCTCATTCATGGCAAAATAACATTACCTGTGACTACTTTTCAGTTTCAGTATTGCCTCAAACAAATGCAAGCAGGCAAATATGAAAGGTTGGGTAAGGAATACATTAAGACATCTTGGGATTTACCGTATACATATAGATGTTGGAGTGGGGCTCGTGAAGTGTTTTTGAGCGGTACACACTGTAAACGTGCACTGAGCGGTTCACTTATATGTCAGGACATTGCTTTACACGGGGCTTGTAATGGTTCTGTGGCAAATTTGTCTTGCCATCAGCAGGGTACACCAGCTGCTGTGATTAATCCAACGTTTGGACAACTTTCTAATGGGAGTTGCCTCATGTTGAATGATCAGAGTTGCTGCGGCATGTTGCCAGGCATCCCATATCTAGTAACAGTCAACTCCAGGGTCACTTGCTGTATGCAAGTATTGTTTGCCCCAATAGACACAGTCAGGGAGTCGCCTCTATGGCCTTCGCTGAACGTCTCTTTTATAAGATTTGATACTTTGAGCAGAATGAAAGCCATGCTTTTACAGCAAACAGTGCCTTTGACCTCGGCCAAAGAAACCTATGATCTACAAGTAGCAAGGACTTCGGCTGAGATACAGACTTTAATACGTACAAACTGCCCTATACATTTCGTGGAAATGATAGGACGTATCTTTAACATGTCTGATACAAGCGGAATTGTACATGTATTTAAGAGCACCTGTTCCGGTCTGTTAGCACCTTTCCAGGCAATACTCGGAATCATCCCGAACTTTTCACATTCGGTGTTTGGTGGCATACCGTTAATTCTAGCACTTGTTGCCGGAATTCTATTTCTCTTCCTGCTATTACGCTATGGCCAGCCTATTCGCAGACATCACTCCGAGCGAAATGGAGAAAGCTCTCCTTGAACGAAAGTGCTGTGAGCGAATAGTACAGCTTTTGGGCATGACTCGTCTACGGGACCTGAATACCACGTGGTTCCTGTCATTCAGACCAATCTGGCAAGATTGCATCTTACCTGTTCTACGATGCCTGCTATGCGGTGAAGAATGCGTGTTGGACACCTGTCTAACATTTCCATCAGCAACGCCAACGGATGTCGATACTCTGCTGGTCCTGATAAAGGCCCATGCTCTGTGTTGTCCCCAGAGGCTGCCAATCCTGATGTCAGCATTCATTGAGATCTCACAGACGCTTCTGGCTGCTGCTGAGGTACGAGAAAGATCTACAGGCACACAGGTAACAACGGACGCGAACATTGCTGCGGCAACCTATGCTGAAAGCGATGCTTCACATCTCTGTGCAATTAATCTACTACACGAGGTGTTCCAACTGACACCAACTTCAGTGGATGATGTTTTGTCTACGGAAATAGATGATCTCATGTTTACACCAGACCCGTAAACTGACTCTGATTCAGCCCACAGTGTTCCAGAGATGCAGTAACAATTTGGCCTTCATACTTCAAAAACTTGGAACTCTCCCCAAAATTGAACTTTTTTCCATTTTTCGAACTAAAATGGCACTTCAATCTGCTTAAAGTAGAACTAGCCTTATAGTACAGACTTCGCGGTACTTCCATAGACACTTAGTCATCTTGTTTGTCAAAAAAAGTTCATTCATTTTCATGACATGAAATGACTTTGATTTTTGAACAACTTATGGATCATTTTCTGTCAAATGTAAATATTACTGCTAATTTCATTCATATTGTATTTTATTTTAAATATATGCCTGAAATGAAAAGCAATGCTTCAAATGTACAGTACCTTTTGCATTCTAATAGGTTTTTTAAATGCCTTTTAAATGATTTTATGAAATATTTTAGCAATATGTGGTACTCCATTTAATGTTTAGCATTTTAAATGTTTAGCATTTTAGTATTATCGTACACACGAAAGTGGAGTGGGTGTTGTATTCCTCTTAGGGTGTCCATACACGGGCTTTCCTATATCATGTCCTTATATAGGCACAATTTGCCCTGCCCTTATATAGGCATAAAATCCCAGTCCTTATTTAGGCATTAAACCGTGCACTCCAAATACAGGCATGGTCTCCGACATCCGTTCACCCTAACGTCACAACGAGTTCTTGAAGAACAGACCCTTAGGCTTCGGGAGTTTCCTAGCACAGGACTATTGATTTCTTCAAGGACTCATCTATTATGCATGAACCATTATACCTTAGGGGTTCATTCATGACGTCTTCCGCTGTCCGATTCACGTCAATGCTAACATTCTGAGGTACCTCTCAGGTATAAATATACCTTCCCTAGCCCTTGTAAACTAGAGGAGACCTCGACTTCAGAGGAGCCCGTTTCCCGGCCTGACGCACTGAGAAGACGCTGTCATCCCTGCACGCAGAGAGTCCAGCTTCCAGTGATCTGACTTCCCTTGCAGGGTGTTGGAGTTCGAATCTGGGAAGAGATTCCTACCTCTCTCATTCTTAAGGTATGGAGCTGACTAGAACCTAGAGGGACTCTTGGCATACTAGGCATACTAGACTTAACATACTCTTAGTATACCATAGTAAGGAATACTACACCTATTTCATACCTCTCCCTACACCTAGGTTAGGTTAGGTACATTGGGGTAGAACTAGCTTAGAAACGCATCGTATGAGTACTCGCATTTTTAGCTCATGTTATTTATGTATGTGAATATACGCTAAAAGATAATGCTAACGCAGTATTATTTATTTCTACTGCTTACGCTGTACATTATTTATCTTGCATACTGTCTTGTGATCATAACAGCACATTTAACTTACACGAGAAACAAGACTGTTCAATAAATCTTTTATTGAAACGCCCGTCTATTCTTTCTGTGTAACTTTGAGGAAAACTAAGCATGCACGATTGAGCTGAGTGAAATAGTTATCTATTGTTTCCACGACTCTGGGACACGTTCTGATTCTAAAGGGAAACAAAGTTGTCATGTTTTGCGGCTGCCAGAAACTACTCCCTTCTTGTTATCCAAGGAGTTTCTAGTGGCCTCTGAGCTAGCTGGCACAAGTAATTAAGTTTAATATACTCGATAGGGACATACTGACCTTAGTCCCATGTCAAACCTATAGGGGATATTATTCCAATGCGCAGAGCCTATTAGGGAAATAGGAGCTACACTACAGTAGAGGAAGAATGCAACCCTGTAATTGCATATTTGGGTAAGCAAGGTGTTTTAGTACCTATTGATAGTAGCTATAATACACCCATTCTCTCGATCTGCAAGGCGGGACAGGACAACATGTACAGATTTGTGCAGGACCTTAGGGCTATTAAGAATCTAGTAATCCCAAGATTCCCTGTGGTTTCCAATCCTGCCATCATCCTTTCTTCTATCTCCGCAAACACCCAATGGTACACCGTGGTTGATCTTTGTTCAGTATCTATTCTTGTTCACATTGTGAGGGTCTCTGATTTAGTGATCCGACTTCCTTCATGATTGATAGGGTCACCTTCAATAGTTTTACAGGCCCTTAAGAAAGATCTGGTCATGTTGGTTTCCCCCTGAGGTTCTACTTTAATCCAATATGTATATGACTCAATGTTGGCATCTGTTACTTCGATCTTTTCAAGGAGGATTTACTCTATCTCCTCATCGAATTGGAAACAAGGAGCACAAGGCTTCAAAGAGAACCTTTAGTTCTTCCTTTCCTGAGTAAAATATCTGGGTCATGAAATCTCTGCTGTCAAGCTCATCTGAATGAGTTGAAGCCATCCTTAAGTTGCCCCACTCTGTAACTCTCTCCCAGGTGCTTGCTGTAAAAACTTAAATCCTGCCTGTATCACATTCATATACTCCCATTTAGTACAGTGTTAATAGTTACAAATATAACCCAAAATGTACCAATATTTTATAGTCACATATGTATGTTGTTTTGTAGTAGTTTGAAGCATTCTGTGGCATTACATATATGCCTGCTAATCTTTGTGATTGTAGTAGGCCCAGGAAGCCAGAAGATACATTTGCACATTTCCACTGTGATAAGCGAAGCAGGATTTTAGGAGAATAATAAGCCTAGTATTGTATGTATAAATGATATTATCTCCAAAATGATGCCCAGCACTTCATGGAATCTTTCACCAGACCTTGCCACCTGCTCATTAGATAAGTTTTCACTGAGAATAACAAGCTTTTGTTATGAGATTAAGCTTCATTGACTTGTCTTGAAAAAAAGCATTTCTATACTTTGGGTCTACATTTCTACGCATTTTAGCTCAATTTTCCAACCAACTGTTTTCCAGTGATAGCCATGGTATATTGAAATGACAACTGTCTTTGAACGTTTTCTGTGCTGCTCGCTATTTTGCATTAAACATTAGTTGGACTTTTGGCTTCCCGACAAGTTTTATTTTTAAGAGCTATTGAATATGGCTTTTGGAATCACCTCAACAGAGAGAAATTGGGGCTGGGGGACACTGAAGCATGCTCCACACAACAACCCCAGATGCAAAAGGTAAATAGGTTTGTCCGGGGACCTGGGGTGGAGAACAGGCCAGTGCTGGACAGTCGAATGGGCTAAAAGTATGAGTCCGAATCACACCAACAATTCAGGTAAAGTCTAACAGCACTAATCATCTGTTTGTTGATTGCTTGCATGGCTTTATTGCCTGTGGCTAATGTATTGTCAAAAAGAGTATGCACAAGTGTAATCTGGGTAGGAGACAACAAGAGAATAAAAAGGAAAAAGGGTTTGGTAGGTAGGACTGGGAGGAGTGCAGAGCAAAAGGAAAATGAGTATGAGTGTGAACCCAAGAAGTAAAGCGACTGGGCTCTAGAAGTACTGCAGGAGCAGTTATGGTAGGCAGGAGTGCCAGGACCTTAGCACAGACTCTTGAAGAAGGAATGTATGAAAGAATGACACACTTTGATCTAGCCATCACGACCCCTTCACAAGCCTCTCAGGATATTTACTGAAGGTTCGTCAAACTCAAGGAGATATTTGGGTGTGAGTGCACAATACCCTCCCTACCTACCTCCATGAGACCACTTAAAAGAAATATAACTTAAGGAACCCTATTCAGTTTTCCATTTGCTTCCCTACCACCTTCCACAGGATGAACTGCAAGGAAATTGGAATATCAAAATAACTTCCTTAGGGACAGAGTTAAGGCTTGCGGTCCAACTGCGCCTACTCCTCCCTATTTCCCCAGATCACTCAACCACAAGAGAAAGAGAAGGACAGCAAAGGTACAAGGGAGGAGGATTTGTTGGGCATGTTCCCCATGCAGGCTGATGGGGCTGGAGTGGATGTGATGATGTACCCAGAAACAGACCAGCACCTGCAGTGCCGCTGGTGACAGGAGCACAAGGAGGTTACATGCGATTTAGTGCTGCTTGGTGGGCAGTAAAGCAACAAGGTCGGAGGCTGATGTGGAGACCAACAAGAACAAAGTTCTACTATCACTCTCCAAAACTTGAGGCAGACCACACGGCACCTGTCCAAAAGGTGTCCCTCTGTTCCCCATCCAAATGAGGCTGATGATGAGAGTCCATCCTCTCCCACACTTCTTCCTTTGAGGGACTACCCAGCATGTGGGGATGAAGGTAGGGTCCATGTTCCTTGAACTCCATCTGATTAAATGAGCATAAAGAAACAACTTCCCAATATTCAGGAAAATCCAATCCAGTTTCTTGAAGAACCATAGACTGTGTATGAAGTATATAGATATATATAGATCAAACTTGGCAGATGCAAATCAGTTATTGAGATTGATAGTACCCAGTGAGGAGAGGAAAAGGTTAGTGGATAAAGTGCCATGGCCAATGGGGAATTAAATGTTGTGAAGGACGTTCTACTAAATGTGATTCCACATTTAAGCCCAGCAAATAATGGTGAGGCCCTGGCTGATTATTAGAACAGATTTAAGGATATGTTTGAAAGGTATTCGGGTATAGCTTGTCCAAAGGAGATGGCTCAAGAAACTGTAAGTGCTGCCTTTGTGCAGGGATTATTACCAAATGTGAAGAGTCAGTTGACCACCGTATGTATTCAATGGCAAACAAAGAAGCTAGCAGAATTGGTGACAGTCATGAATCACGGCTTAGCTTCACAGGAGAAAAAAAAACAAATGCTGAATCGAAATTGATGTATTTGAAGTTGCAAAATAGGCAGCAAGTGTTTAATGGAGTGGGATGAGGAGCTCACCAAGAGGGGAAGGTAGAGGAGGACATGGAGGTGGAAGAATTGGATGTGGAAAAGGACGGGCCTAGGATAGGTCCCCTGGGTTAGAAGGTTCTTACTTTGCATGTGGTCAGCTGGGTCATTGGAAGCAAGATTGCCCCAGTACTGTTTCCAATGCACCAGTGCTCCCAGACCAACCTAGGGAATTCCAGTAGATCTAAATTCTTATCCTGATTTTTAGCACAGCCTGAGAGGTTCTGACTGTGTTATCTATATCCTAATACCAGTAGATCAGAAGAGCCCTTATGTGAATTCAGTCAATCAATCCGTTGATTTGTAGAGTTCTTCTTGTCACCCATGAGGTTATTCAGGCACTTGCAGGGTCCAGTTGACTAGCCAGGTCTTCAGTGACTTTCCGAACTCAGGAAGAGATGGGGAGGTCCGTAAATGAAAGGGTAGCTCGTTCCATGTCTTTGCTGCTAGGTAGGAGAAGGAGCAACCTCTGCATCTGCTACGTCGGATGCAGGGGTGAGGGTTAGAGAAAGGGACGTGGAGGGGCGGTGTCTGGTGGGCTGATAAAAATTCAGGCGGTGGTTCAAGTAGGCGGGACCGCAGTTGTGTAGGGCCTTGTATGCATGGGTCAGGATCTTGAACTGGCATCTTTTCTATACAGGGAGTCAGTGGAGTTCCTTGAGGTAGGCGTGATGTGGGTGCATCTAGGGAGTTCCAAGATAAGTCTGGTTGCAGCGTTCTGTATGGTTTGTAGTCGCTGGAGGAGGTGAGCTGCGATCCCTGCATTGAGATCCTTGCCATAGTCCAGTCGGCTGAAGATGAGGGCCTGAGTGATTGTACGTCTTTAGCTTTGGGGTAGCCATTTAAATATCTTACGAAGCTTGCGGAGGATGAAAAAGTAGAAGGAGGGGACGGAGTTGACCTGAGTCGTCATGGTTAGCTTGTTGTCCAGAATGATGCCTAGGTTCCTAGTGTGATCAGTGGCGATAGAAGTAGGTTCGAGTTCTGAGGGCTCCCATGGGGAGCTTTTGTTTCCGAAAATTAGTACCTCTTTCTTTTGTCTGAATTGTGTTATTGTTCGTAAACGTACCACTTGCCCTAATGATGCCGGTGCAAGCCACTTGGCTTTCAAACCTCTGAATTCCCTTCTTTACCTCCCTCACACATGCCATTAGACTCAGTCGGTATTTCCAATCAGAGCATTCCCTATCATATTACTGATTCTGTGTGCATTTTTGTGGGACATGTTAGTGATAAACATTCTTTTCTGCTTAGTCCAATTTCTTCAACAAACTTGTTAGGTAGGGTTATATTGTGTATGTTGAACTGTATTGTGTTTTGTACCCCAGATGGGGTGTTCTTGAATATATCTCAACAACAAGAGACTAAAGTACTTGCATCACTAGAAAAGCTTGAGTTGTTCAGGAGAAGCAGACACGGTTGCTATGTCCCCTGATTTAACAAAATTACTTTTACAAGGGCCGTCCACATTGTGGTTTACAGGGGCCAATGATGTGGGATTCATTTCCTCCATGGAGCATGTAAAAGTGAAGGGTGACCTTCAGAAGAAGCAACAAAGAATACCCCAGTACCTATTAAAACCTGAGGTAGAGGAAGCAATCTGCCCTGCAATAGAAGATTTAATTAATCAAGGGGTTTTAATGCCCATTGTTGGTAAATGTAACAGCTGTTTCTCCTGATATGCAAGGTGGGGAAAGTCAACGCGTACAGGTTCATCCAAGATCTTAGGGCTATTAATAATGTGGTGATCCCAAGCTTCCTTGTGTTCTCCAAGCCTGCTACCATTTGTTAATATTGAAAAAGTCAATTTCGATGTACGCAATGATACATGTGTGCATGAAAACTAAATGGAATCACTGTTGTCAAAATCACCCGATATGACCTCTCCATCAACCCCAACTCAGAAATATGTGGTCAGGCAGGCCCTGCAGCCTAGACTTGAGGCAACTGATTGACAGATCACAGGTGGGATGGCACGTAACCAGCAGGACAAACGCGTGAACAGGAAAAACCCAGATTCATCCCACAGATATGCAGTGACACCACAATGGTCTGGGGAGATTGGCCCCAAGAAAGCACTCATGGCCAGTGAGGCACGCATTCCCAAAACACCAATAGTTAGATGCCACATGAAGTTAGGAACTCTCAGCCAATCAGGACACAGCACACGCAACACACACAGTGATAACGCCTCCCCATGCTGAACATCTGGACACGTTACCCACTGCCCCATATTGTGTCCATGCAAGGTTGAAACCCACCTGCATTTGTTATCAGGTGGGAATAATTTATAGTTCCATAACTAGGCCCACATTCCGCTTCCTAAAAAGTATCTATGACTTGCTTTATGATGCTCCACGCAATGTATAAAATGTGCTCAAAACTATTGTGCTTTGAGACAGTCCTCAGCCCCCGACTCTGTAATTGTGCTCCCAGCCGAAGTGTTTGATTAAATCAAATGTTCCTGTTTTGATAAAAGCCTCTTGTCTTTGTTTTTCGAAGTAAATTCATATCTGTGCAACATTTTGGAGAGCCAGATAGGAGAGACTGGTGCTTCAAACCTGACTGCAGCCGAAGGAAAGGAACCCGCTATTATGGATTCACATCTGCGCAGCAATGAAGGTGAGCAGACACCACAATTGATTGAAAGTTCCGCTGAACCGGCGGGGCAGAGGTCTGTCCTGAAGCCGCCGTCAGTGGGTAAGAGACTACATCTGATCCTTAGTCACAGCATTTGGCATATGGCAAACTAGAAAGAAGTTCTGGCTGGACTATTCCCATTGGGCACAGGGTCAAGACTGATTTGCATATGGCTGGGTTCAAACTGGAATGGCATGGTGAGCAAAAAAACGATGGATTTAGGCCCAGATCTCTGTACTGGGGTGAATGTATGACATTGTTCTGCATTCTGTCCATCAATTGTTGTTTTTGCATTTGTCACCCCGAGTGGGACGGGTATGCCCAGACGGGGGTCCTGTGCTCTCCATGCCACTCGAGTCAAGCCATCCTGGCTGATGAGGGGTGAAACCCCGAAACCGGTCCTAGGATGCTTGTTTCCAGTCCAGGAAGGACCTGGCCTGGCAGTTCGGGCTGGACTGTTCCCATTGGGCACAGGGTCAAGATTGATTTGCATATCGCTGGATCAAACTGGAATGGCATGGTGAGCAAATAAATGATGGATTTAGGCCCAGATCTCTGTACTGGGGTGAATGTATGACATTGTTCTGCATTCTGTCCATCAATTGTTGTTTTTGCAAACTAGAAAGAAGTGCAAAAATCTAACCTGAGCACCCTGCCACTGACAGAAATCTGACATATTGCCTATTTTATGTGTCCCAACTGAGTAGTTGCAATGCGGCCTGGAAGGCAATCCCGCGGAGGTCACCTTTCTTCAATAGTCAGCACGCTAGGAAAGGTGAAGGTTGTTAGTCGCTTGGACCGCTGGGCGTGACACAGATGGTATGCTTGCCTCCTCGGTGTGATACAGGGGTGAGGCCTCACCGCTTGGACCACTGGGCGTGATACAGATGGTACACATAGGCCCTGGGTGAGATATAGGGCCAGCACCTTGATCTTATTTTTTTGTCTAAAAGGGTTTTTCCAGTGCTACTGGTTTCTTAACACTGGTGGTATCTGAAAGAAGTAAGAGGTGTTATTAGCTTGGACCGCTGGGCTTGATACAGATGGTACGCATGACCCCTGGGTGTTATATAGGGTGTAATTCAGACATTAGGAAAAAGTTGGACCTTGTAGATTAGGTGTAGCTTGTGCTTGGCCAAGAAGAGCCTGTGGTTGTCAAGTTGTTCCACGTTTTCACGTAAATTGTTGTCATCTTCGTCCCGGAGCTGATATTGACAGACTATCGGGTTCACTTAGTCCCGTGTACCGCGCAAAGCCTCCTCTCGTCATCGGGTAACATGCATTAAGGAGCGTGCTAAAATATGTTTTGACAGTGAAAATGTTTTCTCTGTCAGTTTTTTCTCTCTTTTTCTTCATTGTGGTTATTAATTTATGCATTCTTGAGTTTTGTTAATGACTCAATGTGCTTATGAAGGCGACGCTAATTCTTACAATCTTTTTTTCAAATCTGCTATTTTTCTGCTGAATTCACACGTTTTGAAGAATTGCACTTTTTTCAGGTTGTGACCCTTCATATGCATTTTTTGTTTGTGTTTGTGGAATGTCTATTCTGATGCATCTATATATATATAGTATTGAGCTTGTAAAAATAGTTGTAATTAGCAATCCCTGTTATTTATTTCCCCAACGATCAGACCAGAATCTAATATTATTTTATCCCGAAAAGCTAGAGCGTATCAGTCCCTTAAAAAGTTCACAACTATCATGGTGTCGCCGCTAAAGCACATGCAAACTAGGTTCCCCACACATGTTAAAAATGAGCACGTATTGTCATGAATGGCATGCACACACTAAGGTACACGTGTTCCCCTGGTCAAAGGGGGGAACCTTCGAAACTAACGTAATCGAACACACAAGAACACACATTCGGGCCAAATACATAGGGTGAAAGAAGACCAGAAGAGAGGCACTGTTAGAACTATGGGCCATCTTTGAGGAGGCCCAGACCGACAATCCTATCCTAGAACCCGTAAGTAAGGCGTCTGCGCCTCCCTCACCGTATGTAGGAATGGAGGTACTCTCGCCATCACCACATTAGATTTTACCAATCCACCAGTCGTGGGAGCCAGAGGGCCCCCCATCAAACAATGAACTACTAGATCCAGACAAGGAAGGCCAACAGGCCACCAGGCGCAGGCAATCCTAGCATCACCCCAGTCCAGTGCTAGAGCTCCCCAAAACTCAGCCCTCCGTCCATCGCATTCAACCCATCAAACCCCAATGACACAGGAAAAATGCTCTCTTACTGGGTCAGGTGAGCACAGTTGGGTGACAGAGAGATTAATAGCAGGTCTGGACAGTGATACAACTAGCAAGAGTGAGGAGAGCCCCAGTTCCCCAGGATCCGACCACGAGAGTGAAGCTTGAGGATCGGCCCAACAGATCAAGAGGGAAAATAGGGATCCTATGCCAGAAACCGATAAGACACCCAAAAGCACATACATCCTACTGTCCACCCCAGACCTATCAAAGGAAGACCCCGTGGTCATGGTGCTTGTGAACAAGACACCATACAATTTACTGGTGGACATGAGGGCAGTGAGGTCATGCCTACAAGAAGGGACAGTTCCCATATCAAAACACACTTCAACTATACAAGGAGTCTCAGGCACAGTGGCGAGGATCCCCATCACAGAACCTCTTGAACTGGAGATAGGGGGAATAGGATAAGGGAACAGTTATTATACTTTCCCTCATCCCCAACCAATATATTAGGGCTAGACCTAATGACCAAGCTAAAAATGTCCATTCAGTTTTCCGACAGCGGTACTAGTTGTTTAGTGAAGCCGAAAATTAATTTGCAAAAATCAAACAAGTATTGACTTGTGTACTCAATTCAGGGCTTCCTGATTGCGCCAAACCTTTTACATTGTAATGTTACAAACAAAATGGATTTGCACTTGGGGGTGTTGGTTCAGAGCTACACTGATCAGAAAAAGCCCATAGATTATTACCACTCAGCTTCGGACCCAGTGGTGGCTGGGCTCCCACCATGTTTACGGTTTGTGGTGGCTGCCACAAATCTAGTTGGAACTTCTCAACATATTGTATTGAGTTCCCAATCAACTGCTGCTATGCCCCATTCTGTGGGGCACTCGTCCTCACTATGAAAACCTAACACCTTTCCACAGCCCAACTGTCTCGATATGAAATGTTGCTGATCTCTGCTTCCCATATTACTCTGGTTTATTTTCCTGTTTTGAATCTTGCTTCTTTAATTCCCACCATTGAGGATGGGGAGCCTCATGATTGTATAATTGTTACTGCCCACATTATGAAAGCCCATTTTGATCCGACTGATGTACCAATTATTGATTGTTAGTTGTAAGTTAACATATTTTGTGGATGGATCATGTCTCAGAAAAGATTAAGGTGTCCTAGTTACCTGTTATACTGTATGCACTGTGTATCTAATCGTGGAGAGTCGCCATCTACCAACTGTTAAATCACCTAAAGTTGCAGAACGTATTACTCTCATTTGAACTCACATCATAGCCAAAGAAAATATTGTCAATGTTTAAAAGGACTCAAACTATGCATTTGAAGTGATATATGACTTTGGGCTCCTATGGATGCAAAGGGGTTCCTTAATAGGCCCTATGTCAAAATCTTTTAAATGCTTAATGCTGAAAGGGTGGCAAAGGTGAAATGTGCTGCACACCAGCACCCTCATGATGATCCTTCAAGGGCAATGTCCTATTCGATATGAATGCTAATAAGAATGCTGCATTATCTAAGACTACTGATGTTGCTATCTACGTTAGGAGAACTGATTTGTTTCCTGCACCAACATTAAAAGACTTGTCTCAATTGCAGGAGCAAGTCTCTGAAAATGAAAAACAGTTCTAGATCAAGCAGCAATGTAAAAGAGACTCTGAGGGGCTATGGA
This sequence comes from Calotriton arnoldi, assembly GCA_963921515.1. Classification (NCBI taxonomy): domain Eukaryota; kingdom Metazoa; phylum Chordata; class Amphibia; order Caudata; family Salamandridae; genus Calotriton; species Calotriton arnoldi. The sequence goes on from CAWUFW010004328.1 coordinate 434,314, forward strand.
GAGGCATCTTTGGGCGAGAGGTCGCACTGACATTTCTACTCCCCAACCTTACCAGGTTCCATCACATGCAGCCCTTGTTGGTAGCAATGGCATGACACATGTCACAGCAACTCATTGGTATGCACCCTTCTTTTCTTCCATAGTCTAGCGTTATTGCCAATCCTGTTACATCTACCTGTCACACAATGTTGGAAACGGGATAAAGGCCACTCCCACTATTCCACCTCCCCCTTGGGGTCCCTGTGGGCACATCCAGTTGGACTTTCTCCAGATGTCGAAATGTGCAAATTATGCGTGCACCTAAGTCATTATGTGTATGTTTTCAGGAAGGGTGGAAACATACCCCTGTGCAGCTTCCTTTTACAGTATTGAAGCAGTTACTCAGAGACTTGATCCCTCAGTGCACGGTACCTAACTGAATCATTAGTGACCATAGGATACATTTCAAGTCAGCAGTAGTGCAGGCAATGTGCAAGGCCCTAGGATTAGACTGGCATTTTCATGGTGCCTATCACCCAAAGTCTGCAGTCAAAGTAGAGAGAAGCAATGGTACCCTATTCAATAAGATAGCAAAGATACGCTGAGAAATACAATTAAAATGGCTTGACACTTCACCTTTAGAATAATCATCACCTCAGTACCCAGAGCTTCCACTGCCAAGTTGGATTTACAGTTAAATGATGACCCAGTCTTACAATATTGCAGAAAACTCATACAGTGTCTTTACAGTTTCCATTCTCATGTGCAAGCAACTTTACCTGAGTGTCCGACTGAGGTCAGCCACTCTCTTCAGCCGGCAAATTGGTTTATAGAGGAGGATCACACTGCTGCCTTTCTGGCATTGACCTTTTAGTATCCTGTTCATCACACACAGCTGTTGAATATTGTGGTCTAGTGACTTGGATCCACTCTTCTCACTATAAATGAGCTGCTCCTCCTAGAGACAACGGTGCTCCTGCTGCTACTTCAGAACCTGTGCTTGGCCCCGGTTCTTCTGCCAGCGCTGATCCTGATGCAGCCCGTTGCTTGCCAGTGGAACACATTCTTCGAGTCCATCTTCTTTGTCTGCTCCATCACCAACACGTGATGTTTCTCCTGCAGCCTGTCATACCTCCGTCTGAGGTCAGCTGCCTCTTCCTTCTGTATACCAGACTCCTCTGTAGGTTTGGCATGCTATCTTCACTGGGAATTATCCCAAGAGCAAACTGTACTAAACCTTTCTTTGTACGGAGCTGCTGCTCTGCCTATGAGGGTAACTCTTATGTGTTGTTGTTAGAAAAGTACAGGCAGACAATTAATTCTTCCTCATGCTGGATTTGCATGCCCCTGCATGTTGATGTGGGTAATAGCATTCCTTTGATTGGAGTACCCATCAGCTATTATGACACTTGCCTCCATCCTTTCCACTATGGACATAGACTGCCAAAGTGTGCTGGCATCTTCCCCTCTTCCTTCCCAGTCCTCGAAAGTTTTAACAATCCTTTGGACTGCAGCATGCCAGATGTGACTTATCTTGCAATAACTTAGCAAGGATTTCTTTGCAAGCACTGAGGAGCAAATGCCTCTAGTAATTTTATTGGACATAGTGAATGTGATTTAACAGTGGCAAATATTCCTTTTGAATTACCATCTATTAAATACTGTCTTCCTCATGGACTGTTATATCAAAATCCCCACCCGCAAGGAGGTGTAACATCTGGGCACAGCCAGTTCAGTAGCTGGTTGTGCAATCTTGTGGGAGCGAGATGAGGATACCAGAAGCTAATCCCTATGCTACCTAGAGCCCTGTAACCACCCAAGATATTGATAGAACTCCAGGCGATAACAGCACCCAGGGGAAAGGGGAAGTGGAGAAAACACAAAAGAAGGCATCCTAGGGTACCTTGGAAGTGACTGCATCAATTCTCAGCACTACAGGTTCCTTCAGTGTTCTGGTATCATGGTGCGTCTACAAGAATATAATGAACTTTTTAGAACCTTCACCTCTTAAACAAGAACAAGAACAAGACCAACATAGGTTATAAACTGATTTTTGCTTGTTATTACCTAATACCTCCCACTTTCCCACTTTGTATTTAATAGCTGGAACCCTGTAAATGCTTTGTAAATGCTGAGAAAATGAAAATAAATACAGGATACTAAGTAAATGAAGAAACTGAAATCCCTACAGCTAGAACAGCCCCATATCACCCGATAATTACCAAAACACCAAAAGATACAGCGGTTAAGTAAACCTATATAGGTCCTGAATTACATAATTCCTTCAATGCCTCACAAACCGAAATCCATAGGAAAAAAGTGATTGAGTAATGTTCCCAGTAGCTCCCAAAAGGTTTTTGGAAACAACCAGTAGTCTTGAACTCTCAATCACTATGCTTTGGTAGGGAAAACATCAATTAATAGTCTTTTCGTTCTTTTGCAGAATGTGCATATCACCATCCTTTAAATTCATGAAGTTCCAACACTGGGCGGTGAGTATATGTCCAGAAATACTTTATACATGCATGTTACAAATTTTAAAAGCACAGTGAGCTGTTGCTAAACTCTTTTTGGTACCCTTTTGTCTCAACAGGCACCAAACAGATATAATGCCAAGTAATCAGTAAATGCAGTAGTAGCACTTGACAAAGCTGTAGAATCCACTCCAGTGGCCATGAGAAAAAGCAGACATGTGACTATTGTGGAGTAAGCAGTGAAACCATCGAGAAACAAGGTAAGTATCAGTGTTATATTAACAATTACAGGCAATAACGGGTTCCAGAGTCCAGCTTTATGCTGCCGCACTCGAGAATCCCGACCACGACTAGCACATCTTCCAGGAGGAAGACCGACACAAGGGAGTGCAGAAAGACTAGACCGCGTCCCCTAGCTCGGCCTCTAACTTCACTTCTGGGTTTTCGGCTGCGCCGCATGCCCTATACAGGGATGCACGGCTACAGTCGCAACAAGCAGTCATGCATATTTCATTTGCTGGTCACAAGCCTACCCTTGACTGCCCCTAGATTGAGTTGGGAATTTTTATCCAGTATACATTTTTCCTTCTATGAGACACTTTGATGATTATCCTTTAGAACTAAAAAAGTGTAGGCGAGGCATTTCAACTAACATTAGGTGATTTTCTGCTTTTAGCCCCATGTACTGGATAACTGTTGCTTTAGATGAAATAAGAAGAAACACAGATTTTAGAAGAAATAGTTCATTTTACAGCAATAGATTTAGGGTTAGTGAGAGAACAACTATACACTCATGCCAAAATACTAATTCAAAATAGGATGTCATTAGATTACATTTTACCAGCCAAAGGGGGAGTTTACGCAGCTGTAGGCACTGAATATTTTACCCATCTTCCCAACACTTCTCTTGGTATACATGAACAAATAGATAACATTAAGAAAAGCAACAGAAAGCTACACGAGTTACAGAGTGGGCCAGACATTAGCCCAATAGTTCCTGGATATGGCTAGGGTAAGTCTTTGGACCCTAAGGAATTAATATATTTCAGTCAATTATTGCAATTGTTTTAATTGTGGTTGTCAGAGCTATATAAAGCAATAAATGTAATACTGAGCTCATTCAATGGTTTTGCAAAAATAAAGGCACCGTTTATACTTTTAGGCTTGTTGTTACAATGGATGATGAGGAAAGTGAAAATAAAGAAAAAAAAGTAAGTGATAAGGCCTTGAGTTGCTGTAGGAAATTTTTCCATTTCCTCTTAATAAAAGGGGGGGGTGAAAACATAATCATATAATCCTATGTCTTACAGTATATTGTTTTGTATGTATGACAAAGTGTGCAGCAATATATTTTATAACCAAATACAGATGTCGACTTTTATTTATTAGAAGTATCCATTAGCCTCAAATATCCTTGCTAAATTTCATGGCCTTAGTAGGCCCAGAAGCGATGTTATTCAAGGTTGTACATCTGTATATTTCTACAAAGCATAACCTGGGTTTCAGTCCTGGCAAATGGAAGTGGGATTTTGGAAAAATAATGAGACAACAATTGGATTCATGAATGATGCCTTCTCCTCAAGGATGCCTTGTGCTTCTTCTAGGAGAAGATCCCGCCACCTGCTCATTAGATATGTTTTAGCTGAGCGTAACACGTTTCTGACACATGGTTGGATTCCATAGACTTGTTCTGAGAGAAAACCTATCATAACTATCCTACATTTTAAGTATTTTAGCATTATGCTAAAAATGACCCTTTTCTAGCAAGAGCTCTGGTCAGGTGAAATTATAATTTTCTTTTAATTATTTTGCGGTGCTGCTTACTATTTTGCATTAAACACAAGTTAGGCTTTGGGATCTCTGACGTGCTGTGTTTTATTTTTAACAGGCGTTTGTTCCCCACTGGAGGGACAAAAAATAGACGCCAGTGCGAGGAAGCACTAGGTTGCCCTTACTGTACACATCATAAAGGCATCCTAGAGATACCCTTTAACGATGTATATATACATCAATAGGGCAGTGAGGGGGTAACAGAGAGTTGTAGGATGCATTTAAAGTGCTTAGATTCCCTGTGACTTGTTTGTACTAGCATCAACAACAAATATGTTATGCTACAGATATACTGTGTCCAAAATATTGGATACAGATATTTCAGAATGTCCTTTGTATTTTGCAATAATATTCTCTACATTTTCATTGTCTGGAATAATATTGTTTTTGGTAAATAAACATAGACAATATAATTGTAAAATACATAGCACATGCTAAAAATATAAGAGCACATTTACCCCTAACCCCAACCCTAGTTCTACCCCAACTGTAGCTTTGGTCCTAGCGTTAGCCCTAACCCTATCCCAAAACCTTGCCATAGCCCTGAACCTAACCCTACCACTGAATTCAGCCTTAGTGCTGAACCTAACCCGTGTCCTGTCACTCTAGACCTAAACCTTACTATTTGCGTTGATATATATACATGACCATATAAAAGCAGGCAATATTATTGACTACTACTTGCTTTGCTTTACAATATTGTGCCTATGATATTTTGTGGGACAAACTTTGACCTTCAATATTTTGAAGTTGCACTTTCCTGTCCTGCTTTGAGAACTAATATGAACATGCTGATGAACAACAAATCGAAGGCCCTCTGACCTTCCTTGAACTCAGTGAATCTCCATGATTTTAAAGCATGCACTCAGATTTTTAAATTGACTGAAGCACTTGGTTTGTTATAGTTATTCAAGAAATGCTATTTCTGAAAAATAAAACTGTATCTGCAGTAAATAGGGCCTTCAACTGTTTACTTTACATATGTTAAATGTGGAAAATAAATAATAAATATTTGTAAATCTAAACATGCTGAACCTCAGGAAAGGTGCACCATGCAATATGTTAGTAGACATCCACATCAGATTTTTTCCCTTTTGGGTATGCCTTTACCAAATCAAATCAAATCAAAAAAACTTTATTCGGTTTTTGTTCACAAAACCATAAAAGTTGCACAGATAAAAATACATAAAGACAATTATATATTAATACATAATTTAAAAAGATATCCTGTACCGCAATATAAAACAGCTCAATTAAAAAAAACATGCCTAAATAGACGAATTTTACACATCCATACAGGTCCTAGATTTCATTGAGGCTTTTAAAAACCCTACTATAAAAAGATACAATCCTCTTTCAACAATTGAAGATACACAAGGGCTGGTCGAACCTGTCTAAAATTCAATCTTTTTAAAATAGGAACCAAAAAATGCCTACGGGGGATTTCATACATTTTGCATAAAAACAAAAAGTGCAGCAAATCCTGCGGAGACTGTCCGTCGCAGCCGCAGGGAGCTAGCAATTGACCTCTATGAGAACCCTTTGGTCTGGCTAGCAAAAGGTGGACGATGTTCAACCGAAACCTAGTTAACAAAAATTTCTAATGTGTTGACAGAGACCCCATAAGATAAGGTTCCGTCGACGGAGTCGTCTTGAGTGTTAAATACATCCGAACACTAGGTTTCAGCACCTCTTCAGCTTCCCTATCTGCTTTTCTTAGGGTAAGGAAGGCTATCTTAGTTAATTCCACATCCTTCTTGACGATAGTATCAGGTTTGGAAAATAGGTCACCCCAGCCTATCCCCTCAAAACTTCTTTTGATATACCTTAGCCAGGGAATACGATCCGAGTTATCAAGGGACATACACTCTCTTAAAATCAAGTGGTTGAGAGTTAGATCTTTATTCAGCCAACACTTTAGCCAGAAGGTCAGGGGTCGCAGAGCAAGAGCATCACTTAAATAGGAGACCCCTAGTTCCTCGTGGACCGCAAAATTAGAGGTTCCACGCGGAACACATAGTAAGCGTTTCAGAAAATCATTCTCCACTACCTGGAGGGAATCTGCGGCAATATATCCCCAGATTTCACTACCATAGGTGGCTATGGCCAAGCTTTTGGCTTGGTAAACCTGCAACATAGCTCCTGTTGGTTTCTTCCCTATCTTAGAGGCAAAGTTAAAAATTGCTGTATTTACCCGAGCCAGATCCCCTTTTTCCTCAAAATTAGGGGACCCCATTTAAGTTGGTCGTCAAAGAGAACCCTAAGTAGGAAAATACAGTTGTGCAGGGGATCTTGGCGGGGCCAACGCTAAAATGGAAACTTTTTTCGAATGATGCCCCACTTTCATGACGTAGGACTTGGAATTATTAATTGCCAAGTCCCGATCCGTCATGAATCTGGAGAATGTGGATAAAAGGGATTGCAAACCCATTTCGGTCCTGGATATGAGGACGGCGTCGTCCGCATATAGCAGGACGGGGATACCACGCCGTCCCACGTAAGGGTAATCAACTCCAGTTGCCCTTAGTGCACTATCCAGTTCATTTATATAAAAATTAAATAAAAAGGGTGCCAAAATGCATCCCTGCCGGACTCCCCTCTTAATCTCAAAATCCTTGGTTACCTGCAAATCCTGTGAGAACCTAACATTGGCTTTAGTTGACATATGCAGGCCCTCAAGAAAATTAACAATGCTGTTCTCCACCCCCATTGCCCTCATGGACTGCCATAGTTTGACCCTGTTTACACAGTCGAACGCAGATGACAAGTCCATGAAGGCAAGATGGATAGTTCCGGGGCGAGCAACAGTGTATTTGCTCAGTATCATAGATAAGTTAAGACACTGAGCAACAGTAGAGCATCCCAGCCGGAATCCATACTGGACATCCGACATAATCTTGTGCTCCTCTGCCCATGTTGTTAATCTCTGTAAAAGGATGTGTCCTACCACTTTAACCACTGAATCAATAAGTGAAATCGGTCTGTAACAGTGGGTGCTATTCCTGTTACCCTTCTTGAAAACAGGGACTATGGTAGAAGAGGCCCAAGACTGGGGACAGCCATTCTTTGCAGCTGCATTAAATACTGTCTCCAGTATCGGGGCCCAGAACGGGGGGTCCGATTTGAATAATTCTGGGGGGATCCCATCTGGGCCTGGTGCTTTGTTAACAGATAGTCCTATAAAACCATCCAGAATCTCACCCCTATGAAAAGTTATTACAGGGTCCTTTGTGTCCCGGCTTTCTCCTTACCAGCTAAAGGACACCAAGCCTTTACAATCTCTTGCCTACATCTGCTCCCACATTAAACGTCCTTGCATTTCAAAAGATAGTCTAACAAGATGCCTATAGCAATATTCACCACAAATCCCTATTTTTCTCTGGATCTTCAAGAAACTCTTGTTCCACCTATTACAAACTTCTACTATGCCATACATTTCTATAGCGGCTTATTACCTATGACCCCCTTGAAATCTAACTTGTGACCTTTTTCCATAATATAATAATGCATTATTGATTTGTTTATTTGCTATGTTAGGAAATTTTGCTTGTTTGTGATGTTTAGCATATATTTTAATTTGTAGGCAAATGGTTCCTAACCTATGGTGAGAGAACAGTGATGCCTAGTCAGGGGTCCGCAAATGCTTAGAAAGCTAGGTAATGTTAACAGATTAATAAAGTATGCATAGATAAAGAATCAAAATTGAAAATTTTAAAATGTTCTGTAAGTGTGAACAAATTTGAAATTGGATGCTAAAAATTAAGAGGCTTATTTATGAGCCCTTGCGTCACTTTTGCGCAGCCGGTGCGTCACTTTTTGTGACGCACCAGCGGCGTAAAAAATGCACCATGTTGCATCATATTTACAAAGTGACGCATCTAGGTAGATGCGTCACTTTGTAAACCCCTGCGCCACATTATACCTGCGCCACATATAATGTATGCAGGGTGGGCGTTCCGACCCAAGTAAGCCTCGTAGAAGTGACGCAGTGAAATCTATGAGTTTTCACTGCGCCACTTCTAGGACACAAATGCGTCAATATCTTACGCCTGCCTCACAGCAGGCGTAAGACTGACGCAGGCACATCTGAAATAGGACTTGCCCATGTGAAATGACCCATTGCTGAAGTTGCGTCACTTTTGTGACACACTCCAGCAATGCGTCATTTTTGCGCCTACAGATACGTCAGAAATACAGATGTATCTGTAACTCCTTGCGACATGATGCGTCATACTGTAAATATGACGCATCCAGCATGTCGCAAGGAGGGCGCAATGAAAAGTGAAGCATCGCTGTTTTCATGCAGCGATGCGTCACTTTTCATAAATGAGGCCCTAAGTTGGTATCCTCAGTTTGATTCGCGTGAGCAGTGCAAGTACATCAAACATAATATAGTATAGATGACTGGTGGCCTCAATTAAATTTTGAAATACTCCAACCTTCTCCTTAAAATTAAAAGTTTGATTTTTTCATATGATGAGTTAAATAAAAGATTTTGTCATGTGTGTATTTAATTGATGAATGCTTGTTTGTGTATTTTTGTGTATTGTTGTGAGGTTCAAATCATCAAACTGCTTAGACTAGGGTCCGTGGCTTACAGTAATGAGTGCCTGGATTCCACTAATGATTCAGTGGGGGTCCACAGAAGTGAAAAGATGAAGAACTGCTGATGTTGGTGTTTCCCCTTATTTATTCTCCAATGTAAAGTGTATTAATGTACAAGCTGAATGGGAATCAAGTCATCATTGCTGATATTGTGATCCATATGTGCTCAATTCTCAGCATATGTTCTTACTGTCATCATGGGGACTGGCAAATCCTGCATCATACTTTTCTTACCTCATGTGAGCCATTGTGTTTAACTAACAAGCCAAGAACATTTTGGTACAGAGAACCATTTGAAAGGACTTTCACTTGATACAAGCCTTAACTTTCTCACCTACAACCCCAGCCTGCAGATGTACTAGCTGCCTACGTGATCCTCAGTGGAACATTGTTAGTGTTATTGGACTGAAAATAGTTTAGGTAACCTGGGTGATGCTAATTACTAAAAACACATCTCAAGCACCACTCACAAGAATCCATTAATAGCCACAGTGTCAATTTAATGATCGTCACTGTCCTATTAGGCTTCTTGCGGTCTGTGAACTGTCTCTGTGAAACTGAAATGCATTTTGCGTAAGTGACAGGACTTGAATATGTTTTGGATCACCCAGGTAATGCTTCTTTTTCTTAAGGTTACTAAGTAAACCTGTTCAATCAGTAGGTCTATTATTAGTGTTTAAAGCCATATGTTTTGAAATATACCAAGCTAAGGGTATTGCCTTTTTAGGTCTCGCCTAGCGATGCAGCGCAAAGCGCTGCACGCTATAGGCGAGATCAATTGTTGTCGACTTGGGTCGGAAGGGGGACAGGACATGTGCACGTGTACGGCACGGCCTGGACAGGAGATGTGCACGTGTATGGTGCGAGCAGGAGTTGTAATAACGCCACAAGCCGTACGCGTGCACATCAACTGTCTGTGCCGAAGCTTAACAGACAGGAGATGTGCACGCGTACGGCTCGCGGCGTTATCACAACTCCTGCTCGCACCATACGCGTGCACATCTCCTGTCCAGGCGCGGCGCGCTTGCATGCATTATCAGCCGGTATTTAACCACCTGCAGGCTCCCGCTCAACCCCACTCACCGGCTCTTGTGGGGACTCTGCGCTGCCCCGCGGCTGGTCTCCTCGATGGCAGGGGGGACTCGCCTCTTCACCCGGTCACTCTTTGTGGCGCATCAACACGCGGGGCTCCGTCTTGCTCACAGGTGCCCCGCCTGAAATCCTGCTCCGGCTGCATCATGCGGCATTCACGAAGGCGGGGTGGGCTCCCGCCGGACTTCCTCTACTGCTTGTTTCTTATGGTTAGGGACTACAGGCATGCATGTTTTCATATGCTACCTCACGAAAATGGAAACAGACTAGATTTATGAGGGTTAATTGTCCCCCTCCCCATATTTCTTTATTGCGCATGATTTGTACCTAGTTATAATGCAAGGCCACTTTAGGAGAGGCTCCAATTTGTAATTCCATCTGAAATCGTGTAGTTCTAATTTTATGCACAGCATTTATTTGTGTTATCATTTAACTACTTTCCTTTTTAAAGAAAAAGCACAACCTGGGCACTTATTTAATGAGTGTCATTGTGTGCATTGCTGAGCTCCAATTTTTTTCCCAACAGCACGTCACTTTAAGACTGCCCTGCCTCCCTTCTGAGATTGAAGTATTAAAAGCGGTACTTGGGCCCCAGTTTGAGGGTCTGCTTTACACCAGATTTGAAAGATCGCCATTGAGACAGTTAAGGTCCAGGAGCTTCTGATTGCCAGGTCTTAATTTGCAAAATCATGAGTGCTGGTGCCCAAAGCACAGGGGCCCGCAGCTGGCGCTAATAAAAGTCAGCAGCCGGGGCATGGCCGGGCAAGATGGCCGGGCAGACGTAGATTGTCTCGGCTCCCGGTCCGCGCTACTGTCCTGAGCTCATACCGGCGGTTAAACAGCATTCCCGCCGTCGTGACGGCCACCGCTGACACCCTGAAGGTACGGGGCATGCTGTGAGCACCTGAAATCTTTGTTAGCATCTCCCGGCGACCAGAATCAGAGGCCTGCCAGGAGCGGCCGGGCGCTCGCCAACATGGCGGCCCTCCACCCTGTGACTGCAGCGGGCCTCTGACTACGGAGGTAGCAATCGCGGAGCCGGCGCGGTAACAGCTTCACAGCGCCCATCGCTGCTATCCTGAAGGTGCGGGCATATTTTGAACTTTCAACATCAATGCTTGCCTAACGCTGTACCCGGGATCGAAGACCGGCCAGGGACGGCCCGGAGCACACCAAAATGGCAGCCTCCACCCGATGACCGTCGCGGATCCTCGACCACTGGGGGAAGCGACCTCGGACCTGATGCTGTAGAGGTACCACCCTTACCCTCAGCAAGAGATACAACTCAGTGCCTGCAGGAACGCCAGAGCATTAGAACGGGGGTACATATACTCAGTGGAGGACGTCGCTACAACACCGAGGTACCGCGCTGTTATGCTAGACCCCTCAGGTGCGTGGGCGGTATAGCAGGGAACCGGAGATTACCTAGCAGCCGATCGGCGAAAGTGACACCCCGGGAAGCACAGAGCTGGCCCCTACGGGCTGAGCGACTGTGTGGCGGCAGGACCTTTGCGCTATGCCTGACCCTAAAATGGCGGCCCTGCAGTAAACGCGAACGCCTGGGAGCGGCTCTCCCCGACTCCCGCGCCTCGGGCCCAGTCACTGCAGGCAAGTCAGACCCTCAGCAAGTGGCGCAAGGGCTGCTCCACTCCTCACTTTAGAGACACACCGTTTGTGACGGCCCACAGCCACATTAAACGCGGCACTCAGAGCACAGAGGCAACGTGGGACTGGGCAGGAGATGCAATGCCCGGAACAGGGAACGGGACAACCACCAGGTCACCTCTCGAGCTAGGCGAACTATGACAATAGCCACGAAAGCAGCTCCTTCACAGAAATGCACTCCCCGCCCGCTGCCCTGCGGATCACCCTCTTTCTATGACACCCTATATCAGCCTCATCAGGATAAAGCAAAATATGCCACCACAGGGGGATATATACCGGAATTGGTGCTCATATGTCCAATACCCAGTCTGACCACGACGCCCACCCCACGCCCAACCAACAAGAGGCAAGCAGCCGCTGTCGTCCAGCACCAGTGCCAAACCAACAGCGAGGTGGGAATCCAACTCCAACGGACGCCGCAGTCACCCACTCCGCTTGCCATAGCAACAGGGGTCCACCCGGGCCTGCCTCTATGCCACCGAAGAAGGCGACGAGCAAAGCAACAAATAGGGTGTCCGACTTTTTTACGACTATGGACAAACGCCCGCCACCTGCACAGGACGTGGGAGCAGGCACGATGGCCCTAACAAAAGACGACCTTCTGGCTACGCTGCGAGACTTTAAAATGGAACTTCGGAATGAACTGGGTCAAGATCTCAAGGCCTCGATCGATCAACTGAAATCCGACCTCACAGGTCGATTAGCCTCCCTTCAACAGGATGTGGACTCAGTGGGCACGAGAGTAGTGGACCTGGAGGCACAAACTCAAGAAATTGATAAACACACCGCCGCCATGCGGGATGATGTCCGCGCTCTCCAGGACCAATTTCACCAAACACAACTAAAGGCGGAAGATCTCTAAAACAGAGCACGAAGAGAGAACCTACGCATCCGGGACCTGGAAGAGAGGGCAGAAGGATCAGATCTCGAAGCGTTCCTGGAGGGACTGTTCGCAGAAATCCTCAGCCCACAGGCACTTAAGATAAAACTAGAAAGAGTGCACCGAGTTGGGAACCTGGAGACCGGAGAGCGGAAGCGGCCGCGAGACGTGCTCACTAAATTCCACTCCTACAAGGTAAAAGAGGCTGTCCTGCTGGCAGCCAGGAAAAAAGGAACAGTCTCCTTCCAAGACCACACGTGCACTGTCTTCCAAGACCTGGCGCCAGCCACCCTGGCTAGGAGACAACTATTCCGACCTATCACATCGAAACTGCGCGACGATAATATTAGGTACCGATGGACGTATCCGTTTGGCCTCGCTTTTGAATACAACAATAAACAGCGCCACCTTACAGATTTGAAGGAAGGGATGGAACTCCTGGGCCTCTCTTCAGACAACCCCGACCCACCCTGTGGCACACCACAAGAACCGACGAAGAGTGGCCCACATAGGTATCAGTGGTCCGCTGGCTCCCGGAGGAACCGTACATGAGGTTCACCCGAGAGAAGTTTTGCTATCATTAGAGACACGGTAAGGACACTGGCACCAATTTTCAATTATACTAGACCACACTCGGGGCAGAGGTAATTCAATGGAACAGGGGAGAACATATGGGCCGATATGACACCGCTGACCATGGGCCCACTTCCTCATTATCATACTGGCGGGTGCACCACGCAGCAGAACGATGTTGGGGGTAAAGCCATCTGCGGCTTGGAACTGGGCGAAGCCACACTTTAAGACGAGTCGAACCTCCTGGCTCCACCCCAGAGACCTCTGAGACAAGACTGTTCTTACACTAGCTTTGGGGTCAACTCACCCGGAACTTGCCTCATCGTCATGTGGCTAAACACCACCGCTGCTCCAACATGTAGTGGAAACACTTGAATCAACCCTGAGGCCTCATCACGAATTATAACCCTGCGGTCCTTTCCCTAGGACCGGATCAGAACAAAGGGCTCCGTTCTGGTATTTCCGATGACTGATATGTTACCAGATTGAACTTGAGGCCTGACCGGCGAGTATTGGCACCACCAGAGAGCGATCACTACATGGCCGCTCGACGCTTTAGAAACAACTCAGGACGGGCGCGGACGGAGACCTCGGTCCTATCGTCCCCCAACACTTTTGTTAGGATTTCCCAACCCCTTGTTGGGAGGTCATTACCGACACACCACTTGTTGATATTGGTTATGTTGGTTTTCAGTTTATTTCGTTCAAGGGGAGGGGGTGGCTACGGGGTATGGTGGCGGCTTTTTACAGACACTTTATGTTGGCTTATTTTGCTCAGAAGAGTTTCCAAATCACAGACATTCATGGGATCGCTACTACCTGCGATCGGTCTGATTCGACAGGGTGAGGCGCTACACGGACACTTGAGGGAGGAGGAGGAGTCCATTCTAGATAGATGGTACTAGCGATTGGCTCTTGGAATGTTAAGGGGCTTAATTCTCCCCAAAAACGTCAGAAGGTCTGGAAATATCTCATTGACCATCACCTTGATATAGTAGCGCTCCAGGAGACACATCTCGCTAGGGCCGAGGACACTCACTTTCGCCATAAACAATACCCCCTGATATACAGATCCTCCGCTCCTACTAAACACAGGGGAGTTGCACTTCTTTTTCACACCTCAACAAAATTCCAACCCACGGCTATACAGACAGATAAAGATGGTCGACTGGTCATGGTGAAGGGCACTTTGAAGGGTAAACTTTGTACATTCATTGCCACATACGCCCCCAACACAGGCCAGGCTGCATTTCTCAACCCATTGAAAGGGAGGATTCAGGACTTCGCGGAGGGACCCACTATCCTTCTGGGTGATTTTAATCTAACATGGCAGGCGGACCTAGATAGCACCCACCCTCACCGATCGGACACAAGCTCCTTCTCTGCAGAAGCTAAACAACAGATACAGGATTTAGGCCTCAGAGATGCCTGGCGCACCCTTTATCCTCAGACACGCGACTATACGTTTTACTTGCATGTACACCGCACATACTCTAGACTTGACTACATTTTTGTGAGTCAGAACCTCATGGGAGCTCTCCGAGAGGCTAAGATTTTTCCTCTTTCAGTGTCGGATCATTGCCTAGTGACGATCTGCTTAGAATGGGGTAACGCTACCTCTACCACCCCTAAATGGTACTTTCCGGCTGCTCTCACGAGGGATAGGGTACTATGCACTGCATTAAGGGACACAATCGCAGACTTTTTTAAACTAAATAACCCCGACGCCACCTCAGTATACACTAATTGGGACGCATTTAAGGCAGTCTTTAGGGGGAAATGCATCGCCCTCAACTCCACCCTAAATAAACAACGGACCAAAGAGAGGGAAGACCTTGAGGCCGAATTGACCATAACCGAAACAGCCCATAAAACTAATCCCACTAGAGAATCCCATCGCTCCCTTACCGCCTTACGGGGGAAACTCAGAGCTATTTACAACAATAGGGCAGAATTTACCCTTCTAAAACTTCGTCACCTTTCGTACTCACAGGGCAATAAGATAGGCAAACACCTCGCTCGACAACTAAAGGAAAAACGGGAGAGGGAATATATAGGAGGCATACGGCGGGAGGATTGAGAGCTGATTCATAAGGATGAGGATAAGTCCGGTATCTTCGGCTCCTTCTATAGGTCCCTCTACACTGGGGAACAGAGGGACACGAGCACGCAACTTAATTACCTCCAGACACTACAATTTCCCCAGGTTTCCCAGGAGTGGAACGATAAACTCACAGCCCCCATCTCCCCGGAAGAAGTGGGTACTGCCATAAAAACATTAAAACTTCACAAAGCCCCGGGACCCGACGGGTTCACATCCCAATTCTATAAATCTTTTGCCCCAGACCTCATCCCACACTTAACGCGGCTTTTTAATGCTATGGCGGAGGACGGAGAGATCACCCGCTCAATGGCTGAGGCTATGGTCACGATTATCCCCAAACAGGGGAAAGATCCACAACTGTGCTCCTCATATCGCCCCATCGCTCTTCTCAATTTAGATGCGAAACTCTATTCTGCCATCTTAGCGACCCGACTAAACGACCTCATGCCCGACTTAATCCACCCTGACCAATCGGGTTTTATCAAGGGCCGACAAACACATGACAACACGCGGCGCGCCATACATTTGATCGAGAAAGCTACTAAACGGCGTATCCCTGCGGTGCTCGTTGGATTAGACACAGAGAAGGCCTTTGACAGGGTGGATTGGTCCTTTCTTTTTAGCACACTCGCACAATTCGGATTTGCCCCTAGATTTATCAATATGATCCGGGCCAACTACGTCCAACCGTGCTCCCGGGTGCAGGTAAATGGGGTGATGTCAGCTCCCTTCCTCCACACAAGAGGCACCCGACACGGATGCCCGCTCTCGCCCCTTTAATTTGCTCTCAGCATTGAGCCGCTCGCGATGGCTATAAGGGCTAATCTGGAGATACGGGGACTCCCCTTTAGTGGCGATACTCATAAAATATCCCTCTTCGCCGATGATGTGCTCCTGTCCCTCGCCGACCTGGCACACTCCCTCCCACCACTCCAAACCGAGCTTGCGCGATTCGAGGAGGTAGCAGGGTTTAAGGTTAACTTAAGTAAATCATACATACTTAATCTCACCCTCCCAGAGGCTGAGGTCCGTGAATTGCAGGGGCATACCTCGCTCCAATGGACCTCTAGCTCGCTTCAATACCTGGGGGTACACTTGACACCACGAGTAGAAGGGCTCTACCGAGCCAACTTCACGCCCGCCCTCCGCCGCCTCCACACTGACCTTACGAGATGGAAGCCGCTCTTTATATCCTGGCTTGGTCGCATACATGCAGTTAAGATGACCATACTCTCTAAGCTCCTGTACCTCTTTCAAGCCCTACCCATAGAACTTGAGAAAGATTTCCTGCCCAAAGTCAAGTCCATGATTTTACAATTCATCTGGCAGGGTGGACGAGCGCGCTTCTCCTTTTCAATATTACGCAGGCCGCGGAGGGAGGGTGGAGTGGGCCTACCTGACTTTGGCCTGTACTATAAGGCAGCACAATTGCGGGTAGTGACGGAAAGGTCCAAATGCGAATCAGAGAAACACTGGCTCCATATGGACCGCTCCATAGCAGGGAGTACCATTTGGGACCTCATATGGCGGCCCAAGAAGGAACGTTCCAAAAACGCATACATTAGCACCCCCACACACACTACTTTGAAGGTATGGGACTCCATATCAGGAAACGAACAATGGACCACATTCCCCTCGCCCTACACACCCCTCCATCTTAATCCGGCCTTCCCACCAGCTCTTCACAAAGGACCATTTGACGCCTGGAGTGAAGGGGGTTGTTTGGCACTGACACACCTCTTCCATAATTTTGAACCCCTTAGCTTTGATAGCTGCAGAAGGGACTACGGCCTAGAGACCTCTGAACACTTCCACTATATCCAGTTGAAACATTGGGCCATGACACCACACATACGTGAAGCTGCCACACGGCCGCATACGAAATTCGAAGCATTTGTTCAAAACGTAGATTCCATGAAAGGGGTGATTTCGTTCCTATACAATTATCTCCTTACAACTGCACACTCTCCAAGGCCTCGTTATATGCATATGTGGGAGGAGATTGTTCAACGTGATATCTTGGACAAGGAATGGTCTGGGCTGTGGTCCGACATCACGAAATTCAACCACTCCACAGAGCTCCGGGAGGCTCATCTTAAGACAATGATGGACTGGTATTTACACCCAGCTAAACTTAAGAGGATCTTCCCAACCACCCCTGATAGATGCTGGAGAGGGTGCAGCTTTTTGGGTGACTTTCAACACATTTGGTGGGACTGCCCCATAATACGCCCTTTCTGGGACGAGATCCTGGCACACATCAAAGATATGCTGGGTTACCCCATTCCGACCTCCATGGCTGATATTCTTTTAGGCCTCCGCGATCCATCCCTTGAACACCAAACTAAAGCAGACAAAGCCATCATGTGGATGTGTCTTGGGGCAGCAAAAGTGGCCATAGCGGCTGCTTGGAAGAAGAGAGAGGCTCCGGCGGTCTCCCTTTGGCACGCCCGACTATGGAAATTGCTCAGCCTTGAAAGAATGTCCGATATCTTTCGTGACGACTATAAAAATTTTGAATACAAGTGGGGACCGCTGGTTACCTTTCTCACATGGGGATTACCTATGGCCGTCTGTCCGCCCTCCATTAGGGACATGCACCTCTTTCAATTCTGAGCCACTCTTCTCTGATCAGCCTTGAGCGTATCTAGATAATTCATGCCGCCACCATCATTTTGTGGGTGGGGGGAGGGCGGGACTGTGTTTCTTATTTTATTTGGGGTTCTTGTTCGGGGGGTTTCTTTTTCTTAGGCAATTCCTTCCCAGTTGGAAGGCATGGCTAGCCACCGTTCCAAAAGAAAGACAGGTTAGGCCTGCACTTTCCTTTTCATTTCTCAGGAAGACATGTTCTGAACCTACGTGTATTAGAAACTGTACTTTTCAAATTGGCAATCCTTTATGGGACGTATGTGGGGACATGCACCTTGTGTTACACATCAGCCCAGACCTGTTCTTACTGCATTATTGTAAACACTCCTCATGATGTCGGTCTTGATGTAATGTATTACAGTTTTGAACAAAATGCCAATAAAGACACGTTTGACAAAAAAAAGGCAGAACTTCAAAAAAAAGTCAGCAGCGAATACAGCAGCGGTCTGTGCAGATAAGAGCAGTGGGCCTGGTTGTGGGGCGGGGGGGGGGGGATTCGACAGACCACCATGCGGGGAAATTAAATAAGTAATTAATGTTTCCTCATCGTCGTTTGTCAAAATCCCACCCACCCGGCCCCACCGCTCTTACCTGCACGGGCCGCGGCTGGCCGAATACCAAGGCTGCATAGAGCTGAATACACCTCAAGCCTCTTGAATCCACTGCCGGACACTTCCTGCCCCTTTTATCTCTCTGTTGCAGGTTTCTATTTTTTCCCTTGGTAACTTTCTTCCTCCTTCTTTCCCGTTTGTATGTTTTTTCCTCTCTTACTCTCTGGAAATGTCTGATTAGGAAAAATAAGTGCTGACCCCCAAAAATGAGTGCCAGTGACGGCAATCACGGCTCAAACTAAGCACTGCTGATTGCCCTGGGACCTCATCTACGAATGAAAAAAAATTCAAGATGTGGAATACAAAAAAACATGTTCTACTTCTAACCTTGCTCAATGCCCTTGAATGACTTGACAGACTCAGGTATTGTTTGAAGCCATCCCGCCGAGCAAGAATGCTGCTCATCAGGAAGAGAGCATGGGCCATTTACAACAGCGAGTCCCAGAACAGCACTGGTGACAACACTGATTTATGAAGACACGTCATGTGGCTCCGCGGTGAATAAGCATGATCACTTCCAGCCGCCATGAGCGAGCAGCCCTTCTCAAGGGGGATCCGTCCCCTGCCACCTCACGTGTTTTTCTTGGGTACAGCTGTAAGAATCAAAGCAACCAAAGCATATGAGGCCTATTCACAAAGGTTTGTTTTTTTAATTTAAATAAGACTTAAAGAGGAAAAATGATAAGGTATGCACACAAACCACGTGCACCAAATATTCTCGTACTCAAATCATGTGTGTATGAAGGGGATGCATATTTGGTATGATTACTTATATTAAAGAAAACAAATGTTCACGTACAAAATATATATGAATAGAGTTACGCTTGCACTTTAAACAATGAATACAATAGGCACAGATCACACTTACATGGGTCACGCATACATCTTTGTATTAGGAAAAAGTCGTAAATTAATCACAAAATCTAGTTACACTTTGCCAAAGTTATTAATTTTTATTAGACCTTTTCAAATTGACAAATGATTTGTGGTCTTAATGCACATCATTTTATGTCCGTTTATTTATTCATGCAGATTAAGCAATTGAAAAGATTCGGCAGGCCTCTAATTGTTTTCTGTTTACTTGTTCAGAGAAACAACAACTCAAAGAGGGTAGTTTACAATGATTCCTTTTTGAAAAGATGTTTACATCGTGCACTGTAGTGATGATACCACAAAGCCACACACAAACAGGAAGGAATATGTGTCTAATTCCATTTGTTACAAAACAAAAACGTACCTAGAACACCCATTCACATTTCTCTTTTTGTGAGCAACGCTGGTGCCTTGCTTTCCATGTCTCTTTGCAGACTCTTTTTCTGTGTGATCATTACATTTCTGATCTGCAAGTGAACTGAATCAATAAATGGTCCCCTATTCCATGAAAGTTACTTTTAGGTGATTTGTGAACACTGATAGGTGTGGGAATCCTGTATTATTAACACTATATTCTAATCATGTTAGAGCATCTGCATTTTTAGTGGCTATGAGAGCTATTTTAAAGTCACCTCCTTCAAGGCTCAATCATCTTGCCAATGCTTTTCAACCTCTACAGGAAATCATTACCAGATCTAATCAATGGGTTTAACATCATCTGCTATAACTACACAGATGACACGTAGATACTTCTGAAATTGGAAAGCCCGAAGGACATTAAAAAACAAAACTCTTTGACTGCGTCCGGGCCGTTGACCAATGGATGACATGGAGCCACCTTAAATTGAATGCCTCCAAAACAGACATTTAACGCTGTGAGGACTGGAAAACCTACGACCCTCTCTGCGCCTAGCTTGATGATCTAGGACCACCTCCAAAAATATCTAAGGAGGTAAAAACCTTGAAATGACCGTGGACGCCAAACTGCCAATGAATCCACAATTGGATAAGGGTGCCAAATTAACCTTCTTCACAATGAAAACACTGCAACGCATCTTCCCGCACCTAAGATTCCCGCAAAAGGTTCAAGCTATCATTTCTCTCATCCTATCGAAACTGGATTACACTACTGGTCTGTATCATGGCTCAACTTAGTCAACTATGAGAATACTACAAAGAATTCAGAACACTGCAGCTGGACTCCTCTTACATGTAAGGCCACAAGCACACATCTCCCCTGCCTTGAAGGTGCTATACTGGCTACAGTTGCCAGAAGCTCATCCTTCAAGCTTCTTTGTATCACACACAAAGCAATACCTGGCAAAGGGCCACTCTCATCAGGAAGAAAGTCAACAAATACATACAACAAAGGAACCTATGCTAAAAAATGTCTCCCCCGCCTCATAATGCCTACGTACAAGGAAAAAACACATGGGTGGAATATCTTTCTCTGTTCAAGCAGCCAAACTATGGAATTCCCTACCCACAAACATAAGATCCACAGACCACCATCTCCGCTTCAGAAGATTAGTCAAGCTCTTCCCCACTTAACGACTATAAGCATAACTCAAGAATGTACTAAAACAGTATACTCAGACACTACAAACTATTCTTCTCACAGCATGGGAAAGGGCTGCCATTACACAAGTGCACAACATGATACTTTGAACTATACCTCCTGTTATAAGCAGATACATTTATATAAGGGGTAAATTATATGTAGTGAGTCTTGTTGTGCATGGAATGTTTCAAGGTGATCCGTCAAGCGGGGGCCGAGAAAAATGGGGGTCGGAAAAAAAACGATTTCCCATGTTAATTCCCATAGGAGCTTTGTACACGACCACAGCCCAAACCGTTGGATGTAATTATACCAAATTTGGCAGGAAGGTAGAATTTGGGTTGCAGATTACTCTCTCAGTTATTAGGTGTAAATCTATTCAGTAGTTGTTGAGAAATTTAAAGGAAAGCAAATAAGGATATCTGGGAGAAGATTAAGCACAGATCTCATGGATAGATCTGATTAGCTGTTAGCACTTCAACCAGAAAGTGCTGGCAGCCATCTTGGGACCAATATAGATGATAGCATCCCTTTGAAATGCATTGTAGTGAATGGCAGGTTTTGAGGGTCACAAAAAAGAGAAATCATTTGTTGATGGTACCAAACTAATTTTAGGAATTGTGGTGTATTCTAAGGTGACTTTACCCTGTGAAAAAGCCTTCTGCTGGCAGTACATCAATCTTGTTTGAGAGAAAACAGTTTTTTCATGATTTTCCCATACAGGTTATAGAAGGTGCTTCAGAAGATAAAAGGAGAGAATATTTTCAGTAAATTCACACTATGTTTCTCAGCCATATGAGAATAAAGTCTACCATTCTCAGTAAAACACGTACTTCCAACAGGAGCAGACTGTCAGTAAAACATTTTCTAGCATTCGCTACAAGTATTTTCAATTCTATAAGGACACGGAGGTGAGGATTATGCTTCTCTTTCTTTACTTTTCAGATTTCAGCAGCCAATCATAAGGAAACCTTTTAAAACACTTCATTTACCATGATCCCATGATCAACCATAGAGTCCTAGCCCTATATAACCCTCTTGCAGCAATAAAGATAAATCAGATATGTTTACCATTGGAAAATTGTTGGAAAATGAGTCTAGAATGGAGTTACATAATAATTTGTATTTAGAAATCTCCGGTGGAAGCAGGATAAACTTTTATTGCAGTTCTTCAAAGGATAAAAAAGTATTACTATGATATACATCTTTTAAATAAAAAATACCCGCATTTATCCAAGATTGCCAAAATTGTATGTTTCGACTACAAAATGTATGTTTCGATTAAGTTTTAAAACAGGATTATACCGTAAGGATATATCCAAGGTGTGAGAGATAGATGTTTGAAAGAGAGAATCTAAATCCTGCAATATTAATTTTGTGGTTTTTAGTAATGCTGATCGACGTAATAGAGAGTTAGAAGAAGGCATAATATGTAATGTAGATAGTGAACATGGTGAAATCAAACATTTCTCTATGAGAAGCCAAGAAGGTGTACAGTTAAACTCTGTATTGGTGAATAATTAAAGAAATCTGGTAAACCAAAACCACCATTACCTTTTGCAATTTTCATTTTTTATAGCTTATTTGAGGAGTTTTTTTATTCCAAAACAATTTAGATATTAAAGTGTCTAAGGACTTATAGAACTTAAGGGGAAATTGAGTAGGTGTCATAGACAAAAGATAAGATATTTTTGGAGCAATAACCATTTTAACAGAGTCAACTTTCCCCGCCATTATAAATATAAAGCAGACCACTTATGAATTTTGACTTTGATATGACTAAGAATATATTCACAGTTCAAATTAATCGATTGTTTAATGGTATAAGAGAGTAGGATACCAAGATATTTGAGTTTTTCCTTTTGCCATATTATTCCATTGTTGGGAAGCATTTTAGGGGTACATTGCATATTTAAAGGAAATAATTCAGTCTTATTAGTGTTTAGAGTATATCCTGAAATCTGGGAATATGTTTGAATTAGATTTAATGTTGGGGGAATAGAAGAATCAGGATAGCTAATATACAACAAAACATCATCAGGATAGGCTGAAGTTTTAATAGCAACATTATTGATAGTAATACTTTTTATTTCTATGCAGCGTCTGATGGTGATGAGCAGAGGTTCAATAGCAAGAAGAAAAAGCAAAGGTGACAAAGGACATCCTTGACGAGTGCCTCTAAAAAGGAAAGATTTGTTGGAGAGTTGACCATTGATAAAAAGTCTAGCATAAGGACCGGAATAGAGTGCTGAAACCATAGGGATAAAGGAATTGCCAAAATTAAATGCAGATAGAGTACAAAATAAATACTGCCAATGAACTTTGTCAAACGCTTTTTCAGCATCTGATGCAAAGACACCAGCGGCAAAATGCAAAGATGATACAGCTTCTATTACATGAAATAATAATCTAGTGTTGTTTATAGAATGCCTATGTTTCATGAAACCTGTTTGATCAATGTAAACAATAGTATCAAGTATAGAAGCCAATCTGGTTGCAAGAATTTTTGCGTAAAGTTTACAATCTTGATTAATTAAAGAGATAGGTCAGTAATTTGAAACAACAGTTGGATCTTTGTTAGGTTTTCGAAGGACAATAATCAAAGCTTCAGTAAAAGATCCTGCAGTAGAACCTGAAATACTAAAGTGGAAAATAACTAAAGTAAATGAGGTATCAGAAAGGAGAAAATTCTTTATAAATTTCAGCAGGTATACCATCCGGTCCCAGTGATTTACCCATTTCTTTGTGAGATACTGCCAGTTTACCATTCAAGCCATGAATTGCATTAATTTGGTTTTTATCTTTTTTAACATGCAAATAATTTGCTAAAAGTCGTCCAGATCTATTGGCTTGAAAACTAAATTTAGCCATATTATTTGAAATTTGTACACCAGCTCTTCTGCTTAACAAAGAGTTAAACTCTTGTCTAAATTTCCGTAATTGCATTTTGTATTTATTGTCATTAGACGAAAAAAAGAGTTGTTCATATTTTGCTATTTGTTTATCTAATTCTTTAAGTTTAGCGTTAAAAGCTTTGTTTTCATGTGCCATAATACATATAGTTACCACTCTGACATATGCCTTAGGTGCATCCCAACGGTTTACAAGTGAAGTAGAACCTTCTGGATTTCAAGAGAAATAATCATGTAATGCTGACAAGAGTGTGGATTTATTATTGTCATTAAGAACAACATTCGTATTCATACGCCAGCGAAAGAGGGATTGTTGGGTGGCGCTGAGTTGTAAAACACCTGAAATAGGAGCATGGTAAGAAATATCAATATTGTGAATTGTAGGATCAGAAAATGATTGAATGAATGAGCGGGAAATTAACGAATAATCAATTCCAGAGTAAGAATTATGAGGGTTAGAGAAAAATGTAAACTGTTTGTCTTTTGGGTGATGTAGATGCCAAATACCTACCAATTTAATTGATTTAAAAAAGAATTTTAAAATAAAAGCTTTAGGCGGACGATATTTAGTTTGAGAATATCTATTCAATAGGGGGTCACAAATTAAATGAAAGTCGCCACCGATAATAAGTGGAGCCTTATCTATTTTAATCACTTCAGAAGTGAAGATAGACCAAAAATTAGGGTCATCATTGGTTTGACCATAAACATTAATTATGTGAAAAATGTTAGTATCAATTAAAATTTTTGCTATAGTATAACAACCTTCTGTATCTGAACATTTAGATAGTTTTTGAAAGTTCCATTTTTTTGTAAAAAGGATAGCAACACCGTACTTCCTGTTAAATGCAGGAGAACAAATAATATTACCCACCCATCGTTTATTCATATATGATAAAACTGTATCATCTGTATGAGTCTCTTGAAGTAAGCAAATAAAACTGTGTCATCTATATGAGTTTCTTGAAGTAAGCAAATGAAATGTCAGCTTTATATCTTACTAAATAATCTAAAACTTTAGTTCTTTTAACAGGGTGTTCTAATCCTTTAACATTAAATGAGACAATTTTAATTCTATTAATATTATCCATGAACAGCAAAAAAAGAAGATAGAAAAGAGAAAGAAAAGTATAGCTTAATGGATTAAAGAGTAGCTCCAGAAGAAGATGATAGGGGAAAAAGGAAAAACAAGGACAAACATAAAAAAAAGCATAGAAACATAAATAGTATGTTAGAATCGCACACACGCATATGCAAGATTGACCTGCCTAGACAAAGCCCTCATGAAGAATATCATTAAATAGGCTTAGAATAATAATACTTATATGTATGAATTAAGTAGAAGTGTCACTCGTTTCCTTGGAAAGCAGTGAATGCTGATCTAAAAAAGGCCAAGATCCTCAGGGCTTTGAAAAAGTTTTGAGATACCATCCTTCCAAATTCTTATAATGGATTGATCAAGCAGACCATATTTAAAGCCACAGCTTCTCAGTTGAGGTCTAAGGTCAGAGAATTCTCTAGGAATTTTAACAGTTTCCTTGGCGAAGTCCTGATGTATAAAAATGTTATTGCCATTAACCATCAAAGTTGGAATCAGCTTTTTGGATCAGTACCAGATGATGGTGACGGAGGACTTTAAAAATCCCTTGACGTGGTTCAACATTGGTTGGGTTGCGATTAGAAGGAATTCTATGTGCTTTATCAATTTCAAAATTTTCTGGGAATTTTAACTTTAAAAGACCAGGCAGCAAAGTCTCCAAGTAAAGCCTACAACCACTACCTTCAACACCCTCTGGTAAATTAAAGATGCGCAAATTATACTGCCCGTTATGATTTTCTAATTCAAGTAATAGAGTATGCAAAAAATCAATTTTTGCAGTGAGAGGCAACAAACTGTCAATTTTTGCTTTATTATCCGGGGTTTTTATGGAATTGTTGGATACTTTGATTGAAAGACTAGCCATGTCCTTGCGAATATTTTTAATTTCCAAAACAATGTTATCTGTATTAGAGCGTACAGCTTGTAATTCTTCCAGTAAATTAGCTAAAGAAGGCTCATTGGTATCCACAATTTTTGACTTTACTGGTGGAGGAGAAATTGTTCGCTTACGTTTGTTAGCTGTAATATGCACATTCTTTCCTTCCATATTGATATCTTCCTTGCAAAAATATATAAAAAAGACATTAAACTCACTTTAAATGCAATGAAAATAAAAATAGACAGGGAATCACCAAAGCAGAAGACTGTACAGCAGCTAGAACCAACTGTGGGTGTGGTTTAGGCCTCAGCCTCGTCCTTTCCTCAAGATGTCTTCGCCCTCCTGACCGGAAACTCCAGCAGCACTCCTCAGGACAGCTTGGTAGAAGGCACAGCACCATGAAAAGCCTTTCAACCAGAACAGAAAGGCACAAAATCTGCTTCACCGAAAGCGCTGCACGTAGAAATGCAGATAATACTCCTGGAACAGGTAAGAAAGCCTGAAAAATGGCTTTAAAATCATCGAATATGTGGGCAAAACCGATAGAATTATCAGGAGGTGGCCATCTTGTTTAGCGCACTCACGCAACAAAGAGAGATATAAGACTGCCCTGACCCGATATCACAAAAACATAAAAATAGCTCGTAGAGCTTATATTACGCTACAGCTCAATCAGGCAGGGAATGCCCCTAAAGTCTTATTCCAAATTCTTAAATCCTTTACTAATCCAAAAGTCTGCGATAATGAGGAAGCTCCCTCTCAAGCACTCTGTGACAGAATTGAAACACACTTTACACAGAAAATTGAACTGATCTATGATAAAATCATCGCAGCCGGGAACCCGGAGCAGGCTCTGGCGCCCTGGTGTCCTTCCATCATAAATAAGGCACAGCTGTTGGAAAACTTTCCTCCTCTTACCAACGATGGGGTGGAATCACTGTTATCTACAGTAAAATCAGGTTCCCCACTGGATATTATTCCTGCCAAAATTTCAACTATGCTCTCCAAACACCTATCACCGCACATTTGTTCAATTCTCAATCTCTCATTGAGAGAGGGACATCTCCCAGCGGAATGGAAGGCGGCACAAGTTATTCCTATCCGCAAGAACATCAAGGCCCCAATGGATGATTTATCCAATTTTCGTCCTATCTCTCTTCTTCCCCTCTTGAGTAAGATATTGGAAAAATATATCAACAAACATCTATCTGACCATGTCGAATCCACGGGATGCCTCGATTCATCGCAATCCGGCTTTAGGCCTAGGCACAGCACTGAGTCGGCCTTGATTGCTGTTACCGACAACATCAAGCAGTCCCTGGACAGCGGACAAGCAGTACTTCTCGTGCTGCTGGATCTATCAGCCGCTTTCGACACGGTCTCCCACCCGATCCTACTCAGGAGACTCAAAGAAATCGGACTCCGAGGACAGGCGTTCAGGTGGATGGAGAGTTTTCTCTCCCTCCGCACTCAGACTATCAACCTGGGTCCCTTCCGCTCAAAGACCATGGGACTGACTAAGGGAGTACCTCAGGGCTCCTGTCTCAGTCCCACTTTATTCAACATTTATGTGGCCCCTCTAGCGGACGTACTCAGAACATTAGGCTTCATACCTATCTCATACGCTGACGACACTCAGCTTCTATTTTCATTGAACAAATCCACCCCTAATGCCCAGTTTTCCTTCTCGGAAGGTATGATAGCCATAGCTAGCTGGATGAGGAACAATTTCCTCCAGCTAAATGCAGGGAAGACTGAGATTATGCTGTTTGGAGATGCAACACTGCTGTGGTCTCCAGATTGGTGGCCAACGGGTCTAGGCAACCCTCCAGAGCACAAAACTGTCATCAAGAACCTTGGCATATGCCCAGGCCAGGATTTGACCATGAAAGAGCACACTGCAACCACCGCTGGCTCCTGCTTCCATGTACTTGGCCTATTACGGCGAGTCTTCCCCTTCCTCCCGATGTCCACATGGAAAACTCTCATCCAGGCATTAGTACTAAGCCGATTGGACTACTGCAATTCTCTTTAGGCCTCGTTGAGCAGACTACAGGTGGTCCACAATACTGCGGCACGCCTTGTCACGAACGCCCCCTCTAGAACTGCTTCCCTTCCCCTCCTTCAACAACTTCACTGGCTCCCGGTACGCAAGCGAGTCAAATTTAAAATCTGCTGTATTGTACACAAGGCCTTGAATGGCAAATGCCCCAGTTATCTTGCAAAAAAAATTCAACCACTACATACCTTCCAGGGCACTCCGCTCAGGTACCAAATCTCTGCTTATCGTACCGCGGTTCAAGAAATCGCGACTGGGTGGGAAAGCTTTCTTTCACCTAGCCCCTCTTCTCTGGAACCAGCTTCCTATCCATCTGCGGCAATGCTCTGATCACCTCCAATTCAGAAGGTTCCTTAAAACTGTATTATTTTAACATGCTTCTCCTTACGGCCTGCTGCAGCACCTCCACAGCACGGAGATACCCCTTCGGGGGTGATTCAGGCGCCTTACAAATAAATAAATAAATAAACTCTCCTTTAGGACAAGTTTTAAGTGAGTTCTCTAATATCTTACTCTTCTATTTCATTAAAACATTCTGACATGTAGACTTAAACATGCACTTTCGACACCAGCAGCAGACTGCCAGTTAACTCCCTGGTGATCAGCAGTTTACAACAGTGTTCTGATGAGCAACTGGAGTGTTAACATTCTTTAATGTATGCCAAAAGTGTGGCACATCTAATTGCCATCTTGATGGAAATTGAAGTGGAAAACTGAAAGCATTTTCTACTGAGGATACTGCAGTTAATGAGGAGATTAGGGAGCTTCATAACAAGTCTCCCAAGATGGCCACCAGAGAGAAAAGAGCCCAAATGTAGCACAAATATCACCCAAATGTAGCCCAAGTATAGCCCAATGACAGAAGTGTGCTAAACATCCACACATATTGGGCTTCTTTATAAAAGTGCATGAAAGGGTTAACGCATACTAACCATTCACGAATGGAGTGACAAAATAAAAAAATTATAGATATGTGTTTATTTGCTGCCTTCCGCACTATCAGAGGGTGCAAAGTTGAAAATGCTGCCATTGATGGTTGTGGTGTGCCATTCTTATGCTTAGTTTTTACATTTCCTGACAGTATTGTATCTATCTGATAATACCAAAAATTTATATTTGATCAACAAACTCAATTTTCAGATATGTAAATTACATTTAATTTGGAGAAAAATGATTGAAAAGGTATATGTGTATGTGAGAATGTTATAAGAGAGTATCAAATATTTTGGAGAAAAAATTGGAACTATATGCGGGAATGTATGAGTGGTTTTGTGAGTGGCTTTGTATGTTCATTAACAGGTGAGTAAGATGCTTTATGAGTGTATGAGAATGTGACAGTTTGTCTGATTTTCAGACTAGCTGTGTGAGAAGTTGGTTCACAATCTGTTGCTTTGAATTAGTATGTTGTACATTTGCTGCTTACTACATGGTGTAATTGGTAGTGAAGGAGCCGAGATCCAAATTCTAGATCTACTCTGGAACCCCGGCCAATGTCTCTTTTTCTCAGCATGAAAGCGTGGAGGGGAGGAAAATCGTAAGTCAATCAATCATTTCAGTTTCAATGAACTATGACTCCAAAGGATCACTGATTCCCAATAAAGTTTAGTTAGTTTATTACAAAGCCAAGAACAATTGGACATACATGCACCTCAGAATGAGGGTGTAGAAATACATTGGAACTAATACAAAACCAAACCTACGGGTGAAGTTAAGGCGGTGCAACATGCACAGAATAATCAGTTCGAAAATCAGGATACAGAAGATTATGGCCCCAAAGTCCAGGTTCCCCTTCATTAGAGGTTCGTAGGTATAAAGCATTAGTCTATCCCTACACTACCACTAGCGTGACATCCCTACTTAGCAATTCCCAAGGCAAGATCCATAAAGGTGTCAGCATGTGAAGTCTTCCTAAGAAGTCTCTTCACGTTTAGATGGGTCAAGTAGCATGAAGCTACAAAGCTCGTTCTACATCACACCATCCAGGCAAGCCACCTCCTTGTAGGTAACTTTCCACATGGCAGCGGTGCTCCCAGGCTTTGGCGAGATGACCTTAAGTCCCAGGCTTACTCTGACGAGAAAATACAACAGTTATTTTTTATCAGTATCGTCGTTCAATGTATCCTCTCCTCCCTAAGCCTAACTCCTGAAACAAAGATATTATTCTAGCTAACAAGGATACATTTCTCCACCTGCAACAGAAACGTGAGAAAAAACAAATCCAACACGCACATGAAATTTACTAGAGATTTTAACGCTAGAGCTATCAGGGGAAAAATACAATTCAGGCCTACAGAAATCGGTCAACAAAAGAAATGGCAGAAGGCCGCATGAAGTTACACATATAAAATGAACATTATTACTGAGCACATCTAAGTTAACACGTTACATAAGCACAGTATTTATGTGAATACTTGTCAGCGACGTACAATTTCTGCATGTTAACGTTTTCGACTAAACACACGTAGTTGCAATGTTAATTACTTCACGTTTACATCGAAATTATTCCTAGCACATCACTTTTCACGTTATTACAGTTCACATTCTAATGGCCTAAATTAATACAGGGAAAGATTATATGTAGGTGCGGACTACCCATGATTATGATGCATCCCTAAAAAATGAAAGAGCAAAATTTGCACTCTAACAGTCCCAAGTGTCATCACACCTACACAGACGTTGTAGCCAGTTTTCACTGTCGAAACCTCTCTAAGCTCTTGAGATTCTTATAATGACTGTCCTGCAGTCTCTC
Organism: Calotriton arnoldi; assembly: GCA_963921515.1. Classification (NCBI taxonomy): domain Eukaryota; kingdom Metazoa; phylum Chordata; class Amphibia; order Caudata; family Salamandridae; genus Calotriton; species Calotriton arnoldi. The sequence continues at coordinate 464,906 of CAWUFW010004328.1, forward strand.
CAGTCTCCTCTCTCGTTCTTAAAGAGAATTTTCAGCTCGTCTAGACTGTTCCCATCAAACCGCAACTTTTACTATTGGTTTCAAGATATAGCCAATAATTCCCTTTCCAAGGTTCACATATCAACTTCCAACTTTTCCAAACCCTCTTCCAACCTTGTCCCAAACTCCCTCAGTTGCCAAATCATGTATCTCATGGTGGATCTCAGTGATGTTTCTTATATCCTTCCTCAGATCCTTACTATGGTCTTGGATATAAGTACAGCACTGTTGAACCCTCAGCATTTTTCAAACTCCGCCCACTTTTGCCAATAACACATCTAAAGCAAGACGGTTTTCCATCACCATTGCTCTTATCGAGACCATCTCTCCATCTACGTGTAACAATGACTGTGCAATATTGACCGACAACTTATCTACTATAGCTGACAGCCGTCTAATTATGACATCTTTTAATACCACTCCCAAGCTAGGTATCATCGCTCCAAACACATCCCCTACAATCTCTCCTGCACTTTTACCACGTCTCTCTCTATGCAGTGACTTCCTTTCACAACTTCTCAAATCCTCCACATGGTATATCTTAGAAAAAACTACAGCCACATAACATGTGCCATACCAATTGAGCGGCAACCGGACATACGCATTTTTCCCACACATAAAATACACATTTGGCACCACTTGTTCTGCGTCCTGTAAGAACTTTTTTGAAGAAGCCTCAATGGTGAAGATGTGATCACACACACTTTGTCCCACAAATATGGTGTCATAATATGTCTGCACTTGTCTGATGCAAAGCTTTCCTCTCTGTTCCCAGTCCAAAGCTATTGGACCATAACTTATTTTAGCCTTGTGAACTAACTCTTCCTTGGTCCATTCGATTTTCCCTTTTCAATTGTTAAGTTTAACCACTAATGAGCTATGTTTATTTTCTACTTCATCTACAAATTTCTTTTCTATATCAGTTAGCATAATTGTCAAATTATGTCTATGTGCATAAGCTGTGTCTAATGTAACAGTAGGTATGAAATACTTTCCCATTCTCTCTTCCTGTTTGTAATAATCGTATTTGTTCAAATGTTTGTAAGCTGGAACGTCTGAAAGCACCACATCATAATTAGAGAAATAGTACTCGTAATGACCTTTTGCATAAATCATGCTAGGCAGCAGACCACGTAATACCATATGCCAAAGGCAGGTGATGATATCTAATACCTACCTCAATGGAGGCAGGCAATTGCATACACACATAGCAACCTCTCACATCCATGGTATTTACATATTCATACAGCAACCTCGCATTAGCATTCAACTTATAATCACCTTTGGACAAATCTACATGCAATAAGCGACTACTAGTCTGTTCTATCAAAGCACTGTCAGCTCCTAATGTATCCTCTTTTGTGCTAGAAGCGGTAGGTGTGGATGTCCCATGTACTCCCACTCCCTGAACTTCAGCTTCATGTGAACTTACAGTGGACATAATGATGACTACAGCAATTACTAAAATCACTCCTACAATGAGTGTACCTATTAAACATTTGTGCCTACGGTTCGAATTTCCACACTCCATTTTCTCTGAGTTTGGATTGTGACTGTAAGAGGATCAATGCAAAGTCTCTATCTCTGGCTCTCACTGGTGCACAATACAGATCATACCTAGTTCTTTAAATCGTGGAAACAGTTCTCAGTTTGTGGCACAATATTTACACATCTTGGAAGACTTCCTTAGCCCTCTTTTTTCTTCTAAAGGCAAGTCCCTAATTTTATTCTTCTTCCACCTGGGCTTAGGTTATCTTCTTTTGAGCAAAAGGATTTTTATTTACAGTTCAAAGTTCAACTTACATCCCTTATGAGATCAGAGCCAATTTCTTCAATGACACGCTGCAAAAGTTCAATGCGAAATGCTGCAATCTTCTGTGCTAGTGGCAGATTCCCAAAGGTTGGAAAGGTGAGATCTTCCAAAATCAAGCTCCATAAGCCACTCAGTCTCGGAGGATATGGTACAGTCAATGTAAGAATTCCATTAGCTTCTACTCCAGAGACTAGCAGCTCAATTTCAATTATCAGCACCGACGTTCCATGCCTCACTCTCCCGGACCTCACTCTCCCTGGCATTTGTAACAAGGTAAGCCCCCTCCGGAGAGGCGTATCTCTGGCACGGCATTCTGATTCTTCTCAACCTCCTCACGCTCCCTTGAGCTTGTTCAGTATCAATTTGATCCGATTTAGATGGTTCAGATATGGGAGCAATGTCTCATTCTGGAGCAAGTCTCAGATTCTGCCTTTTGTGTCCCACAGGCCACAATTCTCTTGCAACCTCAGTCTTCTTCTGTTGCATCCGACTACTCTCTACACCAGTCTCTTCAACTGAGTCAGACTCTTTACCACTCGCAACGTTACAGTCTCCCTCAAAGTCATTACTTGGGCCTTGTGTAGCGTGACCCCCTCTTAGCTCGACCTGGTGGGTATCCAGCCTCTTCAGGAACCCACACAGCTTGGCTTGCCCTCTCTGGTGGTCTTTCAACCACTTCTGGTGTCATTTCATGCAGAGGAGGTATCTCTTCTGAGGGTTCTGAAACTCTACGGGTGTGGGAGACGTGAATCCAATTCGGCAAACCTCCGCACTTCACAGCAGTATTTGTCACCAAAATCACCTGGTATGGACCTCACCAGAATGCATCGAGACAGTTCTTCCTCAGTGCTTCTGGACCAGGACCCAGTCCCCCGGAACCAAGTCATGGCAGAGGTCTTTCGAGGTCGGTGCAATTGCAGCTTCAACCTGGTGAGACACCGAATGAACCATATCAGCCAATCCCTTGCAATAGTCGAGAACCAAATCATCTGTGATGTTTATCACCGCTGTGGACAGTACTGCAGGCAAGCACATTGCCCTCCCCATGAGAGTCTCATGAAGGAACAGCCCAGTCCTCCTGTCTGGAATGCTGCACAAACTCATCAACACCAAAGGCAATGCATCAGGCCAGTTCAGAGACATCAAAGAGCACACTTATGCCATTCTCATCTTTAGGGTCCCATTAATTTGCTCCACCATCCCCGATGCTTTGGGCCTGTAGCTACAGTGTAATCTCTGATCGACATTCAAGGCAGTGCACAATAGCTTCATGATCTCACTATGAAAGTGAGTTCCTCTATCTGACTCCAATGAAGTTGGAAACCCGAACCGAATGATGAGTTCCCTCAACAATAACTTGGCTACTGTAAGGCTATCACACCTTCTAGTTGAATATGCTTCCACCCACCGGTAAAAGATGCACACTACAACCAGAATATATCTAAAGCCATTGCATCTAGGCATCTCTATGAAGTCTAGTTGTATTTGGTTGAAAGGACCTCCCGACCTTCCAATTTGACTCAAGGTAACCACAGTTTTCTTTCCAACATTCATCTGTTGACACATGACACATCGATGGCACATTGCATCCGCAACCACACGAAACCTCAGGTTAAACCAAGTTTGTCTGAACACTCGCAGCAGTGCATCTCTCCCAATGTGAACTGCTCCATGAATCTGTCTCACTATAGGATTCAGTAAACAAACTGGCAACACTGCTCTGCCATCAGTTGAAACCCAAATGCCTTCTTCCCTCTTTTAACAACCTGCTCTGATCCAAACAGCCTATTCTTGCTCTGACACTTCTCTCTGCAGACGCCTGACTTCATCCCAGTTATCTGCTATGGCTAGAATCATGCTGAGCTCAGTTCTTTCTGTGCTCTCGTCTGAATATTCCCCGTTAAACATGCATGCATGAGTTGCACAAAAGTGGCGACTTCGTCCGAGTACCAGTTTCCACCTGTCACAAAATATTCCCCCTTCCCATGGGCAGCGCATTTCACAACCGCCACTTCTTTCAGTCGCTGCAAGGCTTCCAACAGTTGTATCACATACTCTCCATTCCTAATGGGAGATCCTGATGATGTTAAGAACCCTCTCTGTGACCATTGCTGTCCGAAGTCATGAACCACACCGAAACCGTACTGGCTATCGGTATAGATGGTGGCTCGATTTGATCAGAAAAAAGACATGCACGGGTCAAAGCACTGATTTTAGCTGCTTGTGCGGAGTATACTACTTGTAAACAAGCAGCTTCGACAACTCCAGAAATGGTACATACAACAAAAGCTGCTCTTAGGCAACCCCCATTGTCTCTTAAGCATGAACCATCAACAAAAAGGACTTGATAAGAATCAGGCAGAGGTTCGTCAACAATGTCGGGTCTCGGTTTGGTGCAAAGTTCAGTCACATCCAGACAGTCATAGTCCTCACAATCTTCCCCATCAACATTTGGAATAGGCATCAAAGTAGCAGGATTCAACACAGAGCACCTCTTCAAGGTGATGTTCTCGGCGGCCAACAGAATCTGCTCATATCTGGTGAGTCTGTTGTTTCCGGGGTCAGGTTGTATTGGGGCGTTCTTGGAAATGTTGCATTGGGCTTGATCTGTATTCAAACTGGTTCAACTCCTCGAATCAGTCCTATCTCTTCCCCTGTGAAGTCCCACACCACGGGAGAGACAGTGTCTCTCAAGTCCCATGGCATGTCAAGCACTGTTGGTACTGGAAACATGTCTACGCAGTGATAATGGTTCACCAATTTGAATGCAATGTCATCATCTTTAGTCTGTAGTTCAACTTCCTTGGGTGTACAATAGATGGTACAATTCAGTTTGCATAAGAGATCGCGTCCTAGCAAACAGACTGGACTTAAATCACATACCACAAATTGGTGTCGATCCTGAAAAGTTCCTATTTTCACAGGTATTTCTTCTGTCAATGAATTGGTCATTCTCCTATTAGCAACTCCTATAAATTGGATTGGTTGTCCCGAGAGGGGTAGGTTTGGGACTACTGCAGATCTCACAGTAGAAAGGGTAGCACCAGTATCAATCAAGAATGTAATGGGATGACCGCCTACTTCTGCTTCCAAATATGGTCCACTCTGGTCTACCTCTAAGACTGCTCCAAGGGTACAGTCTTCCTCCCCCTCAGGCACCATTCATTGTGACAGGTCCTGATCGAATCTGTGTGGAGTTTCTATGAAGAATTTGATGATACACTCGGATACTCTGTGGAACTCTTAGAGGTTGGGGTACTTGCACTAGCTGATTCTGACTCCTCTGTTATAGGATCTGGATCTCGTTACAGTACTTATAACATCAGGCACCTGTACGATCTCTCCTTCCTGCAACTGATTAGCTGTATTTGCTCGAAACTCTCGCTTCCAATGCCCAATTTTGTGACAATAATGACAAGCAGTAATTTTTTTCAGAGTGTTGATGTCTACACCCGTCTTGGGGTCTGTACCTTTCCCGTTTCCCTGTCCTGCATTGTTCGGAACATTTTGAACCCCTCCTTGATTGCTTCCCTTATTCCGACCTAAAGTTCACCCATTTGTCTGTGCCTGATCTACTCTGTTCACATTTCTCATCTGGACCAACATCAACTTGTCTTTTATTCTTCTATGCTTAGAATCCACCTCATCACTGCAATATCTGGCATACCGTAGGATCTCGTCCACGGACTTATTCTGCCAGCAGATCAAATGCTGTTGAATCATAACACTAATTTCTGGTCTCAGTCCTAGCATGAATTTTGAAACAAACTGTCCCATATCTTTTACTTTGACCATCTTTCCTCCCATTTGTCAAGCATGCTCCATGTGCGTATCCCTATGATCAGCTCTCGAATGTGTGTTTTAAATCCTGTTACCCTTTTCTCTTCTAGTTGTTGATCACTGTAATTCAATCTGTGGTTTCCCTGTAACATTTTCATTTTAGATAAGTCGACATCATATTTTTGTGCCAATTCTGTCAATTTCTCATGTGCTTGCCTTGCTTTACTGGTGACATCCTTCGCCACAAACAACAGTTCATCCTGTTCATTCAGTTACATCCTTTCTAAAGGCAAATTCCCACTGATTATTTCATCCACTTCCGCCTTCAACCTCACTATGTCTAGCAATTTCGTCTTTACTGCAGCTTTGATTGTGCCCTGACTCGACATGCTAATCTGTTCTTCCCTACCACTGCTCTGGCTTCTCTGCCAATTCTCTGAAGTTGAGGTCTGCGAAACATGCTGGCTTCCAGAGGTTCCGTGACCTGTGCCTACTTCTGGTATCCTTCCCATAGGTCCCCTGACTGGAGCTTCCTACATTCTCAAAACAGAATTCGAGTTCGCTAACGACATAGACCGTATGGTACACAACCCAAATCCTACTCTTGAAGGATCTGCAGTTGCTGGCAATGGGGTACTAGCTTCTATAGGCACCAAGAATGGATTGTTCCCGCCCATATTAACATTTCCCCCTGAGCTGACCCTTTCTTCCAATCCTGGCTGCTGTTGACTAGGGTTGTCCACTAAACTTGGGTCATACACAGAGACTACAGGTCCAATGGTGACCGGTACCGTAAGGGCTTCCGGCAACCGTAAAGCAGCGTTGACTCCACTCAACTCTGTACCTCCTAATACAGGTATCCCTTGTCCTTCTGCTCCTCCTGAAATCCTTCCCCTGTACTAGGGCCGGTCTGCGGTGTTACCATTATTTCCATACTAGCTGCATTTGCCAGTTCTTGCCTTCCTTCTTCTGAATGTGGATTATAAGGTGGAGGACGCTCTGCCAATAATATGTCCAACAAGCTGTCATCAGTATCGCTCCCATTGTTTCCATTTTCTCCTCTATTCCTATTCTGAATATCTCCCTCTTTCACCAGTAATGGGTACAACCTCTCTCCCTCAATGGTGTCTAGTCTCCATCTCTTTAGTTGTGCATCCCATCGCGCATCCTGATATGCTTTCATTGCCTTTCTCATCTTTCCCTGACATCTTTCCCTGTTCTTTGCCAGGGCTGCTCGCATCCACGCATCTAATGCCTCAAACTGTGTTGGTCTAGGTGGAGGTCGTAGTGAAGACATCACTCCCCTCAATTGATACAACACCTCTAATCGAAATGAACCATAATGCGGAAAAGCCAAATCTCCTTCTTTTTCAGTGATTTTGTGCCAATTATGAAGCCAAACTATGGTATGGAGTCCTACATTTGTTGCCATGTAATGTGCTGGGGTATCCTCAGGTGGTGCTTCCTCACCCACTCGAGTAAGCACTCCCCGATCTCCCCGATCTCCCCTACACAAATCCCGTAACACCCTAAAGCATTGCATGATTAAGTCAAATATTTCCCTTCAAATGACAAGATTTCCTCACTTCAACTTCCTGATGACTACCAACCAATACCAGTGTGGCGTTACACCAACCGACCTATCACAGCGCAGCACATTCTGACGTCACCTTCTCCTCCTCGCTGCGGCTCAACCTCCTTCACAATTTCTCCTTTCACGTTCACTCACACAATCACAACTCTGTAATTGTCTGCCTTTCAAAAAGATCGATAGAATTCAATCACTCAAGAACATTAACACACAGCGACCCTCGACCTGCGCTGGTCACCTGAATCAATATAAGTCACCCCTGTACACAAGGTTTACCATACGATTCTCACACGTCCCATTCACACAAAGTTCCCTGTCTTAGGTGAATTGCCGATGACGTCTCACAACAACCCTTCAAACCAGCAGTCAGACAATCACAACAAATCGGTGTCTTCTATACCACTAAAGATATCCCAGGATCTTAGGCCACTTCAGGGCCTGAAACTCAAAACAAAAACCTTGGACCACGTCCGGCCCGACACCACATTCACTCGACTTTCACTCAAACTCCGCCAGACATCATACAACCAACACACTCCCACAGTCTAACACACAATGCATCCCTGTTGATACTCACTTCTCCGCTGTTCTCACTACACCATCAATCTCCGTTGGTCCCCGCGAAAGTCCTTCGTTCTCCGCTCTCGATCATTGGGCTCTATTTTGGAGCTCTACGGATCTAGGTCTTTCTAGATTTTTCTAGATTCTCCCCTCACTTCATGTGACAACCATCCTACACTGCTACTAACTGAAGGAGCTGGTTTCCACATTCTAGATCTACTCTGGAACCCTAGGCCGATATCTCTTTTTGTCAGCATGAAAGCGTGGAGAGGAGGAAAATCGTTAGCCAATCAATCATTTCAGTTCCACTGAACTATGACTCCGAAGGATCACTGACTCCCAATTAAGTTTAGTTAGTTTATTACAAAGCCAAGAACAATTGAACATACAAGCACCTCAGAATGAGGGTGCAGAAATACATTGGAACTAATACAAAACCAAACCTACGGGTGAAGTTAAGACTGTGCAACATACACAGAATAATCAGTTCGAGAATCAGGATACAGAAGATTATGGCCCCAACTTCGAGGTTGCCCTTCATTGGCGGTTTGTAGGTATAAAGCATTAGTCTATCCCTACACTACCACAAGCATGACAACCCTACTTAGCATTTCCCAAGGCAAGATCCATAAAGGTGTCAGCATGTGAAGTCTTCCAAAGAAGTCTCTTCAAGTTTAGATGGGTCAAGGAGCATGAAGCTTCAGAGCTCATTCTAAGATGCTCTCTCTCTCAAGGCGAGGCAGAAGTCTCCGGACACTATCCCTAACTTAGATACTTCAGTCTGCAAGCGTATCCCAAGTTGCATTGCAACATCACACCATCCAGGCAAGCCACCTCCTTGTAGGTAACTTTCCACATGGCAGCGGTGCTCCCAGGCCTTGGCAAGATGACCTTGATTCCCAGGCTTACTCCGACGAGAAAATACAACAGTTCTTTAATATCAGTATCATCGTTCAACATATCCTCTCCTCCCTAAGCCTAACTCCTAAATCAAAGACATTATTCTAGCTAACAATGATATATTTCTCCACCTGCAACAGAAACGTGAGAAAGAACAAATCCAACACGCACATGAAATTTACTAGAGAGTCTAATGCGAGAGCTTTCAGGGGAAAAATACAATTCAGGCCTACAGAAATCGATCAACATTAGAAATGGCAGAAGGCCTCATGAAGGTACACATATAAATTGAACATTATTACTGAGCACATCTAAGTTAACACGTTACATAAGCACAGCAATTATGTAAATACTTGTCAGCGACATGTACAATTTCTGCATGTTAATGTTTTCGACTACGCACACGTAGTTTCAACGTTAATTACTTCACGTTTACATTGAAATTATTCCTAGCACATCACTTTTCACATTATTACAGTTCACGTTCTAATGGCCTAAATTAATACAGTGAAAGATTAAATGTAGGTGCGGACTACCCATGATTATGATGCACCCCTACAAATGAAAGAGCAAAATGTGCGCTCTAACAGTAGTAAAGAAACGGTAGATTAAGAGTTAAACTTTTAGTTAGCAAGGCATTAGAAAATGTAGAAATATTTACCTGTGTATATATAATGTGCTGTTCTCAAACAGTGTTTTTCTTTGAATTTTGGGTGTTGTAGTTCTGTTACAGTGCTTTGTCAGACAGCTACAGAAGCACATATACATTCAGTCACTTACACAGAAACTACTTGTGCATTCAGCATATTTAAACATAGTTGTAGTCACATCTATATTGCTCTCTTTTCTGTAACAGAGGCACTGAGGTGTTTGTTTATAGTTCCTTACACAGATATTTGGGGCCAGATGTACGACCCGCCAATTAGCGAGTCGCAAATCACGTCGCATTTGCGACTCGCAATTTGCGACTCGCTAATTGGGATGCACAACAGTGTCTGAGACACTGTTTGTGATTCCCAATGGGGTCGCATATTGCATGCCTCATGCATATTAATGAGGCTGTCGCAATTTGAGACCCCATTGGGAATGGCTGGCACTCCCAGGGATGGTGGCCTGCTGGGGTCAGCAGACCTCCATGTCTGGGACTCCTTTTAAATAAAGCAGTTTTATTTTAAATGCAGCCCGTTTTCCTTAAAGGAAACCGGGCTGCATTTAAAAAATAAAAATGAAACTTTTCAGTTTTATTTTTTAAGGGCAGGCAGTGGTCCCTGGGATTAAGGGGATTAAGCAGGCAGATGATGGAATAGGGAAAAATAAATAAATAAATTCTATTCCATCGTCTGTTGAAGCCCCACCACACTTACCTGCATGAACCGCTGCTGTCAGGCAGTTATGTGCCAATACATTTATTTAAACATCTCATGACACTGATAGAGGTGAGCTTCTACACTCTCTCAGATATGTAGGCAAGTACTGACACAATCTTCCCAGCCATGCAGAGAAATAGTATTTCGAAATGGGGGATGGCTACTAGGGCAGAACCTGTCTGTGCACTGTCACTGCAAGCTTCACTTGGCATGTTACAGGTGTTTCTGAAGTGTCCAACCCATGTCTTAGTGCACATAACACACTTCTAAGATATGCTGTACATATGCCATAAGCATGCTATTTTGTGCTTAAGAGATTGATAGATGTTCTTTTGAGTTGAATAAGTTACCTGAGCACCTGTAGGTCCCTGTGCAAAGTACTACATAGAGTATGTCATCCCTAAAACAAATGACATACATGTTCGCAAAAGCATGGAGCTTATTTCTCAGGTACAGAGACAGCTACAGAAGTACTTACATATTTAGTCACTCACCAGAAACTATTTATGCATGCACCAGACTCAAAGGTAGTTGCAGTGACACCTACATAGCTCTCTATTGCCTAACACAGAGACTGAAGCATTTGTGCAGCTACTTACTGTTAGAAGGTGGTTCTGACACTATGGGCCGCCCGGATTTTTCGCTTTTTGAGCACCTAGTTGTTGAGCTTTTACTGTGGGAGAGCCTCATAAGTTGGGACTCACCCACAGTGAACTCATGATGAAAGAGACTGCATGTGGATTTTACTGGTGTCCCCCTAGCTTGACTAGGCCGCTGCGCAGCAGCTGGAGTAGGGGGCACCGGGCTGGTTACATGCATACACCTGTGTACATGCGTGTGCACACGTGTAGGGGCTGCGCAGGGGAGATTCCTGGTGTGCGCAGTCCAGGAGCAGCTACAAAGGGAATGGTGTGGCAGGACTTATGCAGAATTGGGTGGTGACATGGAATAGGCTTTATACAATGGGAAGGAACGTGCCAGGGAAAGTCAGTGTGTTTTACTGTTTTTCACTTCATTATTCCCCTATGGGGATGTGGAGCCCATGTGCTAGATTAACTTTCATAAGGCCTACAGATTCCAGACACGCACTAAAGTCCACTGTAGCGGATGTGAAAGGGAGTATTCTGCAGAGTCCAAAGTCATATTTGTACTGCTTTTGGGTCATCCAGAAATGTCACATTTCTCTGAGTCAGTCATAACCAGGGCCAGGCTGAGGGCTGACCTCAGCTGGAGGGATTGATAACCTTTCTTCCACAAGCTAAGCCCTCCTCTCCACGAGGAGAAGATGGGTGGGGCTACAGGCTCATCCATCAGCAGCTATCACTGGGTGCCAGGCACCAGGCTGCACCAAGGAGGGAAGGGCTCTTGTTTCAGAGACCATGTGGCCAGAGACCCTGGACGACGCCATTTTGAACAAACCCAGAGGCTGGACAAGAAGGAGGGAGCAGGGGCAGGGAAGTGATGTGTCGCTGTTTGATAGGACCAACAGAGACTTCCTGCCAGCCCCTTACTCAACTTTTAAAAAGTGCATGCACAGGAAGAGAAGCTCTCTCTGGGGTGTGGTCTGCTGAGGCGGAAGGTGCTGGAGCCTGGCAATGGGCAGTTGGAAGGAGGAACCCCCTGACTGCCCCCCAGGGCCCTAACAGCACCAGAAGAAGAGCCCAGGACCAGTGCGCAGAAGCAGGGGCCTCTGCACAGGGAAAAGAGAGGCCCAGGAGGAGAGCCAGGCGAAAGGCTGACGCAGGGAGCTAGTGAAGACCGCTCCCTGCAGAATGCACCCTCTTGGAGACCCGGAGGGTGAAGGAGAGTGCTCCCAGTGGCTGGGGGGCACCACCAGGAGCAAGAAGATGCAAACATGGGGCAGATCAGTCCCCCAGGGGCTGAGATATGGCCCCCGGAAGGTAGGCGACCTTTGACCCCTAAGAAGACCGACGACAAAGCGCGTGGGGCTCCGCCGCCGGTCTCAGAGATGCCCCTGGGGTGGGTCAGGTCCCGGGGGCCGCCCCCCCAAGGAGAAGTAAAGTCGGGAGGGCGCCGTCGCGCTCCCCCCGTGAAGTTGCCCAGGAAGGGGGCCAGGAGCCCACCCTGGCCCCCACCGAAGATAGAGACGGGGGAGCGCCATTGTGCCCCCCGCGAAGAGGTCTGTAGGGGCCCGGGACCCCATCCCCAGCCCCCGAAGCCAAGCCGGGGAGGGCCATCGCGCTCCCTGTGAAGATACCCCCTGGGGGGCCAGGAGCCCACCCTGGCCCCCACCGAAGAAGAATCGACGGGGAGTGCCGTCACACCCCCCGTGACAAGGAGGAGGGGCCCGGGACCCCATCCCCGGGCCCCAAAGCCAAGCCGGAGGAGGCACCGTCGCGCCCCCCGTGAAGATGGCCCTGGGGGCCTGGGACCCCATCCCGGGCCCCGATGTGCGTGAGAAGGAGGGGGGAGTGCAGCCGCACTCCCCCGAGGTCCAGGAGGACCCATGGGATTCCGAGCATCTGCCCGCCGGAGCGGGCAGACCCGAAGACAGAAGCCGGCTCCCGCTGCAGCACAGAAGAGTGCTGGCCGGGCGGGGAGCCGGCGGGGGCAACCGGGGGTGGGCTCCCTGGGCTGCCCTCCACCGAATGGGCATGCAGGGGCCCCGGGTGGAACCGAGACCCCCGGAACGACCAACGGAGGCGTAAGGGGCCCGGGCCCCCGAAAATGGGAATGAGCGGCCTGGGGTGGGCTCCCCGAGCCGTAGAACTTACCTGAGGGTCCGAGTGGGACCGGACCCTCCAACGGGCAGCCAAAGTGGCCGGAGGCCCGCGGCTCTCCCCAGAGCAGCGGGGGAGCCGCTGTTCTATCATGCGGCGATTCCCATAATGCCTTGCAGGCCAGGATCGGCCTGCAAGGGCAAAACAGCATTTTCCCTACCTGTGGTGGCCCCAGGAGGACGGGGTCACCACCACACATGTGCCAAGGTGCTGGGGGAGCTGCTGGAGAAGCGCAGTCTCCCCCCCAGCACGAAGAGACGTCCCTCCCTAAGTTTCCTGGGGATTTGAAAGGAATAAACCCTCAAGGGCTCAGCCAGCCTTTAACACCTTCTGGGCTAGAACTTTTGTTCTACAGCTGAGGGTGTATTGAGAAGTGCATCACGGAGTGAAGGGCTGAGTTGGGGATGTTTGGAGAAGGGCATCCCCTGGAGGTGAAGAGGTGTAATTGCATCAGAAATGCATTTACTAACGGTTATTTCTTTTAAAGGGACTGAAGGTCACATGTGAAAGTTGAAGTACCTGTGTAAGGTGATGTCATAAGCAAAGTGAGGTTATGTTGCCAGACATTCCTGCTAGGGTGTCTGGCTGTATATGCGTAATTCTGTGATTTCATCTGTGATGCCTTTAGGGGCTGTAATTGCAATGCATTCTAATGATCCACAAATGTGCTGAGTACTGTCATTCTAAAGTGATGCTTAAACATGTATTCTTGCTACTGCACTTAGGTGAAGACCCCAGACTGCTAGCCCTTAAGATATAGAGGTGCATACTTTATGGTCAGTAGGAGGTGCTCAGTCAGGGTTATGTGTCACCAAGGCAGGGGTACCCATTTTTAATGCTGGTTGAGGTAATGGGGTGGGTCGCCACTGGGAAGGTGCCAGTGCGCAGGGCCCACGCTCCAGGTTATGATCAACTAACTGCATTGGGGGCAAGATGATGTGCATACCTGGGAGTAGTGGTACTAGACCCCACCCCCCCTGCGGGAGGGGTAGAGATGTTATGCAATGTCACAAAGTAATTCCAACAGCTTATGTATATTTGTAAATTGGTGCATAGTATTGAGTAGTGTGTGTGTTTAATAAATGTACTCTTACTTTTATAAAGCAAAGTACAGACTGGACAATCAATTATTGAGTGTTATTTCTGCGCACCTGCAAATGGCGATTACTAGCCCACACCACCTCCCTTGAGTAAGCCTCAGACTGCTCTGCAACGCTACCTTCTGAGAGTCAGGCGCTACAATTGGGTGTTTGGTTCCCAGTGAAGGACAAATGTAGTCATGTTATTTTGCAGGCCTCACAGATGCTGCCTTATTTTCCAACACTTACATACACATTTAGGCAACCATATAGATATTATAGCAGGCAGTTACATACCAGCACATTTATTTAAACATCGCATGGCACTGATAGAGATGTACTCCTACACTCTCTCAGATATGTAGGCAAGTACTGACACAACCTTCTCAACCATGTACAGAAACCGTCCATCAAACATGGGCAATGGCTATTAGTGCAGACCCTGTCTGTGCTCTCTCACTGCAAGCTTCACCTGCCATGTTATAGGTCTTTCTCAAGTGTCAAATCCACTCAAACCCTTATGTACACAGCCAATGGCCCACCCAGACACTCATGCACCCACTTAGATACCTACTCAAACGGTCAGAGACTGACTCAGTGATGCACCCACTCACACACCCAGGGAGACACTTATGCAGGTAGTCCCAGACCCACTCAGACACACACACATCCAGTCACACACCCATTGTGACACTCTTTGGCCATTTTGACTGATGCCCGGTGGATCTACCTCGCGAGATATAGGGGAGATGGGATATGGATACCCTCCTTGACCATCACCTACCCAGCCGGTCTTTGGGCAAACTTCCCTGCGTCTCTCTGGACCTTTATTTTCCCTCCTCCCCCTTCACCCTACCCCCTACCCCTCTCCGCTCTACTCTTTCTCCTCTTTCTAGCTACTGACCCTTACCCTCACCCGTCCTTGCTCATAGATCCCACCCTGCCTTATCCACTTGACTTTCTTTTGTGAACCTTCCCTCGTCAGCTGAGACCTAGCTATTTTGACTGATGCCCGATGGAGCTACCTTGTTTAGCTATAGGGGAGACGGGCTGTGGATTCCCTCCTCGGTCGTCACCTACCCAGTCGGTCTTTGGGCAGACTTCCTCTCGTCTCTCCTGCCTTCTTTTCACCCATCCTCCCCCTTCACATTTCCCCCCTCCCCCCCTCCGCTCTATCCGTCACCTTTCCTTCCTCTTTCAATATGTTGCTCATTTTCTGATGTAAAGTGTAACTTGTTTATTGTGTTGTGTAACCCAATGTAAAGCGCTCTGATACCTCCGGGTCTAGCCAGCGCTATATAAAACTCTCAAAATAAAAATAAAAATAACACTCAGTCACAGACCCACTGAGACACTCTTGCATTCACTCAAACACTCATTTTCAAAGATAAAGGTTACAGGTATGAAATTGAATTAAAAAAACCTTAGAAATTCACTGAAAAAAACAAAGGTTACAGGGACATTATATTTAGGCTCACATTTCACTCGTACATAACCAGTGAAATTCAGCAGTTATAGCTACCTGAGCTAACTATAACATACACGCCTGCAATGCACTGCTTGGCTGTTCAGTGGCATCACTGATGACATCTCAAATGACATCACTGATGACAGCATCCAGTGAGTATGAGTGTTTTCTAAACGTTTTCTAAGTGTTAAAGATATATACTAAAATACTACAAAACTTATATAGTATAGTTTGTGTACTACTAAAGAGTAATACTATTTGTAACACATATTATGTGAGTGGCTGTGTGACTGTGTGCATCCATGTGTGAGTAGTTTTTGGAGTGGCTCTCTGGGTGTGTGAGTGGTTGTATGAGTAAGTGAGTGGCTGTATGGGTGAGTGAGTGACTCTGTGTGTGGCTGTATGAGTGAGTGAGTGAGTGTGTCAGTAGTGTATGTACGAGTAAGTAGGTATGTGAGAGACTGTACAGGTGAATGATGGGGTGTATGAGTGGCTGTCTGAGTGAGTGAGTGGGTGCATAAGTGGTGTATGGATGAGTGCGTGGGTGTGTGAGTGACTGTATGGGTGAGTGAGTGAATGTGAGAGTAGCTGCATGGGTGAGTGTGTGCTTATGTCAGTGACTGAATGGGTGAATGAGTACTTGTGTTAGTATTTGTATGAGTAAGTGAGTGGGTGTGTGAGTAGCTGTATGAGTGAGAGAGTGGCTGTATGAGTGACTGTATGGGTGAATTAGTAGGTGTATGAGTACCTGTATGGGTGACTGACGCAGTGTGTGAGTGGCTGTATGTATGTGGGAGTGGGTATGTTAATGTCTATGTGGCTGGATGTGTGGGTGGCTGTATTGGTAAGTGAATGGGTGCATGAGTGGCTGTTTGGGTGAGTTAGTGGTTATGTGAGTGGCTGTATGAGTACATGTATGAGTCTGTGAATGGATTTGTAAGTGGTTGTGTAGAAGTGGGAGTAGATGTATGTGAGGTTGTATAGGGGTGTGAATGGGTGTGTGAGTGGTTCTGTGGATGATGTCATCAGTCATGTCATTTGAGATGTCATCAGTCATGTCATCAGTGATATCACTGACCATGTCATAAGTGATATAATATGTGAGGTCATAAGCAGTGCATTGTGGGGGCGTAAGTTATAGGTAGCTCAGGTAACTATAACTTCTGAATTTCACTGGTTTTGTACATGTGAAATGTGCACCTAAATATAACCTCCCTTTAACCCTTGTTTTTTACAGTGGATTTCTAAGGTTTTTCTTATTCTATTTCCGAACTATAATGGCCCTGTAACCTTTAGTTTTTCAGCGCATATATATATTATTTACATTTTGCTAGAAAGAAACCTTCTGTCCTTCCCCTCCCTCCTCCCTCTGACTCATCCTAAACCTTGTTGACCACTACGAACTCCCAAACATCCTTCTCAAACTTTCATCCCTCTTTTTTAGCCATTCCACCCAACTAACAAGCACATACAACCACTAATCACAAAAACAACTTACTATTTCCCCTATTCAAATGTATTCCTATCATTCTATCCCTACTCCAAACTCCCCTTTTCAAACCCATTCCTATCATTCTTTCCTTACTTCGAACTCTAATAAACACACAAGAAACCTAGAGCAGAAACCTAACACAATTAATGCACACTTTACTAACCTACTAACTACTAATCTTGGGTTCCGGAGTAGCGTGCTTCTCGCCGATAAAGTGAGTCAATGCCTTGTCGAGTGTCGTAAGCACTATATAAATACATTTACATTTACAATTCACAATGGCACCTGTAGCATGTGTGCTGTTAATCAGAGACCGCCGCCCTCCCCACTATGAGCGGTGGTAGACCCATAAACAGCACTTAATTTAGAAAAATTATTTTACAATGGGCATTACAGGGGCAGTTTTGTTGAATGCTATTAGTGAGAGAATGAAAAATGTAAATTGTGCCAAAGCAAAATAAACACCTCATAAGCAATGTTCCCTCTGATTTGTTTTTCAAAGAATGCAGCTCTGAATGGCCTCTTTGCACTGACTGCAGCAAAGACCATGTGCAAATTCCTCAATCTTAATCTGCATATCTCACATGTCATCTGCTTCCAATTCATCACTGTCTTTTCACTCTGTCCTTCTGCATGTACTTCCTAGCGTGACTTCTCATTCACCATGTCCACTTTTTCTCTCACATGTACATATTTACTACGGTGTTGTGGATATTTCACAGCTGTATCTACCTCCTTCACACAATTTCAAATAATATGGTACTCAGATTTAACCATCTAGCCTATAACTTTATGCCTCTTTGTTATTTAGATTTCTACTAAGTTCACATTCCAGATATCTGTTTGCGTATCATCTAGAGAACTCTCTCAATAACTGCATTAATAAACCTTTAAAAATATCTCATCTCCCTTAAGAATCTTTCATCTTTTGCAGCATACCCTAACCATAAAGGAGCAGCATGTTTACGCTAGGCAAAGCGGTGGGCCCATCGCATTCCCAAAACTAAATTTCCAGTTGGTCAGGTAACAGCAGAATATGGGTGGCGCTTACTACTCTCATGACTCTGCTCTTGCAATAGGTGTGTTTTTTTCAGCTGGTGCTGGTGGTTGGCTTTGGTGGTGGGGGAGCTGGAAGGGTATCTTCGCTGTGTATTAGTAGCCAGTGCCGTAACTTGAGCTTTTGCCTCCCAGGGCAATCCCTGAGTTTTCCACCCAGTGACGGCCGGAGCAGGTAAGAGCGGCGGCGGGTGCTGGCGACAGACGGCGATGAGCAGGGGGGGTGCTGGCAACAGACAACGCCGTGCTGGTGAGCGAGTAAGTATTTCTATTACATTTGGCACCTTCTAGCATAAGCAGCACATGTACTAGAACTTCTCACATTAATCCTCCAAAATGAACATGGGTGGGGCTGCATGACTCAAACTCCATTGTTTTTGAATTTTACAAGATATATTTTGTTTGGTTTTTGGGTCTTGTAAATATTTTACAGTACTTATTCTTAAAAAAAAACTCAATGAGAGTTTGGGCCAGTAAAAAATAGTTACTTTCCTTTAAATTTGATTAGACTTTGGGCTATTCTTAAGCACCGCATTTGTTTCTTGGCATTCTTGCTTGGTTAGATTTTAATACCCACAGACGTGCGTATGCATGGCGTGCTCCCTCACACACACACACACACACACACACACACACACACACACACACACACACACACACACATACACTTGCGTTTGTTTTTTCCTTCTCATTTGATTTTGCAGCTCAATGCACAGACACCAGCTTTTGCACAATCAATACCTTGTTACATTTCATCCACTGTTTTTTGCTATCTTTACGGACTGTGCTTAGTGCAGTCAATTCGAGCCAGTTGTTTATGCTGCTAGATTGAAGGGAAAATTGGCATTTAGAAATATGTGCTTGGTCACATGCACCTTTGGATCGCTTGCTATCGTTTTTCTTGTAGTTTATAGCCCTGTAAAAGGAGCTGCTAACAAGATGCAAACATCAGTTAGAAAACAAGCATAGGCAATGCCAATAGGACTGGAGTTGGCTGTCAGCCTTTTGGCTCTGTCCATGCTTGTTTTGTTTTGTCACGGTTTTTGCAAAACTTTATTATTGGAAGCTCTCGGCAGGGTCGGACTGGTACAGAAAATAGGCCTGAGCACAAAAATAAAAGTGGGACTAGTGAATCAGATAGCTATTAAAGTGGTCCATGTTTCCAAATTGTGACCGTTTCCATTCTAAAGACACATAGGGGCCGATTCCGATCTCGGCCGGAGGTGCTCCAAATCGGATTCGGATTCACCGGATCCGATTCGGAGCCCTGTTTCCCGACCGAATCGTACGCGGGTCCGGCCGAGCGAGTACGATGCAAGCACCCGCGAAATTGCCGACCGACTCGAACGCGGCTCCAACACGCTCCGACCGACTCGCATGGACACGACTCGCACCGCGCTATGGAGACATTTCCCGGCCGGGTAAGTACGATGCGCGCCGCGAGCAGTCCGATCGACTTGCGCCGTCCGGCTCGAAAAAGCTGTCGGAGCCGGACTTTGGGGGTCCGCGTCGGACCCCCCTGTACGCGTAGGTGCGTGTGTCGCACACAGGGGGGACCCATGGGTCCCCCCTACCTGTGCATGTACGCTGCGATGCGCATGGATGCGTACACGCTGTAGGGGGCGCCCTTGTCCGCCTCGCACCCATTGAGTCAATGGGAGCCCGCGTACGCGTTGTACGACAGGTTCCCATTGACTTCAATGGGAGTCCGACCGACTCGAGTCCGATAGCATGCGTGCGCATCGTACTCGTTCGGTCGGACTGCTAGGGTCCGATTCGGTCGGAATTCTCTCCGGGTCCGGCTCGGTCGGGGAGATTTCCGGCCGGAATCGGATTCGGCCCTTTAGTATTGATGTTTTACAAGGTATGGAACATTGCATGGATTTGTGCTTGCTGCAGGCAATGTTTGTTTCCATATTAGGGAAGTTATCAGTAAAAACGGGCCCATCAGACCATAAAACTGGCCCACAAACATCCAAAAAACTGCCCACACACTGACCTTTCAGGCCAATCTGTCAGACTCTGCATGACTCCCCTATAGTCCAGTCAGACCCTGGCTGTCGGTCCTCATCAACCTACCAAAAAATTGGATAAAAGGCAAATTATTATTTGGTCTCAAAAAGCACACACTGCCATAGTTGTCCATGATACTTAAAGTAACCACACTGTGGTAGATGGGCTCCTTTTTAAGGGCAGAACACCATTGCTTGCAGTGAAGTTAACCAATGGATGATGTGAGCTGACCCATTCCTTCATGCACCACACTATGCTCTGTTGGAGGAAGAAAAATGTGAATGACGCAATAACAAACCAATGAATGAAGCGGGCTGGATGAAAGCCCCTATGAGTTAAGTATATTATACATATAATTGTAGTAAAATGAAAGGGTCTTGGCTAACACCAGACCTAAAACTGGATCCTACAATACTTGCATTGCTTTATGTATCGTGCATTAGAAAATATATATTCCACGCAACATGTATCTCTCTTTCTATGTAGTATAGGGGGTGACTTTTTAGGACTGGATTACACACAGTGTCATTAAAATTCTGCAGTATGTAAGAAAGGTCCATTATCACCTTGGAATATCTGGTATGACATATAAAAAAGGATCAATGCTCTCATGCATTTTTCAGATGATAACTGAAGAACAAGATGCTTCCTGCTAATTCTAGTTTACAAAGTTTAGTGAATTCACATTCCATGCACAGGGCACATATCCATATTCTCCCTTTCTTTACAAAGCCAATAACATTCATATCAAAACTGTTGAGTAAAAGTTATTCAAACTCATCCTTTGTAAGTGCATTGACAAGTAAGATGCATTAATGTCTTCTATTTGAGAAGCACTATCAATATTATTCTAAAAGTATGAGATATCCATTTTCCACTATCTATCAAAGAATCTTGGCATGCTTGAACAGTAGTGCTAGTATTCCACTTTTTAAAGTGGATTCTAATGCTCCATTTTCTCCTCACCTCATTGTTTTCAGTGTTTGTGGGGCCATCGTGAGGAAAGAAGGGGAATAACTTTACTACTCTACATCTAATCCTGGTTACACCTTTTATGAGCATGACCTTGTGTTTTGTAGCAGTTGAACAATCACCACAGATGCTCTTTGGGACTAAGGAGGGCAATAGGGGTTGCCTCTACCTGGGCATCACATTTGATGCTGCTTTATCTTGGCCCTTGTATTTGAAAAATATAAACAACAGAGCATCTGCACTGTAGAGGACTACAGAAATGTGACCGTCTATATATTGAATGCAGAGAGGGAGGGAAGTGGAATCAGGCCAAGGGGAGAGCTATCCACTACAATGGGACCAGGAATGATACATCTCTGAAGCAAGATGCAGTGCATGGATGGTTGGTGGACTAGCAGATGCAAGGCAGCACAGTGTGGAAGCAACTTGTACAGTTCAATCAGAAACTTGGCACGGTGGTAGGGAGGGTTACAGCTTTGAATTGCTTTCAAGATCAAGAATTTGAACAGTGCCCTGTTCAATGCAGCAATTATGCCTAAATGATGGCGATGGTTGAATGTGGGATGGATCTGGCCAAAATAAATGACTTCATCCAGGCCCTGTACACGAGTATAGGAAGGCTGAAGAAGAGGCCATTTCAGTACTTGAGTTTTTCATAAGACAAGTGACCGATCAGTATTTTGGCTGATTACAAGGGACATATGACAATGTCTTTTTATTATGAGAAATTGAAAGAGACTGTTGACGCAATGGATGTGACATATAAAATCAAATTGTTCACCAAGGTCCCTTGCTAAAGGTGAAAGGATGAGAAAATAAGAGGTGGATGATGTAGAGAGTGAGTGATGTGGGTATAGTGGATTAAGGGAAAAAGATGATCTTGGTTTTGGCAGATAAGCATGGGCAAGCAAAGTATCCTCCAGTAACAGATGGTTGCAAGGTGTGTTTGAATGAAGGCGGAGGGCATGAAATGGAAACAAGAAGATGGTCTAAATCTTAAAGAACATTATTAGGAAGTACTCATTGAGGATACCCAATCAACTGACAGATCTGCAATCAGGAATAAAACATGCCAACCACACAAAGTCCATTCTCCCAGAGATTATACATTTTGCCAGCTTTAAATGACTGATGATTGATGGCTGTTTCTGTTACTGTGCTTCTTGGACATCTTTAGAACAATTAGTTATCAGGTTCACATTACATGTCTTAAAAGATGGATGAAAGATCTGAAAAGGCTGGGCTGTGGTCCTTTCAATAATAGAGTACAAAGCAGGTGAACCACCAGACAGTTCTTTCCCATGTAGACGCACTTCAATATGAGGTTCCTCCATGCTCCTGCAGCTATCTGAAGAGACCTTGAAGTGGTGTAAGTCTTCTAAAAGCAATTAACATAAACTAACATTACACAAGAAGACAGGAGAAGTGATTGAGTCTGGATGGAGGTAAATTAGAGATCTTGCAGGCAGGCTTCTCCATCAGCACACATTTTCCCTTCTACTAGCAATATTTAATTGGTATTACCTGGTACAAGTACAAACAGCACAGAAGACGGCCATTAGATCTAACCTGACGTTGCCCCTATAGTTATGAGCTGCCACAATCACACAAGTAAGTGGCCAATTCTTTTAGACATTTCCTATTTGTTTACCTTGGAGTAACTTAGACAGGGCAAATCATTGTGTATCAGTCCAATATGGAAACACATTGTATGTCCTGTTCCCATGGTTATATAGGGCAAATGAGTTTCAGAGGGAGTTTAAAGTTCTAATAATATTAGGGCCTCCATTAGCTTCCAGTGGCTTCAAGAATACATTTTAAACAGCTGCACATCATCAAATGGGCGATTGGGAAGAAGCACCTGATCTACTTACCCTCTCCTTAAACTCAGCTGCTAACTGTCCATCAAGGGAGCTGCGATCATGGACACCCAATCTCTATCTCATACTAAGAGTCAATGAACAGGGTTTTGGAAGTCAGAAAACACAGCAATCCCCTGCACACGCCTGCAGAGTTAAGACAAATTTGTGACAGTACAATGATAACAACA
Organism: Calotriton arnoldi; assembly: GCA_963921515.1. Taxonomy (NCBI): domain Eukaryota; kingdom Metazoa; phylum Chordata; class Amphibia; order Caudata; family Salamandridae; genus Calotriton; species Calotriton arnoldi. Next base: position 487,828 of record CAWUFW010004328.1, read on the forward strand.
ATCTGCTGCTAGGTCTTTTGATTCCGTTTAATGCTCTTCTTGTATATGGTTATTCGTAGCCTTAGCCAACACGTGTTTCTTCGCGTCTCAGGGTAGTAAACCGTGACTTCTTCAGGGCTAAACTCCTGTGTATCGGGTCCTCAGTTTTGGTTATAATTCCATCCCGAAGGATATCAAAATAATGCGTCTCTACGAACAGAGATCAATTGATATATCGTTGCGCCTCATACGTGACAGTCCCTGTCCAAGGTGCAAGGTATTTTTGGGCCGTTGTCAAGTAATGGTTCTCGTTATACGTAGAATCACATCTATTATGGTCTACAAAGAGGATGCCGTTTTGTGTTTCACAGGCTAATCTATGGGCAGCGGCAGCAGGAAGAAAGGGAGGGAGCATAATATGCTCATTAGGGAAATGTATGATTCCAGTCAATAGTGGCACATTCAGTGGGTAGTGCCCCTGCAAGTATAAACTGAGACATTACTCCTCTTTATCAAAGGGAAGAGGGACCATAAGCATGCTCCCAGGCATCAGTGAGCAAGTGGGCAAAGAATCAGCAAGAAGAGAAGTAAGACTTTGTCAACACTGTTCCAGAAATGCAAGCAAGTGTTTTCACTGTTGAGTCTGAAGGTGAGCAGCAGGCAGTGTCTTGTGATTCGCCGCCTGCCGCATGGACCTTCTAAGCAGAGCTACACAGTGAGCCAAAAAATAGGACCTGCAGGATAGAAAACTGGCCAGAGCAATTGGTCAATTATGTAGCTCAAAGGCTCCCCTCTACCTAGGCCATAATGTGTATTTGTGGGCAGGTGGAGGGGTTACATCATGGTGGGATTCAGGCTGATGAGTGGCAACAGAAGGGCCTCCTGTAACAGAAGCAGCAGGGTTACTTACAGCAGCAGGAACAGTGTGCCTTAATTCGCAAGTATGGAGGCAGATGCAGGGTTAGAGGTCCTTGGCTCAATAGGTAATTGCAGTGGGAGGCATGCACCCTGGCTGGCACTCTATGGTGCTTAACAGCAGTGTTTAAAGTGAGCAGGACTTGTAAGGGACCACACCAGCAGGTATGAAGAGCTGACATTTGTAGCTGTGCTGGCACATGAACCCAGTTCCCTGGCTGTAAATCGTTGCAGGCTTTGCTTGGACAGACAGGCAAGGCAGCTTAGACCTGGGACCTGGTGCTGCAGAAAGAGTGAATAAAGGATTTACAGCATTGAAAGGTCACAGCCCCCTGCTTATCTTCTGACTAGGAATGGCTCTGCTTGACCAGACTGCAAAGGGGATTTGAGCCCTGTTTCTGCACAAATCATAGCTTTCATGTCTTTCAAGGTGGAATTGAAATGCTCAACCTTCTCTGAGGACTCTGGGTGGTACTCACAATGGAAGTATTGTTTAATCCCTAAGGCTTTGCGTAGAGGAGCTAAAGTGGGTTCCTTTGTCACTTCTTACTTGAAAAGAAACCCAAAACCCAGGTACAAAATCCATGATCAGCCTTTTCACAACTGAAATTGCATCAAAGTGTGAACATGAATATGCTGCAATCCAACCAGGAAACATGAAGACCCAAATGAGAACATACATCTAGGTACAACATCTGAAAATAGACAAAGGAGCCCCATGGAGGTGGGTGGGCAGCAGAGGTGATTTTGATTTCCTTCCCAACGTTGTGGGCTTGTCAAGTGGGAAAGGAGTGGCAATATTGTTGAGCAATGGAAGGAAAATAACATGGTGACTCATGCCATCTCTGTTGATGTGAGCAATAGCATGATCCAGTCGAGCACGATCAGGGAAAAGAAATTTCAGGGCACTAGTTTCCAATGCTGTCCCTTCACACACCATTGAGATCCCTTTTACAGTTCTGTTTCATCCAAAACTGCTTCTCTGTCTCTGAGGAAGTTTCCTACCATTCAGACATAACTTCCAGAGTAGTCAGACATAACTTCTAGAGTAGTCATACGATATTCAACAGTTTGTGGGACACAGATAGTCACTTCAGAGCTTGCAAACAATGCAGTTGTTTTAGCAGTTTGATCTGCAAGAACATTTCCTCTAGACACCTCGTCATGCGAGTGTTGGTGTGCCACACATTTAACAATAACCTTAAAGTACTGTGGGGCCACCCCTGAGAAACTGGGTTTATTATGAATAAAAAACATAATGGTCCCCTTGGGAGAGGAGAAGCTTATAAGCATAAACTTCTAAAGTAAAAGGACAAGATGTATTACTCATCTATAGGAGATTCAACAGCATATTTAATTACTGTCAAATTACACTAATTAGACCAAGACAAGACATATGCAATAGGTGCTCCATTAAATGGGGCAGTGAGAGTGATTAGTGACAAAAGTGAATACAGGTGCGCTGGTGCTGATTAAAAAGGACAATCAATAAAAATTATTGCCTGAGTAGTCAATTAATTTCCAAACTAGATGACTCAAAATTCGAGTACATGTAGGATACTACACTCCGCTTCATTGAACAGTTTTGATAAGTTGATCATTGATGATCCTTGAAACTGATTTGCTCCTTATACATAGAGGTCACATGAATGATTTTTCCGTGTTAGTGAGGTTGCATCCTGTATCTCTGTACTGATGAACACCCTCCTTTACGTTAGTCAAAGGGTCAAAACGTTGAGGTATTAACTTGTTGACTGCTAGATAGTGCAGTACCCAACATATACTCTGATTTCGCATGCATTATTAGGGTAAAAAAATAATGAGGAGGTGAAGTGGTAGAGGTGCAATCCCTAGCCCTGCCCCTCAAGTGGGAAATATGGTATTTCAGTCTCCCCTGGATTATTTTCATGCCCCAGATATGAGCCTCTTGTGTACAGCTGTAGGCTTTTTCATACCAATTTAGAAGCACCATTCATTGGTTAACGTCTGCCATGCTTTTGGGTTACTTCAAACTTTTTCTCAGATTATTTAAGCACTCCAGATCAAAGGTACCTTCTTCTGGAAAGGACCTTTCCCCATCCTCATCAGTGAGTCTAAGCCACTATTCTATATACCTGCATATGCTGTTTTCATGCTGGTCGTACCGCACATTGGCGAGAGTCCTGTTAGCTGGGGTTTTCTCTTGTTTCAACTCTTCTGCCACCTGTTCTCTGACTATACCCTTATTCACAATCAGGAAAACATTAAATTGTTTGCCTGCCTTGTGCTGCCCATCCCATGGTGGTGGTGGGGTAGAAGTGAAAAAGGGTAAGGGTGGGAGTAACAGTTCTCTCTAGGAGAGTTCTTTCAAGCTTCCCAGCTGACCCTGTGGCTTTCAAAATTCCCCTGTCACAGCCTGTCAAGGCTCACAGTGGTTCTAGTCCAGCTGGGTCACTTTCCCTCTTTCATTCACACATTCATCAACTAGGAACTGTGCTAGGGGTTGTAAACACTCCTTGCCTGTGTGCCTTTGTGCACCCTTTCTGGAGCTTCCTGCTCTACACAATGGATTGCACACACACTACTAATTCCTAATATCTTGGGACACCCCCATACCTAACCAAACTGTTTTATTCCATTGTCACCTCTCTAGATGACAATTTTCAAAGTTCTCTTAATCTTTTATAGTCAATAAACACAATCAAAGCTCACATTTCATAATTTTGTTGCTTGGTCAATGAACAGAATGCCACGTCATTACAATCTGCCAGAGAATCCTGCGTCTTACCTTTGGAGTCTAAGGCTGTCATCTGGAGTCCAATCCAGCTCTGCTCCACACTTCGGGTGAAGTGTAGGCACTTCTTGGCCAAATTTGCCAGGTCTGCTAAAGAAAATCTGCCCACACGTCAATTTGAATTTTAAAAATGTTTATTAAATTTATACATATATATATATATTTTTTTTCTTCACAATGTGATCCAGTAGATCGGTGCGCTCAACAGCGGGTGCTCGGCGTAAGAGCCGGATCCTGGCCCAATTTCTCAATTACATCACAAAGGACGCGGCACTCTGGAGTTTCAGTTTTCAAGTTTTATTCGGCACAACTCAACCAACGCGTTCAACCCCCTCACGGTTTTGCTCACGGTTAGTGAGTCCTTTCTCTATTGCACTTAATATACCCATGTAGCCGTAATGTGGCATTATGGGTTTTGTAGTGCTTTTCAAAAATTCCAACTTTATTAACACTATATACAGAAAGAACAAAAAAACATTTTACTGTTGTCATTTCTTATGAAGGAGTTCGTGCACTACTTGTGTATGATGCGATACAATATCGCATAATCTGACATTGACTTTGCGTGCCGCTACATGATATCATGATTAACCGTTTCCTAATTGTATTTGTATAGTACATGTTTCATTAAAAGAGGTATACAATATTTCTTTGTCTGGATATAGTATCCAAATCCAAAAGTTCAAGCCTTTCTTACAATATATTTACAGTGTCTCTTTATGGGGATATAGGATCCACTTCAGAAAGTTCAAACAGATAGCTGTTATTGTTTGTTTACAGATCCTGTTGCTATTTGTTTGAAAAAGACCTTCAATTGCGTGAACACAATTAACCTGAATCAAAGAATCACCTGTACAACACAATATGTAATTTACATCATTGAATGTAACTGCGGATCAAAATACATTGGCAGTACAAGATGTACTTTAAAAAAACACATCTTGGAGCATATCCGAGCAGTCAAAAACAGGGACATGTCATACGCAACGGCCAAACATATGGCAGAATGTCAAAAAGGAGACTGGAGAGCGATGAGCTACTATGGCATCTATACAGTAACACCAAACGAACGTGGAGGAAACAAGACAAAGACATTACGCCAAATGGAATCTCGCTACATCATTAGACTCAGGACAAAGACCCCAAGGGGGATGAACAATGATGAGGAACTCTTCATACATCTAGAGTAGAAACCCAACTAGAGAACGCAATTGAAGGTCTTTTTCAAACAAATAGCAACAGGATCTGTAAACATACAATAACAACTATCTGTTCGAACTTTCTGAAGTGGATACTATATCCCTATAAAGAGACACTGTAAATATATTGTAAGAAAGGCCTGAACTTTTTGGAATTGGATACTATATCCAGACAAAGAAATATTGTATACCTCTTTTAATGAAACATGTACTATACAAATACAATTAGGAAACGGTTAATCATGATATCATGTAGCCGCACGCAAAGTCAATGTCAGATTATGCGATATTGTATCGCATCATAAACAAGTAGTGCGCGAACTCCTTCATAAGAAATGACAACAGTAAAATGTTTTTTGTTCTTTCTGTATATATAGTGTTAATAAAGTTGGAATTTTTGAAAAGCACTACAAAACCCATAATGCCACATTAAGGCTACATGGGTATATTAAGTGCAATAGAGAAAGGACTCACTAACCGTGAGCAAAGCCGTGAGGGGGCTGAAACGCGTTGGTTGAGTTGTGCCGAATAGAACTTGAAAACTGAAACTCCAGAGTGCCGCGTCCTTTGTGATGTAATATATATATATATATATATATATCCACACAAAAGGTTGCCCTTGATGAAAACACCTTCCCTGTGGACGTTCCCATCAGGGCTACCTGTTGTTGTTGGATGTATTGCGGCTTTGCTCGGCCGCGGGAACGGCCCGCCACGGTGGCGGATCTGGGGCGCTCAGACTTCTGCGTGCCTGCTCAGAATCGAAGGCTCGAGCTGGAGGACGTGATACAGGCAGCTCCTTTGGTTTTCACGGATTGGTCTACCCACTGTTGGATTTCATTTGGACGTTACTTTTACATCCAGCAGACATCCACATGGTTTTTTATTTTCGTTGAACACTGCATGTACCAGAATCCTCTGCGCTCATTAGGCGCATGTACACGCCCATTGGGGCGTAACATTGAATAAATATGGAACAGGTGTTCAACTTGGCTGCTGTTTTGTCTTTTACCGTCAGGCTCGTGAACAAGAACGGAAGGTTCGAAACGCGTCGAGCCATAAGTACCTGACTGACCTTGAAATACCGCTGGTGCTGCAAGTCCCCAGAGTCTGAGGATTACCTTCCCTGTGGACGTTCCCATCAGGGCTACCTGTTGTTGTTGTATATATATATATATATATATATATATATATATATATATATATATATATAAAATTCACTGGAAAAAACCAAAGGTTACAGGGACCTTATAGTTAGGTTGACGTTTTACCCACATAAAAACATAGAAATTCAGCAGTTATAGTTATACTTATAGTTATACCTATGTTAAAAAACTATAACTCGTATCCCAAAGTTACTTAAAGGCATGAGTTATAGTTTCTTCAGATAAGTATACCTATAAGTATAACTATAACTGCTAAATTTCTATGGTTTTGTGTGGGTAAAACGTCAACCTAACTATAATGTCCCTGTAACCTCTGTTTTTTGTGAGAATTTCTATGGTTTATTAACATAAAGTAATATATAATTACTGTACGTTAATAGCGGGGGCTAGCTTTGTGCCAAATTTGAGGTAAATCTGACCAGCAGTTTGGGCTGTACTCATGTTCAAAAAATACAAAATCCCCATAGACATTGCATGGGGCAAAAGTGTTTTGGAACCCCACTTTTTCTCAGGCCCCGCTTGACGAATCACTCCAAAACTTTTCAGGGAGCAGCTGAAGTGATTGGCGTACTAGTTCTGAAAAGTTTGTGAAGATTCGTCAAACGGCGCCAAATTTATTAGCAAAATAAAAGCAGCCAATCAGCTCTCACCATGAGATCTGTGTGGAGGCTCTAACCAGATATCTCTATTTCTTTTTTTTTTAATAACTCCAAAATCACTAAACAGATTTACACCTAATTACGAAAAGAGATCCTTCTGGACCAAGATCAAGTCTTCTGCCAAATGTGGTGTAAATCCGTTCAGTGGTTTGGCTTTTACTTGTATTCAAAAAATGCAAAATCCCCATAGACATTGTATGGGGAAAAAGCGTTTTGAGTCCCCCTTTTTTCTCAGCCTCTGCTTGACGGATCACCCGATCCTTTCCACGCAGGACTAGGCAAAGTTGTCCACATTTTTGTGAAAATTTAGTGAAGATTTGTCAAATGGCACCAAAGTTATTAGCAAAACAAAAAATAATTTTTCTATGGGAAAAGTCGGCCCTAACTATAACTACCTGGAGGCTACTGCCATTAGGTAATATTTATATAGGGGTCGATTCCGATTCGGGCCGGAAAAAGCACCGACCGACACGGAGCCGGAAATTATACCGACCGACACGTACCTGTGGCGCCCGACACGCCAAGTACGATGCAAAGCGTGCAAAATCCGACCGACACGTACAGAACCCAAGCTGAACGACCGAGCCGCACGGAAAACAGCAATCCGGCCGGAAAAACACGCGAATCGAACCGACCGACACGCACCCGGAACAAATCCGACCGAAACGTACACGCGAACTCCAAACCGCAAAGTACGATGCAAGGCGCGAAAACCACGACCGAGTCGGACGGAGGACAAGCCGCACGACCGACACGCATACAAAACCGAGCCGAAGCAACACAAAACACCGCGACCGACGCGTACGCAGCATAGAAAACTGCACAAACACAGCGTGAACGAAACGGAGAACACCGTACAAGACAAATGCAGGGTCCGACTCGGTCACAAGAACGTTTCCAACATGCACAGACAGTACAAAGGAAAAATCACACAAAAAAAGGCCAAACAAGCAATTACAAAGCCAATAAATACTGGGGGAGGTGGGGACAGAGAACAAAGACACACCCACAACTCCACCCATATAAAGGACACAAATCACAACCATGATCCTTTGCAAATGCCATTCCACTGCCAGCACCCAAGAGACAGCAACCACACACCCACAGCTCATCCCTCACACAAGCCACACACCATCAGCACACCAACAAATACCTACCTCACATACACCCAGCAAAACACACACTCACACACCCTCACCTGCACACCAACACACACATCACTCACCATCACCACCCATCACCATGCCCCCAAGAAGAATCACACGTTCCTAGATTGTGAATTGGAAGTCCTGGTAGACGAGATCCTCAGGGTAGAGCCACAGCTGTTTGGCACACTGGTCCAACAGACCCCCATCTCCCAGAAAACCAAGATGTGGGAGAGGATCATCAACAGGGTGAACGCACAATCAACATGTCTGCGCACAAAGACCGACATCCAGAACAGGTGGTATGACGTGCGCAGGAGGGTCCGGGAGCTGCTCAAGAAAGACTACCTCCTGAGCCAATACACCGGCAGTGGCCCTCCTGCCAAGCCAGTATACCTCAGGCCCTGGGAGGAGAAGGTGCGGGCCATCCTTCCGCCAGTGAGCGTATATGGACTAGAGAACATCCCAGAGCCTGGTGAGTACACAACAAATGTACACAATATTCTGCCACAATACACACACACATCACTGTCAAGGGGAGAGTCAAACCATGCACTCATAGCAATTACACAGCAACCAGAACAGAATCATCCCAAAATGTGTATGTCAGTCAGATAAACACAACACATGCCATCAAAAAAGTTACATCCAACCGTGCCATCACATGTACAAACACAACTACAACTACAGCTAGGCAGTGGCACAAATAGAACTAACAAACACATCCAGACATGTAGCCACCACAACAACACCAACACACAGTGAAGACCACTGAAAGGAAGGAATTCTGTGTATGCTGGCCAAGTCAGTCTAGCCAATAGCATCATTGGAGTCGTAGTCACACATATTGCCCCCCACAACTGTCCCATCAACACCACCATGAACCATGCGCACATCACAGGGAGTGGAGAAGGACTCACAAGATGGCTGACACTGGCAACTGCTGTGGGGAGCACAAGGCCCTGCTGGCAACTGTGCACCAACAAACAGCAGGACACCACTGACTGACATCCTGAGAGACAACTTCCACTCCCTGCAATGCAAGCACGTTCCATGGTGGGATATCTAGCTGGCTGGGTGGGAAGGAGGACTTGCAGCACTGACCATAGTCACAAGCACCTCCCCTCACACCCCCTCAACACAAACTCCACAGAACCCACCTGGTAGAATGCAATGCCTCCCATCCTAACTCAAGATCCCACAAAGAACCACCACCCTGGGTTATGTTGTGTGAAGCACAGGGACACTCTTGGGACTTTTAGCCAAACAACTGCCAGGACAACACTCCCAGCCATCCTGTCAGCACAGCCAGCCCACCCCACAGGGAAGCAGAGTCAAAAGGAAGGAAGCATGGGCATGCTGGGAAGGGGGTGGAGGCAATAGCATGATGGGAGTGGTAGTCACAGATATTGCTCAGCCTCACAACTGGCCCATCAACACCACCCTGAACCATGCTCACATCACAGGGAGTGGAGAAGGACACACAAGATGGCTGACACTGGCTACTGCTGCGGGGAGCACAAGGCCCTGCTGGCAACTGTGCACCAACAAACAGCAGGACACCACTGACTGACATCCTGAGAGACAACTTCCACTCCCTGCAAAGCAAGCACGTTCCATGGTGGGATATCTGGCTGGCTGGGTGGGAAGGAGGACTTGCAGCACTGACCATAGTCACAAGCACCTCCCCTTACACCCCCCCTCAACACAAACTCCACAGAACCCACCTGGTAGAATGCAATGCCTCCCATCCTAACTCAAGATCCCACAAAGAACCACCACCCTGGGTTATGTTGTGTGAAGCACAGGGACACTCTTGGGACTTTTAGCCAAACAACTGCCAGGACAACACTCCCAGCCATCCTGTCAGCACAGCCAGCCCACCCCACAGGGAAGCAGAGTCAAAAGGAAGGAAGCATGGGCATGCTGGGAAGGGGGGTGGAGGCAATAGCATGATGGGAGTCGTAGTCACAGCTCTACATCCCCCACCACATGGCCCAGCAAGCTCACACTCACGCATGCACATCCCACAGAGGGTGGAGGCAATAGCATGATGGGAGTGGCAGTCACAGATATTGGTCACCGTCACAACTGGCCCATCAACACCACCCTGAACCATGCTCACATCACAGGGAGTGGAGAAGGACTCACAAGATGGCTGACACTGGCTACTGCTGTGGGGAGCACAAGGGCATGCTGGGAACTGCACACCAACCAACAGCAGGACACCACTGTCAGCCATCTTGCCATTGCCCTCACACCCACACACACTGAACTCCCCACAAAAGCAAGTAAGTATGGGAATGCTGGCAAGTGGGGTGGAGGCAATAGCATGATGGGAGTGGCAGTCACAGATATTGGACACCCTCACAACTGTCCCATCAACACCACCCTGAACCATGCTCACATCACAGGGAGTGGAGAAGGACTCACAAGATGGCTGACACTGGCTACTGCTGCGGGAGCACAAGGCCCTGCTGGGAACTGTGCACCAACAAACAGCAGGACACCACTGACTGACATCCTGAGAGACAACTTCCACTCCCTGCAATGCAAGCACAGTCCATGGTGGGATAACTGACTGGCTGGGTGGGAAGGAGGGCCGGCTGTCAACCAAATACAACCAATGCAGACCATGTTCACACCCCAACAAATACATAGAAATGCCCAAATAATGCAGGACAATGTGCCACACCAAAATCAACCCCTGACTGTGACGACTTAGGACAATGCAATGTACAGGCCCGCACCCAGAGGCACAGTCACAACTGTCAGGTGTGTCAACCATTGATGCCTGCAGAAACATAACATACATTGTGTGTGTCTCCCAAAAACAGGTGATGATGGGGACACAGCAGCAGACGCTGAGGAGTCCCAGTCCCAGGCTCAAGAGGATGCGGAGCTCACTGGTGTCGTACAGCCTCTGCCCTCCTCGGACGAAGAAGACCAACCTGGCACATCCGGTGCAAGTCTACATGCAGCACCAGCAGGACCACCAGCTGCACCCCCTGCACCCACCCCTCCAACGACTGTCACCACAAATACCATCCCTGCCGACTTGGACAGAACAAGGAGCAACACCAGCACAGGGACCCTGGACCAACCTGGGGCCATGGACACCACCACCACCACCAACCCCCAAGGTGGACCAGGGTCATCTGTGCGTGCCACTGCAAGCACTGCACATGTCAGCAGGGGTGGTGGGAGGGGTGGGAGAAAGAGGTCGCTGCTTGCAGAGGTTGCTGGTGTGCATGATGACCCACAACTGGTACGCATAGCTGATGCGTACCAGTCCAGCACCGGAGACCTCAGCCAGGTAGTGGGGCTCCTCAGAGACATGAAACAGCAGCAGGCTGCCCATCATGCCCGCTTGGACTCTCACATGTCCCACGTGGAGTCACACATGTCCCGCGTGGACTCACACATGTCCCGCGTGGAGTCCAAGTGGGATGCACTGCATGAGATGACGGCGGTGCACAGGGACATTTTACAATGCCTCCGCCAGATGAACAGCAACCAGTCCACACCTCCCTGTGTGCCAACAACATCTGGTGCTGCCCAAACTGCAACTGCCACAGGGAGGGAGGATGACTCTGGCGGAGAGTCCCCTGCACTGCAGCAGCCTGTACTTGAGGGGCCCCCCAAGAAGAGGGGTCGTCCGAGGAGGGGCAAGTGAGAGGCCGATGGCCAAGCGCAACTCCCAGGAAGCCTGAACCTGTTCTGGATGTTCACCTTTGTGCACAGACTGTTCACCCTGTTGACGGCAACACTACTCCCACACATTGCATGGGGAGTACAAGTTGGACCAATGTCTCAGACAACTGTGGCCCCGATACTGGGGATTTTGTCTACCAGGACTTTCAATTCACCTAGGAACTTCTGATTGCAAGATTTATGTACAGCACTACCCATCCTATGCACTATTCACACAAATGTATCACAATAAACACACTAATACACCATACTTGCCTCTGTTGTGATTCCAACGTGGGTGCTGTTATGGGGATGATGAACTGCAAAATTACACTGTGTATGCGAACTGCAACAGCAAGTACAACACAGGCATGTGAGTAAAGGCAACGTGACACATATGAGTGAGACACACCACCAGGGCTACACAACACATACACACCTAGGCCATCTGACTCATTGCCTACACTGATGTTGCCAGGGAAGACGGTGCAATGCACAAACACCACACCCATTCCCAGTTGTAGTCAAGTAGCCCACAGGTGCAGTAAGCAAATGGCAGTCAAATGTGTGACCACAGACAACGCACATCACAAAGTGAAGCACAGGTTTATTACACAGTTGCAACATGTCGTAACCACTACAGATGCAAGGTAATCCCACCTGGCAGCAGGCACACAGTCAACAACTGTAGACGGAAGGAAGTCCATGGGTGTGGCGCACATCACCTGTAGGGACACAACAGCTACCACCCTGGAAGTGCAATCACGTCGTCGGTGGACACAGTTGACCAAACGAATCTGAAAGTACCCTGTGAAGGACAGAAATGACACACAGTCAAAAGCAATGGAGAACAGGACAGAACAGCAAAACTCATGCACAATACATGTTACAAGATACCCACCCAGAACCAAGTTAGCATGTCAACACTGTTGGGGAGTACAGACCACCTGTAAGCACACATCGCTACACACATCCAGTCAAGTAGCCCATGGACACACTCCAACAGCACCAGAGCACCACCTACACATATCATGCCAACTCACATCATTGACATGACACCTCAGGATACTCACATTCAGCTAAAGAAGTTGGTGATGAGCTGTGTGCGGACATCACCCTCATCATCATCATCATCATCGTCACTGGCATCGTGGTCCAGGCCAGGATCCTCCACACGTGGCGGATGTTGGTCATTGTCATCCTGGATGAGAGGCGACTCCTTCCGCACTGCCAGGTTGTGGAGCATGCAGCAGACGATGATAATCTTGCACACTTTCGCAGGGGCATATGGGAGGGACCCTCCGGTCTTGTCCAGGCAGCGGAAGCGGCTCTTCAGGAGACCAAATGTTCGCTCAATCACTCTCCTGGTCCGACCATGTGCCTCATTGTAGCGCATCTGGGCTGGTGTCACAGGGTGCCTGAGGGGTGTCAGCAACCACGGCATGTTGGGGTATCCCGAGTCACCTACGGACAGACAAGTGCACATTAGCTGACTTGGAAAAGTGGGCGGAATACTAGAGATCAGATCACACACAATGGCACAAAGTCAGTACACACCGACAAGCCAGGCACGCTGGTTCTGCATCTGTGCCATCATCCTGGGGATGCGACTACTCCTCATCACAAAGGCATCGTGTGCTGAACCAGGGAAACGGGCACACACGTGTGTGATGGTCATATCTGCAAGACACACCACCAGTGCATTGACCGAGTGGTAGTGCTTGCAGTTCCTGTAGGCCTGCTCCTGGGCCTGTGGTGGTACCAAAGCCACATGTGTCCCATCAATGGAGCCAATGACATGCGGCATCCTCCCCAGGGCATAAAAGTCACTCTTCACGTCAGTGAGTCGTCGCAGTCTAGGGAAATAGATGTACCGGTTCAGGAATAGCAACATTGCCGCCAAAACATCGCGGAGCACACGGCTCAACATGGTCTGTGACATCCCACCAGCAGTCGCCACAGTATGTTGGAAGGTACCGGTGGCAAAGAAGTGTAGGGCTGCCATCACCTTCACCTTGGGGGTCAGCGCTGTAGGATACGGCCGGCCAGGCTGCAAATGTGGGGCCAACTGCACTGCCAAATCCTCAATCAGCTGCCTGGTGAAGCGGTACCGTCGGATGCTGTCCCGTTCCACCATCGTTGTCAGGTCTGGGAATGGTCGATGGACAGCAGGAGCCCTGCAGTGCAGAGGAGAAGTAAGCAAGATTGTCAGTCAGCCCACATATGCGGCATTGAACACACTCAATATCCCAACATACATCATTATGAGGCACAACTACATGAAGTGTGCAGTTCCGTAAGGACATGTATGGTACATACATGGCCAACATCTGTCATCACGGTCCAACAAGTGGCATCAATTAGTCCCAGGTTGGCCCATTGAATATCATGAGGCCGTGTCACAGTTCCCATCTCCTGCTGCCGTGTCACAATCACCCCCCACAGTGACATGTGAGGACAGATGTGCCCCAGGCATCACAGCTCAACGACAGGTACATTCCCAGGGACCCTGTATTGCCACATGGATACTGGCATTACATGGAGTATCATGTATACACCACAGCAAAACAACCATGACCCCCACAGGTAGTGGTCCCACTTGCCACGGCAGGACAGACATGGACGTCTGTGACACACACACGCACAACATCAAAGTCCATGCACACACAACGTGGATGTGGAGACTGTCTCCCATTGTGCACATGAAATCAGAGACATTGTAAACACTACATGCACACAGACTGTGGAGGACCATCACTATTGTGCCACTGGGACACCCTGGCTCAAACATACCGTCCCACATGGGACTCACGGGGTATGTGACATGACATACACATACACCACCGTGAAATGTGACCATGGCACATGCACAGATATGAACAGTTGCACATCACAGTGGTCATGTACACGTAACACCCAGGATCCTTTCCCCATGAACACGTGCACAGCCTGGGGGTGGCTGCCCCCAGGTGACACCCACAGGACAACATGTACACCAACATACACACAATAGGAAATGCAGCCTTACATGCCTTATGATACAGCTTGGACAGGCTGTCGTGTTGTAGGTGTGCCCCTCACTCCCTGGGAGCTATCTGTGGCTGGCATATGTCCATCTGAGACAGGCATGGTGACATATGCCAGTCACTTGTACAGGGATGCGTTGAACCGCAATGGACCGATCGGTGCCCCCGGCCGGCCCATTGCATTCAATGTCTGCGGTTACGCGTTGGGCCCCTGTACGCGTTGTACTGCAATGGACCGATCGGTGCCCCCGGCTGGCCCATTGCATTCAATGTGTGCGGGTACGCGTTGTACCTCTGTACGCGTTGTACTGCAATGGACCGATCGGTGCCCCGGCCGGCCCATTGCATTCAATGTGTGCGGGTACGCGTTGTGCCCCTGTACGCGTTGGATCAGCAATGGACCGTTCGGTGCCCCCGGCCGGCCCATTGCATTCAATGTGTGCGGGCACGCGTTGTACCCCTGTACGCGTTGTACTGCAATGGACCGATCGGTGCCCCTCGGCCGACCCATTGCATTCAATGTGTGCGGGTATGCGTTGTGCCCCTGTACGCGTTGATCAGCAATGGACTGATTGGTGCCCCCGGCCGGCCCATTGCATTCAATGTGTGCGGGTACGCGTTGTACCCCTGTACGCATTGTACTGCAATGGACCAATCGGTGCCCCCGGCCGGCCCATTGCATTCAATGTGTGCGGGTACGCATTGTACCCCTGTACGCGTTGTACTGCAATGGACCGATCGGTGCCCCCGGCCGGCCCATTGCATTCAATGTGTGCGGGTACGCGTTGTGCCCCTGTACGCGTTGATCAGCAATGGACCGATCGGTGCCCCCGGCTGGCCCATTGCATTCAATGTGTGCGGGTACGCGTTGTACCCCTGTACGCGTTGTACTGCAATGGACCGATCGGTGCCCCCGGCCGGCCCATTGCATTCAATGTGTGCGGGTACGCGTTGTACCCCTGTACACGTTGTACTGCAATGGACCGATCGGTGCCCCCGGCCGGCCCATTGCATTCAATGTGTGCGGGTACGCATTGTGCCCCTGTACGCGTTGATCAGCAATGGACCGATCGGTGCCCCCGGCCGGCCCATTGCATTCAATGTGTGCGGGTACGCGTTGTACCCCTGTACGCGTTGTACTGCAATGGACCGATCGGTGCCCCGGCCGGCCCATTGCATTCAATGTGTGCGGGTACGCGTTGTACCCCTGTACGCGTTGTACTGCAATGGACCGATCGGTGCCCCCGGCCGGCCCATTGCATTCAATGTGTGCGGATACGCGTTGTGCCCTGTACGCGTTGTACCGCAATGGACCGATCGGTGCGCACCCATTGACAATGGCCTTGCCTGGCAACGGACGCGTTTTCGAATTTCGAACGAGTCGGTTGCTGGAAATTCAGTTGGTCACCCACAACAATGTTGCAAAATCATGTATGTCATGAAGTTGAAGATTTGAAGGATGCTGTGGGCGTGTATTGGTGCTGCTATTCCATGGATTGGCCAGATTCAGAAGATGCAAACGACTTGGACCTATCACTTTGGACACAAGGGACAGTATCTGCCTCTCCAGCACATATATATTGCTGGCTGTTCCCCTGAGAGCTCACTTGCCTGCACTACATGCTCCAGGACGACATCTGCCACTGCACTGCTGCTGTCTCTGCCCCTCTGGACCCTGCAATGGCACGTACTGTGGAGAGAGCCCCAGCCTTCAGCCTTGAGGAGAACCAGGCCCTGCTGGACAGCCTACTTCCACAGTACAGCAAGCTGTATGGGACACCAGGGGAGCAGGTGAGTGTTCTGTGCACTGCCTTTCTGAATGTGCATTTTGTCTGACTAGCAAGCCTGAAAGTCTGCACGCCACTGGCTAGCAGGCTCACTGAGTAGTTGTCACCCCCCATAGTGTGTAGTGACATGCACTGGACAGGTATGGTACAGTGACAGTGCATTTGAACAAGGTTTTACTTCCCATGCAATGATACCATGTAGTGACGTCTGGCAAACTGTCCATGGGCAGCGTTGCACTGCCTGTGTACATCATTTGCCCCTGTGAATGAGACATGTATATACAACTGTGTCATGCACGGATATGTTGCATGTGTAGTAATGGCCTTTTCACTTTGTCATCCTGACAGGTTAATGCCCATCGGAAGCAGGAGATCTGGAAGGACATCGTCCGGGCTGTCCGGTCCGTGGGGGTCTACAAGCGCCGGATCCGCAACTGCCAGAAGAGGTGGCAGGACCTTCGGGGCTGGACCCGGATTGCACGGGTCCAGCTGAAGCTGTCACCTCCTCGCAGGAGGGGCGGAACACGGACCCTGACCCCCCACATGCTCCAGATCCTGGCGGTGGTGTTTCCAGACCTGGATGGGCAGCTGAAGGCCAGACAGCAGCAAGCAGGGGGTGAGTCAAAGACTGCACTGTGAACTCTGTATTACATGCTTTGTGCCCTCCTCTGGCCTGGTTCAACTGCCACAGTGCAGCAGTCATGTTGTCCAGGAGCCATGTCCCTCTATTGTGCACTGCCCACTCCTCATCTGATACCCAGGTGTGGCCCTTACATTCAGGGAATTGTGTCACTTGGGACTGTGTCCTTGCAGTTTGCTTCACTAAAGGTGGGGGACAGCATCTGTTTCCCTAACTCTGTTGTGGGCATCATGGGTGGGTCCATTGTTCACACAACGCCTGTGTTCGGACATGTAATCTGCGTGTTGCTTTGATATGCGGTCCACTTGCTGAGCTGAGCCACCACATGTGCCTGGGGTATGTGGCACACGCCCATGCAGCGGGTGGGAACAATGTTTGGGCCCCAGGAGTGTGCAGATTACGTGTGTCACACATACATAGCCAGCTATCCACTGTCCAGGGCTCATCCCTCATTCATGTGGGGCAGGACAGTCATGCCTACTCCAGGCCATGCAATGCACTCTGTACTCCCACTCCCGTGTATCAGCTGACACATTGTGCGCATTGATTTGACCCCTCAGGTGTCTGCCTCTGTGTCAGTGTGCTGTGGATTAGTTGCCAGGACTGCTGGGGTGTTTCTTGGTAGGGGCTCAGCATGCCACTGGAGATGTGACCATAGGAGACGATACTTGTGTGTCACATAGGTGTTTGATCAGCTGCCCGTGCAGACTGGGGTATGCGAATGTGAAGTTCAGGCAGCTGTTCCCCATTCACAGCAGATTGTGAGGGGCTCAGGTTCAGAGGGTAGTGTCACAGGTCTCCCATATGTCCAATCGGTATGACCTGGACAGATGAGGGTTAAGATGATGTGTTGTGTGGGGGATGTACATGTGCACTTGTGCAGCTCCAGGACTTGCATTCCCCATGACCTACTATTGTGACACAGTGCAGAGTGTTGTTGTCTGGCTGCCAAGTCATACATCACTGAGACAGTGATGTATGACTTAGCAGTCATGCCTCCACCATGGCATGTGTCTACTTATTGGTGATCCTGCAGGGGAGTGACATGTGCTACATGCACACCATTGTGGCGATGGCTATCAGGACATGGGTGCATCATGGTGTCTGTCGCTGGTATGCATCACATGCATTTCCTATTTGACTCTGGGCATCCCTTTCATCCGGAAACCTGTACTGACTCAGTGGCAAGAGTTGTGATGTGTGCATGTCCACATGCTACACCGTGTCCATTGCACTGTCCAACTACTGTGTAGTTGGTGCATGTGTCCACACTGGGGTGTTGCTATCCAACAGACACCAGACAGATGGGTGCAAGGCCATGTGGGATGTGAGTGCCATGGTTGGCATCAGACTGACAATTGGCTTCTCCTGTTCAGTTAGGGCACTTTTAGCAATGTACAACTAATGATGCCAGTGCTTGCTCTGTAATGTGCTGTGCTCACAGTGGTGTGTGCGTTTGGTGCAGGTGACTGATGTCTGTCTGTTTCCCCATTGTTTGCAGATACATCCATGGCCACGGAAGGGGACAGCTCCACGAACCAGGAGGAGCCGGAGAGCCAGACTGGGTCAGCAGCCGAGGAGTGGTCGGAGGGACCCAGTGGCACGGAGGGCGAGGGGAGCCACACCGAGGAGTCCTCAGCACCATCCACCTCAGCTGAGGACCAGAGCAACTCGGAGGATGACTCCCTTATGGAGGCGGGTGTCAGCAGCCACCACACCCCAGCTAGTGTTGCTGTCCCCGCCACCACCAGCACCACCACCGCCCTCCCATCGGCTCCCATTCCCCAGGTCCGTGGAGGCTCCCATGTTCGGGAGCGTGTCTCCTTTGGGCCAGGCACCGCACCCCCTGCCCCTGTGTGCCCTGCTGGCCTGAGTGAGGAGTCTGTGTACCTCCTTCGCCAGCTCCATGTAGGGCAGACAGCCATGCTGAGTGTCCTCCATGCGCACACCGCTCTGTTGACTCAGCTGGTGTCGTTCATGGAGGGCATCTCATCGGGCATGTCTGACCTACAGAGGGGCAATAGGTCCATGGACTCCTCCCTGACGGCAGCAGTGTCCCTCCTCAGACAGTCCCTCACCCCTCCTGCCTCTGCTCCATCCACACTCCCCAGCACCTTACCCGTCCCAAGCACACACACACCGGCACAGGCACACACCAGCACACACACATCCAGCACACACACACACACGCCACAAACAAAACGCACACGCACGCACAGTCAGGGGACTGAAACCAGACTCACAGGGGATGGGGCCCTGGAACACACACACGCATCCATGAGCACTGCGCAGTCCTCAGTTGCCTCTCCCTCCAAAACACCCTCCCTTGCCTCACCTGCAACCCCAAAGACCCAGCGCCTCTTCCTCAGTGACCTCGGCCTCTTCCCTCCGATCCAGCTGCTCCAGCATCCAGGGGAAGAGGAAGCCCACCCACACGGAGCAGAGTGCCCCTCGCCCCCGGACACCCTCCCCCAGGCGCAGACAGACTGAGGCCCCCACCCGCAAGTCCCCCGGAGTCGTAAGAGCAAGACCCCGCCGCCGCCCTGCAGCTCAGGCACCAGGTCTCCTTCCTCCATCCCTCAGGCCCCCACTCCACAGGTGCCCCCACCACACCATGCCCCAGGTTCCCCCACCCACAGATATACCATCCCCAAGAGGATCCGGCCTTCTCCCCTGCCACTTGCTCTCCCGGCACCACACCCCCGCTGCGCTTGTCTGTGCCACTGATGTGGTGAGGGTGTCCTCCCCCTCTGTCCAGCCCACCTTGCCTGTTCCCCATTCTCCTCCCCTGGTGGTAGGCACTGCAGTGGAGTCCACTTCCACCCTGTCTGACTTGGGCACTGCAGTGGCGGACCTGTCCACTCCATCTGCAGGGTCCACTGCAGTCGTGCCGGCACCCACAACATCAGAGTCATGCCCCCCAGTTGTGCCGGCACACACCATGTCAGACACCTTCACTGCAGTTGTCAGTGGCTCTCCAGCACCTACCACCCCTTCCCTGCTTCCTCCTGGTGAGCCCTGATCCTGTCCCTGCGGTGCCTGGCCTGCCCCCCCGGTTGCCCCTCCTAGTGGATTGTCCCTGGTTTTGTGCAGGCATGCATAGGGTGACATCTGCCACTGTCACCAAGTTTGGACTTTGACAATGGACTGGCCATTGGCCTTTGTGTTTTTTCTGGACTTTGTTTTCATTCCACACATATGCTGAATAAAGCCACTTTCTGTTCTCTAGTGCTTATGCTTCTGATGTACATGTTGTTGATGATGCTAACCATGCCCTTGCTGCAGTGATGGTGATATTTGGTCTCATGATAATGAAGTGTTACTGTGCAGGAACCCATGTGGTCCAGGGGGAATGTGTCCTATCCTGTGGTGTATCCATGTCATCCATAGCAGCATCTGAGGGTGTCATGTGTTCAGTATTTGGCAATGGGATTTCCTGCTTAGATTAGCTATTTCACATCTGTGGCTTCCACCCCTGCACATCTGTTGTGCCTGCCATTGTTCAATTCGTCTACTTCCCTGACCGTGTGGCCATCTCCACTGGACATGCAGGTTTGGGCATCAATGGGGAAGGACTCATCCGTGTAGTCAGTGCAACATTGCTATACAAGTGTGTTGGATCTGTGCTGATGATTCCGTTGGCACTTCCATGACCAGGCTGATGTGACGGGAGCCCTCATTTGGTGCTAATTGTTGATTGTGTGACCAAGTGCTCAGCTGACATGATGGGGCCCTACTGAGGCAACATATGGCACAGCTTTCCTCACACAGGAGTGGAGTCCCCTCATGGCAGTATGTACTCCTGTGACATTGCCTGCGCCCAAGGTGGGTGTTGTATGTGCATGTCTGTGTGTTCACTTCGTTTAGCTGTGCATGCTGTGTTCCCTAGTGTTGTACCTGTTTGTGATGCTTGCTGAGTTGACCTAAGTTCCCCCAAAGTCTTCTCCCTGGGTTCTCTGTGATGTGGGTGCATGGCACATTACTGGTCATCAGGGTGTCACCCATAGGTGTGTTTGCTGTCAGGGCTGAGTTTGTGTGCAGACGCAGATGGGTCACAGTCAGGTTTCCCCTTGGCACTTGTTGTTTGCCCCTGTCATGTGATTTCCAGTTTGTGTTATCTTTCAGTGATTGTGACACGTTGTGTGTGTGACTGCTGGCACTCCTCAGGGTCCGGGCTGCAATGTTGGTTGTTGTCTATGTGTTTTCTTTGTGGGTGACCTTGGCTTCTTCATTGGTGTGTGACTGTGGCTGGGATGCCATTAGCTGGTGTGGTATTGCCGTCATGTCCATGTACAGCGTAGTGTGCAGTGTGTCAGACATTCAGGTGTCTTGTTGAGTGGCCATGTGTGATGTGTTTCTGCACCTTGGTTCCCACCCACCACCCTGGAATAGTCATGGGTGCATGTGCAATGTCACCAGTGCATGTGTGCTTCACTGCTGCACATTGTTGGAGGTCGAGGGGTGTGGTGTTGAGTGTGTGCAGATGAGAGTTGTTGCCCGGCTAGGTCCCTGCCTCCATGTTGGCCTTGGCTTACTGGCCATGCTGATTGATTTGTGCTTGTGTAGGTGTGATGGTAGTTTGTTGCTCAGGACACATGACTGTGGTTCACAGTGTGAACCACATTTAGCTTTGTCATCACAGTGGGATTGTAATGCAGCCCAGGGTCACCACATTGTGGGGGCCCTGGGGGTGGTGCTGTGGTGTGTCTGTGTCTTGCTGTGTCAGTTGCTGTTCCTACGTGCCTGTGTGACATGTGTGATTTGTGCTCCCTCTCATCTGACAATGCCTGCTTGCCCACATAGGGGATTTGGATCTATGAGTTACCTTTGTGTGGCACTGTATGCACATCTGTATGATTGGTATTCAGGTCTCCTCATGTGTTGTGTGGTTGCCTGGGGACACTGGCACCCCCCCACCCCCTCACCTGTTGTGTATGATGTGCAGTGTGGGTCTGCCTGTTTGTGTTTGTGCATCTGCACCACTGCATTGGCATATCTTGGGTGTGCCATTGGCTGTATGAGGTTTGGTGGGTTTCCCCTGCTGTCCCTGGGACTCCTAGGTCATCGGTCAGCACAATGATCATGGTTTGTGTGTCCCATTGCTGCCATGGTATGGTATCTGTTCACCTCACATCTGCAGTCTCCACAGGGTATCTGCATTTGTGTGCCCATTGGTGCAAATATGTGGGTCTGCATTCTGATGGTCACTTCTGTCATTGTGTCATTGATGAATGTTGACAGTGTCAGCCCCCATGGGTGTTGTTTGTCTGCACATGGCCAAAGGTATGTCTTATTTGCACTGCAGTATTTGGCTCACCCAATTTATGTTGCAATGGGACACATACACTACTTTGCCACTGATGTGTTTTTTGTTCTGTGACCAGGAATCATCCATGCAGTTTGGCAGTTGCAGCTCTTTCTTTGTCAACACTTACCTTTTGGTCACTGTGATGATGGGGGTTTAGACCCCATTGCCACAATGTTCAAAAGGGGCTTCAGCTATGGACCCCACACTTACCTTTTGGTCACTGTGATGATGGGGGTTTGGACCCCATTGCCACACTGTTCAAAATGTGCTTCAGCTATGGACCCCACACTTACCTTTTGGTCACAGTGATGATGGGGGTTTAGACCCCATTGCCACAATGTTCAAAAGGTGCTTCAGCTATGGACCCCACACTTACCTTTTGGTCACTGTGATGATGGGGGTTTAGACCCCATTGCCACAATGTTCAAAAGGTGCTTCAGCTATGGACCCCACACTTACCTTTTGGTCACAGTGATGATGGGGGTTTAGACTCCATTACCACAATGTTCAAAAGGTGCTTCAGCTATGGACCCCACACTTACATTTTGGTCACTGTGATGATGGGGGTTTGGACCCCATTGCCACAATGGTCATGGCCTGCTTGCATTGTGGGGGCCACACACATATATGTGTGGCACATGTGCTAGGGGGTCACATTGTATGTTCAAAGTCATGTTCGGTGTTGTAGGCATTTGACACAGTCTACACACGCTTGTCATGGTGTTGGGGGATGTCTTTTTCTTGCATTCCCTAGGTTGTGGTGTGCTGGTTGTGTCATGCATTGTCCATCCTATGAGTGGGGGTGGTAGTGGTGGTAGGCATCCAGCCCCCCTGGGTGAGGGTGGTAGTAGTGGTAGGCATCCAGCCCCCTGGGTGAGGGTGGTAGTGGTGGTAGGCATCCAGCCCCCCTGGTTGAGGGTGGTAGTAGTGGTAGGCATCCAGCCCCCTGGCTAAGGGTGGTAGTAGTGGTAGGCATCCAGCCCCCTGGCTAAGGGTGGTAGTAGTGGTAGGCATCCAGCCCCCCTGGGTGAGGGTGGTAGTAGGCATCCAGCCCCCCTGGCTAAGGGTGGTAGTAGTGGTAGGCATCCAGCCCCCCTGGCTAAGGGTGGTAGTAGTGGTAGGCATCCAGCCCCCTGGGTGAGGGTGGTAGTAGTGGTAGGCATCCAGCCCCCCTGGGTGAGGGTGGTAGTAGGCATCCAGCCCCCCTGGGTAAGGGTGGTAGTAGTGGTAGGCATCCAGCCCCCTGGCTAAGGGTGGTAGTAGTGGTAGGCATCCAGCCCCCTGGCTAAGGGTGGTAGTAGTGGTAGGCATCCAGCCCCCTGGGTGAGGGTGGTAGTTGTGGTAGGCATCCAGCCCCCCTGGGTGAGGGTGGTAGTAGTGGTAGGCATCCAGCCCCCTGGCTAAGGGTGGTAGTAGTGGTAGGCATCCAGCCCCCCTGGGTGAGGGTGGTAGTAGGCATCCAGCCCCCCCTGGCTAAGGGTGGTAGTAGTGGTAGGCATCCAGCCCCCCCTGGGTGAGGGTGGTAGTAGGCATCCAGCCCCCCCTGGCTAAGGGTGGTAGTAGTGGTAGGCATCCAGCCCCCCCTGGGTGAGGGTGGTAGTAGGCAACCAGCCCCCCCTGGCTAAGGGTGGTAGTAGTGGTAGGCATCCAGCCCCCCCTGGGTGAGGGTGGTGGTAGGCATCCAGCCCCCCCTGGCTAAGGGTGGTGGTAGGCATCCAGCCCCCCCTGGGTGAGGGTGGTAGTAGTGGTAGGCATCCAACCCCCCCTGGGTGAGGGTGGTAGTAGGCATCCAGCCCCCCCTGGCTAAGGGTGGTAGTAGTGGTAGGCATCCAGCCCCCCCTGGGTGAGGGTGGTAGTAGTGGTAGGCATCCAGCCCCCCTGGGTGAGGGTGGTAGTAGTGGTAGGCATCCAGCCCCCCTGGGTGAGGGTGGTAGTAGGCATCCAGCCCCCTGGCTAAGGGTGGTAGTAGTGGTAGGCATCCAGCCCCCTGGGTGAGGGTGGTAGTAGTGGTAGGCATCCAGCCCCCTGGCTAAGGGTGGTAGTAGTGGTAGGCATCCAGCCCCCCTGGGTGAGGGTGGTAGTAGGCATCCAGCCCCCCTGGCTAAGGGTGGTAGTAGTGGTAGGCATCCAGCCCCCCTGGGTGAGGGTGGTAGTAGGCATCCAGCCCCCCTGGCTAAGGGTGGTAGTAGTGGTAGGCATCCAGCCCCCCTGGCTAAGGGTGGTAGTAGTGGTAGGCATCCAGCCCCCCTGGCTAAGGGTGGTGGTAGGCATCCAGCCCCCCTGGGTGAGGGTGGTAGTAGTGGTAGGCATCCAGCCCCCTGGGTGAGGGTGGTAGTAGTGGTAGGCATCCAGCCCCCCTGGGTGAGGGTGGTAGTAGTGGTAGGCATCCAGCCCCCTGGGTGAGGGTGGTAGTAGGCATCCAGCCCCCTGGCTAAGGGTGGTAGTAGTGGTAGGCATCCAGCCCCCCTGGGTGAGGGTGGTAGTAGTGGTAGGCATCCAGCCCCCTGGGTGAGGGTGGTAGTAGTGGTAGGCATCCAGCCCCCCTGGGTGAGGGTGGTAGTAGTCATCCAGCCCCCCTGGCTAAGGGTGGTAGTAGTGGTAGGCATCCAGCCCCCCTGGGTGAGGGTGGTAGTAGTGGTAGGCATCCAGCCCCCCTGGCTAAGGGTGGTAGTAGTGGTAGGCATCCAGCCCCCCTGGGTGAGGGTGATAGTAGGCATCCAGCCCCCCCTGGCTAAGGGTGGTAGTAGTGGTAGGCATCCAGCCCCCCCTGGGTGAGGGTGGTAGTAGGCATCCAGCCCCCTGGCTAAGGGTGGTAGTAGTGGTAGGCATCCAGCCCCCCTGGCTAAGGGTGGTAGTAGTGGTAGGCATCCAGCCCCCCTGGCTAAGGGTGGTGGTAGGCATCCAGCCCCCCCTGGGTGAGGTTGGTAGTAGTGGTAGGCATCCAGCCCCCCTGGGTGAGGGTGGTAGTAGTGGTAGGCATCCAGCCCCCCCTGGGTAGGGGTGGTGGTTCGCATTCAGGCCCCTGTGTGCATATGTGGTATTGGTGATGGTCATCCCGCCCCTATGGTGCTGCTGTTGCTGGTGTAAGTATATTCTGCAACCCTCTGTGTGTGTGTGATGTGTCGTTTACGTGTTGTATGTGTTTTGTGGTTGGTGTCTGACTTACCTTCTGCGCCGTACGCGTCCGTGCCTGTTCCGGTAGTAAATGTAGAATATTGGTATGATCGGGACGAAGGGATTCATGGTTGGTTCGTGTCGTTCGTCCTTCTCGTTGCTTCGCGTCGTCCTCGTCGCTCGCGTCGTCCTCGTCGCTGGCGTGTTCGTCTCGTAGCCGTGTATTGTGTTGTGGCGCGAATCGGAGCTTATGTGCGCCTCTCCCGGATGCTTTGACGTGCCGTGCGTAGCGACGGGTTCGGCGCGTACGGGAAGCGCATCGTACTTGTTCGGCCGGACGGAGCTGCATTTTCCCTTCCGTGCGACTCGATTCTGCGTTTCCGGATTCGCCTCGGTCGGAGTACAGGACCTGGATTGGGTGAGTACGGCTCGGCCGGATTCTGTGCTGTTGTGCGCATCGTACTTCCTCGTTCGGAATAATGTACGGATCGGTCAGGAAACAGGCATTTGCATGGCTTTTTTCCCGACCGAATGGTATTGGGTGCGCCTCCGACCGAGATCGGAATCGGCCCCACAGTGTGTGTGTGTGTGTGTGTGTGTGTGTCTGTGGCGTGTGTTTGGGTGTGTGAGTGTGTGTGTGTGTGTGCGCGTGCATGTGTGTGTGTGTGTTTTTGTGAATCACAGTAATGGGAAGCAAGAGGATCCCCCATCACTCCAAATGAGCAAAAGCTGCAGAATCAAAGTCAAGATAAAAATGTATAATTTTGGCGATCATGTGATGAAACTGAAACAAAGGTGTTATACATGTGCAGGATTCTGAAGTCATGACAAAGTTTGAAGATGACCTTCATACAGATACCGAAAAGTAACCTCTAGCCACTGAGCAAGCTAATGTTAAGTATCAAACCAGGGCTTTACATGTCTAAGATAGGTACAACTTGATGGCATGGTCAGAACGTGCAGAAAGTGGCTGCAGCAGGTACAGAGAAACAGTTGTATGTCAGAATATATTGAGGAGAAAAATATTATGTGACAAAAATATCACTGCAAAGATATCGAGCATCAAAATATCCAGAGGGTAAGTGCAACTAGGTAAATATAAATTTACAATTCTTAACACCACATATATATATATATATATATATATATATATATATATATATATATATATATATATATATATATATATACACGCACAAAAGGATAGTCCCCGTCACTCTGCGAAGTAAGAAAAACGGGAAAACGGACCCAACTTGTTGCTGCAGTTTCAATTTATTGGGTAGATTTGGATGGCAGGATGACGCGTTTCGCCCACCTCGTTGGGCTTGTTCACATACCGAGGTACACGTCCCAAACTGTGCTATATAGTGCTCTTAAACATCACGTGATAAAAACTCAGGCATGGACATAGAAAAAAGAGGCGATTTTAAACTTGATATACAGTACAATGTTCGTAAATATATGCCTTCTGTTACATGAATAAATGTTCAAATACAAGTATAAATGACAATATAAATGTAAAATATTTTAAGACAATGTTATACAAATAATAATAATCAATTTCATAGTTTTGTATAAATCTTTCCTACAAACATAGTAATTAATCCATTTTTGGCTATCAATAATGTAAATGTTAAAATTTCTGAAAAGTCCTCTCATATTTACAAATATCTTCCTTAATTGTATCTTAACATGTCGTAGCCTAATGGTATATCAGTACCAAAACTTTCTATAGATCCTAAAACTCTAAATAGTTTATCTAATAGAATTGTTAAAGTGCTACGTGTATGTAAACTAAATCAGAAACATGAATATCGTTTGATATTTTGTACCATGTATTATTAAAGCCTGCAAATAGGATCATATACAATGTTATAGCCAAAGCCGCCTATTGAGATGAAAAACCAAGCAAGTGCTAGCCCATTATTGATATAGCCTATCACGAGTTTACTAAGAAAAAAAGTGCATATGTGCTCCTAATAGTGCTGAAGTGCTGTGGTTAAAAACCCCTAGTTGGTCCTGGGTTAAGGAAGTTGGCAGTAAAGATAATATAATAGTTCTATTTCACCTAGGTCTTATAATGGTGACTAATTCCCTATGTGGTCACCCATACTACTGTATGTACAATCTCTGGAAAATTGGAGGCATATTCTTATTGGGGCATCAATAAATAGATAGCTGTTAAATTCATGGGAGATTCTTAAAAGTTTCATCTAGGAATTATAAAAAGTTATGCAGTTCTTCCCCATTATTAAGTCCATTTGGTGTAGGAGTATCTAACTCCAAAATGAACTTGGACTCTAGTCTCATCAAGAGTTTTTCTCTATTTCCACCTCTCTTAAGAGGAGGAACTGAACCAATGACAAAGTATTTGAGGCAGTTTAGGTCTCTATTATGGACCGTCTTAAAGTGCCTTGCCACAGGGTAGGACATGTCAGAATTGACAATCGCCCTCAGGTGTTGCAGAATTCGCGCATGTACCTGTAGTTTTGTACTGCCTACGTATTGTAGGCCACAGGTACATGTTAGAACGTATACCGCAAATTCTGTACGGCAATTGTATCTTCCCTTGAGAAGGTTAGTGGTCGACCCAAAGACGGAGGAATATTTGGGTGTATTGATGCCGAACTTACAGGCTCGGCAAGTACTGCACTTAAAAAACCCGTTTTGTTGACTCAACCAAGTTTTCTTTGATTTGTTGTCTACCCTGTATAATTCTCGACTACTCCTCACCAGTGAGTTATGCATTCACCTGGCTCTCCTGAAAGTAAAGGAAGTCTCTCCTGGAATGAGGTCACCTAGTACTGCATCTGTTTTAATAATAGGCCAGTTGGAATTAATGAGGGTTCTGATGCGTTTATGTTGACTACTATATGTAGTTATTAGTCTAGTTCTCTGATTGTTAGGCATAGCGTTTGACTCAACATTTTTCTGCCCGTTCTGTCCAGAGTCATTGTTGTATGGCGCTTCACTGTGTGAGACTCTGTTGACTTTTTCTAATGCAGTGTGTCTAACTTTCTCACTGTACCCTCTCTCTGCGAATCTAATAGTAGCATCTTTAACATAGTCCTCAAATGCTTGGTCTGTGCTACAGATTCTCCGGAGTCTGAGAAACTCCCCATACGGAATGCTTTTAATCAGATGGTGAGGGTGAAAGCTGGAGGCATGAAGGGTGGTATTGCCTGCAGTGCTTTTTCTGTATAGAGTGGTTTCCAGTCTGTTGTTAATGATTCGGACTTTTACATCTAGAAAGTTTATTTCTGTGTTGCTGAGGTCTGCTGTAAATTGTAAATTCAAATTATTGTGATTAATACTGTTAATGAATGCCTTAGCTTGTATTTCTGAACCATTCCACACCATAAAGACATCGTCTATAAATCTCATCCATCAAATTATATGGTTGTCCCACACCTCTCTGTGTGTGGCCCTGAGTACCCACTCCTCCCACCAACCTACGTGTAAACACGCATAGCTGGGGGAGAAGCAGGCTCCCATGGCAACACCTCTCGTCTGTTGGTATACTTCCTTATTGAACATAAACAGGTTATTAGGTAAACAAAAGTCTATCATCTCAAGGATCATTTTACCATGTCTGTACATTTTAATAGGAGCATTTTCTAAAAAGAAACCTGCAGCTTTGATCCCATCAGCATGTTTGATGCTAGTGTATAAAGCACAGATGTCGAGTGTAACTAGGTGGTACCGGTTAGACCAAGAGATGGTTTTAATTTTGTCTAGAAAGTCATTTGTGTCCTTGATATACGACGGTAGTGCTTTAACATAATCCTGTAGATAGTAATCCACATATTGGGACACCTTGTCTAATAGTCCTCCTCTGGCTGATATAATGGGTCTTCGAGGGACTGGCGCAATCTTTTTATGGATCTTGGGAATAAAATTGATTATTGGGGTGATTGGAAAATCTGTCTTTAAGAATTGGTATTCTTCATTAGTCAGAAGACCTTCCCTCTTCCATTTATTGAGATGTTGTTTAAGTTGATCTTGTACTTCCTTTAGCTTTTGGTTATTAGATTTAATGTAGCATGTTGTAGTGTCTAAATGTTTGTGGGCTTCTGCTAGATAGTCTGCTTTTGGCCACAAGACAATGTTTCCCCCTTTGTCTGCTTTATTTATGATGACATGATTTTGGTCCTGTAATTTTTTAATTAGATCTTGGTACTTTTTTTGTTTGAATCCCATTGTTCTCTTTTTTTGTTGGACTTCGGACTGTAGCTTTTTAAGTTCATCTACTACTACATCCTGAAAGATGTCGATAGCATCCCGGGGCATGATGGCATGAAGGATGATGGAGGTTTAATGGGACTGGGATCCAGTTTCCCAAGCCCAATGCCTGCATTCTGTAAGGTTTCTTGTGTGTTTGGCACGTGAATGCATTCATTACTCTCTGATGCCAGGGTTTCCAAAGTTCGTAAAACAGGAATATCAGAAACTGTTAGTGAGGATTGATTTTTTGTCCCCTCATGTTCTCTTATTAGTGCGGGATCTGAGTTGTTCTTAGAGTGTTTAATAGCAAAATACTTTGTTAATTTCATTTTTCATATGAATTTGAAAATGTCCACGCGGGTTTGTACATAGTTAAAACTACTCTCTGGACAGTAAGACAGACCTAGAGATAACAATTGTAGTTCCGCCTTGTTTAATTCTGTTTGGGACAGATTAATGATGGTATTAGTATTGGAATTGATTTTTACTTCCTTTTTTGTACTGATGTTTTCTGTTCCTTCCGTTTCCTGCAGTTCCTTCTGGCCCTCCTCCTTTGGTTCCGTCTTTGTTTTGAGCTGATGTTGGCTTCCGTGGTCTGAGGGTTTGCCGCCTGGCTCGCTGTAAAAAAATCCAGATCTTCTGCAGGGGTCAAAGTGCCATAGTCTTCACTTGTTTGGACTTTTCCTTGCATACTGTCTTAGGATTTCGTTTCGCTGGGTATGGAGCTCGCTTCTGATTCTGATGGTGTCTGTACTCCTCCAGAGGCAGAAACAGGACGGCTGGCGTCTTTGTTTAAGTTGTTTTGTTGGAACTGCTTGCGCTTGATGACATCATATTTGCGCGCAAATGTAAAAATCTGTTCTGACTCGTAGTCTTGTTTATCGCGTGAAAATTTGTATGCTTTTCTCGACTTGATTGTGTCCTCGTGTTTCTTTAATCTATTGGAGATTTCACTCCTGATTTTGGATATTAGATCCTTGTATTCAGATTTGTCCAGCTCAGTGTTGATTTTTTGTATTTCTTTTAGCACTTTCTCCCTATCAATACTGGCATATTTGATCAAAATGTTGACTAGGCGCATAGAAGCCTCCAAATTGCTGTCGGCCCATTCCCTAAGCATGTCAGGATTGGGGTTGTCAATATATATATATATATATATGAGGACACCAATGAGATCAGAAAAGGCTCAGGTTCTTCCACGCGGTGGTCTGAGTCAAGTTCCGGCAGCCGGTAACATAAATTAACAAATTCCTCCAAGTAAGTAGAAACACTCAAATGCTCCTGATTGCTGCAAATATTTTATTTGAAAAACGGCTCCTCCAGACGCAATTTGGCCGTAGCCTTTGTCACAGGTATCAGAGTAGAGAAATTACCCACATTAAATAATAACAAAAACAGTGAAAATGTCCAGGAAAAGGCCATCTCACTGACATATCGGAAAATATTAAACAATACACCGGATATACTGGGGAGAATTCGTGCAAAATGGGTGGATGATGTTGGGGACATTAGCGACGAAGACTGGCAGGAGGCACTGGCTTCCCCCTGGGAGGTGGCGATCCGATCCCGTTTTAAATTTATCGAACTCAAACTCCTACACAGAGCTTATTACACCAGTTCGGTGCCTGTTAA
Source organism: Calotriton arnoldi (assembly GCA_963921515.1). Taxonomy (NCBI): domain Eukaryota; kingdom Metazoa; phylum Chordata; class Amphibia; order Caudata; family Salamandridae; genus Calotriton; species Calotriton arnoldi. The sequence continues at coordinate 519,088 of CAWUFW010004328.1, forward strand.
AATAGGTGCCTTGAGCTCCTCTGCCTGTCCCAGGGGATGTGGTCATACCGGCACTTACCTGCATCAGTGGTGATTCTTCAGACATATTGGAGGAGGGTCACATCAGCGCTGTCTTTAACCTGTCATAAAACTTTTGAAGTTTCACCCCGCCTGTGTCTTCTTAATATCTGGGATGCAACTGACCTATCGAGAACTGAGAGACTGTGGGTCTCCCTGGGTTGTATGGTTGCGATACGTAACATAGCCAGGACGTGGAAAGGGGTAGCTAAGCCAAGGTTCGGGGACTGGGAATCTGATATGGACTGGTGTATGCAGGCGGAGAGGGTAATTTATGAAGGCAGAGGATGACCACACAAATGGACTAGAATCTGGGGTCCATGGAATGTAAGTAGAGGGTCGATATGTACACTTTTCAATGATGCTTCCCCACTATCGGCGGACCACGACGTGGAGTAATGTTTAGATCACGAAGTACTGAATAAGGCACGAGACTACATTATTGATCCATTGAAATGATATGACGATTATTGTACTACTGCACTGGGAATGTCGGAAATTATGGAGATTGCACTGCACTTTGTTGTTTTTTGATTCTGTTGCTTTTGTTTCTGTTTATGCAATAAAAAGATTTTTTTTTTTAAAAACTGTGAAAATGGACAACTTAACATGATTATTCAGACAACATGAATTTATTTAAACAGGTCCCACCCCAAAAGGGTCTACTTAAAAAAAAAATCTTCAGAGAAGTTGCATTTTAAATTAAGTGCTTAAATGGTTACATTTACAAACTGTGTTTTAGCCGGAATCTAACATTCTAAAAATCACAATCTAATTCTTTAAATGTTCACTGGACATGATTCACATGAGCATTGTTTGCTCCCCACACTCCAAAATAATGGTTATTAAAGATTTCTTTCAAGCCGATATGAAAAAGCAATAGTGCAGTTAACAAGCTGCCTGTTAACCCTATTTTTTAAATGTTTATTGAAAGCCAACAGGCAGAGATTGTGTAATTGTGACATTTTACGTTGAAAGGTCATATCAACACAGTGCTGTCCCTTCACAGCAGGCAAGGAACTTCTAGCTCCTCATGTAGAAGGACTGGCAAGATGCTGCAGGCTGCAGAAGTGGGCCTTCTTCAAGATCTGGTTGATGTGAAAGTAAGGTCATTGGCCTAGTGCTGATGGCTTGTGGAAAGAGACAGACTGGGTGTGCTGGGGCTACATCCTGCTTGGCTCTGGTTAAAGCTGGTTTCTGGGCCACTTGCTGTGTCTGGGCTGTTGATTCTGTTAGGACTGCTATCAATTGAAGGGGACTCTATACTCCAAGTGTCTATAAACACCTGGCTTCTGCTACTCCTCTTGGACTGTGGGAGAGAACTTCCTTTTTCATTACAGTTCCTTCTTCTTTTTCTGCTGTCTCTTCCTCCTCTCCCTGGAGCGTGTGGCTGTTGCCTGCCTATTCTGTTGCTCCCTCTTCCCAGCCTGGTGATACTCTGCTGCCCCCACAGGTGCTGGCAGTGGTCAGGCAGCAGGCTGCCCCCGCAGGTGCTGGCAATGGTCAGGCAGCAGGCTGCAACATGTCCTCATGGTGTGTCCCTTGTCAACCCAGGCGGCTTGCTGACTTCAGAGCCCGGCTTCCTCCCTCACAGGTCTCTCTCTCTGTCTGCTAAGAAATTCATTCAGGATTTGAATATCAATTATTGTAATCTGCATTTCACAAATCAGACAAGTAAGGTTGCCATTGAGTTTTTAGACATACAAGAATCTGTGATAGAAGGCATGTTGGAAACTAGGCTGTTTCATAAACTATCAGCGGGAAAAAGTCCTCTTCATGCCACCTGTGCACATCCTACTATTTTGACCTACAGTATTCCTTATGGAAAGCTCCTAGGAGCAAATAGGAGCTATATTAACTGAAGTCTTTGACACTGAAAAGAAAAGAATGGAACAGAGATTGAAGTAAAGGGAGTATAGTGGGAAGATGATTGAGCAAGCAAATAAGAGAGCATGTCAGGTGTCTAGACAGAACCTCTAACATCCAAGGGAAAAGCTAATGGATGATAACGAGGAAATCACAACATTCTTGAATCAGTCACACACAGTCAGGAAAATCTTTAAGAAATACTGGCATTTCCTCAATACCGATGAGATCCTCAACATGTGTGTTATGATCATCTCCTAAGATTACTCTAAGAAAAAGTCGTTCATTAAGGGACAGTTTAAGCCATAATATGATTACTGAAATGAGCACAAGTAGAAGCCCACATATAAAATGTGGGTTTTTCTGTTGCAGAAATTGCAAGGCTTATGAGAATAGTTCAGATTTTTCAAGGTTTATTATCCCTAAACCATCAAACAAATTTGTGATTAGGAAATTTCCAACTTGCAATACAGACTACTGCATTTACTGTTTGATTTGTTCTTGTGGTAAGTTATACTTAGGAAGAAGTATGTATAAGGCAAAAACATGAGGCCTGGAACATCTGAGGGCTATACGCCGCAAGGATAAACAATATTCAGTTGCAACGCACTTCACAGGACTGCACTATCAAAGCTATGATTTACTCCAGTTTAGAGTACTAGATTCAGTTGCGGTGGAATATTAGAGGAGGCAACTGAGATAACAAACTACACAAGCTAGGATCAAGATACATTATAGACTTTGATACTTAAGCACTGATAGCGCGGAAATGAGTATTTCATTAACAGTTCAACCTGTGACTTACAAACAAGGGATGTCCAACTCTGTGCCAACTTCTCCTCAGTTCAATAGATCTTTGCCACCCTTTTAGAATGGAGCGCAAGGTAAAATCCTCTCAAATACATCAATCATTTGCTTTAATATTAGTAGTCAATGATGAGAGGTTTGGTAAAAATGTTAAAACCTTTATTATTTCTTAAAAGTTTAGCATTTGTTTTTTGTTTATTTATTGAATTAGTCAAGATAAATCTGTTGACAGAAATATCAAGAAAATAAGGTTAAAAGCAGCAGCTAAATGACTTTGTGTTCCATAAAGGAAATAGTCCCTATTCTAACCTAAAGAGTACTAAGCCTATCAGAACCCATAAAGAGTTATTTGGAAAAGAGTAACAGTTTGGAGCTTGGGGTTAGAATCGATAAGATGTTGAACTCCTCATGAAGAGCAGTCCTAGAAACTCAGCCGAGTCTCTCAAACAGTCGCAGTACCAACTGTCCAAAGCAAATTAAAGGGTAGTAATCACAGCAGTAGCCATTATCATCAACATAAGTGAAATAGTCACCAAACAAAGTGCTAGGCAACAACAATCCCCCTCAGCAGTAGCTTACAGTACTTGAGCAAAGGGAAAGGACAGTGGAATAGAGTGTATTGCATCGCATAGCATCACTGTGCCTTGCCTCTCTAGCTAGGAACACGTATTATTATAAACCTAAAACATATGAATCAATGCTCCAGCGTGTGAAATCACCTGAACCAATGGGGAAGAATCTTCCGATGTTCTGCAGCTTCTCCCTTCGATTCCCTCAGTAAACGCACAAGTCGACACAGTGCTACTTAGATGTTGCTAAACATTCATACATTTGTTACATTCAAGTAAGTTCCCATGATAATCCTACAAGCCTACTCTGTTAGCTGTTCAATGTTCCATTGTGTAACAATGGACTACTCTAAGAATTTAAACATTCTCTATTCACAGTTTCCTGGTTAGATCATAATAATCATGCTTCAAACGTACATTATTGGTTGTAATATATGCTGTCTTTCTAGTCTAACATTCTGAGCAAAGCATAGATGAAATAATCTAAAATATGATGAAATCATATGATGTGAGGAAGGAAACAAATACATTTTTAACACACGTTTCACAGTGATGAGGAATTTTAATAGTTAAATTAGCATACTTCGGTATTTTCTAAAAAGGAATCCATTTTTTTAAAGCAAAAGAGGAAAGAAATGATAAACGAGGCCTAATTGGGCCTAGGTGAAAGGACACTAGAAATGAGAGCTTTCTGAAAAATAATAAAGCTGCACGTTAACATTTGTACGTTTAAGAAAGGCACATTTTCCCTATGTTTACTTGGTTATGCATTTTTCACGTTAATGTCAACATTAGTATGTGGTTATTTTGATCTAAATTTTTCCACTCTAACAGCACAAAGGGGTCTGAACTCTGAGGAAGAGATGGCAGTGTATCTGGGTGATTGATTGATTGAGTTTCAGTTATTTTTGGATTATTACTTCCTTATTTTGTTAGCTTCTTGAGTGTAGAGGATTTTAACCCATGGTTTTCAAAGTGTTTTTTTTTCATTTACCTAATCTTCATCTAACCAGATATTGGCGTGTCAGTTAAGCAAAATTGTTTTACATAATTAGTTTGTTTTGAGACTTAATACTTGGGCTGAATTGCTTTCAGTAAAATTTTAATTTTGCCTATTCTAGGATCAAGTGACAAACGAAATCCGTCATGATAGTTACTTCCCCAACACATCACAAATTATGTGATAGTAATTTTGAATGTTAATATAGGCACACATGATGGATATTTGTGTTCATTGCGCCATCAAGTGACTTTTTACCCAAACAGGAATAGCTATTTGCCCACTTGGGCTAAACTGCTTTATGGTAAATTGTTATACTTATGATGATCAATAACCATCAATATTACGTGATTATATTTATCTAGAACAATAATTTTTATTGTTGGAATTTATTTCAGACATATGAATTACCAATTTCAAGTATAATGATGCACTTACTGACAACCAAGACATCATGTTAAGTGTTGGATCAGGTATTGATACAGAAGCAATGTTGTTTACAACGCAATGCATTGTGAGTAACATAATGTTGTTATTCATTAATCAAAACATTATATGTTGCTAATATATGTTCTGTGCTCATAAGTACTGTATTGCACAATGAAATGCAAAGTGATGTGTTTCCATTTGATTTTTTGGACATTCTAAAATGGCAGCTGCTTATCAAGCGTTTAGAAGAATACTCATGTTATGTTGTCCGTTTTCACTGCTTTTGTTTTTATTTAATGTGGGTAATTGCATAACTCCGTGACCCGTGACAAAGACTACAGTTGAAACAAGTTGGGAGGAGATTTTTTCAAATAAAATATTTGCAGCAACCAGGATCATTTGAGTGTTTCTACATACTTGGAGAAATTTGTAAATTTATGTTACGGACTGCCGGAGCTCGACTCAGACCATTGTTTGGAGGAACCCGAGCATTCCTGGATCTCGTTGCTGTTCTCACATATATATGTGGGGTTAATAATATATATATATATATATATATATATATATATATATATATACACATATATGTGTGTGTATATATATATATATATATTTATAGCTATTCATGTATATGGACGTAGAAAAGAACACTTACCCCACTATTGTACAGTACGTACTGGCCCTGTTAGACATGCCCCTCATGATAGTAATGACGACATTACACGGGCGTTGAGAGTGGTGACTTGAATAGTCGATATGGGTAACAATAGATCCTGCTGACATACACTAAGTATAAGGAGTACGAGACACACCCACCACAAAAGAAAGAATGACATTACAGACACAGCAGGGTAGACTTTAAAACAAATAGACCCGTACAATATTCGTAGAGAGACCTATGTGTATGGAGAAGAACTAGGTGGAACATAGTTCTTGGTCCCTCCTGTATTAGTGACACAAAGATTGGAACAACAAGAGACTACCACTTCATAATAATAATACAAGATACTAACAAGCCCTATAAACTCCATTTCATATTCCAACTGACATTGTATGGTACTAGCGTACAATATGGGTAACCTCAGACAAACTTGATTAATTGCAATAATTGTTTTTGAAAGTCGTGTTTTTATTGATACTACAACTCCCACAATGCCTCATAATTGGCAAAAGGGGAAGTCTGTATTTAAAGTGGAAAGTGACAATGGACTCACAACTCACAATACCGTGAGAATGACCTTTTGGTTGAAACGCGTCGGTGGTGGTTTATATGGCGGTATTTGTATGTGGTTAATAAATTGAATTAGCCCTTCTTGGAGTGTGGTGTTATTCATGTTTTGATTTTATATATATATATATATATATATATATATATATATATATATATATATATATATATTATCTACTGGCGGTCGCCAGTAGATAGTTATAGTTAGAACCTATTTTCCATAGGGAATCCGCGACATTCTATTTGAAATAACTCTCTTGCCGGTTGACGTATCTTCGCAAAATTTTCAAACTTTGTGGGGCGCTCCAGTCCGCTCCTACCCTGAAAGTCTCGGGGTGATTCGTCAAGCGGGGGCCGAGAAAAAGGGGGGTCCCAAAACGCGTTTTCCCATTCATTTTTCCATAGGAAACTTTAGACACGGCTACAGCCCGAACTGCTGAACGGAATTACACCAAATTTGGCAAAGAGGTAGTTCTTGGTTCAGAAAGAACCCTTTTGTTAAATGGTGTAAATCCGTTCAGTAGTTGCTGAGAAAATCAAAAGTAAAAGTACATATATATCTATGGGCACAGAGGATCCGCGCACCCTGAGCGCACCCTGCGCGCACCGTCCCGATCACGAGCTGCATGTTAATTGGCTGTCAGCTGGCTGTCAACATTCCGATTCAGGAAATGTTGGCAGCCATTTTGTCCCTCGGTAGAATCGAGGGACAGAAACAAGTGCGCAAGGCGCACAAAGGGGGCAGGGTAGAAACACCCTGACCCTCTAGGTCTGCTCAGGGGGTCCCATAAGGACCCCTGGGCAGAAAAAGCATTTTTTTTTTTAAATCGGCAGGATGCGCTCAGGGTGCGCGGATCCTGCCGATAAAATAAAAATCGAAGCGCGGTCTCCCGCGCTTCGAGTGTATTTTGCCCCGGGTGGCCCAAGTCCCGGGGGCATGGTGGGGGGGTTAAATTTATGTATGGGGGGCCTCAAAGGGCCCCCAAGCCCCGGGGACCGCCACCCCCGGGGCTTTCATTTTAAAATGGTGCGGGAGGGCACTCGGCCCTCCCGCAGCCCCGGGACCACCACCTCCCGGGGCTTCTTTTTTTTTTTTTTATTTCCTGTGTGGGGGGCTCGAGCCCCCACACGCCCGGGACCGCCACCTCCCCAGGGCACTAACACATTTAAAATGGGGGTCCGTTTTGGACCCCCGAAGCCCGGGGACCACCACCTCCCCGGGGCTGTGCTGATGTGGAGAGGGGGCCGCGCGGCCCCTCCTGGAGCCTGTGGTGGCCCTGGGGACCGCCACCCCCAGGAGCCGGCTCCTGCAGTGTCCCGGGGTGCCTACCCCGGGACACTGCTGTTTGCAATGACAGGATGGAGCCTCGCGGCTCCCGTCCTGTCATTGCAAACTGCTTTGGATATTGGAGAGAGAGCAGGAAACCTGCTCTCGCTTCCAATATCCAAAGACAATTGCTTTTCCACATGGGGAGCAGCATGTTAGCTGCTCCCCATGTGGAAAAGCAATGCCGGCTCCCTTAGGACACGGGGAGCCGGCGGGACACAGTCCCCAACAAGAGGCCAGGCCCCGGGGGATGGGGTCCCCGGGGCCATAAGTGGCCCGGGAGGGGGGCCACGCGGCCCCCCTCCCCAGAAATAATTTAAAGAATTTTTTTTTTTTTTTAAAAGGCCTGCCCCGGGGGATGGGGTCCCCGGGGCAAAGGAGGCCTGAGGAGGGGGGCCACGCAGCCCCCTCCTTAAAAATTAATTTAAAAGTGTGGCCATGCCCGGGGGATGGGGTCCCCGGGGCAGGATTCGGCCACGGGAGGGGGCCACGCGGCCCCCTTCCCGTTTAATTAAAAAAAAAAAAAAGGGGGGTAAGGCCCTGGGGGATGGGGTCCCCAGGGCCCAAAAATAGGAAAAGGAAGGGGGGCCACACAGCCCCCTTCAGAAAAAAAACAACAAAAAAACGATCGGGCCCGCAGGCCCCGCCCCTTCCTTCACCACTCTGCAAACGCGCCCCTGGCGCGTTTCCAGATGGGGAGTAATTCCCCTTCAATACTGGGGTCCTGGGAGCCAACTAGCCCACCAGGAACCTCCAGTATGCGCCAGGGGCTGCCTTGCAGAGAGGTGTACAGAGGCCACGCCCTTTTACACCTCTCTGCAACGCAGCTCTGTGGCGCTTAATGGAGGTAGCTGGTGGGCTAGTTGCACCCCAGGGACCCTCAGGATTCAAGGGGAGTTAATCCCCGACTTAAAACGCGCCAAGGGGCGCGTTTGCACAGTGGTGAAGGGAGGAGCGGGGCTTCAGGTGACGTGTGCAAACAGGCCCCGTGGCGCGTTTTAAGATGGGGAATTAAATCCCCTTCAATCCTGAGGGTCTCTGGGGCCAACTAGCCCAACAGGTACATCCAGAAAGCGCCACAGAGCTGCGTTGCAGAGAGGTGTAAAAGGGGTGTGGCCTCTCTACACGTCTCTGCAACGCAGCCCCTGGCGCATACTGGAGGTTCCTGGTGGGCTAGTTGGCCCCTAGGGACCCTCATGATTCAAGGGGACTTAATCCCCCAACTTAAAACGCGCCACGGGGCGCGTTTGCACAGATGTCACCTCAGGCCCCGCCCCTCCCTTCACCATTGTGCAAATATTCCTCTAAAATCAGCCGAAATACGAATTCCGATTTACTCACCTGTTATCAGGAGAGACCTCAGTGCTGTATCTTTCAGCCCAGTACTGGTCCTGAAAAGTAATTTTAACCGTACTTACCAGTAACTTGAATTTCCTTCCATAGGCTAACATTGACTGGTTTCACTTGGAAATTCTTCTAATTGTGGAGTTTTGGAACTTTAAAATATTCCTCTAAAATCAGCCGAAATACGAATTCCGATTTACTCACCTGTTATCAGGAGAGACCTCAGTGCTGCATCTTTCAGCCCAGTACTGATCCTCAAAAGTAATTTTAACCGTACTTACCAGTAACTTGAATTTCCTTCCATAGGCTAACATTGACTGGTTTCACTTGGAAATTCTTGTGTGTGGAGTTTTGGAACTTTAAAATATTCCTCTAAAATCAGCCGAAATACGAATTCTGATTTACTCACCTGTTATCAGGAGAGACCTCAGTGCTGCATCTTTCAGCCCAGTACTGATCCTCAAAAGTAATTTTAACCGTACTTACCAGTAACTTGAATTTCCTTCCATAGGATATCATTGCCTGCTTTTTGCTGAAAAAGTTTCTAAGTGTTGATTTTTGAAACATACAAATATTCCTCTAAAATCAGCCGAAATCCGAATTCTGATTTACTCACCTGTTATCAGGAGAGACCTCAGTGCTGCATCTTTCAGCCCAGTACTGGTCCTGAAAAGTAATTTTAACCGTACTTGCCGGTAACTTGAATTTCCTTCATAGGCTAACATTGACTGGTTTCACTTGGAAATTCTTCTAAGTGTGGAGTTTTGGAACTTTATAATATTCCTCTAAAATCAACCAAAGTACGAATTCCAATTTACTCACCTGTTATCAGGAGAGAACCCAGTGCTGCATCTTTTAGCCCAGCACTGACCCTGAAAAGTAATTCTAACCGTACTTACCAGTAACTTACATTTCCTTCCATAGGAATCCATTGTCTGGTTTTCAGCAGAAAAGTTTCAAAGTGTCGATTTTCACAAATTACAAATATTCCTTAAAAATCGCCTGTATAACTTAAATGCATTCTTTCAACTGTTTACAGGAGATGCACCAGTGCTGGATCCAGGATCCAACACTGAGTAAGAAAAAGTAACGATAACACTACTTACCTGCTAAGTGAATTTCCTCCCATAGGATAACATTGGTGATTCTATGTGAAAAAGTTTCTAAGTGTCAACTTTTAAAATACAATAATATTCCTTAAAAATCACTACTGTAACCAAAACGCTTTTACTCAACTGTTTACAGGAGATGTCCCAGGACTGAATCTAGGATCCAGTCCTGTGGTTAGAAAAGTAATCCATAAAGTAACTAATTGCATTTAACTAGAAATTCACATTGAGCTCAATGTTGCATTGTGTTTGAAATTGTGTTGCCCATTGCAACAACTGTAACTACTGTACTTAAAACTCAATTGCCTATTTGCAAACTATTTAAACTAAAGTAATTCATTCTGAGAAAGTATATTTTGTAATGTAATGTATAATGTAATTACAATGTAATTTAATAAATAAAATATATAAAAATAAATAGTTTTAAAAAATGTAGTAAATCAGTATCAAAAAAATAAATATAACAATTAATACATTTAAAAATTGTCATTTACAAAACCTTTGAAATTCACTGAAAAAACCATAGGTTTTAGGGGCGTTATAGTTAGAAATTAGCATTTAAAAAACCTTTGAAATTCACTGAAAAAACCATAGGTTTCAGACACGTTATAGTTAGAAATTAGCATTTAAAAAACCTTTGAAATTCACTGAAAAAACAATAGGTTTTAGGGACAGTTATAGTTAGTTGGACATTTCACTCGTACAAAACCCGTGAAATTCCCCTGTTATAGTTAGTTCAGCTAACTATAACTCGCGCCCGCAATGCACTGCTGATGACGTCACATATTACATCACTCATGACATGGTCAGTGACATCACTGATGACATCACTGATGACATCTCAAATGACATCACTGATGACATCATCCACGTGATAATCTGATGCACCTCCTCACACCCTAATATAACCTTTGATATACCCAATCTAAATTACAGACTGCCATTCGCAAAACCATAGACACTCCAACACCAATAACTACATACCCACTCACTGATTCTTAGGTCTACACACACACATCCACTCACTCACCCGTACAGTCACTCATACTTATGGTCACTCAGTACAGGACTATCATATGCACTCTTACTCCTACATAGACACTCAAACACCGCCACTCATCCATAGAGGTACTCACACACCTAGTCAGTCATGCAAATAATTAAACACACTGCCATTTACTCACCTATACAGTTATACACACACCAGCTCACTTAATCATACAAATACTACCACATTGTTACGCTCTTATACAATCACTGATACAAGCACACACTCATCCATACAGCCACTATCACAATCACTCACTCTCGCTTATAGCTATTTATATACTCCAACACACATATATACTGCCTTTCACATATGTAGTTACTCACACATGTACCACTGGGACATATATTCACTCACTAACACACTCTTACACACACTTACCCACCCATACAGTCTATCACAGATGCACTCTTGAAACCATCCACCCAGTGAATCACCCACTCACACATCTATGCACAGAGTCGCACACACCCCTCCCACACAAACACTGAGGCACCCATACAGATACTCAGACAACCAATCAATAACTCATATAGACACTCATGTAGCTATTCACAAACACATGCAGCCACTTACACAGCAACAGACAGACGGATACAGACATTCACCCAGTTTAGTCACTAACCCATGCATTCAGTAAGATACGTTAAATCACTCACTTATAGAGTCAGTCACGCACCTACTAAATCATCCATACAGACACTTAGACACCCACTCATTCTTCAATACGTCTTTTCCTATATATATTAAAAATATTTAAACTTTACAGAAACACACAGTCACTGGATGATGTCATCAGTGATGTCATTTGAGATGTCATCAGTGATGTCATCAGTGATGTCACTGACCATGTCATGAGTGATGTAATATGTGACGTAATCAGCAGTGCATTGCGGGGGCGCGAGTTATAGTTAGCTGAACTAACTATAACAGGGGAATTTCACGGGTTTTGTACGAGTGAAATGTCCAACTAACTATAACTGTCCCTAAAACCTATTGTTTTTTCAGTGAATTTCAAAGGTTTTTTAAATGCTAATTTCTAACTATAACGTGTCTGAAACCTATGGTTTTTTCAGTGAATATATATATATATAGCACTCCTCCAGTCAGCAGGAAATACTCCGACACTCCAGCATGCTTGAATGTAAGTTTAATGACAAAAAATGACGCGTTTCGGCTTTACGCCTTGTTCACGGTCATAAACGCACCGTTTCACATTTCCGTATTTAAATTCATTTTACAGAAAGTAAAAGAGGACTTCACCCATACAATGTGATTTCGATAGTGCACAAGGTGGCGGCCATCTTAACACAATAGCATATACTTGGTTCTTCTATGATGAACCACTCGTGAATATTTACTACAATTACCGCAAAGTGCATTTAGCCATATTCCTGCCAAAATGTAGCATAATAGACATAACAGTAATCAAAAGTTCTAGGTTATCACAGGTTTACGTTATTCCTGCCCGAACTTTCAGAATACATTACATAAATGTTTACCATGGTGTTCAAATGGACACATTTTCGATGACTCAATTGTTGCAACTTATTTTACAACTATTTTTCAACTCCTGAGTTCTGCCCCAGTGGGCATTCCATTCAATCAGCATAACCATTCAATTGTTATCGCTTTGTATCCTGCCCTAGTGGGCTGATAAATCAATGCAATATATATCCAAATCACAAAGGTCCATTTGTATAAACAAGTCTATTTGATCAATTCTTAAAATTTATGAGGACAGAAGATTCCACATTTATCACTATCAAAAAAAGAAGGAAACAACAGTGCCTGCACCTGTTTCAAAAATATAGAAATATAAAATGTTACATAGTTAAAAACGTTAAAGCCATCAGAAAAGATTATGCAATTACATCATCAATTATCTAGCTGTTCAAATGGATAGCAAGTTCCTCACTGGAATTCAAACCCTGCGGTAGCAAGGTTCCAAAATCAGTAATATATTTCGATTCCAGTTTTCGCTGTTCTAATTCGCGATTACCCCCGTCACCTTGCTGTACACTGTATCAATTAGCACCCTTCTCAAAAGCTTTTCATTTTGAAAACGGCAGTCAAAGAAATGCCGTGCCACTGGATAATGCCTATCATTATGTCTAATGGCACGGACATGCTCCAATACTCGTTTCTTTGCACGATGTATAGTGCTCCCTATATACATCTTATTACAGGGGCAGATCAGAGCATATATACAATGAGTTGTGTTGCAGGTTAGTGGTTTCTTGATGATAAATTCCCTCTTGGAATTGGGTATTTGGAACTTCGTGCAATCGACACTGTTGCTACATGCCTTGCAGTTTTTACAGCATCAAAAACCCAATCGGCCAATATTTCTAGTCACATCACTTTTTGTTATCAAATTTTGACTTAATACGTCACGCAAAGATCGACTTTTCTTAAATGTGATCTGGGGATTGCAGTTCAAACATTTCCTCAAACTGTCATCAGTCCTTAGAACATGCCAATGTTTATTTAATATCTTACGTACTTCCTGTGCTTGATATGAAAAGGTAGTTATGAACCTCATTGTTCCTGGGTCTTCCTCTCGTGCAGTTGGATGTAACAGTTCATTCCTAGTGACTGCTTCAACTCTCTTACTGGCTTGGTCAATAGTCTTCTGACTATATCCCCTCTCCATAAATCGCCTACACATGATTTTTTTCTCCGCAATGAAAGCCCTCTCTGTGCTACAATTGCGTTTAGCGCGTAGCAACTCCCCATAGGGGATACCGCAATAGCAGCCGCAAAAAACATCGCCACAGAGGACCCCCGCAAATATCGCTAATGAGATGCAGAGTAGGTGTTCCCGTGACAAAAGCCGAGACAACATCACACCTCAACATTCACAACGACCAGCCACATCAGCGATAAAAACACAAAACAGGCGATAAGGCGCGTTAGCACCAGGAAATCTACACCTGCCCTGACCTGGTGTAAAGTCGGACGGCAGCCTGCAAACCAAAAGTGAGCACAGCCCAGGGCTACATCGGAAGGGCAACAGATGCCATGGAGCCACCCATCATGCGGCCCGGACACCCAAGAGGGCCACAACACCCACCGCCACCACCCCCAGGACCACCCCTCCCTGGCACCCCCCGACCAAAGACATGCCACATCAGCCACACCTAAACATGTACAAAATATTCCGCTTGATGTCGCACAATCACAACTGGGGACATGCATGTGTCGTCACAGAAATGAGCAGCACGCATTCACTTTCGAAGCAACAAATGAAACTTTATTAAAATGAACACCGAAATGAAATGAAGACACATGGCCGCTCCCCTCGGGACAATATGTAGGTCACAGCCTGTAAGACAAAAAACATGATGAGAAGGTGTGTACTGCACACATCAGAGGACAGAGAGAGAGCGAAGGAGAGAGAGAGGAATTCCCTGACAGACTGACAGACTCATAGGCTGATCGCTGTCACACGTCCGGATATTTAATATCCTTGCAATTGAAGCTCTCCAGAAGCATTCTCACCGTCCCAAGCCCACCGATAACCATTTCTGGGACTAATCCCTCTTGGACGTTAAGACACTGCAATTGAACTAATGTAACCTGGTCCTGATGATGGCCTAAGACTTTTGCAGGCCGAAACGCCGTCGACTCCCACAGTGGAACTCTTGGCGCCCCTACCCACGGATACCCTACACATTTAAAATTGATTTCTCTTGTCATTTATTGTCGCGGTATCCTGAACATGTAAATCGTGGTTTTTTATCTCACTTGCTGTTGCGCCGATCATTCTCACTGTTTATACCACGTCATGTGTCACTTGCGCCGTCACTACACTTCACGAGCACTTGTGCACAGTATTTTGTTGGTTACATGCCATTGAATGTAACGCAGTGCTACTGACCCATGTGCTTGAACATATGAAGTTAATATGTCCAACATGTATACTACATGAAATATATTCTACGCTTACATGAAATGTTTCCCTGGTTTCTTTCCCCTATGGATTCAATCCTGTATAATTAACTGTGTCATTACACATATTTGTATATTTGTCCTTTGAAACGATACCCTTGAGACATTGTTGTTTGTTACAGATTATTGCCCTGGTCTCTTTAGGGTTTATGGGCTACCTCCTGTAGTCTGTTACTGCCATATATACCAGAACACATGGTATCCCGTCAATAGCAGTAGTACCTGAAGTATTAAAACAAATACAAAATGAGTACGGAGCAGAACCTGCCCTTAACTTAGGGATGAAGTTGCTAAACAACTTTGAACAAGTCTCAGCCATAATACTAGCTAACATTAAGGGGGAAGCAGCTTCTGTGGCGATCCGCCAACGCCTAAGGGAGTTCGGTCCAGAGGACCAACAACACGAACTACCCAAAATAATTGAAACTGCATATGCAGAACTAGGCAGAGACAGTCTAGGTGGGAAAGCATTAAAACCACAACTGGTGGGCAGTCCTGAAAAGGACACTACAAAGCAGACACCTACTTCTTCTAAAAAGAAGTGGGAAAATAAAACACATCAAAAATCTAAAGACACCAGATCTCAATCCAGAGGTAGGTCTCCTCAACAGTAGCCCTCTGAAAGGAGGTATAACCTCAGGAATAGGGATAATATTAAAAAACCTGACAGGTATCAGGATACTGATACTCGTTCCTCTCGTTCCTTTCGGGGTTCATCAAAAAACTCCGAGAGGGAAGGACGGTCAAAGGAGCGTACAAAGTCCAGAGACACGCAGCGCGCTGCGGACTACGCACCTAAAAAAGAAGATAAACAAAAATCAAAACCTCAGTTCAAAAAGAAGAAGGTAGCGGGTCTCAAGATCAGACATCCTGAGAATTCTGAGGACACAGCTTCTGAACGGGGAATGGGCTCTGACGATGCTAGGCAGCGCGGCAGAAGTAACGATAGCTCGCCAGAACCTGAAGGAATTTCTGATGACAGCGGAGTTGAGTGAGTATATCACGGTGGAAACACCTGATACTCGGGTAAGTGTCCCACATAAGTTACATGAGATAACACTCCGGATGGAGGGGACAAGCCCAGAAAAGTTAAAGGTCTCTTTTGGAAAAATCTGTCATCTGGTTATGACATTCTATTAGCAGAACAAGACTGGCCGCCTGCATTCGTCATGGAGTGCCCTAGGGGAGAAACGATAATTTTTCCAGCCTTTTCCGACCTCGTTCCCATTTACCTAAAACATGCATATGCGCAGGAGTGGGCGGTTGCCCTAGCTCCAGCATTGTACAAAAATCATGCTGGTTGGGATGAGGAGTCAACCCACCACATGATCCCGTTAAATGTTTCCCCAAATGCTCAAAGGCAATACCCTATAAAGCAGGAAGCTAAAAAACAAGTCAGGGAGATTCAAGATCAACTAGAATACCAGGGGGTGATAGAAAATTGCACTTCACCTATGAACAATCCCTTGTTCCCCATAGCCAAACCTGACAACACATATCGTCTAGTTTTAGATTACAGACATTTAAACACTTGCACAAAGACATTTGCAGTTCAAAATGCACACAGTGCTGCATTAATGAATAACATTGTGCGGAAAAAATACAAAACAACACTTGATATCTCAAATGGATTTTTCTGCCAAAATATAGCGCCTGAAAGCAGGTATCTGACCGCATTGTGGGGTATATTCACAAGAACGTGTGATAACTACCGCAAGAGTAGCGTAGCGCAACTTCCAATAACGCAGCCAATCACGGGAAAATAACCCTGTGTCAACGTGGAATTCACAACAAGGTGGTAGCATGCGATAGTCACCAGATAACGCGTCAAATGCCAGCGTGTAAATCAACACCACGCCCAAAAAATGCGAAACGCGAGAAATCATGCGATGAGGCCAAACGCGGTACAAAAAGCTGCGAAAAGCAGCCTCAGGCCTGCAACTCCCACGCGTCTGGCGGGCAATTGCACCATAAAAACCACAGGCACAACACACCAGAAACAAGCCAAAGCACGTAGCAACATCCATGCACCCTGACCAAGCGCAGAGAGCAACGCGAACCCCACAACCCCCACAGACCACCAGCAAGGAACAAGTGGGTCGGGGAAGGCCAAGGAGAAAATGGAGAGGAAGACGGGGTGCAGACCGCAGGAAAACAAGACCAAGGCCACGGAGGCGACAGAACACTACCAGCAAATGACCCACAAGCAGACCGCCTGGAATGCAGTCTCAGAGCACAGGAGGCCAATCCAGGAGGCCAAGAGGCTCCGCCAGGACGTGACAACCTAAACCAGGTACAAACCCGCTGCCAACAGGAAGGCAGCAACGGCGACAGGAGGTAGCAGTCCAGCGACACAGGAGGAGCAGGAGGAAAGCCAGGCCACAGTCATCAGTGTGGAGAGGGTGCAAGGAGTAGGGAGTACAGACACAGCTCAACAGGACCTGACACAACAACAACAGGGTGAGGATCCAACAGGGACTGGGGGGACGGGGGGTTATGGGCACAATGCCACACATGCACAATGAGGTGTAGCACACTGCACATCCACAAGTACCCAGGGACATGTCCCCCATCCCCGTAGCACACTGCAGCACACACACATAGCAATCACAGCACATACCATGACAATGTGGCACAAAGTGCAACCCCCACACTGCAGAACAGGGGACACAACTGGGTCCACCCAGGTGCAGAAACAGAACAATCACATTGGACAGAGCAGGGAACTGTGAGATGCACATCTACCCCTACAACCCCAAATCAGCCATGTAGGCCAAATGTACACTGCCCCAACTCAAATAGCCACCACCGCCCAAACAGTCACAATGTACATTGTCACACAGTCTGCATGTCGACAAGAACAAGACGCCAACACAATGCCAACATGCACCTCCCCTTCACAATGCAGAGGGACAAACAACACCTCCAGCAGGTCTGAACAGACAACCCATCAGTGATGCCCAAGACGAACACCACACCCCCGACCCCGACGCCCTACAACAGCCCATGGACATCCCACACAACCCACCACCAGGACCAGGGCAGACAAGCTACTCAGAGGAGAACCCAGACTCTGCAACAGACCACACAGCATGAAGCACCCGCAATCACGGCTGCCTCACAACACGTCACCCACCCACACATGGCACCCCAATGCGAGGTGGCCGAACGCCAAAAGGAGGTGGCCCAACAGGTGAGGGTGTTGCCTAACCCATGGAATGCGAAGTAGAACACATGCGTGGGTGTCCAATACCCTTCAGGGACCACCCACACCCCACAAAGGAGACCCACACCTCCACAGAGACACATGCACATATCATGTTGAACTGGCTACAGGCACGTGCGCCCGGCCCCTTTATTGGCAGGGCCACATGTACAGTGACGCCTGTGCTGGATGTGTGTGGGGTGAGTATAAGCCAGTCCGCACGGAGTGCTTGGTGCTGGCAAAACCTGAACAGTGGACACCAGTGCAATGGAAACAGAAAACACCAGCATAACAGAGTCAATTGCAGAGCAACATGGAGGGATCCGGAGTAAGGACAGAGGTCACCCAATATTCAGTCTGGACGTTCCGTGAGTTGCAGTGCACTGAGGTAGGGGCACTAGAGAAGAGCGCGCTCATGTGAAGGAATTGCTAGGATTGTGTCCCTTCGGGTTAGTCCTGATGCAGATGCAGTGGGGTGTGGTACACCTGCATCAACTTCCTCATCAACGTCCCAGGTCTCCCACACTGCCTGAGGTGACAGTTGCATCCACAGTCCACAGCGCAATACCCAGTATCAGATCCGGGTGTGTAGCTTGACTACCGCCACCAGTCTGCATTCCTGCCTTAGGGCTGCTGCCACCTGACCTCCCATTGTCTGTGCCTTCTCCCGTCCGCACACTTGACATATCCTCCTCCTCATGGTCCCAGGTCTTCCCCACTGCATGAGGTGACATTGCTGCGCAACCTCACAACAGCACATAACTCAATCAGTAACGGACAATGGCTTGCGGTGCACTGAGTCACTGGCACCTGGAGTGCTGAGCAGGGCAGCAGGCCGATGATGGCATCCACGACAGGTCTGGGAAACTCCGTAGGTCTGTCAGGACCACCCTTTTGACTCTGGCAGATGGCGGTTGAAGGTGGTCCTTGCGGTGGTGGCGTGTGCCTCCTGCGATGATGCGACGTCCGGGCCGGTCAAGACTCGATGCCATGTGTGGGCCCTTGTTGTCCGCAGTTGGGGCCGGAGGAGGCAGACAGCGCAGGGCCACAGACACATGGCATTGATCACCCCAAGATCATCGCTACAGAGGCCATTCAATGTCTCAGAAGAAGGTGTCCCAGGCCTGACCAGTACAGAGTTAGTGGCCCCGGATGCAGTGCGGCCGGCACAGGCACCCAGCCACGGGACGGTGACTTGCGGTGCAGTCAAATGGGCCATGCGACCTCAGCGGGTCCCCATCAATGTCCGAGGTGTATGTTGCGGAGGGTTTCGGGGGACAGTGGAAGGTGTCCTCCAGGGCATGATGCGGAAGGTCTGATGTTATCTGGAAGCAGCAAATGGAGGAGTGGAAAGCGCAACCCTCGTCCTCACCAACAATTTGGGATCAGCTACATGAGGATGAAAACTAGCCCCTAGTCCATGGACTCAAACGCCACCAATGTCCGACCAGTGAGTGTCCATGAATGTCGGGGAACAAACTTAGTGGCACAGGTGCTGTGAGGGGATGCAGTCTGCGATGATGCCCGTACACAGATGTGAACTCCAAGACTGCCAAATCAAGGCTCTGTGACCTACTGGACCGCAGTGTAGGCCGGAGGCAGCGGTCAGCAGTGGCCCACAGCCACGGGTCCTTGGCTCGCGAGGCACAGAGTTGGTGACACAGTGGCAGTTGTCGGTAGTGTTCAATCACCTCCATGACGCTGTTCCTGTTCCCTCCGGACTGCAACGTGTCATCCTCTTACGCCCCTCCGTGCGTGCGAGGAAATGTATTCTGCCTTCTGAATTACCGATGTTCAGTTACAAATCAGTGATCCCACTCGTGCGCAGCGTAGGCCGAGGGCAGTGGTCTGCGTAGGCCCACAGACACGTGTGGTTGTGATGCCATGCACAGACTTGTTGCCACCACATCGGAGGGTGTATAGTGTATTGTTCCCTGCCTTAAATGATGTTCACTGCCATAGTGTAATCAAGACTCAGTTCCAAATGTGTGACCTACCTGACCGTGGTGTAGGCCTGAGGCAGAGGTCAGCACGGCCCATTCACCGAGTGTCGCCGGCATAGGTTGGATGGCCCCACCGGCCTGCGTAGTTCAGGTTCAGTGGCACCACGTGTAGCAGGCTGGCGTTGAACAGGGTTAGTGGCACCACGTGTAGCAGGCTGGTGTTGAACAGGGTTAGTGGCACCACGTGTCGCAAGATGCCCATATGGAACTATGCCTCACTGATCGGGGGGTCTGGTGCTGTGGCCGCTGGCCCGGATTTGGGGTCACTGCCATTCATGACTCAAGACACAGTTCCACATGTGGGACCTACTGGTCCAAAGAGTAGGCCGGGGGCGGCATTAGAGTACGTCAACGAAAAAGGAATAAAGCGGGCCGGTGTCGTGGCAGCCGTGATGGTCTGAGGTGGCTGCCAAGGTCTCGGGCCTCGGGCTTGTGGCTTGCGCCGGCACGTGGTGGGCCCTCCTTGACACACGCCGGTGTCGGAAGGTGATCAGTGTGGTCTGGCTGCGCAGGTGCTGGCCTGACGGGTACGTGGACCAGCGTGCCGGGGTCCGGCAGGCGCACGGCATCTCAGGCAACTCCGCTCACAGGGATGGCGTCGGCCTCGTGGCGAGGTGGGAGGCGCCGCCCGGGCAGAGACGTGGGTCTTTCCGGAAGTGGACCACGCCCAGGCCTACGTGGTTTTTATTCACACCCCTACGCTGGCATGGCATACGCCAGGCCATCCCACTCCGCTGATGCTTAGGGGGGGGCGTAACAGGCAACATTTCCACGAGGTCCCCCACTGGCTGTGGTGACATGGTGGCGTCCACTGTCCACTACACTCCATACGCAAGCGGTGTATGTTGCCATGGATATGGGTGTGTTCTGCATTCTGCGAGGTGTCCAGCACATCTCCGGCACTCTTGGCATGGTGTATTTTCCCAATCATAGTTCTCCTGCATCCTTCACACATGCCTGGTTGCCACCTCTCCCCACATTTGGCTAGTATGTGGCTGAGGTGCCATGCCGTTGCTGGCTCATTTTCAGGGCTTGCCCATGTGGACATTGTAAGTTGTTCTGTCGTGTCTGGTGGGTGGGCATATTGTTGTGCCTGTTGTATGTGATTTTGTGACGTGTGCATTGCCCGAGTTGTGAGTTGCATGGTTGTGGTGTTGAGGTGTGTGGGGTGTTCATTTGTATATTGCCAAGGGGCTGTACATTTCCCTTGTTGCCATCCTGGGGACGCTGGTTGATGATGGACTGTCGGAGGATGAAGGTATCATGCACACTGGCTCTGTATTTGAAGGCGACATTGTTGGGTGTTCCAGGGTGTTCTGTTGTTGCCTGGACATTGGTGTGAGACGTGTGCTTCCTGTTGCGGTGATTGTGTGCTGTGTCACCAGGGGGCACAGGTAGTACATGTGTGCTGTGTGTTGCCCCCAACACGTGCGTGCATCCTGCTATGGCGTCTGGTCCTTGCTTGGTCTCCAGCGGATCCTGCGCATTATGTTGTACATATGGGGACTGGGGTACCAGGTTGATGGTGATGTCCAGGACAGGTGTGGGGGACTTGGATGTGGCTGGCTGTGGGACTCCTCCGACTCTGGCGGGTGTTGGATGGGGGGTCTCAGGGCCCAACAGGTGCAGCCACGCCATCAGCTTTGTGTGGGGTGGGATGTTGGTTGTCCGCTGTGTTGTTGCCGTAGGCCTGTTAGGCGATGATGGTCAGGATGCGCAGGTTGGTTGTCCCTTTCAGCCTGTAGTGGAAGGTGACATTGTCAGATGTTGGGTCTGTGCGGCTGGTACGTTTCCTGGGGTTCCGCTGTCTTTGTCTGCGCTGCGTCTGTGTTGGTCCGGGGGGGTGTTCCGGGTGTGGGATGGGGTCCTGGGGTGGTGGGGGTGGGTGTTGTGGCCCTCTTGGGTGTCCGGGCTGCATGATGTGTGGCTCCATGGCATCTGTTGCCCTTCGGTTGTGGCCCTGGGCTGTGCTCCCTTTTGTGGCACTGGCTGCCGTCCGGCTTTACACCCGGTCAGAGCAGGTGTAGATTTCCTGGTGCTAACGTGCCTTATCGCCTGTTTTGTGTTTTTATCGCGGATGTGGCTGGTCGTTGTGAATGTTGAGGTGTGCTGTTGTCTCTGCTTTTGTCACGGGAACGCCTACTCTGCATCTCATTAGCGATATTTGCAAGGGTCCTCTGTGGCGATGTTTTTTGCGGCTGCTATCGCGGGTAAACTGGTGCTGTGGGCTGTTAACACCGGCTTGTGAATGGGGGGGTAAATTTATCACGACTTTGGCTGCGATAAAGTGCCGTTAATTCGGCGATAGCTCCTTGTGAATATGCCCCTCAGTGCATTAGGGTCCCAACAGCAATTTTGCCGACTCCCCCAAGGGTACAAGAATAGCCCAGGGTTGTTTTCAGCAAGGGTAACAGAGTTACTCCAAAATTTGAATGAAGAAGCATTGTCCTATGTGGATGATATTTATCTGATGGACGATGACTTAAAGAGGCACTTGACCAGGGTGAGCACCATTATTATGTGATTCGCCTCTGAGGGCTAAAAATTTAATTTAAAAAAATCAAAAATTGCCCACCTCAATGTCCTGTTTTTAGGATACGAGCTGTCAAGTGAGGGGAAAAGCCTGGCAGCTAACTTTTTAGAAAAGTGTGCGCTGCTCCAACCTCCAAAATCATTAAAGAATCTACAATCAATTCTGGGATTCCTAAATTTTGGTCGAACTTTCATTTTGGATTACGCAGAAAGAGTAAAACCTTTCTACGACTTAATAAAACCTGATTTTTCAGTCAGACAATGGACACAGGAACACACAAATATCCTGCGTTCCTTACAGGAAGACATGATAGCTTATAAACATTTTTTAACCAAAAAAAGCTGCTCCTAACTGAATGGCCACTACGAGGATTGGGATGTATTTGTGAGTGAAGACATCTCACAAAATGTAACGGACTGGTCTCACACACCACCTGGTGTCATGCTTCATCATTGACCAGTCCTCGCCCTCTAAAACCTTGGTTTGATAGAGGGCGGGCATACACCTGACGACAGGGATGCACTTCTAAACTAAGTGGGGGCCCATAAATAAGTGAGTGTGGTTAAAAATCATTATAGTTATCTTTATCGTGTTTTTAATGTGAAAGGTAACTATATGATATTTATTGAAACAGCGCTATTGGTGGCCAGGGTTAACGAAGCAGACTAAAGACTATGGGCCAGATGTAGGTAAACTCATTTCTGCGAGTCCTTAATAGCGATTTTTAGCGAATCGCTATTAAGGACTCGCAAAATGGAATGTAGGTAGGAATCGCAATATTAATTGCGATTCCTTAATATTCCTTAATTGTGAATTGCAAATTGCGATTCGCAATTAAGGAATACCTTCCCATTCATTCCTATGGGCCTAGAGGCCCATAGGAATGAATGGGAAGACATTTGGAATTTGCAAGTACCTATTAGGTACTCGCAAATTGCGAATGCGTTTTCAACGGTGCAAGGGTGTCAAAAGGACACCTTGTTGCACCCCTGAAAATGTATGTGTGCACATGTGACGCACATAATGTGCGCCACATGGCACTTTGAAAAATGCAAAAAGTGCATTTTTCAAAGAAATTGCAAATTACCACCAACTTATAGTTGGTGGTAATTTGCGATTCCTTAAGCCCAATTCGCAGACTTTCTGGGCTTCCTGCATTGCATTTAAGGAATCGCAATTTGCGATTCCTTAAAGGCAGTCGCAAAATAGGGAATCGCAAAATTTGCGATTTTTTATTTTGCGAGTAGGTTTTTCCTACCTACATTGCACAGGGCTATTTTGCGGTCGCAAACGTTGAAATTCTGCGAATTTCAGCATTTGCGATCGCTATTTCGCTACCTACATCTGGCCCTATGTCTTGAAATGTGACATCTGTCAGCAGATAAAAGGCTCCACCGTAACACGCCCAGCGCAGACACCATTACTGAAATAAGACAAACCTCTCGCATGTGTGTATTTGGACCACTGCGGACCCTTACAATCTGATGGGTCCAAGAAATATATCATGGTTGCAGTGGATTCCTGCTCTTGATTCCTATGGGTTTGGCCTCAGCGCTCGGCTGACGCTCAAACTGTTATAAAAGATATGCGAGTCTTTATCGGCACATACGCAGTTGGCACGTTACATTCTGACCGTGGTCCGGCGTTTTGCTCTCGGGCTTACAAAGAGGCCATGGAAGGAATGGGCGTAGCATTGCGGTACTCCTCTCCGTACCATCCCGAGGGAAATTCTGTTGTGGAGAGGAAAAAACTAGACTTAAAGCAATCTTTAACAGCTAGGGTATTAGGCAAGGGCGGTAGATGGGTCGATCACCTTTATGGGGTACAGCGCGTGCTCAATAATCAGCCAAGAAGCTCTCTAGGAGGTGTCACTCCTTACGAGGTCCTATTTGGGACAAGAATGTGGGTACCTGATCTTGATTGTGAAGGCCCAGTGGCGGATGAAAAACCATTTGATATCCATGATCATTTGGCTGTTTTACAGGATCTAAATGATTCCAGGACACAACAAAGTAACGTGCTCCAGAAACAGGCCACCACTGAGGAAGTCAAGGCAGTAACGGCAAGACCTATCTAGATCCCAAAACTCGGGGATCTAGTCAGAGAGAAGATTGCTGACAAAAAAGAATTTGGGCCATCCTACAGATAGCCTGTACCGGTCCTAGCAATCCACGGCACAAGAACTGTACTTCTGCCGCCTCTTGCTGGAAAAAAGGAGAAAAGATTTGTCTCAATTGACTTAATCAAACCACACTATGTGGCCGATACTAAACAGTAGGCCTTGTGGACTCCACAGTAGCCGACGCCCTCCTCTCGCTACAATCCAGGAAGTTCAAACAGAAAGACTCATCACGTTTGAAGAGCCACCTGTACTGAATGTTGGACTAAGCAACAATGCTATGGAACTTGTTCCACTTCAACAAGAAGAAAACCAACTTAACAACCAAGTTGCAATCAGACCTAATACTGACATCTATGTCAATGTGCCTCGACAAGAGAACACAGCGATTTCAACAAATCCCGATGCAATACCAACAATTGATCGAACTGCTTCTGGCTATTTCATGAACTTTGATACGTTTTCCCTGGATCCAAGCGAGCCAGAAACGACGCCAGCCAAAAAATCACACCAACAAAAAATCAATGACTTTTTGAACTTTTTTAGAAAGACTTACCTGGTGTCACCTTGGATAGAACTATGGTATATCACTGGGATTTTATTTTTCATTTTCTGGCTAGGTTTAATAATAACTTTTAGTATGGTTATTAATGGGCGATACCTCCAGCCAAGCTCCATAGCCCAAAGGGTTAATTTGATTTTAAAACCACACCAGTCTTCACATCGTGAACCAAGAGACTTGTCTTCAGTGAACATTACAGCAGCTCCTATACCGGACGGTATAGTATGGGACAAGGTTGATTATGATATATTAGGTCCGACTGAACTTTTAAAGCTAAAACATGTATTTAAAATTTCTTTAAGTGATATCATTACCTCCAGTGCATATTCTGATGATTGGGACACTGAAACTGTAAATGCTATGATGTCTGATTTAGAAAAAACTGCTCCATTTCCGAACAATGAAATGTTAGAAGGTACTTCAGACTATGATACATTGTACTGCTACCAGCATTTTGGTGATCATTTCTTACACAAGTCTATAACACCTAGAAATGTAATTGAGTACCACCAGTGGGAACACTGTTCAACACCTCCAAAAGGTAGTTCGCAAGCATTTGCACAGAAATTCACATACTTCGCAGGGTTTAACACATTCAACCCGAAGTCATTTTATTATAAAGTGGCGAAAAATTCAGCTCAGAAAATTATGTTAACAAACACCAAACACATTTATTCTGCATCCTTCCTGAACCAGTTGTCTAAACAGGGTTTCGATCTATGGAAAGACACAATAGATTCCAAATCAATCTGGGGTTCTAGGGACTGGCAAGTCCAGGGAATAGAAGCACTTTTTAGAGCATGCATCATTCCGCAGCAGATTTTATTTCTGAATGAAACTGTGCAACAAACAACCTGTCTTGGATTAGCCAAAGGCAAGGATATGAACACACCGGGGTTTCCAACACCATCTCAGATGGGTGGGGGGCAGAATTCAACTCCACAAGGGGTAGGATTAGATGACATTTTCCAGTACAACAGATCAGATCCTGATTGGACAGAATGGCTGGTTTGGCCCATTGACACAAACAAATGTCAACAGAGATTTATGAATACAACCGCAGGGTTTAGTATCCATAGGCCAGACCCACGCTATGTACAAAGACAACACCCAGGGGTTAGTGACATCGTATAGTGTTGGGAAGTTGTGCCTTGATTGGCCAGAGACCTCAACACTGACAGAAGTAAAGCAACACTTGACCCTACTCACACCTGACATGGATCTTAGAGATTTTCTACTAGGACCCAAGAAACAACGTTAGAAACGTTTCATATATGCAGGCCTTTATGCCTACTACAATGAAAACTGGAAAATATCCCAACAAGAGGCCGCAGAAAGGATACGAGAGATAGACCGTATTAACTTAGAAAAGGCATTAGCAGTAGTGGATAAAGGGTTAACTACTTTGACCTCCAGGATTTACTTCTTAGGCAACATTGTGTACGTTGACCTCCAGGATTTACTCCTTAGGCAACATTGTGTCCTTGCTGTATGCAAGTATTGTTTCCGCCACTGAAAGGAGTCGGGGAGGCGCCGCTATGGCCTTCGCTGAATGTTTCTTTTATACAGTTTGATACTCTGAGCAGGTTGAAAGCCATGCTTTTACAGCAACCCGTGCCCTTAACCTCCGCTCGAGAAACCTATGAACTTCAAGTTGCGAGGACCTCGACTGAGATACAGGCACTCATACGTACAAACTGCCCCATTCATTTCGCAGAAATGGTGGGACGTATCTTCAACATGTCAGATACGAACGGAATTGTACACCTATTTAAGACCATAGGGTCCGGACTGTTAAGCACCTTTCAGACAGTCCTCGGAGTAATCCCAAATTTTATACACTCCGTATTGGGAAGCGTATTTGGAGGATTCCCGCTCATTCTGTTCCTAATCGCAGGAATCCTGATTGTAATATTGCTGCTACGCAATGGACAGCCCACTTCCCGAGGGAATGGTGAACACGCTCCTGGAGCGGAAATACCGTGAACGCATGGTACAACTTCTGGGCATTTCTTGCCTGCGAGAGCTCAATGCCTCCTGGTTTCTATCATTTAGACCAGTCTGGGTAGACTGCATCTTACCTGTGCTTCGATGCCTGTTCTGCGGAGAAGAATGCACGTTGGATCTTTGTCTGACATATCCATCAGATGCGCCTCCGGACACGGCTGCAATGCTGGACCCCATAAAGGCCCACGCTCTGCGTTGTCCTCAGCGGCTTCCGATTCTGATGAATGCATTCCTGGAGAATCCACAGTTGCCGTTCGCCCCTGCTGGGTAAGGCGACTCTGCCACAGGCACCCAGGTTACAACTGCCGCACAAGCTGCCGCAGCACCGACTGTTGGCAGTACTACATTCCATCTCTGTGAGATTGACGTTCTCTGTGAAGCGTTGGATTTGTCATCTACAGCAGCTAACACCGATAATATTGAGCTTCCCAGCCAGGACGCGTAATCTTGAATTGGCTCATCGTGTCCTGGGAAAGAATTCGGCTTCTACACTCGTTTCAAAATAAACTATCTAAATTTGGAACATTTTTTCTACGTTGACACTTTCGCTTGAGAAAAGCATGGCCTTCACCTGCTTATGGTAATATAACTTCTATAGAGAGACGCTTTTGGCTTTTTTAAGTGGCAACTAGAAAAGCTGAATTTGAACATTTTTTTTATTTTTATTTTTTATTACACCTCAAATTTTAACGATTTTTTAGAACGTAGGGGCATATTATCAAGAACGACGTTAAAATTATCGCCGGTTTAGCGGCAGAAAACTGCCGCTAAAGCGGCGATAATGGGCTTGATAATATGCCCTGGAGAATTCCAATAGAAGCCCATGTTCACACCAGAACATGGACTTCTATTGGAATTCTCAAGGGCATATTATCAAGCCCATTATCACCGCTTTAGCAGCAGTTTTCTGCTGCTAAACCGGCGATCATTTTTAACGCCGTTCTTGATAATATGCCCCCATGTTTTTACTTGCTTTTAAAAAAAATGTTTTAAATTGTCCAGATTTTAAGTATGGTCATTTTTATCCAGTTCGGAAGAGGAGTGGGTGTTATATCCCGCATAGAGGCCCTAATGTAGATTCGTTCGTACATGCCCTAAAATGGACGTATTCATATTTACCCTAATATGGTCATGTTCGTACTTGCCCAATTATGGTCATGGCCGCATATGCCCAATTATGGTCACAACTGTACATGTTCTATTTTTTTATTTTTTTTAAAATATATTTTTATTGATTTTATCAAGAATACATGAGTAACACCACATAACATAACATTGCGCTGCTGCATAGCGCGGTAGCATAAACAGCTTTGCGTATATTACAGCGGGATATGTCCAGGTAGGAGACTTTCGTTCTCCACATTCAGCCGGCGTCAATCTGCATAGTCCATGAGTCTCTCCATTTATAAGACATCCGGCGTCTAACCCGTTGAGGCTAGTGGCGCTGCAGCATACATGGTGTTACAACCGTTCAAGCTTAACTTGGGAATAGGTAACAGAACGTGGGGCTGAGTTGGAGGGAGGCCGTGTTTTTGTGGCTGTTGGCATGTGCGACCGTCGTCTGGTGTATCCCCACTCACAGAGCGGGTGCGCGAGCGAAGATGTCAGTGCTCATATAGGGGTTAATTAGCACAGTGTCTATGGTCAATGCGAAGGTGACGAGTGTCTCGCGGACCTACTCCACCGGGTCAAATAGCTGCGTAGTTTGATGTGGCATGTCCGTGGCATGTTGAAACGCTTCCAGGATCGTGTCCCAATACGTAGAAATAGGTATTTTCCTGAGGCCTACAACCTCCTCACGGTGTATCGCCAAGCTTTCAGCTTCAGCCCATGCTAGTACAGAATGCCTCCAAGCATGGATGTGTGGGGGGTCTGATGCTTTCCACTGCTTTGTGATCAATCTTTTGGCTGCCGCAATGCCCAGGTCAAGAAATCGGGAAGTGACTTTAGTGCTGCGCGTTCTATGGAACGTGTGCAGCAAATAAGTGGGCCAGTCAAAGGGTATTTCTCTATCAGTGCAGGCTCGGAGCGACTCTGCCACCCCTCTCCAGTACTCACCTAGGCTGGGACAGAATCACAACATGTGCACCAGCTCTGCGTCCATAGCGGAGCATCTGGGACAGGCAGCGTCTGTGCAATGAAAATATCTGTTGATGTTGGCTGGCGTGAGGTATGCGCGCTGTGTGATATAATATTGTATCTGTCGAAATCGAGCATTTCGGGGTATGCGGACTGGGCTGGCCAACACCTTCTCCCATTCTTTGTCTAAGAATTGCTGGCCCAGGTCTTGCTCCCACTTATGTCGGGGAGAGGTCAGGTTAAAAGCAGCATGCAGGCGCAGTGAAGCCGCAAACCATCGCGTCAGGTGTTTGCCCCGCCCCATCACATGCAAATATTGCACGGTTAAGTGCATTTGTGGCTCTGCCGCCATGTCTCCCCAGCGCAACGTGAGCGTGGCAATCAGAGATCTGTGCAGGAGGAACTGCCCTGCCGGAAGTCCGTCTCTGTCCACCAATGTCGCATAAGGGATAAGGGCGCCATCACCGTACAGATCTCCTAATGTGTGTATTCCGGCATCATACCAACGTCGCAGCTCGGTATTCCCTGGTGGTGTCTGTCCTCTAGGAGTGCCGTCAAGTGGGAGGGCAGGAGTGTAGGGTGTTGTGCCCCGAGTTAAGTAAAGACTTCTGCGATAGCACCTATAGGCTATGTTCAGTAGTTGGGGCTCCGGGGGTCGTGTCCGCGCGCCGGGGTGAACAATGCAAGCAACTGGGATAAAGTGTAAGCTGGGTGTGTGGTGGCCGTGTCGTCCCGCTGGCGGTCTGCAATCCATCGGGCAACACATTGCAGCTGCGACGCTAGGTAATAATGCTCAAAATTAGGCATCGCTAGCCCCCCTTAGTTGGTAGGTAAGTAGAGTTTTTTAATCGAGACTCTGTGAGGGTTAGGGCCCCAGATGAAATCCCTGAGCGTTTTCTCTAGCGTCGCAAAGAAGGACACAGGCACATAGAGGGGCAGGTTGGCAAAGTAATATAGGAATCGCGGGAGGGCTACCATCTTTACCAGCGCCACTCTGCCCACCACTGCGAGAGGGAGTGTGCTCCAGAACTGCATCTGGGATCTCACTGCTGTCAGTGCCCTGCCAAGGTTACCATCGAAAAGGTCCATCGGCCGGTGGTATACCCTTATGCCCAAATACCGAAATGTGCTCTCACACCACTGCACTCGAGTGCCACTCAGCATCAGCGCTGGGTCTTGACATCCCTCACGAAAGGCGTAAAGTTTAGATTTGGCCACGTTCACTTTTAGTCCCGAGATGGACGCAAACTCCTCCAAAAGGGGAGCCAGGCGTTCAGGCGCTTGGTGGATATCTCTTAAGTAGATCAGCAGGTCATCAGCATATAGCGACACACTGTGCGTGCCATCGCCGAGCGGTATTCCGTCCTGCAGCTGTGTTCTCAACGCCTCAGCCAGTGGTTCCATCGCCAACGCGAAAAGAAGTGGGGACAGAGGGCATCCCTGCCTCGTCCCACGACGCACCGGAATCACACCTGAGACATATGGACCCACCTTTACCCTCACCACTGGATTAGTGTAAAGTAGACGGGTCAGCTGCAGGAATGCCGGGTCAAGGTTGTACTTCTCAAGGGTCGCAAACATGTACCCCCATTCGAGAGAATCGAACGCCCTCTCAATATCCATAATGAGGCAACCCGCTCTCGGCCAATCGTGGGCGGAGTAAGTCGCTATACGGAAAAACCGCCAAAGATTGAGGGAAGTATTGCGGGACGGGACGAAGCCATTCTGGTCCGGGTGCACAAGTGCAGGGACCACTTGCGCCAGCCTATCTGCCAGGAGCTTAGCAAGGACCTTATAGTCGGTGTTGAGCAGGGCGAGAGGTCGGTATGAGCCCATATCAGTTGGGTCTCTGTCAGGCTTAGGCAAGGATATAAGGTGAGCCTCGCATAGTAAAGGGGGAAGTCAATCTTCCTTTACAGCAGCGGTGTAGAGGGCTTGGAGCCGCGGCAGCAGTGACACTTGATATGCTTTATAAAATTCCGCCGGGAACCCATCCGGGCCCGGGGTCTTCCCTGTGGCTAGGGATACGATAGCCATCCTTATCTCTTCTGGCGAGATCTGCTCGCTCAGGAGCTCGTTTTGCACTGGCGATGCCTCTGGCAACCGGACTTGGCTCAAGAAGGATTGAGGAGCGTGCGGACCTTGCGGGCCTCGACTCTGATGCAGCCGAGTGTAGTGCTGCGTCAGAGCAGCGTGAATATCGCGCTGTGTATATACCAAACGTCCCGCATCATCTCGTAATGCTGCAATTGGCTTCCGAGTATGCTCTTGACGGATCAGCCAAGCCAGAAGGCGGTCTGCGCGATCAGCTGTGGAGTGCGTGCGGGCGGTATGTGCTGCGTAGTTGTGACAGCGGAGGCGCTCCAGTAGTACAGTGTGTTGCGCGTGCAATGCCTCTAGTTGCTGCCTGTCCCTGCCGCCACCCTCTCCCTCCGCTTCGTGCTGCAGAAGTTTCCTTTCAAGTGTACTCAGGGTAGAGGTTATTGTCTTTCGTATGTTCCACGATGCTCCCATGCAATGTCCCCGCAATGTAACTTTAAAGGCGTCCAATACAACTAATGCATCTCCTGCTGTGTCCTCATTAAGTTCAAAGAACTCAAGGAGCGCCGTGCCTAGAGAGGATCAGAATGGGGAGTCTTCTAGTGCCGCTGTTTGGAGTTTCCAGGTGGGGGCAGGGGGTCGCTCAGGTTCCCATGTGAGTTGGAGCAATTGGGGGTTATGGTCCGAATGTGTGCGGCCCAAGTAGTCAATACGGTGGATTAAAGGGAGTAGCACAGGTGAACTCACTATTCTGTCCAGGCGGACATGTAGCCCATGTGCTGCTGAGTAGTGCGAGTAAACTCGGGTGTCGGGGTGGTTAGCCCGCCAGAAGTCTAACAGCGCCCAGTGGGTAAGCCAGTCCCTGAGAGCCTGTGCATTAGACGCTGCTGTGGTCCGGGTAAGAGGTGGGAAGGAACTGTCTAGTTCTACGCTAAGCACCTCATTAAAATCCCCCCCTAGGAGCCAGGGGATCCCACTCCAGCCAGCTAGTATGTGTGAGAGATTGTCTAAGTAGGAAGATTGATTAACATTCGGGCGTAGATGGAGCCAAGGAGGACTGGTTGCCCATTTAGCCGCCCACTCACTAGCGTGTATCGCCCCTCTGGATCTACGAGAACCTTATCGCTTGCAAATGGGACTCCTGCTCTGACCCAGATGAGTGCACCCCGCGCATGCGCTGAGTAGCCAGTGCCATGAACCTGGCCCCTCCATCGTTGCCGCAAGCGCCCCAATTCCACATGAGTCATGGGCGTCTCTTGAAGCAGAGCTATGTCGACAGCTCTGCGCCGGAGATATGCATAAATTGAGTACCTGCGTGACGGGGTGTGCAGTCCGCGCACGTTCCATGTGACTATATTAACCTGTGTCATGCTTCCTGTGCATAGTGACCTGGCCTGCAGGAGGGGGATCACAGGCATTACATGCTTGAAGCTGCATAAGTGTACTCCAACTCAGTGTGTCTAACAATAGGGTATTAGTAGGAACTAAACTGTGCATAACTCAAAAGGGCGAAATCCGAGACGGTGTTCGTCCAAACTTTGATGCCCAACTGGGCTGAAACTGTGTCAAACTGGCTTATAGTGCAGCATGGGGTTTGCGGCACGGGTTGTTATCAAGGGTGATAAGGGTGTGGGCGGTGCATGTCTGTCCGCCTGCTGTACGGGTCCCTCTATGTCTGGTACATGTCATCCCAGTCCCAAGCCCTGGGATCTGCCCGTCTAGCACCTTAAACGTTCAGTGTGATGTGTACGGCCTGCGGGAAACGCATGCGTGTGAGGTGGGCGCAACTAGGGGCGGCGCGCCGCGCAGCAGCATAACAGAGAGAGGGAAATAAAAAAAAAGGGGGGGGAGGGAGGAGGAACAAGGACACCATCTGTAGTCCGCAGGAGCGCCACCATTGGTACGTGCGGGTGCAGATACTTCTCTGCGTTCTTCCCATCGCTTTCTAGGCTGAGAAGGACACTTCAGATGATGCCGTCAGCAGTCTGCGGGGTGACATCGGGCAGTGTCATCTCATCTGAGTCTTCCGGCATGGGGGTAGATGAGCCGCTGTCGGCCGCCG
This sequence comes from Calotriton arnoldi, assembly GCA_963921515.1. Classification (NCBI taxonomy): domain Eukaryota; kingdom Metazoa; phylum Chordata; class Amphibia; order Caudata; family Salamandridae; genus Calotriton; species Calotriton arnoldi. The sequence continues at coordinate 552,436 of CAWUFW010004328.1, forward strand.
ACCCGGAAGAGCTGACTTCACGACTTTCCCGGCGTGCCCGAGAGCCCAGCGTTGCGACTGCTTCCAACGTGCTGCGGCGCTCCTCCTCACTTTTTTCCAGCCGTGGCGCCACCGCCGCCAGGGGTCTGCTCCTCGATCTCCGTCGTTTCCCACGGCGCCGGCCCCTCTTGGTGCCCGGGTGGGCAACTTCCGTGTCTGTGGGGCGGGCTCCTGTCCACAGGCCTGTATCCTCTAACCAGTCCCACATTTCGTCCGGTGATTCGAAGAAGCGGGTGGTATCGTTCGCCACCACCCGCAATCTGGCTGGGAATAGCAGGGAGTATGGGAGCGCCAGTTCCCGCAGCTGGCGTTTCACAGCAGTGAAAGTGCTACGCCGCCTCTGTACCTGCGAAGTGTAGTCCGGGAATATCATGACCGAGTTGCCGTTGACCTTAAGTTCAGGGAGCCTATGTGTTTCACGTAGGACTGTGTCTCTATCCCTATAGTTCAACAACTTGAAAAGGAAGGGCCATGGTCGGGACCCCAGGGGGTCCTCTGGGCCGGCACGCGGTGGGCTCTCTCCACTACAAATTGTTGTGATAGTACTCCGGACGGTAGGACACCCCGCAGCCAGCTCTCAATGTACTGCTCTGGGGTCTGGCCCTCCACTCCCTCCGGAAGGCCCACCACACGAACATTGTTGCGGCGGGAGCGCCCTTCCGCGTCTTCGATTCGGTCCTCCAGGGCTTGCACACGATCCAGAACATCCTGCAAGGCCGCTGCGTGACTGTGAGTGACAAGCTTCAGGTCCGATATTGTCTGGGACTGCAATTGCACCTTCTCCGCCATCTTATGATGGTCTGCTTTTAAGAGAGTGAAATCTGACGCTACTTTGTCTATGCGCGCCTCAAGTGACGTACGCGTCTGTTCCAGCGCAGTCCCGATTCTTTCGACCGCCGCCAGTACCGAGTCCAATTTTGACGCTAATGCTGCGTTCAGAGTGTCACCAGATGCACCAGCGGCGGCGGTTTGTGGATACAGTGTGTTGGCGCGCGCTGCATTGTGTTGCGCGTTGTTGCGGAGACGGCCCATGGCTAGCTTTTGTGCAGAGAGCATTGGCTTGAAGTGCTGACCGGCAACGCCATGGCAGGCTTCAGGGTAGGGCACGGGCGCACAGTTGATTCGGGGAGCTGCGCGCGCCGCTGTGTGGGCGACAGGCAATGACTCAGCGTGGCGCAGCGTGGCGTGTGTCCCGCATGACGCGCAGTAGGCTCCAGAAGGCTCACACCGGTTTACTTTTTGGCTCCGGCCACCGCTGCTACTGTCGCCGCAAGGCAGAGAGATTGGGCCCCCTTCCAAGGGCCCCCAATGTCATCCCACTGAAACGGCGGGGTGTACTGTACGTAGGCATGCAATGGGCCCCCTGTTCAGTCTGCCACCTGGTGCGCGCCTCAGGCAGTAGGAACTTACAGATTAGCGTGCTCTGGAGTGGGGCGGCTCAGTTCTTACATCCTTGTTAGCAGCTGGCCAGCCATGCCAAGACAGCTTCTGGGTGATGTAGGCACAGAGGAGACGCCAGCCTCGGGTTGCCCCAGCAGGCACCGCGTTCAGATTACTTTGGGTTTACTTCTGCGGTTCCCTGCTCAACAGACCACATTAGCCCTGTCCCCGCAACAAAGTCCACGCGGGCCAGCACCTACTCCGCACCGCTGTGACAGTCTATACTGCTCCGGCATGCGCTCCGCATTGTCAGGCGCTCAGTGTGGCCCCTTCAGGGGAGGGCGGCCTGTACTGTCTCCTTCGCTGGTGCGCCAGGCCTGCCCACAGCGACACCGCCAATCCAGGCCGCTAAGGGGCAGGGCGCTATGCACTCCCGTGTGTAGGCTGCCTTCCCTGATGGATCAGGCCACAGCCACTGCAACCTCGGGGCCCCCGATCTGTGGCGACCTTGAAACTTTCCCCCAACCAGCTAGGCCTCACTCGCCTCCTACTTCAGCAGCAGCGTGATGCCTACCGTATCAGAGCGCTGGCAGGGACTCCCAGCGTGGCTCTTCAGGCAGGAGGCGGGCCGTCACAGCCCCAGGCAGGCCCGTTGTTCGTCACCAGTACCCTGCGCCGCCGTCTTCACTTCCGTGCCGGTATGCGGGCATCCCACACACCTGCCAGGGACATCAGCACCAGGCTTGGCCAGCCGCTGCTCCCCGGTCGCCAATCAGTCTCGCCCGGCATGCCCGCCGCCCCAGGAGGCCCAAGGGAATCACGCCGCCGCGGAGCCCTCAGCGGATCGGGTCCTGGTAGCCCGTCTCGTCGCAGGCACTCCTCCACTAGGCCAGCCGCAGGGCTCCGACTCGGCACATCTCAAGCCGGGATCTTTACTCCGCCACCATCAGAGCCCGGGCCATAGAACAGAAGCCCCGCTCCCGATTGCTGGCAGCAGTGACACAAATCCGTGGGGATCGCCACCGGATCAGGCGCGCGATCCGCAACTTCCACGTCCCGCCACGGGGCGCCACCACACTCCGCTGTCCGAGGCCCTCGCCAATCGCCTCCACAGGTAGGCCACAGATTGCTTCTCGCCGCTGTCGGGGCCCCCGCTTCAGGCACCGCACATTAAGGGGTCCCAACTGGTACCGGAGTCTGTCGGTAACACTTTTTCACCGCAGCCGTGAATGGATGGGAGAGATGTAGGATAAAAAACAGGATAACAGAGGGATTCAGCGAAGAGCTTCAGCAAGTCGCGTCCACCATGCTTGCTTGCTGGCCACGCCCCCTCCTGTACATGTCCTATTATAGTATGATTCCTTATATAGGCATGCTCTTTCACCTACATTGGTCCCAGCTAGTACACAACGAGCTCTGAGGGCTGAACGTTATCTATCCTGGTTTTGAATGCAGCAGGGTTCTTCCAAACACAGGCCCACACTGTACTCATTAATTATGCATGGCTCTCTAAGAATTCACCACCGGCATAATATGTATGTACAAAGTTCACCCCTGACGTCTTCCTCATGTCCAATACAAACCATACTGGGGACCGAGACTCTTCAGGGTATAAATATAGCACATCTTGCCCCGGGTAGGCAGAGGGAACCGAGACTTCCATGCTGACACACTGACCAGAGACGCTGAGGCTCCCGCATGCAGTCGCTCAAGCTGACAGTGGTCTGACACAACCCGGACGGGGTGTCCAACTCGAGACCAGGACGGGGTCCCACACTCTCTCTATTCAGGTATGGGGGTTCGACTAAATCCTAGGAGGATTCTTGGCTCTTAGCTTCTAAGACCTACACACATATGCTAGGTACACATAAGTACATCTAGGTAGGCTTCGTAGGAGTACGCACATTTTGCATAATGCTTTTATATTCATGTATGTATCCATGATTATCGCAATGTGGTAGAACTGTTCTATCCCTTTGCTTTTATCGTACTGCTGATAATATATCTTTGCTATTGCCTGCTGGTCTCTGCAGCACATATATTTTACACTAGAATAACAGCTGTTCAATAAATACTTATTGAAACGCCCGACTGTTTATTCTGTGTAACTCTCTGAGACAAACCGAATAAGTGAGCACGAGTGACTGAGCGAAAGGTAGTATATTGTTTCCACGGTTCTGAGGGATCAGGGTTGTCATGATCTAAGGTTGCCAGAAACTAATCTCTCCCCGATAAGAGGAGACACTAGTGGCACTGCGAGCTAGCTAATGCAAACCAGGCTAACATATACGGTGGGGGTGCACGGAGTCAGTCTGCCACCAAGCCTGCAGTATATGTTATCCAAACGCGCAGGTCCTGCAGGGGTACTATAGGAGCTACACGACACTTTTACAAGGTAAAATGGCACAATGCCACAAGCAATGAAAACTACAAAAGCAGCATGGCTGAGGCAGTGTTGTCAACTATGCAGTGATCCAAATGGCGGCTATCTATTCACATGCACCACTTCTGCTCTGTTAAATGTCCCATGCTTGGGGGAGCTGTCCATTGCCTTTGGGATCGGTCACCATTTATCACTTTACAACCACACAAGCAGTCACAGAGTGTCGATGTAAACATTGCTTTAAGGTCTGACACACTCAAGGATCACTGGTTATTACCCTTATTATGTTAATATTCATATAAGGGCTGAGCCAACAGCTCCTTTCAGTGATCAGTCTCTATATTCCAATGAGTGTATTTAACCCTAATTAGTATGATCCAAATGAATTCATTTAGCAAGCATTTTTACATAAATCATATACCATAAATAGCACTTCAAAAAAAGTCTCTTAAATACTGTTGAAAAATATGTATATCTCAAAAAGTGGTGCCTTGAAAATGTCTTTGGTTGTTGTCCTGACTATCACAAACAGGAGATAGTCAAGTATAATCAACCACTAGGCACCTAGGAAGACTGATATGAGATATCCCCAAACTACTTAAATCCACATGCTCCTTTTCCATACTTCCACCTCTCACTTGGTGTCACGGCATCTTTGTTGTGAGCAACCTCTTATGTTAAATTTTCTTGAAATTCTGTGATGGGAGCAAACTACCTTTTTGGTCTCTGTTTTGTTGTTCCAAAGAGTGCATTCCTGTCTCTCATTCATTTCAACTCGTGCATATGTGCTTAGTCTTTCTGGCAAGGTATTTTGAGTTTTATTAAATATGTATGCCGCTGACACCGACTTACCAGGCTATCAACATTTGATTCTAACAATATTGCTTGAAACTAAATCCCACCAAAGCTCTGATGAGTAAACAAACCTTGTGACTGAAGATCTCTGACCAGAGCCCTGGATGGGTGTCTGGTGCCACTGATTTGAGATACAGATTTGGACTCCTTGGAAGTCTCCCTAATACTTCAGGACACTGCAGTTGTCAGTAACTCTTGATGTCTAGCCAGGATCCTGGAAAAAGATTTTCCATTTCTTCTGTTCCCTCACTGGCCTTTGGCACAATCTTCTGATGCCTTTAATACACTTCTACTGTTTAAATGGGCCTTTGGTGTATCCTGCTCAAGAAACTACAGCGAGTCCAGAATGATGATGCTGTCTTGCACGCTATGGTCAACCTAAAGGAACACATCCTACATATGCAGGTTGCTTTCCTCTGGCAACTAGCAGAAAAGCAATCCCAGTTTAAGACGTGCAGCTCTGTGCAAAGAATGCCCTCCTTTTCTGATTCCCATACCTGAGTATTACACCCTGTCTCAGACCCTCAGACAAGACAAAACAAATATTTTTGTAGTCCTGCAAGTCTGCAGAGCAATATAGGCTAGTACAACATTCTCTGTCCTGGAAACTAAGTTGAAGAATCCATTCTTTTTGACTCTGCGGGTATTTAAAATTGTTTTTTCCAGTTATGTGACAATGGGTAGAGGTCTTAGTTTTGCTCTTCTTCTTGCACCAATAGTACATGCAGATGGAACTAGATTTAACTCTGATATGATAATACCAATGTACATTACAAGGTGTAGTGCATTATGAATAAGAGAAGGGTTTGATGGAGCTTTCATCTTAAAGTATTATTGAGTCAGAAATGTTTTTAAAAAAAGCGAGCTAGCTGTGTTGAATGTGTGGCAGTTCACAACACAGTGATACCCATCCAACGCTGCATGGTAGCTTAAAGGTGCTGTCCATATGGGAAAAACAAGAAAAATATAATCCAAAATTCACCTCATCAGGATTGATGGCCTACGACTGCATAGAAGTCAGTATTGCCTCTCCAGAAGAGTTATTTTAATCCTCTAGAGGCCCTCCATTCCATAGATATATCAATTCATCAGGTGCATCGGCCACACTTGGACAGCCATTACCCCTGGAGACTCTATATTGTACCTATGCACTCAGGGGTCAACCGCATGATACTTCAGCCACAATTTCCAGCATATTTGATGGGGTCGAGCTGCCTCAACCACCTGTTAGAGTGTCCAGGCAAAACAAAAGTCACACACATTTCAATAAGGTGTGCCACATGGGGGTGAGTAGCATTTAGAAGAATGGAGGAAAGTGAGCGTCTGTATATATTCAGGATTTACTGCAGTATGGACTTTATAGACTATTGCAGCCCTTTTTAGGAAGCCCATTGGTCTTTTAGGCTAATTTTTCTTCCAATAGCGCCTGACCTTTCAATACAGAGGTGCTCTTTGTATTTTGGCCCTCTGGTGAAATACAGGACAGGACTGCTTTTTGCTGGACTGAGCATACGCATTCAGAAACAAAAGGTCGACATTTATTTACATGGTAACTGCAATGATGGTGATTAAGCATGCATCACTATTTCTTTTTAAAAATCTTTAAGTTTAAAAAACGACTAAAGAGGGATGTGAACACCCACAATGAAAGGACCTCAACTAACAGGGGAGTTGTCGTAATCTAACAAAGAGTTGTCATAAAACCTCAAAATTAGGTAAATTGAGTTAATTTCCACTCCTAGAAATTGCATTTTGCATCAGGATTGACCGACAAATATGACGAAACGCTAATGCAAAATCTTAGTAAATATGGGCCTAAGTTTGGTTTACCCAAAATCTACATTTACGCTCGTAAAGATATTTACACATGCTTGATATTCCTCCATTGTGGTATAATATTAAACATCTGATAATTCTACTCCAAGTTGGGGAATAGGCATCCCAGGCAGTGATGGACTAGAATGTTTGTGACAACACACATCAAATTATATGTGAGTATTCACAAATTTACTTTGCTTCCAATCTCAGCCAGGAAATGTTTGAATATTTACTGTTTTCAAGGGCTGGAGTAAATCTCTTTCCATGTTGGAAAGGTCTGCGAGAAAAATTTGGGGACAAAAACAAGTACTGGCAAAGTCGATATATTCGTGTGTGCGAGATTTATTGGCTTTGTCAAAGTATTTTTTAGACATGCTGCTCAGAAGCACAAGCCTACTGTCCAGTAAGGGAGAGACTGGAGACATATGCACTTTTTGAGAGTGCATGTAAAAAAGTGGAAAATAGTACCTGCAGGAGCCTGTGGCCAGAGGAAAGACACTTGCCCCAGAAAGGAAGCTGTACTTGGTCCATGCTCCACAGCAGAGACAACACTGAAGCCCTGGGAGGAAACAGGAAGGTGAAGGAGACGCAAAGCAAAGAAGCAAGAATCAGAAGCAAAGAAACAAGAGTGACGTGAAAGCCAACCAATGGTAAGTAGTGGGCAGGCTCCAATCCTGTTTTTAAGGGCTTTTTATTAACAATAGATTTTGCTGACAGTGCATGCGCGATGTTCAGGCAAAACCTAAGAAGTGAGATTGCGTGCATGCATGGTATTTTCGCATGCACAATTGTGCACTATATACAACTGTGCATGAGGAAAGTCCTTTATGTGAATGAAGTGTTAATTCACAAACTTTTTCATGGAAACCTGCAGTTGTCTCAGGCTGCTTGGGAATACTCTTGGACACTTTTGTGAATTCCCATAATTTGGAATTCTGTCACTGGGTCAAGATTAACCTACTGGTGAAGAGGTTCCATTTTCTTTTTTTGTGACTTCGGCCCATATCTCATTTAGTCGTTCAAATAAAACTTTACGTTTATTTTGAAAATACTTTAATGACATCTCTTTTTCCTGTGTAGCACTCACCAACACTCAGCTCCACTGTAATGTACCGCACTGCTACGCGGCACGCTGCACATTTGTTGTGTACCGCTGAAACTGGTCCAATAACTTTCCAGAGAATTTTCCATCTTTTCTCTATCTGCAAGACTCCTGGAACATTACCAAATAAACCAGGTATAAAATGATATATAAACTAAAACCCATTTACTTGCTGAAAGCATTTCCAGCTTGCCAGCCCATGGGCAATAAAATAATCAAAGCATCAAGGAATCATAATACACAAGTTAAGAATTGACGTGCCCTCTGGAAAATGTGGGCTATACTTATGCATATTTTTACAATTTCAATGCAAATGCTTGCATTGAACGTGGGTCAGTCAGCAGCGTGTTGACTTTAAATCTAACACAGTATTTTTGAATAAATCTTTACTATTGTTAAATTAGGAATATTTGTTTGACCGATGCTAGCCACTAGTAGCATCATGTGAGCACGCGTGGTACATGACACAAATCAATGTATGCACAGCCTTCTGTTAAACAAATCGTAAAAAAAACATTATGTTGAGTGAAAAAGGGAGATAAACATCTGTACTTTCCGCACTAGCTTTGTCAGCAGTTTTGCCAGTATTGATCAGAGAATCCTAAGCTCTCTTTGGGGCAAATGGAGCTCTACGTATCATAAAACCAACCAGTAAAAGTCCAAGGGCTCATGTGATAAGGAGGCAGCTTATTCCCAATATTTTGCCACCTATCTTTATGATAGTGTGAGGTAGGTGTGCATGAGAGCCTTGGGCCCATCTGTTAGCAATGACCCTCGCTCTGTGTAAGAACCAGTATTGCTGGTGGTGTACGTCAGGCTTCCACCTACGGACATCAGCCTTAAAATAATTGTCAGTGACGCAACTAGTATACCGAGGACACACAAACCTGTGCCACCTTTGCTGTAGAATTGTGTGGTGTGTTGACGCCTTTCGTTTAGGATTTTGCTCAGATTGCATCTTGCAAGGAGCACAAGCGGCAAAAGGGGTCCCCAACCTTTTTTATACTGAGAGCTACTTATGTTCAATGAAACGCATTGGGAGCTACTAAAATAGACCTTCACAAGACGGGTGGTTGTTATTGCTCTGTTGAGTGACTGGATTTAGCAGAGTTTTACCTGATTAACAGGTTCAGATGTTGCCCCTATTAAGGAGCTTAATCTTAAATTATTTTTTAATTTTAGTGTCATCCAGTAATTTGATGCTGTGATTCTTCCCTCTAACTTTGTCACATGGAAAGTCATAGGATACGCATTTTTTTCAAATTACGTGCAATGTGTGTAGGTTCATGGACAGTATTGCCTGCATGCTTCAGTGTGTCACAAGATTAACTACCTGCCTGAGTTATGCATTCGCTGACCCAGGCATTTAAAATGTATTACTAGTGGTGCCCATTTTCTGTGGAAAAATGGCGCATTTAGCCGAAGGTGGCAACTGAGGTTAACGTAGCTCTAATCTGTATGGAATCAGAGTATATGGGACTGAGCTGAACTGCATGATTTATCAAAGTACTCAACGCAGTCCTCTAATAGTCCTGATCAAGCACGTTGAGGCTGTTACTCCTAGGATTTTGAGTATTTGCTCTATGTGCACCATCAGGTAAGCCATGGTTTAGAGGGGTCATCCTGTGAAGGATGTTACAGTGCATCTTAAAGCTCAAGTTGACATCATCAATCCAAACAATATTCCATAACTCCCTTTGTATGTCAATGTTATCGACGCTGGACTAGATAAAGAGAAATTATTATTTTTTCTCTACAGTGGATGGCCCCTTTAAGTCAAGAAATGTATGTTTTAGAAAGTTGCAAAAGACGTATTTTTCTGCATTCCTATACCTAGATTGTACTCATTCATTTTCTGTCTGCTGTTTGTAAGCGGGAGAAGATATAATCTTGTGGCTATGTAATTGGCTCTGGGACCAGGAAACTTGACTTCTAGTTCCACCTTCCCCGTTTACCAAAACAGTTTACGCATGAAGTAATGTATTTTTTTCCTCCTTGTGACTTAGGGGTAAATTTACTAATGTTTTGTTCAGGTGCTCACTAGGCGCATACTCAGGCAAAGCATTGCATCAATATATTTACCATTAAAAAGGTCCATGATTGCAGTGCAAAAATGCTCATTAGTGCGCAAGCTCTTGTGCAGGCCCTTCATAGAAAATCTAGGCCTTAGTTTGTTAACTTGACAAAATAATCAAATAAAGCTGGCTAAACAGCAGTGTGTAATATAAAGAGAAATGCACATTTTAAACTTATTCAAATGCACCAAAATGGCCCCTTGGTGTTTGTAGGTGCACAATCAAGTTCCATGAGACAAATTAGGTAGCTTTGGATGCAGACTTCTTGCATTTGCTCTGCTAACTATTGAGGGCCTCATTTATGAGGTTTTGCCATAGGGCAGCGCTGCAGCCCTTCCTGCTGCACTGCCCTACGGCAAAAGTAAAGGGCAGGGATACGCCGTATCTATCAGATACAGCGCATTTCTGTCATTTTCCCGTGTGCCAGCGCACAATGGGCTGCCGTGCGCCAACGCAGGCACCTTTGCACCATGGTGCAAAAGTACCTGTGTTGCAGGGATGATTATTTTTGTGCAGGAAGGGAAACCTTCCTGCACAAAAACAATCACAAGAGGCTTTTCAACACATAGAAAAAGGAAAAACAAGAAGAAATAAAGATATTTTTCCTCGTTGTGCCTCAGTTTTTGGCGCTGCCTCAGAGTTACGATCTATCGTAAATCTAGGGCAGTGTCAAAAAGCCATGGATGTTGCTGGGAACACCTATTGCATGCCCCCTTAATGCAGAAAACTGTTATTTACGAGGCCCTGAATATCTCCTGCGCTGCTTAATATTTTGTGACAAGGCGGGATTATGAACACTAAAGTTGTATTTCCGAAATTAGCACAGATGTCTTCTGCTTATGTCAATACACAGAATTTTGCAGAAGGCCTCTAAGTTTACACATGCCCGTGGGCTGCTGGTGTAATAAGCTGTCTCGGTCCACCTAATAATGACTTCATGTAAGCAATGAGCCCAGGTGGGTTGTTGTTTCCTGACCTGTTGCCTTCATCTCCTATTTTTTAAAGTAAAAGTGGCAATGAACTTTCTGATGCGGGTCAGCGGAAAAATGACAGCAGGCTTTCAAACGAGGAGCCTTTTTTGAACTCCCTGACAGTGACAGATGACTGCAATAATCCGATTTCACCATATGCCATAACAAGGTGTATGGTTAACTCACCACTTAACACCTGAAAATTGATACTTCTGAAAAAGAATAAAGTGCGGCTCTGTTAAGTTCCTTCCCATGGCTATCTGTCGTCTCCCACCGTTCCCCCATCCTCTCCGCAATTTCCTCTTCGTCTTCACAAACAGATCAGCCGATTGAGATAGACTTGGCGACTTTACTTTGCGGACACGAGCGCAAACAGATTCCTAAGTGTTTTGGGATTTTTGTGTCTGGGCTGGTGAAGAGCCCAGGGCCGCTCGGTGAAATGAGCTTTCACCCCGGGAAGGTAGTCAGCCTGCCCGGTCATGCCGTTTCTCTGCAGTTCTTTGGGAACCCTATTGTCTTTTGCAACCTGCGTGACCTGCCCTTTTGACTGGCTGGCACCTCGCCTGTGTGGGGTTGAGCTCACAAGGCCTTTTCTTTGAGGGGCTTTGGTAAACCTTTCTGTCAGGCCGTCGTATAGGCCTCATCACCACAGAGGGGAGCGGAGTCGAGGGTGGGCAATATTCCTTTCAACTCCTCTCACAAGCTCAAACACAGAGGAAGCCTTTGTCTGCGGGAGCATATTTCATTAAATAAAATGCGGGCTACAGAGCAGCGCTGTCAAGCAATTTTACAAACGTGACTGGATTCAACTTGACATGTGCCTTCGTCACCTTTTCAAAATGGCGGCTCCAGAAGTGGTAGTTTTGCAATTGTATTTACTTTATTCAGTATGTGACCGGCTTTAATAAAATTTCGAGCTAGTCACTTCTACAGATAATATCACCTTCAAAATCAGCAATTCCGTAAAGACAACAATGTGCTCTGGGCATTGAGCTCTCGGTTCAGTTGCCACATTTCTCTTCACAGTTGGCCATATGTGTAAATTGGCGCGTTCATGCTCGGCGAACTGCTGCACGGGGGCGGAACGGTCAAATATGTGCAAAGAAGATGCACTTAGCATAGACAAACATCAAAACGAATCAGAGGCGCAGAAATAAAGATGAAAGAGGTTCTAGAATGAGCAAGTTATTAGTTTATGTTTTTTTGCCTGGAGGGACAGGGTGAAACTGTAGCCACGGATTCTAGTGTCTAAAACACCTGGATTTATTGCTCGTCAAACGATTGAAATGATATGGATCTATATCCGTCCCCATTGTTTTCATGCTGCTGCTGGCATGCTGTGATTGAATGCTTCACGTTTGTGCAGAATACAAGCCTCTTCACTCAATGTGCCTCATTGTCGAGTTTTTTTTTGTTTCCCAACAAGGTTCTGCGCACCTAGCACTGTTCTTGTTAGGTGATAATTATTCTCTCTGTTATTATGACTCTTCGATCGAGGAATGTCAAGCATGTGAATAAGAAAGACTTTGCGTCTTTTAAACAGGTTTTCACGCGTGTAATCAGAGCTGGGGTTTGACTGTAGTGCATTCTGTGCCCATGAAAGGAGTCGCATTAAAGGCACTAGAAGGGAAGGCCTTCTCTTTGGCTGAAGAACTGGCAGAGGGAGGGCGCGATGGGAGACACCGCACAGTGCTCTGTTTGTGCACCTCCAGGCCTGATTAGCGGCAAGCTACTCCATGGGCGAGCGTTTAATGCAGACTTTGTGCCATTCCGTTCTCTGCCAGCCTCCAGGGACTGCCCGCAACAATGGGCTGCCAATTAGTGCGTATTGTGAAGGCGGGCTCTATGATGTGGATACCTGTCCTCTGGGAGTCCTGGGGGTCTGGGCCTGAAGCCAATCACTGGCTTCGCACTGACCACTTGGCGGACTTGGTAGGTCATCTGACTTCCTGCCATTGCTATTCCTCATAGGACTGCAATTCAGTAAACTACTATCTACGTTGCTTTTTCTCCCCTAAAGACTAAAGAATACGGTCAGATATTATGCTTTTTTAATGTGTGGTTTATCTCTAGGTGAAAAAAATGTGTTTGCATGTTTGGACACTTGAGCAAACACATTCCTCTTGCAGGGTGTTCTTGCAGGTTGATGCAAGGTGTATTTCTGAGCTCCTCTCATTAAAAAGATATATCTTGGGACAAAAATCTGTTTACTAGAAACAGCATATCAAACTAGGTGTTTTTTCCTTTGGTTCTCCCCAGAATAAGCATTTTTTCATCCTCCTGCAAAATTATTGATCAACATACTGCTTCCTAAAGAAGGTGAATGCAAAAAATTGTAGCCCCCAGGATCAATCAATGAGAGACTGGGTTGAGGAAAATATGAACCGATTCAAAAGACTTAAAAAACATATGAAATCTATTGTAGATTTCCTCCTACAATCTGTGTAGATTTCTGAGTTTTTGGGGATTCACAAAAAAACAATTCGTGGGCATTGAAATATTTATAAATTAATGCATCTGTACTCCTCACTCACTAAGCTTACTTCGATTGATTGCTCTGCACGGAAGACATCTGAAGGAATAAGTTGGTCCGATTTGTTCACTTTGACTAAAAAAATGGTTCATTCACAGGACAATGATTTTTTTCTGTAAGGAAACCATTTCCCTTACGTCCTTATGAAATTTAGGGTGTTCCCATTCTTTTTCCATCTTGAAAATCCACCTTCTTTTCTATACACATAGGAGTTTTACAAATAAAGTGAAAAGTGTAGGTGCAAAAAATTGAGCAAAAAAAGTGCAACCTGATGGTTTTAACTGTCCCTGACCGTTCTTAGAGGTAATATATAGTCCATCACTAGAGGGAGGGGTTTAAATAGTTAGATCTACATCCAGGCTTTAAAGACATGCACATATATACCATAGATAAATATTAACACCGCCAATTGGGTTACAATTTCAAACAAATACAGACACACATAGATAACAAATGATGAAACATAAATCTGTAAGAATACCACAGCAATTAGTTACAGTCAAATATTATGCTTTTAAACCCCACCATACCACAATGCGGCTAAATAAAAACCTAATACGGAATCAGGGAAATTACAGAGTCCACTAAATTGCAGTCCCTAAATACATATATTTATCATAGAATCCCCTATTAGAACACAGAGAGATTGGAAGGATCCCATCCTAATGACTAATACATTATGGGCCTGATTACGAGTGAAGGCATTAATTATTGTCCCTGATAAGTAATAATACCACAGAGTGCAATAAATAACATCTGTTACGAGTTCATGGGAAATAACATGCAGATTTCGGTGTTTTTCATGCACCAAAATACGCATGCTATGGTAAATACCATACGTTTTCCCCTGTTAAATTTCGGCAGGTTTGACCTGCTGAAATTTAACGAAGGTTCAGGTATTTAACGCATCCGGTAACTATCTGATGCGTTAAATACCTTCAAACTTGTAATTCCGACCCAAGCGTAAACAGGATTTACGCATGGGTCGGAATATTACGAACCACTCGTAATCAGGCCCTATGTGTCTAAAAGAACAAAGCAAATACATTAGGTGTCTGAAAGAACAAAGCAGCTATGTACAATACCTGCAAAAATACATGTAATGCTTCCTCTGTGTTAAGACCATAGGGTAACTTAGTATGTAAATGTAAAATGATATAACTTTCCATTGTTCTAAGGCTTCAATCCCTGTTGCCTCCACAGGACCATTTCTGTTCTCCATATAATCCAGTTTTAACAGCGAGGGTTCACTGGTTGAAAAAAATTACATTAAAAAAAGGATGTCATTTGCTGATCGCTAGTCAAGGGTTACCCCTTTCACAAAAAGTTTGTGAATAGGCCCTAAAGATCTTGAAGAATGCTTAGGAAATGGTCATTCTCTTGGAGTCCATTGTTGCTCCTTTGCATACATGCAAGGTGCAGTCGAAATTTACTCAGATTGTAGGCACCTGCTGCATTTCCTGTTTCAAAGAGATCAACTTTCTGAAGGGTACATTTCTTCACATGGACGCATCCCTCTGTATCTTTTGAGTCTGCAAGGAGGGGGAGGTTGAATGATTTTGGAGGGTGATCACATTGAAGGCCATGGAGATGGAACTCTGTATGGAGGGTGAGGAAGGTTTCATTTAGGAAGGTTTTGAGGGTGGGTGATTTCATTCAAGTTAGTGAGAAGCATTTTACTCGTTTGGAGGATGAAGGTGAGTCGAAGGAGGCTGCCTCCCTCCAAAAGAGGGTCAATTGTGGTAATTGCTTACAGGTCATTTCAATTATCTCCGAGTCTTTCTTCAATGCTCCTGTCATTAAGATCCGCCCACCGTTCTGTGTTGGGCATGTGTGTCATGCTTGAAGACTTGGATATGACAGAATTTGTGAGCGGGAAGAGGGGCCCTATATAGAGTGAGTCTCTCTTCTGTTTCATTTAGAAGAAAGGTGCGATGAAAGGTAATCTGTTAGAGGAGAGGTCTCCTCAAAAGTAAGGACTGGAGCAAGGAAGTAGATGATGAGGCAATAAGAGTTATGAGGACATGGATCAGGGTCCATGTTTTGGCTTTTGGTTTTTCAGATGGATCTAGAAGACAGTGGATTGGGACCATAATTCCTCTCGTTCTAGTTATACCAGCCCTTACATTTTCTTGCACTGACCACTCCGTCCTGCTTCTGGTATGCAGCAGTGCATTAGCACAGAGAAGGGCACTGTTGAGTGAGGGAAAGCAGTGGAAGGAGACAGAAGGGTGACTGTGTGACCCTGAGCTCACACGAGACACAGGTTGTTTTAGGGGAGAGAGAAAGAAAGAGATTGAAAGATATAGAGAGGAGGAGAAAGACAGCATGTCTCTGTATTTTTGCTCTCACCTCAACGCCATACCAATTGCAGAACGTGCGCTATAAAATGTCCCTAACCTAACATAAATTCACAAATGAAGAGAAATGGCTACCAATGGGCGAGATTATTCTAATTTAGCACCATGTAATGTATTTCTGTCAAAAGCTCACAGGACAGCACATTGGGTATTACGCGGACAAAATCATTGACGTCACTGACATCACATCTGCCAGTAAAAATTACATTCTTCACAGCATTATCAAAATCATCACATATGGAATTGCCCATGACCTCTCCATCCATTACCTAAGAAATGAAATCTCTATAAACTACTGATTTTCCAAGGCTTATTTAGAGCAGTGTGCTTTGTTTTTTTTAATAAATCAACGAAGTGAGTGATCAGCCTCAAGGAAAGGGAACGCTGTTGTCATGGTGTTATGTATTCAGCACTAAGATTTCGGGAGTTCTATCCAGCTTAGAGAAGATGGGATAGACCTCTGTGGAGGGAGACTCCAGATGGGATACGTCTATGTGACAGCGAATCTAGATGGGATAGACCTCTAAGATGGAAGATTCCAGGTGGGATAGGCATTGGTGACCGGAAACTCTAGATGGGACAGGCCTCTGGGGAGGAAGACTGTAGGTGGGATATGTCTATGTGATGGTGAATTCAGATGGGATAGACCTCTAAGACGGGAGAGTGCAGGGAGGATAGGCATTGGTGACCGGAAACTCTCAATGGGACAGGCCACTGTGATGGGAGACACCAGAAGGGCTAAGCCTCTGAGATGGGAAACCAAATTGCTTTAGTGCTTGCTTCACTCTAAAATGCCTCTGACCAGTTAAACACTGTAAATATGCTCATTGGATGTTTATAAACCTTGAGTGAATGTCCTACGTCTCTAGTAGAGTTGTGCGAAGCTTTAATTACCAGGACGAGTCAAATGCACATCCTGATTATTTGTGTACCAATAGTTTCCAGGCCTTTCTGCTTTCATCTGGCCTTAGCAGTGTAATGTGTGAAAGCCCACATGTAAAAAAATCTTCACAGAGAAAGGGTAGTAATCGTAGTACTTTACAGAAATACAGAAAGTTTGCAATAAAAAAAATCTACTTGCACACCCTTTGTCTTAAGTTCAATTGTCAAATGGAAAATGCTGGTGATCTAATGGTGTAATTTGCATGTGGAGAATTGCAGTGCGTGCTCATTCAGCCATGGGTGCAGAGACGAAGGCCTGCGCTGACTCTGGAAAGCAGAAACCACAGACAATGGTGTAGATCATATCACGAGTGAAACTTGTTCCAGGAGAAGGAGCACAGCAGCCCAAACTGAAAGAACATGTCTCCTCTGAATGGAACACCAGTAACACTTAGAGAAAAAGTGGTGGGTGGAAATTCATTGGGTCAGTAGTTGGTCCCTGTTGGACTTGGCCCTTTTTGCAGGGTCATCCCTGAACTTTTTGCCTCCCTCCTAGTCTTTTTTCTGACATGGTGTTGGTGGTTTTAGGACTCTGGGCACTTTAGCACTGCTGTTCAGTGTAAAGTGCGTGTGCTCTCTGTGGTAAATATGGTAAGATTGGTCTACACCTGTTTGGCTTATTTAATTTTCCTGTCAGTCCCTTGTAAAGTGGTATCTCATATACCCGGGGCTGGTAAATTAAATGCTACTGGTGGGCTTGCAGCGCTGGTTGCGCCACCCACCAAAGTAGCCTTGCAAACCTGTCTCAGGCCTCTGCCATTGCAGGGCCTGTGCGCGCAGTGTTACTGCCGCTGTGACGTGGCACCTAAAGTGTGTGCCATGTCTGTGACCCCCCTTTTACTACCTGTCAGTCACCCCTAAGGTGGGCCATAGCTAGCCCTATGGGCAGGGTGCATTGTAGGTAAAAGGTAGGACATGTACCTTAAGTGTGTGACATGTCCTGGTAGTGACAAACAGCCATTTGGGTTTCTCACTGCTGTGAGGCTGCCCTCCCATAGGAATGCATTGGGGATTCCCTGATAAGTGTTTCAGTGGTAATTCCTGATATGAGAGGAGCAGCGTGGTCAAGTTTGGTATATTTGGAATAGTGATAATAAATGCTACGCAATGGTGTGCGCAAATTTATTATAACTATTTTAGAAATGCCACTTTTAGAAGTTGGCATTTCTGTGTGCTATGTGTCTGTCTGCCTGATGTGGATTGCATGTCTGGCTTTGGAGTGACAGGGGCTGGTGAGGTGTGTGTGGCTCCAGGAGGGGCAGGGTGAGTCAGCGCTAGGCTGAATAGGGCATCTGCATTTGGAGTAGTGGGAGGAGTAATCCCCTGACCCTGAATAGGTTGTGCCTGCCTGAGTGAACGCTGGCTCCGCCCCCCTGTGGTGGTCAGATGACCGAGCCCCCACCTGACAATAGGTAAGAGGAGCCCTGTACACAGAGTGCTCCAAAAAAAAACAGAACCAGTCTAGGCTGGTTCCCCCAAGCCCTGTGCCAGGGCAGACAAAGCAAATATGGTGTATAAATATTGGGGCTGTGACCCCATGAAAATGTTGTGCTTTTGTGCTTCCAGAGGACTGCTGCTGCTGGGCCCCAGGAGGAACCGCCACGAGGGACTGCCTCCCTGCTGGAGGGCCCTGTGAGCTGGCCTGCCTGGGCCCAGCCTTGTGCCCCCAGAACACTCTGCTTGCTGGAGCTGTGGCTCTTAGCGCCTCGTGAGCGCTATCTTTTAAATTACCAGCCCAAGGAGAGTGCTGGGGCTTCGCAGCGCTGAGCTGCAACCTATTTAGAGGGTATACCGACGTGGGGATTCCCCCACATTTTGCCGATCGGAGCGGGTGCCCACCCCGCATTGCCGTTTTTGGGGCGGGTGCCCACCCCGCTTGTGTGCTTATTTAGAATGGCGGGAGCCCACCCCCCACTTGTCTTTACTTGAAACGGGAGCCTACCCCGCATTGCCGCAGAGATCGGAGGGAGATCACAGCCAGACCCGGAAGCCAGGCGACCGTGCCTGGTTGGGGGCTTGACCGGGCAAAGAGAAGAGGACGTCCCGCACGCCGAAGGGGGCCGTCCGGAGCCTCGCGGGCTCCACGCCGAAGTCCCGTGCCCCAGGAGAGGGACCGGGTGAAGGAAAGAGAAGGAGGAGGCATTGGAGCCTCGCGGGCTCCACTTGCTGCATGACCCGCCTTACCCCGACTGGCAGAGGGGGAGGCAGGCCGCTGCGACCGCAACAGAGAAGGAAGCTGCACCAGGAGAGCCCGGTGAGTGGGGCCCCTTTTGAGGTGCATTGTCGGTGCCTTCCTGCTGGCGCCAGTGAGCGCGGCTGAGTCCCGGTGAGTGGGGGCTAAGGGGAGTAGTGTTGGAGCTCCCAGAGTTGTTGCCCAGCCACAGCTGCGCCGCCAGGGTGCGGGCAGCCACAACGAAGGGGCAGTGTTGTAGGAGTCCCCGAGTGGGGCTCCAGAGGCACCACAGGCGCCAGTGCTCATGTTGGCTTGCCACAGCTGCACCGCGAGTGAGAGCGGGCAGCTGCAACGTTTGGGCAAGTATCTTAGGAGTCCCGGAGTGGGGCTCCCATGGCACGTGTAGTGCCAGTGCCATTTTCCTTTGGGGGCCTTTTGTTTTCCCTGAGAAAGGAGTGAGATACACTCCCCCGGTCCCTGCGCATTGCGCACTTGGCTTTTGCTGCTTTTGTATCTATGCCTCTGCTGGTTATGCAGGATATGTTTTATGCCTAAGGTGATATAATGCTGAGGTCATTATTATACCCGTAGTTACTGGTTGCGTTATTTACTACTTGATACTAGTGCTTTCAAAAAGGTTCTGACAGTGGCCCGATTGGCCCTGTCATGTGTATATAATCCCCTGTAAATATTGCCCAGTGCCAGTTGGCACAGTGTACATTGTGTGATTATGATCTAATGTGTTTTGGATAATACAAAGGCTATTTTTATATAACCTTGTGTGGAGTTTCTTTTGTAGTGTGCCTAGTGTGTTGCTGCTGTGTGTGTGTGTTGCACAAATGCTTTACACATTGCCTCTGGAATAAGCCTGACTGCTCGTGCCAAGCTACCAAGGGGCAGGGGTTATCTTCAGCGTGTAACTCCCTTGCCCTGACTAGAGTGGTGGTTTCTGCCTGGCTTAGGCGCATGCCCTAGCCAACCAGAAATCTCCTTTCTAACATTGGTTGTCAGAGGTGAGGATAGGACTTGCGTTTGCGCAATACCACAGCGACAACTGGTTGCACTACAAACTCTGCATTTAGAGAATCACATGTTTGGGGATTATTTTTCCTGAGTTTTTTTTCTCCTTAAAAGTGTCATTTTGGAATTGTTTATTCCTGCTTCAGCTCTTGCACCTAGGTCTCCCGTGTTGCACCTGTGTATTTGGTGCCTTGCCAAAATGGAATCTGCCTTTATTATAACTGATCTGTGCAGATACAGTATGTTGGAGTTAAAGGGGTTCTGTGAGGAGAGGGACATAGCAGTGCTGGATGAGTGGGACACCCAGCTAGACCTCCAGGAAACCCAACTCCGGTGGCAACAGAAAATATGGGCATTGGAGGACCAGGAGAGGGAGGGTTCCCAGTCCGCATACCAAGAGGGTAGTGGGTCTGAGGGTAACCCTGAAGAGCCTGAAGAGGAGGAAGAAGATGACAGGACACGGACGCCAGTAGAGAGTGAGGACCCCATAGATAGGGAGTTCCTTGCTGGGTCCAGTGCCGGGGGCAGTGCCCCATCCCTTTTCCTGTCCCCAGAGGAGTTGGTAGATAGGAGGGAAGAAAGGGAGCATGAGCTGGCTTTACAGAAGCTCCAGAAGGAGAGCTATGAGAATGTGGAGGCTCAGAAATTGGAGTTGGAGAATAGGAAGTTAGCCTTAGAGGAGAAAAAGGCATTATTGGCTCAGGAGTTGAGTCTCAAGGCGTTAGGCCTTGAAGAGCAAAAGCTAGAGACTGAGAGGGTCCTAGCGCAGGAGAGGATGGCGGAGGCTGAGAGGGCCTTCACCAGGGAGAAACTAGCTCTGGAGGGTAGATTATCCCCTGAGTGTAGTTTTAGTTGTCTGGACTCACCAGTGAGGGTGGGGTCCAGTGGTGGCAGCAATATGGAGTCCAGTGCAGGAAGTCCCACTCCCAGTACCCAGAGTATGGTACCTGGTTCCCAGGAAGAGGGGTACAGGTTGAGGTTCAGGGGCAGTAGAAAACTGTCTCACCAGTCTTGGGGGGAGTTTGTGGATGAATGTTGTGATGCACTGGAGGATTGGGTGATGGTTAGCACGGCAAATGATTTTGAAGGGCTGTTCAATCTGGTTATCAGAGAGCACATGTTCAGTAATTGTTTTCCGGGGTTGCGCCAACACCTGTTCGAGTGTGAGTTCTCTGATCCCAGGGAACTTGCACGGGAGGCAGACCTCTGGGTGGTTGCCAGAGAGTCTGGAGAGGCATTGGGGAGTGACCCTAAGAGGGGTGGCTCAGGTATCTTCCAACCCAGAGTGGTGGGAGAGGTTCAGAGTAGCCCAGCTAGGTCCTGTGGTAGTGGGGAGGTTGTAGGGCCTCACGTCCTGTCTCCTAGGAGAAGGAGTGAGACTGGGATGTGTCCCGATAGTGCCCAACCTCAGTCTCACGGCCTGGATGGTTCCTTAAGGGAACACCAGGTCGGGAACCTAGTCTGTCCTGATGGGCCATCCGTTGAGGGGGATCTCCTAGTGTCAGGTGAACTGGGAGTGTCTGTAAGCAGACCTCCATCAGTTCTGGTGTCTGGCAGTGCCACTCCTAAGTGGAGGGTGCAGAAGTCCAGATTGAGGGGTGAGAGGGGGAGAGAGTCCCTAGTGGAAGAACCAGTGGGTCAGGGGCCAGCCAGAAGGGCTGAGTCTCCTAGAAGTGACCATGGTGTCACAACTTCTGTCATGAGTGGTCTTCACGCACTGTCAGATGGACAGGGGTCGGGAGACCTGCGCCACACAGACTGTCACACAATGCATGAGTTATGTGTTACCCTCGGGGGGGCATGTGTGCTCCCTAGGAAGTCCTGGTGCGCCAGGCAAGTGTTCAACCACAGGGTTTAGTCCCTGGGTTGGGGGGCCAGGTTCAGGTTATGCCTGACCTGGAGGGAAGGACAACTGTAATCAGTGTCCCTACCGTTTTGGCTTCTGGGGGTACCACTCCAGTTGGGAGGGTGCAGAACTCTGGAAGGGGATGCAGAGGGAGGGAGTCCTCGCCTCTGACCCCGGTGCAACCTGAGGGTTTAGATCCCAGGTTGGTAGATCAGTTGCAGGGTCAAGGCCCTGAACTGGTGGAAGAATTGTGTAGGAGGTCTGGTTCCAGCGTCCTGACAGTTTTTGGTTCTGGTGGTGCCTCTCCAAGGAGGAGAGTGCGGAACCTCAGAAGGAGAGGTAAGGGGAGGAGAGCCTCGCCTGAGACCTCTGGTCAGCCTGAGGGTGCGGACCCTAGGTTGGAGGATCAGTGTCAGTTTGGAACTGCACTGATGAGAGGAAGAGTGGAGAATGGTTACTATGTGCCAGGGGTTACTGCCCCCCACTCTGTGGATTGGCGAGGACCAGAGACATCTGGATGGCCTAGGGCCTGGTCCTGGCCGTGGACAGCGAGGGAGTACCAGTGGGGTAGCCTAGTTGGTCCTGGGAGCTTTGACAGAGGGAACCACATGGGTTCAGAGTGGCATAGAACTGGAAGGTGTCCCTGCAGTTGCGGGCCCTCGTCCGTGTTCTATCGCCCAAAGCAGGGAAGCCCATCAAGGTGGTGATTGGTCTACCCTGCGTTCTGGCTGGAAGGGGGTTGTGTTGGGCTTGGCCCTTTTTGCAGGGTCATCCCTGAACTTTTTGCCTCCCTCCTAGCCTTTTTTCTGACATGGTGTTGGTGGTTTTAGGACTCTGGGCACTTTAGCACTGCTGTTCAGTGTAAAGTGCGTGTGCTCTCTGTGGTAAATATGGTAAGATTGGTCTACACCTGTTTGGTTTATTTAATTTTCCTGTCAGTCCCTTGTAAAGTGGTATCTCATATACCCGGGGCTGGTAAATTAAATGCTACTGGTGGGCTTGCAGCGCTGGTTGCGCCACCCACCAAAGTAGCCTTGCAAACCTGTCTCAGGCCTCTGCCATTGCAGGGCCTGTGCGCGCAGTGTTACTGCCGCTGTGACGTGGCACCTAAAGTGTGTGCCATGTCTGTGACCCCCCTTTTACTACCTGTCAGTCACCCCTAAGGTAGGCCCTAGCTAGCCCTATGGGCAGGGTGCATTGTATGTAAAAGGTAGGACATGTACCTTAAGTGTGTGACATGTCCTGGTAGTGACAAACAGCCATTTTGGTTTCTCACTACTGTGAGGCTGCCCTCCCATAGGAATGCATTGGGGATGCCCTGATAAGTGTTTCAGTGGTAATTCCTGATATGAGAGGAGCAGCGTGGTCAAGTTTGGTATATTTGGAATAGTGATAATAAATGCTACGCAATGGTGTGCGCAGATTTATTATAACTATTTTAGAAATGCCACTTTTAGAAGTTGGCATTTCTGTGTGCTATGTGTCTGCCTGCCTGATGTGGATTGCATGTCTGGCTTTGGAGTGACAGGGGCTGGTGAGGTGTGTGTGGCTCCAGGAGGGGCAGGGTGAGTCAGCGCTAGGCTGCATAGGGCATCTGCATTTGGAGTAGTGGGAGGAGTCGTCCCCTGACCCTGAATAGGTTGTGCCTGCCTGAGTGAATGCTGGCTCCACCCCCCTGTGGTGGTCTGATGACCGAGCCCCCACCTGACAATAGGGAAGAGGAGCCCTGTACACAGAGTGCTCCAAAAAAAAACAGAACCAGTCTAGGCTGGTTCCCCCAAGCCCTGTGCCAGGGCAGAGAAAGCAAATATGGTGTATAAATATTGGGGCTGTGACCCCATGAAAATGTTGTGCTTTTGTGCTTCCAGAGGACTGCTGCTGTCGCTGGGCCCCAGGAGGAATCGCCACGAGGGACTGCCTGCCTGCTGGAGGGCCCTGTGAGCTGGCCTGCCTGGGCCCAGCCTTGTGCCCCCAGAACACTCTGCTTGCTGGAGCTGTGGCTCTTAGCGCCTCGTGAGCGCTATCTTTTAAATTACCAGCCCAAGGACAGTGCTGGGGCTTCGCAGCGCGTAGCTGCAACCTATTTAGAGGGAATCCCGACGTGGGGATTCCCCCACATTTTGCCGATCGGAGCGGGTGCCCACCCCGCATTGCCGCTTTTGTGGCGGGTGCCCACCCCGCTTGTGTGCTTATTTAGAATGGCGGGAGCCCACCCCGCACTTGTCCTTACTTGAAACGGGAGCCTACCCCGCATTGCCGCCGAGATCGGAGGGAGATCACTGCCGCGGCCTGACTCGGAAGCCAGGCGGCCGTGCCTGGTTGGGGGCGTGACCGGGTGAAGGGAAGAGGACATTCCGCACACCGAAGGGGGCCGTCCGGAGCCTCGCGGGCTCCACGCCGAAGTCCCGTGCCCAAGGAGAGGGACCGGGTGAAGGAAAGAGAAGGAGGAGGCGTCGGAGCCTCGCAGGCTCCACTTGCTGCATGACCCTCCTTCCCCCGCCAGGCAGAGGGGAAGGCAGGCCGCCGCGACCGCAGCAGAGAAGGAAGCTGCACCAGAAGAGCCCAGTGAGTGGGGCCCCTTTCGAGGCGCATTGTCGGTGCCTTCCCGCTGGCGCCAGTGAGCGCGGCTGAGTCCCGGTGAGTGGGGGCTAAGGGGAGCAGTGCTGGAGCTCCCAGAGTTGTTGCCCAGCCACAACTAAGGGGCAGTGTTGTAGGAGTCCCCGAGTGGGGCTCCAGAGGCACCACATGGGCCAGTGCTCATGTTGGCTCGCCACAGCTGCACCGCGAGAGAGAGCGGGCAGCTGCAACGTTTGGGCAAAGTATTTTAGGAGTCCCGGAGTGGGGCTCCCAGGGCACGTGTAGTGCCAGTGCCATTTTCCTTTGGGGGCCTTTTGTTTTCCCTGAGAAAGGAGTGAGATACATTGCGCATTTGGCTTTTGCTGCTTTTGCAGCCCCAGGGCTACTTGAAAGGCCCTACCTTACGCCCTGACTTTCTGGACATAGGGCATTAGAGCCCCAGTGAAAGGCCAGTTGGCCTGGGGTCATTTCAGTGTTTAGGCCAAATGGCCTATTGTGGTTTATGATAATGTGATGCAGACATGAGGCATTTATGTTGCTAATGCGAAGGTGTTTATGCCTAATATGATGATCTAATGTGATTTATGCCTAATATGGTGATCTAATGTGATTTATGCATAATGTATCTATGCCTCTGCTGGTTATGCAGGATATGCTTTATGCCTAAGGTGATATAATGCTGAGGTCATTATTATACCAGTAGTTACTGGTTGCGTTATTTACTACTTGATACTAGTGCTTTCAAAAAGGTTCTGACAGTGGCCCGATTGGCCCTGTCATGTATATATAATCCCCTGAAAATATTGCCCAGTGCCAGTTGGCACAGTGTACATTGTGTGATTATGATCTAATGTGTTTTGGATAAACAAAGGCTATTTTTATATAACCTTGTGTGGAGTTTCTTTTGTAGTGTGCATAGTGTGTTGCTGCTGTGTGTGTGTGTTGCGCAAACGCTTTACACATTGCCTCTGGGATAAGCTTGACTGCTCGTGCCAAGCTACCAAGGGGGTGAGCAGGGGTTATCTTCAGCATGTAACTCCCTTGCCCTGACTAGAGTGGTGGTTTCTGCCTGGCTTAGGCGCATGCCCTAGCCAACCAGAAATCCCATTTCTAACAGTCCCCAACTTATATGATTTATGTTGAGCGACCTAGATTAATACAAGCATTTACACCACTTTTTACCGTATTTGGTGTCTGTGATTGAAATGTTTGTGCTCCTTTCCCAAGATGGCTTGGTCTAGTTCTTGCCATGCTGTTATCTGCTGTTTGGGTGTGTCAAAAACGAATTTGCATATCGTAGGTGCCCTTCTCTGTTGGCTCAGATGAGCTGAACATGATGGAATGGAATAATACCCATTGGAATTAGCTGTAGGTAGGAAGTCGAATTTCCATCCATCGTTCTTTTGTTGTCAAAGTCACTAGGAGTACCTGTCATGGAAGAACTCCTGCCCAATAGTTCATCTCACTGTATAGATTGATAGGTTGGGTAGGACAGAAGCCTAGTGAGTCAATTCCCTTTGACAACTACAGGGGTGTTGAAGGGCAGCATAGGTGGACTTCTAATTCCATAACCTCTGACTAGGGAGTTTGTAGTGACAAGGAGAATCCTTTGCAGATTACTGCAGGAGAGCTCGTTTTCTGTGAGTCAAGAGAAGCATTTTTACTAGATTCAAGAACATGTGAGAAAAGGGATATTTAGTTGGGTCTGTGGTCTATTGTGCAGCATGGAGCCTTTACAGATTTTTTTTAGATGAAACTCGGAGATAATGGCAGAGAAATAACTCTTATGTTTTTTCTGGCCCTTGTCTACTTAATAAGTTTACAATTAGTTGCTGGCCAATTTTTAATGTGGTCAACCCAGAACATATGCGTTGTTATAAAGAGGCCATGTGCTTGAACCTACCGAGTTTGCAGTTTCTATGTGAGAAACGTTTCCATGTGTGCTGTTTGAAGGCTGCATGAAGGCTGCATGGTAATACTGTGGGACTGATTCACAATAACACATGCAAACAATGCTATGTCTTATGTCCAGCTACGTGGAGAATGTTTGTGGTATTTAGGAGCATGTATGAGCTACAAATGTTGAAAACTACATGTCATGATGTACACACACATATATGTGTAGTATTAATGTACAGTGCACACATTTGTCTATTTTTGTATTCTGATTTATGCATATTTAGACATAATTTACTATGTCCCTACATAAAATAAGGAATGATTTGGAATGCAGTATTCTTTTCAAAAACGAAATTTTCCTTTACTGCAGTCGAAGGAAGTGTACACACCCATGCTTCCTGCATACACTATGAGAATTCTGCACACTCTGTTGACCTTTCAAGTAAATTCTGGTGACCTTACACCTGGACAAGTCAAATTAAAGTTGGGTGTGTAGATAAATGCAGGACATAGCAGCTCATCCCCCCCTCCTCTGGGCCAAAATCATAAGGAGGGGGCACCATTAAGTTGGGCAGGCAGAGGTGGCCTCCTCATCTCTCGAAGTACAATGTAGTGCATATGCTGTGTTTCTCGTGTAGTGTGGGTTTTTCCCTCAGCGCATTTGATGGCAACAGGGGGTGCTGGAAGTGCACCATCAGTGGTGCATCGGTTGTGGCCCAGGGCCCTCTGAGGAGGCGATAAAGCACCAGGTGTTTGGGGGTTCAGTCCTGCCCTTCAGAAACCTCCCAGACCTGATGCAAACCACTGTGATTGCCACAACGCCTTAGATTACATGGAGGGGTACCATACAGCACAACCTCTCCCTTTGTTTATTTTTGATGACCTCAGTCCTCTGTGTTATTTTTAATTTGCAAGGGTTTGCTGATTGGCGTTGGACAGGGCACAGACCAACCTCAACCAGTTTACCCCTCATTCTTTGAGGATAATAGAAGCAACTGCAGGTGTCATAATGGGACATTAAGATGACTGGTAGGTGGGAGAGGGATTACAAGAGGTACACACATCCCAGTTTGGTGTGAAATCCTTGTTTTCCACTCTTGACCATTTTCTGACATCTCTTCTACCTAGAAGTCCTGCAATTCCGGGAAGGTTGTCCCACCTGGGGCACGTTGACTACAGCCTGGCTTGCTGCCCCCAAAGTAGCGTGATCGTTGGGACAGGGCTAGCGGCTGGGGCCCTTGGATGCTGTTTGGACGTATTTTCGAACTAACCAACCAGTCGAGATCATAATGCTGTGCTATGTAATATCATTATGTTATGTCCATATTCTTTGCACTCACTTCCTGCTGATACTCTTTGTGCTCGCTTCCCGTCAATAATGGCAAGTTATATCTACACTCTTAGTTTAAATTGCACATCTTTCGTACACACCATTGTACCGTTTTATTTTTGTATTTAGACTCATGTATCTGTTTCGTATCTTATATGTAATCCATGTACTATGAAGTCCTTATGTAATATACTTGGTTCTATTGTAAAGCGCTCTGACACCTTCGGGTTAAGTACACGCTAAATAAAAATGCATAAATAGATAAATCAATTCAGACAGTTTAGTATGCGAGATACAATAATTAGATATTTGGATCATGAGGGCCATGCTCAAGGATGTGATAATTTTTCAATTTGGGGATATTCACATTGCAGGTTCCTCTAGAAAGGATGATATTAATCTGGATTTTGTATTAAAATAAGGTAGGGTTCTACGAAAGCTTTATTCCTCAGCTGTGGTCGCATGGTTGGCCATGCTCCCAAGAAAGTGTTGAGCAAATTAGTTTGCCCCAGGACTCTTAGTGTACTGGTTAGAAGGCTTAATGCTTGCTTCACTGCCTTACTAGCTGGTCTTCAAAAAGTGAAATTCATCATTATAAAGTGAAACACAAAAAATTGAGGTGGCAGCCTTCCTCCATCGCAAGTTCATACATATTCTGAAAACCTCTCTCAAACTTCCCAAAAAATGTCTTCGCAAAGACCAGGTCCCCTATCCACAATTTTTTTTTAATGAGTATTTGTGTCTTAAACTAGTCTTAGATACAAAACACACCTACGAAGCATTTTCTGAGCGTAATTTCGCTGAGTAACATTTGCTGTTACTCATGGAAACCGTGATTATGAGTGTTTTACTCCAGAAAAATTCATAAGAAAGTCCCACCTGAGACTGAGTAAGGCACACTTACTCATAGAAAATCCTTCTAGAACAGCCCCTGAGAGTCCTGTTGTTAAAACATAGACCCACGAAATCAGAACAGGATAAAATAAATCTATATGCCTTGCCATGGAGGAAATAGTCTAGACCTCCCTGATAAAAATAACAAACCAAGAAACTGCTGAAGAGGCCGAGATGTGGTTGCTGGCAGCTGAAGAGAAGGAGGTGCTGAGGATTTGCCCTAGGGGAAGTTCTTGGAAATTGGTTTGGTAAGTAAAGAAAAACAATAACGATCACTATCATACTAGAAGTTAAACAAATATGATTACTTGTGTTTTGTAGGGTGGGGTTTGGAATGTTGAAGCTTTTGAGCAAATAATATGAGGATGAAGCTATGTGCAAGCTAGCAGTGTGATCACTGAGCGACAAGACGTTTGCAGACTTTTGTTTTTTGTTGGTGTTTTTACTGGTCGGTTGCATCAGTGTTGAAACTGATTTACTGAAAGATCCGTATTTGACTAAAGGTTGCCTCATTGTAATTTCACAACTGCACAGCCAGACAAAAAAAGAGCTAGCATGTGGAATCTTCAAAAGACCTCGCAGAACATGTTGTCTTCGAGGAGGTCCTGAATGTCAAGAGCCCGCTATTGGAAAGATGGTTCCCATATGCAGGAATAGGAAAAAAACTATTTGAAGATCGGTAATGCGCCCTAATTACGGAAGGGCTAGTTAATTGACCAATGTATTCCTAGATATATTCGTCTGCCTTGTTAATTTAATTGTCTTGTTCATGAAAAAGAAAGTAATTGCACGTCATTGTGCAACAGGAAATATTTATAGAAACTACTAAAAGTCCAATAAAATGAGATCCCTGTGATGTCATAAGATGGATTGTGCCATTACACTCTAATGCCACTCTGTTGCAGATGTTTGCCTAAGAGACACATCTCACCACATGACCTTTTTAACAGACCAGCATGAGAACAATGGGCCCAGTGGCGGCTCGCCGAGGGAGTGCTGCGGGGCGGTGGGGGCGGCGGGGCAGGGTGGGGGGGTAGTGGAGTCCAACATACGACGGACAGGAGTAAGGTAAGTAATTAAATAAATAAAACAATTTACATTGCGCGCGCTGCATCACCGAGTTGGTAAAGAAAATTGGAAGGCTACTTACCTTGCCCGGGCAACCCACGCTACGCTGCTAGCCTGCTGCCCTCTAAAGCACAGCATCAATTGCTGATCTGTGTCTTGCCCACCGCCCTGCAGCTAGTCATTCCAGAGTCTCACATTTACGTCATCACTTGGGAAATTAAACCTAGATTGATTTGGACTGAAAACAATCTAGTATATTTGTAACAGCAATGGTGTCATTTCGCCATTTCAAGCTTACCTATAGAAAGTCTGTTAAAATGAGGAACAACACATGGTGTCATCAGCTAAGTACAGACAGAAACATTGCCAGGATTGATCAGGTATTGCAGTCACATCTTACCGTAAATTGGGACAATGTTGTAATGGTCTGGAACAGAAAACATGTCCAGTAGACAGCGACTGGGCATTTTTTTTCTTTTTGCTCTGCCTACATTCCTACAAGTGCTATGTTAAGGGGATAGGCACATATTTATAGGTCTAGCTTGACAGGGCAGCTGTCTGTTCGTGTACTGTGACCAAAATCTTAAACTATCTGTAGAATGGACCTTGGCTCCAGTAAAACTTATTCACCTCATTCTATTGGCTATATGGTTAATCGTTCCGCTTTCCAGAAAGTGCTTCCATTGGAACACAAAAGGGACTAGTTTATAACTGAAAAGTACACTCAATCTTAATGTTTTGTCACATTCAGTTATTTATGTCCTGTATACATTTTATACATGAAGAAATCATATTTTGCGGCGCTTTTCCCTGTCAAAGACAAAAGGAGCCATTAATATGACAAAATATTTGTTCATGCAACGCATAAAAACAGCGTTTGAGAATGCCTGTATTCATATGCATTGGCACATTAAAGCCAAACCTTTTGACTTTGATAATGCTTTTAAAAAAAATTGAAATCAATGTGACTCACTATACTGTCTGCACAAATGAAAAAGGTTCATTCTAAGAGACTGTAACTGAGATGGGCAGGTAGTGTCACCTAGGAGTCTCGTGTGTACAATCAGTAAAGGAAGGTGTTAAAATCTGTCAAGACCCAGCAGGAGATCTTAGGTGAATGTGCCAAACCACCGAATATTATCATCTCTAGATTGTCACCATCTGAAGCCCGCGCTAAAACCATAACATAAGACATAAAGCATAAGACTGTGTTTTACTCAAACACATGCCCAAGAATATTTTAGAATGGTGGTGCAAATTCTAATTTCATCCCTCTTAGTTTATGTTAAACTATGTTTGAGGGCCTTTCAAAACCAGCTCTGTTACCCCTCCAGGGCATTCAGGCCTTAGCTGATTGGTACCAGATTGATCTCACTTTGAACGTATCCACCCTTTACTGTGGTGTTTGCATTGGCTATGGAATTAAGTCTTGCCCAGAATTGTCTCTTTGTGGGTTATAAAACATTGTATCATCAAACGCCAAGATTTTGAGCTTCTAAACTGAGCCTTTTAGGAAACCTGCGAGTGCTGCATTTAAAGAAAATGCCGCGTTATTGAGTGTGCCAAAGCAATCAAAGGAAAAGGCAAACTGGCAGGCTCTCTCCAGGCAGGGCCTACTTTATGAAATTCTATGCAACCCTCACTGTGAATTACTACCGAGTGTGTATCTTTTAGAGGAAACTTAAGACTCATCTGTATATTCTGAAGTCAGGTATCCCTTTCTTTCCATTAGTGTATGTAGCTTTTTCAATATTTATATTTTGATTTTATGATGTGACTTGAAATGTGGTGTTTTATATTATTTTATATGTATGTCACTCTGTATGTGCCCCTAGGGCACGTCTTGTGCCTCATTAAACTTTGACGGAATGTAAATCAATAAAAAGCAGTTTTGAACCTGATTGCTGAAAGATGAAAATTCTCTCGGGTTTTATTTCTTCCACGTGAGGCTGTCGTTTTTCACAGATAAAACTTGGGCTGTATTGAACGTTAGTGCCGGCTCTCCTGCTGGTTGTGGTAAACTCCCTTTCACAGACTATGGTAAACCTTTTGACCAGGGCTCCTCTAGGGCTGGGGTAGGCGTTAGCACGGTCTGTGGTAAACCTAAACCAGCGAATCCCATTCTGCCGTAAACCTTATCACTTATTTTTCTAATGGACTATCTATTTTAAGATTTTGGTCAGATTTCCGATTGGATCGCCTTGTCATAGATTGGAGTAAACTATAACACTGGATCTCCTCATATGCAGTGGTAAGTCTTACAGCGGAATCTTCTTGTATGCAGTGGTATGCCTTATCACTGGATATCCTCTTATGCTGTGGTAAGCTTTACTACTGCATCTCCTCAGAAGCTGTGGTAAAACTTACCACTGGTTCTCCTCAGAGGCTGTGGTATACCTAACAAATGGATTTCCTTTCATCTTGATGTGGTAGGCCTGGATCTCCTCAAAAACTGTAGCAAACTTTACAAGAGAACAGAGGCATAACTATCATCAGTGCAGCAGGTGCAGTGGCACCAGGGGACAGGGGATTGAGGATCGCACAGCACCCTAATTATCGCTGTATTTTCCTATAGAGGTAGGAGGAGGAAGCCTATTTCATTCCTCGCATCACAGACAATGGCACAGCTGCTATTCGAACTGTGGTAAACATCAGTGTATCCACTCACAGGTTGTGGTAAACGTTACTGCAGGCTTTCCTTTTAGACTGTGGTAAAAGTGCCACTGGATCTATTCAAAGGCCGTACTAAACTTTTCCAGTAAATCTCTTCACCAGATGTGGTAAACCTTATCAATGCACAAAACCAATAGACATTCTTGTCACATACTGCGGTAAAGTTTGCCATTGGATTTACTCCACACAGTCTTTGGAACACTTCACCAGTTGACTGCATCAAAGGCTCTGTTAAGATCTACCACTGGAACTCCACCTCACACCCAGTTTTTAGGTTCATTGTGTAGGTGTCGACTGCTACTTATGCATTCAAGTTTTTCTTCCTGTTGCTATTTAGAATGGTCTGTGCATGCTCCTTAGACTCAAGAACTTGGAACCACGGGTGATTAGAGAACTACTCGAGGCCTTGCATGTTAATGTGTTATGCCTGGAAGGATCATTTCACGTTTATTACAAACTTCTCTTGCATACCTACGTTCTACTTGCCATTCCTTTTGTTACAAACAGAAGCAAAATAATTTTTCTGAGTGTTCATGGGATATCTCAGTTCATAGATGATTTATCTTGTTTGTGTGTGTGTGTATGTGTATGTGCGCGTGTGAATGCACATGTACATGTGTGTGTGTGTGTGTGTATGGTTGAGCCAAATGAAGTTGGCAAGCCCCTCCACCTTGAGGGCATCACATTCACTATACTGTAGGGGGGAGGGGAAGTGTGCCCAAGCCAGGTCATAGAACCCTGCCTGCTCCACTTTTTGCTTTAGCTGACTCTCTTGCAGTTACCACTATGTGACTAACAGTAAATAGGCAGGTATACTTTTATAGGGGCCTCATGTCATGTTCATTATTGGACCATGCAGACTCAGTGTCATAGGTTGATGAATCCCCTCCGGGCTTCCAAACACAACTGAAACACTTTCTCTCACTACTCTAGGTTCCTCGTTTTCATACTGCTGGGACCATCTCTGCCTAGAGAAGCCTAGCCAGACTTCTTACGGCTACAATGATGCACAGGCAGCCACAGAGCTGAATGGGATTTACATTTCTATCCTGGGAAACTCTCATAAGGCGTGCTGAACTCGTGCAAAATCTCGGAGAGCATCTGGGATTGGAGACCAGTTGCTGGGCATCTAGTCTTTCCGTCCCGGTTCTGAACCCAATAAGATCTTCAGCCTTGTCTTTTGTTTGAAGCAATAGCAGCATTGTGGCAGGCAGCATTAGAGACCATAATTTAAGGAGTTTTAAGCCACAGTGAAAACCCACAGTGGACAAAGCAGAAGAGGTTTGATGAGCACATTGCAAAGTGTGTTAGGAAGGTTAGAATGACAGTATCAATTGCATGAAAAAAGTTGACACTTGGACTCAAGACTCTAGAATAATACCATTCCAAATACTACATCAGGTGTCGCTCAGGGTAAATGTTAAAGCTATGAAACCATATGGACACTGCGACTATGTTGGGAACAATCTGTTGTCGTTTGTAGTAAATTCCCTTATAGAGAACTTGATAATGGCCAAAACATTGAGATAATCCAGTGTGATATCAAGCCAGGCATTTTGATAAAAAACATTCTGGCAAAAGAAACAGTCTGTCTGACCACCAAAAGAAGACGGAAAATAATTTATCTGACATTATTTAGTCAAGTCTTTTTGAGAAAATTTGGGAAGATAAATTAGGGGAGATTACATCAACAACAGGCATAGGTGCCCAGAAGATTTAATAGTTTCTTTATGTTGTTTATGCTGTCCCTGAACCAAGAGTAGAGAAGACGTACCTCACCAAGGGACTTCACAGCACATTTTTGTCTCTGCACAAAGAAAGACCAAAACGAACGTTCGTGACGAAAAAAGAAAGACTAAAGGGGGATAGTGTAGACAGGAAGAACAAGAAAGCAAAGAGGAAAAAAAAAGACTACTTAAAGAGAGAGGAAACATTTTAATGACTGCTCAACGGGGGAAGAAAGAGGAAGACATCTTGGAAGTCTAGAGCGGCATTGATGCAAGAGAAGGGGGAGAGACACCATCATACGATAATGAAAGGAACCACACTACCTATAAAGCCAACCCAAAGACAAAGAAAAGGATCAAGAGACTTGGAGCGAGATGAGGGAAACCTGATGAGCCTTGCAGCTTTGGCAGAATGTGGACACTGACGGAACCGATGAGGAGGAGACCGAGAGCTGGTCAAGGGATTGGTGATGTCCGACCTCCCACCAGAAAAGCTCTAACTCCTGACATGGGCCGAGGATGGACTGTGGCATTTCCAAGTGTGTGATCAGGAAAGGGGTAAGTAGTAAGAAATAAAAAGGGAGGATGAAGGAAAGTTGATAAGGGAAGTAGAAACAACATGGTTGCTTTAGTCGGCACACTTTTATTTATTTTTTATTTAGCCAAAAGTAAGACATACATTACATGAATACTATAGAAGTGTAAACAATACATAACTCTGCAGTTTTTTTTTTGACTTATAGAGTAGTCCAGTGAAAGAGGCGACAATTAAATCAGAATTTGGAGAAGACAATCCTAGTCACAATTTAGAGAGCAACAACGTTTTCCCAAAAAAAGAAAGGGGGGGGTGTTTAACGAAGGATCAAACATATGGCCATAACATAGCATAATAAAAAATTACAGTGCCTCATTACCCCCATTGAAGACCGGTCCAAATCCGGTTGAATTTAAGCAAAGAGCGCAGCACTTTAGCTTTAGCCAAGGAGAGTTCCATCTCATATGTCTGTCTAAGTAAGACCCAAAACTCATTAACACTAGGACTGGCATTATCAATCCAGACTCTGGCTACACAGAGCCGGGCACATGCTATAATAATAGTAGCCAACAAGTTAACGTAGCTAGCCGCCTCACTTTTAATCCCAAGAAATATTTCTTTCTCCGTAAATTGATAGTTTGGCCGAGGAGCGAGCTAAGAATACTGGAGACCCCACTCCAAAAAATGTAAACTTGGACAGTCAACGAACATATGCCGAAGGTCTGCAG
This sequence comes from Calotriton arnoldi, assembly GCA_963921515.1. NCBI lineage: Eukaryota > Metazoa > Chordata > Amphibia > Caudata > Salamandridae > Calotriton > Calotriton arnoldi. The sequence goes on from CAWUFW010004328.1 coordinate 587,364, forward strand.
CATACACTTGACACTTTGGACAGAATGACTTTTCAGAAGATTGAGAGGCTCACTTAGATATAATCTCTGGTGTATAATACAGCATGTATACAATCCAGTGCTGCTGCAACTTTAGATTAACCGATGTTACCCCTCGATCTAATACGCCCATGGATTCCTATATTTCCTCTGCCGTTATTTCAGCTCTAACGGCCCGACTTAATTTAGCCGTGATCAGTAAGCTATCGTCACTGGCACTAGCCAAAAATTGCTGATTGGCTAGACCAATAGCCCCTCGGCCAGAGTACGTATATATACCGGACAATATACCCGATGAGTTCGGCATTGATAATACCTTTTTGCCTCGTATAAAAAAGTCCCTAACCTGTAAATACTTAAAAAACGTATTTTGCACAAGGCCAAACTCGTCTTTAAGCGCAGCAAATGAACGGAACCCCCGTCCATCATGTAGTTGACCCAACCGGGTAATGCCCTTGCATTGCCAATCTTTCCCAATGAGATCCTGAAATATATTGGGCAGCATAGGGATTACCCCATAACACTGTGTATTGATGCAGCATAGGAAGCGAATATTGCTTACTGATATCTTGCCATATTCGGCTAATGTCTTTAACTACCTTAAACTTCACGCGCTTGTAGTAGTTGGGATCAGAAGTTTTATACAGCATGATACCGACCGATGGACCGCAAGCTAACTGATAACACAACAAGGCAGGGTCAGCATCCAGCCCGCAGAGCAAGCCACCAATCCGTCCGACAAAAGAAGCCCAGAAATAAAGCTTAAAATCTGGGAGCTTAAAGCCCCTGCGTACATATGGTACTTTCATAGATTTGAGAGACCTCCTAGCACGCCTGTAAGCCCAGATAAAGCTGCCTATGACACTATCTAATTTCTTTTAAAAAGTCCAAGGCACCCGCAATGGTATTGAGCGAAAAAAATATAAAAATTTAGGAAGAATATTCATTCTTATAACGTTACACCTCCCGTATATACTAGCGGGAGTCGATGCCAACTGCGCAGTTTAGCCGATACTGTCTTCAGGAGGGGTTCGTAGTTCAAAGTTACAATATCGTTGATCTGGCTACTAAGACAGACCCCGAGATAAGTTGCTGTTTGTGTGACCCCTAATGCTGAAGGCAAGGAATCCGATTGAAAATTGACAATTGTCTGAATTTTGGCTAAGTTCAACTTATAACCCGAAAAGGAGCCAAATAACTCTGTCTCTTGCGTAATGTGTGCAATAGCTTCTCCAGGGTTAGCAGAAAAGACTGCGATATCGTCAGCATATCCAGTAACCTTAAGTTCCATGCCATTATGGCATACAGGGGAGATCCCTCCATTGAGCATCAAAGCCTTATATATGGCTCGATATAGAGGGCGAACAGCAAGGGGGACAATGGGCATCCCTGCCGTGTCCCCCTTTGAACGTCAAAAATGGCAGATGTCATGCCATTCAATTTAATTGTGGCAACTGGTTCCTTGTAAAGCTTTTGTACAGTAGAGATAAACCTGGGGCCAAGACCGAACGCTGTCATGGTAAGCCATAAAGCCTCCCAGGCCACTCTATCAAATACCTTCTCTGCGTCGAACATAACCATGCCAATCTGTTTGTTAAGTTTGCAAGAGACGTCAGAAGCAGCTATGGCAGTGCCTATGTGGGCTGTTGTGTCTCTGCCAGGAATGAAGCCATGCTGTTGCTTTGATACTAACTTGTTGATAAGAGGAGCAAGACGAGAGGCCAAAATTTTAGAAAAGATTTTGGCATCTGCGTTGATTAAAGATATCGGGCGTTAGGAACTTCTATCGTCAATCGGCTTCCCCTTTTTAGGAAAAACCACAATATTAGTTACGCTCCATGATGCGGGAGCATCACCCCCATTAGTAATATCAGTACTCAATTGCAGGTATACTGGTGCCAATAGATCCCTGAAAATCTTATAAAATTCCAGCGGGATAGCATCCTCGCCAGCCGCTTTCCTAGAGGGTAGGGACTTAATGGCCTCTTCGACCTCAGTGAGCACAATATCTTTCTGTAATTCATCTGCATCCAAGGGGTCAAGACAAGGCAAAAGGCTCTCCTGCAAGTACTCATTGCAGGTGTGCTGACTAAATGGGGTGACAGCCGAATATAAGTTGGCATAAAACAATCTAAACTGCTCGGCTATATCCTGTGGTTGAGTGAAAGACAGGCCACCCTCTCCTTTGATGATTTTAATATTAGACTTGGCCTTTTGGTCGGCAATCTGAAGAGCCAACACCCGCCCCACTCTCTCCCCATATTCATATTGCAAGGTTTTATGCGTGTGGTAATTATTAGCGATTTTATCCAATAACCCTCTATTAATTTCAGATCGAGTATTTAAGAGCCGTAGGTAAATTGACTGTGCCCCTGGATCCCTGACTGCGATTGCCCCAGCATGCTGTCGCTCTAAGTCTAGGTACTCACGACGAACCAGCTCTACCTCTGCTGCTGCCCGCCGGTTTTGCACTAGAATAAACTGCAGAGTCTCCCCCCTAACAAATGCTTTCATGCAGTCCCATACACTTGCGATATTAGCCGTGCCGAGATTGTTATTCAAGTACTCCTTCAGTGCCCTTCGAATATATGCCTGGTATTCAGGATTGCTAATTAGATGTCTGGGAAATGAGAAAGCCCGAGGCGCTTTTCTAACTCCAAACTGTTTCTGCAGAGTCAGCATAACTGGATTGTGGTCAGATATGATCTTATGGCAAACCTCCATCCGTGCATTTTCCAGCAGTGATCTCTTAATGAAAATTATGTCGATACGAGAGTAATGTTTATGCGGGTGTGAATAAAATGTAAATCCTGACAGTGTTGGAAACAGTACCCTCCAGGCATCATCGAGCTGATGGATATGCAACAATTCCCGTAGCGCTGCTCTGGTCCTGACCATTCTGGCCCGTGCCTTGTTGTTAGTGGTGTCAATTTTGCTTTCCATAATGCAATTAAAATCCCCCAAAACTATCAGATCCCCATCCCAATCCAATAATTCGGCACTTAAATAATCGAAAATCTCAGGGGAGTCCGAATTGGGACCATATACAACACAAATCGTAGCCGTGCGACCCTCTATCAGCAACTGAACTATTGCCCATCTTCCCTTGGTATCAGACATTGTACACAAAACTGTAGCTGCTAAGTTCCTAAATTTCAGTATAGCAACCCCACGTATGGAGACTGTTTGCGAAGTGCATATTAGTATATCATAACCAAGTTGTCCCAATAGTGACCTATCTTTATATGCTAGGTGAGTCTCAGTTAATCCTAGTAGGTGTGGTTTTAAAATACGAAGTTCCTCCCTAATTAGCCGGCGTTTACGAGATTGATTCAGCCCTGCGACATTCCAGCACAAAACTTTTAAGTCAGACATTGCATGATTTTGATTTTGCCCCTCTCCTGCCTAATTCCAGCCTCTAGTACCTTGGTTTTAGCACCTACACTTCTAACTGTTAAATGGCTATTTAATGCCACCTGGGTTTCACATGTTTTAGCGACACTTGCAGTGTGGGTGTTAGCCTCTTCGACTTCTGCAACCCGTTCTTGCAATTCTGTAACGTCTGCGGACAAAGAAGCAACCTTGCTAGTAACTTCTATTAGAGCTTGTTTAATGTCCAGACTGTCTGCTTTTGCTTGAGTGTAATACTCCTGAGCCTCAGCCCTCTGGATAGACAATGCCTGCAAGATTGCAGACAGAGAGGTTGCATCCTGCTCAAGAGACTCCAAATATCCCGTTACTGGCCCCACCATGAGATTATTACATGTTGTTGGTAATGCGGGAGCAGGGGCGGATGACCTGGACGCATCAAGCTCTTTGCCCATACTCCCCTCGGGGCTATCCAGTTGATTGTTGACTACTAGCGCCACCGAAGAAGTCATTCCAGGGGTAGAGAATATTAGTGGGTTTTCACTTTCAGCTGATGCAGGCTCCGCCTGTACAATAGATGCAACATTGCCAGTGTTAGAAAGCCTTGAGATATTGGCTTTTACCTCTCCTTTCGATGCCACCCATTTGCGGAGAGGACTAAAGCCAGAGTCAGCCTTCGTGCCACTTGGAGCAGAGTCTTTCAGTCGTCCCACTGAAGTAGTAAGAGGGAGTTTAGCACCGCCACGACCTTTTCCACCTTTGCCGCCTTTAGCCCCTTTAGTGTTTTTAGGACCTCTCCCCTTTAGACTTTTCTCTTCCACCGGGGTACGTGCTTTAGATTTATCTAGTGTTGCGGCGTCCTCAATCTCGCTGCAACTACTGTCTACATTCCTAGACTGCATCTCAGGTCCCGGCCAAGCGCCACCCGGAGCATCCAATGGGGCGTAGATAGGGTGAGCGAGCAGAGGACCAACAGATAGCACTGACCCTCCATTGTAGCTGGGCAATGGCGTTTGGCTATCCCAGCAGGACACCAACTCGGCTTGAGAGCGAGGAACCGCATCTTCGGGCAAGCCAATGTTTACACTATTAATGCAGAGCTGTAGATGAGGCTGCTCTTGCATTGCTAGTGTTGCTGAGGTGGTTTGAACATTAAGTAGCACAGAGGGGGAGTGATCACTTACTTCTGAGACGCCGGCCTGCACTTGTATAGAGTGGCTCTCACTCTCTCCCTCTCTGCCAGCCTCGACCAGGGCTCTGATGCCATTAGGATCCACACAAGCTACTGCTGGGGAGCCACTCTTCTGCTGCGCCAACAAAGATGTTCCTGTATCCTTGGATGAGCCAGGCAGGGAATCACCTTTCCCTCCCCAGCCATCCTGCACTGCAGTAATCAGGGCTTCAGCCATCTCAAGCCCAGGGATGGAATTCTCTGATCCGCAGGACCGGAGCACCCCTCCGGCCCTGCCAGACCGTAGTAGCCGTAAAATTGGTCATCCAAGCTGAGAACAGGCATCAGAGTTAACTGCAGCATCCAAGCCCTCACTCCTGCTGCCTATGCCGGTGCCATTCTCAGCCGTTACAAAGGAACTGCTTCCTGCTGCTCCTGCCGCTCCTGATATAGTATCTTTATCCTCTGCACACCCCCACCCTTTGGGGGCCGTCGTTCGCGTCGTTCGCGAAGGAACCATCGCCTTGCCGGGCACTGCCGGCATTCGCTGTCCTCCACAGGGTGTCACTAGAGCTCCAGCTCCAGATGCAGTAGTGAAAGAAAAAGTGAAGTGGAGAAGCAGCCCAGCGTGAAACCACCGTGCCGCTCTACTCGCGTACACGGAGTTGCGCATTACCCCTGAGCCGAGCCGCCACATCAATATGTCTGCGAGAGGCCTGGCTTCAGCCTGACTTCAGGATGCCTGCTTTCCTGGCCGCCATCACCGCCATCACCGCCGACACCGCAGCCGCCACAGCCATGACCGCCGCAGCAAGATGCTCCGCTTCAGAAGGTAAAGAGCCTGGAGTTTGATTTCTTAATCCCCATGCGATCCCATGCCTGTATTACAACCGCCGGATCGGGGAGAGCTGGGGTGGCCACGGAGTCAATCGGGGATGTCAGTGAGCGGCGTCCACCATGGCAGACTCACTCCGCCATCTTCCTTCCACAGCTCCAACCGTACAGTTCCCGAGAAGTTGACACATTAAGGTAGACTTCTACCCTACAATTGTGCTCCTTTTTTATGGTAACCACTTAGGGGCTTATCTACAAGCCCCTTGCACCAGCAGTACGTTTTTTTACGTCTTAAAAGTGACTTCCCAGCGGTGCAAGAGGCTTGTAAATAAGCCCCTTAACATTTATATTCTTTTTAAGAAGCATGACTCCTGAAAGAAAGGATAAGATACACAGAGAAAAAGGGATACACCAGGAGGTTCTGAAGATACGTACTTGTGATAGTAGACAAAAAAAGATTTGTGAGACTCTTTTTATTAAACAGTCCAAAGACTGAAAACAACAGACTGAAAATACAATAACATAAATAAAAGGTACACCGTAAAATGTCATTATCCTCTTGTTGTTGAACTGCTTGAGTCCCACCGTAACAGTCAATTTTGTAGCATGACCTATTTCCCCTTAGCTCTAATGTTGTTCTGTCTACCTCATCATTAGCACACCAGAGTCTATGAGCTAGTGTTCAATTGGAAGTTTTCTGAGGTTTTGAGATCAGGATTTATACAATCACTGTGGAGCCTGGCATCAAGTTCTGACTGCTAATATCCAGATAGGTTATGAGGTCCTGCAACCAGCAGTGCTCAGGAAGGCACCAGATAAGAGGCAGCATGGTCTTTGGTGACAGGCTACAGATTGAGGTAGGCCTGAAAGCCTACTCAAAGCTGAGACGCTGGGCATAGTCCATGCCGAATGGTAGGTCTACTGCTATCACTTAGGATTAGGAACTAATCTGGTGCACTGACGAAAGATATTGTAACTGCAATGTTTGCAATGGGACAGAAGAAGGTTGATGAGAGACCGCTACCCAGGTGACAGAACTGGAGCCTTTACAGCCATAGCAGTGGATCTGGGTTCAAGTGAAGTTGAAAGAGAGACAGTAGCTGGTCAGTGGTCGAGAACGGAAGAAAAAGAGTGCTGTCTTTGGAGAACTCTGAATTACAAGGCTAGTAAAAAATGCTCACCAAGAGAACTAGAGAAATGAAAGAAATGCTGTAGCATACAAACTGAAGATTTATCCTGTGATTTTAAAATATTGACTTTAATAAGCCAAATCTTCATAAATTCCTGGAGATTAGATTGCCACATAGCTTCGCTCTTTAAATAATTGATATATAACTGACTTGAGTATTTGAAACGCAGCTTGCCCCAATGTTTAGTTCCTGAGTCCGAAGTGAGGCAGGCCATTTATCGGGTGCTGCCATCAGTGAAAGCATTACAGTATGGAGCACATGCATAAACCCCGCTTCTTGGGAAACACAGATATCTGAGAGTTATCATCAAAGACATCTACAGAATTGATGCTAAGGGAGAGTATTACATACCAGACTGCTACACAATTCTGTTTACTTTCACCAAGAACAATTTACTTCATTTTATTCAATAAAATGGATCCCACTGGTACTCCACACAAAGAGGAAATAGTCGCAAATTCAAGTGACGTACAATGCTTGATGAAAGGGCTTTTCTATCAACAATAAAACATAATATATGCAGCTACCGTCAGCAAAAGAATTGATTTCAATTTACTCCAAGATAATTACTACATCCTTTCTGATTTCTTGTTTTAAATTTATAGCCCAGACCATTGATTTTCTGGTGCTTAAAGTGTACTCAGTCAAAGAAAGTGGCAAGAAGTGAAAATGTTCCCAGGGCAACTGGAAGTTTCAAGGAGAAGAAGTTGGCTATAAAAGCATCTGAATTGTAAACCTCTTCATAATTGTGAGTCATTGTTTGTTGGGACTAAAATCCACTCTGGATTTTTCAACCTTTTTCTGGCTGAACCAGTATTTTTCCCTCAATTCTCAAACCCATTAGAAGTGCTCCGCAGTGTTTCTGGTTTGATCTTTAACAGAGCCTATGTCAAGGGCATGTTGCAGAGGCTGTGCCAAACGCCAAAGTCTTACTTGCCCAAGGTATATGTGACTACCTTCTATGGCCGCTTTTCCTAACCAAACTAGAAGTACGTGGTGGAAGCAGGTCTCTCTATGAAAATGTAACTTTCAGGGGGAAAGTCAAAGGCAAAAACACCAAAGATGGTGCCAAGTTCAGAGAACACTACTGGAGAAGCTGCAGAAGTCAGTGCACTGGGCAGCCTAAGTAAATAGGTTGACCAGAACCAAGAGCAATCACTGCTATGTCTTCTGCATAGACAATTCCAGAAAATAGCAGGGCAAACTCTGGAGGGAAAAAATGACCAAACTATAGACAAGGGGGCGACAAACCCAACAAAACAAGTGTTTTATTACAATGCAATTACTCACTGACTCTATTCCATTTATATAGACTCCATCCAGGAAATAGCTCCTTCAGGAAGAAGAAGAGTAGGAGCAGGAAGTTCGACAACCGTCTTGGGCTGGCTTGACACTTTTCTTTAGCTATCTCGGGCTGGGCCGATTATTAACCATACCTTCATGAAGAAGATGGTCAATGGTGACAAACACGGCAGCTAAGTGCCTCCCTTCCGAGAGGGGCTACAGCAGAACCAGGATAAATCAGTCTAAGGGATCCCCCAGCTGCAATGAAAGGGATAAAGCTGGTGGGAGAGAAGTAAGTAACGGCCACTGCTTGCAATACTCACAAGAACCGCATCAGTATGGCAATACGAGGGAGTCGGAAGGCAGGCTGGTCAACTGCACCTGGAAGTAAGTGAGGTCTCCGAGCTCCCCCCTGTCAGATGCCAATCTGGTGGACCAGCTGGACCACATGTGCAGCAAGGCTAAACAGCCCAGAGCTCCCCTAGACTAGGAGCGCATACAGAGTGTTCCCCTAACCCATCAATAATCCTCCTGTCCCATCACCAAGCTATTGGCAGACTGCTGGCTGGTGGTGGATCATGCAGAAGCACTGTTTTTTTTATCTGTACATACCTTCCCTGTACCACAAAGAACCTGTCAGAATGTCTTCCTTAACTGATTCCTAGGCTGCAATCAATAAAACTAAATGTGAACTAAACCGAGGTGCTGATCTGTGGTCCAGATAGTTTGTGGAGTGTCAGGTTCTGAGCAAGTTGACAAGGTGCTCCTCCCTGCACCATCAACATGGTTAAGAACCTTAGCTTCCAGCTCGACAAGGAACTTATTTAGGAAAATCAAGTCAACTTAGTAGCTGCTGCTTGTGTTTTTTCCAGTTAAAGATCATGATTAAGCTACTCCTTGTTTTTCCTCAACAGATGAGAACGTTTGTGGTAGGTTCAGCTATCCTGTCTAGCCTTTACTATTCTAATGCATGGTCTCTGAGCATTCCTTCGAATGCACTGGCAAAACTACAACTTGTTCAGAATGTGGCTGTCAGTATGGTCTTTGGGCTGCATAGATACGATTACATTACAGAGACCCGCTATAAACTGCACTGGCTGCCAGTGGTGCAGAGAGCTGACTTCAATTCATTATGTCTGTATATGGAGGTCTACATGGCACTGGCAGGCCCGCCATTCAGGCCAGAATTTTGCAGAATCTGCCATCTCCCATACTTTGGCCAGCCTCCCTCTTTACGGCAGCAGTCCCTCGTTTCTGCTGAACCTATTTAGGAGGCAGAGCTTTTCGGTTTTGGCTCCAAAGCTGTGGAACCAACTGCTGCTATGCCTCTGTCACATCAGAAAACACACTTTATTCTATTAAGAACTGAAGACCCATCTTTCCACGAAACTTCTTCTCCCTTTTTCTAACTCCGCTCCGCTAAACAGTCCTAGCCCCAAGTACCCCAAGTGAATGCGACAGCCCAGCAGTCCTGTCCTGTGGTCTGTTCGGCAACAGTTTAACCCCCTTGAGATATCTGGCCTATAATATACTAATTAAAATCCCCTTCAACATTTTTTGCCCCCCTTTACTTTAGAGTGAGATTTCTATGACATTGCTCCAAAAACCTCTAACTGCTTTGGTTAGCTGGGGTGAGTGATTCGATAATTCTGAAGGGCACACTTCATATCACTTGGCTTTGTCCCCCCCCTCCCCTCCCCAGTGCCCGCACTTGTAATATGTGTTGGCCCTCTGGTAGGCACCACTTTGTACTCACTTTGCCTTCAAACTGGTGTTCTGCAGCATCAATGCAGAGGAGGACAATGTATCAGAAACAGAAAGTTAGAGTTTTTCTTCCCCCTTAATGGTCAGAAGAAGCCTACATCTAGAGAAGAAGACTTTGCTGCTGTGCTCTGTATTGAAGAAGAGTCTCGGTATTGTCTGGAGTGAACCATTCCCTACCCTTCAGATGTGAAGGCTCATATGACTGAGGTCTGCCTGAAGGACAATGCTATGGGAGAGTTTGCTGAGGAGCCACAAGTTTCTGCTGCACCCCTGACTTACCCCAAACCAGAATGATAGGGTCAAGGTCTTCAAAAGCTGGTGAATTTGTGCAGCCCTTTATCTTCCTCCTACACACCTTCATACCAACTTTTAGTGAGGCCTTAGGCAGCTTATTCAACAGCAGGCAGGCGGGTGATCTGGAACGGTTTGTTGAACTCCCTTTCATCTTTTTGGGAGGCTGCACCATCTTTGCAGAGAGGAAATCTAGGGTGTCCCACTTATGTTCTCAGCCTTAGCTAAGTGTGTGTTCTGGTGGCTGAGGCTAGTCACCAATAAGTCAGAAGTGCTCGGAAAATCATGCTATAGGTTATGGTTCTTGAGCTATTGTGGTTTGAAGGTCTGTTTGTGTCTAACCATAAACTAATTTGTCCCTGTAAAATGGCTACCAGTCCAATGGGTGACCCTGCACCTGTATATGCCTCAGAAATTTAAACTTTTGGTACCACTTAGCACCCTGATCATTGAGTGGCATTAGTTTGGAGTCACTATCTGCGGGCCCACCCAAGTCATGGTCTAATTCTATCGTACCCATCTTTAAGAAGGGGGCAGAGCTGATCCTCAGTGTTATCGGCCTATCTCCCTAATCGACTCAGCAGCTAAAGTGTTGGGCAGGATCCTGTTGGGTCGGTTGGAGGATTGAGTTACAAAACAGGGCTCTTTCTCCACTCTCCAGTTTAGGTTCAGGAAAGGTCTTGGAACAGCCGAACAATGTTTGATTATTCACCTAATTCTGAGCAAATATAAGCAAAGAGGAGCTGCCTGTACCTAGCCTTTATGGACCTTACCTCAGTGTTCAATTGTATTAATAGAGGGATGTTTTGGGAGAAAATATTGGAAATGGGAGTGAAAGCCATGTTGGTGCACTTCTTATCTCATTTGCACAAAGATATTACTGGGTGAATTAGGTATGGGGCAAATAGTGAATGTACTGTCACTATCAAAATTTAAAGCGGTGTGAGACAAGGGTGTGTGTTGGCCCCTTCTCTTTTTTGTCTATATATTAATGATGATCTAGTTAACGTTTTATATCTTGAGGAGATAGATACACCAAGGATTGGATTGAAGAAACTGCCTGTATTGCTATATGAGGTTGTTAGATAGATTTGTTCTTTTTATGAGTAATCTAGGTCTAGTGACAAACATAGCCAAGTCACACACGATGGTTTGTTGGCGACCCTTCTTTAATTTGAGACCTCATTTTATTAGCGGTAACAAACTTTTATCAGTTTCAACTTTCATTAATTTGGAAGTTCCCTTTGATTGTAAAGGCACTTGGGGGCACCTAATGTAAGTTAGGAAATCCCAGGTTGAACAAACAGCCAAGGCACTTTTTGGGTTTGCTGGGAAGCTAGGCTGCAAACCCCTGGATGAGATGGCTAAAATCTATAAAGCACACAGTTGCGCCGTTATGACTGATGGTGCTGGTATTTGGGGTTATTGTGACACGTTGCACTTAGAGGTTAGTCAGAATGTGTTTTTGAGAAGACTCCTGTCTGCCCCCAATTACGTGCCTACTTATCTCTGTCATATGTAGTTGGGCTTGACGTACGACGAGGACCGTATTAAACTAGCCCCACTTATGTTGTGGCATTCCATTTGGTCCAAAGGAGAAAGTTTTTTTATCAGGATGTAATCACTGATTGTTTACGGCTTAATCATGTTTCTAGGATCCCATGGCTGAGGAATATTAAAGAACAATTTGCCTCGCTAGGGAAGCCAGAGTGTTTTTCCAATGCACTGGAGTTCACTACTTTGTCTAAAATTCCTTACCTCGTGGGGCCGGCGCAGAGAACTCCAAGAGTTAAAAAACAAAAGGGTGGCTGCCTACCATTTGTTAGTAACCACAGATAGTATGGAGCCTTATCTCTATTCCCTACCTCACCAGTATCAGAGATTTTATTTACTTAGGTTCAGGTTTAACATAACCCATTTTCTGGTCTCTTATCCACATGGCGCTTACTATGACTCTGACCTTGAACTATGCCCCTCTGACTCCTGTGCAGCTCAATCTATGTTAAATTTTTTCTTTTTCTGTATATTGTATGTTGTACCACGGAAACAGTTTTTAATCCCATTGTTTAGGCTTCTGAACATTAGAAGATGTAGGTCAGTCTTACTTTACTTGCAGCCGCTGCAAACCGAACATATTTGCACAATGGTCCATAAATTTATCTTGGCCGCTGTAAGACTGAGGAATGTGACGGGGAAGTAATGTGTTTAATGAAGTGGTTTGCATCTGAGCTGTTTCAATTTATGATCTTTTTTTTAAAGCTATTTTATAGTTTAATATCTGCAAAGGTTAATGAATTGTTGACGGTATCCATCTTACCTCATATAAAGCTGTTGCAAACTGAATACACTTGCACAAATGTCTATAGTTTATCTCTGTTAATGAAAGGCTGAGAATTACGATAATGTTTTAATGGTGATGTGTTCATTTGAGTTGTTTTAGTCATTGCTGTGTTTTTGATGTCATATTTGTTTTTGTTTATCTATACACAAGTCCCTTTCTGGTTTAATCTTGGCAAGAGACATCGATTGTTGATGGTTTTTAAGTAACTCTACTTTAGTGGATGCATTATTTTTGTCCTATGTATTTGTTCTGAATTGTTATGATATACTGTGATTTAAGGGTTATATGCTGTGTAATCTTTTATGGTTTTTATTAACCGAATAAAGATTGATTGACTTGACTTGACACTACTTGAATGAGGTGTTTGGTGCACTAGAGTACTTAAGTCATAGTGACTTGTGACTTCAGCTTCCCTGTGCCGCACAGTGTCACACTGGTTAACAACTTGGGATCACAATGACGTTTGAGTAATAGTCCTCTAGCTTTTTTAGTCACCGCTGGCTCAAGCCACTAAGCCATCTTGATTGAACCCTGAGCTGAAGAGGAAACTAAGATAAGGGGCAGACAGATCATAGCAAATGACACAAATTGTTAACTTTTAATGAGCTGACATGATCCATCTAGCTCTAAACCTTAGGACAGGGAGCTAAACACCTAAAGTTAACCATTGTGATCAGAAAATAGTATAGTACTGTTTCCTTTTAAAGCTAGCACCTGCAGTAGAAATTGCTAGACACTAGAGTTGCGCTTGGGGTAGTATCTTAGCTGCAGGAGATGCTGGGGCCTTCGAGTTTTCTGCACTGTGTTGTTTATTATTATTATACTGTACCTGACTTCTAATCCTATTACTACCCCTTAGTGTAAGCCTTGACTCCCAGTTATTTTTGAAGAGTCATTAGTAAAAAGGGAGTATTTGGCTATCCAACCAGAGTGAAGCAACATCGGCCATCCTGGGACACCAGCGGGAAATGATAGTGCAGTGGGACAGACATTAATGTGCACATATCAGTGTGTCCTGAAGACCCATTCTTGTATTTTAAGGTTGACTTTGCTGTGAGGTTATTTAGAACAGAGTTTAAGCCAATCATGCATAATATAGAATGTTGTTTAAACTATTTACTCCCATTCAGTGTATTCCCTTTTTTTCAGCACATGTTCAGGGTGTTTTTGACTCTGTTGTAAAGTCTTTTGTTGACTGACTGATGGGTGAGTGGGAGCACATGGATCAATGTTGTGGGAAGTAGTGGACCCAGTGCACTAGCACCGAGCAGTCAATTTACAGGCCTTAACGTTGTCCCTATCTCAGAGCCCGCAGCAGGGTCAGACTGGGACTGAAAAGCTACCCTGCTAAATGCTCAAACCTGCTCCTCTCTCTCCCTCTCTCTTTCCATCCATCCATTCTCTCTCTCTCCCTCCATCCATTCTCTGTCTCGCTCTTTCTCTCTTCTCTCTCTCCCTCTCTTGAAAACACGGCTATGCCTGCTTCAATTAACCTCGGGAAGCTGGAGAAAGTGACAGTGGACCCAGAAGCGGCTCTGGGCCTTCAAAAGCCAGCCGTCAATGGCACCAGCCCCCCCAGAGAAGTGCCCGATGGGATAGATGGTCAGTCCAGGCCTTGCCCGCAGCCACAGTACTATTCAGTGACCCACAGAATAGAAAGCAGGTGGGTCACTGGAATTCCCTGTCCCACTCAACCTACAACCGTCGCTAATTGAGTGCAGGTGGCACAGGGGAAAGTAAATAAACTGGAACGAGGCTTCAAACACTTCTCTCCATACAGGCAAAGAGAAGGGCACGTCTGTTTTTTAAAAAGAGGGAAGGAGGTAAGAAGCATCTGTTGGCACCATCTGTGTGCACTTAGGTGTGGGGGCTTGAATCACTGCATGGTCCCTCCAGCCATTCAGTCTACTCAGGAAGTTAGAAAGAGTATCGAATGGAGCAGGGCGGAACCAATGTCTGTAAGAGCTTTGAGGTCTCGTAAATGAAAGGCTAAATGGCAGCGCACCACGAGCGCAGAAACAGACCATGCGCCATTTTCTTTCGTTCCCATATAGGCCTCAGGACGCCGGCTGAGTTCGCTACATTGTGGGGGTTCCTTAAATACGTATCGATTTTGGTGTCTGTGTCAGTATCAGTGGAGTGAAAGGGAAGTGGTATAACTTGCACTTAACGCGTGCCGTGGCTGCATGTCAGCTGAAATAAACTCGCTGTGAGAATGTCATTTTCTGATAACACCATTTCCGCTAAACAGTGAAGAGAGATTATTGACATACAGCCGGCATGTTTGCTAAGGAGTGCGCATTTCCTGGGTCCTGCTACAATCAGCCCTCCAAACTAACAAGCATTTGCAATGCAATAGGTCTCGCATTTGTTAAAGTTAGAGCTGTTGACTTTGAAAATGACAATGTTTTTTACTTTTGTTTTTTGATCTGCAGTGTAGTAAATATATTTGCATAGTGCAATTGCTATTGGTACAAAAAATCAAAATTAAAAAAACATTGTCATTTTTAACGCCAACAGCTCTAACTTTAAGAAATGCGAGACCTATTGCATTGCAAATGCTTGTAGAAAGCTACTGATAGGAAGAAGAGAAACAGGAGCGAGCTTAAGGTGTAAGGAAAAAAACCGGGAGGAGAGAGGGTTATAAGAGAACAAGAGAAAGGCGGCTAGGGAAAAGAACGACGGGTAAAGAAAATAGTGGGGAGTAGAGACAAGGGAAAAGAGAAGATAGGAGGTGAAAGCAATGAAGAAATGGGAAGGAGAAGGGAGTGAGAGAGGGAAAGGGAAAGAAAAAATGGTATGAACGATAAGGGGAAAATAAACAGGTGGAGGAATTAGTGGAATTTAGTACTCTCTTGAAAGATCCTTCCAGCGGAGGTTGATGATGGCAAAAGTGTCCTGTCTTGATAGAGAACGATGAATCATGAACAAAAATGAAAGAGTTTAAAAAAAATCTTTGCTACGTTGCACTTCTGTTTGCCAAAGATGCAACATATTTTCCTCGATCGCACGACCCATAGAATTAAAGCAGAGAGTACGAAAATGGACGCAACTTTATTTCTGGTTACCGCACATATGTATTGCACATTGAACACTTTATAGTGTGAGGAGTGACAGTTACAAAATAAAGTAAACCAGGAGAGAGGGGCTAAAGGGGAGGGGCGAGGATCGGCTGAAAACACAAGATGAAAGCGCTTGTGTTTTGAGCCGATCCTTGTTAGTTTGCAAGCAATTAAAGAGGACCAGCTGAAAACATAAGCGCTATTTACCCAAACACACACCATTTCCCCCCCTTTAAGAATTGTTATATCGGGGACTGCTTTCCTTACCCAAGCCCTGAGGAAGTTCATTGATGCTTCCTTTTCCCCCTCCCCTCGTCCATAGCCGGGCTGCGAGAGTGAAAGTGGGAAGGCTGGTCTTGCGCAGCTGCAGGAGCACTGGCTACAACTGGATGAGAGGCAGCGCCGTGTGTGCTGTAGAGGTTGGGACGGAGTAAGGGAGGGTGGGGGTTGGCCCAATACGGAAAAACCAGGCAAACACCACAAAGGAGACACGCCGCGCTAAGCTAAGAAAACAAGTGTGACAATTCGGACTATTTCAAGCTCCCGAAGCTATAAGAATGGCTTGAATGACAGGTAATATTAATTTTTAATGCATATTATGTTGATAATTAACTGTTGTGGTCATTTCTAAATTACACTTGAAAGCAACAATCCCTAGGCAGTCAAAACGGTTTAAATGATTCAACAACTCATACGAAAAACACAATCATGATGAGAAGAACTCAGTGTGAACACAAGTGAATTGAATTAAAACATGTATAAAGTTTATTTAGCTTACGTTAAAAACATTTCAAATAAAGATTTAATAGACAAATTGAATCTACAAATTAGCATCATAATAGACAGACACAAATCATATAAATCACAAGAAAAACGAATTAATATCATACAAGGTCAATTCATTCATGTAAACATAAATAGAAAAGTGGTGGCAAAACGAAAGATCTTCTCAACGCGCGTTTCGGCACACAAGCGCCTTCATCAGGAGGGCCACGACCTTATCCTATAGAACAAATAAAACCATATAAAAACCACACAAATCTTTAAAACACACTGAGTTCTCTGATCTAAATAATACATTTTACCCTGTGTATGCCAAAAAGCCCCGTGAAAAAAGCGAAACATATACTGTGAAAGTCACCCCATATAAAAGCAAATTATAACACAGAATAAAGAGAAAAAGGAAAAAAGAGAAGAGGAAAAAAGAAGAATAGTAGCCATAAAATATATACCCAAAACTATCTAATAAGGGTGACTATCTGTGAATAATAAACAGTATCTCATACTAATATAAGAGTACAATACACACTTACTATATATGGATAGGACTGCAGACACAAGTACATACAATGCAGATTGTACTAAAGGATCAATAGTGGTGGATCTGCAATAGTTGGAGAAGACAGGTCTTAGTATAAGAATCCAATGGAATATTTTATAAAATATCCAGGTATAAATAATACGGGAGTACAGTCCAGTGATAACTTACTGTATTCATGGATATTAATATAGCACTTATCGG
This sequence comes from Calotriton arnoldi, assembly GCA_963921515.1. Classification (NCBI taxonomy): domain Eukaryota; kingdom Metazoa; phylum Chordata; class Amphibia; order Caudata; family Salamandridae; genus Calotriton; species Calotriton arnoldi. The sequence goes on from CAWUFW010004328.1 coordinate 604,210, forward strand.
GCATAGGAAATTCAAAAACCAAGAGATAGATAATGGTTGATGTCTCTACGTCAGTTGAAAGATCCGTGAATGGGATATGAGGCTGAATAGCCACCACGATAAAAAGAAGAAGCTCGCGACTAGGTCTACGTAGCTCTGCAGAGAAAAAGGATAAAAAATCCTATAACATGTATCATTCGCTGAACTCAGATCTAATTATGTAATGGATTAGGACAAACTAACAATCTAACAATATTATAGTGTGTAACGGGGTTGCCTACACACCGGCTAGAATAGTCCATACTCGTGTAAGGCACCCCAAGGTGATAATGCAGTCTTATAAAGTGGGAGATTGACAAAACAATAAAGAGAAAAACAAAGAATTCTAATAAACCAAAACTATGGATAATAACAAATCAGATCCTCTAATGAATGGACAAATGGGCTGTGTTAAAAATTGTAACAGAATTATCTGCACATCAGCCAATGAAGTAAAGAATCAATAGCGGGCACCCCTCAATAAGCTTGTTAACCTTACTATGTAGCTTATCTGTCCAATCTACTTTTACTCCTTCCTTGGATCAGATAGGCCCAGAAGTAGCAATTTTTGAACAGGTGGTTTTGAAGCGACTTGATCAAGCCACTCGTTTCATTCCTAAACCTAAATACAACTTAAATAAGGAAGAATTTGCATGCCTCAATTCCCTGGCACAGAATAAGACATTCACTATCAAAAGCTGTGATAAAGGTGGAGGCATTGTTGTCTTAGATACGACTACTTATGAACACAAAATGTTAACCCTCTTGAATGATCAACAATTCTACATTAAAACGACATTAGACCCTACTAATAGAGTTAGTCTAAAAATTAAACATCTATCTACTATAGCCTTACAGAAGGGTGAGATAAATAAAAAAGAACATGAGTATCTCAATAGCTCCAAAAGAAAAATGCCATGTGTATACGGACTTCCTAAAATACATAAACATCTTTTAGATCCACCTTTTCGCCCAATTGTGTCCACTATTGGATCGGTCACTGAACCGCTATCGAGATATGTTGATCAGTGGCTGCGCCCATACATGTCTATGACCCCATCATACATCAAAGACACAGGAGATATGATCAAGAAAATAGAACATCTATCGTTCAATCCAAACCAAGAAACCTTAGTGACTCTAGATATAGAATCATTATACAGTAACATCCCTCAGATGGAAGCAATACAAGCAGTTTCTTGGTTTATAGATGTCCATAAGATTCCATGCCCCAAATCCTTTGTGCTTGATTGTCTTAATATGGTTTTAACAGAAAACACTTTTGAGTTTGGCAACAATCTGTTCAAACAAATTAGAGGAGTCAGCATGGGAGCGACAGTAGCACCATCAGTGGCGAACATTTACATGTCGCAATTTGAATTAAAGTTCATCGATAATGAAATAGCTCCTTTTTTTGAATCAGTACGGCTATGGTCTAGATATATCGATGATATTTTTTTCATTTGGTCTGACTCTGAAGATAAGCTTGAGGAATTTCTATCTTGGCTCAATTTAACAGATATTAATTTAAAATTTACAGCACATACCAGTAAACATCAAGTAGAATTTTTAGACATTTTGATCAGGTTATCAACAGGTTACTTGGAAGTAGATCTGTTTATTAAACCCACGGCTAGAAACACTTTGTTACATTTTGAGAGTTATCACCCCAGAACACAGAAGCAAAGTATTCCTTTCGGGCAGTTCCTGAGACTGCGCCGCAATTGCACCAATCTAAATGACTATGATTCCCAATCACTACTAATGAAGGCTAAGTTCATAGCCAGAGGATATCCTCATCGACTGGTGAGAGATGCCTTTAAACGAGCCAGGTTTTATGACAGAGATTATCTGTTAAAACCTAAGAACCCAGAAAAACCTGATCAATTGGTATGTATTACCAAACACTCCACGATGGATGAACAAGTAAAACAGATAATCAATGCCAATTGGCATATACTCAATAGTGATCCTGAACAATCATTCAAACTCAAGAAACCACTATTCGCCCATAGACGAAATAGAAACATCAAAGATATAGTCACACGATCACGGTTCAACTCTAGTCCTCCTTTTGTACAAAAAACTATTGATGGCAGTTTGCCAATTAAAGGTACCTTTAAATGCCTCCATCCGAATTGCAAAGCTTGTGAGGGGGCCATAGAAGGGCACACTTTGATTTACAACGGTTTCACTATTAATTCCAAATCTATGAGTAATTGTAAAACTCACAATGTGATCTACCTACTTATATGCCCCTGTAATTTTGGGTATATTGGGGAGACATCAAGGGCAGTCGCCACTCGACTGACAGAACATCGCTCTGCGACTCGTACTAAAAAACTAAATGCCCCGATGGTTAAACATTTCCTAGAATTCAATCACAATGCCAATGATATTAAATGGCACATATTGGAAAAAATTAGTATTTTGGATGAGAACAGACATGAGGAAATTCGGAAAAAACGAGAGGTTTACTGGATATTCACTCTCAACACACATAGACAGGGACTCAATAGTGATTTGCCATGGGAGAATGCTATACGATTTAATAATTCTTGATCCATTCTTATTGTTCCTATTTTGCTATTGCTACTGAAGTAATTACAAAATGTCCGATATTTATCGGGTATTTAAGCTGCCTAGAATTATTATAGCTATTGAGTCTGTCTTCCAGTTTTATCATTACGTATACACGCATACGTGATTACGTTGACAGCCCAACTGTCTTTAAAACTCTCAATATGGAAGCTGCTCAGTTCACGGCATGGCGACCATAGACCACTGATCCCGCCGCTTTGAGGTAAGCCACCCTGTCTGACACTGAGTACCGTCGTATTTCCTTATATATTCTAGACAACTATATTTTTCATCATTAGATTACGTTGAACTTGAATTCATTTTCTTCCAGAGTGACGCGGACATAGTCGCGAGCCATTACGGGCATTTGTTTGTTACTCTCTGTAACAAGTATGGATTCCATTATCTTTTAAAGGCGTCCGTCCACAATATCTTACTTTCCAGTCTCTCTTGCAGGTAATTCCGCCTTATCTCGTGTAACCGCTATTATGTCTATTTCTTAGAAAACTAGTTTTGCTACTATTGAGATATAGACCGCTTAGAAATTCACTATCTTTTAGCGCTATGTGGTCCTTGTTTGTGACTGCTCTTGAGGGTGTTATCCATCTATCCTTAACATAGTAAGGTTAACAAGCTTATTGAGGGGTGCCCGCTATTGATTCTTTACTTCATTGGCTGATGTGCAGATAATTCTGTTACAATTTTTAACACAGCCCATTTGTCCATTCATTAGAGGATCTGATTTGTTATTATCCATAGTTTTGGTTTATTAGAATTCTTTGTTTTTCTCTTTATTGTTTTGTCAATCTCCCACTTTATAAGACTGCATTATCACCTTGGGGTGCCTTACACGAGTATGGACTATTCTAGCCGGTGTGTAGGCAACCCCGTTACACACTATAATATTGTTAGATTGTTAGTTTGTCCTAATCCATTACATAATTAGATCTGAGTTCAGCGAATGATACATGTTATAGGATTTTTTATCCTTTTTCTCTGCAGAGCTACGTAGACCTAGTCGCGAGCTTCTTCTTTTTATCGTGGTGGCTATTCAGCCTCATATCCCATTCACGGATCTTTCAACTGACGTAGAGACATCAACCATTATCTATCTCTTGGTTTTTGAATTTCCTATGCCCGATAAGTGCTATATTAATATCCATGAATACAGTAAGTTATCACTGGACTGTACTCCCGTATTATTTATACCTGGATATTTTATAAAATATTCCATTGGATTCTTATACTAAGACCTGTCTTCTCCAACTATTGCAGATCCACCACTATTGATCCTTTAGTACAATCTGCATTGTATGTACTTGTGTCTGCAGTCCTATCCATATATAGTAAGTGTGTATTGTACTCTTATATTAGTATGAGATACTGTTTATTATTCACAGATAGTCACCCTTATTAGATAGTTTTGGGTATATATTTTATGGCTACTATTCTTCTTTTTTCCTCTTCTCTTTTTCCTTTTTCTCTTTATTCTGTGTTATAATTTGCTTTTATATGGGGTGACTTTCACAGTATATGTTTCGCTTTTTTCACGGGGCTTTTTGGCATACACAGGGTAAAATGTATTATTTAGATCAGAGAACTCAGTGTGTTTTAAAGATTTGTGTGGTTTTTATATGGTTTTATTTGTTCTATAGGATAAGGTCGTGGCCCTCCTGATGAAGGCGCTTGTGTGCCGAAACGCGCGTTGAGAAGATCTTTCGTTTTGCCACCACTTTTCTATTTATGTTTACATGAATGAATTGACCTTGTATGATATTAATTCGTTTTTCTTGTGATTTATATGATTTGTGTCTGTCTATTATGATGCTAATTTGTAGATTCAATTTGTCTATTAAATCTTTATTTGAAATGTTTTTAACGTAAGCTAAATAAACTTTATACATGTTTTAATTCAATTCACTTGTGTTCACACTGAGTTCTTCTCATCATGATTGTGTTTTTCGTATGAGTTGTTGAATCATTTAAACCGTTTTGACTGCCTAGGGATTGTTGCTTTCAAGTGTATTATTGCCCTGCCCTAGGAGATCTAGAGCACTTTGCAGGGGGTCCTAGATATATGCATAGATTTACCCACAGCCTGTCTGTGTGGGACTGTTTCTTTTTGTTTATCAGTCTTGATTATTTTGTGTCCATTTTATCTAGTGTATTGCCATTAATTCTTAAACTGTCCCCTCACTGTCTTCACACTCTGTGTTCTCTTTCTTCTTTCTCTGTTTATAATTTCCAGATTTAGTTTCTTGAGTTTTAGTTTTTCACCATCTTCTGTTCCCTCTTTGCAATAATCACTTTTGTTATTCATTACACATAGCCTAAACCTGATTATGGAATCACTTAAGACATTCAGTTTTACGGACGAAGAATTTGCCCTTCTTGTAGGCACTAGTAACTCTTTTAGTAACATCTCACATACTTCAGTCCAAAACAATGATGACTCCATCAAATTATTAAATCTCAAAAAGAAAATTAAGAGAATAGAGGCCCATGGAGACTTCATGCTAGAGTACCTAAAGGCAGGAGTGATACCACAAGGACTGAGAGTCCGTAACATTCCTGGCCTTTTTGTAGAATTTAGGAAATTCCTTGAGAAGTGGAGTATGATATCTAACAGATGTTCACGAGATTTGATGATACTGATTATAGAAACAGCGAAAGAACTGCTCTCTTCTCTAAAAAACGAACTATTAGAATTAGAAGAAAAAATCAAGAAATCAAATACGCTAGAAGAGTCTAAGAACAAATTAGAAGAAGTAGAAAAAGAGTTATCCTCTTTTTCAAACTATCTCATTAAACGTAAAACAGACAAATTACAAAAAGATTTACGTTATTATTCTGTAGAGAAGATCTACCCATATTTGAGTGAAAACTTTTACAAACAAAGTCACCAACCTAATGAATATAATCCTAGAGCACAACAAGTAAGAACCTTTTCAGATACTTCTGATTCGGAAGGGGAAAATAATAACCAGTTTTATGAACCATCTAGACCAAGCCGTCCTTACAATTCACAATACCAGCCTTTTTAGCCCAGCGAGGGACACGCAGAGGGCGACAACGAGTTCAGTTTCAAGCACGATCACGAGGGAATTACCAACATCAACATCAACATGTTCAAGTAGACAACCAGCACTTGTTAGAGACCAGGAACAGACAGTATTGGAGATAAAAGACACCATCCCTATCTTTAATTTGTCTTCAGAAGTGTTAGACCCTGCTTGTCTTAGTCTACTATCAAAAGGGTTATCGTATGTTCCCCATTCCTACACCGACAAATTTGAATTATATACAGATGTTCTGTCATTTTTCCGTAAAATCAGGTTAAAGAAATTTTTCATTAATGAATCGAATACAGTTTCTGTTTCATTGACGAATACTAGCTTATCTGTCCAATCTACTTTTACTCCTTCCTTGGATCAGATAGGCCCAGAAGTAGCAATTTTTGAACAGGTGGTTTTGAAGCGACTTGATCAAGCCACTCGTTTCATTCCTAAACCTAAATACAACTTAAATAAGGAAGAATTTGCATGCCTCAATTCCCTGGCACAGAATAAGACATTCACTATCAAAAGCTGTGATAAAGGTGGAGGCATTGTTGTCTTAGATACGACTACTTATGAACACAAAATGTTAACCCTCTTGAATGATCAACAATTCTACATTAAAACGACATTAGACCCTACTAATAGAGTTAGTCTAAAAATTAAACATCTATCTACTATAGCCTTACAGAAGGGTGAGATAAATAAAAAAGAACATGAGTATCTCAATAGCTCCAAAAGAAAAATGCCATGTGTATACGGACTTCCTAAAATACATAAACATCTTTTAGATCCACCTTTTCGCCCAATTGTGTCCACTATTGGATCGGTCACTGAACCGCTATCGAGATATGTTGATCAGTGGCTGCGCCCATACATGTCTATGACCCCATCATACATCAAAGACACAGGAGATATGATCAAGAAAATAGAACATCTATCGTTCAATCCAAACCAAGAAACCTTAGTGACTCTAGATATAGAATCATTATACAGTAACATCCCTCAGATGGAAGCAATACAAGCAGTTTCTTGGTTTATAGATGTCCATAAGATTCCATGCCCCAAATCCTTTGTGCTTGATTGTCTTAATATGGTTTTAACAGAAAACACTTTTGAGTTTGGCAACAATCTGTTCAAACAAATTAGAGGAGTCAGCATGGGAGCGACAGTAGCACCATCAGTGGCGAACATTTACATGTCGCAATTTGAATTAAAGTTCATCGATAATGAAATAGCTCCTTTTTTTGAATCAGTACGGCTATGGTCTAGATATATCGATGATATTTTTTTCATTTGGTCTGACTCTGAAGATAAGCTTGAGAAATTTCTATCTTGACTCAATTTAACAGATATTAATTTAAAATTTACAGCACATACCAGTAAACATCAAGTAGAATTTTTAGACATTTTGATCAGGTTATCAACAGGTTACTTGGAAGTAGATCTGTTTATTAAACCCACGGCTAGAAACACTTTGTTACATTTTGAGAGTTATCACCCCAGAACACAGAAGCAAAGTATTCCTTTCGGGCAGTTCCTGAGACTGCGCCGCAATTGCACCAATCTAAATGACTATGATTCCCAATCACTACTAATGAAGGCTAAGTTCATAGCCAGAGGATATCCTCATCGACTGGTGAGAGATGCCTTTAAACGAGCCAGGTTTTATGACAGAGATTATCTGTTAAAACCTAAGAACCCAGAAAAACCTGATCAATTGGTATGTATTACCAAACACTCCACGATGGATGAACAAGTAAAACAGATAATCAATGCCAATTGGCATATACTCAATAGTGATCCTGAACAATCATTCAAACTCAAGAAACCACTATTCGCCCATAGACGAAATAGAAACATCAAAGATATAGTCACACGATCACGGTTCAACTCTAGTCCTCCTTTTGTACAAAAAACTATTGATGGCAGTTTGCCAATTAAAGGTACCTTTAAATGCCTCCATCCGAATTGCAAAGCTTGTGAGGGGGCCATAGAAGGGCACACTTTGATTTACAACGGTTTCACTATTAATTCCAAATCTATGAGTAATTGTAAAACTCACAATGTGATCTACCTACTTATATGCCCCTGTAATTTTGGGTATATTGGGGAGACATCAAGGGCAGTCGCCACTCGACTGACAGAACATCGCTCTGCGACTCGTACTAAAAAACTAAATGCCCCGATGGTTAAACATTTCCTAGAATTCAATCACAATGCCAATGATATTAAATGGCACATATTGGAAAAAATTAGTATTTTGGATGAGAACAGACATGAGGAAATTCGGAAAAAACGAGAGGTTTACTGGATATTCACTCTCAACACACATAGACAGGGACTCAATAGTGATTTGCCATGGGAGAATGCTATACGATTTAATAATTCTTGATCCATTCTTATTGTTCCTATTTTGCTATTGCTACTGAAGTAATTACAAAATGTCCGATATTTATCGGGTATTTAAGCTGCCTAGAATTATTATAGCTATTGAGTCTGTCTTCCAGTTTTATCATTACGTATACACGCATACGTGATTACGTTGACAGCCCAACTGTCTTTAAAACTCTCAATATGGAAGCTGCTCAGTTCACGGCATGGCGACCATAGACCACTGATCCCGCCGCTTTGAGGTAAGCCACCCTGTCTGACACTGAGTACCGTCGTATTTCCTTATATATTCTAGACAACTATATTTTTCATCATTAGATTACGTTGAACTTGAATTCATTTTCTTCCAGAGTGACGCGGACATAGTCGCGAGCCATTACGGGCATTTGTTTGTTACTCTCTGTAACAAGTATGGATTCCATTATCTTTTAAAGGCGTCCGTCCACAATATCTTACTTTCCAGTCTCTCTTGCAGGTAATTCCGCCTTATCTCGTGTAACCGCTATTATGTCTATTTCTTAGAAAACTAGTTTTGCTACTATTGAGATATAGACCGCTTAGAAATTCACTATCTTTTAGCGCTATGTGGTCCTTGTTTGTGACTGCTCTTGAGGGTGTTATCCATCTATCCTTAACATAGTAAGGTTAACAAGCTTATTGAGGGGTGCCCGCTATTGATTCTTTACTTCATTGGCTGATGTGCAGATAATTCTGTTACAATTTTTAACACAGCCCATTTGTCCATTCATTAGAGGATCTGATTTGTTATTATCCATAGTTTTGGTTTATTAGAATTCTTTGTTTTTCTCTTTATTGTTTTGTCAATCTCCCACTTTATAAGACTGCATTATCACCTTGGGGTGCCTTACACGAGTATGGACTATTCTAGCCGGTGTGTAGGCAACCCCGTTACACACTATAATATTGTTAGATTGTTAGTTTGTCCTAATCCATTACATAATTAGATCTGAGTTCAGCGAATGATACATGTTATAGGATTTTTTATCCTTTTTCTCTGCAGAGCTACGTAGACCTAGTCGCGAGCTTCTTCTTTTTATCGTGGTGGCTATTCAGCCTCATATCCCATTCACGGATCTTTCAACTGACGTAGAGACATCAACCATTATCTATCTCTTGGTTTTTGAATTTCCTATGCCCGATAAGTGCTATATTAATATCCATGAATACAGTAAGTTATCACTGGACTGTACTCCCGTATTATTTATACCTGGATATTTTATAAAATATTCCATTGGATTCTTATACTAAGACCTGTCTTCTCCAACTATTGCAGATCCACCACTATTGATCCTTTAGTACAATCTGCATTGTATGTACTTGTGTCTGCAGTCCTATCCATATATAGTAAGTGTGTATTGTACTCTTATATTAGTATGAGATACTGTTTATTATTCACAGATAGTCACCCTTATTAGATAGTTTTGGGTATATATTTTATGGCTACTATTCTTCTTTTTTCCTCTTCTCTTTTTTCCTTTTTCTCTTTATTCTGTGTTATAATTTGCTTTTATATGGGGTGACTTTCACAGTATATGTTTCGCTTTTTTCACGGGGCTTTTTGGCATACACAGGGTAAAATGTATTATTTAGATCAGAGAACTCAGTGTGTTTTAAAGATTTGTGTGGTTTTTATATGGTTTTATTTGTTCTATAGGATAAGGTCGTGGCCCTCCTGATGAAGGCGCTTGTGTGCCGAAACGCGCGTTGAGAAGATCTTTCGTTTTGCCACCACTTTTCTATTTATGTTTACATGAATGAATTGACCTTGTATGATATTAATTCGTTTTTCTTGTGATTTATATGATTTGTGTCTGTCTATTATGATGGTAATTTGTAGATTCAATTTGTCTATTAAATCTTTATTTGAAATGTTTTTAACGTAAGCTAAATAAACTTTATACATGTTTTAATTCAATTCACTTGTGTTCACACTGAGTTCTTCTCATCATGATTGTGTTTTTCGTATGAGTTGTTGAATCATTTAAACCGTTTTGACTGCCTAGGGATTGTTGCTTTCAAGTGTATTATTGCCCTGCCCTAGGAGATCTAGAGCACTTTGCAGGGGGTCCTAGATATATGCATAGATTTACCCACAGCCTGTCTGTGTGGGACTGTTTCTTTTTGTTTATCAGTCTTGATTATTTTGTGTCCATTTTATCTAGTGTATTGCCATTAATTCTTAAACTGTCCCCTCACTGTCTTCACACTCTGTGTTCTCTTTCTTCTTTCTCTGTTTATAATTTCCAGATTTAGTTTCTTGAGTTTTAGTTTTTCACCATCTTCTGTTCCCTCTTTGCAATAATCACTTTTGTTATTCATTACACATAGCCTAAACCTGATTATGGAATCACTTAAGACATTCAGTTTTACGGACGAAGAATTTGCCCTTCTTGTAGGCACTAGTAACTCTTTTAGTAACATCTCACATACTTCAGTCCAAAACAATGATGACTCCATCAAATTATTAAATCTCAAAAAGAAAATTAAGAGAATAGAGGCCCATGGAGACTTCATGCTAGAGTACCTAAAGGCAGGAGTGATACCACAAGGACTGAGAGTCCGTAACATTCCTGGCCTTTTTGTAGAATTTAGGAAATTCCTTGAGAAGTGGAGTATGATATCTAACAGATGTTCACGAGATTTGATGATACTGATTATAGAAACAGCGAAAGAACTGCTCTCTTCTCTAAAAAACGAACTATTAGAATTAGAAGAAAAAATCAAGAAATCAAACACGCTAGAAGAGTCTAAGAAGAAATTAGAAGAAGTAGAAAAAGAGTTATCCTCTTTTTCAAACTATCTCATTAAACGTAAAACAGACAAATTACAAAAAGATTTACGTTATTATTCTGTAGAGAAGATCTACCCATATTTGAGTGAAAACTTTTACAAACAAAGTCACCAACCTAATGAATATAATCCTAGAGCACAACAAGTAAGAACCTTTTCAGATACTTCTGATTCGGAAGGGGAAAATAATAACCAGTTTTATGAACCATCTAGACCAAGCCGTCCTTACAATTCACAATACCAGCCTTTTTAGCCCAGCGAGGGACACGCAGAGGGCGACAACGAGTTCAGTTTCAAGCACGATCACGAGGGAATTACCAACATCAACATCAACATGTTCAAGTAGACAACCAGCACTTGTTAGAGACCAGGAACAGACAGTATTGGAGATAAAAGACACCATCCCTATCTTTAATTTGTCTTCAGAAGTGTTAGACCCTGCTTGTCTTAGTCTACTATCAAAAGGGTTATCGTATGTTCCCCATTCCTACACCGACAAATTTGAATTATATACAGATCTTCTGTCATTTTTCCGTAAAATCAGGTTAAAGAAATTTTTCATTAATGAATCGAATACAGTTTCTGTTTCATTGACGAATACTAGCTTATCTGTCCAATCTACTTTTACTCCTTCCTTGGATCAGATAGGCCCAGAAGTAGCAATTTTTGAACAGGTGGTTTTGAAGCGACTTGATCAAGCCACTCGTTTCATTCCTAAACCTAAATACAACTTAAATAAGGAAGAATTTGCATGCCTCAATTCCCTGGCACAGAATAAGACATTCACTATCAAAAGCTGTGATAAAGGTGGAGGCATTGTTGTCTTAGATACGACTACTTATGAACACAAAATGTTAACCCTCTTGAATGATCAACAATTCTACATTAAAACGACATTAGACCCTACTAATAGAGTTAGTCTAAAAATTAAACATCTATCTACTATAGCCTTACAGAAGGGTGAGATAAATAAAAAGAACATGAGTATCTCAATAGCTCCAAAAGAAAAATGCCATGTGTATACGGACTTCCTAAAATACATAAACATCTTTTAGATCCACCTTTTCGCCCAATTGTGTCCACTATTGGATCGGTCACTGAACCGCTATCGAGATATGTTGATCAGTGGCTGCGCCCATACATGTCTATGACCCCATCATACATCAAAGACACAGGAGATATGATCAAGAAAATAGAACATCTATCGTTCAATCCAAACCAAGAAACCTTAGTGACTCTAGATATAGAATCATTATACAGTAACATCCCTCAGATGGAAGCAATACAAGCAGTTTCTTGGTTTATAGATGTCCATAAGATTCCATGCCCCAAATCCTTTGTGCTTGATTGTCTTAATATGGTTTTAACAGAAAACACTTTTGAGTTTGGCAACAATCTGTTCAAACAAATTAGAGGAGTCAGCATGGGAGCGACAGTAGCACCATCAGTGGCGAACATTTACATGTCGCAATTTGAATTAAAGTTCATCGATAATGAAATAGCTCCTTTTTTTGAATCAGTACGGCTATGGTCTAGATATATCGATGATATTTTTTTCATTTGGTCTGACTCTGAAGATAAGCTTGAGGAATTTCTATCTTGGCTCAATTTAACAGATATTAATTTAAAATTTACAGCACATACCAGTAAACATCAAGTAGAATTTTTAGACATTTTGATCAGGTTATCAACAGGTTACTTGGAAGTAGATCTGTTTATTAAACCCACGGCTAGAAACACTTTGTTACATTTTGAGAGTTATCACCCCAGAACACAGAAGCAAAGTATTCCTTTCGGGCAGTTCCTGAGACTGCGCCGCAATTGCACCAATCTAAATGACTATGATTCCCAATCACTACTAATGAAGGCTAAGTTCATAGCCAGAGGATATCCTCATCGACTGGTGAGAGATGCCTTTAAACGAGCCAGGTTTTATGACAGAGATTATCTGTTAAAACCTAAGAACCCAGAAAAACCTGATCAATTGGTATGTATTACCAAACACTCCACGATGGATGAACAAGTAAAACAGATAATCAATGCCAATTGGCATATACTCAATAGTGATCCTGAACAATCATTCAAACTCAAGAAACCACTATTCGCCCATAGACGAAATAGAAACATCAAAGATATAGTCACACGATCACGGTTCAACTCTAGTCCTCCTTTTGTACAAAAAACTATTGATGGCAGTTTGCCAATTAAAGGTACCTTTAAATGCCTCCATCCGAATTGCAAAGCTTGTGAGGGGGCCATAGAAGGGCACACTTTGATTTACAACGGTTTCACTATTAATTCCAAATCTATGAGTAATTGTAAAACTCACAATGTGATCTACCTACTTATATGCCCCTGTAATTTTGGGTATATTGGGGAGACATCAAGGGCAGTCGCCACTCGACTGACAGAACATCGCTCTGCGACTCGTACTAAAAAACTAAATGCCCCGATGGTTAAACATTTCCTAGAATTCAATCACAATGCCAATGATATTAAATGGCACATATTGGAAAAAATTAGTATTTTGGATGAGAACAGACATGAGGAAATTCGGAAAAAACGAGAGGTTTACTGGATATTCACTCTCAACACACATAGACAGGGACTCAATAGTGATTTGCCATGGGAGAATGCTATACGATTTAATAATTCTTGATCCATTCTTATTGTTCCTATTTTGCTATTGCTACTGAAGTAATTACAAAATGTCCGATATTTATCGGGTATTTAAGCTGCCTAGAATTATTATAGCTATTGAGTCTGTCTTCCAGTTTTATCATTACGTATACACGCATACGTGATTACGTTGACAGCCCAACTGTCTTTAAAACTCTCAATATGGAAGCTGCTCAGTTCACGGCATGGCGACCATAGACCACTGATCCCGCCGCTTTGAGGTAAGCCACCCTGTCTGACACTGAGTACCGTCGTATTTCCTTATATATTCTAGACAACTATATTTTTCATCATTAGATTACGTTGAACTTGAATTCATTTTCTTCCAGAGTGACGCGGACATAGTCGCGAGCCATTACGGGCATTTGTTTGTTACTCTCTGTAACAAGTATGGATTCCATTATCTTTTAAAGGCGTCCGTCCACAATATCTTACTTTCCAGTCTCTCTTGCAGGTAATTCCGCCTTATCTCGTGTAACCGCTATTATGTCTATTTCTTAGAAAACTAGTTTTGCTACTATTGAGATATAGACCGCTTAGAAATTCACTATCTTTTAGCGCTATGTGGTCCTTGTTTGTGACTGCTCTTGAGGGTGTTATCCATCTATCCTTAACATAGTAAGGTTAACAAGCTTATTGAGGGGTGCCCGCTATTGATTCTTTACTTCATTGGCTGATGTGCAGATAATTCTGTTACAATTTTTAACACAGCCCATTTGTCCATTCATTAGAGGATCTGATTTGTTATTATCCATAGTTTTGGTTTATTAGAATTCTTTGTTTTTCTCTTTATTGTTTTGTCAATCTCCCACTTTATAAGACTGCATTATCACCTTGGGGTGCCTTACACGAGTATGGACTATTCTAGCCGGTGTGTAGGCAACCCCGTTACACACTATAATATTGTTAGATTGTTAGTTTGTCCTAATCCATTACATAATTAGATCTGAGTTCAGCGAATGATACATGTTATAGGATTTTTTATCCTTTTTCTCTGCAGAGCTACGTAGACCTAGTCGCGAGCTCCTTCTTTTTATCGTGGTGGCTATTCAGCCTCATATCCCATTCACGGATCTTTCAACTGACGTAGAGACATCAACCATTATCTATCTCTTGGTTTTTGAATTTCCTATGCCCGATAAGTGCTATATTAATATCCATGAATACAGTAAGTTATCACTGGACTGTACTCCCGTATTATTTATACCTGGATATTTTATAAAATATTCCATTGGATTCTTATACTAAGACCTGTCTTCTCCAACTATTGCAGATCCACCACTATTGATCCTTTAGTACAATCTGCATTGTATGTACTTGTGTCTGCAGTCCTATCCATATATAGTAAGTGTGTATTGTACTCTTATATTAGTATGAGATACTGTTTATTATTCACAGATAGTCACCCTTATTAGATAGTTTTGGGTATATATTTTATGGCTACTATTCTTCTTTTTTCCTCTTCTCTTTTTTCCTTTTTCTCTTTATTCTGTGTTATAATTTGCTTTTATATGGGGTGACTTTCACAGTATATGTTTCGCTTTTTTTCACGGGGCTTTTTGGCATACACAGGGTAAAATGTATTATTTAGATCAGAGAACTCAGTGTGTTTTAAAGATTTGTGTGGTTTTTATATGGTTTTATTTGTTCTATAGGATAAGGTCGTGGCCCTCCTGATGAAGGCGCTTGTGTGCCGAAACGCGCGTTGAGAAGATCTTTCGTTTTGCCACCACTTTTCTATTTATGTTTACATGAATGAATTGACCTTGTATGATATTAATTCGTTTTTCTTGTGATTTATATGATTTGTGTCTGTCTATTATGATGCTAATTTGTAGATTCAATTTGTCTATTAAATCTTTATTTGAAATGTTTTTAATGTAAGCTAAATAAACTTTATACATGTTTTAATTCAATTCACTTGTGTTCACACTGAGTTCTTCTCATCATGATTGTGTTTTTCGTATGAGTTGTTGAATCATTTAAACCGTTTTGACTGCCTAGGGATTGTTGCTTTCAAGTGTATTATTGCCCTGCCCTAGGAGATCTAGAGCACTTTGCAGGGGGTCCTAGATATATGCATAGAGTCATTTCTAAATTAGCCAGACAGTGCCTCCTTGTGGCAGACTGCCACAGGCCCGGTGCTGACAATTAAGTGCCGGTGCCGAGAACAGGAAACCACTGGCTCAAATTAAGCACTGCAGTTCAGGCTTTCTAAGAAGGCCTGTTTTATTAACTGGCGTTTCCTTTCAACAGCATAATTATCGTCAGCTATGTTGCTGTTGGCGATCATGCTGCAATCCTCGGTGTTCACACATCCCGACAAGCTCAATCACGGGGCTGCGTCGCCTACCGTCCAAATGTCATTATTCAGTTGACCCTTTCACAAGCTACCATGCCCCCCCTCTCAAAGCAAGCCATGGCCGCGGGACTAGTGATAGCTTATTGATTGCCTGCAGTGAGAATCGAAGGCTAAACCACCGGTGCCTCACGCGCAGTTAGAACAATTAAAAGCCCCGCCCACCACTTCCCCGTCAATCAGTCCCTTCTGTCAGCAACGGGCCGCACTCATTGGTGGCTCCCTTGCACGCGCACTGCTGAAAGGACCATTTCTGGAGAACATACCCTCATTATATCAATGGCACAGCCCCAGTTATTTAAGCATTGTTTAAGACGCACCTCTAGATCCCAGTATATGCTTGAATGAAATTAGCTATGTATTTGCTTAAAGCAGGCCCACTAGAACTGTGTGGCAGGGTAGGACCAAATTATGTGGGAAGGTTGACTAAATCATGTCGCAAGCAGGGCAAACTATGTGGCCTAATTCACCACTGTTCGGGAAAACATTTCAGCTCATCATTGCCATCTTAACAACCAAATACAACATTAAGCAACGGAAGGTTGACCAGTGAACCTTTGCAAAGGACCTTCCACTGCGAACGAAGACATGTCGCCAGGTTTTTATTAATTTTTGATCAGTTTGAGCTAGAAAGCAATTTTTTGTAAACTGCAGATTAAGTGGCAAATGTTGCAATTCCATAATTATGGAGGAAACACCACTGATGAAGAATAGCATAATTCCAGTGACCCTTGCTTAAGGGTACACCAACCCAGGAGAGACTTTTCTCCTATACTTGTTTTTTTCACCTCATGCATTCAGGCAGATAGAGTCCTGGTTGACTCCGAGTTAATCCAATTTGACTAACAAAACAAGTTTTTATTTTTAAAGAAAATCCTTGAAAAGCCACCTTGCATCACCGATGCTATGAAGTCAAACGGTAACTTTCTATTTGCTTGCAAAGCATACACAGATGTCTAAGGTTTCCTAGGTCCATTCATTAGTAACTCGATTAGTCCTTTTTTGCATTCTATAATTTGCAGTAGAGGTTATCCTAGAATACAATTGGGACTTCAATACCCAGAATGCAAAGTGTAAACCTGTACTGAATTAACTACTAACTCAACAAACTGACAAACTGACAAACTGGTGAGTTCTGCGTAGAAAGGTCCCCGACTTCAGAGCTCTCATGCCACTGATTCCCAAACAGGCTCTGAGACAGTGTCTCTCTCAAAGCCGCTCACGTGTCTCTGCACGTTCTACAATGTTAGAGTTTTAAAATGTTCACCTTCTACTGGCTTTTAGACCACATCACTTTGCATAGAAATGCATGTATCCCTGACTTTGTAATTTGAAAATTCAAAATTACTAGTGCTAGCAGCATCATTGCCATCAGTGAGTCAGGCAGGGCTACCCAAACGTGTATGGGGCATCTTTAGCCTATCTACATCTGTGGGAATGGAGGACTCGGAAGAGAAAGCTTTTAATCTCCACCCAAAACGGCCCGAGTGAACAGAACTCTTCTGTGGACACTGGGAGGGAAGTCTACAAAGGGTGTAAAGATCAACCACCGCCCTGCCTTTCTATAGTGCAGCAGAGTCAGCACAGGCCTAACATCGAACACCTTGGTTAAAACAATTGAGAGCAGTGCATGGGCGAGGTCAATCCAGATAAAGACAAGAAGCTTTCTTTAACAGCGCTAAAAAAGCTGCAAATAACCTGACAGGGTCGTGGCATATGCTCGAGTCCAGATGAGCAAAAGCAACAAAAAAAAGTAATGCTCGTCAAGAAAAGCAATACGTAGTAGAAAACGATGGGTTGAACTCTTGAGTTTGCTAGATCCACAAAGGCTTCTCTGAAAAGCAGCCAGACCTTAGCAGAAAAAGAAATGGCGGCCGCGCGGTAAAAAAAAAAAAAAAAAAACAGTGGTGCGCGCGCACCACAGAGGGGGGGGGGAGGAGGGAGCGTGGCAGCGGCAACGAGGCGAACGCGCGCTGCTGCGCGTTCTGGCCACCGTCGGGAATGGGAGGAGCAAAGGCGGGACATGCGCCCGCCTTTGCCCAATCGCGTGCCGTTTTTTTAAAAAAAACGCACGCTACAGCCAATGTGGGCTTCCGAAAACAAAACCACACGCACGAGTGTGTGGGTCGTTTTCAGAAGCCCTTTCTAGAGGTCTCGCGCTGCGCGAGCAGGGCTACGCACTGCAACGCTAGGCGCGAGACCTAAAAATGGCTAAACCGGGAAACCATGCCATTTCGCAGTGTAGAGCGTTCAGGCAGTCAGCATTCAATGTTATGTTATGTTTATTTGTATAGCGCACAACTCAACCAGGGGGGTATCCTGGAGCTGAGGCAGGCCACAATATCCAATCCTGCATGCTGACTGAACCGTGACATCCGTTTTGTCTCGCCAGAAGTTTAGGACTGTCTTGAAGAGTTTTCTAGTTCACAAACTTCCGGTCTCTGATCAGTACTGGAATAGGGGTATAGTTGCAAAGAGCTGAGTCATGAAAAGCAGTGTGATAATCAACTTATCTATTTTTTTTTTAAACTCTGACACAAAGAAATTGACATGGACAAATGTGACAGTAAAACTACCTTAATTGGTGGGAAAGGCTGCATTTTAAATGATCGTATAGGGTTCATGCACCTGTTGCAGTGATCTTAATATGCCCAGTACATCTCCGGGAATAATAATAATAATGGTAAGATGACTGTGGTGCTCAGTGCACTTGCTAGAGAGATCTGTGTTTTGTCTAGTCATGGTTTTGACTCATAAAGTAGCATAGAGTGTTAATGTGTCTCCTGCGAAGCACATTATGTAACATGCAGATGACAGATTTTTATTTTATGTAGATAGGTAAGTGGCTACTGCTTTTAACACAGAGATCATTTTGTTACTTGCAGTGCATACATTGCAATTCTTTTAATATAGCACAGTGCGCTATGAACCTGCATCAAAGATGTGCATGCAGACTACAAGGCATAGGATTAGAAACTTGTTGGTTTTTCTCTATCTGTCATTATTATAAGGCTGCTAAAATGGGTTTGTTTGAGTAGTGATACCATCTTATTAGTACAGACAACCTCAAACACTGCGTTACATTTTAAATCTTGACTTTGAGTTTCTCCAGGCCCTGCACTCTTAACTTATAAACAAAGTCATAATCTTGCCTCCAAATCATAGTTTCTCTTAAATACTTGTGAAGTGAAAAAAAGCTGCGGGCCTTTATTTCCCTATACGGCTTCATACTCAAGCAAAAGGAGAGCTAATTGTCCCTTAAATTCAGCCTTTGTTTTGGGCTCATTGGGAGTCAAAAAGCCAGTTTGCCTGCATGTTGTTGCTCGGAAAGGAAAGCAAACAATGTGCGAATAATGGTGAATGGGACAAATTCAACATATTTCACTGGGGCCAGGTAGATCCCCAATCCAGATCAAAAACAGCTACTGGATCCAAGATCCGGTTGGACCCCCTTCATTTCCCCCAATGTCTCTGACCGCTCTCTCACAGCATTAGCATTATTAAGGATAAGCCATGAAAGATACGCTCTCAGTACCCATTTCCTTCTCCAAGAAATATTTAAACATGCAGTGGCTCACCTTTGAAATACATTAGCTGACCTTTTGGCTTTGCCAGTGCTTGTAGCCAATGCTGAACAGTATCAGCAAACAAAAAATGTTTGTTGCAAATCAATCAATCAGGATTTGTTTAGTGTGGCTGCATCATCCGTGAGGGTCTCGAGGCGCTGGGAGAACATGCTGCCTGTTCTCCTATTGGTTGAACATCCAGATCTTGAGGTCCTTCCTGAACTGCTGGAGCGATGGTGAGGCTCTGAGGAGCAGGGGGAGGTTGTTCCAGGTCTTAGCCGCCAGGTGGGAGAAGGAGCAGCCTCGAATGTTCGTCCGGCGGATGCGTTGGGTGGCTGCTAGTGGGAGGGATCAGAGCGTATTTCCCTGGTAGGTTGGTGGAAATTAATTCGATTGTTGAGATACACCGGTTCTTCATTGTGTAGTGCCTTTTTTTTGGGGGGGGGAGTTTTATATAGCGCAAACTAGACCCGAAGGTATCAGAGCGCTTTACATGAGCATCAGTTGCATTACAGACGGATACATTCATTTTGTGAGGCACGGGGAGATTAAGCGATTTGCCCAAAATCACAAGATGTTGAACATCCCTGCCGAGACTTGAACCCGGTTCCCCAGCTTCGAGGTCGACCGCTCTAACCGTTAGGGTGTGGATGATCAGTTTGAAATGGTATCTCTTCGTGAATGGTAGCCAGTGGAGTTTCCTGAGGTGAGGGGTGATACGAGTCCGTGAGCCCTCCTATATTGAAAAAAAATGAAATTTTAAAACAAAATGGGATGGGGAAGGGCAGGGGAGCAGTGGAAGGCAGAAAACAATGGAGGGGCTCAGTGTATAACAAAACAGCTGAGCGACACAGGAAGAGGTGGGAGAAGCAACAGGCGATCTGAAGGTTAAGAGAGCAACACAGAGAGTGTGGGGGCAGGAATGTGAAGGTTGCAATGTAGCACACACGACAGAGGAGAGAAGAGAGGATTAAGAAAAAGCAAGCATTCTCACAGTTGCTCAAAGCAAATGTAAAAAATACAAGCAGCGGAAGGATAGCAGTCATCCAATCAAAAGGATTGTAAAGAAGGTAGGTTCCAAGGGGGTACAGAAAGTTCTTCAATAAAAAGCAAGCAAAATAGATTGACAAGTAAGCTAGCCAATGATCAATGGGCTTATTCAATCCCTTTCTAAGTAGTGATATTGGTATTTTACGCACTTGGTCTTTTGATAACAGACAGCTAAAGTTTTCTATAGGTGAGACCTAAAAACAAGCACTGTCAAAGCTAACAAGTCTGTCGTTAGCAAGCCTGCAATCAATTTTTTTTCTTTTTGCAAACACGTGCAATAGGCATTAAAAGTTTACAACTTAACATCTAAAGTGACTCCCATATGTTCAAAAAAATCTACACAAAATGATTTGTCACAAAAATAAATGAAAGAAAGTAATAAAAGCAGAAATGAATGCTGAAATTGTCCTGTCAAACTTGGCACTGACGATGAACTACTTTTTAAGGAAGATGTGGACAAGCAAAACGCTATCACACGCAGTGAAGAGAGTCAACGGCTAGTGGGCTGACTAATTGCTCCATATTATGTTCTGTGGTGGGCGGAAGCAAAATGTGACTGACACATGAGTAGAACAATGGATGAAGAGGTCTGATGGAAAGCTCTTGCATGCATATGAATATATATTTGTATTTGTATTATTTTTGCGGAAAATATTAGGCTGCCGAGAGAGCTAAAACTGTTTCTTGACCAGTAGTCAAAATTCTCTACACAAACCCAGTAGAGGGCCAGTGCTTTGCGGCTTTTTTTCTAAATTACAAGACCAGTATTGATACTCACGTGATTTGGACATTAACAAGTTCATCCTTCCGATGGTCCAGTAGCACAAGCACAGTAATATTTAAGTAATGAGACAGTAAGCACAAATGGAAGTTGATGTTCAGAAATTAGACCTCGCACCCACATTGTGAGCAAATGGGTATATTTTAGATTATCCTCTTTTTTTAAATCCAGCTACAGAAGGAAACAAGCATTGGCAAAGCCAGTAGGTCTTGCTTTTGGGACCTATTGGCTTTGCCAGTGCCTGCAGCATCAGCTAGATGTTGTTCAGAATGGCCAAAACTAAATACAAAAAAATACAAAAAAATCACAATGGCTCAGCCATAGTGGCCATGACATTTTGTAGGTGAGTGCACGTGTTATCATACATATGCAGCTACAAAATGACACGGATGCCATTTTTAATTAAAAAATATTGACCGATCTGAGATGGGTTGGCAAATATGGAAAAAAAATAAAAATAGTAGAGGGAAAAAGGTTTTTTAAGGCTAAGGGGCCAGCAGCAATTTGCTGCCTGGTCTTCTCTTCCCCGTTTCTACTTCTCTGTTGCACCCAACGTATGCCTTATTTGCATAAGGCATATGTTCAATCAATCAATCAGGGGGTTTATAAAGCGCACTACTCACCCGTGAGGGTCTCAAGGCGCTGGGGGGGGAGGGGCAGCTCCAGATCAGTCGAAGAGCCAGGTCTTGAGGTCCTTCCTGAAGGTGTGCAGGGTTGGCGAGCGTCTGATGTTTACGGGGAGCTCGTTCCAGGTCTTGGCTGCGAGGTAGGAGAAAGCTCTCCCGCCTGTTCTGTTTCTGCAGATGCGGGGGACCTCTGCCAGGGCGAGGTCGGCGGAGCGGAGGTTCCTCTTGGGTACGTGGAATGATACTCTCTCGTTGAGGTATTTGGGTCCGATGTTGTAGAGGGATTTGTAGGCGTGGGTGAGGAGTTTGAAGGTGACCCTTTTCTCGACGGGGAGCCAGTGGAGGTCTCGCAGGTATTGGGTCATGTGTTCGTGATGCGGAGTTCCGAGGATGAGTCTGGCAGCGGCGTTCTGGATGGTCTGGAGTCTGTGTAGTAGAGTTCTGTTGATTCCGGCGTACAGGGCATTGCCGTAGTCCAGTCTGCTGGTTATGAGTGCGTGGGTGACGGTCTTTCTGCAGTCAGGGGGGATCCACTTGAAAGTTTTGCGGAGGATGTGCAGGCAGTTGAAGCTAGTGGAGGCGACGGCGTTGATCTGGCGGTTCATGGAGAGGGAAGAGTCGAGGATGATGCCGAGGTTGCGTGCGTGGTCAGTAGGAGTGGGTGGATTCCAGAGGGCCACCAGGTGTTGTCCCAGGCGGAGTTGCAGGATCCGAGGATGAGAACCTCAGTATTCTCTGAGTTGAGCTTCAAGCAGCTGTCTTTCATCCAGGCTGCCACATTCTTCATTCCTTCCTGGAAGCAGAGTCTGGTGTCTTCGGAATTCTTCGTGAGTGAGAGGGTGAGCTGGGTGTCGTCGGCGTAGGATACAATGCTGAGCCCATGCTGTCTGACGATGGCGGCGAGGGGGGCCATGTAGATGTTGAAGAGTGTGGGGCTGAGAGATGAGCCTTGGGGTACTCCTCAGTTGATATCGGTGGGTTCGGAGAGGAACGGAGGGAGTCTGATCCTCTGGGTTCTGCCGGAGAGAAAGGATCGGATCCAGTCGAGGGCGGTTCTTTGTATTCCTGTGTCATGAAGTCTGGCTGCGAGGGTGCGATGTGAGACGGTGTTGAAGGCTGCGGAGAGGTCTAGGAGGATGAGGGCCGCGGTGTGTCCCTGGTCGAGTAGCAAGCGGATGTCGTCGGTGGCGGCGAGGAGAGCGGTCTCGGTGCTGTGGCTGCTGCGGAATCCAGACTGGGAGGCAACGGAGAAGTGGGAAGGGGGGAAGCAACAGGGAGTGGGTAGTGAATGGAAAAAGCAGCACACAAAGGAGACTAACATATGGTCTAGAGGGAGAAGTACATAAGTGATAAAGCAATACGGAGAACGAAAGAGGCAGGGAGTTTTGCAAGGGGAAGTAGACAATAGAAAGAGCTTGCAACATGAGGAAGACAGCAAGCTGGTTGTGGGGGTGGGTGAGGGCATTTGGCCAAGGGGAAGAAGAATGCAAGGGAGAGAGCTGGAAAATACATGCAGTATCATGGAGTTCTTGAACAAAAATAAAAAAATTGTTCCCTAAAAGTGAGCAGGTGTAGAATCGAAGACAGTCAGTTAGAGAGATGGTAAAGAGGCTATTCTCCTGGGGAAAGACAGCCACAAGTTGGACAAGCTGGGACACGGAAAGCCAATGAATAGGAATCAAGCAAGTGAAAGTGTCAATAAAACCAACCAGTGATAAGCAGTGGGCGTCCTCTTTCTAGGGGTGCTGCATTCTGCAACACACATAGGAAGAGGAAATCACCTCTTTTTATTTTTTTTGTTATTGTTTTTGTGCAGGAAGGTACCCCTTCCTGCACGGAAACAATCTCCCCACAACGCAGGCACCCTTGCACCATGGCGCAAAGGTGCCTGCATGCCGCATGGTAGCCGATTGTGGGCGAGGGCAGGGGAACGCACAAGTGTCCCAGTAAATCTATCCAGCGCAAGATTCGGAAAATATTCATCTATACAGAATATAAGTGTTTGTAAATTATCCATTCTTAAGTAAGGTGGGCCATTGTAATATCACGCAAGGCTTGTAGACTACCATTGACCATTACCATATGCATCAGTGAATGGTCACCTATAAAAGTGATAGTGTTCCTGTGTGGTGCTCTGTGGCTATCTGTACCTTAGTGTTTGAAACTACTTGGCTCTGAGTTTCTGTGTGTATTTGAGTTCAAAAGACAGCTACATGAACGTCTCAGAATAGGCTGCACACTTTTCGTTGCTAGGTAACTTTTCATCGCAGTAGGAAGCACGTACTCTGGGATGTTCACCTTTATCATTCAATTTTAAGGGTGCTCTGGGTAGTATGCCATGGTAGTGTTTTATTGGTTATGATTTGTTGAATGAACATGTGCAAGACATGGAATCAGGTGATAAAACGCATGTAGCATTATTTTCATTCCATTGCACTCTTATGGGCCTCATTTACAAATTTTTGGCGAAGGGCAGCACTGCAAGCCTTCCTGCTGCGCTGCCCTACATCAAAATAAAAGGGCAGGAATGCACTGTTTCTATGAGCTATGGCACATTCCTGTCCTCTTTCACAGCACTGGTGCACAAATGGCTGCCATGCGCCAACGCAGGCACCCTTGCACCATGGTGCAAGGGTGTCTGCGTTGAAATCAGGTTGTTTTTCTGGTGGAAGGTACACCTTCCTTCACAAAAACTACCCTTACACCACCATCCGAAGCCACACCAAAAAAGACAAGGAGGGGGCTTACCTGAAGCTTTATGTTCAGAATGTCTGCGATAGACTTACTCACATCACCCCAGAATACCTGAATCATGGGACACTCCAAGAACATGTGCAAGTCGTCCGCCATCCTCTGACCGCATTTGGGACATGCCACCACTCCTCTGTTTCCAAACTTCGATAGCTTATGTGGCGTCCAGTATACTCTATGGATTGAGAATAGATGGTTTCTTCTTAAATAGGCATGCTTAATCACTTGATAAAGCATAGAAAAAGATACTTGCCATAACTTCTCCAGCGCTGCTTCCGGCAAGCATCTCCCCCACAGCTCTTGCGGCAGCGTGAACTTCCCATCTGTTTCTTCTATCAGCAGCCAGTACCAGTAG
Source organism: Calotriton arnoldi (assembly GCA_963921515.1). Classification (NCBI taxonomy): domain Eukaryota; kingdom Metazoa; phylum Chordata; class Amphibia; order Caudata; family Salamandridae; genus Calotriton; species Calotriton arnoldi. The sequence continues at coordinate 629,236 of CAWUFW010004328.1, forward strand.
GATATTTCCTTCTTCTTTGGTATATCAAGAATCAAACTTTCTTCGAAATCATTCGAGCCCCCTATCTTTATATCTGATGACTGGAACCAGCTCTGGATTTGTAGATATTTAAACTTTGAAACCTGATGGTCTGTTTTACGCTGGAGTCCTTCCCATGAGATCAGTTGTTCTCCCTCCAGTATATCCTCCCATCTCGCGATGCCAGCTGTCCTCAACGGACCTGCCAATTTATCCTTAGTCCAGTCCGGAGATCCTGGTAAATCCCAGATACGGGTAAGATTGCTATAGTATGGCAATTTCAGTTTCATTTTGATCCTATACAAAGTTTCCGCCATACCTTGGAGAATTTTTAGCCTCACTTTTTTAAAGTATCTTGGGTCTGCAAACTTCATCATAAAGCCAAGACCATCTCCTTCTACTCCTTTCAACATTCCTGCGAACAACCTGCCAATTTCAGAGCATGAAGGTCTGTCAAGCAACATCCTGCCATTTTTAAGTAAAAAGCCCACACATAAAATTGCAAGTCCGGAAGAGCTAAACCTCCTTTTTCTCTCCTCCTCCTCAGCTTCTTCCAGGATATACGCTGCCCTTTTGCCGCCCAAATAAAGGTACTAATCTTACCCTGTAATTTCGTAAACCACCCTTCTTTAAACGGCAAGGGTATTGTATTAAAGAGAAAAGTGAACTTCGGGTGTACGACCATTTTCACTGAATTTGCTCTTCCATAGATCGTTAGAGGAAGGTGTGCCCAGCTTGCCATCAAGTCACACACCTCTTTCTTTACTCTATTAAAGTTTGTTTCCGAGAGTTTCGTAATGTCTTGTGTCACTCTGACTCCCAAGTATCTCATCTCAGGTTTTATTCTCTCTGCACCCCCGTCCATATTCCAAATCATAATCTCGGTCTTCCCCCTGTTTATCTCATATCCTGAGACTTTCCCAAAGTCCTTAGCTATTCTAACCACCTGAGTCATTGAGGCCTGCAGATCCGCAGTATAAATCATCAGATCATCAGCACACAGTGCTAGTTTTTTTACCCAGCCCTTGCATTGAAAGGGTGTGATCCTCTGTTCTGCCCTCAGTTTTTTCGCCAGTGGTTCCATATACAAATCAAACAACAGCGGAGACAAAGGGCACCCTTGTCTTGTCCCTCTCATGATCTTAAATGTTGGTGTCAATATGCCATTCACAAGGACTTTTGCCCTTGGTGCCTTATAAATTTCTGCTATTGTTTTACAAAATCTGTCTCCTATATTAGCAGCTTTCAACACTGATTGCAAAAAGGCACAGTTCACAAGATCAAAGGCTTTAGTTGCATCTAAAGCTATGACTGCTAGGGGGACATTATTAGCCGTGGCCAAATGTGTCGCCCCTATAAGAGAGTAGGTAAGCTCATGCAGTGCCCTCCCTTATATAAAACCCTTCTGGTCTTCATGAACGAGATCACCCATGACACCATTGAGTCTCTCCGCCAAGAATTTAGCAAAAATCTTGTAATCGCAATTCAAAAGTGACACCGGCCTATATGAATCGCAACTTTTTTCACTCTTCCCTGGTTTCAGGATCAAAGAAATTGTGGCTTCTGACCAAGACTCTGGTTGAGGTGCCCCATCCATAAAGATCTCGTTGAACAATTTATTTAGGATTGGAGTCAAAGTACCCGCTAATGCACTGTAAACTTCCAATGGGAGACCATCTGGAATGGGGGCTTTCCCCCGTTTGCTCTTCTTCAGTGCCTGCTCCACTTCCCCTATCTGGAGTTGTGCATTTAAAATCGAGGATTTTTCTTCATCCAGAGAACCTACCCAACCCTGAATCAGCCAATTGCTCCTCTCTTCTTCTGAAGTCACCAGATCCTCTCTACACAGATTCATGAAGTAGCTGTAAAAAACTCCCTCAACCTCTTTTCTGTTTGTTAACACCGTTCCGGTATTCTGGCATTTGATTTCTTGTATTAGATTCTTCACCTGATCTTTCTTGGTTTGCCATGCTAATAGCTTCCCACAGTTCTCTCCATACTCAAAATATGCAAGTTTGCTTACTTCCCACTTCTCCCTGACTCTGTTTTCGGGAATAGGAGCCAATTTAAGTTTCAAATCAGATAGTTCAGGCTGTCTAGACTCTCTTTGATTTGTACTTACCATTTCTTCTTCTGCTAGTCTTATCTTCTCTTCTATCTTCCTGACTTCTTCCCGGAAGCCTCTCCTCTTAACTGCCGAACAGCTTATTAGCTTCCCCCTCAAATAGGCTTTGTACGTATCCCACACTACTCCGGCAGGGGCAGGGGCAGAGCCCCAGTTGAAGGAAAAAAACTCAACAGTCTCCTCCTTCAATCTCTCCACTACTGCCTGGTCCAATAACAGAGTACGGTCCATAGTCCACGTAGTCAATATACTATCCTCTGCAAGAGCTAGTTCTAACAGAACCGCTGAATGGTCTGATAAGTGAGCCCCGATGTGGTTAATGGCTTGTATTTGATCTTTTAGTCCAGAGTCTAATAGAAACTAATCTATCCTGGACTGATGACGATATTTCCTATTGGAGTATGTGTACCCTCTTTTGTCCCCCATTTTCCATCTCCAGATATCACACAAACCCAGTTGTTCCATCATTAATTTTATCTGGGCCACCATCTTATAATTAACAGTCGCTCTACTCCTCGTCGATCTATCCAGGGAGCTATCTAGCACCGCGTTAAAATCACCAGCCAGAATAATCGGATCAGAAATGCAGGGTAACTCGGCCAACAACTCTTTTAGAGGTGTTATGTCATCTATGTTCGGCCCATAATACCCTGCCAGCGTAAAACCTTGTCCCCCCACTCTCAATTTCGCCACGACCCACCTGCCTCTACTGTCCGTAATACTGTCTGTAATAGTAATCTTGGAGTCTCACTTTATCAAAAGCGCCACCCCTTTAGTTACCAATGTGTGTTTAGTACACACTAGTTGCTGCACCCATCTTCGAGACTTAAATATCTCTTTACATTCTTTCTCTGTCAGGTGTGTCTCCTGTAAAATAAAGACCTGGGCAGGGGAATCTTTAATATATTGTAAAATCCGCTCCCTCCTTACCCTCACCCTTAGCCCATTTACTTTCCAGGATAGAATCTTAAGATTTAGCTTCTGCCTGTCACCCATACTCCTCCCTGCTGCATTTCACTGTCGGCAAATCTTCGGCTCCTGAGGAATTGTTTTGTTTGTAACCCCAAATGCTCCCCACCCAGTGACCCCCCCAACACCTCCCCCATGGAGAACCTAGCCCCCATATTAATGGCTTTAGCCTATGGGTGACCCTCCGAGTGTGCCTTACTCAAAAACCCAATAAATGTCAGGGGGACTATTCTTGACTTCTATATTCAATTCCTTTGTGTTCATAATGCCTGTTTACAAGACTATGAAGTCATCCACTTCACCTACTACTCTAAAGTTATGCATCTTGTTGTTCATCATTACTTTTAGCACCGCTGGGAACTTCATCTGCACTGAGGCCCCTAGCTTCTTCAATTGGGCCATTCTCTTCCCCAATTCCCATTGCCTGTTAGATGTGATATAGGAGATGTCTTACCGAATCTCGCAAGAAAGCCCATCTACTCTGACTGCTTTCAATTTCAATGCTCGAGATAATATATTTTCCTTCATGGAGTAAGTGAGGAAATTTACCAGGATCTTCCTTGGTTTGCTTCTGTTCGGGTTAAGCCTAAAAGGATCCCTATGAACTCTCTGAACATCTCTACCAATCTCCTGATCTGACTCTTCTAATTGTAGCCCTGTTTTAATCAGCTTAACTACGAAGCCTTTCAGATCATCCCCCTCCGCCCCTTCCGCCACATTTAGGATCCGTACGTTATTTCTCCTTTGATTATTTTCCATCCTTTCTTCCCATTCCTAACGTCCCTGTTCTTTCAACTTTAAGGCTTTTATATCCTCGTTATTCATTTGCACCTTGCCCTTAAGCTCTTCCACTGTTGCCTCTAGAACCATCGTTCTCCCTGCCAGGTCATCAATCTTTTTCTCTAAAGCCTCGCAAGCCAACTTGATCTCTTTCCGATTCCCCTCCGAAACTTAGAACCTGCTCCTTATCTCTGAGGTGAGAGCTGTAATCAATACCCCCAAAAGCGGCCTCCCCTGAACTCACTTCCTTCCGCTCACTCTGTATCTCTTCCTCTGTTCCCTCCGGAATCGAGCTGTGTACTAAGCCAGGCTTACCAGCCAACTTGCCAGCCAGCCCAGCCAGAGTGGCCTCTCCCATCTCTAGGTCAGTTTGAGGGGTTCTACTGAAATCCAAATTCTCAAAAGCATCTGGGTCATCTACCTGCAGTGACTCAAACCTATTGGGGCTACAAACACTCCCCCAACCTGCCAGTGCCTCCTCTACCGGGTGGTCGGACTGCGTCTCCCCCCCCGCTCCCTTTCCCCTCCTTCCCAACATCCCTGCCTCACTTAATATTAGAGTCTTCAGGAGTACCTTGAAGAAAGTCCTAAGAGAGGGGGTAACTTTCACCTTCTGGGATATGTTCATACGCTTCTTTATCAGTCCGTCTAACTTCTCTGACCTCTGCTTCTTTGTGACTGTTTTACTCGCTACTGGGGCTTTCCTTTCCGTTTTTCCTTCCTCTACACTTCCCCCTAAATGCAACTCCCCCACTAAACTCTGCTCGAACAGGACTTTTCCCCTCTTTGATCTCTTCAGCATGTACCTCCCCAAGCCCGGCTGATTCACCTCATTTTTGTCCCTGATCCTTAAGTCCACTGTGTTCCCTTGAGCCCACTTGTGCCACTTTTTCCCCCCTCCTCTAACCTTCAATCCTTGCTCTTCTTCTTGCTGCCGTGCATCGGTTTCCTCAATTTCCCCCGGGTCTGCCCTCGATGACACTCTGAGGCCGTCTCCGCCTCCTCTCCCCCGGAAGGAAATCCTTGCTGCCACCTGCCTCCCTCTCCTGACCCCCAGCGCGGCTCTTGACCAGCGCTGCTCGCTTTCTTCAACACCCGCCGTGGCTGCCACCTATGATTCTCTCCGTCACCGCGGCCGCGGCCCCACGAATCCTGGAGACTCCCAAACCCGGTAAGTGGCAATATACGCCGTCCTCCTCGGGTCCAAAACCAAACCTAGGGCAGCCTAAAGCAACTGAGGCAGCCCCCACGGGTCGCGTGCACTCCGTGCAGAGCCTCGCCTCAGTCCGTGTCTCAGAAGACCTTGGGGAAGATTTACAAGCCCCCTGCGCCACCAGTACGTCACTTTTTGTGACGTACTGGTGGCGCAGGCGGCTGCTCCATATTTACAAGGAGTGGAAAAGCCACCCTGCGTGACTTTTCCTCTCCTTGTAAATACGGCCCCTTCACACGCAGCACTTTGCGGTGAAGGGGCGTTCCATGGGTGTTGCTGTGGGTGTTCCCACGCAACACCCATGGAACAAGACACATCTCCAGAATTACGAGAAATCGTAACTCTGGAGATGCGTTTAAAGCTACGCCACCCTAGAGGTGGCGTAGGGAGACGCACCGAGGAGAAATGTTTTCATTTCTCCTCGTTTTTCCTCTTTCAATGCGTGCTGCATTCTGCAGCACGCATTGAAAGAGGAAAATGGTTGTAGTGATTGTTTTTGTGCAGGAAGGTTCCCCTTCCTGCACAAAAACAATCTCCCCACGACGCAGGCATCCTTGCACCATGGTGCAAGAGTGCCTGCGCCGGCGCATGGTTGCAGTTTGTGCGCCAGCGCAGGGGGAAGCACAAGGATGCGACATATTCTTGTAAATATGTCGCATCCCTGTGCTTTCCAAACTAACGCAGCATGGCGCAGCAAACTGACTTGCTGCGCCGTGCTGCGTTAGTTAATTGTAAATCTGCCCCCCTGTCAGACTCCAAGTAAATATTTTTTTTAATTAAAGTAGATGACTTCAATATCTTTCCTCATCCGTCAACCATTCGGATAATCCACTTCGAACCTCACGTAATCCTTCTAGCTTGCACACTCAGAGGAGCTCCCGCGACCCACCACTAGCCGGCCACCATGTTCTCCCCAGCATCCGAGGCGTGGGCTTTTGACGCATTCCCAGGTTTATAGCATGTTGTATATCTGTAATGTGTCAAATTCCATGGGTGTTAAGTGGGAATACCCACTGTAACGCCCATGGAAAACCTCCCCATCACAGTGTGATGCAACGCAGCTACTTCAATCAATCAATCAATCAATCAGCATTTGTATAGCGCAGCACTATCACCCTTAGGAGTATCAAGGCACTGAGGGTGCCATGTCTCCATCGAAAAGCCAAGGCTTTAGTTTCTTTCAGAAGTCCACTAGGAAGGGTGCTGTTTGGAGGTGGAGAAGCAAGTCGTTCCAGGACTTGGTGGCGATGTAGGAGAAGGAGAGGCTCCTGCTGCAGCTGTGGCGAATGTGGGGGTATGTGCAAGGGCGAATGAGGTGGAGCGCAGGCGTCTTGCAGGCAGGTGGAAGATCAGTTGATGTTTGATGTAGGATGGTCCTTGATCATGTAGGGCTTTGTATGCAAGCGTGAGGATTTTGAACTGGCATCTCATCTGGATGGGGAGCCAGTGGAGGTTTCTGAGGAGGGGGGTGATGTGGGTCCATTTGGGGTGGTCTAGGATGAGTCTGGCTGTGGTGTTCTTATGATCTGGAGTTTTCTGAGGTGCCGGGTGGAAATTCCGCCGTAGAGTGTGTTGCCGAAGTCGAGGCAGCTGTTGATGAGGGCCTGCATGACGGTCTTTCTGGTTTTGATTGGGATACATCTGAAAATTCTGCGGAGCATGCGAAGGGTGTGGAAGCAGGAGGAGGCGAATGTGCTGACTTGTCGTTTCATGGTCAGTGGGGTGTAAAGGATGATGCCCAGGTTGCCTGCATGGTCTGTCGGTGTGGGTGTTGGTCCAAGTTCTGCTGGCCACCAGCTGTGGTCCCATACAGAGGTGTTCTTCCTGAAGATTAGTACTTCTGTTTTGTTGAAGTTCAGTTTGAGGCAACTGTCTCTCATCCAATTGGCTACATTGGTCATGACATTGCAGAAGTTGGTTTTGGCATTGGCGGAGTTGTCGGTGAGCGAGAGGATAAGTTGAGTGCTGTCTGCAGAGGAGATTATGTTGAGTCCGTGGGATCTGATGACGTTTGCGAGGGGGGTCATGTAGATGTTGAGCAAGATGGGGCTGAGGGATGATCCTTGGGGTACGACGCATATGATGTCCTTGGGTGCGGAGGTGAAGGGGGGCAGTCAGATGCTCTGTGTGCATCCTGTGAGAAAAGATGTGATTCCCTTTAGGGCGCTTTGCTGTATGCCGATGTTGTAGAGTCTGTCAATGAGGGTGTGGTGAGAGACAGTGTCGAAGGCAGCAGAGAGGTCGAGGAGGATCAGGGCGACAGTTGCTCCGCAGTCGAGGAGAATTTTGATGTCGTCTTCGGTGGCAATCAGCATGGTCTCAATGCTATGGTTGGCCCGGAATCCGGATTGTGAGGCATCGAGCAGGTGGTTTTGTTCCAGGTATTCGGTGAGCTGTTGGTTGATGGCCTTCTCGAGTGCCTTGGTCAGTCAGTAATTTTTGGGGTCGCTGCTTGAGAGGCTTAATCATAAGCCTGGCGAAACAGCCAGGTCTTTAAGAGTTTCTTGAACTGGGCATAAGAGGTCGTAATCTGATGTCCAGAGGGAGAGAATTCCAGAATTGGGAGGCCAGGACTGAAAATCTTAGTCCCCCAAATTTCTTGCGTTTGAAGGGTGGGATGACAAGAAGATTCAGATGGGGAGACCTAAGGTCCCGAGAGGGGATGTAACGCTGCACCCGAGAGGGAACAAACTCCGGACTGTTGCCATGAAGAGCTTTAAAGATGATGCAGCCCAGCTTAAAAGCGCTGCGTTCGGCTTCCGGTAGCCAGTGTAATTTTTTCATTAACGGGGTAACGTGTTACCATTTAGGCTGGTGGTAGATTAGTCTGGCCGCCTGGTTTTGCACCAGTTGTAATTGTAATCATTGATATGCCGGGATGCCCACGTAGAGTGAGGTGGCATAGTCAATGTGGGAGATGACTAGGGCCAATACCACTTGGGTCAGGGCTTCAGTAGTAAGGAGTCTGCTGATCTTCCTGATCCTTCGAAGCTGAAAGAAGCATGAAGAGACCACTGTCCCAATCTGGGCTTTCATTGAAATATCACTGTTGATAGTGATGCCCAGACTTTTGGTTGAGCTCGAGGGAAGTGGGGGATTTCCCAGTTTGGTTGGCCAGAAGTTGGAATTCCAGGGATTAGATGGCCCGCCGATTAGAATCAGCTCCATTTTATCCAGGTTCAATTTCAGATGGTTGCTGTTCATCCAGTCACTTATGAACCGCAAGGCGGATTGGAAATTGGAGATGGTGGGGGCAGGGGTCGGTGGGCACCCCGGAGTGGATGGACAACATGATGGCCTGCGTGGTGAATGGAGACCAGGTGGTGATCGTATGGCTGGTGTTCTCTTATTGGTTGAGGTTGTCCAGGCTGAGGGTGGTGGGTTGGGGATTGAAGTTGTTTTAGTTGGAGGCAATCTTGCTGTGGAAGTGGTCCGAGAGGGTGTTGCAGAGCTCTTGTGAGGGGTGAATGGTGTTCTCTGTGGCTGCCAGGTTGGAGAATTCCTTGACATTTTGAAGTATTTTTTCATGTGATAGAACGCGGTGTCGATGCGAGCGGTGATGGCTGATCTCTTGGCTTCCTTGATGTGCAGGTGGTAGTTGCTGAGGGCTGCTTTGCGGGCCGCTCTGTCGGAGAGGTCCTTGGTGACGCGCCATCACTTCTCGAGTCAGTAGCACTTGTGCTTGGTTGCTCTGGGGTGTATCTGCTGACTTGATTTGAGGTTTTGTGGCTTATGCTGGTTTCAGTGGGGCGACTCTGTGGGCGTACTTGGAGATCCAGGGAGAGAAGTTCTGAAGTTTTGGGCTGTGTGGTGCTGAGCGCTTGTGTCCATTGAGTCTCGGTTACCTTGACATAATTGCGCTTGGTGATGGTGTGCTGGGCGGTGGGCATGGCGAAGTGAAAAATGGAATGAAATGAAATTTAGATTTATAACGCGCGCTAATAACCGGAGGTGTCTAGGTGCGGGGACTCCACATGATGTGCTAGCAAGAGAGGGTATTTAGGATACTGTAACGGAGCTAGTTGTTAAAGAGCTGAGTTTTTAAAAGTTTACGAAATGCCAGAAGGTTGTTTTCTGCCTTAAGTGCCAGTGGGAGGGAGTTCCTCAATCTGGTTGGCATGGTCAGTCCAGGTGAGTTCTGTAATGTGGGTGAATTTGATTCTGGCACTGGAGGTGAAAATAGCATCAAGTGTGTGTCCGGCTTTGTGCGTGGGTTTGGTGACCAGTTGGGTGAGGCCAATGTTGTTCAGGTTTTCTAGGAGGTTGGGATCACCGACGTGGAAATTGAGGTTGCTGAGAAGGACGTAGTGGTTGGAGTCGATGTCTAGGGGGCGATGAGATTGGCAATAGCATTTCAGAAGGTTGATCAGGGGCCATGGGGTCTGTAAGTGAGGGTGCCTCTTGTCGTGGTCTTCGCAGTAGGTCTGTAGTCAGAGGTTGAGGTGTTCCATGAGAGGCGTTAGGTCGTCGTTGGTGGCAGTGAATTGGATGGTTTCCTTGAAGATGATGGTGATGCCTCCACCATGTTTGTTAGTGCGGTCACGGTGTATCATCTTGTAGCCGTCGGGAGTGGCGTAGGCGATGTCGAGGAGGGGTTGAACCATGTTTCTGTGATGAAGGCCACGTCAGGGGAGAGGGTGGTGATGGTGTCCCAGATTTCCGTGGCATGTTTGCAGAGGTAGCGGGCATTGATCAGGATTCATTGGAGCGGTTTTGGGTTGTTTGTGGCCTTCTGAGCGGAATTGGCGTGGGATTCTTTGCGGGCTGTGGTGCAGGAGACGTGCCAGTGGCGTCAGGTGAAGGGTTCTTTGGCTGATTGTGGGGAGGAAGTGAAGCAGCTGTTACTTTGGTGTCCGGGGTCCAGGAGCTCCTTGGCAGTGTATCAGCAGGTGGCGGGAAGTCCAGTGATCCTGGCGCTAGGCACGGTCCAGGAACGGATGGGAGCAGACGGGCTTGCCTTTGGTGTGCCTTGACTTGCGCTGCATTACCTCACACCATATCTATGCAGGGTGGCTTTACGTGGCCTCATAGATGTGGGCAAGTGCAGTGCACTACCGGAACATCACAAAAAGTGACGTTCCGGTGGCACACTGGGCTTGTAAATAAACCCCTTAATATTGTCGTATAGTAATGGATTTCTGTCTGTCAAGATCATCCATTCTGGCTGCTCCCACTTTCCCCACGCACAGCTGACTGTCAATGTGATGTCTATGCGGTCCCCACATTTTGTTCCCTCATGATCATCCTCCACCTGAGGAGTTACAGCGAGTATGTTTTATCATGCAGTCTGGAGAGAGTTTTGTCTGGGTTTACTATCACACAAGTACATCCTTTTGTTATACAGGGATCCAGCCTCCCTTTGTCCAGATTTGGGGGAAAAGAAATCCAACTGTGTCACCCCTTGCTCTCCCACTCCTAAAGGTAATGGGCGAGAGTCACAAAAACTGGTGTATGAGTAGGTGGGTCCTAATCTTATAGTACTCTTGACTTACTCATTAATTTTAGAAGTAAACAAGCAAGCAGTACTCCTGCTTTAAACCTGAAACTCAGCAGTTCTACAAAAGTAAATCACAGCATAATCTTTGTGAATCAGGCCCCAAATATATATCCCTTGAAAAGGAGAGCTGTGTAAGTGCAACTACACCTAGGTACAACTAAAGGATTGCACAACAACATATAGAAATTGCAGCCAATTCAGAAAGATTTGCTCTGACTAACTTTTGTAGTACTCCTGATACCCAGGAGGAAGCCTGGAGGAAGCCACTCATGAAATTGATGAGTGAGCCAAGGGTTTCTTACTACAAGAGTAAATCACACCTACCGATACAACAGTCTTTGTGAATGAAGCTCATAGTGTTCATAAAATCTGAAAAATTACCCGAAAACTATATTTTATTGTGCTTTTTTCCAGACACGGCCGGTACAGGTAAGAGCAGTGGGGCGGGGTGGGGGAGGGGCAGGCGGGGGGTAAGTCGACATACGACAGGATAGTGAAAATAAAATAAATAAAACCACTTCCCTTGCGCTCACAGCATCGCCGAGTCGGTGATGTGGTAAGCGCAAGGTAAGTGGTTTTATTTATTTTATTTTCCGTATCCCGTCGTATGTCAACTTAACCCCCGCTCCGCTCCACCGCACCACCGCTCTTACCTGTACCGGCCGCGCCTGGTTTTTTCTTAATATTATTTGGGGATTTATCCTTCTTGCACACAACCACTTAATGAAAAACTGTAAAAATGTAGAACACACTGTCCAGGTTTTCACTGCTTCACAAGGCAAGCCCAGTTGGACTATAGTGCTAGCAATCACCACTAATTGATGCTCATTTATTCATTGGCTAACTCGTTTGGGCAGGTTGGGTGAACAGGCATGGTATTGTTGCTGTACTAGTATTCTCATTTGCGGTACTGGTGATCTATTGCTAGGGTCAAGTGAGTTATTTATGGAGTCTAGTTGATTTGTTTTGGACCTTGGGCTGGCTCTAAATGTGATATAAGCACACAGCCGTTTTTGTGTTGGCAGAATCTACTAGAGTGAGCTCTTCTTGAGGGATAGGCAGAGCCACTGGTATTATACAGCAATGGAGACTGAAGGAAGTGACCCGATTTGGGCCACCCGGGTCACTCGCGACCACCTCTCAGCCTTCAAATACAAATGAATACAAATACAAATGAAGAGTCGGTCAGACAGTAGAGAATACAAACCAAGTATATTTTATTCAGGTACACTCGAGCGGAGTCCAGTCTGACCAGCCTCCTAGGATTGCTGCAGAGGGACTGACTTCAGCAAGCACGGCGATACATTATGTACAATTCAGAACCAATAGAGACACGCCTTGACTGGAAATTTCCAGTTGTTAGCTGGTGAACAAAGGAGATACAAAAGGATGAGTTTCAATCCTGAGACCGGACACATGCATTCTCAGTGCCAAGGACACTCTGCCTGTGCCCGCCGCTCTAAGGGTGGGAGCTGGCCTATCTAGTGGGAAAGGTATGCACTAACAAGAACAGTGTATTCATTAGTACGGCAAGGCTCAACCTTGGAGAAACGAAAACTATCGCAGCTGCTTTCAGCTGGGGCAGAGAGACAGAAGTTAGTTTAGATCATGGCTCAAAATGGCGGCTGAATATAAAATGGTGCCGCGAATGCTAACTTAAGGCGTACAATGCATGAACAACTCAGTTAAAACATTTTTATTCCAACAAGACCAAATTACCTGACAGAATTGACAAAAGTATCCTGAAAGAAGTGGCAAATTGTGTGGCACAATGCAACAAATCTTTAGCACATCATATCATTATTTTGGCATTTTAACCACCATTATTACTCTGTTGGTAAGGTTGCACCTCATTAGTGTCATTTTAATACAGTATGTGAATAAAGCAATCAGCAACAGAAAGGTGACCAGTTAACCTTGACAAAGGGGATGCTACTTCACCAAACCAAGCACTGTATTTACAAGTAACTTTTGAACGGTTTAAGCTGTAAGCAATTTTTGGTGAAATCTGCAAATTATGTATTAGATCAGAGCTTTCCAAACTGTGTGTTGCGACACAGTACTGTGTCGCCTCCCATGTGTGGGTGTGTCGCGCGACTATGAAGTCTGCGGGCAGATTAGGGCGAATGCTCTCTTGGACGCTTGCATTCAGTGACGCAGTACGCGGAGGAAGGAGAAGCGTTAGGCGAGCGTGAGCTGAGCGCGCGGCCTTGTTCCCTTTGCGACGCAGTGACCACGGAGCCGCCTCTGCTCCCCATCCCAGGCGCTCGGTAAGGTAAATTTCGAAATTTAAAAACTCTGTTGGCATTAAATTAATATGGCGCCAATCTTTGAGGTGTAGTTTGTATCCCCTGGTGCTAGGTTAGTGAACTAGTATGGCGCCAATCTCGGAGGTGTAGTAGGTGTAGGTAGTAGTTCACTAACCTAGCACCAGGGGATACAAATGACACCTCCGAGATTGGCGCCACATAGCTGCCAAGGTTTCAGATTGCTTTCCATAATTTAAGTGACACCGCTGTCAGGGGATTTACTCACAATGTGGCAGGATATTGCAAGGGCGGGCTTCTGGGCGCCCCACCCTGCCTGCAGTCTACCGGCACCTGCTGCACGCACAGATGGTGGGGTCGGAATGTATGGCTGTGCGCGCATTCCTGTGTCTTTCCCTATATGTGCTTTTATACTTTTGTGTGCGTGCGTGCGTCAATGAGTTTGTACCTTCGGATTTGCTTCCAATTACCTCTTGGCGGGGTGTGGTATTATTTAACATGCACATCCCTACGCTACCTGTGTGTTTGTGTTAGTATGTTGTGTTTTGTTAGCATGTTGTGTGTTTGTGTTAGCAAGTCGGCACACTTTTTCGTTTTTGCTCGTTCATGTTTGTTTGATCCTGGCATTTCTTTGAGAGTTTTTGAGCATGTTTGTGACTATAATTTTTATGTCAGGAACTTTATTTCCCTGCGCTTGCCCGGATGCATTGGCCTCTGTATGTGTGTTTGTGTCTGTGATTGTGTGTTTTTTGTATGCGCATCTGCCCATGTGCGTGCACTGATTTGTGTATTTTTACTCTCTCTGTGCGTGTTCCTGTGTTCTGTGTATGCGCGTTTGGTCGTGTTTCTTTTTGTGTTCTTGTTTCTTATCGGAGCTTCTCTGCGTGTGTTTGCACCGGTTTGTACTGTGTGCTCCTGGGACCATGTCTGGTTACATTTATGTTTAGGCTTTCCAACCTGCATTTATTTGCCTTCCTGTTTTTTTGTTTACGAACCTTTTTCTTTGTGCAAGTTGTTGTTGAGTGTGTTTGTCTGCCTGCGAGGGTTTCTGCGTTTGTTTTGCGTGTTTTTCACAGCTGTGTGCGAGTTTAAAGCCAGTTGTATTTGAAACATCTAGCAGGGCAGACATGGTTTCAGTTACTTGAGGGTGTACTATCAAAAGTGCAGGTGCTTCCGGTTTTGTTTTGGGGTGCTCCCGGAGAGTTTGTCTCGTTTCAGCATTGTGTGTTTGCAGAGCAGGATATGACAGACATACTGAAATACCAATATCGAATTATTTACTTCATTCCTCAGACCCATTATTACGCTTCAGAGAGACAAACATATACAAAGTGCCATCAAAGCTAATCCCAAACCCTCAGGCTCATCGCCAAATAACTGTCCCACAAAAATATTGAAAATGATCAATCCTGAGGTAATTGGAAATCTAACCTGGTCTATTCAACCGCTCACGTAACAAGGCGTAGTAACCAATGACTAACACAGCAACAGTAAAATCTTTGCTGGAGAAACCTACCCTCACACAAGGACCTGAACAGCTTTCGTTCAATTTCCTTACTATCCCATTTGGGGAAAATCTAGGAAGAACTTTTATCCTGAACGGATTATTGTATAACTCATATTCAGCAAGGCAGCAGGCGGACTTTGGGCATGGTTGAAAGGGTTGGCAGTGCGGGCACCTGCCCTTTTTGTGCCGTAAATCACTGGGGCATGTGTCAATGTGTGCATGATTATATTCTTGTTTCAGGCACAAACCCAACCTTACACCCAATGTATATTGGTTTCTTTTTGCGCGCCTAGGATGTCAGCAGAACAAGCGACGGATAGGCAGTTTTGCCAGTCACTGTCTTTGTTAGAACAGATTCACAATTGCTTTATTAACCTTCCTGCTTTCTCAAATTTGCTTGAAAATGCACCATTTGCCCACTCTTTTTTCAAAATTTTCTCAGAGGGAGAACCCCCCGAACCCCCCGTAGTTTGTTCAGGCTCGCTCGCTACGCTCGCTTGCTACACTGCATTACCATGTCACTAAATGTTGCATTTCTAAAAAGTGTGTCACCAACATGAAAAGTTGGGAAAGTTGTGTATTAGATAATGGACTATGTCCAAATGCGGCAAATCCAAAAACACGCAGAAAACACTTTGGTCACAGAATCACATAATTCCATGGTAAAGGGGAGCCCTTCTTGTGGCGTAAGTTGTATTTTGTTGGACTGTGATGTAACTGATATCTTATTGTATCAGAAGCAGGTTGTTGTTGGTGTGTAGGTGAGTTGGTCTGTTAATGTGGCTATTGATGCGTTTGTCGACAAAAATGAATTATCATCCTTATTAATAGAAACCTCCATCCCGAACTCCACATCTACCTCGACAGGCAAGTATGTGGTCAGGCAGGCCCTGCAACTTAGGCCTGGGATCACTGTTTGATAGGTCACAGGTGGGAGGGTGCATAGTTGGCAGGAAAACACACTACAGGAAACTCTTGATCAATCCCACAGACTCGCACAGCGACATCACAAGGGTCAAGAGTGATTGCCCTCAATAAAGCACACATGTTCCGAGGGGGTACTCACACTTCGAAAAACACCATAAAGTCAGATGCCACATCAGTTAGGAACACATGGCCAATCAGGACCTAGCACACGTAGTGATCACGTGCTCCCCACGCCGGACATCTGGATACATTCACCACTGGCCACACTGTGTCCACGTAAGGTCGAGACCCACCTGTAGTAACGTTTGACCATTAATTTATGACTCTAAGGCAGCAACCAACATTCTTCACCTATATGGGTTTCCAGATGCGTTTATGGCTTGATGAGAAAATGTATAAAAACCTAACGTGACCCCAATGTAAATTGAGGCAGTCCTCAGACCTCGTGCCTGTAACTGTTCTCTCGGCCGAATTGTAAAATTAAACAAAACTATTCCTGTTTTGTCACACGCCTATCGTCTTTTGTTTTTACTAAGGTTTTCAAACCCAAGCAACAGGTCTAAGAGAAAAGGTGTGAATTTCCCTAAGTACAAGCAACATTCTTGAGGAATAGTCTCATTATCATTGGCAAGCTATCAGAATCGGCTCTTGTTTGGACACGCAGTCTCCCACTGAGGCAAAGGTATAGTCCATCTAGTGCCAATTGTTTTTCTCTATCTGGGATTATTATTCCAAACACTACCATTTGTTTCACTCCAGTTCTCTTTTTGTTGCTAACAATTGCAGGGTGACGCCTGTCACTTATATACATTTCTATCACATTTTGAGTTTAAGTTTAGCTCCCCTCAGTGATTGAGGCGGGCTTTAGCTTTTGGGGAGGTGGGAAGCTTTGAAGTCTCTTTGCAGAGCATTGTCTGCTCCCCCACTGGTGATGAAGGGTGTTGGCAGGTTTGTATGTCCGGACCTGGTCATTTTGGGTCAGGAAACACTGATACCTGGACATCTTCTTGATGCCTGAAGCAGTATCCTACTCAAACCAACTCGTAATTGTAAATTGTAAATGTATTTATATAGAGCTTACGACCCCTGACGGAGCATTGAAGCACTTTTTGCAGCCAGTAGCACACGACTCCGGATCCTAAGATTAGTAATAGGTAGGTTAGTAGAATGTTTGTTTTGTTTTTCTCTTGTATGTTAGTTGTGTTAGGATTGTGATCTTGAATTTTTGTGTGTTTGGCACGGTTTGGGGTAGGGATAGGAGTGGATTTGAAAAGGGTAGTAGTGGGTTGTTTTGTGAGGGCCAAAATGTTACAACTCAGGCATCTGAAATCTTCCTTGTGTGCAGCCACTGCCCCCTCATCCCTTGAACACCAGTTCATCAGGAGTGACAGACGAGCAGCCTCATGGAAAATATTCAAGCCGTGTCCAGAGCACAGTTTAGCGCGCGGAAACTGTATATGAACAGATACATTATGTCACAGTCTCATCTACTTTGTAACTTGGCAAGCCGTGTTAATGAACGCAGGGAGCCAGTTTGCAAAATAATTTATAAATCTGCAGCCGCTGTTTAATAACTCGCATAGGAGCAGATTTGCAAATTGTAGGATTTCACAAGAGTAATCATAGACATCTGAGGCCGCCTAGGGTTTTCAGGAAATGTTTTGTAAATTTCCACTGACATGTGTATGTGAAGGGCTCGTCACAAGCAGGATGTGGCCTAACGCCTAGATCGGTCGACCTCGAAGCTGGAGAACCAGGTTCGAGGCTTGGCACAGGACAAGCTCAACATCCTGTGAATCTGGGCAAATCACTTAAGCTCCCCTGCTTAACAAAATAAACAACTGGTGCTCTTGTAAAGCACTCTGATACCTTTCGGGTCGAGTTCACGCTCTATAAAACTCCAAATAAAAAAAAACCTGTGCTCAGTACTAAACTACACGTGGAAATGCTTTCCAGTGAGTACAGTTGCACTTTTTTTTAACTTCTTTTCCTCCATGCAGATTTTTTTTTTTTTTTGCTCATGGTTGAATCCCTACATACATCAATTTTGCCGGAGTTCCATTGCTATTCACACCCTGAAAATGTAATCTACTCAATCTCTGTCCGCTTCCAGGGTGGGATTGGGCTGTGAACAAGTTCCTGAATACCCAAAAACAAGAAAGTTTCATCGAATTTTTGGAAAGCTCAATTTGAGGCGATAGTGCAAGATTTACTCACACGAAAACCTTTGTCTGTGCAAATCTTTTTACACTTTTAAAACCATCTTGTGTGAATGTCGAAAGTGTCTTTAGCCTCTTAGAAGCTGTGTTAAATGGCTTGCTGAAAATAAATGTGCAAATAGCCTTATGAAACGTAACAATATCTGTATACAATTAGAGATGTTTCTACCTTTCTGAACAGTACACATCTCTAGCCACCTTTCAGCTGTAAAAGTTGATTTCGTGAGTAAAATGCACAATAATGCTGACAAAGGGCCTTCTAGACCCCCATCCCCTACCTGAGCTATTTCCTATACACTCTCCAAGTGGCTTTTAACCTTCTACATAAGCCGGTGGTTAAAAGGTCTTTATCCAAGATATGAACTCGACTCCTAATCCAGCCTTTTCCAATACCATCCACAAATATTTCCCATTTGGCCAAATCAAGTGCTCGCCCCGTGTCCAACCCAATTAAAGCTTCTCACTTGCCCTTTTGACCTCTGTTGGGCTGAGTCTGATGAAATACTGCAAAGTTATTTGTGGCTGATTGCCCTGTCAAAAACCACTCCAGTATCTATGGAAAAGATGAGAGGGCAGTCGCGGTCGGTGGAGGAGTGCCGGCCGGGCGGTGACGTGGGGCGGGGAGGGGCAGGGTGGGGGTAGCAAAGTATGGATTACGGACCTACACAGGTAAGTAAACATTTAAATCAATAAAACGAATTTCGTTGCGCGCACTGCATCGCATTTGGCGATGCAGTGCGCGCAACGAAATTCGTTTCATTGATTTAAATGTTTACTTACCTGTATAGGTCCGTAATCCATACTTTGCTACCCCCACCCTGCCCCTCCCCGCCCCACGTCACCGCCCGGCCGGCACTCCTCCACCGACCGCGACTGTGAGAGGGGGCTATTTGCTAAAAGGTTGTGAATAATTTATTATCGTTCTTCACTACTGAGCCCTATAGCCTAACACAGAACAGGCTCCTTATTATTGCTCTTGGGAATAACTGTAATAATCTCCTATTTGGAGGGTATTTTTTTTTTTTACAATTGCATTCATTAAAGCGACATAATAAGCATCTACAGATAAATCCCAGCCATCTTTGTGTTCCTCCACGGGGAGGTAGCCTAGACCTGGGCTTTCTTTTAATTGCTAACCGGTTAGGAGCGGTTACACCCCTTAAAGCAAGATTTTCTCATTCACTTGGATTTCACCATTTCCACAGGTTTGTCATGCCACGATAGCAGGAGAGCGATGCAGCACGTAACTGGAATTCAATTATTACAATACTGCAATTTATTACAAAATGCTGTTCGTATTTTGCAGGTTCTCTGGAAACCCTGCAACCTGCATTAGAAATTAGTAGAAATACATATTTAATCTTTGTCCTCCCTACCAGGAAGCCGCAGCCATTTCTGGCACCTTTGGTTAAACCCAACATTTTTGCATTAAAATGGACATGCCTTTAAACGCTGTCCTAAAGATATCATGTCATTTTCTGTTTCACCAGCTTGTTGGCGGCAAAAAGGCCTGCTCGGAATTTAAATTACGCTGGCGTAAAGCACGTCATTTATGGAACGAAAAACCCCTCAAATTATGTCATTACGCCACTTTGCATAATTACTCTGCATTCGCTGTAAACATGTTCCGCATATCACAGGAACAACAGAACACAAGCAGCTGTGTTTGCGGTACTTTTGTTAAATGTGTCCTCCAGTCGAAAATTAATGCGAGGAGACATTTTAGCCTACAATATAGCGCAAAATGATAGCATCGCATTCCAAGTAATTAAGTATCGTTTTGCCTAATTTTGCCAAAATTCAATGTAAGTATATGCAGGGAAATGACATGAATTTCGCGCACCCCTAGATTTGTTTATATTTGTGTTTTGTTCATTTTCAACTTTAAGTCTATTAGAGAGCCCAAAAAAGAGCAGGTAGGCAGACTTGCCTTGGCGTTGCTTTAAAAAGCACTCAGCCACCTGATTGCTTTATTTATTTATTATTTATTTATTCAGTTACCTACTGTAACGCTTTTACCCAAAGCACTTTCAACAGTTTGGGAGCAGATTTTTTACTTCATAAAAAACCTTAGATAAAATGTATTCCTTTTTTTCTACTAAATTATATAGCACGTAGGAAAATTACCACCGCGAATGCGCATACCATGCCTCAAATCAGAGCATGCTGCACATACGCAGAATATAAATATTTGAGGAAGTAGAAAAAAGTTGTCCTTTTTCTAAGTCCTACCTCAGAAATGACTGACATTCATTCAATATGAGTGTTTGCCAGTTTACTCCTGGCACACACTAGCTTTCCTAATGCACCAATTCTACTCAAGCACGAGTATGTGTTCTACCATCGTGCAAATGCTTGACCCCCGAAAATCTTTACTGCAATTTGTAGTCAGACAATATACTAGCACCACTCTACGGGACCCCCCTGCTTGTCTTTAAGGAGTCTCTAAGAAATATTGCTTTTAGTATGAAACACTCTCTAACAGTGGCGTAACGAAACTTGAGAGGCCCCCCCTGCAAGTTCTGTGGAGGGGCCCACTCTGGACTCTAACAGGAGCTCTTTGGCCAGGACACTGTGCTGAGGGGGCCCCCTGGAGCTTGGGGGCCCCACACACCGCTGGGGCTACGGGAGCCTATGTTACCCCACTGCTATCTAGTGTTTTCTAGGCTCCTGCATCTACTCTTTCCATGTATGTAATATGGTGGGATTAGTGGTCATGCCACACCTCCCAAACTTGCACCAATGGTTCCCCTGTAGCGGAACCTCCTGAAACTTCCATTAGGTGACCCCATTTTACTCTTATTATATCACCTTCCATGCAAATTAATGTGCAGACCTTTCTGGGGCAATGAGTCCTCCTCAAAGTTCAACCCTCCCAAATAGAAATGCTGGAAACGTGAAAACATAAAAACACCCTAATTGTGTGTAGTACTGTCCCTACTTTCTGAGAACCGAAGGCAGTTCCATCTCATGCAAGTCTCCTCTCACCATATGGTTTTAGAAACTCCGTTTTAGAGAAAGGTTACAAGGAAGATACTTTTTTGCTTTGGTACAGCGCAATTTTGACACCACCTTTATACGTAACAAATACAGAACCTAAATTTGCACTTGGCACATGTTTCTGTGTGGCCTAGCCATATTAATATGAGAGGTTGCACTTGACATCATTATTGAAGTGCATTCACTGTAGAATTAGGGAATTTATACACAACACTGTGGGCCTGCTTACGATGTCGGGCGGAAAGCCTCCAACCGCTAGTCGGAGGCTTTCCGACCGACATGGTAGGTTTAAAGCCCGACCGCCGTATTATGATGACGGCCGTCGGAGTTTAAACCGGCCAGGGATTCCAATGCGGTTCCGATGGGCTCTTTGAGCCCATCGGGCAGTCAGAAAGCCCTCATAATCCCTTAAGGACGGTGTTTCTGCCGTCAGGATTATGATGTCGGTTTCCGACAGCCAATCCATGTCTGCCTTTCTGACATAGATTGGCTGTCGGAAGCTGTCTTTGGGGGCCTCTAGCAGGGCCTCCTTCCCCCCTAACCCTCCGCATTTGGCCCTGGGGCGTGGACCTATGGTGCCCCCTTAACATCCCTGCACCGTGTGGCAGGCACCGTGAGGTTTTCAGCCCGCCGCACAAGCTCCCATTGAAAAATTGAAGTTTGCGACTGCACCATGTGCAGTCGCATCCTAATTGCCCGGTCGGAACCGCTGACCTATGGTCGGGCGGTTCGTTCCACGAAATTATGTCACTCAGAGGCAACTCCGACCGACAAAGTAATGAGGGCCTGTGTGTCAACCATATTAAATGAGATAATCTTTGGAGACTTGATGAACAAACCATACTCACATATTTAGGATGTGTTTACTCTAGAAATAGTAATAGATTTAATCATTATGTGCACTGTTTCATGTATTTTTAATATAAAATGTAGTTCTTAGCCATATTTACACATGATTATTGAAGATTTACTGTATACCACATGCAATATGAATCTAGGGACTGACAAGTTATATTCATTTGTGTTTGAAAGTGCACATGCATATTAAATGTGCACCGTTAATTTAATAATTTTAAATTGTCCTTACTAGGCCTGTTTTTCATTCTCCATAAACTACTGTTTTCCATTTCTGCTTGCATGACTTTTCCTTTGCAGGTGCATTCAAACGCATTGTTAGTTTGAAAATAGATGCAACACTGTATTAGCGATAGAGAGAGCCTGAGAAGAATATCTTGACGAAAGAACATGGAGAGCCAGAGCGTTAACTGTAGAGTCCTATTCAGCAATGTTACAACATGGCTTGTTTGAGCAAGGACGATGTTGTTCCCATGTTCAGTTTGGGATATTTCACAAATGTTACAGCTTACAACATGAGAATAGAAAATGACAATGGAACCCCTGATGATGCAAATAGAGGGGCCGTACCTGAGTGATCTTGGTGTGAATAACTGAAGTCTACACTGACTGATTCGAGAGCCACTTTTCCTTGAACTTAGAGAGATTTAGACCTCTATGCTTATTCCCTTTGATTCTTGCTGAGACTGGCTTAGGCTAATACTCAAAATTGCCCTGACCCAAGAAGGCTCTTGACAAGCAAAGAGGTGGCAGTGGTAAAACAGAACAACTTGCACATCCAAAGTACAGGGTAAATAAGTATGCAATGCAAGTAAAGTGTGCTCAAATAGATAGAAGAACACTAAGCCACCCAACAAGTGTTGGAATATACATGAAATAGAGACTCCTTAGTTAATTAATAGTACAATGATATATCCAAAGCACTACACAGTTGTTTCTTCATGGTCGGCCATTATAGCAGATCCAAAACTTTATTGTAGAGACATCCAAAGTTAGGTGACAATCAGGTCAGTGTCAAAAGATGGAACAGCTGACACGTGTTTCGTCGTGGATGACTTTCTCAAGGCTGAGTGGTGTCACAAGAAAAAAGCGTTCCAAAATAGGACGCATACTGTATAGAAATCTTGTAGTCCTTGGAGCCCCAAGGACAGAACAAGACAAATACGCAGTCAACGCTCAGTCCAGAAAATCTATGTTTCAAAGGTCTGTATGGAGATGTTTGAGTAAAAAAAAAAGGAACGGAGTAAATGAAGCAAAATACAAATGTTGAATCTGTAGGCACCCATAGTCTAGAGCGTCAGTCACGCTCGGTTAGCAAAAACTGCCTCAAAACGTCAGAGGAAGGGCTTTCGTGTAGAAGGCTATAGTAGGCCCATCTCACAGAAGTGTCAGTAACAGCACAGTCATCTAGCATGTCGGTTCCTGACATGATAGGACTGTGCCGTTAGGGAACTGACACGCTTGACTGTGCCGTTACTGACACTTCTGTGATATGGGCCTACTATAGCCTTCTACACGACAGATTGTCACTGAACTTTGGATGTCTCGACAATAACGTTTTGGATCTGCTATACTGGCAGACCAGGAAGAAACTGTGTGGTGCTCTGGATATAACATTGTACAAAAAGTCTCTTGATCGAGCTTCTGCAATACTGACACCTTCCTTTACTTTCTATACTTCCTGTACTTTCTCGTATTTTCCCATTTTTCTGTAGTACCTTGAATTCCTTGGACTAATGAGCCATCCTCTTAGTTTGGACTTTAACTTAGATGATTCTAGATTTACTCATATATAGAAGCAAAGACTAGAAACTCTTCTCTGAGCACCAGATTTTACTACTGATCTTTTGTATTGCTGTGACTGAACTTCTTAATTGCATAATACTGGTATGCCTAAACTTCTTTAGGAGGTTGGGTTTCCAGTTGTTATTCTGTATCTTTATTGCATGGTGCTGAAATTCTTGTACCTCAACTTCAGTGCTAATTTGTAATAAACCTTATTAACTATAGTCACTGATTCCTGGTCCTTATTGTGTAGCCAAATGGGTTACACTGTTAATTGAAATTGATTGATGTAATGTTAACTCCTCTCACCTCTCAGTCGGAAAGAACGGTCCGTCGGAGGATGAATGGTAAGAGGGTTGGCCCAAAATGCTGCATCAGTTTCAATAAATAAACAAACATCTCATCACACATGAAAATCTTCACAACTGTGCTTTTTGTGACTAGAACACGGGTGGAAACATTTGTCAGTCTCTACCTGCACCACCCTTTGAATATTGTGGTTTCAAGTGTTTTGAATGAACAACCAACTTAAAGAAAGTGGTTCTGATGGAATTTTGTATCGAATTAACATTGATGAATTTTTAATCAAGATTGGGTTTCGCCATGTTTATGAAATCAACCTGATAAAAGTCTCTCTTGATGAAAAATGCCTTTCTGCAGGCTGTTGTTAAGTCAAGCATGCACTGTCCGGCTGAAAAAGATATATTGTCTGCTTACCAAGAACATACATTAGGCTTAAAGCCTGATCTAATTTGTTTGCTTCTTATTCGATGGCTTGCATTGTCTGTCATGCGTTCATCTATACCCTGGAGCATATCCTCTTTACTTGCGTCCTTCCACTGCTCAGTTTTAAATAATTGCTTTTTTGTTTTTGCTCTCTGATCCATGGTCTTTTCTCCTTCCCCACACTCCATGTTGCTCTCTTTCACCCGAGTGCTTCTCTCCCTCCCCTCCACTCTGTGTTTTACTCGTTTGCTTGTGTTTTTCTCCCGTCCCTCCTGTTGCTATCCCTCATGTGCTGCTTTTCCCCTTCCTGGACCCACTCCCTGTTGTTTCCCACCCATAAACTCCACCCAACTGCAGACCTATTTTAATTTTTTTTAAATTTGCATATTTTAAAAATGCACTTTCCAGCTACTACTATCTTTTTGTTTATGTATCGAATCGTTTCAGATCTGTATATAAAAATAAGGCAGTCACGTCATTGTGGAAGTGTGCATGTGTGGTCACGGACACTTGCTTCTGTACTGATGCATGCAGACGCATACTTCATCATTCATTTGAGCATATACATAATGATGTGGCCACCATCAGCCGTATCATTGCGCCTTTAATTACTCCTTTTGTTCATCCTGTACGATGTACAGCATGAACAAAAGGCATTTCTTGAGCCAATAGGTCTCAAAGGTGAGACCTATTGGCTTTGCTGATGCTTATGTTTAGTGACTCTCAAGTGGGGGATCCCCGCCTTAACCCCTGTTCCTTTTTTCCTTTTATTAAACACCCTCCCCCTGTCTTCCATGACCCTGTACTGCTCATTATCCCCCTTTACTTCCATTTTTTACAAAATCCCTTACTCTCCTTTCTGCTTTAGTCTCTTTTTTTTACAAAACACCTTACTTTCACTCCTACTTTATTCCATCTTTTAACAAATACCTTACTCCCCATCGTGCTTTACTCCTTTTTTATAAAGCCAATAATTCCTCCAGCTATACTCTTGTAGTTTTTTACAAACCCCTTAGTCTGCTACTGCTTTACTTCCTTTTTACAAACTCCTTACTCCCTCTCCTTCATTACTCCTTTTCAAATAAAACTACTTATTACCCCTCCTGCTTTACTCCAATATTTTGCAACCTACTTACTCTCCCTCCTTCTTTACTCTCTTTTTTGCAAACCCCTTACTTCTCATCCTGCTTTACTCCCTTTTTTAATAAAAACTATTTACTCCTCTCCTGCTTTAGTCTCATTTATTTACGAACCTTTTACTCTCCCTTCTGATTTACTATCTTTTTCCAAACCTCTAACTCTCTGTCCTGCTGTACCCTCTTTTTAATAAAACCACTACTCTGCCCACCTGCTTTACTCCCAGGTTTCACAAACACCTTACTCCTACTCCCACTTACTCCCTTTTTTCACAAGCTCCTTACCCTCTCCTCCCCCACCCCCTTATGTATATCCACCCCTATGCCTTCCTTAATTCTTTGACATGCTGTCCTCTTCTTTCTCTGTATTTACCTTTTCACAAACACATACATATTTTCGTGGAAAAGGTATTTTGACATTTTAACCTTTCTTTAAAATGAAGTTCCATCAGCCTGTTTTTGTCAGGCTGACTTTCTTGATTGTAGAAATTTGTCCAAAGGACGGATTACTTAATACTGTACAATTGAACATAGAGCCGATCTCGGTCGGAGGCGCACCCAATACCATTCGGTCGGGAAAAAAGCCATGCGAAAGCCTGTTTCCCGACCGAACCGTACGCTGAGTCCGGCCGAGCGAGTACGATGCGAGTCGCCGACCGACTCGTCCGGGCGACCCGACCGCTCCGACCGACTCGTACCCGGATCGTACCGCTCCGACCGACTCGGTCGGACCCGGTCCGCACCGCGCAATGGAGACGTTTTCCGGCCGGGTAAGTACGATGCGCACCTCGACCGCTCCGACCGACTCGCGCCGTCCGACTCGAACTCGCTGTCGGAGCCGTACTTTGGGGGTCCGTGTCGGACCCCCTGTACGCGTACCCGTGCGAGCGCACACAGGGGGACCCATGGGTCCCCCTACCTGTGCGTGTACGCCGCGAAGCGCTTCGCGGCGTACTCGCTGTAGGGGCGCCCTTGTCCGCCTCGCACCCATTGAGGCAATGGGAGCCCGCGTACGCGTTGTACGACCGGCTCCCATTGAGTTCAATGGGAGTCCGACCGACTCGTGTCCGATAACATACGGACGCATCGGACTCGTTCGGTCGGACTGCACGGGTCCGATTCGGTCGAAAATCTCTCCGGGTCCGGCTCGGTCGGAGAAATTTCCGGCCCGAATCGGAATCGACCCCAGAATGTGAGCAGATTGTCCCAGTACATTTGTGGAAGATGGTGTGGGAAAGACACTTGACATGGACTTAATTCTACTGATGGCAGTAACCAAGTTCGACTGACTCATGACTCTAGTAATTCCTCTTTAAACCACTCTGAAAGTAAGGAATATTGGGATACTGTTCAACTCTGAATTTTCTTTAGCTCCTCAAGTTAACAAATTAGTCAGTGGTATCCACTCCACCTCTCCTACTTTGAATAAGTCAAACATTGCTCTAAATGATCACAGAGTAAAACTGACAAGAGCTTTAGTCCTGGCACTTTATCGATACAGCAGTATCATATACATTGTTCTCCACAAGAATGTCATTGCCAGGCTACAAAGACAGCAAACCGTAACCAGAAAGCATTTAATCCTACACACATAAGACCACTTTAAACTTGCCCAGAAAGCATTCCATTGGCTGTCGGTTGATGCCAGGATCAAATTCAACTTCCTCTACACCATCTATAAAGCATAGTGGGGCAAAGGCTCAGAATATTTGCAGGAATTTACACCTCACCACTTTCCAACCAGAAACTTCAATTCAGTATCTGCCCATCTGATCAACCAACGTCCCTTCAAGAAAATGTAACATAGCGGTCTGTTGCTGGAGATACAAGGTCCTATACTGAGGAACACGGTCAACCAGAATCTGTGATCAGAACCATGATACAAAGGATTCAGGAAACATTTGAATATGTAATTATTTAGTTGGGCCTTCAAAGGAATTCAACATGCTCAACATGGACTCAGGAACCATGACTGAAGAACATCAAACACAACTTCTAACCCATTGATTAGATTGTAACCTACTCTCTCTTTTCCTTACATGTTTCTCCTTACTATTCTCAGTGGTCTAAAGTAATCAAACTTCTAAAGTAGGGCTTTATAAAACTTCAGAATCAAGAAACAAGACATAGATCACAAAAAGGAATTTGGTATTTGTTGTTGTGTGCATAGGAAGAGATTGAGCTTAGTAGTAGGCATAGTAGTGAGTGAGGTGGGACGGAAGCAGCCGGCTGTTGATGTGCTTGACGCCTGATGCACGCCAGTTCACAGCAGCTCATGGCGGGCTCACGGGTTGCAGCAGCGTTAGATTGATGCTTCAGGCCCGTGCAGCTGGCCTCTCTTATCCCGACGGCTGCTTGGCTGCGGGGGTCGGGCGGAGTCCAGGTGAACAAGGAACCTGGCCATTCCCGGCTGGCTCAGTGTCCCACCAGTGCGGTTTGTCCTTCATAGGGGGTGCCTTGGAGCCAGCAGCTCCTGGAGCTGACATGGAGTTCCCCCGCCAGGAGCTGCGAGTAGAGTAAGGGCTCCGAGAAAGGAGCAGGAGCTGCAGGACCAGAGCCACTGTGCAGCAGAGTGTGGCGCAGAGCCAGGATTAAGGGTGAGGAGCTGGGAGACATACCGGAAGCAGAGATGAGCAAAGAGCTATCACCCCACTACATCTTGGAGCTTCCCAAGCTGAAACTGGATCTGTATTGTTAGTTTAGCCCTGGCCAGCTGCCATTCATTGCACACGGGAGATCGCAAAATATTAACGGCGCTATACCGAGAGATTGTCATCCATTTGGCCCTATGAGTGATCATAGTTACAATAGTAGCACAGAATCTAGGTCTTTCGGAATGACTATGAAAAAACAACGTCCCCATACTATAATCCCGAGGCGCTCACAGAAGGTATTCAATAAATTGAAGGCTACACTACCCAAGAGTTCAGGGGGTGCCTACGCCCAGCTCAAGAAGGTTCGGTGCATGAATGCTTGCAGTTTTGAAAGGGTATGCAACCAATTTCTCATTACTTAACTAGCAAACTGTCTATCACCAGCTCGGATTGCCAAGATACTGGTGCCACAGGCGTTTCTACCATAATTAACCACTGGGAGTTTCAGGCGATTAATCCTAACCCCCTACTGTCGCCCCAGGGTGGGACCAAAAAATCGGGAAAGCGCGATAGCAACAGTAGGGGTGATTGCGACGATCGAGACGAAACCTCCATTTATGGGGCTACTTGGTGTCCTGAGGGAGCTAGTGCAGGGGACAAATCGATGACCTTGGGACCACTTGCTTCCTTTTCCTTTATTATCAGTGAATATACTTTCCCTGATGTAACAACTGTAACCAAGAAAGTTTCTTCTAGCAAGAACATCACAATGGGTGCCAATAACTCTTTCAACAGCCCAACTGGAGCGGAAGCCAAGATGGGGCTAAAAATGGGCACTCCCCCAGTCTTGGATTATCAAATACCCCATTCATCCAGGACCTATCCAATGCTATTGTTCCCAATAGGGATCATATTATTTCAGAATCACTGCTGGCCCTGCAAAGGATACTGCTGGAGAAATTAGTAGTGGGCTCGGATCATGCTTGTCTAATCCTGACAGAGATATTACAAGCCCTGACCAGCAATGTAAGGGGGAACTCACAGTGGCATTTTACCACCCCCCAAGAAAGAGGCAGCGTCTCAACCAGATGGAGTAACCACCTTCATAAATTCTGCATTAAAGCCTAAACCTTCAAATAAAACTTCATGAAATCTGTTAGCTCAAATGGAATCATGTCATGAAAGGCTGCCTGATTCGGAGAAGGAAGAGATTGGAAAATCAACTCCAAACGACGCAGAAAATTACTATGGGACAACAAAAGGGTCCAGAAAGAAAAAGAAAGTGGTTGATGTAGTCTACTCTCTAAAACAATTGTTTAAAGAGGAGGGTGAGTCTGTGAGCGGAACAGGAAGCATGGGTACATGTTGCAAAGATTAATCTATGCCGTCTACCAGCATTCTACCGGACGCCTTACCAGCGGACACATACTTCATATTTGCCCGCAGAAAAAAAACGTACACCCGGTGGGTCATAAACAATTACACTGTTAAGAGGAAGAAGATGAAACAGAGAAGGATTCCTAGAAAGGGACAACTTAGAGTGAGGATTGACTGTATTCAGGAAGAATGAGAAAATAAGGTAATGAGGGGACAGATATGTAATCCACACCAGTAGACGATGTTTGCACCCATGTTGTAGGAGGGTTTGCAGCCCCTACTTTACCTATCTCTTCTCCAACTACTTCCCTCACCCCCAGCCTCCCAACCCTGATAGCCACCCTAGCACCTCAATCAACTCGGATTTATAGAGCGTGGCTAATCACCTGAGAGGGTATCCAGGCGCTAGGTTTTTTCTGGGATCAGTCGAAAAGCCAGGTCTTGAGTCCCTTTCAGAATTCCGGGAGAGAGGATGATGTTCGGATGTGAAGGGGAAGGCCATTCCAGGACTTCGTGGCAAGGTAGGAGGAGGATCGTCCTCCATTGTAGCTTTGGAGAATGCAGGGAGTGTGTGCGAGGGCAAGGGAGGCAGAGTTCAGGTGTCTGGAGGGTTGGTCGAAGTTCAGGCAGTGATCGATGTATGCTGGTCCTTGGTTGTGGAGAGCTTTGTAGGTGTGTATCAGCATCTTGAATTGGTACCTCTTCTGGATGGAGAGCCAGTGGAGGGTCCTGAGGTGGGGGGTGATGTGGGTCTGTTTTGGGATGTCAAGGATGAGTCTGACAGCTGAGTTCTGAATCGTCTGTAGCCTCTTCAGGAGTTGGGTGGTGATTCCTGCGTAGAGGGCGTTGCCATAGGCCAGTTGGCTGGTGACTAGGGCTTGAGTGACAGTTTTCCTGGTGCTGACGGGGAGCCATCTGAAGATGTTTCGGAGCATGTGGAGGGTGTGGAATCAGGCAGAGGAGACTGCGTTGATCTAGCATTTCATGGTGAGTTTGCTGACCAGGATTATGCCTAGGTTGTGGGCGTGGTCTGTCGAATCCGCTCGGATGTTGAATCCGCCGGCAGAGCCTTACCAAGTACTTGTGCAAAAAGGGGCCAGTGAGTTGTGAAAAAGAATGGTGGCATCAATTTTGTACAAGGGCTAAACCAATTTTTGACTCTCCTGTATTGGACTTTATTGAGATATTCTCTAATGTTTTTGTTAGGTTACCCCTGAATAGATCACGTATATTTGATATCTTCTATCTTATTCTGCCACTGAGATTACTTACTTCTGCCAAAAGGATCTTTGAGAATCCTATGATCCAGAACGAGACCTATTGTAATTATTTCACTCCTGTTGAACTTAGATCGCTGCAAGTGGCAAGAATAGTGTCTGGGAATGCTTTCGCTGATCCTCGCCCGACAGTCCACCATATCTTACCGCAAGCAATCAAGAGCCATGCTAAGCAGCTGGTGGTCACAATGAATGAGGGAGAGAGGGTAGTGTATGATGGACCAAGAAGGAGCAATAAAGATAGGCAAAGCAGGTTTGATTTCCCAGGAAACAACACCCGGGCATGCCTTTAACAAGCAGCCCTGTTGCTTCTAGGGGAATCACTACCCTGGTATGTAGGGGGAGAGTTTAGCACAATATCTCTTTTCAGCCCACCCAGTCACAGGGAGAGATTACCGAGTGGGACAATGGGGAGAAGAGAATCTAACACTAAGAATTATTAGTTGGAATGTATCAGTTTTATCGACCAAAACAGAGGATTTAGAGTAGCAAGCATTTATTCAATATAATGACATCTGTTGCTTTCAGGAGACATGAGCAACTGTTGAAGTTCTCTTGGAAGGTTATAACACATACTATGCTCCTGCAATCAAACAGAACATGGGTCGCCATCAGGTGGCCAAGGGATATGGGTGTCCTCTAAACTATCTAGCCTCACGTCACGAGTCCCATCATCCCTATAAGCATATCTATCAATATAGTGCATATTAGATTGGGTGAGAGCCGCCCAATGGAAGGGGTCATGGATGTCGTGAATGTCTATGTACCCCAGGGGTGTTACGATAAAAGTAAAGCTGTGTTGGATGCTATTGAGGAATAAATATTAAGGGCTAGATCAGACTGTAATGAATTACCACAGCATACTATACTAATATGTGGAGATTTTAATACCTCACTGAGATGTCATGTAGAAGGGAGTGCTCCCCATGAGGAAGAACTTGCGTGGTGAATACCTGAAGCAAATATGGGATGCAATAGGGTGAGCAAGTTCTGAGGGGAAGGGTTTAGGTCGATGTTTCTGACCTGCAGCATAAGACACCTTGATGGCAGCACCCCCTCTGCCACCCCTGCAAAGGGTAATAGAGGCTCGTCCATTATAGATTCTGTTTTAGTCAATATTAAATCCTGGCCGGCAGTGAGGGATTTGCAGGTAGTACCTCGCCCAGACATTGACCTTAACCCACTTGTCGCATGTCTCTGTGTTGGAACCACACTGGAAGCTCCTATGCCTGAAAAAGCATTTAAGGGAGGAGGGTTTAGAAGGGCTGTCAGGTGGAATCCTAAAAGATATCATCTTTTTTGCACAGTACTTGAGGAATTTAATCCAACCTAGCATTGAGAAGCTGTTGATGACAGGAAACGAAGAGATTGATGATAAAAGGATATTGGTCTGATTTGAACAAACTATTAAGGAGATTTCACCTTTTATGACAACTACTAAGAGTGTGGAACTTGTGAGTGGTAATAACCACATTTGTAACTGGTTTTACCATGAATGTTGGACAAGATTTGGATAACACTTTCACTAGATTGAGAAGGGAATATAAAGAATTGATTCAGGGGACGAAGCTTGAGATAAGACATTTTTAAATATCGTTTTTATTGAGTTTTACAAGTGCAGACAGAATTGCTTACATACAGTCTTGATGCCAAACTAATTTCAATAAAAAACCAACCCCTCAATCCCCCCCACCTCCCCGGCTGAAAACCCCATGTACACACATGTGAAATTAACCTGACATCTACAGAAGCTGTTTCTATAGTAGCCATTGACCCCCAGGAGACCTTGGTGTTCAAAAACAATTCATATGCATAAGCCAATCCCAATCCCCAGAAACGCAAAAGACACAGGCAAAGACACAGTAAGCACCCATCATCATTATCCCAGACCATCGTACCATCATGGACTCAATATCATCTCAGCCCCACAGGGTGCTTGCCCATCTGGAGGGTCCGTCATCGCTGTCAGCATAGCCCCCCACGCCCGCAGGTCATCCTCCAATTTGTTATCTCTCCTCACATGTTTCATCTGTAATTCCTCGGCTACTGCCCACTCTGAAACATCTATAAGCCAGTCTCTATAGCTGGGGGCTCCAAAGCCAGCCATCTGATAGCAATGCTGCACATAGCATCAACCCCAAAAGCAGAAACTTTATGCTCAGTTTTTTCTATGTCGAGGACAGGAGAATGCCCAACACGGCTCGCTTGATGTTGAGCTGTGTGTTCCAGTCCGTAGCCCCATTTAGGTTATCGATCACCTCATGCCAGAATGGTACCAGTGACTGCAGGATCATGACACACGTAGAAGATCTGCCTCTTCACTTCTGCACCGGGAGCAACACACAGCGCAGGTTGAGTATATGGTGAGCAGGGTTTTGGGCGTAAGTTACACCTGGTGTACATAATTATATTGTATCAATTAGAAACAAGCATTGGCTGAGACTCTCCGCACCCACTCGTGCACCTTCTCCCACTCAGCAGCCGCAATAGGGTCCGATGTCGCCCCCTCCCACCTGTCGTGTTTTTTTAATGGTGGGGCTGGAAGATCTTCTTGCAGAGCCTGATATATGTTAGATACCAGCCGCTGCCCTTCCGCCATAGCCAGCAGTACCAACAATGTCTGCGATGGGGGCGGCGTTTCTGGAAAGCATGGCTAGATCTTCCGAGCCGTTGCTGAAATGTTTGGCATATTGAAGATATTGCCCAGTGCTCAGTGCAAAGGTTGCGATTGCATCTTCCCCAGTAACAAAACAACCATTTGGGTAAAGGTCCCCCAGCAAGAAGCAGCCTCCAGCCACCGGTCAATGGACACTGTACTAGCCATTTTTACGAAAGGTTGCAGTGATCAGATGTGCATGTCCGGTGAATACGGTGCCCATCGTATCACGCGCTTCACCGCCTTGTACCAGATTCTACACACCTGTTGCACTACATATGGTGTGTCAGATGGCAGACCGGCCTCCTTCATCAGTAGGGTAGGCAGCGTCTCGGTATGGTAGGTACCCTTTAGGAGACATTTTTCTCAGTTATCATCTGGATCTAGCCAATGTATGGCATGCTGTAAATGAGCTGCCATATAGTACAGTTCCATATCAGGAATCTCTACTCCCCCCTTCCACCACGGCCTCTTGAGTGTGGAGAGACCAATCCGTGTGCATTTATTCGCCCAGAGAAATTCCATTATTATCCTATATAGGTCAAGAAAGTAACGCCACGGGATCTCATACAACTTGCCCTGGAGGATGTAGAGACACCTCAGCAGCAAAATCATCTTTACCAGGGCCACCTTGAGATTAGACTTAAGATCTGGGACAAGGTTAAACAGGTGACCAGGGAAAAGAACTCTAGGAAATTTGATTCACTTATTACTTGGGGGTATAATCAGTATAGCAAGCTTCTCCAACGAGTAGCTCATGAGCTACTGGTAGCTCTCCATCTATTTGAAAGTAGCTCTCCTGTGTGCAGCCCAGCCTGCTAAATTAGAAGCTTTTGCTTGTTTGAATTTATATATGTATACCCAAATTGAAAAGTGTGTATTGGAGAGAAACATTAGTGCATTTTCAGAACTCATAACCTGATGTCTGGAGATAAATGATTGAATTTCTAAAATATGTTTAAAGCTGATATTTGAGTGATAAATCATGTAGTGTGAAGAATTATTACTAATATTATTAACTTGGTACCCGAGCATTGCAGTTATGGCTGTTATGTATTATGCAGGCAGAGGCATTCCACATTTTTAAAGCATTTTTCCCATTACTGCTGACAACTATGCCTGATGGACTGAGGTGATCACTGCTGGTAATAAACAAGCTTATGATGGCTGGTAATGGAATCTTATCTGATGTGGTCACTACTACAATACACATAGTAGTAGCTCATGATAGTTCTCATTGAACATAAGTAGCTCTTATTACAGAAAAGGTTTGAGACCACTGATAGGGATAAGAAAGTTAAGTACATCGGGGTGCAAGAATGGGTTACGCACTTTTCCGGTATTTATGCTGCCACTTGGCCGGGGAATTGTTCCCAACAAGCTACATCCATGCTTACTCAACCACCCCTAGGAGTGGGTGGGTGGGATTTTTCTAAATCCGAGGTCAAAGAGGCTATCCTACAACAAAAGGTAAATAAAGCCCCAGGCCCTGATTTTGTTCCCATAGACTTCTAGAAGGCCAATCGTTCATTATGGGTCCCGATTCTTACTAGGTTTTTTAATGCTGTACTGAGATCTGGAAACACCCCTAAATCATGGCGTGGCGCAATAATTGTTCCACTATTTAAGAAAGGTTCTATCGTGGATCCATCTAATTAGTGCCCAATATCACTATTAGACAGGGCAAGTAAGATCTATGGGGGGTGCTTTCCAACCGCATACAAGATTGGGTGGAACATAGGAAAAAAGTAGTAGGTAATCAAGCAGGTTTTTGAAGGGATATTGGAGCGGTTGAGTAGCCCATGCATTTATTATATTCTATATGCATTAAGTATGCTAGGCAAAGGAAAATCCCCCTGTTTCTAAAGTTCATTGATTTGAAATCAGCTTTTGACCTAGTAGATAGGGACTAGCGTTACAACAGCAGGGACTGCATCAGTACCTGATTATAGCCTTGCAGAATTTGCATAGAGATACAACTGCTCAGGTGCGGTATGGGCCCATGGAAGAATGCACAGAGAGTTTGCCGATAACCACTGGCATGTGGCAAGGGTGTGTGTTAGTCCCCGCTCTTTTCATTATTCCTGAATGACATTGAACCTTACCTAGATAGTCTGAACCTAGATTTCCCAAAGCTCTGTAACTCTCAGATCCCCGTCCTATTATATGCGGATGACGTGGTCCTGCTATCTCTTACTCAGCTCTCTATGCACAAGTTGAATAAGGGCTTTCTTGATTATTGCTCGAGGAAACAGTTGATCAAACTTAATCCATTATATTGAAGCCTAGGACTGAGCTAAAGCGCTCCTTTTTGATGAACAGTGAGATCATGGAACAGGTTAATTATTTTGACTATATCTTGGTATACGATATGATCAAAATTGACTTGGACACAACAACAGGGAAAAACCAGCAGCAACACTAAGGCAGGCAGCAGCTGCAGTCATTAGATGTAAGGAAAGAATAGGGGGACAGTCCTTGAGCTCCTTACTACCCGTTTATGCAATCAAGGTAGTAACAGAGGCAATATATGGAGCAGACATCTTGGGCGACATAGATTCCTCTATACTCCAGAAAATCGAGAACACGTTTCTGAGATCAATACTGCTGCTGAGACTGGGCACGCCTCTACCTGCACTTTATTTGGACTTGGGTATTAAGCCCTGTTAGAAATGGGGTCTCCAGTTGGCAGTGGTTTGTGCCCTGTCCAAGTAAGGACCCTCATTCTAGTCAGGGTAAGTTACACCTCAGAATAACCCATGCCCACCCCCTTGGTAGCTTGCCAAGAGCAGTCAGGCTTAGCCCCCGAGGCAATGTGTAAAGAATTTTTAAACACACATACACACATATTAACACAGTGAAAACATCACAGTAGGACTCCATTCCAGTTTAGTAAAATAGGCAATATTTATCTAATTAAAACAAGCCCAAAGTGACAAAAATCCAACATACACAAGTCAAGATATGAATTTTCAAAGATTAAATAAAGTTATATCTCTTAGAAATCAATGGTTGCACTTGACCAGGCCAAAGTACCTTGGATGCGTTAAAAATCAAAAATGATGTGTGGCACAGGGGAGGTGAGGCGTTGAAAAAGCAGTTGATGCATCGGTTCCTTACTGCTATGCAGGATGCGTTGAGTTCTGCGATGATGGGCCGATTCTGAATGACGCTTGGAGTCGATGCATTGATTTTTCTTCTTGGTGTACCAGAACTCACTCCCAAGGGCCCAGGAACTCGATTTGGCCCCACTTGGCAGAGTAGAGCTCTCAGCAGAGGAGCCCAGGAGCTGGCAGATGAAGTCTTTGATGGCCCTGAGACTTACAACAGGAGGCAAGCTCAACTCATGCCTTTGGAGAACCTTAGAAAGCAGGATGTAGAAAGCAAAGCCCAGTCCTTTTACTCCCAGGAGAGGAGCAGGAAGCAGCAGGGCAGCACAGCAAAGCAAACAGCAAAGTGGCAGTCACTCCTGACAGCAACACAGCTCTTCTTCGGATCACTGACAGAATATCGACCACCACAATATCGACTTACACAAATACCGGGACATAAATATCACTGTCAAAAATATCGACCTCCTATCTTTATAATGGTATGTACAAAAATATCGGAAAAAAATATCTTTGTAAAAAATATTGATGTACAAAATATCGTTTTTTTATATGTATAAAAAATATTGTAAAATAAATTAAATAATAAATGTAACTTAAAAAAAATTATTTAGATTTATTTGTAAATTTTAACAATAATAAGTAATAAATGTAATTTAAAAAAATTAAACATACATATATAAAATGAAATATATATATATTTACTTAAAAACAATTAATAAATAATAATTTTAATTAATTTTAAAATGTTATAAATATATTAAAAATTATAAATAAATAGATATATATATACACCTGTAACATAAACATTAATTAAAAAAATTATATCATAAATTAAAAGATAAAAATATTTAATATTTTTTAAACCTACATTTTGCACTACATTCAGTGCAACAGTAGAGAAAGTGTTGGAGAGCGGAGGGGTAAAAATTACTATTCCCACTCTAGCGAGTGCAACAGTAGGGAAAGTGTTGGATAGCGGAGGGGTAAAAATTACTATTCCCACTCCAACGAGTGCAACAGTAGGGAAAGTGTTGGATAGCATAGGGGATAAAATTACTATTCCCACTCCAGTGAGTGCAACAGTAGGGAAAGTGTCGGATAGCGGAGGGGAACAAAATTACTATTCCCACTCCTGCGAGAGCAACAGTAGAGAAAGAGTTGGATAGCGGACGGGTAAAAATTACTATTCCCACTCCAGCGAATGCAACTGTAGGGAAAGTGTTGGATTGCGGAGGGGAAAAAATTACTATTCCCACTCCAGCGAGTGCAACAGTAGGGAAAGTGTTGGATAGCGGAGGGGTAAAAATTACTATTCCCACTCCGAGTGCAACAGTAGGGAAAGTGTTGGATAGCGTAGGGGATAAAATTACTATTCCCACTCCAGCGAGTGCAACAGTAGGGAAAATATTGAATAGCGGAGGGGAAACAATTACTATTCCCACTCCTGCGAGAGCAACAGTAGAGAAAGTGTTGGATAGCGGAGGGGTAAAAATTACTATTCCCACTCCAACGAGTGCAACAGTAGGGAATTCGTTGGATAGCGGAGGAGTAAAACTTACTATTCCCCCTCCAGCTAGTGCAACAGTAGGGAAAGTGTTGGATAGCGGAGTGGATAAAATTACTATTCCCACTCCAGCAAGTGCAACAGTAAGGAAAGTGTTGGATAGCGGAGGGGAAAAAATTACTATTCCCACTCCAGTGAGTGCAACAGTAGGGAAAGTGTTGGATAGCGGAGGGGTATAAATGCTAATTCCCACTCCTGTGAATGCAGCATTGGTGAAAGTGTTGGATAGCGGAGGGGTAAAAATTACTATTCCCACTGAAGAAAATTCAAATTTAAAAACAAACAAAATATCAACTACAATACAAAAAATAATAAAAAAACTAAACATATATAAAAATATAAAAAATTACAAAACATAGAAACATATTACTATGTTAAAAAAATCTAAAATTACATACAAAGATTACTTTTTGAAAATTTAAAAATAATTTACAAACAAATAGAAATTTTGTAATAGAAATTATTTATAATCAAAAACATTAATTATTACATAAATGTAATATTTTTTTCCTACCCTATAACACCACACAATTTACAACGCCTGTCTAAATTTAAAAAAAAGTGTACCTTCATAATTAACACAATTAATTATCAATTAAACAAATATTATTAATTAAAAAAAACATTAAAACAGATAAAAATTAATGTACTAACCAAACGTTACCCCTATAGAACCAAAATACACAAACAAAATAAATAAAAACAATTACCAAAAATATTTATCAAGTAATAAATGAATATTAATGATCAAGTATTAATTAATTCAAACTAAATTACTTTCCACCCTCTACCCCAATAAACACCACAACACACACCTAAAAATAATTACACAATTTCCATAACTAATTTTACATTAATAAATTAATATCAATCAACCACAAATCATTAATTAATTTAAAATGTTTTACTTCCCACCATTTACCACTATAAACCCCACAACTCACACATCAAAATAATTACACAATTGCATATTTACATTTTAATTAAATAATTACCATTAATTAACAAATAATTAATTAATTAAAAATAAATTACCTCCCACCCTATTCCCCTATAAACCCCACCACCCATTTCTAAAAACATGACACAATTAACATAATTAATTAACAATTAATTAATTAATTAATAACAATTAAGAAAATTATAAATAATTATCAATAAATTAATTCCCACAATCAACACTATAAAATAAAATTAAATAAATATTATATAAAAAATATTAATAAATGTATTAAAATTAAATTACTTCCCACCCTACTCCCCTATCAACCCCCAACCCGCTCCTAAAAAAATGATACAATTAACATAATTACCAATTAATTAATAATAATTAACAACCAATTAAAAATAATTAATAATAAATTTATTCCCACAATTAACAGTATAAAATATTAAATAAATAAATATTAATTAATAATAAATAATAATAATTTAATTATAATTAAATTACTTCCCACCCTATTGCCCTATAAACCCACAACCCCCTACGGAACTAAAACGCAAAATTTAATTAAAATAAAATTAATAACTACTAAAAATTTAACACATATATTAAAAAACAAAAGCAATACGTAGACAAAAAAATAGAGCACATACATTTAAAATACATACTAAAATACATAACACTAACTAAAAAACGATATTTTTAACAACTATATTTTTGCAAACGATATTAATGACTTCGATATTTTTGAAAACGATATTTCTTACCTTAAATTCGATATTCTTGACCACGATATTCTTGCTGTCGATATTTCTGTGTCTCGATATTTCAAACTCGATATTAGTGCAAGTCGACATTTCCAACTCGATATTCTGTCTCTATACCCTTTTCTTCTTGGCAGAATGTCCTCAAACCAGAAATGTTCTGAGGATATGGTGTCACAGTTCCAGTACTTATACCATTTTCAGCCTTTGAAGTAGGCAAACTTCAAAGAACAGTATTTGTTGTGCACAAGACCCTGCCCTTCCCTGGCTCCCGACACACTATAGGTGGCGGAGACTTCTTTGTGTGAGGACAGGCAAAGCCCTATTCAGGTGTCAGTGTCAACTCCTCCCACCACTCTAGCTCAGGAAGGCCCATCAGCCTGGTGATGGGCCATCAGGATATGGAGGGCACACACCAGCTCCCTTTGTGTGGCTGTCTAGAGTGAATGCACAAGAGCCCAGCTGTCACCCAGACACGTATTCAGAGACAGACAGAGGCACAGAATGGTTAAAGTAAGAAAATGCTCACTTTCTAAAAGTGGCATTTTCAGACCTGCAATTTAAAAACCACCTTCACTAAAATATGTATTTTTAAATTGTGAGTCCAGAGACACCAAACTCCAATTTCTTTTCAGCTCCCAATTGGAAGATACACTTGTAAAATGTTACAAGGCAGCTCCAATACTAACCTGTGGAGGGATAGGCGTTGCTGTAGTGAAAAACTAAATTAGCAGCATTTCAATACACTGCACCCTGCCCATGGGGCTACCGTGGGCCTACCTTAGGGGTGGCTTGCATGTAATAAAAGGGAAGGTTTGGGCCTGGCAAGTGGGTGCACTTGCCAGGTCGAAGGGGCAGTTTAAAACTGCACACACAGACACTGCAGTGGCAGGTCTGAGACATGTTTGCAGGGCTACTCATGTGAGTGTCACAATCAGTGCTGCAGGCCCACTAGTAGCATTTGACTTACATGCCCTGGGCACACATGGTGCACTGTACTAGGGACTTACCATTATATTTTAGACATAGATCACTTGCACTTAGCACTGGTCAGTTGTGGTAAAGTGCACAGAGTCCTAAAACCAGCAAAAGAAGGCCACTAGTGGTAAAGTGCCCAGAGTCCTAAAACCAGCAAAAGAAGGCCACAGCGCAAAGAGCAGACCCAGGGAGCTCTTCAACATAATTAAATGACAAACTACCCTTACCTCCCCACACGAAACAGCATCCACCAATTAACGCTGTGAAGAAATTGCTAACTTCACTGATAAAGTCGCAAAAATTGAGCAATCCCTCATCCAAGTCACAAATCTGACATCCCTACCATCCTTCCTCACTGACTCACATTCCACCACGGTAGCCCCCCTCCAGACTTAACTAATGACCTGAAGACCCCAAGAAAAACTAATATCAACTATGATCTCCTTCAACTGAAAATCAATGTTGATTGGTCTGACTTCAAACCTATGACAGAACGTGAAGTCTTCTATATATTTGCGAACTTGAAGCCCACATCCCACAGTTCTGATCACCCAGTGACATCCTTCATCTGAATGCCACACTAATCAAGACACCAACCACTTAAAGTTCAACCCCAACAAAACTGAATTACTACTTTTCTCCAGTAAAATCAACCCTGTACCAATCCAAGATTGGCTGAAGAATTTGGATGCCCTAAATTGTTCTCTCACACTATCCAGCTCCATAAAGTCCGTGGGCATCACCCTGGACAATTACATGTCAATGAAGGATCACATCAAATAACGCTTTACACACTATTATAAGAAGGCAGTGCAATCTCAAGTCCTCTCAAAACTAGATTATGGCAAAGCTATTTTCACAGGAACTCTGAATAATCACTTTACCCCCCTAAGAACAGTTCCCAACTCGGCTGCCGGCTCCTAACAGGTTTTAAATGGTTTGAGCACATCTCACCGGCCCTCAAGAACCTCAAATTGGCTCCCCATCAAAGCAAGATGTATCTGCAAAACTGCAGGCATCCCCCACAAAGCCCTTCATGCACATAACACCAACTATCTAGATACCAAACGCTCGAAAGCAGGAAGAGTAAGGACTCTGAGACGCTCCAACTCACTTCTTCTCATACCTCCCAAACTTAAAAAGAAATCCTCCCAGACATGCTCATACTCTGGAAATGCACCTAGGATTTGGAACTCACTCCCTAGAGATTTCCGCTCCATCCCCTCCCTTTCCTGCTTCAAACGGGACCTTAAAATACCAACTGCTCAACAAATACTTCAACACGCACACAAACCGAGCTATGTTCCCAACGTCACACCCAAACCGACTAGACCTGTTGCGGCGGTCGATTGATTGTTTCAGCTGTCTACTATGTCATTTACTCCATTAACTTAATCTGTTCTGATGTCCGCGTATTGTAACTACCTTGACTGCCTAACGATTTTCTTTGTCTCTATACATGTGTGTACTTTAATCAAACGATCTCGCATTATATGTAAAGCGATCAGATACCTTTGGGTCTAGCTAGCGCTATATAAAACATATAAATAATAATAAAGAAGGAAGGCAACAAATTTGGGGGAACCCTGCAAAAAGGGCCGGGTCCAACAAGCTCATTTCTGATATCATTGCCCTTGCTCCGATACTTTACAGGTTTCGCTTGCATAGAACTCGACTTGCGGGCATTTATTTGGATGCCTTAAGAGAGGCAGTACATTATCCAGGAATACTTGAGATGCCTTGGTGGGATCATGTTTGAAGCATTTTAATGTTGCTGAAATTCAATATCAATTGCAAGAATCCCATTGTGATTAATGGGACAACGTCAACTAGGATCAAGGAGGCATAATGGCATTAGAAAAACCAAAAGATTCATGATTCTATTAAGAGTGGGTCCCTGGTATACGTATTTTTAAAGCACAAAACTCTTGTTGGCTTTGAACCTTATTTGGATGACATTTGCCCCGAGGCACAATGTTCCCTCTACGTTAATTTCGCCTGGGAACCCTATCACTGAAAGTTTATGTTGCCAGATGAAGCAATGCCATGGGGAATGACATACTGTGTGATTGGGCTATGGGGGGAATTGAAAATATTACTTATTTAATGTTACTCTGCCGTAATGTAGTGGGCGGGTATATGAAATGGCTTACCACCTAATGTGACACCTACAATGTTTCAAATGAGGTAGATGCCTTAGCTCTCTGTTATAGGACAGACCACCCAGGGATCTATCGTGCAGTTTCTCTATATATTTGGAGTGCTTGAATTATGAGTGGAAAAATGAAGGGAGTCTCGACTGATTTTAATCTGTATTCCTTCAGCAGCTATTATTCTGTGCTTTATAAATTCTTACATTGTCATGTTAGCTGAAAGAGGATGGGCGCCTAGGCCGGGTTTTTTATACCACTTCCTGTTTTATAGAGGATTTTAATGAGTAGTGGGCTGTAGTAGGTGAATTGACATTTTTAATAATGCCGAGAATAATACATAAATAAATGTTAGTGTGCATACCAAACTCTTAAATTCTTTGACCCTTTCCACCAATATTTCTCAATTGGAAAGGTCTATTATTAACATACAGTCTGGCCTCACACCAACGTAGTTTAAAAAATAAATTAAAATGTGTGTGTTTTCATGGTTCGGCAACAACTTCTGTTCTGGTCTTCTCATAAAAATTCAAAGAATATTTTTTAGGATTTATAGGAGCATGTTTCCCAGTTCTCACATTTAGTTTATTTTTAATTTTATTGTATAGTTTTTGAATAAGGACAATATTGATAGTCGGTTGCATCACACTGCTCTTGAAAGTAGTAATAGGGGAATGGAAAAGGAGAAACATAGGCAAAGGACTTATGCACAGAATATATTGTGTGCTTGACAAAAGACGGATCTTCAAGCATTTACAGTATTTTTTGTAGTCCAATGTAAGGGGAAGATGCAAAGGTAAGGAATTGTAGAGGGTTGGATCATTAGAGTTGAATATTAATGACGCAGAAAGGAATGATTCCTAGATTCCAACATTTGGAGATCTATTCCGATTCTCTGCTGTACAACTCCTAACATACAGGACATTGAATTTGACTCTCTGCTTGAGCAGTGACATGGCATCAAGGCAGGTGAGATATGATCAGTTCTTAGAAGGTGGAGAATAATGGGACAATAAGTCTTTGGAGCTTCACAGTTATTTTGTCAGGGAAAGACCCATAAAACCTATTGCAGTCACACTTATTTGAAAATGACACTGTGAGGATGAAGGCAAGTGTGAGCACCAGTTGAAGGATCCCACGATGACAGCAGCAGAGGTGGCAAAAAATGTTCATGGTCACATCGTTTATTTACTGGATGAATGCCAACTCTGAACCGAAGATGTTTCCCGGATTTAAGACAAGCTTGAAGGTATCACAGAGGTGTTAAAGAAGGGGCCAGTGTTAGGTTAGAGGACACAATAGGTGCCCTGGAGCATATTAACATAATCTCTGTTAATGTCTTAGAGGAAGAGCCATTTATGACCATTCTTGAATGTGGATGAGGCCTTGATAGAGCAGTGGTTTCCCAGATCCTGGGGCATCCTAATATGGGTTTGGGTATCTTAAACACAGAAGGATAGCCAACATTGCACCTGCTAAGGGTGGTCATGAGAGAAGAATGTAGGTGCTGAAGAGGAAAGAAGATAAAGCTGACTTTTAGGGCAATGGCATGATGCATTTCAGATTGAGCTTTAAAAGAAGAAGGGACTCAATAATTTATCCACGAAAGTTTTTCTCCATCAGTACTGATGGAGCAGGGTAAACGAAAAAATTTTAACCTCCTAATATTTATGTTAAATAATTAACACACAGGTTCGTCTCAGTAAAT
The DNA here is from genome assembly GCA_963921515.1 of Calotriton arnoldi. Classification (NCBI taxonomy): domain Eukaryota; kingdom Metazoa; phylum Chordata; class Amphibia; order Caudata; family Salamandridae; genus Calotriton; species Calotriton arnoldi. Next base: position 673,384 of record CAWUFW010004328.1, read on the forward strand.
AACCAACCATGTATGTTACATGAAAAGGGTTATGGGTAACACGCTATATCCGTGCAAACTAATTTACTTACAATTGTTAACGTGGATAACATAAGCCTAATAATTTGCGTACTAACTAAAATAATAAATGCATGATTTGTGCTTGGAAATAAACTGTGTAGTGGCAAAGTAAAGCGATTGGTAAGTAAGAAATGGCTTTATATGTCGCTTTTGCTAGGTAATACTTAATTGGGGTACGTAGAATGACGGGAGGGAAACGAAAAGGCTTATATTCTTTATTCTTAACTATGTTCTGTTTATCTTTATAATAGTTCGCTTAGGCCTGTTCTGCCGCGATGCTAAAATGGCTGCCATGGCAAGCAAGCTAGAGTACGCAGGTGCGAAATGGGTTCCGAAAGCGAGAAAGGCTGTGAACAAAAGGGATCATGTGACCGTCCCAAAGCCTAGGATGGAAGCGTGGTCAAGGCTGCAATGATCTTATTATACAAACGTGTGCCAAAGAAGGACATAGCGAAAAGCGTGAGAAGTTGCAGTGAATATATGAATAAACAATGAACTGTTCAACTTAAAAGTATCAGAAAAGGATACAGAATGAAACCAAATGCGGATGGGTAATGTCATGAACCCGTGAGAAACGACAGAAGTATGAACTTTCCACAAAGAACTGGTTGGAACAAGGATATTCATAATGAGATGTATACTGACCCCAAATGGACCCATTAGAGAGAATCTTGCCCACAAAGATGTAACATTTTCACTTAGTAAGCTAGTATTAGGGTATAAGAAGACCTACTCTTAGAGAGAAGAGAAGGAGAGCTGCTTTTTATATTTTTGATTGAGCACGAGACGCTGCTGCTGAAGAAACTTTTTGCTTTTTAATAGATTTTCCATTTTAATACTATTAGACCTTTTTTCTTAAATACTAAAGGGGAAAAGAACGGGATTGTGGCGGGACACTTCCTATAGGTGATCCGTCGAGAAGGCCTGTTTTTCAGGACAGATAGACAGTTTTCTGGGAAATTCCATGCTGTGATCTGAATTCATTGCTGTGACGAACTTTTTGTTTTCCATCTAATAGGTATGCATTGCAATTTCAATTTATTCTTATAATGATGCTAACTGTAATAATCTGAATAATAAATTTGAAACTTATTCATGCTTCTAAAAATTATATAAACTTTATTATCTTAAATCAATGAGTCAGTGGTTCTTTAGCTCAATGATAAATGTAAATGTTTAAAGGTTTATAGTGATTGAGCTGGTCTTAATCACCATCAACTGATTCCTACTAGTTGGTCCATCGACCAATGAGCGGAATACCTTAAAGCTTGAGAAGTATTATGTCGTTTTAAAAAGGTATCCCGTCTCCTTCCAGCGATTCATTAACTGTTTTCTCCTAGGTAAAAACGGATGAAATCCAGAGAATATATGAGAGAGTGAATGTTTATGCGGTGTTATGGGCCCCACCGTCATATGGATATAGTTGTGGAAAAGAGGGATATTTGTACCTGGACGTCCAAAGCATATAGGAGAAGACATTTTATTGTTAGCGCTGGATCAGATTTCTTGGTAGCAGAGTTATGGTTACTATAGATTAGTTTGGTGATTATTGATTATTGATGATTGATTATTTCATGTCTAACACTTTATGTTGAGTCGCGTTATGTTATATGTAAGTCAAAGTTTTTGAAGCTTCCGGGAAGTAGGAAGTGGAACACGTGTGGCAAGAGAAGTCACATGGAATAGTGCATTGTCTGAGTTCATATTGGTGATAACACAGGTAGTGTTATGATAGGGATATTTTCTGTATAAAAGGTGTGTGAGTGAAATAGCAACCGGTTTTCTTGTGAAACTCTGGCCTTAATTCTCAGGAGCAGTGTAGTCTCCACATGTGTTTTATCCCCAGAGAAACGGGTTTACCCCTTGCTTGAAAGAAGGGTAAGGTAGAGGGAAGTGCTACACTTATCGAACAAAACTGTATTCTTGCGAGCTAGAATAAAACTGTCACTTTTGTTAGCGAAATCAGACAATGGAAATGTGTTTTTAATGTTGTAACTAACAAAGAACTGTTGAAAAATAAATTGCCGATAAATTTTGTAAAGGAGGGGTCAGGAGCAGAACTGACGTAGACAAAAGCCGCGCTGGGATTGGACAGTGCACTAGTTATACAGAAGACGCTCTGATTGGTGCGTTGGTGTGAGACGCGCTAGGAGTGGTTGGATAAGCAGTGACGTAGAAGCTTAGGATTGGAGCGTTGGTGTGAGTCGCGCTGGGATAGGTCCGAATAACGCATAGAGAACAGTGTTGAATTGCAGACTTTTTGAGAAGGGAAAGAGATTGTGAATTATGGCTTTTTATGAGTACGGTAGAGAGAAAACGTCGTGGATGGCGAAAATTAAGAACTTGTTTAAGAAAGACAAAAAGGTAGTGACTAGAGAGGGACAAGTAATTCCTCCGCCGAAATCACCAGCTTCGCATATGATGCTGAAGTACGGATATCATACCTGCATATGGTTAGAAAATTGGACTAAATATACTCAAAATGATGGAGAATTAGGATTTCCTGAGAATGGTTCATTTAGTGTAGCTGTACTTCGGAATTTGAGGGAGAAGATGTCGATGCTTTAACCTAAACCTAGACCAACACAGTTTGAAGCTTTAAGTGAATGGGAAGATGAGATGTATGAACGAGAAAGATTCAGAGGATTAAAGAATCATGAATTTGTGCCCCGGAAGGTTGTGGGGAGTGAATCATGAGGACAGAATAAAGCGTTGGAGATATGCTAACATGACAGGAGGTTTGTTTCCAGCTTTTACAGTTGAGGAAGAAGCAAAGAGAAAGTGTATAGAGAAAAAGAAACATTTGATTACTGAAAAGTATGGGTATGGTAGTAGTGAGACGGAAGATGAATTACTGGAAGATATTTTAAACAGAAACCCACCTCCATACCAACAGAATTCTGCGGTGGTGACACCTAATGCGCCGCCAATGGAAACTGGGAGGAATAAAAATCCCGAACGGGGATGTGAGATAAATAGGTCACAAGATCAATTGAAAACCCCACAAAACGAGAAGATTGAAAATGACAATACAACTGAATTAGCGAAAACCACAAGAGAATTGACTGAAAAGATAAGAGAATTAACAATGAATATGGAAGCTGTAATTGTACCAGTAACGATAGGTCCAGTAATACCGGTTTTTGAGAATCAGAAAATAGAAGAGCATTCTTTAGTCATTCCTATTGTTAGAAATGGGATCTCTAGTTGGCAAGGGCTTGCACCTGTGTCCAAGTAGGGACCCTTCTTCCTAGTCAGGGTAAGGGTGTTACACTCGTGAAGTAACCCCTGCTCACCCTCGTGGTAGCTTGGCACGAGCAGTCAGGCTTAATTCAGAGGCAGTGTGTAAAGCATTTGCACATAACCAACAGTAATACAGTGTAAGCACTACAAACGGACACCACACCAGTTTAGAAAAATAACCAATATTTTATATACTCAAGACAAGACCAATTACGACAAAAATCCACAATACTATACTTTAAAAACGAATGCTTGATACGGTAACTTCTTCTTTGCAGGAATAGCACAAAAGCAAAGTTCGTGCGAGTCGGTAGCTCCGTCCGAGCCTACCGTGATGCTGAAAACCACAGAGTCTAACAGTTCCAGCCGACCGCGTCGATACGGGCCAGCAGAGTCATGAACAGACTCGGTTACAGTACCTTTCTCGTTGTGGCTGGTACGGAGCGTACGAGCCGGTCGGCGTTCATCGCGGTTGCGGTGCAAGACGGAGCGATGCAAGGTGCGGTGTCCCTCGATGCGGTGCAGGCAGCGGCTCGATGAGCGTCGTGCAGACGGAGTCGGTGAGTCCAAGGCGTGCGATGCAGGGTGAGACGATGCTCGATGCGGTGCTGACAGGTTGCGATGCAGGCGACCAAGCCGGAGTGCGGGAGCTGGCGTCGGACAGCGGTGCGAGTCGGAGCGGTGCGTCGCAGACGTGCGAGCGGTGCCCCAATTGCGGTGCGGTCACGACTCTTGAGCCAGTTGCAGCGACCGCGTCGGTCGGGTCCGGTTGGTTCAGTGAAGCGATGCGATGCGAACTGCGGTGCCCACAGGTCACGGTGCAAGCAGCGGCTCGATGTTGGCGGCGTCGGACGTCGCCCACGGTGAGACCAGGGTTGCGATGCGAAGCGGGGCGATGCGGTCTGCGGTGCAAACAGGTCACCGGCCAGGGATGGATTCGGTTGACGGAGTCGGTTGCAGTTCCCTTCCTCTGTGGCAACTGAAACAGCGTTCCAGAAGCGGTACCCAGAGGCTTGTGAAGTCTTTGTAGTCCCTGAGACTTCTTAACAGGAGGCCAGCTCGGTTTCAGGCCCTTGGAGATACTCAGCACAAGTTTGTAGAAAGTTCAGTCCTTTCACTGCCCAAGGCAGAAGCAGCAGCTGCAGGCCAACCCAACAAAGCAACAACACAGCAAAGGGGCAGTACTCCTCCTGGCAGCTCTTCCAGCTCTTCGTCTTGGCAGGTTCCTTGATTCCAGCGAGATCTAAATTCATGGGGTCAGGGCCCCAATATTTATATCCCAAATTCCTTTGTTCTCTGAAGGCAGAGAGGCCTTTGCCTAGTCCAAACCAGTTCTGGAGAACTTTGTTGACAAGTCTCCGTCCCTTCTTTCAGTGAGTAGGCCAGGGACATCAGACGCACCACAGGAGGTGGAGCCAGCATTGTGGAGGGAAGGCACTGTCCTATTCAGGGCCCAGGTGCGACCCCTCCCACCCATCTACATGTAGATCTTGCTATTCAGCCCTCTGCTGACTCACCCTGTCTCCTGGCATCCCCCAGCCCCTGTCACTCACATTCCAGACAAGGAAAACACAACCTCGCAGAGGCAGGCTTGGATGGTTAGACAAGAAAATACCCACTTTCTAAAAGTGGTATTTTCAAACACAGAATGTTAAAACCAACTTCACTAAAATCTGCATTTTATCATTCTGAGTCCAGGCATACTAAACTCGAATTTCTACCATGTTCCCGGGGTCAGTTAGGATTATAAGCTGTAATAATCAAAACTGCCCGTTCTGGCCTAGGGGAACAGGTAGCCTTGCAATAGTGAAAAACGAACTAGGCTGTAATTCACTATCAGGACATGCCGCACACACCCGGGCATGTCCTACCTTTCGCATACACCGCACCCTGCCCACAGGGGTACCTTGGGCCTACCTTAGGGGTGACTAACATGTAGCAAAGGGAAGGTTTAGGGACTTGCAAGTGTGTGCACTTGCCAAGTCGACATGGCATCCCCAGGCTGCGCACAGGCTCTGCGTTGGCAGGCCCGAGTTACACTTTACGGGCTGTTTGCGTGGGTGGCACAATCCAGTGCTGCAGCCCACCAACAGCATTTGGTCTATAGGCCCTGGCACTCGCAGTGCACTTTACAAGGGACTGACACATAAACCAAATAGGCCAATCATGGAAACACCAATCCATAACGCATTTTATACAGGAGCACTTGCACTTTCCCACTGGACAGCAGTGAGGAAAGTGCGCAGAATCATTACACCAGCAAAAACAGAGTCAAAACCGGGGGGTTAGAAAGCAAAAAGTCAGGGGAAACACGCCAAAAGATGCCAAGTCTAACACATGTCCCCTCCAGCTGAAAGTAGGGAGAACTACCCAACCCCATTGGAGTTCTCTTCACTAAGGCGGAAGAACCTGGACAGCCCATCTGCGTTGGCGTGTTCTGTACCAGGACGGTGTTCCACCGTAAAGTCCATTCCCTGTAGGGAGATGGACCACCTCAGCAGTTTTGGATTCTCACCCCTCATTTGCATCAACCATCTGAGGGGCCTGAGGTCTGTTTGAACCCGGCAGTGAGTCCCAAACAGGTATGGTCTCAACTTCTTCAGCGCCCAGACCACAGCAAAGGCTTCCCTTTCTATGGCACTCCACCTCTGTTCCCTTGGAAGTAGTCTCCTGCTAAGGAAGACTACAGGCTGATCCAGGCCCTCTTCGTTCAGTTGTGAGAGCACCGCTCCCACACCATGCTCTGAAGCGTCAGTCTGCACGACGAATTCCTTGGAGAAGTCAGGTGCCTTGAGCACGTGCGCCGTGCACATGGCTGCCTTCAGGGCATCAAAAGCTTTCTGGCAGGACTCAGTCCAGATCACTTTCCTGGGCTGCCTCTTAGAGGTCAGCTCTGTTAAGGGAGCAACGATGGTGCCATAGCCCTTAACAAATCTCCTATAGTAACCGGTGAGACCTAAGAAGGCTCTCACCTCTGTCTGGGTCTTGGGGGTTCCCAAGCCAGAATGGTGTCAATCTTGGGTTGTAGGGGCGCCACCTGGCCGCTTCCTACCTGGTGTCCCAAGTACACCACAGAACCCTGCCCGATCTGGCACTTACTGGCCTTGATCGTGAGGCCTGCACCTTGCAGAGCCCTCAACACTTTCCCAAGGTGCTGTAAATGTTCTTCCCAGCTGGAACTGAACACAGCAATGTCATCCAGGTAGGCGGCACTGAAATCCTCCAGCCCGGCCAACACCTGATTGACCAACCTCTGAAAGGTGGCAGGGGCATTCTTCAGCCCAAAGGGCATCACCCGGAATTGGTAATGACCTTCTGGGGTTGAGAATGCTGATCTCTCCTTGGCCCCATCGGTTAAGGCAATCTGCCAGTACCCAGACGTCAAATCAAACGTGCTGAGGAACCGGGCAGCTCCCAACCGATCAATGAGCTCATCAGCTCTGGGGATGGGGTGCACGTCAGTCCTGGTGACGGCATTGAGCCCACGGTAGTCCACACAAAACCGGAGTTCTGGAGTGGCACCGGGCGCCGCAGCCTTTGGGACCAAGACCACTGGGCTGGCCCAAGGACTGTGGGAGGGCTCAATCACCCCTAACGCCAACATCTTAGAGACCTCCTCCTTGATGCTGGCTCTGACCCGGTCAGTCAACCTGTAAATCTTGTGCTTCACAGGATGGCTGTCACCAGTGTCCACGTCATGGGTACACCAGTGAGTAACCCCGGGAGTCAGAGAGAGAACAGTGGGGCGAACTGTCCCAACAACTGGTGACAGTCCCCCTGCTGCTCCTGAGTCAGAGTAGGGGAGAGGATCACACCCTCTACTGACCCATCATGCTCCTTGGTAGACAGGAGGTCAGGGAGAGGCTCACTCTCCTCTTCCACCCCATCATCTGTCGCCAAGAGCATACTCACTTCGGACCTCTCGAAGTGGGGCTTGAGGCGGTTCACGTGAAGGACCCTCAACGGGTTCCTTGGAGCCTGCAAATCCACCAGGTAGGTGACGTCACTTTTGCGCTCCTTTACCTCATATGGCCCAGTCCACTTGTCCTGCAAGGCACAAGGTGCCACTGGGGCCATTACCCACACTTTTTGCCCAGGTTGAAATTCGACCAGAGTGGCGTTCTGGTCATACCATCTCTTCATTTCTTCCTGGCTGGCTTCTAGGTTCGCCTGAGCGAGTTTCCTGAAGCGGGCAGTTTGGTTTCTAAAGGCCAGCATGTAGCTAAATACATCCTGGGGAGTTTTCCTGGGAGCCGCCTCCCAGCCTTCCTTTACCAAACTCAGAGGTCCTCTGACAGGGTGGCCATACAGGAGCTCAAAGGGGCTGTACCCAAGAGACTTCTGAGGCACCTCCCTGTATGCAAAGAGTAGGCATGGCAAGAGGACGTCCCACTTACGCCTCATGGGTTCTGTTAGACCCTTGATCATGCCTTTCAAGGTCTGGTTGAATCTCTCCACCAGACCGTTTCCTTGTGGGTGGTAAGGAGTGGTGAACTTGTAGGTTACACCACACTCCTTCCACAGGGATGTCATATACTTCGATATGAAATTGGTCCCCCTATCAGAAACCACCTCTCTGGGGAATCCCACACGGGAAAAGATCCCCATTAACGCCCGGCCCACCACTGGCGCCGTCGTTGTCCTGAGAGGGATTGCCTCCGGGTACCGGGTGGCATGGTCCACCAAGACCAGGATGTACCTGTTGCCCATGGCTGTCTTGGGATCCAGTGGCCCCACAATATCCATCCCTACCCTTTCAAAGGGTGTTCCAACAACAGGAAAAGGTTGGAGAGGAGCTTTGACCTTCCTCCCACTCTTACCACTTGCCTGGCAAGTTTGGCAAGACCTACAGTGTGCATCTGACTGCCTTCGCATTTGGGGCCAAAAGAAGTGGGTGACAAGCCTGTCAAAGGTCTTGTCCTGCCCCAAATGTCCTGCCAAAGACACGTCATGAGCCAGACCCAGTAGGAAGGTCCTGAAGCGCTGGGGTACCACCAGCACACGGGCTGACCCAGGCTCAGCAACCTTAGGCTCACTGTATAGGAGACCACTCTCCCAGTAGATCAGATGTGACCCGGACTGATTACAAGCTGCCTGGTCTGCAGCCTGCCGCCGCAGACCCTCCAGAGTAGGGCACTCGTTCTGCTCCCTGCAGAACTCCTCCCTGGTGGGACCCCCTTCTTGCTGCCAATGGGTCAGCTCAGAGATGTCTCCCAGTTCGGCTACCTGCTCCCCTGTAGGCACCGGGGCGTCCCCCTCGAGGTCCGCCTCCTCCCGGTCCGTGGGAACTTCGGGGGCCGGTTTCCCGCGCCCCCTGCCCTTTCTCTTGGCAGGGACTTGGGCCACTGTTTCAGGCTCCAAGTCCTCTTGATCACCCTTTCTGGCTGCCATTGACCGAGTAGACACGCATGCCCACTCTGGCAACCCAAGCATCTCCAAGTGAGACCTGAGCTCAACCTCCTTCCATAAGGACTGCTCCAGGTCGTTTCCTAGCAGACAATCTACAGGCATGGTAGGGCTCACAACCACCCTCAAGGGACCTGAGACCCCCCCCATTCAAAGGGAACCTGCGCCACCATACATTGGTGCTCTGAGTTGTCTACAGCAACTACTTGGTGGAATGCCCCGGGGACTACTTGCTTCTCAGACACCAGGTGACACCGGACTGAGGTCACACTGGCTCCGGTGTCTCTGAGAGCCTCTACCCTGTTCCCATTAATGGTCACCCAGGTGCTATATTTCTTTGTGTTATGGGGCACCTGGTTTCCTGGGACCATCTCACTGTCCCCTGGTGAGACAAGGGTCATTTCTGCGGGATCCCCACCCTCCTGTGGGCACCCCTCCTCCCCAAGCGCTACACTAGCCAACACTTTGGACTGTCCACCGGTGGGTGGCTGTGTCCCCTTTGGGCACTTGGGGTCCCCCTTAAAGTGACCTACCTGGTCACATGCATAACACTTGCGGGGGCCGGTCTCAACAGGCTTCCCTGTAGAGACCCCTTTCTTCTTATCACCGGGGGGCTGGGAACCTTTACCCTGGGTACTAGTTTGGGGCCCTTTAGAGAACTCCTGTGCTTTACCCTTGTCCCCCCCACCTTTCTGCTGGGGACCCTGCCCACCTTTGGCTGAGTCTCCCCCAAACGCTTTCTTGTGGACCCTGGTACTCACCCAGCGGTCCGCTTCCATAGCAAGCTTCCTGGGGTCAGTTAGCTTACTATCTACTAGGTGCTGGCGCAGATCTGCAAAACATAGACTAGACAAGTGCTCCCATGCAATCAAGTTGTAGAGCCCCTGAAAATCTGTTACACTACTGCCCTTTACCCAACCATCCAGAGACCTGCAGAACACATCCATTCCAACCAAGTGTTGGCATCAGACTTCTTACTGGACCTGAACTGATCCCTGTACTTTTCAGGAGTAAGACCATACTTCGTGAGAAGGGCATCCTTCATGTCAGCATAGGTGAGGTGATGCCCCTTACCCAAAGCTATCAGAGCATCCCTTGCTTCTTCAGGGAAAAGTGGCCACAATCCTGCTCCCCAATTCTCCTCAGGGACCCCATTCATGTGTATGGCTGCCTCATAACCCTGAAACCACCTTTGTATGTCATCCCCCTTCTTGAACTCCTTGCCTACGTTCTTGGGAATGTGCACAATCCTGTCTGCCTTTCTGGACGAATTGCTGCCACCATCTGAGCCTGACTTACTCCTAAGTTCTAGCTCCTTCAGTTCTCTCTCATGCTCTAAGAGCATCTTCCTCTCCTCTATGGCCAATCTCTTCTCCTCCCGCTCACTCTCCAGCCTGAGCTTCTGCAGCTCAAACTGCCTTGCCTCCCGCCTGTCCTCCAGCTCCTCTGGGGACAGACTGCTGCTGCCTGACCTGGCGGGTTCCCCCTACCCAAAAGCACATCCACCCTGGAAATAGGCTCCTCCGCCTCCTCACTGAGATTACCAGGCTGCCCATTGGCATGTCTGGCTGCTACCCAGGCCCTCAGCGCCTTCTGTAGCTCCTCCTTCCTTGTGAGGCCTTTAATTTGGACTTTCAGGTTTTTACAAATCGCTCGTAGCTCCTTTACGGCGTAGGATTCCAACCTATCCTCCTCAAAGATAACTTCCAGAGATGCAACGGATGATGCAATTGATTCAGGCATGACAAACGTAGTGAGTTGAAAACTGGCAAGATCAAAAATAGGCCAAAAGAAAAAGAACCAGTATGTGGTACGTAATGGTCTGCGATATGGTAGTAGTGCACACCAATCACTGTAAGTCAAGTGCAAACACAAGTCCTATCCTCACCGCTGACAACCAATGTTAGAAATGGGATCTCTAGTTGGCAAGGGCTTGCACCTGTGTCCAAGTAGGGACCCTTCTTCCTAGTCAGGGTAAGGGTGTTACACTCGTGAAGTAACCCCTGCTCACCCTTGTGGTAGCTTGGCACGAGCAGTCAGGCTTAATTCAGAGGCAGTGTGTAAAGCATTTGCACATAACCAACAGTAATACAGTGTAAGCACTACAAACGGACACCACACCAGTTTAGAAAAATAACCAATATTTTATATACTCAAGACAAGACCAATTACGACAAAAATCCACAATACTATACTTTAAAAACGAATGCTTGATACGGTAACTTCTTCTTTGCAGGAATAGCACAAAAGCAAAGTTCGTACGAGTCGGTAGCTCCGTCCGAGCCTACCGTGATGCTGAAAACCACAGAGTCTAACAGTTCCAGCCGACCGCGTCGATACGGGCCAGCAGAGTCATGAACAGACTCGGTTACAGTACCTTTCTCGTTGTGGCTGGTACGGAGCGTACGAGCCGGTCGGTGTTCGTCGCGGTTGTGGTGCAAGACGGAGCGATGCAAGGTGCGGTGTCCCTCGATGCGGTGCAGGCAGCGGCTCGATGAGCGTCGTGCAGACGGAGTCGGTGAGTCCAAGGCGTGCGATGCAGGGTGAGACGATGCTCGATGCGGTGCTGACAGGTTGCGATGCAGGCGACCAAGCCGGAGTGCGGGAGCTGGCGTCGGACAGCGGTGCGAGTCGGAGCGGTGCGTCGCAGACGTGCGGCGGTGCCCCAATTGCGGTGCGGTCACGACTCTTGAGCCAGTTGCAGCGACCGCGTCGGTCGGGTCCGGTTGGTTCAGTGAAGCGATGCGATGCGAACTGCGGTGCCCACAGGTCACGGTGCAAGCAGCGGCTCGATGTTGGCGGCGTCGGACGTCGCCCACGGTGAGACCAGGGTTGCGATGCGAAGCGGGGCGATGCGGTCTGCGGTGCAAACAGGTCACCGGCCAGGGATGGATTTGGTTGACGGAGTCGGTTGCAGTTCCCTTCCTCTGTGGCAACTGAAACAGCGTTCCAGAAGCGGTACCCAGAGGCTTGTGAAGTCTTTGTAGTCCCTGAGACTTCTTAACAGGAGGCCAGCTCGGTTTCAGGCCCTTGGAGATACTCAGCACAAGTTTGTAGAAAGTTCAGTCCTTTCACTGCCCAAGGCAGAAGCAGCAGCTGCAGGCCAACCCAACAAAGCAACACCACAGCAAAGGGGCAGTACTCCTCCTGGCAGCTCTTCCAGCTCTTCGTCTTGGCAGGTTCCTTGATTCCAGCGAGATCTAAATTCATGGGGTCAGGGCCCCAATATTTATATCCCAAATTCCTTTGTTCTCTGAAGGCAGAGAGGCCTTTGCCTAGTCCAAACCAGTTCTGGAGCACTTTGTTGACAAGTCTCCGTCCCTTCTTTCAGTGAGTAGGCCAGGGACATCAGACGCACCACAGGAGGTGGAGCCAGCATTGTGGAGGGAAGGCACTGTCCTATTCAGGGCCCAGGTGCGACCCCTCCCACCCATCTACATGTAGATCTTGCTATTCAGCCCTCTGCTGACTCACCCTGTCTCCTGGCATCCCCCAGCCCCTGTCACTCACATTGCAGACAAGGAATACACAACCTCGCAGAGGCAGGCTTGGATGGTTAGACAAGAAAATACCCACTTTCTAAAAGTGGTATTTTCAAACACAGAATGTTAAAACCAACTTCACTAAAAGCTGCATTTTATCATTCTGAGTCCAGGCATACTAAACTCGAATTTCTACCATGTTCCCGGGGTCAGTTAGGATTATAAGCTGTAATAATCAAAACTGCCCGTTCTGGCCTAGGGGAACAGGTAGCCTTGCAATAGTGAAAAACGAACTAGGCTGTAATTCACTATCAGGACATGCCGCACACACCCGGGCATGTCCTACCTTTCGCATACACCGCACCCTGCCCACAGGGGTACCTTGGGCCTACCTTAGGGGTGACTAACATGTAGCAAAGGGAAGGTTTAGGGACTTGCAAGTGTGTGCACTTGCCAAGTCGACATGGCAGCCCCAGGCTGCGCACAGGCTCTGCGTTGGCAGGCCCGAGTTACACTTTACGGGCTGTTTGCGTGGGTGGCACAATCCAGTGCTGCAGCCCACCAACAGCATTTGGTCTATAGGCCCTGGCACTCGCAGTGCACTTTACAAGGGACTGACACATAAACCAAATAGGCCAATCATGGAAACACCAATCCATAACGCATTTTATACAGGAGCACTTGCACTTTCCCACTGGACAGCAGTGAGGAAAGTGCGCAGAATCATTACACCAGCAAAAACAGAGTCAAAACCGGGGGGTCAGAAAGCAAAAAGTCAGGGGAAACATGCCAAAAGATGCCAAGTCTAACACCTATGAATTCAAACTTGCAAAGAAGGAAAGAAGGGATGGATTTAGACAATGAAGGTGCAAGAAATTTGATTAGTTCATATAGACCAAGCCCACCTACTAATTTGACGGTAAATGAGAATGAGTTTAGGAGAATACCTATGGGAACTGAGTCTGCATCAGAGACACCAGAAAGAAGTAAAAATTGGATAGAATTAAATAGTACACCTGTAGGTCCGACTCCGGATGAATTAAATGAATGGATGAAAACTCTAAAAACGAAAGAGAGAATCAAAACCATTAGATATAATTAGGTTAAAAATAGACATGGAGGAATTGATCTTAGGGACAATTGGCACAGAAAAACTGAAAAATTATCAGGATGACGAGATAATGTTCTTATGTAAAAGCATTACATGGAGAGCTAGAAATTTACATGACAAATTAGAAGAAACAGCAAATGAACTAGGAGTAGAATTTGTAAAAGTAAGAACTTTGCAGAAACCATATAGAGTAGATTTTTGCGAGAAAGATATAGAAAATTTGAACACATCAGGACGGTTAACCCAAATTAAAGAATTAATTGTTTTGCTGAGAAAATGGGGTGATGTGGATAGATGGAGAAGCAGATGGACTAAAAAGAATGAGAAAATGACAGATAAAGCGTCTTTGGCTTTTGCGGTGACAGACAAGGAATCAATTGTAAGGGAGTATCCGATGAGAGAAACTCCAGGAGGTAGTTATGTGCATGTCCCATGGTCTAGACAGGATATACTGTCATTTACAAATGACTTCCCAAAATTGAGAGAGAAACCAGTAGAATGGTACAGACAAGTGGAGAGGTTTGTTAAAGTTTCAAAGGTGTTATGGATAGATTTGGATGGATTATTTGATATAGTAGTGCCAGCTGATTTATGGACAGAATGTAAGATTACTATTGATTGGCCAACTGTAGAATATCCAAGAGATGCTAAAACAGGAGCGCCAGGACCAGAAGTGATGAGGAAATATGACCAAGTTATTACTTTTTTGAAAAATAAAATCCCACCCAAAGAAACGGATTGGGTAAAAATTGACAGAACTACACAGGAGAGTAAAGAATCTGTACATGCATACTATGAGAGACTATTGTTAGTTTTTAAACAGTATACTGGCTATGAGACATTAAATGAGAAGGATATGAGTCATTTTGTATATAGGTTTGTTTATGGGTTGAAACCAGAGATAAGTGAAATGATTAAACAGCATATGATTTGTTGGCAGAATAGCACGGTAGATGAGGTTTTGAGGTATGCTAAATACTGCAGTGATGACATTGAGAGTAGACAGCGTAAATTAAAGAGAAAGCAATGTGGGCACAAGTGAAAGTTGCAGAAAAGCAAGAAGCTCAATTGAATAATCAAGTAAATGAGACAGGACAGACTAGATCTAGACCAAATATAGGTAAAGGAAAAGGTCAAATGAGCATAGAAGAGGCAAAGAAAAAGTGGCCATGCCACAACTGCGGAAAGTTAGGACATTGGAGAAACGAGTGTAAATTTCCTCCAAAACTTAATATGGAAAATCAATGATTAACTCCACAGGTGCAGAGTGAGGTAGTTACCCAACAAGTCAGGTGCCTCAACCACCACTTCCCAAGAGTGTTAATCCACAGAAATACAGTGCAGAAACAGGATTCTACGGAGGAGAGCAGGTAACTCAATTGCCGCGCGCAGCTGCCATATCTCAATACTGGTTATGACAGGATGGTAATGAGTCGGATGAAAGTTTATGACGGTGTCTAGGAGAGGAAGAAGAGTGTGTGCTTGACGCAACTCTAGAGGTAGATCAAGCAGGTCCATTTGTGGATGGAGAAGTGAATGGTGCAAATGTAACATTCCTTGTGGACACTGGAGCTACCCGTTCTACTGTTAGGTCAGTGGAAATTCCAAACCTTCCTCTCTCAGGTGAACATATCCAAGTCGTAGGTGTATCGAATCAGCAAATTAGGGCGCCTCTTACTAAATTAGTGGAGGTAAAGATCGGACTGTTCAGTGAAATGCACCGATTTGTGGTGTGTGATTGCAGTCCTGTGAACCTATTAGGACGCGATCTACTTTGCAAGATGAACTGCACCATCTATTGTACTCCAGATGGGATTGCATTTCAGACCCCAGATGAAGATGTATTATATAAAATGACAATGGTAAATTTAGAATCAGAAGTGAATGATTTATTTCCCATATTTGATATAGAGAAAATCCCAATTGAACTGAAAGAAACAGTGAAACCGGAAGTGTGGGATTTTACGGGAGAAGATATAGGGTTAATGAAAGGAGTAGACCCTGTTAAAATATCTGTTAAAGAAGGAACGAGTTACCCAAATACGCCACAGTATAAATTGACACCAGAAATAATTGAAGGAATAACAGCAGTAATAAATAAAATCATTGAACAAGGGATTCTGAGAGAAATAATGAGCAGTCCATGTAATTCACCGATAATGGGACTGAAAAAGCCGAATGGAACATATAGAATTGTACAGGATTTGAGAAAGGTAAACAAAATTGTTGTGCCTTGCTGCCCAATAGCACCAAACCCTGCTGTGATTCTATACCAGATTCCACACGAAGCAGAATGGTACACAGTTTTTGATTTGTGCCATGCATTTTTCTCTATTCCATTACATCCGGATAGCCAGCCATTATTTGCGTTCAGGTTCGGAGAGCGTATTTTGGCATGGTGTCGAATTCCTCAGGGGTATACAGAAAGCCCCTCGATCTTTAATCAGATTTTAAAGAAATCATTGGAAGATTTAAAAATGCCAGAAAAATCAGTGATGGTTCAGTATATTGATGACCTACTGGTGTCATCAAAAACGAAGGAAGCATGTGTTAATGACACAATTGCTTTGCTAAATCATTTAGCAAAAGGAGGACATAAAGTGTCCCCATCAAAATTGCAGTTTTGTCAACAAGAGGTCCAATATTTAGGACACAAGATTGAAAAAGGAGTGCGAAAGGTAACGACTGAAAGAATAAAGATAATTCAAGGAATGAGAGCTCCAATGACACAAAGAGAAGTAAGAATGTTCCTAGGAATGGTTAGATATTGTCGACAATGGATAAGTGGATTTTCATTAATTGCAAAACCATTACAGAGATTGACAAAGAAGGATGTTAAAGATCCTTTTGAAATGAATGATGAGGAAATGAAAGCATTCAGAGAACTAAAAAGAAACTGTGTGAAGCCCGGCATTGGGAATGCCTGACTATGAGAAAGACTTTGAGTTGTATTGTAGTGAAAGAGATGGGTGTGCGTTTTCAGTCCTAGTGCAGAGACACGGAAACATGAAAAGACCCATTGCATATTTTTCAGCTGTCTTAGACCCAGTAGCGAAAGCGTTGCCTGGATGTTTGAAAGCAGTAGCTGCTACTTGTGTAAGTTTGGAGCAGAGTGAAGGCATAGTGATGGGATATCCACTGAGAGTATATGTCCCTCATTCTGTGGAAATTCTTTTGACAAGAACCAAAACCCAATATATGACACATAGTCAGCTGACTAGGTATGAAAAAGTGATTTTGAGTGCAGACAATGTCACTATTGACAGATGCCTAAATGTGAATCCTTCAACATCATTGCCAGATGAAGAGAGTGTGATTGAAATGGATGAAGTTGATCATGATTGTCTGAATGTACTTGAATATTGTACAAAACCGAGACCCGATATACGGGATGAGCCTTTAAAGGAATCAGATTATATTCTGTTCGTGGATGGCTCATGTTTGAGAACGAATGATGGAGTTCTGAGTGCAGCATATGCAGTTTGCACAGTAGCTGCTGTAAAGGAAGCATCTTGTTTGAGAGGGATACGCTCTGCCCAAGTAGCGGAGTTGATTGCTCTAATTCAAGCATGCAAACTGGGAAAGAATGTCCGAATCACAGTAATCACGGATAGCCAATATGGTTTTGGAGTGGTTCATGATTTTGGGCAGATCTGGTCTCAGAGAGGTTTCTTGACGTCTGCAGGAACCCCAATAAGAAATGGTGAGTTTGTGAAAAAGTTGCTTGAGGCGATACAGCTGCCTAAACAGATTGCGGTGGTAAAGTGCAATGCACATAAAAATGGGGAAGACTACATAACTGTTGGCAATAAGTTTGCTGATGAAATCGCACAGTACTGTGCCAAAAATGTCGTCTCATTAAACAAAAACAGAGAAAGAGAGCATATTTCATGTCCTTTGCTTTTTACTAACCCTGTTGAGACATGGGATGAGGCGAGACAATTACAGGAAGCAGCAGATGATGAGGAAAAAGATAACTGGATAAAAGCAGGATGCAGAAAACGAGAGAAAAATGATGTTTGGGTTTACAGGGATGAAAGACCAGTTATGCCTGATAGCATGATTTCTGACATGGCACGGATGTACCATGGACAAGCTCATATTGGAAGAGATGCAATGATCAGACTTTTAGACAAACATGGTATAATCCAAAATTCAGAGCCATAGCTGAGAGTCTTTGTCAAAGATGTCTTATTTGTCAACAGCTAAATCCAGGAAGAAAGACAGTAGTGAGTCTAGGAACAATAGGACGAGAGGGAGGTCCTTTCACGAGAATGCAAATGGATTTTATAGAAATGCCCCTGAGCAATAGACTAAGGTATGTACTTGTAGTCGTCTGTTTGTTTTCCCGTTGGGTGGAAGCATACCCGACCAGAAGGAATGATGGAATTACAATAGCAAAACTCATGCTGCGAGAATTCATTCCAAGGTATGGTTTTCCAGTAACGATTGAAACAGATAGAGGAACACATTTTCAAAATGAATTGATTCAACTGATTTGTGAAGCACTTAGTATTAAACAGAAACTGCACTGTGCATACAGACCAGAGGCTTCTGGAATAGTAGAGCAAGTGAATGGAACAATTAAGAACAGGCTAGGAAAAATGTGTCAAGCCACAGGACTCAAATGGCCAGATGCCTTGCCATTGGTCTTAATGACTATCAGAAGCATACCGGAAAGAAAGACAGGACTCAGTCCCCACGAAATAATTATGGGACGAGCAATGAGACAAGCACATGTACCTGTCAACAAACTACTGACTATAACTGATGATCTCGTGTTGGATTATTGCAAAGGATTGGCTGATGTGGTACGTTCTGTGTTTCATCAGGTTGGACCGGATGCGACCACTCTTGAAAGAAAACCAGCACATGACTTAAATCCAGGAGATTGGGTCCGCATAAAAGTCCACCGAAGAAGAAACTGCTTGGTTCCTCGCTGGGACCAACCACGACAAGTGATCCTGGTGACAACAACTGCAGTCAAATGTGCAGGAGTAAAACACTGGGTACATGCCAGTCACACCATCAGAGTTCCAGAACCTGAAGATCGACCTGTAAGTCGACATCTGGAAATATCGGACACCAGTTCAGCATCCGATGCAGAGGAAGAGGCGAACAGGGTTCCAGAATCTGAAGATCGACATGTGAGTCGACATCTGGAAGACCCAATTACAAGTGCAACGACAGGAGGAGTGGAGGAAATAGCAGAAGTTCCAGAATCTGAAGATCGACATGTGAGTCGACATCTGGAAATATCAGACACCAGTTCAGCATCTGATACAGAGCATTCGGATTGTGAGGAAAATCTGAAAAGAAATTGGACATTTGATAGCATTAAAGAAGAAACTGAGCAAAAAGACAGTAACAGTGAGCAACCAAGTACAAGTTATGGGGAAGATCCTTCAGAGATTACATTAATAGACGAAGAAGGGATAGTTTCACATAGAAAGGTAGAAAATTCGGAAGAACCCAGAGAAGCAATAGGGACAGATCGTCGAACAAAAGAACAGGGAAACTCAGAGACAGAGAGAAAGATTGACACAAATTCGGAAGAACCTCGAGGAGGGACAGAAGTAGGTGATCAAAGGAAAAGAAGAGAAAAACCAAAAATAGATGAAGGAAGTGAAATTCTAAAATTTAAAATAAGAGACAATAAAGACAGGACTGAAACAGAGTCAGAAGAAAGTGGAGAAGAAAGAAACCAGAAACTAGAATCAAGAAAAAGAACTTGGAGAACGGAAAGAGAGGAAAAAGAAAGTGAACCGAAAAGGCCAAGAAAGGGAGACAATTGGCCCCACGAAGTTAGAAGATTGAGATACAAGATCATAAGGTTAGATGGAAAAAGTGCAGAACAAGTAAATGAAATAACAAGCCAAAAGGAACAAGAAAAACAAGGAGGAAAACACTTGCAGAAAACAAAAAGTGTAAAGAAAGTAAATCTGAAGTATAAATCGCCTGAATGGTTATACATTGCATTGACTGATATTAAAGAAGAAGAGATCAAAGAAGAAGAGATCACTCATGAGAACCCAGAACAAAGCTGCAACCTAATGGGTGAAGGTGAAGTGCAACAAATTTGAAGAAATTTGAACAAATTTCTACTGGATTGGACAAAAACATTGGATTTGACAAAGAAGGAGTTCTGAAAAGAACTAAAAGAAAGTACCAAACAAGACAAAGTGAGAGTGTAGGGTGGCTAAGAGGTCATTCCTGAGGTGTGGTGACACATATTTTTCTGTACATATTATAGAATAGGTAAAAGAACAAAATGGTAGATACTAAAAATTGAAAATGTAGATGTGAGTTCTTAAGTAGATGGTGTAAGATGTGCTTCTTTTGTACAGGATTAATGACAGTATGGGTTATTTTAGCAATCACCATTCCAATTAAATTAGCTGTAGAAGAAACGTCTATATTAAAGAATAACACAGAGAAAGAAAAAGGAGCTAACATGAAAGAAACAGCTATATTAGAAAATAGTGCAGAATTACATAAAGACAAATCAATAACAGATTTTTCAAAAAATGTTTTCACTAAAATATTGTATGAGTATGTAGAAACAATGGATGTAAGAGATTGTTATGTTTGTATGCAATTGCCTCCGTCTGTTGCAGAAGGTGTGACCTATCATCACCTTCCTTTGACGTATGGAATAACATGTAGGGGCCGATTCCGATTCGGGCCGGAAATCTCTCCGACCGAGCCGGACTCGGAGAGATTTCCGACCGAATCGGACCCTAGCAGCCCGACCGAACGAGTACGATGCGCACGTATGCCATCGGACTCGAGTCGGTCGGACTCCCAGTGAAGTCAATGGGAGCCGGTCGTCACAACGCGTACGCGGGCTCCCATTGACTCAATGGGTGCGAGGCGGACAAGGGCGCCCCCTACAGCGTGTACGCGGCGAGCGACTCGCGCCGTACACGCACAGGTAGGGGGACCCATGGGTCCCCCCTGTGTGCGACTCGCGCAGCTACGCGTACAGGGGGTCCGACACGGACCCCCTAAGTGCGGCTCCGACTGCTCTTTCGAGCCGGAGTGCGCGGCTCGGTCGGACTGCTCGCGGCGCGCATCGTACTTACCCGGCCGGGGAACGTCTCCATTGTGCGGTGCGAGTCGAGTCCGAGCGAGTCGGTCGGTGCGGTTCGACCCGGGAACGAGTCGGTCGGAGCGGTCGGGACACCCGGACGAGTCGGTCGGCGAATTCGCATCGTACTCGCTCGCCCGGACGCGCGTACGAATCGGTCGGGAAATAGGGCTCCGAATCGGATCCGGTTAAGCCGAATCCGATTCGGAGCCCTACCGGCCGAGATCGGAATCGGCCCCGTAGTGTTTTAGCAAGTCTATTTTACAAGACAGGAAGATTAGAATATTATTACACTGATATAGATAAGATTTTTGCAAAGATTCCTGTAGTTTCTGAACTAAACAAGTTAAAAGAGGCAAGAACATTTGGTGAATTTTTCATAGAAAATAAAATTCTAACATTAGATGATATAGTTAAAAACAACCTTACCTGTGAGTTAAGAAATGAAGAAAAGGTATTTTTAGAAATGGTCGAGGACAGAAGAGTGAAATTTCAAAGAAAAGTGATAGAAGAGACAAAAACACCTCTTTGGGCGTTTGAGGAAGAAAATCATGACAAGAAAAAGACAAAAGCAGCTATGACTCTGGATTGGCCCCAACAGGGAAGGTTGTGCATTAGAAGAAATAGAACAAGATATGACAATTATTTCGTGGGTTCCAGTGATTGCCATGACAATTATGAAATTTTAGGAGGTTGGGGATTCAAAGGGGGAAAAGATCCAATATTTCCTGGGATCTATTACATTTGCGGTAACAGAGCTTATTACAGGTTGCTGGACCATTGGTATGGATCATGTTATTTAGGCCTGGTCTTTCCCAAGATTTTTCATGTAGTTAGAGCAGAAAAGGGAACACACGAAATAATAAAGACATTTACACGTAGAAAAAGGGAAAGTTTCTCAGAAATAGTAGGTGATATTTTTGGAGCATTGATACCAGCAGTGGGAATATCTTTGAATGCATTTAAAATTCGGAAGTTATCCACAGTAGTAGATCGTTTATCTACAGATACTGCTGGAGGTTTCTTGATGGTAAATACCGAAATGGTTGCCATGAGAGCTATGGTGATGCAAAATCGACTTGCCCTTGACATTCTTTTGGAAAAAGAGGGTGGAGTCTGTGGAATGCTGAAAGTCCAACATTGTTGCACTTACATTCCAGATAAGAGTGAAAATATACAAAAGTATATAAAGAATATCACAAATTTGCACAAAGAACTTGTTCCACTGGAGGTTGAAAATGCATTTGGAAAACTTGGTAAGAGTTTTTCCTCAGTAATAAATTGGTTTACTAGAATGAGTGGATTAATAATAGGGAAAATTATAATAGTAGCGACCATAATAATCATAATAGTTTTAGTACTGAAACTAAGTATTATATGTATAAAAAGAAGAAAAAGACAGAATAAAATAGAAAAAGAAAATAAGATAAATAAAGAAAGAAAGAGAAAGAGAAATGGGTGAAATAGAGTTAGAGGAATTAAAAGAAAACATGTATAAGAAAACAAAGAGACAAGATGAAAGGGATACAGCTGTGTAAACTAACAAAACAAACTGGACAAAGAAATATGCTATCTGATAGAATTGTGTAACATGGGTTTTTGTGGTGATATTAAAAATCACCAAAGGGGGGAGTTGATGGAGCAGGGTAAACGAAAAAATGTTAACCTCCTAATATTTATGTTAAATAATTAACACACAGGTTCGTCTCAGTAAATAACCAACCATGTATGTTACATGAAAAGGGTTATGGGTAACACGCTATATCTGTGCAAACTAATTTACTTACAATTGTTAACGTGGATAACATAAGCCTAATAATTTGCGTACTAACTAAAATAATAAATGCATGATTTGTGCTTGGAAATAAACTGTGTAGTGGCAAAGTAAAGCGATTGGTAAGTAAGAAATTGCTTTATATGTCGCTTTTGCTAGGAAATACTTAATTGGGGTACGTAGAATGACGGGAGGGAAACGAAAAGGCTTATATTCTTTATTCTTAACTATGTTCTGTTTATCTTTATAATAGTTCGCTTAGGCCTGTTGTGCCGCGATGTTAAAATGGCTGCCATGGCAAGCAAGCTAGAGTACGCAGGTGCGAAATGGGTTCCGAATGCGAGAAAGGCTGTGAACAAAAGGGATCGTGTGACCGTCCCAAAGCCTAGGATGGAAGCGTGGTCAAGGCTGCAATGACCTTATTATACAAACGTGTGCCAAAGAAGGACATAGCGAAAAGCGTGAGAAGTTGCAGTGAATATATGAATAAACAATGAACTGTTCAACTTAAAAGTATCAGAAAAGGATACAGAATGAAACCAAATGCGGATGGGTAATGTCATGAACCCGTGAGAAACGACAGAAGTATGAACTTTCCACAAAGAACTGGTTGGAACAAGGATATTCATAATGAGATGTATACTGACCCCAAATGGACCAATTAGAGAGAATCTTGCCCACAAAGATGTAACATTTTCACTTAGTAAGCTAGTATTAGGGTATAAGAAGACCTACTCTTAGAGAGAAGAGAAGGAGAGCTGCTTTTTATATTTTTGATTGAGCACGAGACGCTGTGCTGAAGAAACTTTTTGCTTTTTAATAGATTTTCCATTTTAATTCTATTAGACCTTTTTTCTTAAATACTAAAGGGGAAAAGAACGGGATTGTGGCGGGACACTTCCTATAGGTGATCCGTCAAGAAGGCCTGTTTTTCAGGACAGATAGACAGTTTTCCGGGAAATTCCATGCTGTGATCTGAATTCATTGCTGTGACGAACTTTTTGTTTTCCATCTAATAGGTATGCATTGCAATTTCAATTTATTCTTATAATGATGCTAACTGTAATAATCTGAATAATAAATTTGAAACTTATTCATGCTTCTAAAAATTATATAAACTTTATTATCTTAAATCAATGAGTCAGTGGTTCTTTAGCTCAATGATAAATGTAAATGTTTAAAGGTTTATAGTGATTGAGCTGGTCTTAATCACCATCAACTGATTCCTACTAGTTGGTCCATCGACCAATGAGCGGAATACCTTAAAGCTTGAGAAGTATTATGTCGTTTTAAAAAGGTATCCCATCTCCTTCCAGCGAATCATTAACTGTTTTCTCCTAGGTAAAAACGGATGAAATCCAGGGAATATATGAGAGAGTGAATGTTTATGCGGTGTTATGGGCCCCACCGTCATATGGATATAGTTGTGGAAAAGAGGGATATTTGTACCTGGACGTCCAAAGCATATAGGAGAAGAAATTGTATTGTTAGCGCTGGATCAGTACCACAAGCGATCAAGAACTGAATGACCAAAATGGAGTCGTTGGAGAGAATCAGGAAACAGTCCTCTCCCCGGCAGTGAGCACTTCTTCCATAATCCTCAGTCTGGTGGTTTTGACAAGACTGTGCAGTCTAACCCAGGTTAGAAGTTACCTATGAGAGACTATGGATTTCACAATGGATAGAAAGTTGTGATGTAATCATCTTTTCAATAACTGTTGTGGGAAATGGCATACCACATATCAGTATGAAATTTGCCAAGACAATAGGATCATATTTAGGTTTCTGGCGCATTGCTCCTGATGTTGGGGATGCTTTCACAATTGCTTTCACAATCATTTTGATAATTGGTGTGCTGGTTCACATGCATAGTTTGATAGTTGCTTGCATTCTAGTGACCTTAAGCGGGTACAAAGTGTTTTATATTTCTGGTGATTTTGCCCATTGTGCCCTACGAGACTGGTGGAAACAAGTTCATGATGGTTATGGAGGGTGCTGAAGCACTCTTGTCTGCTGACATGTAATAGAAAGGATGGGAGGGGAAACGGCACAGCGTGTGGTTGGCGGTTAGCTATAATTTTATTCCACCACTTTCAAAGGGCCCTACCTCTTTATTTCAGCAGATGAAGATCTTGAGAAAACCATTTGTCATAAAGTTCTTTAAATTATTTGACTTTCCTGTCCATCACTTGAGCCACTCCATTGGGGGCTGTATCAGTGTTACAAGATATCAAATGGGGCATCAATGGCCAGTAAGGCTTTACCAATGAAGGCATGCTTGAGAGCATCAGCTTCAATTTTGGTGAAGTGTCCTACCCTGGAGACTAGAATGCCATAATTTTACTACCACCTTCCAATTTAATTAATCTGTTGAAACAAAATAGGTACAACCACAGTGACACTAAAACTGGTTGGTTCTCAGTGATGCTAACGTTTGTACCATAGGAGGAAAATAGATCACTACTATGACCTTCACCTTCGGTTGGAATGCTGTTCACTTGTGTAAGTCTCAGTGAGTCCATGTTATCAACCACTTCTTGTGAACTCTTGTAAATATGTCATTAATAGATCATGAACTGTGTGCGCTTAAAGTGGAACATGAACAGTAGTTGCGAGATGGGCAACCATGGCCACATAGGTGGAGGCTGAGGTGGTTTTGGGTTGCAGAAGGTGTATTACATGCAGCGGCAACAGTACAGCTAAGAGTCCACGGGGATGGCTATGGAGGGGGGTAAGGGTTAAGTGAGCTGTGTGACCCTGGTCAACCTTACCCCCACCCTGCTGAAATACACGTGTCTGAACCCATGAAGGTTGATCCTGTGCTGTGAGCCTTCATTTGTAGTTTGTTAACTGGCTGGATCGTGCTGTGCCAGACCATGCAGTTTTTTACTTTTACAGAAGTATTCATTCTTGCTCTTTTCACAGCGCTATATGGTTTTCACCCATGCCATGTTTTTTCCAGTACATTTAAGTAACTGTTAAATAATGAGACCCTAATGAAAGCCCGGCTGCATCAAAGAGCTCGAGTGAACAGAGAACGAGATCAGTCTGGGATTGGAGACAGCCCCATAACAGCCCCCTTAGCATTACAGTCTCCATTCACCTGCCATGAAGCGGATAAACATAGTTTAAAGCACAACAATGTTTTATGGAATGTATTGTATTGTATTGCAATGCATTTATATAGTACTTACTACCCCTGACGAGGCGTCGAAGCGCTTTTTCGGCGAGTAGCACGCTACTCCGGAACTCATAAAGGATTAGTGGTGAATTAGTATAGTGAAAATATGAAAGTACTGCGTCGATGTTAAATTGTTGAGACCAGTGCTTTCGGCATTTATCAATGATAAATATTTGTAAAGGATATATGCTGCAGAACCAGTTTAGCCCCGTTCTCCTTTTAAATGTCCTTGTCAGGCTGCTCTGTAGACACAACCTTTATGTAATGATGCCCCTCACAACAGGGTAGTCTCCCGCCTGGGGCACCCACAACAGAGCCACAAAGAGCTGTGAGGCTCAGCATTTCCCTGACATCATCCCAACTGAACGTGTGATCAAGAGGGACAAAAGGCTGGGCCTCACCTAAGGGGTATTTTTCACCTTGCAGAACAGCCTCTCCAGTTACACCCTTCATCCCTACCATCTATCATACACCAGTGCTCCAGGAAGTTTGACCAGCAGCCCTTTGCTAACAACGTCTTCATTGAATTTCTAAAGGGAACCTCCTCGTCTCAGTGTCTGAATCTCCACCCACAGGAATGCAGGCAATACATTTCGACTGTCTGCGGAAGCTGTATTCGCCCTCCATATTATGCCATGTCGACCCAGAGGCTCCCACTTTGCTTTATAATTAATGTTAGTAGCCAAACTTGAAGTTGAGGGCCAGTAGACATCCACTCCAGCATCTGCATAATCTTTTTTGAATGTTTGCATCCAGCAATTACTTTACACTTCCACCCGCTAAACTGATCAGCTCTCCTTGCTGAAGCAGTGGTTTCATTCTACAGTTCTCGCAGTCTCAAATTGCATGCTGTTCCTAAAATTTGGCATGAAAAACTGATCTTTAATTAAAACTTCTTATGGTCACCTCTCCTTCTTCTCCTTTAAGCAGCTCTCTTGCCGTGTAGTTTCTACTAATCCGCAGGATCTGCGCATTGTTTGGACAACATACACTAAGGGCTTGGTGCCTAGACTGGTTCCGGACACCCCCGCAGGTTATGTTGGCCTATAGACCAGCTAGCTCACAGTGCCACTGTAAGCCCCCCTAACCTGTCAGGGAGGGAATGGTTTCTGGTAACCACTGAACATGACAACCCTGAACACTCAGGGATCGTGGAAACAGTACAGAATCTTTCACTCAGTCACTCGTGCTTACTTTCTCCCAGAAAAGTATACAGAATACACAGTGGGACATTTTCAATATATTTATTGAACCAATGTTATTCTTGTATAAAATACATGAGCTGCAATGATTAGGAGACAGAAGCAAATAAAGGAGATTACATGCACCAAGAGAGTGAACAGTAGATACTTTTCTACCATGGTGCTGAAGCAATGAATATAAGCAGGCATATATGCAGTATGGTAATCTAATGTACTCCTACGATGCAGACCCTACACTAAGTGTACCCAGAGTGTGTATAGGTGTAGAGCCAAGAATCCCTCCGAGGGACGATCCAACCCCATTACCTGATAGGAGAGAGTGAAGGACCCCATTTTGGTCTCGAGTTGGACACTCCTCACGGAATGTCAGACCGGTGCGTGGTGGGGACCTTCAATTTCAGCAGAAGTGCCTCCTCTACCAATCTATCGGGATGTCTATTATTTGTAATAAAAAGCAGCCTTCGTGATGTGCGCCCTAGATTAGTGAAGTTATGAATATGTAGATAGCGCTGATGCCCCGTAGATGAAGATAGGACGACTTTTGTACCTAGTGCGTAGAGAAGTCTAGTACATGATGTTCAAGGCATCGTGATAATGTTGTGCGAAGCTGGATGTGTAAACAAAGTAATTTCAGAGAAACTAATCCAACATTGTTGTGCATGCAAATGTGTGCAAAAGTTCACAGCTGAAACGTTATTTTCTAGGACAATGTAAGGAATAAGCTGCTTCGCTACATGGGACTAACTCGGGAATATAACACTCTCCTTCCTTTCCATGTTGTGCTTACCATTTCTCTCCTAGCACATCCTTCTCTATGCCACATACACATTTGCCTTAATCTCTATTAAAGTGTTTCTGCAAATTGCCCACAATTCATTTCAAAGGTCAGAATCTCTCTTTTTTTGGAAAATGATACCCCTGCCACCTAACACTACCTAAACACTATCCCATCTATTAACCACACCAACACCTGCATGAACACACATACACCTACCCCACTAATGATCACACCTAACTCCTATTACTTTAATCCACCACTAAGAAATAAGTGAATGCATGGGATGGGTTGCTTGAGCGCACAAGACTATTCCCAATAACCAAAAGTACCCACTAACACTGGACTAACCCCTAACCCTGGGACCAGGACCTGTATGCTGCCCGGTTAAAGCGCTTCAACCTCTCATCAGGAGTAGTAAACGCTACATAAGTGTAACTAGAGTTACAATATCATTCTGTCTGTGTTATCTACCACTCATTGCTCACTTGTGTAAATCTCAGCGTGTCAATTTTATCTACCACTTCTTGGGATTTGGCATGTTGCCGCTCAACAGTTCTGCCCACCAGGCCACATCTCCTCCTGTGATCAAGCAATATTAAATCTGCAAGTATTTAAAATATAATAAAGATTTACTTGATAATACTTGTCCCACTTTAAAATTGTGCAGTAATCCAACTGTGCAAACACTGGGGAATATTTACAAGAAAATGTCGGAGCGCAGTGTTACGCCAAAATTGGTAACAAGGCGCGCCAATATTTTTAAAACGCAGGGATGCACCGTATTTACAAAAATACGGTGCATCCCTGTGTTTCCCCTAGCACTGGAGATAAAAAAAAGCTGTCTAGCGCCAGCGCAGGCACTCTTGCGCCATGTTGCAAGGGTGCCTGACCTGCAGGGGCAATTCTTTATGTGCAGGAAGGCACACCTTACTGCACATGAACAATATTTAAAGGCGATTTGCTGTTTCTATGTGTGCTGCAGAAAGCAGCACACATAGAAAGAGCAAAATATCGCCATCCTAAGACCAGGTTTTACCTGGCCTTAGGTTTTGGTGCGACCCCAACCCTGTAAATATGGAGCAGTGTCAAAAAACAATGGGCTTTGCGGTGGAATGTCCACTGCAACACTTATTGCCCGCCCCTTTACCTCAGCAGACTGCTGCGGTATGGGGCATATTTACAAGGTGGCATTAAGCCACGTTACGCGGCTTAACGCCACCTTGTAAATATTGAGAGCAAAGCCACTGGAGCGTCAGAAAAAGTGACGCTCCGGTGGCATTAGGGGATTGTACATATGCACCACTGTTTCTTGTTATTCATTTTAGAAGCGGGATTATCCCAAATTGAAGCTTTCATGTGCAACCAACAATTGTCCCTGTCCTTTCTAACTGATCTTTCAATGTCTTGCGACACTATTACTCACAATTTGCCTTATTTTGCATACTCATGGACAAGAGTTAGAAATCCTTAAATTGCATAGTAATCAATATGACATCTCTCTGTGTTCCTTTAAAAACTATTTTGGTCGTTTGCCACAAGTGTACGGTACTGTGAGATCTTGGTTTTTCATGTAATAATAATCAAAGTCCGCCTGATTCCGTTTCTCTAGTTTAATAGTTTTGCGGTTTAAATTCTCATCATTCTTGTATTTTGCAATAAAGAGGAAATCCTGCTCCTATCTCCAATATTTATGGACTTTTAATGGAGCACAATGTGATTTTTTATGCAGCTGATGGTGTATGCAATTTAGGTTAAAGTCACTTTTACACGTGACTGTTTCAATTTTTGTTTCTTTTGTTGGAGAAGTGCCCAGTGAAAAATGAGCACACTAGAGCTGTCTATCTTTTTATACATACAATTATGACATTCCTTCAACCTTGCTCTGGGGAAAAATCCATTCTCATTAAAATAATAATCAATACACTATTTATTTTCTGTACCCATAAGCAGTCCAGGTGACATCCTTCACAACCTCCCTGTTTTATTATTACTGCCTGAATGAATATACAGTACTGGCCTTAAAATGTCTAAATAGTTGCGGGTTGCAGCCCAGCTTTTCCAACAGTGATGACATTTTACCAGTCCTCAACTGAGCAAACCTGCTACTTTAAGTGGCTCTGAGTTGAATTAAGCATAAACAATTACTATTCCTCTTGAATCCACTTTGGTTCCCTGTTCAAGATTGATGTCCGAATGGCTAAAGTTAAATTATGCGCTATTACATACTGAAGATTCACTAATGCATCAGAGGCTTTGCTGGCTTTTCTCTCAAAGCCGGGTGTTCTGGTGGAAGGTGCATGGATATTGATTTACCAAAATCCCAGGGGTAGCACAAGTGACGTCACATGTCCTTTGCCCCTCCAGACCCCAAGAAATCGCAGATTAGGCTGCTTAGACCCTCCCCAACCTCCTATTTGCTGCTGAGGGCTGGGGGAAGAAAGCAAAAGACACACAAACGATGGACAGAATGCAAAACAAATCAAAACATTCACCCCCAGTCAAGAGATCTGGGTTAAATCCATTGTTCTTTTGCTCACCATGCCACCTCATTTTAGACCCAGCCATATGCAAATTAGTCTTGACGCTGTTCCTCATGGGAAAGGTCCAGCCCGAACTGCTTAGCCAGGTCCTCCCTGGACCGGAAACAAGCATCCTAGGACCGGTTTCGGGGTTTCACCACTCATCAGCCAGGATAGCTTGAATCCAGTGGCACAGTGAGCCCGGGACCCACGTCTGGGCATACCCAGTGCACTTAGGGCAAGAAAGCAAAAGACACACAAATGATGGACGAAATCCAGAACAAATCAAAACATTCACCCCCCAGTCAAGAGATCTGGGTTAAGTCCATCATTCTTTTGCTCACCATGCCACCAGTTTAGGGCTGGGGGAGCAGCAAAAAGTAAAAAGTACAAAATGAAAATGGAGCTTGCAGCTGCATTTAGTTTCTGTTCCTGCTGCTGTACACCTGAAAATAGGAGTAGCTAAGGGTCGCCATTCTACTAAAGGTAAAGAGAGGGCAGAATATCACCTGCTAACCATGGCAGAACTTGTAAATGTTAATACAATTGCAGGTTCCTGACTGCTGGCACCATCACGAGCAGACACAACAGCTAACCAGCAAGGGGTTATCATCATGCGTTATGTACATTGTGCACTTGCACAAAGTAAGGCAACTGCACCCCGTCTTAGTCAAAATTTGCAGAGTGCTTCATAAACTTCTTGCACCATATGCAGGTGCAATAGAGCAAAGTACTCTCTTGCATGAAACTTCATATTGCATCAACTCCTTCTTGGACACTCCCTAAAATGCTGCTCATATGCGCACTCTAGATGCCCTGTGGGGCGCCTATGCTCTCCCTCCATAAAGATGTCTTCTCTTTTCACCTTACCTCATTATTTACATGATATCAAAGCTCTTTTGCACTACACTGTGATTCTAGCATCTCCCACCTTAGTATTCTGCAAGTTATGTAGACGGCAATACTAAAGTATTAAAATGGCTGGCAACAATAGGATTAGGCAAAGAAATGGAGGAAAATAAAAGAAAAACGCTGACTACTTGCACATTACCGGCTAAATATCACCATAATATGGCTTTCTTTCCATGGAGAAGATTCACTGCTGAGGTCGAATCCTACTAGACAGCGAGACATATTGTAGCTCATCAAGAACATACAGTAGCTTGGAGCCCCGTCATTGCTTACCATTGGTTGTTTTCCTTGTCATTCTTATTTGCCTGCTTCCTATTTGTTTCCTAGTTTGTTTATCATATGTTTCTCCCCACCCCCTCCATTGCGCCCGCCTGTGTGTTTTTCCCATTGCTGCCCCCAACTCATGCCCACTGTGTTGCTCCCTCCAACCCCCTTGTTTCTTCCACCCCCTCCCACCCTCCCCGTATTGCTTTGGCACCCCTACCCTCACCCATGTTGTTTCCGCACACCCCGCTTCCTTCCCCATGTTGCTTTCTGACCAGTGCTGCTCCCACTGTCCATTGAGTCTGCTCCTCCCACCTGCTTTTAAAAAGGAAAAAACTCTTTTGCGTTTTTGATTTCCTTTTTAGTTACCAACCCTACTCTACTTGATCAATCCTCAATTTTCCCCATGTCAATACTCATTTAAGGCTCCATCTGCTTTGACTGGTATCTTTCTGGCTCACCTACTTTTAACAAAGGCTCAAAACTGAAACCTGGGAGTGGGATAACTGCTCTAGGATATGCTGTTCATTTTCAATAGCTTATAAGTTTCCTCTTAGAAGTGGTACTGAGGTACCTCTTTATTCTGCAATAAAACAATCCCAAAAAATAGAACTACCTAGAACCCTTTCTAATACAGGCATTTCCTTCTTATACTTTAACACACTGGCCAACGTCTTCCTAGAATTCCTTCTCCATGTGTGTCTCCCAGAAGGAAAGCAAGCAATCCTTGAAGAATGTGTACTATTACAAGAGCTTCATGGTTTCTGGGTCTTCCCAACCACACCTGTGCAGGGCCGGACTGGGAGCCCAAAGCAGCCCTGGCAATTTTCTCGCACCAGCCCCTGGGGAAGCACTGCCGGGCCCCAGGAGGCTGGAAATGCTTGCTATCTGCTTTTGCTACTGGGGGCCGATATTGCAACACCACTGCAAAACAGGCCCCCAGAAACAAAACCCACCCCCTCTGCTGCAAAACGGGCCCCCATCCTTCCAGCCTCCCAGGAAAACGCCCGATGCCCGCTACGGCCAATCTGGCGCTGCATCTGTGCTACCAATACTGTACACCCAGACCTGCAAGGGCCTGAACCTGGAGTTACACTTAAATTCCACTGGAGTAAATTGACACAATTATACAATTTTTTATTGATAGTGAAATCATTCTCCCAGCCCTACATCCATCTTTGGCTCCATGAGCAAGATTTAATTTATCTCCCCACCCTAACAAAGAATAGTAATTGCATCCCA
This sequence comes from Calotriton arnoldi, assembly GCA_963921515.1. Taxonomy (NCBI): domain Eukaryota; kingdom Metazoa; phylum Chordata; class Amphibia; order Caudata; family Salamandridae; genus Calotriton; species Calotriton arnoldi. Next base: position 705,648 of record CAWUFW010004328.1, read on the forward strand.
CAGCTGCATCATGGCCCTCTTTGCTGCCCCCTAATGGCGACGTGCCTTGTGGAGGTTCCATCCCTGTGTACATGCATCCCCCACCTAGGGGTATGGCCCCCGTTGGTGCAGCAGGGGCCTAATGGGCCAACTGAACCCAGATCTTTGCTGTATTTTATCATTCAAATAGCAGCGGGGGAGGGGGCGTTTCCTTCCTTGCACTAGGCAGCCACGGCCCATGCAGGTAAGAGCGGTGGGGAGGTGGGGCCGGTTGAGGGGGGATTTCAACGGACGATGACGAGGGAAAATTAATTATTTATTTAATTTTCCCTCGCCATCGTCCAACAACCCCCCCCACCCCCCCCCCCCCCACCCGGTGCCTCCGCTAACCGCTTGTACCTGCACGGGCCACGGCTTGCACTAGGACCCATGACACATTTGCTACACAACTGCCCCACCACCTCCAACGCCCCCAAATTAACAATAATGGCCATAATGTGGAAAGTGTGGGGAGGGGGGTGTTTGTATCCTATCTTGTATCCGGCAGTTAGAAAGAAGGGGCCTAGACATTCTTCCATCAGAAAATACTAAGGCGATGCTCAAACGTTACCCTGTTCTCACATTAGAAGTTCTGCTCCAGCGCTCCATTATGAATCTATTTACGGCCAGCGATGTCTGTCTCTAAGAAACAGGCTTCTGCGTATGAAATACATATGCAGCAAGCCAGCTGTTCCTCCTGCTGCTCTCTGAGGAGGTGGGGGGCGGGGGGGGGGGGGAGCAATGATTTAGCCTGACCCAGGTCTAGGAAGGAGGGAGAGGAAATTTATGATCCAAATAGCATTTATGAAATTGGTGTCTGCGGGAAAGAGGCGTCATTGCTTGCCTATGATTGCTGAACATTTTTATAATGTCTCTTGTCGTTTTATTTTTCGGGATATTCCAGAGATTCGTAGCTTAAACATTATCACTTCCTTTCATAAAGACGATCTTTTGTAACATCTGTGATGGTCTGCTAATGCAAAGGAAGGACTTACACAGTTTTCTCTCAAATGAAAAATGTGCATGTGATAGGCACTGTATGGAAAAACAAATCTCATGACAGTTTTTTTTTACTATTGTTAGATATTTAGTGGGGTTTGCAGCCATGAAACCTTTTAATAAATGCATTATGAGGGCTGCCTTTTTTTATTATACTGCTTCCTAGGTCGAGATGAAAGCGTAAAACAGAGAGAACATTTTCTGCCCTGAATTTAATGGGGACATTACATTGCATGACAGAGGATACGTGATACTGTGTGTGTGAGGGTGTGGGTGTGGTGGGGGCACAGGAAATGTATTTTATTTGTGCTGCATGGATTTAATAAAACATATTTTGATGTCGTCGTTATTGGCCAGCAAGCGCCTTCTGTGTTTTTGCGGGATAGTGGTCAAATGCGGTAATGCACTTTCATTAAAGGCACCGGTGCTTGCTTATGAGTCCTGTGCACCCCCCTGCAGCACAACAGGGAGGGGGATAAAGGAGGTGGCCCTGGTGTGTATGTGGGGTTAATATCTCGACCTCTCTGAACATCATTCCTGGTTGAACATGGACTATTGCCAATGGGCCGCTGTTGGAAACGGGGTAGCGTGGTGCGGAGCGGGAAGGCTAAACCAGGAGGAATTGTGTAAAGCATCCGCGCAGCACACACAGGCGACACACCAGGCACACTACAAACGGAGACCACACCAGTTTAGGTGAAAAACAGCATATGTATTATGCAGAACTCAGCACAAATAATCACAGTGGTGTACACGGCGCCAACTGGCACCAGGTAGATTTAAACAGTGGGATTATGTACAGTGCAGCGCCATTCGGGCCGCCGCCAGAACCATTATACGCACAGAACATATATGAAGGTCCATTAGTAATAACAGGCGTACTCAGTCCGTACCTGTGGGGTAAAAACATGAACTTATCGGCATTACCCTATGCGGAAGAAAAATCCCAGCAGGACCAGACATATTAGCATAACCCTAGGTATGAACACCTTGGTACACCTTGCAGGAACAGGAGGCCGGGAAATGCAACATACATAATCGGCTTGGCATTGGGATAACATGCAACCTTAGGCATACCACCACCCCACAAGAGGCAACCCTCCTTCGCCGGTACCACCTTGGCAAGAGGCATCAAAATGGGTATACACCTGTGAACATAAACATCACTACCTTAGGGTCAGGCAGGTAAATACATCAATCGGTGGCATCTGGTTGGCACCTCATTAGGAGCATAAATGGCATGAGGCCTCAAAGCACATTATGTACCAGAATTAGGCCTACATTCTGAACATAGGGGCAACCCCAGCCTCAACAGCACATAGGGCGTAGCGCCCGGTATGACCCTCATTAGTAGTGGCCCGCTTCTGCGGGGCAGCTGGGGGCAGCACAAAAGCACACAATTACCTTGGAGCCCCCTCCTCCGGGAGATAATAATAGTCTGTCCACCTCGGTGCAGTAGCCCACTCTCTCGCGGTGCAACTGTGAAGTGCGGCCGGTCACTAGCACCACTGGGTGTAGGGGTGAGCCCCCCCCCTCCGGGGCTAGGGAATGAAGAAAGATGCCCCCAAAAAGAAAGAACCGGCCAGTAAGGGGGGGCGTGAGGCTAGAAAAAGGCCTCAATGTTGCAGTGACCCGCCACTGCGGCGTCACTGTGTAGCCCCCGGGGCACTGTGGCCCAGTCCGTGGTGAAGCCCCACGGGGGCTTCCAAATGGATCGGGCTGCACATTGCAGCTGCCCACTGCCAGGCGGGGCAGCTGGAGAAACGAGGCCACACGGCCTTCTGAGCAGGGCCACAGGGGGGTGGGCACCGACAATGTGCCCCGTTGCCCCCTCGACAATCAGTCCCCCAATGAGCCCCACACTCACCGGGACTCTCGGTTGGCCTCCTTCTAGCAGGGGACAGGCACCGGTCTGTGCCTCGACAGTCCCCTGCTCTCCTCACCGGCGCTGGTCACGAGGCGGCTTCTCCTCTTCACCCGGGCCCCCTCCTGGGACCCGGGACTTCTTCTGCGAGGCTCGCGGGGCTCTCCCTTTCCCACAAGAGCCCCGCCAACGACCGGCGGCTCTCTCTCTCCTGCGCGGCTCACGCGGGGCTCTCCTCCGCTCACGGAGAGCCCCCACCTACATCCGGAGCGACGTCTCCAGCGGCGTTGGCCAGCGCGGGGTGGGCTCCCGCCTGGATTCTTTTTCCGGCGCCTCTCCTCACTTCACCCGGGCCCCCTCCTGGGACCCGGGACTGGGATTTAGAGCCCGCGAGGCTCCGGGCCTCCCGCTTCTGCCTCCGGCCGGCCAGCCACGCCTCCAACCAGGCGCAGGCCTGCCTGGCTTCCGGGTCGCTGCGAGCAGCACAGCGGCCCAAGGTTTTATCGACGCCCGGGTCGCGGCGGTGATCCTGGGTGGATTCAGGGCACGGGGTAGGGTCCCGCTGCCCCTCCCCACAAGTCGCTCTCCTCGGCAGCACCCCAAGGTGGCACAAGTGCGGGGTAGGCACCCGCTAACTCAGGCAATTGCGGCTCGGCCGCGGCGGTGATCCTGGGCAATTTCCCTCGTGCGGGGCAATACGGGGTAGGCTCCCGTGAAATGAGCACAAAAGCCACGGGGTGGGCTCCCGCTGGTTGGATTAGCACCACGTGGCGGCACACACGCGGGGTGGGCACCCGCTTGCAGGCAAGTCTCAGGGGGGGATCCCCCACTCCGGGATTTCTTCGGGACACGTGGCAGCACAGCGCTGCGGGGATACACGCTCCCTACCTCCTGGGCAATGGGAATATAGCGCCCACGAGGCGCTCGCGGCACTACAAGCTGCAGGGACAAGCGCTAGGGCTCCTCTTCTCCTGGCACCTTAGATATAGCGCTCCCCAGGCGCTAGGGTGCAGGCGGCCACAGTCACTTACAGAAAAGCGCTCCCAAGGCGCTAGGGGCCTCACAGGTCCAGGGCCCACAGGGGGAGGTGTTGCCCACGCTCCTCACCTCCTTGAAGTGCAGTCTGATGAGTTGTGGCGCAGCTATAGCGCTTCAGTAGCACAGCGCTTCAGGTATCAGCTCCTTTTCTCTCCTGGGCAGTCCACATGCTCGCAGGGTGCTAGACAGCAGGAAGCTGGCAATAAGGGTTAGCGCTCCCCAGGTGCTGGAGTCCGGGCGGTAGGAGAGCAGGACAGCAATACTGGGTCAGATCAACGGGCAGTGGGTACTCATCGGAACAGGACCGCAGCTCCTAGAAGCAGTCATCCCCCATAACGTGGTACTCCTCCTGTCATGGCAGTCTACACTCCAGTAAGGGGCTCTCACTGGCCCTGTGGACGGTGGAGGGGTGCAGATGGGCACAGGGGCCAGCACACAGGCCCAATGTGGCGGTACCTCCTGGCAGAGTGTCCCCTCTCAATCAGTCCACCCTCCGCACTGTCTGCCTCTCACTGTCTCACCACATGGCAGCCCCCCTATATGTATCCCCCTCACCCCACCTACCAGACAGGGCTGGAAGCTTCCAGAAGGTTCCCTGAGAAACCGGTCCTAACTGGTCTAGGGGGAGGAGTAGAGCACCCTCAGTGCGAAGTTTCCCTCCAAAAGCAGGGGGTGCTGGGAAACAAACCACTAGACTGCCAACCCGCCTCAGTCAGGCGGCACATGCGCAGGCAGGGAAGGCGTCCATTTTAAAAGTGACATTTTATCCAAGTGCACTTCTAAAATGGTGGAACTAACAGTGTGTACAACATTGCACAGCATTTATTATTTTCTGTTCAGACACACCATGTTTTATTCTTACAAAAGCGAAAAAAATCCAGGGCAGAAGGGCCAAGTCCAACAGCCGCTATGTGTTGGAGGCTGTAATTTGTCACAGATGGCTAGTCCGCTTAATTCCGTATTTTACGCACAAGGGGAATACGGAGAGACAGCCAGATGTGGACCATATCCTATACAACCTACAAACCAACCCTTTTTTCAGACACAGTATTAGATGCAGGACTGTAGTGTGGGCTGGCAGGCTTCTTGGGACGTAGGTACATGCAGGAATCTCCGCCACAGTACTCTCACAGGCATAGATTGGACCCTGGAAGGGACTTGTGTCCTAAGTACACAGGAAAGGAACAGAAAGAATAGAGACCTCAGGGGAGTTTGTGAAAAGATCCCACACTTTCTTTGAAAGCATGAAAAGAGTGTGCCTGACCACCAAAGACAAAGTCCCGACCCTGTTAGGGACTAGTTGGGGTCAAATGAGCCAACAGATACCTGACAGGGAAAGTAACACCTATTGAGGTGCATGCATGTTGAACAACCCAATACAACAAGACACCAATGACAAACTAAACGGATAAAGTGTAAAGAAGTCCATGAAGCACTCTGTAGAGTTAAAGCAGGTTTAATCAGGAGTACATGTAAGGGACCACCAGCTCAGGCAGCAGCTAACATTCAACTGCCAGAGGTCCAACTCAGGAACAGAACATTCTGTTGTCAAGCAATGACACATGGAATGCAGGGACACAGCCCAGCAACAGGGATAGAAAGGAAAGAAAGGCAAGGCAAAAGGATGTGGAAGAAAAAGGGAAGAAAGAGGTAAGCAAAACCACAACACATCTTCCTCCCATATAATTGAACAAGGAAATATTGCAAAGTTACAGAAAGCGAAAAATAAAACTGCAGTGAGAAACAAAATATTGCAGTCAAAGTGTCTAGAACATTTCATAGTCATGATGCCAGGTCGGCCTGAATCTCAACCTCCAAGAACTCCCCAAAACAGGCGCATTGGAAACAGGATTATCACACTCAGTACCAGGACTATCACACAGCCCAGAGCGCCCTGACACACTTGAAGAATCAAAACCCCGTTCACGTCCACGAGCATTGGAACCGGGTTGCCATTTGACTAACCTGGACATGCTCCACACCTCACCAGAATCCAACACAACAACATTCCTCCTGACTTCTTTAATGATAAAGGGTCCCATAAACCGTGAACAACCTTTCTTCAAAAAAACTGGATTTCTGATCAACACTTCATCACCAACACACCGGCGCTTGAGGAGAGAGGAATTCTTTAGGTCAAACCTCCGCTTGTATTTCTCCTGGTGAAATCTTCGTCTAGAAACAACCTGTTCATCCATTTCTACATCATTCACATCCAACTTCAACCAGGCAGGAATCAACTTGTCATGAGATTTCCTGCCTCTCAAAATTGAAAAAGGAGAGACCAAGGTCAAACAATTGGGGGTATTGCGGTGAGCCCACCAGGTTTCTCTGGCATTTTTTTAAGGGAAGTCCTAGTCTGCAAAGCCCTCTGAGCACAACACTTGACCAACCTATTCATGCTTTCAGCCAGACCATTGGCTTGTGGCGAGTACAAAGCTGTCTTGAAGTGAGTGATAGATAATTCTTTTAGAAATGTGTTCATCTCATGTGAGACAAATTAGACCTCGTTATCAGTGATGAGGTGCTTGGGAATACCTTCCCTGGAGAACTCCTCGGAGAGAAATTCAATAACAGCTCTAGTGTTGACAACAGGCACACATTTGGTGACCACCCACTTGGAGGTGTAGTCCACCAACAACACCACATAGCGCTCATCACGAGCAAACAAATCAAAAGGTCCAGCAATGTCTAAACCCAACTTAGACCAGGGCTCAGAGGGAACTTCCACAGGCGAGAGAGGTGCGGTGCGAGTCTTTTTGCTCTTATCGCTGTTGGCACATTCCCAACAGTCTTTAACAACTTCCTCAATCTGCCGATCCATGGTTGGCCACCAGTACCACTCGCGAGCCATGGCCTTGGTCAAATTCCTCCCAAGGTGTCCCTCGTGGGCTAAGTTAATAAGCTTGCACCTAAGATCATGAGGAGGTATCACACGATTACCCCTCAACAACTTCTCATCAAAAACACACAACTCATCCTTGACATTAAGAAAACATTTCACAGATTCAGGTACATCTTTGTCTGCTGGCCAACCCCTAACTGAAAACTCCTTGACCATTTCTAAATCACTGTCGCCACGAGAAGCAAAGTACCACTCATCGGAATTGACAGCAGACTCATGCACCCATGCCACAAGAGAATTCTCCACTTCCACACCAGATTGATCCAAAGGTAACCTGGAAAGGCAGTCAGCAATGGCATTCTTCGGTCCAGGCACATACTCAACCACAAAATTAAACTCAGACAACCCCTCCATCCAACGTTTGATTCTGGGAGAGAGATTGTCAACTTCCCTGCAAGTGAAAATTTGGCACAGAGGACCATGGTCAGTCCTGACAACCACAGGTAAACCCCAAATTTGAAATGACGGATAGCCCAGAAGACTGCCAACGCCTCACGCTCAATCACAGAGTAACGCTCCTCAGCACCCCTGAGTGAGCGAGAGGCGAAAGCAACAATCCTGGACTCACCATCCACAACCTGCGATAGGACCGCCCCCAAACCAAGCATGCTGGCATCTGTGGACAGAATAGTTTTTTTGCAAGCATCAAAATGCCCCAACGTAGGCATGCGACTAATTACACTCTTAATGGAGTTAAAAGCAGAAGAGCAATCATCAGACCATGAAAATTGAGTTCCCTTCTTGAGCAGCAACCTGAGGGAAGAAGAAACACAAGCAAAATTCGGAACGAACTTGGAGCAGAATTCTGCCAACCCTAAGAATGATCGAACTTGATCCTTGTTGACAGGTACAGGCGCTTTTACAATGCTTTCGGCGAGGTCCAATTTAGGACTGATCCCTTCACCAGAGATGGTATGTCCTAAATAGTTTACAGAAGACACACGAAATTTGCACTTTTCCTTTTTAATAACCAGACCTGCATCTTGGAGTCGCTGTAAAACCTTCCACAGCTGCCTGTCATGTTCCTGTTGGTCCTTCCCATAAACAAGAATATCATCCTGGAAGATGAGGACCTTGGGCAACCCCTCCAGGATTTTATTCATGACCCTCTGGAAGCAGGCCGCGGCGGATGCCAGGCCAAAGGGCATGCGAATGAATCTGAAAGCCCCCAGAGGCATCACAAATGATGTCAAATGCCTGGAGTCTGGATGGAGTTGAACCTGGTGGTAGGCAGAAGACAGGTCCATAACGCTAAAACATTTAGCATCTTTGATCATAGCAAGAGTCTCAGAGATGTTTGGTAAAGGTTGTCTGTCGACCCAAATATGTTTGTTTAAACCGCGCAAGTCTACACACATGCGGATCCCCTTGCCCCCATCCTTGGGTGCCAAAACGATGGGGGCCAACCACTCAGAACATTCAATTTCTTCAATGACACCCGCAGCCAACAATCTCTTGAGCTCCTGATCTAAACGATTCATCATCATGTGGGGAACTTTCCTCACCTTGCTGACAAATGGTTGGGCGTTCTGTTTCAGAATAATTTTATGCTCAAAAGTTTTGAGCAAGCCCAAACCGTCACTGAAAACCTTAGGAAATTGTGAACTCACATCATCAGATAATGAACCAGAAGACAGAAGCAACACTTTCTCAGGTGAATTGGGATCCAAAGTGATCCCCATATCTCTCTGGTGTCTCCACCCAAGAAGGTTATCTCCCCTTTTTGCCACGTACACCTTCCCCACAGTCTGTCTGTCCTTGAACTGAATTCTTTTGACAACGTACCCCAAAACATCAATCCTGACACCACGATAACCTACTGGGTTGATGTCCGGAAGAGACAGTTCGGTTTTGTCAAGCCCAAAAACAGTGTCCCAATTGGCATCACCAACCATAGTATAAGGTGAGCCCGAATCAGCCAAGACAGAAAATCGTTCACCACCAATTAACACCTCACACTCAGGCATGTCCAGCTTATCACCATCCACAACTCCGTCTTCTTTGACACTGAACATAAACTTTTTCTCCCCTCAATACAACGTGCAGTCTGATTGCTGCAAATACGGCACACACGTGCGTAATGACCCCTTTTTCCACATTTATTGCAAACGACAGACCTTGCAAAACAATTGGGGCTGTTAGGCAAATGATTCTCACTCCCACACCTAAAGCATTTAAAGCCAGTCCTGTTGTTCCTGGACCCATTCTGTACGGAATCAGGAAACCTGTACCTGGAGCTAGTCTGTTCCAAATCAGAAGGCTTCTTATCCTTCTCATTATGAGTCCCCTTCGATGCCCCTTTGAGATCATCCTTCTTGAAATCATCTTTTTTAACCTCATGAATAGCTTTATCATCTATGGAAACATCACTGCTTTTCTCAACCCTCATCTCGCGCACCCACATGTTGGTATTCTCCATGCTTTCCACAATAGCTAAAGTTTCTTTAAGATCCGGGTTCTTAGCAAGGAGTTTCTGCTGGACCTTTACGTCATTGGTACATCTAACAATCTGGTCCCTAATAAGAGAATCAGTGAGTTGCTCGAACTCGCAGGTACGAGCCAACGTCTTCAAAGTAGCCACATAGCTACCAATCTTCTCTTGCTTGCCCTGGACTCTAGAAAAGAATTTGTGACGCTCCAAGACTACATTAATTTTGGACCCAAAATGTTTTTCAAGCATCATGACAGACATGACAAACACATTGTCAGGCTCACCTTCTCCACGCCCAAGAACAATCTCATCCAAACTGTCGTAAACATGTCTACCCTCAAACCCCAAATTATGCAATAATATAGCTTGCTTCCTCAAAGCTGAAAACTTTTCTCCCCCAATAGCTAACAGATACTAGTCAAATAAAGGCTTCCATCTCTTCCAAGGCAAGATGGGATCACCAACATCTGAGAGAAATTGCGGTGGTTGAGACATGCTGGAAGAAGCCATTTTGAGGAAAAGCACCAACCCGTTTACAAGATAATCGCTGTGAAATACGTGAAAATGCAGTAAAGTACATTACAATAAATGTGTAAAAACAAATGATAGTGCAAGTAGGAAATAAGAACAATTGCAATAGAAATACACAATTACTAGGCTTACACCACACAGTTCTTTAATAACTGTACAAGAAAAATGATGTGCCAATTGTAAATGTCAGAAGTAAAGAGCTTGTAAGAAATTGTAATACAGAAGTAAAAACACAATACCTAGAATTGTAATGATGAATCCAATGAACAAAAAAAAAAAAACTGTAAAGTCAAATTGGTGTGCGTATCACCGAACACGCACTTGTTTGTGGATAATAATCTGTAACAGATGTGTGCATTACTGTGCACATAGATGCAGTTAATGCCAAGGAAAGTGAGCGCGTCATTGACACGCTCCCGAAAAGAATTGAGTGCTCACAAACTTACAGTTTGAAGAAAAGTGTGCGCGTCACTGACACGCCAATGAAACCAAATCGACTTGACACACAGTTTGCGCAGTGCGCATGCTCAATATTTAGAGAAAAGTATGCGTGCGCGTCACCACGCTTGCTCCATGTGAGAAATACTTTCTCCAGAATGTGCATACTCCGGGCTAAAAGAAGGTGTGCGCAACACCGCGCATGCCCCGAAAAGGCCAAATCAACTGAATCTTGCATGAGAATAAAGCGCTGCAGATCCGAGGAACACACAGGCGGCTCCGGTGATCCAACGAAGGAGAAAGGCTCGCAGCACAACACGTGGAAATCAGTTGCCTGGGAGACAGGCTTGACGAAAGGAGACCTCCAGATAAGGAGCAACGTCACGGAGCATTCCCTGGCTGCTAGGAGAAAGCAACAACGAAACCAGGCCAGGTAAGAGATGTCATAAGGCCTTTACTCGAAGCACAGAATTGCCGTTACAGTAGGCCTTGAATTTAAAAACACCACTGTAATGCCATGAAGTAGACACAACGAGGATAGCACAATCCACAAGGCGTAGTCAGGACTCAGGAAAGTAAATCAATCCAAATATAAACAGTACCTGAATCTCCATAGTCCAAGGAGATTTTAAATTAGAATCAATTTAGCGCTGCATCACAGAAAATGGGTTCAATGGGGAAGCTGGTGGCCAAAGAATTCCTGTCCCCACGCAGGTACAACTCGTCGCCAGTGTAAAGAAGTCCATGAAGCACTCTGTAGAGTTAAAGCAGGTTTAATCAGGAGTACATGTAAGGGACCACCAGCTCAGGCAGCAGCTAACATTCAACTGCCAGAGGTCCAACTCAGGAACAGAACATTCTGTTGTCAAGCAATGACACATGGAATGCAGGGACACAGCCCAGCAACAGGGATAGAAAGGATAGAAAGGCAAGGCAAAAGGATGTGGAAGAAAAAGGGAAGAAAAAGGTAAGCAAAACCACAACATAAAGCTTGAATGAAACAAATAAAACAGAATTTAGTTTCCGCAACTGTAGAGAAGTTAGCTCACCAGAGCAGTCAGATATGGGCACAGCCACAACTAGGTCAATGTGCTAGGTTCCCTCCCCAGAAGTGTACACTGTCAGATCTCAGATAATGCAAGACGTGTGTGTGAGAAGTTGGCCTGGCATATGCTGTCCACTCGTTATAGTGGGCACCTTGCACCAGTCCAAACGACCCTTATTGATGATAGGTTTAAAGACAACCTTTATTGAAAGCTATCCTAGTGGTAGCTATGGAGAGCAGCCTTCAGGCTAAGTCTTGAAGGAGTGTAAAGCAGCTTGGTTTACCAGATTATAACCTCTTGAATAACTAAATGAAAGGAGAACCACACAAGATATATATAAAATATATGTATTTATTTCTAAACACTAACTACTAATCTCTTTATGAGATTAGAGTTCAAGATACACAGTATCACAGTATTAAAACGACAGTAAATAGCACAATACACAGTGGGCTCCAGGGGAGACCAAACCATATACTAAGAAAGTGGTATAAGAACCACGACTTGACTAGACACAGTGCCTAGAGCACGTAGAATCGCTGGGACCCCAAGGAACCACCCAAGGTAGTGACACAGGAGACCCACGGGGGACGTGTGCAGTGTGAGAACACAGCCGCGAGCGCCGTAGGATTCAATGCGGAAAGTCGCGTTTGGAATTTTAAAGCAAAAGGACACTTAGGAGAGGACTTTGAGCAAACCCCTTTAGACTTAAGGGGTTCTAGGGCCAACACCCACGGGAGCACCAGAGTACTCGAGTTACCTCACCCAGGGAAGCCGGGTGCATAGGTGTCAAAAAGAGTCGGGAATCGTCGTCGTTTCCAATGGCGTTCTGCTGCAAAGTGCTGCTGCCGTGAAGGAGAAAAGTGTCCGGTGTGATCCAAGCCTGGATCGAAGATGTGAAGAACCTGAAAGCAGAGGGGACAGAGTCTGGGTCACTAGCCAGTGACCAGGAGCGGAGCAATTGAATGCCCACCGATGTCGGGTGCTTCAGGTGCGAAGAGGTGAAGCTTGACTCTGCAGCCACGTGGTCCTGGAGACGTCGACGATGACCAGGAGCCGGATTCGAGCTGTCCCACAAAGGATGTCGAGTGCTGGGGTGTCGGTGATCAGATTGACCACAACAAGCCTTGGCAACAGCAACCCACCAGGAAGAGAAAAGATGCTTCTGTGCGGACCAGCAAGGTCCTGGGGACTCACCAAGAAATGGAGAGTCAGGGCACGTCTGGAGCAACCAGGGAAGCCCAATAAAAGTTAGAGTTGCCTTCTTGGGGACCCACAGGTAAACCGACCAGGGATGGCAAAGGGACCTCAAGAGGAATCACAAAATTGCATCCCACGGAACATTCGTTGAGTGTAGGCCAACAATCTTCAGTGCAATTACTGCTCGGGGTCAGAGCTATAAGGAACCCAAAGCTCAACCTCAGGGATTGCCGGAAAGCTGATGCTTCTGCAAATGGTTGCGGTGTCCAGGGGTTCGAGTTGCACGGTCTCCACAAGGGATACGGGCCTCAGACTTGCTGTGGGCACAGATCGACCTCAGAGACCTGGGAAAACCTACCTCCTGTGTGGCAATATTCTTTGGAGTCCATCGAAGCTTGGAGATGCCAACCGGTCAGTTGCGTTAAAGGTACCTGCCTTGCAGGGGAGTAACTCCTTTACTCCAAGGGAGATTCTTCAGTCGTCCAGCGTCGTGCAGATCGTCGAAGTACTTGGTTTCTGGGATCAGAGTTTAGTCCAGGTGTAATCTACAGTCCTGTAGTCAGGGTTTCCTACTCTATACCCAAGGAAGGGGTTGGACAAACTCTGGGGACCCACCTATGGGAGGGTCAGGAAAGAGGGGTGGCTACACCCATTTCCTTTGTCGAGTTTCACGCCAGAGCAGGGGCTGTGTGCCCCTGCAACCGGTTTGAGCAGGACTATGCACAGGGACACCAAATGTGCCCCCAGTGCAAACTTCAAAGCACTCTGAGAGTGCACCCACCCAGCCCCAATACACTAAAGCCTGTCTGGGAGGTGGTCACACCTCCCTGTGACAGGAAACCTATTGTCCAGGCCTCCCCTGCCGGTGTTTCATCCAGCAGCAGGAGGGCAGACTCGTGTCTGTGGCTGCAGCATCCATTTTGTGATGCCAGGGCTCTGTTAGCTGGTACCGGTGCTGTCATGTCTCTCCCTCCAGAAGGGTGGGATCATACTCCCACACCAGTTACTTGTGTGGGGGTATGATTCCATGGTGTTTGACACCAAACACGACAGTTTTCCATGCAGCCATTCCAAAATTAGCATTTACCGTTTGGTTATAATGCACTTAAGAGTATATGGTCTGGCTGCATCACAAACAACCCCGGAATAAAGATTCCGAAAGCTGCAGAGGGGCTCTGCTCATGCATGGGCACCCTCTCACATGAAACCCAGCACCCTGCCCTCAGGATTGTTAAGGCCTGCCATAGGGGTGACTGACAGGTTTACATGTGCAGTGATATGGAGAGATATAGGGAACCTATATCTCAGTAAGGGGTGGATACACCACCTTACACAGGCTGCTGTAGCAGACCTGTTGTGTCATTTTAAAAGGCTTCCCAGGGGTGGCACAATACATGCTGCAGCCCCTGGTAGGCCTCTGGGGTACCTATGCCCTGGGTACATAGTATACCTTATACTAGGGACTCACAAGGGTACCCCAGAATCCAATCTGGAGTGTACCTAAAGTACATACAATCAATTTAAGGGGAAAGCAGATAGGCTGGGGTCCTGAATAGCAGGATCCCAGCTAAACTAAGTCGAAAACCAGCAAAACACCAGGAAAAAAGTGGGGGCAACCATGCAGTCAGATTCCACATTCCTATATAACCCCCCCCCAAACGAAAGGAGATAAGGCTAACCTTGTCCAGTTGAGCCTTTATTGACTAAGTGGCCATATAAGGAAGAACCTGCACTTGCATGGTTACCCCCTGTCTTATGGTCCACTAAGTAATTCCTAACCCCAAGGGTATTGGATGATCTCCACCATTTGGAATTACTACCTGTGGTGTGTTTTGGCAAAGTCAAAGGCTGGTGGGGTGTCTGAGTAGAGAAGTGAGGCCCTAATAAAGTTGGTCTTAGCTTTCTCAGATCACTGGTCACCATGGAGGCCTTTCTTTCCTTGACTGAGTCGTATCTGGCCCTAAGGGTCAACCTCTGGCAGCCTACAACTGGGGTTTGGGTCCCTTTGGTTGGAACAATGGAGGGACAGTGTAGGTTTGGAACCACTTGGTCCCAGGTTTGCCTTTGCCCAACAGAGTCCATCTGGGGGAGGTCCCTACCCAATGGTAAGAGGGATCCCTCAGTGTGCTGAGGAATTTTAACCTGGCTAGGGCTACTAGACTGGGTGCCCCTAATCTGTGGATGAGGGGGTTCCTCTGGACAGGGAGCCCTTAGGGGTCCACTGACCTCCCTGACCTCTGTAGCCCTGGGCTGACAGAGGGAGGGTAGAGAGGGGCAGGTTACCTGCTCCAGACTGGGTACCACCTTGGAAGGGTCCCCTGCCATCAGGGGTGTTGCCAGGCCAGGCCTGACCACCTCTGGGGCAGTTCCTTCACTAGGGGTAGGATCAGTTCCCTGAGGAAGCTGACCCTTACCTATTGTCTGGGGGGAATAAGTCTGTTCTTCAACCCTTCTGCTGTCTTGTGGAGTAGAGTGGGCCATTCTTTCAGGCTCCACTTCTCCAAAATTTCCCTGAGATGGGGCTGAGGCCCTCAGCCCCACCAACCTTCTCAGAGAGGCCCAACATTTTTAAATGGGCCTGGTATTCAACTTCAGCCAAGGCTGAAACTTCTAGATCATTGCCCAACAGGCAATCTACAGCCAAGTTTGGGGACACTGCCACTCTCTTTGGGCCAGAGACCCCTCCCCAGCTGAGATTGACTATGGCCATGGGATGATCTGTTCTGATACCATCAATGTTGGTCACCTGGTACTTGAACTCAGGTAAAAGCTGTTGAGGGGGGACTAGTTTCCCTGTCACCATGGTGACACTAGCCCCTGTGTCCCTGAATGCCAACGCCTTCTGACCATTGATTAGGGGCTCCTGTCTGTACTTGCCCAAAGTATTGGGACTCATAGTAAAAGTGGCAAATCCCATGCCACCATCACAGACTAAGGAGGCCTGTGAGGAGGACCTTGATAAACTGGGGTCCACCTCAGTTCCCCATGAAAATGCACCTAACTTTTTGGGTGCATTACTACCACCTGGGGGATTACTATTTGTAGTACCAGGAGGAGTGGTAGTATTGCGGGGAGGAACATTTTCCTTATTGCTAGCCAGGGAGCAACTGGGGTCATTTTTCCAGTGGCCAGGCTTCTTACAGTTATGGCAATAAGGTTTCTTTTCAGGGGAGGAAGGAGTTTGGGACCCACCCCCAGGAGAGGACTTTTGGGGCCCCGTAGTGGATTTATCCTTGGATTTATCCCCACCTTTCTCTTGGGACTTGGTAGAATCTTTCTTCTGGTCACCACCCTGATTCTTTGGCTTTACTCTGGTTCTGACCCATTTGTCTGCCTTCTTTCCCAATTCTTGGGGAGAGGTCAGATCAGAGTCCACCAGGTACTGGTGTAAAAGCTGGTTTTGACAATTTTTAAGGATCTGCTCCCTCATAATCAAATTGTACTATCCTAAAAAGTCATGCACCTTGCTGCCATGTAGCCAACCTTCCAGAGCCTTAGTAGCACAATCTACAAAGTCAACCCAGTCCTGAGTCTGTGCCTTTTGGGTGTCTCTGAACTTTAACCTGTATTGGTCAGTGGTTAGGCCAAACCCATCAATCAGAGCACTCTTCAGGACTTTATAATTATCAGCATCCTCTTCTCTTACAGTGAGGAGCTTGTCTCTGCCTTTGTCTGCAAAGGAGAGCCACAAGATTGCTGCCCACTGCTCCTGAGGGACCCTCTGTACTTTACAGGCCCTCTCCAGTGCAGATATCCATTTGTGGATGTCATCCCCACTCTGGTAGGGAGGGACAATCTTGTTCAGGTTCCTATGGGGATGAGTCTCTTCTCTACTCCTAGGGACACTGTTGCTGCCACCATGGGGCTCTAGCCCCAACTTTTGTGAAGCTTTCTGAAGCTCCAGGGATGCCCTGTCTAAGGCCAATTGCTCTCTCTTGATTCTGAGCTTAGCTCTCTCAAACTCAAGCAGTTGGCATTTCTTCTCATAAGAGGATGCCCTTTTATGAGAAGCAGAGGACCCTATAGAAGTACCAGAATGATTAGATTCCTGAGAAGGAGATCTTGATCTTCTTGGTAGACTTTTAACCCTTCCAGGTGGGGTAAAGAGAACCCCACTGGGGTCTCCTTCCTCACCTTCAGGAAGAATTGGATTTTCCAGGTGGGAATCATGTTGATCCCCCTGGCCAGCATCAGAGTCTGGGTCATAGTAGTTTTCTATACCTGGCCTTTCCTCTTCTACTGCCCCACCCAACCTACCTGCCTGCCTCATCAGACCCTGGTGTCTTTCTGAGGTCATCTAACAGCAAAGCCTCTATGAGGCGTTGAGTGCTTGCATGTCTCCCTGTTTTCAGTCTCCTAGAGGTACACATATTTCTCAATTCCTGGAATGTGAGATTGTCATACTTAGTGGGCAAGGAGTCACTTACTTCAGGCCTTGCAGACATTCTAGTGTGGTGTGGTGTATGCACCTACCTACTCTAGTGGGTACTGAAACTCTCTTGAGTTGTAGAAAGGGTGTTCTAAACCCTTGACACACAACTCTAAGTTCAGTAGAACTTACTGTATTCTAAACTTGATTTATATGTACCTATGTACCTATAGTGGTTTTCAGTTAGTCACTTCAAAGAGATTATCTGGTAAAGCAATAGCAAGCTTGAATCCAACCGCTGCACACCAATGTGAGAAGTTGGCCTGGCATATGCTGTCCACTAGTTATAGTGGGCACCTTGCACCAGTCCAAACGACCCTTATTGATGATAGGTTTAAAGACAACCTTTATTGAAAGCTATCCTAGTGGTAGCTATGGAGAGCAGCCTTCAGGCTAAGTCTTGAAGGAGTGTAAAGCAGCTTGGTTTACCAGATTATAACCTCTTGAATAACTAAATGAAAGGAGAACCACACAAGATATATATAAAATATATGTATTTATTTCTAAACACTAACTACTAATCTCTTTATGAGATTAGAGTTCAAGATACACAGTATCACAGTATTAAAACGACAGTAAATAGCACAATACACAGTGGGCTCCAGAGACCAAACCATATACTAAGAAAGTGGTATAAGAACCACGACTTGACTAGACACAGTGCCTAGAGCACGTAGAATCGCTGGGACCCCAAGGAACCACCCAAGGTAGTGACACAGGAGACCCACGGGGGACGTGTGCAGTGTGAGAACACAGCCGCGAGCGCTGTAGGATTCAATGCGGAAAGTCGCGGTTGGAATTTTAAAGCAAAAGGACACTTAGGAGAGGACTTTGAGCAAACCCCTTTAGACTTAAGGGGTTCTAGGCCAACACCCACGGGAGCACTGGAGTACTCGAGTTACCTCACCCAGGGAAGCCGGGTGCATAGGTGTCAAAAGGAGTCGGGAATCGTCGTCGTTTCCAATGGCGATCTGCTGCAAAGTGCTGCTGCCGTGAAGGAGAAAAGTGTCCGGTGTGATCCAAGCCTGGATCGAAGATGTGAAGATCCTGAAAGCAGAGGGGACAGAGTCTGGGTCACTAGCCAGTGACCAGGAGCGGAGCAATCGAATGCCCACCGATGTTGGGTGCTTCAGGTGCGAAGAGGTGAAGCTTGACTCTGCAGCCACGGGGTCCTGGAGACATCGACGATGACCAGAAGCCGGATTCGAGCTGTGCCATAAAGGATGTCGAGTGCTGGGGTGTCGGTGATCGGATTGACCACAACAAGCCTTGGCAACCACAACCCACGCAGGAAGAGAAAAGATGCTTCTGTGCGGACCAGCAAGGTCCTGGGGACTCACCAAGCAATGGAAAGTCAGGGCACGTCTGGAGCAACCAGGGAAGCTCAATAAAAGTTAGAGTTGCCTTCTTGGGGACCCACAGGTCAACGGACCAGGGATCGCAAAGGGACCTCAAGAGGAATCACAAAATGGCGGCCCACGGAACACTCGTTGAGTGTAGGCCAACAATCTTCAGTGCAATTACTGCTCGGGGTCAGGGCTACAAGAAACCCAAAGCTCAGCCTCAGGGATTGCCGGAAAGCTGATGCTTCTGCAAATGGTTGCGGTGTCCAGGGGTTCAGGTTGCACATTTCCACGAGGGATACGGGCCTCAGACTTGCTGTGGGCACAGATCGACTTCAGAGACCTAGGAAAACCCACCTCCTGTGTGGCAATACTCTTCGGAGTCTGTCGGAGCTCGGAGATGCCAACCGGTCAGTTGCGTTAAAGGTGCCTGCCTTGCAGGGGAGTAACTCCTTTACTCCAAGGGAGATTCTTCAGTCGTCCAGCATTGTGCAGATCATCGAAGTACTTGGTTTCTGGGATCAGAGTTTAGTCCAGGTGTAATCTAAAGTCCTGTAGTCAGGGTTTCCTACTTTATACCCAAGGAAGGGTTGGACAAACTCTGGGGACCCACCTATGGGAGGGTCAGGAAAGAGGGGTGGCTACACCCATTTCCTTTGTCCAGTTTTGCGCCAGAGCAGGGGCTGTGCGCCCCTGCAACTGGTTTGAGCTGGACTATGCACAGGGACACCAAATGTGCCCCCAGTGCAGACTTCAAAGCACTCTGAGAGTGCACCCACCCAGCCCCAATACACTAAAGCCTGTCTGGGAGGTGGTCACACCTCCCTGTGACAGGAAACCTATTGTCCAGGCCTCCCCTGCCGGAGTTTCGTCCAGCAGCAGGAGGGCAGACTCGTGTCTGTGGCTGCAGCATCCATTTTGTGATGCCAGGGCTCTGTTAGCTGGTACCGGGTATACCGGTGCTGTCATGTCTCTCCCTCTAGAAAGGTGGGATCATACTCCCACACCAGTTACTGGTGTGGGGGTATGATTCCAAGGTGTTTGACACCAAACATGACAGTTTTCCATGCAGCCATTCCAAAGTTAGCATTTACCGTTTGGTTATAATGCACTTAAGAGTATATGGTCTGGCTGCATCACAAACAACCCCGGAATAAAGATTCCGAAAGCTGCAGAGGGGTTCTGCTCATGCATGGGCACCCTCTCACATGAAACCCAGAACCCTGCCCTCAGGATTGTTAAGGCCTGCCATAGGGGTGACTGATAGGTTTACATGTGCAGTGATATGGAGAGATATAGGGAACCTATATCTCAGTAAGGGGTGGATACACCACCTTACACAGGCTGCTGTAGCAGACCTGTTGTGTCATTTTAAAAGGCTTCCCAGGGGTGGCACAATACATGCTGCAGCCCCTGGTAGGCCTCGGGGGTACCTATGCCCTGGGTACATAGTATACCATATACTAGGGACTCACAAGGGTACCCCAGAATCCAATCTGGAGTGTACCTAAAGTACATACAATCAATTTAAGGGGAAAGCAGATAGGCTGGGGTCCTGAATAGCAGGATCCCAGCTAAACTAAGTCGAAAACCAGCAAAACACCAGGAAAAAGGTGGGGGCAACCATGCAGTCAGATTCCACCTTCCTACAGTGTGGATTGATTTGATGCAGCAGTGGTAGCAGCAAACATTGGGCCTATAGACAGGACACACACAGGAACACAATAACAACAATACTGGGCCTGGCGTTTGCAGTCATTGGCAGCCATTCCTGAGAGAAATGAAAAATTCATGAACTGTGAGAGTTTCTAAGCTAGCAAATCGGAAGTGCTGCAAGAGTGGAAGCTTCTGTGACCATCTTGTGAAATAGATTATTCAAACAATGACTGAATCTTTAGAGCTCTGCTAGGCATCCAAGATCCAGTTGTGCATGGCTCAGCATTCGGGAAGAGTCAAGCACAGAAAGAGATTTAACTATAAGGCCCACTCCTGTATCATGGACCCTCTTGTTGACAGCTCCCTTACTTCCACGAGTATCTATTCAGGCTTACCATCATTCTATAAACATTACAGAAAGGTTTAGTGCTGCCACTAAACCTCTGTATAGAACAGTCTCATGTGTGAAAGTGCGTGGGGCTAATAGACACCTATCTAAAGAGCAACTGGAATATAAAACAGAGCACAGCTCCATTCAATGCATCATAGAAAGCAAACCAGAGCAACTAAAGACAGTGCAATACACCCTCTCTACACACAGTGATATATTACAGAACAATAAATAGTACAGATCGGTGCAAATAACAGAGGACTCTACATGGGTCAGTCTGATATATCTCGGTCACAAGAGCTTAAGAACAGAAGTTAATAAAACATTCCATACATGCCTTGTGAGAACGTTCTACAATCATTACCAGTCACATGGGTGGGGTCGGATACACCGGCCTGGATACGGAGGAGCGACGCAGGAATTAGGACAGATTTCTGTGGCGGGGGTTCACTGAGGACTTTATCGAGCAGCAATTGTGCATAATCTAATTTTTAAAGGTGAAAATAAATTGCACTACATCCCCCACAATGCCTACAGCACTGTTTGATTTGAAGCTGCCCCATTCAGGGGCGTGTCATTGTTGGTAAATATATGAGGGAGTAGGCACACCGCAGCACGTTTACCTTCCGCCTAAAGCCTTTGAAAAAGCTAACCAGCGAAACGCGTCAGGCACCGCGAAAGGCTGCTTTTAACCTACCTGCTACATGAACTCTGCCCATACCTGTGACTGAGGCTGGTAACCTCCGTCGTCTCCTCAAGTGCTGCTCTAATTGGGACTACCACGTGTTGGCATCTAAAGGAGGCGGCCCAGCCGTTGAGAAAGCACCACCCCGGAATGAAGGGGGCTGTGGGGTCGGATACACCGGCCTGGATACGGAGGAGCGACGCAGGAATAAGGACAGATTTCTGTGGCGGGGGTTCACTGAGGACTTTATCGAGCAGCAATTGTGCATATTCTAATTTTTAAAGGTGAAAATAAATTGCACTACATCCCCCACAATGCCTACAGCACTGTTTGATTTGCAGCTGCCCCATTCAGGGGCGTGTCATTGTTGGTAAATATATGAGGGAGTAGGCACACCGCAGCACGTTTACCTTCCGCCTAAAGCCTTTGAAAAAGCTAACCAGCGAAACGCGTCAGGCACCGCGAAAGGCTGCTTTTAACCTACCTGCTACATGAACTCTGCCCATACCTGTGACTGAGGCTGGTAACCTCCGTCGTCTCCTCGAGTGCTGCTCTAATTGGGACTACCACGTGTTGGCATCTAAAGGCGGCGGCCCAGCCGTCGAGAAAGCACCACCCCGGAATGAAGGGGGCCGTGGGGTCGGATACACCGGCCTGGATATGGAGGAGCGGCGCAGGAATAAGGACAGATTTCTGTGGCGGGGGTTCACTGAGGACTTTATCGAGCAGCAATTGTGCATATTCTAATTTTTAAAGGTGAAAATAAATTGCACTACATCCCCCACAATGCCTACAGCACTGTTTGATTTGCAGCTGCCCCATTCAGGGGCGTGTCATTGTGGTAAATATATGAGGGAGTAGGCACACCGCAGCACGTTTACCTTCCGCCTAAAGCCTTTGAAAAAGCTAACCAGCGAAACGCGTCAGGCACCGCGAAAGGCTGCTTTTAACCTACCTGCTACATGAACTCTGCCCATACCTGTGACTGAGGCTGGTAACCTCCGTCGTCTCCTCGAGTGCTGCTCTAATTGGGACTACCAGATAGATAGATAGATAGATAGATATACATATATATACACACGCACATATACACATATAGATAGATAGATAGATAGATAGATAGATAGATAGATAGATAGATAGATAGATAGATACATAGATAGATAGATAGATAGATAGATAGATAGATAGATAGATAGATAGATAGATAGATAGATAGATAGATAGATAGATAGATAAGCCTTCGTACTGAATGTCTGGTAATAGTTTAATAAGTTCATATTTCAAGGAAGAGGAGTCTAACTATGAATTATTTTCTGTAATTTTGTAATTCACAGTGCTGAATTAATTGGCAGGGTATTTAGCTTCCAGTCAATAAAAAGTGTTAAATGGTTGGTTAACACAGTATTTCCTCTTTCTTTCAGTGCTGGTGAAAAAACTTTCTCAATGACACTGCTGCTCTCAGAGCATTAATCAGCACACTGGACAAGCTCACCCTTGTAGGACCATCCTTGATGCAAGCATCTGCCAGACTCAACCCCGCTGTGTGAAAATAATTATTGTAAACACACACCCTGTAAGCAAAAAGGTGCACTATCCCACAGGGCACTTTATTTTCTTTCTTTATATTTCTTGTTCTAAAACACTTTTGTTTTGTTTCTGTGATCCATTGGGTGTCTCACGGGAGTCAGCATTGCTCCCTGGACTCCTACAGCCGAAGGCTGTGTGCGTTGTGAGGTTGTTTGCCTGCGAGGGGTTGGCTACACGGTATGGCCGCAGGCCAGGCCCTGCTGCCAATCCCCCTGCCGTGCACGGCCAAATGCCATGCGCAGCTGGGGTTGGCTTTACTTATGGTAATAAATATTACTTTACAATAAAAAAAACATACAAATTTACTGAAAGACCCAAGGTTAAAGTGATGCTATAGTTTGGTGAAAATTTCAGTGACAACAAAAGGTTTTAAACTAAAACAACAACTGAAATTCAGAAGTTATAGTTATCTCTAGTAATTGTTACTTGTGCCCTAAGGTAACTATAACTCTCACCATTGCTATGCACAGATAATTACCCCACATATTACATCACTCATGACATGCTTTATAACATCATTGATAACTTCACTGCAACATTTGAAAGACATTATCAATGAGAAAACTGTGCATGGCAGGGGCACGAGTTATAGTTAGTTATGGGATGAGATATAGCTACTAGAGATAACTATAGCTGGCATATTTCTGTGTTTTTTAGTTTAAAACATTACACTGCCAATGAAATGTTCACCTAACTATAACATCGCTTTAACCTTTGTTTTTTCAGTGACTAAATATATATTTATATATAAATGTTCATCCAAATGCCCCAATCCCTCCTCCATAAATCCAATCCACAGATAGCAAACTGAAGAGGAAGCACTCCAGGAACTGTAGTGCTCAATTAGAAGGTTTATGGGCAGCACAAGGTCTTGCTAATAAACCTTCTAATTGAGCACCACAATTCCTCAAGTGCTACCGCTTCAGTTTGCTAACTGTGGATTGAATGTATATATCTGTATATCTTGAATCTAGGTTGACACTCCAATCTGAGATATGTAAATAATCCTTTATTTAGTTCCTTGGCAGTACAACAACAACAACCAATGCATTTCAATCCATATATTGGTCTT
This sequence comes from Calotriton arnoldi, assembly GCA_963921515.1. Classification (NCBI taxonomy): domain Eukaryota; kingdom Metazoa; phylum Chordata; class Amphibia; order Caudata; family Salamandridae; genus Calotriton; species Calotriton arnoldi. Next base: position 729,284 of record CAWUFW010004328.1, read on the forward strand.
TGTCAAGGTAAGTAATCCTTACACATCATCTGCCTAGCCATAGGTGAAGTGGGGTGCTGTGTGAATGTACACCAAAAATGAGATCGTAATCAGAGAAGGCCCAGTAATCAATATGGAAACATGCGCAAAGCAAAGATGGTGTGAAATGGGCAAGACAATGCAACATGGCCAAGGATAGGAGTTGATGACATGAGCAAAGATACTGCCCATTGGTGTATAAATACACCTCGTGAACGAGAAAAGACATGTAAGTGAAATCAAGATTGGCAACCTTAGGAGGCCTTGGCTTAAACGCAGAACATGGCGGCCACATTTTAATACCTCTCCGTGCAGTCACCCATGATCCACCCTAATCCTGGATCACATCAGGGTGAAGGCATTTACGGATTGACCACTGGGGTCCTGCTTGGCAGCTGAGGCTGTGGGGGCGTGATTTGGTGGTGTTGGAGGCCCCCGCAGCCGCTCGATCGAGGAGCGTGGCCTACGCCAGCTGGAGGTTACAGCCATTTGGTGTGGGCCGACGCAGAAGATGCTGCCCGTGGTGAGACTGGTCTCACTTTATGGGAATCGGAGGGGGTCGTCGCGAAGTGCACACCCCCACCCCCGTTTTTCCCAAGATTCCCCTCCCTATCACACGGGGAATACCCTGGACTCCTCCACTTATGACGACTGCATCATCTGGGCCTACTGAGCGGCCGAAACCTAGCTGACGCCCCATGGTCTAACTAAATACACAGAGGGAGATGAGATTCGGTCCCTGCACAGGCCCCATTGCCTCCCGCAGGACAAGCGCAGCCAGTGCTGGTAAGAAGGCAAGTAGTAAGTAAGTAAGTAAGTCCGTTTTTATATAGCGTAGCTACTCACCCTTACGGGTCTCAAGGCGCTGGGGGCCGTAGTGGAAATTAAGTGAGCTATTGCCCAGAGTCACATGGTGCTGAGCTGAGCTGCCGCCGGGGATTGAACCGTGAACCCTGTGCTCCGAAGTCAGCTGCCCTGGCCACTGCACCACACCTCTGTGGCAGCGAGCCCAGGGGTGAATCTTGCCACAGACGACTCAAGCAGTGGGCTCGAGGGCCACAGCTATTGCCAGATTGTGTGGTGGACTTTCTCCCCACCTCCCACCCTCTCCTGAGCATGAGAGATGCCATAGACTCCTCATTTGGGGACAACTGTTTTTTCTGGGCCCACGGCTAGCTGACGGCCCACTGCCTAGACACATATGCCGAGAGAAGCAAGACTTAGCCCCTACACCGGCCACATTGCCTCCTATACGACACATGCAAAAAGAACAATTGCCATTCCAGTTTGAACCCAGCCATATGCAAATCAGTCTTGACCATGCCACTGGAGTCAAGCTATCCTGGCTGATGAGGGGTGAAACCCCGAAACCGGTCTTAGGATGCTTCTTTCCAGTCCAGGGAGGACCTGGCATGGCAATTCGGGCTGGACTGTTCCCATTGGGTGCAGGGTCAAGACTGATTTGCATATGGCTGGGTTCAAACTGGAATGGCATGGGGAGCAAAAAAACAATGGATTTAGGCCCAGATCTCTGTACTGGGGTGAATGTATGACATTGTTCTGAATTCTGTCTATCAATTGTTCTTTCTGCATTTGTCACCCCAAGTGGGACGGGTATGCCCAGACGTGGGTCCCGTGCTCTCCATGCCACTGGAGTCAAGCTATCCTGGCTGATGAGGGGTGAAACCCCGAAACCGGTCCTAGAATGCTTGTTTCCAGTCCAGGGAGGACCTGGCCTGGCAATTCGGGCTGGACTGTTCCCATTGGGCGCAGGGTCAAGACTGATTTGCATATGGCTGGGTTCAAACTGGATTGGCATGGGGAGCAAAAAAATGATGGATTTAGGCCCAGATCTCTGTACTGGGGTGAATGTATGACATTGTTCTGCATTCTGTCTATCAATTGTTCTTTTTGCATTTGTCACCCCGAGTGGGATGGGTATGCCCAGATGTGGATCCTGTGCTCTCCATGCCACTGGAGGCAAGCTATCCTGGCTGATGAGGGGTGAAACCCCGAAACCGGTCTTAGGATGCTTGTTTCCAGTCCAGGGAGGACCTGGCATGGCAATTCGGGCTGGACTGTCCCAGATCCCGAAAGGTGGATCTGGATGCACAGAGTCATCGGGATGATGGACAGATGGGGCAAACACAACTGGGCCGCCTACAGCAGCAATAGCAGTAGACTGTGCTGGGAGAGGCAAAACAGTCCTGGCAGGCGGCCCAGGGCCTCATATCTCAATGGGGAGACAAGTCAATTAAAATGCTACATAGACTATGCCAAGGTACTTCTTTTTTCTTCCTCTATTTCTCTCGTTTGAGACCCGTCTGGCACGTTACTCACTGATCCCAGGGAGGTAGCATGCAGTTTGGCTGCCCATTTTGAAGACGTATATGCCCGAAAGGAGGTTTTTGTCATGGGAACGAATAGTGGACTTTGTGCATGCCCTTCCCTGTAAAAGCCTATCGTCTGTGGGCCATGACTTATTGGAGAGTGCGCCCACCGGGGAGGAGCTTTATTAGGCTGTGGCATGGCTGCATCCAGGGAAAGCCCCGGGGCCTAGTGGGTTCCCTTGCAAATTGTTTAAAACATTCAAACTCCAGGAACATATGCTGTGGGTGATCCATTCCGCAGCGGATGGTGCCGTCTTACCCCCTGATTAGCAACATGCGTAAATCATAGTTTTCCCTAAGCCAGGCCAACCAGTAGATGAACACTCCTCATATCGTGCGATTTCCTTTTTGAATTTAGAGGTGAAAATTCTGGTGAAGGTGCTGGTGAATAGGCTGGTCCACTTTATTCCCGACCTAGTACATTCTGACTATGCTGGATTTATGCCTCATCAAGCTACCTGGCATAACATCGGTGAGTATATAACGTGCTGGCATTAGCTGATAGATATGGTAAACCGGCGACAGTTCTTCTAGCTCATATTGACAAAGCATTCGACTCCATGAGCTGGGACTACTTGTTCATACTCCTTCGATGCCTGAACTTCGGCCCTCGATTTTTTTCCTATCTCGGACTGTTATACACTGATCCAGTGCAGTGCTGTGCAGTGCAGTTGGCCGAAGCCAGTTCAGACTTGTTTCAAATACAGCAGGGGATGTGTTAGGGTTACCCCCTGTCTCCCCTGCTGTTTGCTCTTGCCATGGAGCCTCTGGTGAAGTGGGTGTGGATGGAGGCCCAAGTATATGGTTTCCAGTGGGGTGAAGGTATTTCCAATAGAATAGCATTATATGCAGATGATGTCCTGTTCTTCTTAACCGCACTGGACAACTCTGGCCCCTTGTTCAGCAAATTATGCGAATTTTGGGTGAAACTTCGGGCCTTTACATTAATGTGTCTAAATCTACACTGTTCTCAGCTGGTAATTGCCCACAGGACTTCAGTTGGGCGTTAGGATTGCGGATTGCCTCAGTGGCTTCATTTATCTGGCTATTTTTGTGTCCCCCCATGCGTCGTTGGTGTGGACATGCAATTTGGAGTTTTGTTGGCTCGTCTGAGTTAGGATGTCCGGGTCTGGTCAGTCTTGCCTTTGCCACTGACGGGTAGGTCTGCAATTTTTAAAATGGTATTGTTGTCCCAGTTTCTTTACCAACTACAGAATTTCCTATATGACATTCCACAGCACTTTTTCCCCAAATTGTAATCCATTCTCAATAACTTTCTTTGGGAGGGGGGACCCCTTGTATTGCCCTTAGCAAATCTTTCAATCCACTTATTGTGGGGGTATCGCTGCTGTGGATATTGAATCATATTATCGGGAGTCGCATCTGTTGATCATCAATGACTAGTGGCATGACCTCCAGGGTGACCCACACCATGCATCCATGAGGTGGGCGATGGGGGACACCCCTCTCATCTCATATCTATATGATGGGGGCCACGGCAGTGCTCTTTCTCCGGCGACTAGAGTGGTCCTGAATAAATGGAGATTATCCTTCCGGCAGATGGGATGGTGGGGGAAAATGACAGAGCAGATGCCACTTTGGCAGGGCCACCTGCTGCTGCAGGTGGCTGCCCTGGAGGGCTTTCGGAAATGGGACCTCATAGGAATCTCTACTCTGGGTAATGTTATAAGCGTAACAGTCCCCAAGTCCTTTCAGACCCTACAGGTAGAATACCACCTCCATTGTAGTGAGTTCCATCGTTACATTCAGCTCTGCCATGCGCAGACCCCATACATTAAGGCCCTGTCTGACCTCCCGGAATTTAATCCATTGGAAGGCAAACTTATTATGGGTGACCTGGGTGACCAAAATATTGCAAAGATATATCAGTCGCTTATCTCCAACTGGTCAGATGCATTTCTTGTTCTTTTTGGGGGGGTATAGGAGGCGGATATGGGGGTTCTGGAGAATGAGGACAAACTGAGGCTTATGGGGTGCCTCAGGTGGCGGCCATTGCAGCCAGAATTAGGTTGATTCCGCTTAAATATCTCCATCTGTTGATATGCCATCGACTGTGGCGGATGGGAGTGAACACCTGCCCTGACCTGTCTTAGATGTAGCGTGGAGGACAGGATGTTTTTACACACAGTTTGGGGCTGTCCAGCATTGGTCCAGTTCTGGCGCGGAGTGACATCCTGCATGGATGGGGTCCTGTCCTGGTCAGTTCTGATGGACCCAAAACTTACTCTCCTCCATATCACTGACACACTGGGTAGTAATCGATACAAGCTATCACTATTATTTTTGGTTCTAAATCAGGCAAAACGAGCTATAGCACAAGAGTGGAAGGCCTTGCTCCCCCCCCCCCCCCGTCCCTGCCAGTTTGTAAAAATGGGCTGGACCACTGTATGGGCTTGGAGGTGGCAGTATACAAGGCTCAAGGCTGTCCGCTGAAACACCCCAAGGTGTGGCAGGTTTTGGCGGATAATGGCGGCATTGAATTGGAACCTGTCCGTTCTATTCATTACATGCTACAGGATGAAATTTGAATGTTCATCGGATGAGAGAGGGTTGGGAGGGGGGGAACAAGTGATCTAATACTTAGAACTGCTGTGTGTCTTATTGCTAGAACGTGGGTAGGTGTGGGGTAGGGCAGATTGTGCCTTTGTTCATGACTTGCTTTCTTATGTTTCTTTTACGTATGTCGGCCTTCTGGGCCATGTTCATAATTCAAAATCAATAAAATTTGTTTTAAAAAAAAGATTGCCGGGGCGTGGCCTAGCTCATGGCCAAGTAAGACGCACTGAGCATGAGCTCCCGCCGGAGCCCTGAATCCGAACCTAATCCTGCAGTAACCCGCATCAAATTGTGCCTCTACCTAACTCCCCTGAGGGGCTTCTCCCCCTCGGGGACCGGTGGGGACCCTGCAAGCGCCTGTGGAGGAGTGGCGCGATGTTTCTGACTCCGAGGTCGACCCCAGGCAGTGACATCAAGATGGCGGCTCGTGGTGCTGGCAACACTTCGGAGTACACCCTGGTGCCGCTGAAGTAGCCGACGGGTAATTGGAGGCTAACCATCTGTGACCGGCCCGCGGAGGACGACTGAACAGCTGAGGTGAGGTGCCCCCCCCTCCCGAGCGACAAGACGAGGTGGTGCCGAAATCGAGGGGGAGGCCCGGGCTGCAGCCCGGCGGCCAGCGACATAGACGGCATCCCAGGCCGCATAGGTGGTGTGCGGCGATATAAGTGGGCCTGCGAGTAGCGGAGGGGTGCGTCAGACCCCCGCCCGACCTCGCACCCATCCTAAGTGGAGGCCAAAGGTTGCTGTTGACTGAGGCCTGGGTGCGCGGCGGGAGCCTGCAAGTGCCGCGACCGCATAATCCTGGCCCCCTCCCGGCAGATGCCGAGAGTAACGGAGGGCGGACCGTGGCGGCCAGGCTCGGCCCCTGGAAGACGGCCGGTGACCAGAAGGTGAGGCGGCCCCCCTCCCCCGAGTGGCAAAATAGCTGCTGTGGCCTGGGTGGCGCCCCGGGCTGCGCTTGAAGAAACCACAGGCCCGCGAGCCCGCTGTGGAACAGCCTGCAGATGTGCGAAGAGTGGCCTGAGTGTATCGCGGGCGCCTGCGAGTGCCACGAAGGAAGGACCTGGGGCCCCCTGAGAGGAAGCCGAGACGGTCTGGCTGCGACAGGCCCAAGCGGGTGACACGCCAAACGGGTCGCAAGGGTCGTATCCTGCGAGGGACAGGGCGCAGCGGAGGCTTCGCACCGGGACATAGACCTAGGGGCCCATCCCCTTTGATCCTCGAGGAGACAGAAAGAGGACTACCACCGCGTCGGCATTCAGCGCCAAACCTACCGGACCTCACCGGTGCCCTGACTTGCGGGTGGCCCGGAAGAGGGTACCTTGATGCACGGAGCTAGTCAGAATCTCCACACAGTGGGACATAGTGGATCCTGCACCCGGGGAGCCTGTGGTGGGGGGCTGAGACCTGGAACCGACGCGCTTGACCTGTGTGTCCGAACCATTGGCCAGTGACACGTGGGTAACACCGAAAGCCTTCCCCGACAAGATACCTTTGCCCTCTCAGTCTTAGACTGGGAAGTGGTGGGCCGCTGCGCTGTCCCCGTGCGGCGCCGCAGGCTTGAGAGGGCCGGATAGCGTAACCCCCGGATCGGACACATGGGACCACGTGACTGAGCAGCTCACTATCCACATTAGTGTGACATAAGCCGGAGTCATGGCTAAGGATAAAGACCCGAATGGACAAGTACACTAAGGTGCTCCCTACGCAATCCGAGGTGGCAGAGGCAGCACAGCAACCTTCCGACACGGCCCTGCTACTCCAAGCCATACAAAGCTCCAGAGAAGCCTTAGAAGGGAAGATTGGAGAGGTCTGCTCGGAGGTGTCGTTACTGCGACAGGACCTCCGCAAGGTATCCAAGAGGGTAACGGAAGCTGAAACCCGAGTATCGGAGGTGGAAGATGCCATCAAGGACCTCCAAAAGGGGATGAGAGACATGTGCAGCGCCATGCAATGGAGGATCGATGACACAGAAAACTGGGCCCGAAGGAACAACCTCCGCTTCGTGGGGTCCCGGAAAGAGTGGAAGGCACCAACACAGTAGCATTCTTGACAAACTGGCTGACTGATCTCATCCCGGCGGAGCAGTTTTCCCACTGCTTCGTCATAGAACAAGCACATCGCGCATTGGGCGCTAAACCCCCTCCCGGGGCCCCAACAAGGCCCATTATCGCAAAACTGTTGAACTTCTTGGACAGGGACATGATACTGCGAGAAATGTGTCGCAGGGGAGAAGTCCGCTATGAAAATCTAAAGATCATGACATTCCCAGATTACAGTCGAGAAGCCCAGAAACAACGCCGCACTTTTGACTCTGTCAAGGTCAAGCTACGGGACCTTCAACTTCAGCACATGCTCCTATTCCTGGCGAAACTAAAGGTCCTTTTCCAGGGGAAGGCCTTCTTCTTCCAGACCCCAGAGGAGGCATGGGCCTGGGTGGAGGAAAGACCAGTGCTTTGACCACTGGGGGGCTCATCCCTAGACAACCGCATGCCACGGAGCAGTACCAACGGGGAAGCCTCTCCCCAACGATGAAGTCGCATAGCTGCGAGCCGCCCGCGGAGACTACGTAAAGGAACTCCGTATGCCCTGAGAAAACTCACGAATGACAAGGGGGTTCAAGATCACCGCAAAGGAGAGCGCTCCCAATCCGAAAAGGACATGGGGCGAAGAACCGGCTCCCCCAACCAACAATCGGACTCTGAAGATGATGACATGTCCTCTGGACCAGAATCACGACATCCATTGGAGGAGGCAATGCGGGCACTCGAGCAAAGCGAGGAGGTCGAGAGGCCACTAGAAGGAGCTCCACCCTTGGAGATTGACCCGAATGAACTGGGTACTGCAACCTGAACGCCGGTGGGAAGGTATTGTGAATCAGTACCGACCCCCCTTCTTCCTCTGAAGCGCCCCTAGCTTCGAACTGTGAACAGTTTGGACACCTGAGCAGCAAACTGTAAGAGTTGGGGTTTTGGGGTTCATACTTTCGTGGGGGGAGGGCAACAGACCGACCTACTCTCATCGGCCAAGGGCGACTTCCAGCGATGGGGGGGCAGAAGGCTGTGGGGGGATGGAGGGAGGTGGGGTGGGGAGATGGGCGGGTTTTGCATAGTTGGGGTTTAAATGTTTGCAATTTGGTTTGTTGAGCACAAGGGTTGTCACGACAGGACACTCCTACAGAAGGAGGGACACCGGGGAACCGCACTCCCACATAGCCCTAGATTTTGGTGCTATAGGTACAAGGTCGCCAGAAGTAACATGACCCGACAACCCACATTAACGGTTATGACTTGGAACGTTAATGGGCTGGGAGACAAGATTAAACGAGGACTAGTGTCACAACATATCAAGAGGCTCCATCCAGATATTGCAATGCTGCAAGAAACACACCTTAAGGGCACACAGTGTGGTTTTATCGGCCGTGGGGCCTACAAGGTTCTGGCACACTCAGGATTAACATCTGGGTCGAGAGGGGTGGCTATCCTGGTCAAGAAGAACATTCCCTTTCAAACCTCACGCCTTTGGCAGGACCCCCTGGGTAGATACGTGGGAGTCTCGGGGCTATGGGGAAGGACTGAGGTCACACTGATTTGCGTGTATGCACCACCCAGGTTACAAGCGCCCACCATGACCAAGGTGATTGACATATTGATTGAGACACCCTCCGCCCTGCACATAGTGGGAGGCGATTTTAATGACGTCATGGACCCAACTCTGGACCACTCTATGGGGGAGACAGATCCATACTGACCACACCACTACGGCGATTCTCCACAACGATGGGCCTGATGGATGTCTGGAGGGAAAAACATCCCCTAGCCAGACAGTTCTCTTTTTACATCCGGGGCCCATGACACACACTCCAGACTGGACTACATATTTATCCCCAAGGGGGAGTTACGCGACGCTGGACGTGCAGAATACACAGCTAAAGGCCTCTCGGACCACTCCCCGCTCCTGGTCGAGATGGGTCTGAGGGAACGGGACAGCGCCCGCAGCTGGACATTGAGCCCATGGCACCTGAGCATCGCCAAAATTGTGAGTGGGATTAGGGCAGATACCGAAGTCTACTTCCGGGAAAACAAAGACTCTGTCCCCTCCGGGGAGACGGTCTGGAAGAACTACAACCCCATGCTGCGAGATAGGGCCCAAAACCATATAGCGTGGGAAAATAAAGAAAAGGATAAATGCCTGGTAGTGTTGGAACACAAAATAAGCGAATTAGATATGCAGGCTGCTCAGAGCAGTGACCCCGATATCACTCGTAGACTTACAACCCTGCGATTGGAATACAAGGAACTGGCTACGGATAACGCTACAAAAATGCACCTGGCAACATTGCACCGCCTCTATGAGGTGGGGGACATGGCCGGGTAGCTCCTAGCCTGGATTAGCAGGCGAGAAGTCCAGGATAGATGGGTGAGGGAGGTGCTAGACCGAGAACAAGAAAAGTAGTATGCAGTTCCTATAGGGTTCGTGCAAGTGACCAGGGGAAGGAAAGCTACAAGTAAAGTTTAGCCAGAAAGGGGACGGGGAATTCCTCCTTTCGGATAAAGTGCCCTCACACACCCAGCCCGCTGGGTGTCATGCTTCATCATTGGGCATGCTCCTCGTCGGGTCGGCGGTGCAATACCCGACGGGCACCCTCAGTGGGGGCTCTTTGGTGGAGATCTTTTATCCTTGCCGTATGGTGAGTGTGTGTGAGGGGCCCTACAGTGTAGACGTGTAGTATTTGAAGAGGTGTGTTAAAATAGGGGAAGGTGGTCAGGGCCACTCATTTAATAATCCTGCCTCCTACCCTGATTAAAAAAGTGTGTGGCGACTATCTACAGTAATGTTGCAGCTAGTGGCTCTTATATGGTCAACATGTTTCTTGCCTCACAGTCCCAAAAATAGGATCAAGCGGCAATTCTTCAGGACCAGGGAAATGAAAGAAAAGTGGTTTAAAATCTACACTAGTGACTGGTAGGGTGGTGCGATAACCTAAATATTACCAGTCCGTATGCACCATCGGCTTGAGGTGTCCGTGGGTGCTGTAGCCAATCTAATTGTTAGTTAGGACTGGCCTCATCGGTCATCGGCAATGAATGGGCGCGTTTAATCAACGCATAGTGTCAGAGACTCGCGCCCACTCGGCGGAGGACCTAACCAGTATTGCCGGTTCCGGAAGGCTACGGATAACGCTAAAAAAATGCACCTGGTGACATTGCACCGTCTCTATGAGGTGGGGGACATGGCCGGGTAGCTCCTAGCCTGGATTAGCAGGCGAGAAGTCCAGGATAGATGGGTGAGGGAGGTGCTAGACACCCAGGGTACCAACCAGTCCACCGATGAAGGGGTGGCTAATGCTTTCGCAGAGTACTATAGGGACCTTTATCGGGCTCGAACACCTAAATCGCGGGCCGAAATACAGGACTACCTGGCAGTGATTCCCACCCCAGTACTAGGAGAAGTGGAAGCTCAGGGCCTAGAAGACGACCTGTCATTAACAGAGGTTCAGGAAGCGGTGGCGAAACTTCGCCCTGGGAAGACACCTGGTACAAACGGGTTACCCGCGGAATTTTATAGGCGATACACGGATATCCTATGTCCCCCACCTCCTCCGACTTTTCACTGACTCCCACAAGGAGGGTGTTCTCCCTCCGGACCTGCAGATGTCTACTATTGTGGTCATACACAAGGAGGGCAAGCCCAGTGACCACTGTGGGTCTTACAGACCCATTTCATTGCTGAATTCGGAAGTTAAAATCCTGGCCACCATCTTGGCAACGAGTCTCCTGGGAGTGATCACGGACCTGATCCATGAAGATCAGTCTGGATTTATGCCAGGCAGATCTACCCGTCTAAACCTCAGACGAACTCACAACTGGCTTATGAAAGTACGGAACCAGACAAGCCCACAGGTGTTTTTATCATTAGACGCAGAAAAAGAGCTTGACGCTGTCAATTGGCTGTTTCTCGACGCCACTCTGGCTAAATTTGGGCTAGGGCCGAAATCCTGCAGCTGGGTGGCACTCCTGTATAAGCAACCGATGGCCACGGTGCGCGTCAATGGTCGGTGCTCAGCGCCCTTCCCCATTGAGAGGGGGACGCGGCAGGGTTGTCCCCTTTCACCCCTTCTTTTCGCGCTCACCCTCGAGGCTCTGGCCTGCGCCATCAGGACACACCCCTCTATTCGTGGCTTCCATATCACGCCCACAGACACAGAGGAGGAGAAGATTTCTCTCTATGCTGATGACATTTTGATGTATATCTCTCACCCCGAAATGACCGTACCGGCCCTATTCGACTTGATTACTGAATACGGAAGCCACTCGGGATACAAAATCAACTGGAACAAATCCACACTCTACTGCCCGACTAATGCACAAATAGACTGCCCCCTGCCCAGAGAACTGCGAGTGGTGCAAAGGGGCTTCAAATATCTGGGTATTTTTGTCACTCCCCATCCGGAGGTGTGTAGGAGGGAAAACCTGGGAACAGTCTTGAATAACTTTAAGTCAGATGTGGAGAGGTGGAGAGACCTCCCCCTCACCCTGCTCGGTCGAGCGGCCATTTTTAAAATGATCACCCTGCCCTAACTCCTATACGCCCTTCAAAACTCGTACCCTCCCTTACCCAAAGCTATTTTTACGGAAATAGCTTGCAAACTTGGAACACTATTGTGGCAAGGGGGTCACCCTAGAATTGCACTCAAGACGCTGCAACGTAATCCCTACAATGGAGGGATAGCTCTCCCCAACATAGAGGCCTACTACTGGGCGTCCCATTTTATACTCATAAACGAGTGGATACACAAACACAGAGACCACCCGACGTACCGACTTGAGAGGGAGGAATTGCTACCTCATACACACTTACACTATATTTACTGGGGGAAGGGTGGTTTCCACCTGTTGCCCGCGATTCAAGTGACCCTGTCGGCATGGACGAGGGCGACATAGACCATGGGCTGGACGGGACGGATCACGCGGAACACACCGCTCTGGGAGGAGACTTGGTTCAGGGAACTACATAAGCTTATGGGGTTTGGGGCCTGGGATCTCCTGGGGATCTCCACGATAGGGGACATAGTCGAAAAAGGGTAGCTTAAAACATAGGCAAAACTCTATCAGGAATATGACATGAATGCCTTAAATACGCGTAACTGCGTCACGCCTGGCAGGCGGAGAATGTCCCCAGCGACCAACTCCCGGAATACGCACCTTTGGAGGGCAGGCTCTTGCAAGAAGAGCTAACACATAAAGCGGTCTCCTTTACCTATAGAACCATTAACAACAATATCCCGGATGGGTTAGTAGGGCTCCGATCACGATGGGAGAGGGAGGTGGGGGCCATGGAAGACATAGACTGGGAGTCGGCGTTAATGCACCCTAGAGAAGTTGCCATAAAGGCGAGGCTCCGGCTTATCCAGTTTAAGATATTACACCAAACATATTACGACAGGGACAGGCTGCATAAGATGGGAAGGACAGAATCACCACTTTGCCTGACTTGCACCACGGCTAACAGTGACTTTTTCCACACGGTTTGGGCATGTCCCGAACTTCAGCCATACTGGACACAGGTAATCGGACTACTGGGAACGGTCCTGGGGGTGACGTTGCCTATGGCGCCAAGGTCTGTGATACTAGGGATAACAAGCGAGGTGGACATCACCAGAACACAGTTAATTTTCGCCTCCCTGGAGCTGGTGGTAGCCAAAAGAGATATAGCCAGGAGATGGGGGCGGCCGATAAGCCGACTATTCAGGAGTGGACGAGGGGTATGGACATATATATGACGGCCGAGCAGACCACCTACCGTAGGGTTTCCGAAAAAATTTCATAAACTCAGGGACCCGTGGAGACGACACTTCGGCCTTGATATGGGCGACGACACGCAACAGTCCACTACGCATACCGCACAGGGGACTCCGACTCGGGGGCCCGAGGGCACACCGCCCTAGCGATCATCATTGAGGCCCATTCATTACCGTTTCTTGGTTCAGAACGAAACAACATAACCATGACGAGAAGGTACTAGTGGCGATTACTAGTTCACACGAATCTAGGGGAAGGGGGGAGGTGACTTTGTTAATGAGGACAATGTTTGTACCTGTTTACGATCAATTTTTGCGGATGTACCATGCAAAAACTGTCTTGTGTTGATTGTTCAGTTTGAAAAAAAAAAAAAAAAAAGATTGCCAACCTGAGCACAAACTACACTATCTTTAAAAGGCCCACATTCCATCTAATCTTAGTAGGCCAAAGGAAGCCTAAATTTTGTGCAGGTATTCTCATCCCTGGCCCCTCTCTTGCTCCTGAGAGTTGCCAAAGGCATACAAACACCAGTCGGTAAGCCCTACTTGGGGTCATACCTCCGACTCTAGCCAGTCCTTCACCCTGCACAAGCCAGGGTGAGAGACAAAGCATTAAGGGGCTTATTTACAAGCCCCTTGCGCCACTTTTGCGTCATTTTTAACATGGGAAAAGTGACGCAAAAGTGGCGCAAGGGCCTTGTAAATCTGCCCGTTAGTATGTTGCAGCCCTGAACAAAACGGTCTGCCATGCGTTACCCTTCTGTCCTCACTCCTCCATGCAAGCCAATACCTTTGTTATGGCACAGAGACCTTTGCTATTTCTAGTTTATATGAGGAGGTATCTCCTGCTCTTCTAGAATTTCCTCCCAGACAACTTCCACTTTCATTATTAACAGTGAATGACATTTTAGGTTAAAAGGAGACAATGTGAACAAATAAGTCTTAGTCTGCTTCCATTGCTTTGTATAGGACAGCAGCATGGCACAGATTTGTTTCAATCTCAGCCCAACTCTTCTCTAACCTGTGGGTCTTGCAAAGGGTAGCTTTTGTTTTCACGGGTGAACTTTCATTAAAATCTCTTATTCATAGTCCTTCTGCTCTCAACGCCCCCATTAACTCTGCTCTCAAGGTGTCTAACATCAAAAAACTAGCCAGCAGGAATCGTTGCCTTTTCTAGATATCTTCTAATTCAATCGCTCTGAATACTTGCTCCAATCAGAAAACTGTATTGACTTAGTCTGCTGGACACCGCAGGTCATGTTTCTCCTTGGGGACAGGAGTTTTTTGCTCAAATGTAGTACTTTATTGTATTGTAGAAATGCTATAGTGCTTCATACCCCGTTGTGGGGCACTGGAACAAATTATTATAATTATATGGGTTGCACAAAAGAAAGTGGAGGGGGGCTTAGTTGTATTTGTTGTGATCCTATGTAGGGTATAAAAACAGCTATTTTTCTGGTCACGTGGTTCTTCCATATAGTATGTAAGGCCAGTTATTTCACACAAAGCAGTCTCTGGTTTCCCAACACATCAGGGGGTTTCTCCAAATGCATGGAGAAAGAAGTGTGCGCCATGAGAAGTCTGTCTTTTCAGGAGCATACCTCAGACAATCTGGGCCATGAGACGCATTTGGGTCAAATCAGGCCAATAGCAGCAGCTGACTGCAGCAGCCCATCTACAGGAAGCAGCCAGATCGAACTCTTTGTTCATGCACAGCTCCAGGTGATGCCTAGTGCTTCGTAGCTTGTCTATGAAGCTATGGCCTATCCTAGAACTATCGTCCAGCCAATGAGCTCTCTCGCAGATCGGCGTGTTCAGGCCTCTATGAGTCAGTACCAGAGTCATACTAAACATGAAGGATTCTTTTCCAGAGGACAGACACCTTTGCCCCGCCATACTCAGTTGCGGCTGCTAACAGATGGGGGTGGTGGGGCGGGGGGAATGGAAAAAAAGGACTTATCTGCGATTGGCCGGCCTCCGCCACTCTTCCGTCCTCTTCTTCCTTCTTCCTGTCTCCAGTACCAGCAGCAGAAAGCAGCAGGAAGCACCTGGGCTCCCAGGCTTCCCTAAGCCAATCACAATGCTTCAATGCAGCCTTGTGATTAGTCTGAGCCCCGATCCGGGGGACAGGGAGCCCATGCATGTTCCTCACCAGGCTGTGCATTACAGCCTGGTGGGGAAGATGCAAAGTGGGCATGAATGTTTGGCCGGCCCAAGAGGGCCGGCTAAACAATCATGCGCACTTAGGAGTGCAAACCACTCCTTCCCCTGCTCTGCCCAGCCCCGCCCCGCCACGAGAGCCACTGACTGCAATAGGAAAAATAAAATGAGAACAAGTGTAGTTATTCTCATTTTATTTTTCCTTTTGAGCAGTGAGGCGACGCTCCTCTGCCTTAGCGGAGGAGCTGCCACTGCACATATTCATCCTTAATGGGTAAAAAAGAAATGAAGAAAGTGGGGTTCTTGGAAAGAGATGAAGTACATATATGTCTCCTCATAACTGACCACTGTTATGCTACCTCATACTTTTATTCCATGACTTGTGCTACATTATAAGGCACAGGCTGACAGTAAGGTCCAACTCTCTGTGATTTTACTGCTGAGGGGTGCCCTTTATAATCAGTAGGGATGCCAAAACCTGTTGTTTGAGCAGGTTGTAGTCTGATGCTACTCCAAGCATTGTAGCTAGCATCCAGAGATTGCTCTAATGTCTCGATCCATTCAGACAGATTGGGCTTGTTAATTTGTGGTGCAGTGTGCACATCAAAATCAGGCATTCTACTGTTGCACCACAAATGTGAACAGCAGAAAAGGAAACTAACTGTACATGTATTTTTATCTTTGAGTTTCCTTTGTGGTCGTTTAGCTTAAGATAAAGCAGGCAGTGTGTCATTCAGAAATGTCTTTGAAGAGATGAATTCTTGTCATAGTTAGGCCTCTGCAAAAGTTTCTTTATACCAATGAAGATAATTATGCATTGAGTTTCACGGCCATGAAATTTTGCACAAGTTTGTTGAAAGGGAGGCTGATTTGAGCATAAAATGTCCAACAGTAGCAGAACATGTTTTGTGACAGACATTTTCTCACCAAAACAGTGCGTTGCTGGTGAATGCCCTAAATTTCAATATATGCACTGATACAAACACATTTTGTGAAACATCATTTTTGCCATTTTGCATAGGCCTAATCTTAGAATCGAAGGGATGGACCATAAGTTGTATGATCAGCTACACTGGCAATGCCAGCTTCAACATTTCCTGTTGCGTAAATACTCCCTTTGTTACTTTCAACTTCTGGAGTAGGAACCTCCTACAAAGCAGAGAACTAAATATGGAGGGGAAACTCTTAGGCAGTTGCCTTACACGTCAAGAAAAATTCTGTAATCGTTATATTTGGGAGGCAAATACAGTTGAGAAATCAAGCAGGGGTGTAAAACTATTACAAAGCCTTTACAAATTCTGTAGAAAAAATTCTACCATGGAAAATTACATGTTATTGATGCAAATGACGTTCTAGGACACCAGACTGAGACAAAAGTCTAACTTTACGACTTATGGTATTCACAGAGGTCATTTAGGAGTCGTATCATTACATCCGCAGTCATGTCGGAATCTCCAGCTCAAACCGTACTCTCCGCACCCGGGGCAGAGAGTACGGCTCGGGCTGGATGAAGTGTAATCAATGGGCCATAATGCAACTTTTTCAAAAAGGAACATTAGGAATGTGTGATAAATGGTAGAGGAGGTCATGAAAATCAGTTTGGACAAGGAAAAGGGTGTGGCCGGACACTACATCATATCCCAAAAAAGTTTGCTCCTTTGCATCATGGGACATGCTGTCCACAATTTGTGCTCACCTCAGTGTTGACTGTAACAAACTGATTTTTATGAACTTCTCTACCATTTATCACACGTTCCTAATGTTCCTTTTTGTAAAAGTTGCATTCCGGCCCATTGATAACACTTCATCCGGACTGAGCCGTACTCTCCTCCCCTCGTCCATAGCTTCCCCCACTCTGTTGTTGTTGTTGGGATTTTTTAGTGTTTATTTATTTATTCCCCCTGCCTCAAGCTCCTCTGTTGATTTCTCATGTTGGTTTCTCGCCCACCTGCTCCCTACACCCTCTCCTCCATTGTGCCACACCCCTCTTGTCGTACTTCTCTACAAAAAAATATTTTCGCACTTATTTACAAAAGGCCTGTCCCACCGGAGCATCACTTTTTTTGACGCTCTGGTGGTGCAAGCCTCTCAGTCATATCTATGAGGCAACGCAAACCCACCCTGCGTGGCTTTGCATGGCATCATAGATATGGAGTAAGGAATCAACCTAGCCTGGCTGATGAGGGGTGTTACCCCGAAACCGGTCCGAGGATGCTTGTTTCCGTTCTAGGGAAGACCTGGCCTGGCAGTTCGGGCTGGACTGTTCCCACGAGAAACAGGGTCAAGACTGATTTCCACATGGCTGGGTCTGAACTGGGGTGGCAAAGTGAGCAGAAGAACGATGATGGATTCAATCTGGATCTTATAGTGACTGGGGTTGAGTGTCTGAAAAGTTTCAGCGCTTCGTCCATCATCGTATTGTGTTTGCTTTGCAATCTTGGAATGGCAAATAAAAAAAAAGACGGTAGCTGTATTATGCTATATGCACGGGCTTGCGTGTTAACACATGCGCAGGAATACTTCATCACGCTGGATCTCCATAGCATCATGACACATATGTGCGCATGCATGTCATTGAACTCGTTTTTATTTCCTTTTTTCAGAGGCTGCACAGCAGCTGGAAAAACTTTCACCAAGCCAACAGGTTCAAAAGGCAAGAGGTATTAGATTCGCCCATGCTTGTTTCTTGATCACCAATACCCTAATAATAATGGGGCTCCTAATTTGAGCATTTTAAATCTTGATCAGTTGGAATGAGACCTGCACAGACATGAGGTTAATTCCAAACATTTGTGACTGTTATTGCTAATTAGCAGTTCTACATATCTAATCATAAAAGGCAAACGAAGCAGTCTGGTCAAATAATGGCTGAGTGCTGCAAAGCCACGGTAGTTATTAAACAGTATTTCTAATCTGTGCCTCAGGCACAAACTTCAAGAGAACATGATGTTATATGATATTCTGAGATTGTGACACTTCTGTAAGGCCCTGGTGGTATTGCTGCTGCCTTGTTGATTACATTAAAGTTGTACCTTGCTATGCTCTCACGCACCTCATCTGTAGGTTAGAACTTTATGCACCAATCAGGCGTTTAGGCGTCAAGGAAGAAAGTCAGTCGCATTTGGAGTGGAGAATCACAAAATGTCTGCCAGTTTTGCTTCACACTTCAGCATAAATTCACAATGACACATGTTCTGCAATGTAAACATGCGTCAGCCGTTCCTTAATTTGCAACCATGGTATCCCCCTCCCCTGAAAATACAGAAACGCCCACATTTGAATAAGTGATGTTTCAACAGAGCCTGCACATTCGGTGTTACTAAAGGGCCTTTGCACTATTTACTGTAAAATCAAAAGGCGTTGCGTGATAAGTGGCAAAATGTGACATTTGCACTAATACACTTATTGTGTAATTTTGGCCCTAGTATTCAGAAGACCAGGTGCACAACGTTAATCGTCTGTATAGGCCCATCGTCCATGTAATTGTATTGTTCTTTTTACATCATAAAAACTAGGGGGCATATTCACAAGGAGCTATCGCCGAATTAACGGCACTTTATCGCAGCCAAAGTCGTGATAAATTTACCCCCCATTCACAAGCCGGTGTTAACAGCCCACAGCACCAGTTTACCCGTGATAGCAGCCGCAAAAAACATCGCCACAGAGAACCCTCGCAAATATCGCTAATGAGATGCAGAGTAGGCGTTCCCGTGACAAAAGCCGAGACAACAGCACACCTCAACATTCACAACAACCAGCCACATCCGCGATAAAAGCACAAAACAGGCGATAAGGCGCGTTAGCACCAGGAAATCTACACCTGCTCTGACCTGGTGTAAAGTCGGACTGCAGCCAGCACCACAAAAGGGAGCACAGCCCAGGGCCACATCCGAAGGGCAACAGATGCCATGGAGCCACCCCTCATGCGGCCCGGACACCCAAGAGGGGCACAACACCCACAGCGACCACCCCCAGGACCACCCCTCCCTGGCACCCCCCCGACCAAAGACATGCCACATCAGCCACACCTAAACATGTACAGAATATTCCGCATGATGCCGCACAATCACAACTGGTGACATGCATGTGTCGTCACAGAAATGACCAGCACACATCCACTTTCGAAGCAACAAATGAAACTTTATTAAAATGAACAACGAAATAAAATGAAGACACATGGCCGCTCCCCTCGGGACAATACGTAGGTCACAGCCTGTAAGACAAAAAACATGATGAGAAGGTGTGTCCTGCGCACATCAGAGGACAGAGAGAGAGCGAAGGAGAGAGAGAGGAAGAGAGGGAGGGAGAGAGAGAGGAAGAGAGGGAGAGAGAGAGAGAGAGAGAGAGAAGAGGAGAGAGAGAGGAAGAGAGGGAGAGAGAGAGAGAGAGGAAGAGAGGGAGATAGAGAGAGAGGGAGAGAGAGGATGAGAAAGAGAGGGAGAGAGAGAAAGAGAAGAGGAGAGAGAGAGGAAGAGAGGGAGAGAGAGAGAGAACATGCCGCCTCTGCGCACCCAGGCCACACTGCTCACCTGCTTCCACTGGTGTGTCCCCAACCACGTGCCGGTATGCATAGCAGGACACCAGGTCACACATCTGAGTCAGAGCTGTCAGCTGAAACAGAGCCCAGATACATGACTGGCACAGTACACACACTTGCACAAGACAACATCGCCTGCCCGCCCATGCACACCCAGGCAGAGGCACCCCAACCCCTCCCGCCGCCCATCGGAGCATGCCCGCCCATGCACACCCAGGCCTCAATGCTCACCTTCCGCCACCGGCGTAGACAGGAGGTCCCACCACGTGCCGCTGCAAGCCACAATCCCGGGGCCCGCGGACATGGCACCCTCCACATCATGAAGCCCCGCAGGCCACCAGGTCTCACGTTTGGTGCTGGGTCTTCATTACTCCATGGCAGAGGACATACCAGTGCACCCGGCACCATCGCAGGCTGCACACCCGCTCAGCCCAATGGGTGCCACCAACTCTGGGATCCCGGAAGCGGCGCCACGTGGCGGTAGGCCCGTTTCCCGCTGGCTCTGGCCTACACTGCGGTCCAGCAGGGCACACAAAACCTGAGCCGTCCGGACCGCCGGGGCAGGGCATCATCGCAGGCTGCACACCCGCTCAGCAGCTCAAGGTGCCACTGACACAGTGCACCCAAAGTCACCGTCCCGTGGCGGGGTGCCTGTGCCGTCCGCAAGGCCTCTGGTGCCACTAACTCTGTGCAACCACAGTCTGCGCCACGTGGCGGTAGGCCCGTGCCGTACACAAGGCCTCGGATGCCACTAACCCTGTGCGCAACAACTCATGGGCCCTATATGAGTGCGAACCGTGGGGCGTCCGTCATCCAATCACCACCGGAAGAGGGGAATGTGACGTCGTAGGACCCTTATGTTGGCAGAGTCACATGGCCTGTGACGCCTGTGCCGGATGGGTGTGGTGTGTGTAAAAATCTGCCCTCAGGGAGTGGCTGTGACATGCTGATGACTAGACCAGTGACCTGCACACCACCAGCTAGTACAGCTGTGACGGGTAGCAATGAGGGCCCCCCCACGGGGCGTAAGCGGAGTGGACTGGCCTGCCGTACGCCAGACCAGCGCAGGGCTTGCAACAATGACTCGTGGGCTCTGGGCATGGTCCAGTCCATGTCCGGACAAGGAAGTGACTGATGCGTGTGTCCCTGCTGCAGTGTTCACGGAACCCGCTACACAAGATGCAATGTCGCACCCCCTCACTGGCATCCCACAGGATGAACATCATTGACGCAAGGGAAGGCTTTGTCCCCACATTCATCCACACATCCACACAGGAATGACGTAAGACATTACACAGCAGTGCGTCACTGGATGTTTATTTGCACATCCAGTGCAGTCATGCAGCTGGAGAGGTACAGGGCAATGCCGAGCACACCACACAATATGGGCTCGTGGAGGGCCAGCCAGTGTCCATCCCGGGATGACCTGTACTGCGGAAGAGGAAGGGTACAGTCTGCAGTCTGTCCTTCGTGTCATTGGTCGTCAAACAGGATGTGGCAGTCCATGTCGCTGTCCAAGGTGAGTGCCTCGGAGTGTATCGGGGGTCAGTGGTAGGTCTTGAGGCCTTGTGCGGCACCAAGCAGAAACAGGCAAGGTGGCAGTAATGGATGCTAGTGCCTGGCCCTCCTGACCACAGTCCCATCCACGTCCTCGTCCCCGGGTGTGTGCCCTGCCCCACCTTTGGGTGTTGCAGTACCGGCTGCGGCACTGTGTGCCACTGACTCATCAGGGGCCGGAGGAGGATTGTCGGCCGCACTGTGTGGCAGTGACACATCAGGTGCCGGAGTGGATACACCTGCCACTCTGGGAGGCACTGACACACCAGGGCCCGGAGATGTGTATGGCGTGGGGGCAGCAGCATTCATCATCCCCACGCCTTGTGGCAGCAATGCCATGACGAGGACATGCAGGGCACGGTAGATCTCAGCTACATTTCGCTGATGTGCAGCGGAGGCTGCCATCCTTTCCGCCTCCATCCGCACCATGTCCTCCATGAGCCTCCGCATGTGTGCCAGCTCACAGCTGGCATCGCTGGGGCCACTCTGAGCAGACAGGTATTCTTCCCTCCGCGTCATGACTCCAGAGATGTCAGTCAGGGCGGGAAACATCCTTTACCACGAAACCATTACAACGTGGTATGGTTACATCGTGGTTTTCACAACGCAAGTCGTTACATCGACTTGCACTGGCGGGCGCTATAGACTAAGGAATTGTGTGAATTACTATTCCAACACCTTCCCTACTGTACATAGACTGGAGTTGGAATAGTAATTCACACTATTCCTAAGTCCAGCGCCCTCCAGCGCAAGTCGATGTAACGACTTGCGTTGTCAAGACCACGATGTAACATACCGCGTTGTGATGGTACGCGTTGTATCATCATACATTCGTCAGGGCTCGCTGGGGTCCATGGGGCGGACATAGACACCCAAGGATGGCGTCCAGTTTGTTAGCCATGAGCTCAAACCCCACCGCACCTGCTCGGCCGTCTCCCTCTGGCCCTCCAGCACACGGCGTTGGAAGGCCATTTGTTGTTCCTGGGGGACTTGGGAGGGTGCCGGGGCTGTGGGTGCCTCCTGCTGGGTGGTTTGGCTGGTGGGTGGGGTCTCATGGTTGTAGCTGGGCTGCCCTGATCCTGGAGGTGAGTTGTGGAGGTGGTCAATGAGGTCTTGGATGGTTTGGGTGTCGATGCTGGTGTTGTCCTCCTCCTCGTCATCAGTGAAGAGTGGCTGTGACTGCTCTGCAGGAGGTGTTGACGATGCCCCTGCGATGTGATGGGGAGATGGTGTATTACAATGTGTCCACATGTATGTAGCCGCATGGTACAGGTTGACATTCAGACAGCATGGCATTGTACATTGTGACAGTGTGTGGGTCTGGGCGAGGACCCAGAGTGATTGTGGGAGTGCACTGTGCCCTGCTTGCTTGTGCATGTGTGCCATTGTGGCCATCTCCCCATCCCCCAGTACCTGGTGGTCACTCACCCTGTTGCGGTTGTGTTGTGTCCTGTCGAGCAGTGTCCGGTCCCCGACTCCGGCCACAGTCTCCACACTGATGACTGTCGACACCAGCTCCTCCATGTCATCCAGCTCCAGCTGTGGCGCTGGGCCCCCACCTCCGGTCTGCGTTGCTGCCTTCAGGTTGGCGGAGAGTTTATCCATGGTCTTCCGCTTGATGTCATTCAATCGCCTCTTGACCTCGTCCATTGTCCGCTTGTGCTCTCCGACGGCATTCACCTTGTCGACGATGTCCCACCATATTCCATTTTTGGTGCCCAATGACACGTTGGAGGTGACGAAGAGTTGTTGATGGTGTTCCATCACTTTATTTTATTTATTTATTTTTAAAGTTTTATATAGCGCTGGCTAGACCCAGAGGTATCAGAGCGCTTTACATGAGAAGATAATATAAAGCAAAAATGGCATATAAATAGATAAAAAAGATAATGAAACAACGTGTGAGATATACAAAACAAAAATAGATATACAGGTGCAAGAGCTATACACTTCAAGGAACTAGGTATATGATGTTAGGGAAATGGACCGATATTCCTGGACATAATGTTACATGGTGATTGGAGATCAGGTGCAGGACACAGGTTAGGACCACCGATAATAATTGGGCCAAACATGGCGTATAAGTAGATAGAAGATAATGATAACAACATGTGATATATACAAATCAAATAGATAAACAAATCAAACAAAAAGATAAACAAATCAAATAGATAAACAGGGGCAGGAGCTATACATATCAAGTAATTAGGCAAATGATGTTTAGGAAATGGACAAGTATTGCTGGACTATTATATCATGGTGAAATTGGAGATCAAGTGCAGGTCACAGGTGAGGATCCCAATAATAGTTGAGGAGGTGTATTTTGAGGTCTTTTTTGAAGCTGAAATAGGAGGGGTTGCAGCGCAGGTTTTTTGGGAGGGCATTCCAGATGATAGGGGCATTACCAGAGAAGGAGCGTGATTGTGTGGCTTTCTTTTTATGCAGTGGAGGTATAAGGAGGAAGAAGTTGGTGCTTCTCAGAGGTCGTGTGGTGCCCGCAATGAGGAGTTTCTTGGAGAGGTACTGCGGAGTGTTTTGGTGTAGGACTTTGTGAGTGATGCAGGCAGTTTTGTAGGCAGATCTGCCTTCAATAGGGAGCCATTTAAGAGATTTGAGAGCCGGGGATATGTGATCGAAGCGTTTGCAGTCTGTAATGAGCCTGGCTGCAAGGTTGAGCACAGCTTTGATTGGAGCAAGGTGGACCTTGGGGATTCCGTTGAGGATGGCGTTACCATAATCAATACGTGAAAGAACAAGTGACTGAACTACAAGTTTAAAGTCATCGGTAGGTATAAAGGGTTTGATTTTCTTGAGGTGACGGAGAGTGAAGAGGGCTCCTTTAGCAGAGTTTTTGATGTGGACGTTAAGGGTTAGGGTGTTGTCGATAGAGATATCAAGAGATTTGACGGAGTTGGACAGGGTGAGTGAGCAGTTGAGTGCGTTAAGGTCGGAGATCCATGATTGAACGGGGAGAGGGTTGTTTTTAGGGGAGAAGAGAATGATTTCAGTTTTATTAGGGTTAAGTTTGAGATGATTTGAGTGGAACCAGGTTTGGATCTTGGTGAGGGTGTTGTTCAGGTGTAAGATGTCGGCATGAGTTTTAATCTTGTAATAGATTTGGGTGTCATCGGCGTAGAGGTGGTAGTTGATGCCTGCTTGTTTAAGAATGAGGGTGAGGGGTTCCATAAAGAGGTTAAAGAGGGAGGGAGAGAGAATAGACCCTTGGGGGACTCCAAGGGAGACAGGAGTGGGGTTAGAAAGACAATTTTGAATTTTGATTTGCTGAGTTCGGTGTTGTAGGTAGGAGACGAACCATTGGTAGGCAGTATCGTTGAGGCCGAAACGGGTCCTAAGCACATTAAGTAGGGCTGAATGGTTGACTGTATCGAACGCTGCGGATAGATCAAGGAGGATAAGAAGGCAGGTCTCACCATTATCAAGTGTGTGGTGGATGTCATCGACGACATTTAGCATTGCCGTTTCGGTGCTGCAGCCTTTGCTGCATCACCTCCGTGACTATGATCATGTTCGCCTGCGGAATGAACTTGGTCTTCCTGGTCTTCTTGTCCTTGCCCTTCCCTGTCCCCGAGGTCCCAGGCTGGTCGTCCGGGGTGCTTGTGGTGTTGCGCTGGTCCTCTGCGCCTGCTCCGGCTGCCTCCATGGTGCTTGGGTGTTGGTCAGTTTGTGTGTGGGTTTTTTTTTCAGCTTTTATGGAGGTTTCTGACACCTGCCAGGTGTGTGTTGCAGGCCTGGCGCTGATTGTTGCTGGTTTCCTCATCGCGCTTTGGCCCATCGCGTGTTTTTGGGTGTTTTTTGGTGTTTTTTGGTGTTGTGGTTTTTGTTTTTATCTCCATCGTGGTGGTTGTATCGCGGACTTTGTCCGCGGTTTCGGCAGGCTATCGCATGCTACCGCCTTGTTGTGAATT
Organism: Calotriton arnoldi; assembly: GCA_963921515.1. Taxonomy (NCBI): domain Eukaryota; kingdom Metazoa; phylum Chordata; class Amphibia; order Caudata; family Salamandridae; genus Calotriton; species Calotriton arnoldi. The sequence continues at coordinate 754,253 of CAWUFW010004328.1, forward strand.
CCACGTTGACACAGGGTTATTTTCCCGTGATAGGCTGCGTTATTGAAAGTTGCGTTACGCTACTCTTGCGGTAGTTATCACACGTTCTTGTGAATATACCCCCAAGGGTCCAATTCATAAAGAAAAGCATGAAAGTATGGGTACATTTCTACGTACATTTCTTGAAATTAAAGAAACAGATGTATTAGTGCACCTTGAAAGCTGTGTCAGGCGCAGATTTCCAAGCACACAGTAGCACCTATTAAGTGACTTTTTTAAGGCTGCCTACTCCTCCTATGCAAAATTGTACATAGTTTACAATTCTCACAGTGGGAAGGGCAGCCAAATGACTGTGTAAAAAGACATTTTTTCCTTTTTATTTCCTCTGCAAGAAAAACATTTTTCCACGTGTAGTTTTCCACTCGGAGAAAACCTTCCCCTACGCCCCCACCAAATCTTGGTGTTATCTGTTACCTTTCGCATCCCAGAAGGAAAGTCTTTCCAACCAATTCCAGGGAGGGAAAGAGTCAGATTTCAGTTTGTAAATTCCAAAAAACGTATGGTTGTAGGTGTTCCCAAACTTTCATTTTTAAACCACGTCTTGTAACGCCCAATTACAACCCCTTTCATGGGATTTACTACTGTGGTAAAATCCAAAGTTTGAAATCCATATTACTTCTGTGAATTGGTGCAAGGAGCACATTTGGAAATTTCTGATCGTAAATATACATTTAGGAAGAAAATACTGCTATGGATTGAATCATATAGGTTTCAAAAGAAACCTCTTACCACAAACTTTAGTCATGTTATTCTTAAGATTATTTTGTATCCAGTCATTGCTCTTGATACTCTATTGTCCTGCTTACAGAATAAAACGTATATATATATATATATATATATATATATATATATATCATGTGAACAAGGCCGCATGTCTGGCGGCTGAAACGCGTCATTTGGACCTATGATGTTTGAGTAAATTACACTTACCTGCATCATTGCTTACGGAGTCTGTATCCTGGTGTTGCGCCGTTCTGGATGGTCGCGCTTTGGGATTTTCGTTGTGGATATATATATATAGGTATATATATATTTCCCAACAACATTCGTCCCAAGGAACATCAAGGAGCTCTAAGCGGGTTCCAGGAATCAATTTATTACATCAGGCAGACGCGTTTCAGTGTTTCCACAAAGTGTCTTACAGTCTCAGGGCCTCATTTATGAGGACCCTTGCGCCTCCGGAACGTCACTTTTTGTGACGTTCCGTGGCGCAGAAGCCTGCGTGATATTTATCAGGCAGCACTAAGCCACTTTTTTGGGCTTAATGCTGCCTGATAAATATCAGTCCCTTTAAGGCAGTTTTCTGCGTGAAAGGGGAGTGCAATGGGTGTTGCTGGGGGCGTTCCCAGCAACATCCATGGCCTTTTGACACTGCCCCAGATTTACGAGAAATTGTAAATCTGAGGCAGCGCCAAAAGCTTACGCCTCTCCAGGGGTGGCGTAAGGGAGGCACAACGAGGCGAAATATCTTTATTTCTCCTGTTTTTTTTCCTTTTTCTATAAGTGCTGCATTCTGCAGCAATCAATCAATCAATCAATCATGTCACTTATAAAGCGCACTACATACCCGCGAGGGTCTCAAGGCGCTGGGGGAAGAGGGGGGGTGGTGCTGCTACTGATCGAAGAGCCAGGTCTTGAGGAGTCTTCTGAAGGCCAGTAGGTCTTGGGTCTGTCGGAGGTTGGTGGGGAGGGTGTTCCAGGTCTTGGCGGCGAGGTGGGAGAAGGATCTGCCACCGGCGGTCGTTTTCCGGATGCGGGGGACTGTGGCGAGGGCGAGGCTGGTCGAGCGGAGCTGGCGGGTGGGGGTGTAGAAGCTGAGTCGTCTGTTGAGGTAGGCTGGTCCGGAGTTGTGGAGTGCTTTGTGTGCGTGGGTGAGGAGCTTGAAGGTTGTCCTCTTGTTGACAGGGAGCCAGTGCAGGTCTCTCAGGTGGGGTGTGATGTGGCTGCGTCGGGGGATGTCGAGGATAAGACGTGCAGAGGCGTTCTGGATGCGTTGCAGCCGTCTCAGGAGCTTAGCCGTCGTTCCTGCGTAGAGGGCGTTTCCGTAGTCCAGCCTGCTGGTGACGAGGGCCTGGGTGACTGTTTTTCTTGTTTCGGTGGGGATCCACTTGAAGATCCTGCGGAGCATTCGGAGGATGTTGAAGCAGGATGAGGAAACGGCGTTGACCTGCTTAGTCATGGAGAGGGTGGGGTCGAGGATGACCCCTAGGTTGCGTACGTGGTCGGTGGGTGGCGGGGCTGTTCCCAGTGATGTTGGCCACCAGGAGTCGTCCCAGGCTGAAGGGTTGGAACCAAGGATGAGGACCTCCGTCTTGTCCGAGTTCAGCTTCAGGCGGCTGGTCCTCATCCATTCGGCGACGGCCTTCATTCCTTCGTGGAGGTGGGCTTTGGCGGTGTGAGGGTCTTTGGTGAGGGAGAGGATCAGCTGGGTGTCGTCGGCGTAGGAGATGATGTTGAGGTTGTGCTGTCGGGCGACGTGGGCGAGGGGTGCCATGTAGATGTTGAACAGCGTTGGGCTGAGGGAGGAGCCTTGGGGTACGCCGCAGATGATCTTGGTGGCCTTGGATCGGAAGGGGGCGAGGCGGACGCTTTGTGTTCTGCCGGAAAGGAAGGATGTGGTCCAGTCCAGGGCCTTCTCTTGGATCCCGGCGTCGTGAAGGCGTGTTCGTAGTGTGTGGTGGCAGACCGTGTCGAAGGCGGCTGATAGGTCCAGGAGGATGAGGGCTGCTGTTTCTCCGTTGTCTAGCAGGGTCCTGATGTCATCGGTGGCGGCGATGAGGGCGGTTTCGGTGCTGTGGTTGCTGCGGAAGCCGGACTGGGAAGGGTCCAGGATGTTGTTCTCCTCGAGGTAGCGGGTCAGTTGTTTGTTGACGATTTTCTCGGTGACCTTCGCGGGGAACGGGAGCAGAGAGATGGGTCGGAAGTTCTTGAGGTCCTTGGGGTCTGTCTTGGGTTTCTTGAGTAAGGCGGTGATCTCGGCGTGCTTCCAGCTTTCCGGGAAGGTTGCTGTCTCGAAGGAGATGTTGATTATTTTCCGGAGATGGGGCGCGATGGCTGTACTGGCTTTGTTGAAGATGTGGTGAGGGCACGGGTCTAGCGGTGAACCGGAGTGGATGGTGTTCATGATCTCGCTGGTGTCCTCGTCGTTGATGTTGGTCCAGGAGAGCAGGCGGTTGGTGGTTGTGGGGGCAGTGGTCTCGGTGGTTGCCGGGGCGGTCGTGGTGTTGAAGCTGTCGTGGATGTCGGCGATTTTGCGGTGGAAGAAGGTGGCCAGTGAGTCGCACAGGTCTCGCGATGGCTGGATGTCGTTGGTGTTGGAGCTGGGGTTGGAGAGTTCCTTCACGATGTTGAAGAGCTCTTTGCTGTTGTGTGCGTTGTTGTCTAGGCGGTCTTTGAGTGAGGCCCTTTTGGCGGATCTGATGAGGTGATGGTGACTGCGGGTGGCGCTCTTGTGGGCGGCATAGCTGTCCGCTGTCCGTTCGTGGAGCCAGATCTTCTCCAGTTTCGGCATGTTCGTTTGGAGGCCTGGAGGTCTTCGGTGAACCAGGTGGCTTTCTTGCTGGTGTGGCTGTTGGGCGGATTCTTGAGCGGGGCGAGGGTGTTGGCGCAGTCGTCGATCCACTGTCTGAGGTTGCGGGCGGCGGTGTCGGGGTCGGAGGGTTCGGCGGGTGGGCTCAGGGCGAGGTTGTGGTTAGCTGGTCTTCCGTGACTCTGCTCCAGCAGCGGCGAGGCATTTGTTCGGTGCGGTGGTGCGTGGTGGGCTTCCTGTAGGTGAAGTGGATGCAGTGGTGGTCAGTCCAGTGGGGTTTGGAGGTGTGGTTGAAGGAGACGTGTGGGCTTGCGGAAAAGATGGAGTCGAGCGTGTGGCCGGCGGCGTGGGTGGGTGTAGTCACGAGCTGTCTGAGTCCGAGGGTGGCGAGGTTGTCGATCAGGGTGGTGGAGTTGGTGTCCTTGTTGTTCTCGAGGTGGAAGTTCAGGTCCCCGAGGAGGATGTAGTCCGTGGAGGCGATGGCGTGTGTGCTGACGAAGTCAGCGATGGAATCGCTGAACTGTGGTCGGGGTCCGGGGGTCTGTAGATGAGGGTTCCTCTGAGGGTGGTGTTGGGATCGGTGTGGATCTGGAAGTGCATGTGTTCGGCGGTGCTGAGGGTGTCGTCGGTGTTGGTTGAGACTCTGAGGGTGTTCCTGTGGACGATGGCGATGCCTCCTCCGACTCCGTTGGTGCGGTCCCTGCGGGTGATCTTGTATCCGTCCGGGATGGCAATGGCGATGTCGGGGGCTGAAGCGGGATTCAGCCAGGTCTCCGTCAGGAATGCGACGTCTGGGGAGGTTGAGTCGAGAAGGTCCCAGAGTTCGATGGCGTGTTTGCGGGCGGAGCGGGTGTTGAGGAGGATGCATCTGAGGTAGTTGGGTTCTTTCCTGGGCGGTGGTTTGGCGGGGCGGGTGCTGGCGAAGCTGCAGTTCCGGCAGGTGAAGGGCCCTTGGGTGCGCTCGGGGTGGCCTGGTAGCAGGCGTGATCTTTTCCGGGGTTGAGTGCGTGGAGGGTGCTGGCGTCGTATCGGCGTCTGTTGATGTGGCGGGCGCGGGGGATGCCCGGACCAGGGGGTCTGGCGCTGGGCGCGGTCACGGCGCGGACAGGCGCAGACGGGCTTGCCTTAGGCGCGCCTTCAGCGCGCCAGCGGCGCGCCCACTGCGCACGTCTGCTGCGCGGCCGCCATAAATGGGGAGGTGGGAGGGAGGAGCAGGGAATGGGGCAGCGAATGGGCAGTGAGGGGGCGGGGGCGCAGCGGCGGGAAACAGGCACAGAAGGGAAAACGAGCACAATCAGGGCATCAAAGGGGCACAGAAAGGAAAAAACTAGCACAATGAGGGGCAGCAAGGGGGCACAGAAAGGAAAAACGAGCCCAATCAGGGGCAGCAAGGGGGGCACAGAAAGGAAAAACGAGCCCAATCAGGGGCAGCAAGGGGGGCACAGAAAGGAAAAAAACGAGCACAATCAGGGGCAGCAAGGGGGCACAGAAAGGAAAAAAAACGAGCACAATCAGGGGCAGCAAGGGGGCACAGAAAGGGAAAAAAACGAGCACAATCAGGGGCAGCAAGGGGGCACAGAAAGGAAAAAAAGCAGAGCACAATCAGGGGCAGCAAGGGGGCACAGAAAGGAAAAAAACAAGCACAATCAGGGGCAGCAAGGGGGCACAGAAAGGAAAAAAACCGAGCACAATCAGGGGCAGCAAGGGGGCACAGAAAGGAAAAAAACGAGCACAATCAGGGGCAGCAAGGGGGCACAGAAAGGAAAAACGAGCACAATCAGGGGCAGCAGCAGGGCACACAGACGGAGCTGTGTGGTGGGGGAGCGACCTACCAGTCAAGGTCAGGGGTCGCTCTCTTCACCACGCAGCGGCCGCCATAAATGGGGAGGTGGGAGGGAGGAGCAGGGAATGGGGCAGCGAATGGGCAGTGAGGGGGCGGGGCCGCAGGGGCGCAGCAGCGGGAAACAGGCACAGAAGGGAAAACGAGCACAATCAGGGCATCAAGGGGGCACAGAAAGGAAAAAACTAGCACAATGAGGGGCAGCAAGGGGGCACAGAAAGGAAAACGAGCACAATCAGGGGCAGCAAGGGGGGCACAGAAAGGAAAAACGAGCACAATCAGGGGCAGCAAGGGGGGCACAGAAAGGAAAAACGAGCACAATCAGGGGCAGCAAGGGGGCACAGAAAGGAAAAAACGAGGCACAATCAGGGGCAGCAAGGGGGCACATAAAGGGAAAAAAAACGAGCACAATCAGGGGCAGCAAGGGGGCACAGAAAGGAAAAACGAGCCCAATCAGGGACAGCAAGGGGGGCACAGAAAGGAAAAACGAGCACAATTAGGGGCAGCAAGGGGGCACAGAAAGGAAAAACGAGCACAATCAGGGGCAGCAGCAGGGCACACAGATGGAGCTGTGTGGTGGGGGAGCGACCTACCAGTCAAGGTCAGGGGTCGCTCCCACATAGAAAGAGGAAAAAGCCTCTTGTGATTATTTTTGTACAGAAAGGTTTCACTTCCTGTACAAAAATAATCATCGCCGCAACGCAGGCACCCTTGCACCATGGTGCAAAGGAGCCTGCGTTGGCACAAGGCAGCCCATTGTGTGCCAGTGCAGGGGAAAAGGACAGGAATGCGCCGTATCTTATAGCTACGGCGCATTATTGCCCTTTTCTTTTGCCGTAGGGAAGCGCAGCAGGAAGGGCTGCTGCGCTTCCCTACGGCAAAACCTCATTAATGAGGCCCTCAGTTTTTTTACCTCAAAACATACTCCCATTGGTTGGCCCATCGGAGTATCCAATCACGGTGCACGTGGATTTTAAACACCTTTGGTAGACAGTACCTCCCACAGTGGGCACAAGTTCCACAATGCACCACAATTCTTGTCTACTGGCTGGGTAGCACGTTTTTGTACAGGAGCAGTTTGATTTAAATAATAAAATGTCCTCTGACCCTCTCGATCAGCCGCAGTTGCCACAGCAGGAAAATTGCACCCCAAGCGTTAGTTTAGTAACTGACTTTGGTAATGTAGACTTAATGTCTGCAGGTGCAGCTCTACCTTTAGGCTAGTGATGGCTCTGGCAGTCTTAATATCACCACTGTCCAAATGCCACTATGCTGACTGCCAAACTCTTTTCAGATCATGTGCCTCCTTATCGTGCAAGTGGCTGTACATTTTAAAATTGCCAACAACAACGCTCCTCGAGGAACATCAAGGAGCCCACAGCAGGTTCCCGGAATCAATTTATTACACCAGGCATATGCGTTTCGGCTAGAATTCTCCTTTCTAAATGCTGGTTTTCACAGAGTCTTACTGTCCCAGTTTTTTATACTTCAAAACATACTCCCATTGGTTGGTCCATCAGAGTTTCCAATCACAATGTACATGGATTTTAAACACCTTTGGTAGACAGTACCTCCCACAGTGAGAACAAGTTCCACAGTGCACCACAAATCTTTTCCACTGGCTGGGTAGCACATCATTCTATGGGAGCAGTTTGACTTAATTAATAAAATGTCCTCTGGCCCTCTCGATCAGCCGCAGTTGCCACATCAGGAATATTGCACCCCAAGCGTTACTTTAGTAACTGATGCTCTCCATTTAGTAATGTAGACTCAATGTCTGCAGGTGCAGCTCTCCTTTTAGGCTAGCGATGGCTCTGGCAGTCTTAATATCACCACTGTCCAAATGCCACTATGCTGACTGCCGAATTCATTTCAGATCAGGTGCCTCCTTATCGTGCAAGTGGCTGCACATTTTAAAATTGGCAACAACAACGATCCCCAAGGAACATCGATGAGCACTCAACAGGTTCCAGGAATTGATTTATTACACGAGTCAGATGCATTTCGGCAAGAATTTGCCTTTCTCAATGCTGGTTTCTAAAGAGAGTCTTACTGTCCCAGTTTTGTTATACCTCAAAACGTACTCCCATTGGTTGGCCCATCGGAATATCCAATCATGGTGCACATGGACTTTAAACACCTTTGGTAGACTACCACCCACAGTGGCCACAGGTTCCACAATGCACTACATTTCTGTTCCACTGGCAGGGTAGCACATTTTTGTACGGGAGCAGTTTGACTTAATTAATAAAATGTCCTAAAGTGCACCCACTTGCCAGGCCCAAACCTTCCCTTTTATTACATGGAAGGCAACCTTAAGGTAGTCCCATGGTAGCCCTATGGGCAGGGTGCAGTGTATTTAAAAGGTAGGACATGTACTGTTGTGTTTTATATGTCCTTATAGCGAAATACTGTTAATTTTGTTTTTCACAATTTTAACGGCTGTCTCTCCCATAGGGTAACATGGGGATTGCCTTAAAATATATTTTAAGTGTAATTTCCCTTTGGGAGCAAATAGAGATTTGGAGTATGGGGTCTCTGAACTCACAATTTAAAAATCCATCCTTTGGTGAAGTTGGTTTTTAAATTGGGTGCTTGAAAGTGCCACTTTCAGAAAGTGGGCATTTTCTTGCTTAACCATTGTGTGCCTCTGCCTGCCTGTAAAGTCCAAGTCTTGGTGAGGATGACAGTTGGGCTCCTGTGCATTCATTCTAGACAGTCACACAAAGGGGGCTGAGGTGTGCCTTGCATATCCTGATGGGCCACCACCAGGATGATGGGCCTTCCTGAGCTAGAGTGGTGGGAGGAGTTGTCAATGACCCCTGAATTAGGCTGTGCCTGTCCTCACGCAAAGCTGTCTTCACCCCCCTGTCGTGTGTCTGGAGTCAGGTCAGGAAAAGACAGGGTCTTGTTCACTACAAAGACTTTCCATTGAAGTTTGCCTACTTCAAAAGCAGAAACTGGTACAAGTACTGGAGCTGTGACACCATAACTTCAGAATGCTTCCGTTGTGTTGACCTGCTGCTTGCTGCTTCTGTCTTGGGCAGTGAAAGGAATGGAATTTGCTTTCTACATCCTCTTTCCAAGTTTCTTCAAGGACTTGAGTTGAGCTTGCCTCCTGTTGGAAGTCTCAGAGATATCAAAGACTTCATCCACATCTTGTTGCCTGCACTGGGACTCTTCTACTGTGAGTCCTGCATTGCCAAGTGGTGCCAAAACCAGTCAAGGTCCTTGGAACTGAATAGTTGTGCTGTAACCTCCAGAAAAGCAAACCTAACGCCTTCCCGATGCCGTTGCCTGCACCAAAGCCGTGGTCACCGCTCGTGAGGAGCACGATGCAACGACCGCGACAACATCGCTGCCCCGGCTCACCGACAACATCAATTCACATCGTCATCGACACCACTGCCTGCATCGAAGCCGAGAGCACCGCTCGTGAAGAGCATGACGCATTGCCTCGACGACATCACAGCCCCTGGTGTACCGACGACAGCGCCATCAACTCTGACCTCGTCTCCGACGCCACTGTCTACACCGTGGCTGTGGCCACCACTCATGAAGAACACGAGGCATCGCTCCATCTCACATCACAGTCTCAGGTCTGCCAACGACTGCGCTCAGCACCTATGCCGTACCGCTGCCTGCACCAAAGCCGTTGTAACCGCTTGTGAAGATGAGTGATGTAATATGTGAGGTCATAAGCAGTGCATTGCGGGGCATAAGTTATAGTTAGCTCAGCTAACTATAACTGCTGAATTTCTATGGTTTTGTACAATTGAAATCTGAGCCTAACTATAACGTTCCTGTAACCTTTGTTTTTTCCAGTGAATTTCTAAGGTTTTTTAAATTCTATTTACTAGCTATGATGTCCCTGTAAACTTTGGTTTTTTAAGTGAAATTCTATTTACTAACTATAATGTCCCTGTGACCTATGGTTTTTTAAGTGAATTTCTATGGTTTTTATAACTAATAGCCGCATTACCAGAGTGGTGGAGAAAGAGCATGGGGCCTTCGACCAGTTCTCAGCAATCCCGCTGTGTGGGACTTACTGGAGGTAACAGTAGGGGTTCTTGACCCTCAGCATCCAAGAGGACTTCATTCCCCCAAACAGTAGTGCACCAGGAGGTGCGTTTGCAGAGTGGTGGTGAAAGGGTGCTAGCCTCCAACGACATCTCAGCAATCCTGCTGTGTGGGACATACTGGAGGTAATAGGAGGGGATGTTGGCCCCTAAGGACCCTCACCAGCTACGGGGACTTACTCCCCAACAAGATGTGTGCCAGGAGGCCCCTTTACAGAGTGGTAGAAAAAGGGGGCGGTGCCTCCGGAGACTTACCCAGGCTGGCCTTTTTAAAAAAAATGTGTTTTATACTACGGGAGGGGGACCGCATGGGCCCCTTCCCCGGGCTGAAACCAGCCCCAGGGACCCCACTCCTCGGGGCCTGGCCTTTAAAAAAATGTTGTTAAATAGGGGCGGAGGCCCGTGGTCCCGGCGACCCATTCCCATGGGGCCAACACTTTTTTAAATGTATTTAATACTTTTGGTGGAGGGGGGCCGATTTCGGCCCTGGGGACCTCTTCCCCTGGATCCTGGCTATTTACAAATGGAGGAGGGGGGCTGCAGGGCACAGGGGGGGTCTAGCCATCTTTCTGCAGGGCGCCCCCAGGTCACCCACTCTCTACTGGGACCACGGGGGGAGCCTAAAGGCAGGAGACGGCATTGCTTTCAGACATAGGGAGCTGCTGGAAAGGCAGCTCCCTGTGTCTGAAAGAAGTTCTGCTCCCCTTCCATCAAGCGAGAGCATTTTCAATGCTCTCGCTTGCTGGAAATGGAGGGTTTTCTGTGGCTTGGTGGGAGCGGTACACCTCCCGCCAAGCCACAGCAAACTGCTATTTCCTGGGGGTGGGCACCCTAGGACATAGCAGGAGCTGGCACTGGGGGATGGCGGTCCCAAGGCCATCTATGGCTCCAGGAGGGGGGGCCGTGCGGTCCCCCTCCTTTCTTGTATTCGGGCCTGCCCAGGGGAGGTGGCGGTCCCCGGGGCAGAGATCAGCCTGGGAGGGGGGCCACGTAGGCCCGCTCCAATTTAAAAAAATGTAATTTGGCCTCAGGAAGGTGGTGGTCCCCTGGGGGGGTCTGTGAGGCCCCCCTATTTCAAAATTATACTACCCCGCATAGGTGGTGGTCCCCAGTGCATGGGGGTCTGCGAGGCCCCCGATTTCTTTTTTATTAGCCTCCGGGAGGTGGCAGTCCCCGGGGCCGCAGGGGAGGCCGCACGGCCCTACCTCGCATTACTTTGATTAATAGCCCCGTGGAGGTGGCAGTCTCTGGGGCATGGGGGGTCTGAGAGACCCCCCCATTACTTCTAAATAAGCCTCAGGGAGGTGGCGGTCCCCAGGGCACAGGGAGGTCCACGACTCCCCACCATTACATTACAATATTAATGGCCGTATGACCCCGGGACATGGCTCACCCGGGGGTTAAACAATAGAGAAGTGCAGGAGCCTGATCATCTCTTTTTTAATTTTTTGGCGGGAGCCATGGCTCCAGCGCAAATCCGGCGGAAGCATTTTTTTTAAATAAATGTTTTTGGGCCTGGCGGGGTCCCTCACGGACCCCCCCCCCCCCAAGAGGCTTAGGGGGTCATGGTATTCATTCCCTGCCCCGTCTCATATTTTGTATTGTTTTATCTGGGACTCAGCTGAAGCCGCGTACCAAATGGCTGCCAACACTTCCTGGATTGAAGTGTTGGCAGCCAATCAGATTTGAGCATGGGGACTGTCGGCTCCTCAGAGGATCCGCATCATTATATATACAAATTTGAATTTTGGTTAATATCTCTAAAGCTACAGAATGGATTTACTCTAAATCACCAAAGGCACTTCCCTGCGCCAACATCTAACTTTCTGCCAACTTTGGTTTGATTCCGTTCAGCAGTTCGGGCTGTAGCCGTGTTTAAAGGTACTATGGGATTTAACATGGGAAAATCATGTTTTTTTACCCTCCCTTTTTCTTGGCCTCCGATTGACGAATCACCCCAAAACTTTCCATGCACCACAAGAACCACAGGTACACTTTTTTGGGAAACTTTTTTGAAGATTCGTCAACCGGCACCAAAGTTATAGGCAACTCAAGAAATATATATGACAGTGCTGGTACTACAAGCATCTTTCCTGATTAAGATGTATTTAAAGTGTGTGCTAGCATTTGATCTTGGTTTTGGTGTGTTCTCACAACTGAACTTGCCAATAACCAACATATTTTATTTTTTTCTTTACTTGGTGGAGAATTATGTATGGTATGGTAAAGGCTTTATTAAAAATAACAGACAATAGATTGTTACATCTAGGGAGCATTGTATGACTATGAGAAAACAGGGAGTTTGTTTATTCCCAGAAGTTTACTGAATCACTATTGGAGGATGCAGGAGACGAAAGAAAAAATGTTGCCACCTACAATATTGTGTGTTTATATTAGTGCATGTTCCTAGAGCAAGGCAGGGGTTCCCTTGAGCTTTCCTCTCAGGAGGGCTTTTTCCTTTGAGTTTTCGGTGGGGACTTATCTTTGAGTTTGCTATACCTCTCTATAGGAGAGGCTGCTTAGCCTATTTCTTTGATGTCTGCTGATTTTTAGCTGACAATACTTTCCAGCTTGCATGCAAAGGCTTCATGTTTATGCATTGATTCTCTCATAAGAACTCTTTATTAAGTATCCGAACTGACACCTCATCCTTTTACCTTATTCCAAAATCTCTGGATTAGGGAATTTCCTTTATGGAATACACGTGTTGTATTATTACAATATTTCCTAGAATCTTGACTATTTTTATTTATTTTTTGAGTTTTGTACAGCATGAACTTGACCCGAGGATATCAGCACGCTTTACATAGTGTGCATAGATAATGTCCAAGTGAGGAGAAAGGTAGTAGGCATACAAGGTTGAAACTCTACAATAGATAGTAGATATGAGGTAAGAATGTATCTAAATACATATACATTGATTGTACAGAAAGTTTGCATGTAAAAAGTATACAATAGATGTTGACGTCACTGGACGAGCAAGAGGGTTCCACTTTTTACATCTGCTTATCCTGAAAAGCTGTAGCAACAAATTTCCACAAATCTCTAAAATCTTGCACAACTTGTTGTTTGGCTCACGGGTGAAATGACAGTGAGTGGTTTGTCCTCACACTCTTCATTTTAATGACACCTTAACATTAGATATCACAGATGGTAGTCTGAAGGTGGAGACTAGATACTGAAAAGCATCATTTTCATAACTGTAATTAAAGTGAATGTCTGGCCACAGCAACGCCATAAAATACGTATATACAGTAAAACGTAAACCAAAACGCATTAAAACATAGAATACAACAATTACAACATATAAAAAATGAATCCTAAGTAGTAACACTGGACACAAAGTACTTTTAAAATGTACTGTTCACAACCACTAATTAATCACCATCAATGTGCTGTTCGCACCCCCCCACCAAAAATTAGAACTCTAGCTCCTGTATTCACGATAGTAGGCTCCAATCACAAGCCAAATTATGATCAAAAGCTCACTACAATGAAGGCAACCTGTTGACAACTTCAAAATGGCATTAACATGGGAATATGAAAGATCTGAGAGTTCATGTTCAAGAGGGTGCCTAGGAAGTCTGCTTTGGCTCCTTTTTAAACAATAAGGTTTTCACATTACCTTAAAAGTAAGATATCACACAATCCAAAGGTGCTAGCGACACTAGGTTAATGGCTCTAGGTCCAAAAACGACAGAGCTTGATACGGACTGTAGCACTGCACAAGCCGGCAGGGGACTCCTAAGCATGGGTCGAGACACTTCTAGTAGTCATGTCACTGAGAGTGTTCATGAACCTATCTTCAATGCCATACTGGGCAGAGGCTAGTATGCACCCAGGAAGGTCGGGGGAGGGACCCAACAAAGGCAAAAACAAGCAACTATGGCCACATGGAGGGATGGGCTCACCAAAGCAGAGTCATCATTCAGTTCAGCTGTTGATCTTGCTCTTTGGCAGCCCTCATCTTTTCACTGGAGAGGGAAACAGAGGGCATCTTGATGCTGTAGAAAAAAAGTCTCTGGACTCCTGGGGTGGGCTGGTGTCATTCACACTGGCAAGATTAATAGAAGCAGCATAGCCAGCCAGCAGAGATTTAGCTGGTTATCAGGCTTATTCCTAGGCTTGAGCAAATGGACTGCACTTAGCTCTACATTTAGGAAGTATAGTCCCAGAGCCCATGCAGGTTGGCTGGAAGTATCTGTTCAAAATGCTGGAGATAGGATCCAGTCTTTGGCATTAGGCCACTGCCAATCACTTTAGGCGGCTCTTTATCATTTGAAAATCCAGCCAATCACGATGTATTGCAGATACTATTGATTCTGTGACACCTGGACAGTCTATTAAGACAGAAAATCATTTGTGTTCCTCTAGACAGGTGTTTGGGTCAGAGCAGCAAAAGGAAGAAAAACGAATTGGGAGACTGTCTAACCCAGTCGTTTCTTCTTGGGCAACAGCCATCATCCATCATCCATCTCAGATTCAGATTTCATACACAAATATCCGCTATCATTTAAAAGTAACACTATTGACAGGTGTGCAAAATGGAATTACTATCATGCTTTGCTCCAGTTTTTGCTGTGTTTGAAATCCGTAGAACGATAGCGAACATTCAAAAGTAATGCACATAAAATGATCTCTGTTATTTAAGTTACTGCACTTAATTTATTCAAGTGGCTGGTAGGCATAACTCTGGATGCAGCTCCCGCATTGCAAAACTATAAAATATTCTCTTTTATCTTATATTGAAATATCAACTATTGGATTATGTTCATTTTTAATGCTGATGCTTAAGAGACTAATTCTTACTAAGAACTGAGAATAAAACCCTTTAAACCTCACAAATTCTCTTTATTGACTGTACTAAAAGCCATTAATGATTTGACATGTCATTGGATTGATGTAGATGTTTGCTCCTTTTTATGTCTCCTTGTCGACGAACAAAGATCCATACAATCAGTGGCAGGGATTATTTAATGATTACATCCGAAGACTGAGATATAGAAAGCCCAGGTGCATCAGAGTGGTGTTTAAAAAATTCTGCCAACGATTCCATAATTGTGGAGGGTTAAGAAAAGACTAACGATTTTCAAACAACCAATCGAAAAAATTGCGTGCAAATAATCTTTAATTAAATGAGCTGCAATAGGCAGAAACCCCTAGGGCTGGCAAACGATTTTTAGGTGATCTCTGGACATTCAGTTTTTTTCTGAAAAAAACTGGGAACCAGCAAAAATGCACAGGTTGATAAAGGGACCGGAAGCCTGTCACAAACATGTGGAGTGCTTGAGCAGTCTCATCCCCCATTCAGCCTACTTCTATTTGTAATAAATCTTTGCGTGTGCTAGCACCTGCAGGGCAATAAGCCATTCTTCTTTTTACAACAGTAATGCCTTGACGGGCTAATCTTTTTACTATTCCCATAGCACTCCTTACGGTAAAAAGCAGATCACTGTTATAGTACTCTTACTACTATGCCTACAGCCTTTTAGGGGAAGAAAAAAGACTACCCTCTCCAAAATGGATTATATCAGACTGAAGTGTTTAGCCTATACCCAAAGGCCTGGAAAAAGCCTCCCATCTCCTAAATTTCATTGAGTAGATTATAATCCTTTTACCCAATACTATAACCCAAGGTACAAGAATCACCATTTTATCTTTACTAAACAGTAGAAGTGGGTATTTTTCAGAAGAGTCACTCCAATCTTGCAGTGCTGAACCTAACAAAATGCAAGATTTTCTTTACTGTCATGCAAGACTGACCAGAAGAGGCCTAACGACCACTAGAGTATGAACTATTCTTCATTGCCTTGCGGGAACCTGACATCAGTGCTTTGAATGGGAAGGTAGTGTCTGGTACGGAGCCCCTTCACTTCTTTAATTTGAAAGAGAGAGTACCTTCACTTCTGAGCACTGCTGCCTTACATTTAATGGGAGAGTACCAACACTTCTCTGGAGCAAACAGGTACCCTAAATAGGGAGTACCTGAACTTCTATAGTTCCATTTAAAGCACTGCCTGACATCTTCAACATGGCTTAATTAAAATGAAAAATACTGGTTTGCCCTACAGGGGCCTGACCTTTTCTGCATAGCTTACATTTTTTGGGGGAAACTTGCCTCAAATGTGGTGGGAAACTCAAGCCTCAAATTAACTTGAAAATACTGGTAGTTCGAAGGTTAGTCAACCATTTTCACCTCGATTATGAGACCATTTAAGTTTTATACACACAGATGCAAATCCTGTACATTGAAAATGTAATGGCAATGCGAAGGAGTTGCTAAAGCGCATTATTCTGTCATTTTGCTCCATGGCATCACACATATTCCCTGTGCAACATAACATGTGCTGGAACAAATAAAAAAACACCAATGTTCTAATTTGTTCAAATTACGAATCGGTCATTCTGTCTCTGGCAAGTTTAAACTTTATTTTAGCAGAGGAAGCAGGAGGGGACACTGTGCCAATGATACTGGAGATCCTGGAGCTGCCCTGAAACTAAGTAAAACTTGTATGTAAGTTGTGTGTAGCTGTCGAAGCACATGGAAGTGACAGCGAAATGTGCAATTGTAGTACAAAAAAGGTTCCACATGCAAACATATTTGCGAACCTCACAAAGAGAAGCAGCAGTTTCTTCCCCATATATACTTTTGATAGACCTGCAGATTGGCACATGCACATGCCCATATGTTGCTGTATTTTTCGAACCCTTCTTTTTTCTCGGTTGCCATTTGACGGATCACCCTGCAACTTTCCAGGAAGGAACTGAAATGGATGAACAATTTTTGGGAAAGTTTTGTGAAGATTCGTCAAACGACACCAAAGCTATTAGCAAACCAAAAAACTCTCTTCCTATGGTAAGTAGGTACAAACTATAACTACACATATAGTATAAATGGGTCCCTAGCTCACTGTGTCACTGAAACCAAACTACACCCAACTGAAGAGCCCCAATGAGGGCAAAGCTGGTCTTGGGTTGCTTGTGTTCCGGTTCAGAAGGACCTGGCTTGGCAGATCAGCTGAAAGGTTCCTACTGGAGCAGGGACAAGACTGATTTAGATATGGCTGATCTAATTTGAGGTGGCATGATGGGCAAATGAACAATGGATTGGAATGCGACCTGAGGGATTGCGAGTGGTTAGACTTATAGCAAGCATCCTCCCATTACCTTTTGTGTTTGAGATTTTCCAAGCCTACATCCACGATGGCATCTGCCAATTATCACTATTCAAACTGGCAACAAGGTTGGTAGAAGCCTCATCGGCAATGGCAATCTAATTTGTCAAGGAATCACAAAAACAACCTTTGCCACCTTCAAGCCTCTTAAACTTTTACACTGTCTCTCCTTATAAATAATTTTCATCCACATCACGTGCCATCCTTGAACTGGGTGCCATCATACACTGAGCAAGTTACATAATGCAGAGAACCAGATGCTTGCCTCAGCAATGTGCTCCTCTGGAACTTTAACAATGACTGGAAAAATAACAGGAATATCACTGCTGCTGATTTAAAGAATTTCAACACAAAAATCTAAATGTTCCCTTCTCTCCCATCACAATGTGTGACTTAATCATCACCAAAACTTCCTGTGAGATCCCCATTGCGGTTGAGTGAGCCAACCAGTGTCGGCCTTCGGGCGGTGCAACCGGTGTCATTGCACCAGTTACTGAGCTCGTGAGGCAATGCATTCTGGAGTATTTTACGGTGTTAAGCATCTGCTGCAGAGCTTACTGTGTGTCCAGTAACTTTCAGGCAATAATAAAAATGTCTGGCTAACTGCTGAGTAATGTACCTGCTGGAGAGATGTCAGGTTTGTCTGTTGGCGGTTCTGACTCATCATAAAGCAGTTCAGAGGGTTAATTGGTCTGCTGCAAAGAACGTGTAAAATGCAGATCACAGAACTCTATTTTATGTCGATAGCTCAATGAGTTACTGCTTTTGTCATAGAGATCCTTTTCTTACTTACAGTTCATAAGTAACCCTGGGCGTAAAATCCGCTCCGCTCGCGGAGTTTGCGGATTTTTGGCTACTCCGCGTTCCGCGTAGAACACAGAGTTACCGAAAACTCCGCGCTCCGCAGCGGAGCAGAGTTTTTTTGTGTTCGCGCTCTCAAAATGCGTTTTCGTGCGCGTGGAAGCGACTTACCGGGATGCCTGCGATTGCCGACGAGATTTCCCATCTGTTCGCCAGCGCCACGAGAATTGGTAGCCGGCCGCACGTTCCCGCGAGAGTGTGCGATCGCAAACACGTCATTTGGGCACGCCATTGGATTTCCGGCGGAAGTTTTGCCAAGTTCGCGATCCCGAACACGCAGAATTTGCAATCTGGAGAAGAATCTCTCTCTAGCAGCATCAAAACCTTCTCTAAATGGTGATTTGAATTAAAAAAACTCCTCAGATTGACATTTGGCTGTACTTTTTTATGCAAGGAGTCCTTTATCTTTTTTTAACTTTTTTTTTAAGAGGAAGGAAGTGCCCCAGAGCCTCCAACTTCCTGTCCCTGTCCAGATGGCTCCTCCCAGTGCTTTGTCCATCTCCTGTTCACTTTTCATTTGGATTTGGAGCTGGAAGGATCACTCTTTGTGGCTGCTGCATCATATATCATTGGATTTGAGGACTTTTGAATCTGAGATTTCACAAGTAAGTTGGAAAATTGGTGTTGTTTGTTTGATTGGGGCATTGCACCTACTTTTTTTTTGTACTTTTCCTCTTTTTTTAAAAATGTATTGTGATGGGTGGCCTGTAGTTCAGTAGGAGCCTAGTTGTTTCTTTGTAAGTAATTTTTCATCTTTTATAAAGGAAACATGTTGCACAGTTCACTGCATTTTCTCCAACTTTTGAAATTGGTAATTTGCAATATTTATTTAATTCACTAGCCCAGTAGTCTGCCAAATGCCAATACTATAGGCCTTTCAGCCAGTAGGCCCAGAGCTACTCATGGGTGCATGAAACAACTGTTTCTGTGGTGTCTGTTGAATTTAAACATCATATAGGGCATGGCTGGCATTGAATTGAATTGCAAAATGTTTTTGGGGGGTATTTCACTTTTTCCGTGTGTGTTAAATAAATGCCTTTGTTGGATGTGTGCGGTGTGGTTGTTGTGTAACTTGCAAACCTTTTTTAGCCCTGTGGATTTTCATTTTTGCATTGTTGCATTAAAGCTGTGTTGTTTAGCATGCCTCCTTTGTCTGGCCATATGGCCTGCTTGAGTTCATTGTTTTCCAGGCCTCCTGCTTGTTGTGAGTGACCATGTGGCTGGTGGCTATTTTGTGGTGGTAGTTAGTGTGCTGCTTTTGCCATAGGCCTGCATGTCTTTCCTTTGTTCCTCTTGGCTTACTTCTTCTTGTTGTTGTGGCCTGGCCCTGTGGCTCAGCTGTTGGCCATTTTGTGAAGGCAGCCAGTGTGCTTTTGCCATAGGCCTGCATTGTCTGTCTTCCCTTTCTTGTTGTTGGAACTTGTGGTGGCCTGGCCATGTGGCTGGCGGCCGTTTTGTGAAGGCATCCAGTGTGCTTTTGCCATAGGCCTGCATTGTCTGTCTTCCCTTTCTTGTTGTTGACTTGTTGTGGCCTGGCCATGTGGCTGGCGGCCATTTTGTGAAGGCAGTGTGCTTTTGCCATAGGCCTGCATTGTCTGTCTTCCCTTTCTTGTTGTTGTGGCCTGGCCATGTGGCTGGTGGCCATTTTGTGGAGACAAGGCAGTCAGTGTGCTTTTGCCATAGGCCTGCATTGTCTGTCTTCCCTTTCTTGCTGTTGTGGTGGCCTGGCCTGGCTATGTGGCTGGTGGCCATTTTGTGAAGGCAGCCAGTGTGTTTCTGCATTAGGCCTGCAAGCTTTCTTTGTGGTGCCCATGCCTTGTTGTTGATTTGCATGCAATTTTTTCTTCTTTTACCCAGCAAAAGATGCAGCACAGTTATCTACATTTTCTAATACATTTGCAATAATATTGATTTGAATTGATTCACTATGTGGCCTAGTCTGCCAATGGGTTTTCCAACCAATAGGCCCAGAGCTACTCATTAGGGTGCAAGAAGCAACTGTTTTTGTGGTGTCTGTCGAATTTAAACATCATTTAGGTCATGGATGGCATTGGATTGAATTGCAAAATGTGTTTTTTATGGGTATTTCACTTTTTTGGTGTGTGTTAAATAAATGCCTTTGTTGGATGTGTGTGGTGTGGTTGTTGTGTAACTTGCAAACCTTTTTTAGCCCTGTGGATTTTTGTTTTTGCATTGTTGCATTAAAGCTGTGTTGTTTAGCATGCCTCCTTTGTCTGGCCATATGGCCTGCTTGAGTTCATTGTTTTCCAGGCCTCCTGCTTGTTGTGAGTGACCATGTGGCTGGTGGCCATTTTGTGGTGGTAGTTAGTGTGCTGCTTTTGCCAGCCCATAGGCCTGCATGTCTTTCCTTTGTTCCTCTTGGCTTACTGCTTCCATCCCCATTGCCAGCTGCAGCTCCCTGAATGCTGCATTCCACATGATGCACAATGCCAAACAGGTTCCATCCATTACATTTGTATTTTTGTTTTTGTTCTTCTTCTTCCTGAGTGTACATAGTACACCATGAAAGCCCTTGTTGTCAAAGTCTCACAAATGGCTACACTGTTGCTATGTTTGTTTAATAACTGAGTTAATAAAATTTAATAATATTAATAATAACACTAACAAGTGTGACCACACACTAAGTTATATATTATATTTGTTTGTTTGTACTAGTAGTAATTGAACCACAACAATAAATGCCACATTTCACTGATGTTCTTCTTGCTTCTTTGCTTTTAGGTGCACAAAAGAGGAGGAGGCGTCATCACCCATTGTACTGCCAGACAGAAGTCCTGCTGCGCACGACGTCACATGACGTGTGACCACAGACATCTCTTTAACTTGTACCACTGCGTGCTGCTGACATCTGAAGAAGATGGCCCCAAAGAAAGGTACCAGGTCCTCCAGTACCAAGAAAGTTGCCAGTGAGAAGAAGGAACTGTCACTTACCAAGACTGGTGTGCCGCCCAAGATCTTTTTTGGGAAACAAAAAATTGCGCCTGCAGCAGCGGTGTCCGGGGAGCAAGCTGGGAGCAGCACCCCCGCATCAGTGGACGCACCCCACCAACCTGGACAAAGCCCATGTCTGTCACAGAGGCAGCCAGTCTAATCACGACAACGCCAACGAGCAGTGATGTTGAAATTGACCTATCGTTATTGCAAAGTAGTACCCAATCAACGCAGGAAACTCAGATAAGTGGACAACAACAGCCGCAACCACCGCCCACAATAGTAGTTGTTCCTCCTGAAGTAGGGGCAGTTCAGGAAATCGAGCTTCCTGCAGAGGAAGAAGAAGAGCAAGCCACTCTTTCAGAATCCCCAACAAGGAAAAGGAGGGTTAGTCCATCGAGTTCTTCTGCAAGCCCCCCTTCTGATGATCAAGATGCCACTTGGATCCCACCACCTCAGTGTGAGAGTGAGACACGCCACGAGACAAGGCTAGGGAAAAGGAAGGTTCCAGAAAGCCTTAGAATTATGGAGGTAGATGTAGAAGAGGAGGATGATGATGAGGATGAGCCAGTCATCATGGACATTAGCCCCGCCCCAGTGGAGACCAACAACATTACCCAATCTCAAATTGCTGTGAGGGATGTGGCACGGATACCACCAACACAGATAACATCAACACCACCTCCAGCTTCCATATTTGCATTTTCAAAGGCCCGGCAGCAACCTACATCCAGCACAACCACTGCAGTAGAAGTAGGTACTGCAGAGAGTCAAACTCCACGCCCACCTACCAGTTCATCCGGCGTTGGAAGTGGCACCAGCAGCTCCAGAAAGTTCAGCTCCCCAGTTTGGGACTTCTTTTCGGTTAGCAGGAAGGAGGTGAACATTGCGATATGCTCCATTTGTGGACAAGGTGTTAGTCGGGGTAAGCTTGGTGCAAACTATGGTACTGGAGGCCAAACAACCCATCTGAAAAAACACCACATGATCCAGTTGGAGGCGCACCTTAGCGGCCAAAAAACTGCACCCATTGTTGTTGGTGGGGATGAAGGAGTAGTAGATCCGATCACGGTGGAAGGTGAACAAGAGGGAGACATTTTCTCTGGTACACAAAGTAGCCCTGTCCCCAGAAGTCCAGTGGTACCGGCCAGATCCACATCAGCAACATCGCAATGGCACAAGAGTAAGAGTCAGCCTGAGACACCAAGGGGTCCCAGGCAAGAGAGTACCGCAACGAAAAAACATGCTTTGAGCCTAACAACATAAGGCGTCAAGAAGTCAAATGCATCAGTGGCACCAGAAAAGAAAAAAATCCTGTCTACCATTCTCAACATGTTTAGGTCGGAGGGGCAGTACGAAAGCAACCACCCAACGGCACGTTTTTACAATGCACAGCTGGCTAAAATGTTAGCGCTGGACCTCCTCCCTTTTTCTTTTGTGGAAGGGGTGAGTTTTCTTGAATTTGTGACAGTATTCTGCCCAAAATGGAAGGTTCCCAGCCGGTCCTATTTTGCCAGAGTTGCTGTTCCAGCACTACATCACGACGTGCTGGAATTGCTTGGACAAGCTTTGCAGCAGAGTGCTGTTCACACTATCCACCTGACAACAGACATGTGGACCAGTTGCCAAGCCACTGATTACATATGCATCACTGCACACTGGATCTCTTTTGTGGGAGTTAGAGAAAAGATATCTGGAGCAGGTTTTGTTGGCACTGCTGAGATTTTTAATGCCACTCGGAAACATGCAACTGTAGCCATGTTCGCCGTGGAGAAACCTCATACTGCTGCAAAAATTTTGGAAGACTTTGACAGCAAGGTCTTTGAATGGCTGTGCCCAAGAGGGCTTAACATTGGTTTTGTTGCCACGGACAATGGCAGTAATATAGTTAAGGCCATGTTCGATGGTGGCTATTTCAGGGTCCGGTGTTTGGCGCACTGCATTAACATCATTGTTCAAGACTCTGAAAAAAGAAGACTGAGTCAGCAACTTACCGACCACCTGCAGAAGAATCTGCACACATTTCAGCCATTCTTTTAAAACCCAAAAAACAGCTGAGGATCATTCGACGTGAGCATAGAGTGCCAGTTAAAGCACTCATCCAGGAGGTGCCAACACGTTGGAACTCAACTTATTACATGCTTGAACGTCTGTTTGAGCAGTACAGACCAATCAATGAATATGTCATGCAAAGAGGGGGTGCTACTGTGAAAGGCATGACCGTTGAGATGGACCAATGGGGCCTAGTTAAATGCCTGCCAGAGATGCTACTTCCTTTCAAGCTCTTCACACGTGAAGTCAGCAAGGAGGACTGTACTATGGGCCAAGCTATCCCATTATTGCACATGCTACAGGAACAGCTGAAGGGGGTGTCTGCAATGTACGCAGGTGTGGAGGAAAAAAAAAAGCATATGAGTTGGTGGAGAGCTTAACCCTTCGCTTATCTGAAAATACAAGGGTGCAAAGAGACATTGTGTCATCCAACCATTACATTTCTGCCACAATTCTGGATCCACGGTACAAAGCAGTACTGAACACTAACACATTGATTCCTTTTTCAGAAGTTGATGTTGCCAAGTACAAAACTTGAATAGCTGCGGAAGCCAGTCGCTTAGAAAAAGAACGGCTCGGAATTAGCGGCCCGCAACTCCAGCCCACAACAAGTACTGCAGGGCAGCCGCCGTCAAGTTCAACTTCAGAGCCTGAGGGCAGTGCGGTTGGTTCACAGCAGTCAAAACCACCAACAACACCAAGAACAACATCAACAACAGCAAGAACAGAATCATCAGCCCCAGTAAAAGCGGCACAGGAATGGTATGTACGGCAAGGGCTTGTTAGGTCCAGTGCTGAGGCAAAGGCAAAAGAGGCAGAGCAAAGCGGAGCACCCCTCAGCATTGAGCAGATGGTCCAGGCCTATCTTGATGACCCAACAGAGGTCTATATTGATCAAAACCCATTGGTGCATTGGTTTGGGAAAAGGGGCCAATGGCCAGTGCTCAGCAGGCTGGCGATAAACTATCAGGCTTGCCTTATCGCAAGTGTCTCTTCTGAGCGTGTTTTCAGTGCTGCTGGTGCCATTGTAACAGTGAAAAGGACCAGTCTCTCGCCCCAAAACGTGGAGAGGTTAACCATGATCAAAATGAATCAGCACTTTATACCACCGGATTACACCATACCTGATGTAGTACAGCAGGAAGATGATGACAGCGACTTAGGTCATGGAAGTAGTGTGTTAGATGACCTACTTCTGGGTGAACCACCAGAGTTTGAGGATGAGCTCTACTTCCCTGACAACTAGGCTTTCAACTTGTTACTTTTTATTTCTTCCTTATTTACTTTTATTATTTGTGTGTGTCTCTGTCTTTCTGGTTCGAATCACAACAATCCATCACCACCGTCTTACTCTTTTATTGCCGGATTGGAGTTACAACTGTGTGCAGTCATTAAAGAAGTAAATCCACTACTCCGAGTCCTGCTCCAGTCCTCTCCTCCAGTCCTGACTCGCCCTAAATCAATTTCCCTCAAGCCAGACATTGGATAGAGAATAGTACAAGATATGTGTGCCTTCCTCGTCGAGTCCCTCCAAAGAACATGACTAATTGACTATAGCTATCCTGCTTTCCGAACCGAGAGGCACTGCCCCTTAAGAACAGGTAATGATGATAGCATGCATTGGACGCTGACTCTGAGTGATTGGTGTTTGTGTTGTTGTTGTTGTGCATGAAGTGTACTAGTATTTAATCTATTCTACACACAAAAAAGTGACTCAAGTAAATGTTTTCCTTCTTGTTGTTTAATAACAAAATTGTACTTCTACTGCAGGCCGATCCATTGCATTTTTGAATATGGAATCTGGACTCACTCGGTACACTACAGAGTTGGACACCATGATGGCCATACTATATTCGTCGCAGTCAGTCAGTAGGATCGGAGATGATTGATGGAATAACTCGGGGCATTTCATGAAGTGGCCTAAAAGGTAAACAAGTCAACAACAACCACAGCAGACCTACATGTCTGTGTAGTGGTGGAGGCGAGTGTAGTGGAATGACTGACAGCAGTGCATTGATTTAGTTACTTAATTTGGAAAATGCTATGTGGCTGTATATGTGTGCTCTGTCTGGCTCAAAATCTAAGCTAATTGGAGGTTGGGTGGGCGCCGCGAGCCTGCTCTGTCCTGCTGTTGTTGTAGGTTAATGCTGGGAACAGAGTAGACATGTTTTAGCCATGCCGCCTCTGAAAGTGTTCTTGTTGCACTCCTCAGTAATTTATGCATTTTAACTTTACTTTTCTCCTTGATTTTTCAATAACCCTTTTGTTTTTCCATCTACACTTACAGGCCGGCCTTTACCCTGTGCTATACTGGGAAAAACAACTCACACTTACCTTACCAATCCGCATCCGCCAGGCAGGCAGTGGCACCCAAGATTGACGGACGGAGCATCCATGGAAGGAAGGACCAAGAGGAATGCCGAGATGCAACTTCCCAATTTGACCATAACATAGTAACTTAGTATCATTCATCATCTTTTAATTAATTTGATTCATTTTTTCTCTTCAATCATTACCACTGTGTGTGTTGTTGTTTATTATGTTTGCTCTTTGCTTAATTTGACCCCTACAGCTATTTTAAAATTTTCTTAGCTAGCTTTAAAAGGAAGCCCGGTACAACAGAACATAAAATGTATGTAATTTGGGTCTCTCTGAGGGCAGACAGACAAGGCAATTGCATAATAATAATAATTAATAATATACTGCTGCCCTGTACTGCTAGTCTAGTACTACTTATCATTAACCATCAAGTCATCATCATGCATGCATTTCCTTTTTCTCCCTTAACAGATTTATGATGGTTGTCTGCCAAGATTGTGTGTTGTCCATGTGTAGTGTTTGTCTTTGTCAAACCTTTCCCTCAAATACCCCTTCCCAACCATTCATCAAACCCTAACCCTCTTCCCCCGGGCTGTGTGATTTATATTGAGGTGTGACTAAATTAAATTTACACCAATAATTGATCACACACTTGCTGAGGCGGATGTGGTGAGAGCAACACCAACTCAAGGCAGGGCGAGGATCTTCTTCTGCTCTATTCTCTGCTACTATTCAATGCCCAGGAAGGTGTCCTACATAAATTGCAGATGGTACAAAACGTGGCAGCAAGAATTCTTACAGGCACTCCTAAGTTTAAACCTATCGCCAAGGAACTCCGTCAGTTACACTGGCTGCCCATCAAAAGTAGAACAAAGTTCAACGCCCTCTGCATTGCTTACAAGGCTATTCATAATACAGGACCTAAATTTCTCAGACAAAATCTTCACCCTTACAGACCCATAAGATCATTACGATCTTCAGCATCCTATTTGCTGACTGTACCTAGAACAAAAAGGCCACCTGGGGGACAGAAGATTCACGGTCGCTACTGCCAAACTCTGGAACACGCTCCCTCTACAGCTCAAAACCATACCTACTTTGCTATCCTTCCGTAAACAACTAAAAACTTGGTTATTCAATCAATAAACATCTCCCCTTTGCCTTCGCCACTCAGCAATCCTCAGCGCCGAGACACCTAAGGGTATTTGCGCGCTTAATAAATTGCCTAAATAAATAAATAAGTATATATATATCGGCCACACTGGCAACAGATTAGATTGCCCATTGCCCACCCATGCTCAGTAGTATTCGATATTCTCTTTTTTTTCCAGAGGAACATAATTATTAGCCCATTATTAATTATTAATTGCCGGCATCGATTTATCATCCTTCCAGCACTAAAGGTTACGCTTGTCCACTTCATAGGTCGAGTCAACTTCAGTTTGTTGTAACTTGTACTAGGCTATCCTTGTTTTATTTTACTTTAGCATTGCTTATCAATATCATTCATCATCACTTTCTTCTTGTTTGGCAGTCTTCTTCTTGTGTACTTACTACTTACTGTACTTCTACTACTCGTTCCCTAGTCTCCCTCAGGTGACTGACTGTCTCATTTTCTTTTTTTGCAAATGCAACTACTACTGCTACCACCACCCACCATGGCACCTTAGGAAACCAAACCATCACCATGCACCCATCGCTTCACCTAAACATCAATCACAGGTAAGAGAAAAAGTGTGGGGGGGGTCAATAATGTATATACTATGGAAATTAATTAATTCTTTCACACACGCACATCCTTCCAAGTACATACTACAAGTACAAAGGGGTTTTAGTTGCAGAATGCATAGACTAGGAGGAGAGACTGACAGTAGTAGGACAAGCGAGGGTACTGCATCTATCTGTCGGTGTGTTACACTATTGGCAGATTTCAAAAACTGGCTGCGGCCCTGCAGCAAAAGGAGGAAACAAACAAGGTGACGTAAAAGAGTAACCCCCAGAAAAGATTTGCATCATATGTATTGGAAAAGTATAAATAATTTATTACCCTAACAAATATAAACTAGAAGAAAAACCCACAACACCTGACCCACCCCTCTCCCTAACCCCAACCAATGTCCAGTAAATTAAATAAATGTCCGTCCACGTTGAAGTTGAAGAAAAAAAAGTAAACCCCAAGTTTCGTTTCCCCAACTCCCAACATCCCACCCACCAAAAAAAGATTAAAAAGGGGGCAAGGGTCAAAGACTGAGATGACGTCTAGCGGCGGGGGTGCCGGTGGCGGCTACTTCGCTCCAGGACCTCCTCCAGCTTGGCCTCCAGGCGCGCCATCCTGAGGAGCATGCAGCGCCGAAAGTTCCTGCAGGAACAACAGGGGTGGGGGGCAGCAGATGTTGATGGGCGGCGGGCGGCTGCCAAAGCACGGCACCGTACCACCGGAGGCACGTGGGGGCCTGGCTGGGGCCAGGGGCATTGGAGGAAGCTGCTGCAGCTGCTGCCTCCTCCGCCAGGGCAACCAGCCGGAGATATTCATCCCGGATGGCCTCCAGCTTCCTTTGCCGTGCCCTGGCTGCTAACTCCTGCCTGGTGGGTTGGGAAGGAGTAGCTATATGAAGAAAGAAAACAAGGACAATTGTAACCAATACTCTTAGCAAAACCGTAACACAAAATTACACACATAAAAATTATAGTGGCACAGTAGCATGGGCAGTTGTGGTACTACTATTATCCTCCTCACTTCCTCTGCCCCTAAGATTTGGATGTGATGATAGACTTTCAGGCACTATGGAGTAGAGTAGAAGTATTCTTCTTCTCTCTCTTGTTTAGCACAATTAATCTTGTAGGCATGCCAGCTCAGTCAGCTTGTGCCTTAGGCAGACATACTCGTGTCGCAGACTCATGTTACTTTACTACTGTCTGCCTGTGGGGAAGCTGTACTACACAATTATATATTTTTCCATTACGGCCATACTCTGTTAAATCAATGGCAAATGCTCAGACAATTTCACTTTCACCCTGACTACTGCAATAAGGCACATGATGATGGTTAATGATGACATGCTTATGAATGATGATATACGGCGGCACGACCTCATGTCACTCATGTGATGATTGATGATGATGATGACATACTGAATGATTTGTAAGTACTAGTTACCATGCAGCTGATAGGCCACCCATGGCTGACACACTCAAAAATTACATGGGTAGGGACTGGAGCGGAAGTGGGCCTCGGAGAGGGAGGCGATTAATGATGGGTGGGTAGGATACTTAATAGTCATGCACAATATATATGTTGTGCTTGCAAACTACTGTGAGTCAAGGGATTATTCCATTCTGAAATACAAGTACAACCTCAAACCTTTGAATCAAAAACCTTGCAAAAAAAAGTCCTTGTTCTTCCCAGGGCTTTTTTCATTTATCAGTGCATTGCTCTTCTAGCATTATTATTATTTTATTCTTAATCTTCACCCTTGGCTTTGGTACTCTGGCACGGTTTTATTTTATTTTACATTCTCTTCATCCAGTCTGACTCTGTTTTCACCTACTATCTATGATACCATCCAGGCATCCATCCATCCAAACATGGCTATCATAAACCGGCTTTCACCGACAACATACATTTGTCATAGATATAACCAACCACCACCCATGCGTCCTTGCTTGCCTTAGAGTTTGACCCCTCAAACCCCCCGGAGGATTCCTTTCACCCATACAGTTTCACCCACCCAGACAGGCATCCTTTTTGCTTTCTCTTTCACCTTTCACCTTTCACCCATCCTTCAACTACCCATGCATCGTATCATCTAATCTTCATCTGCCACCTATATGCATCCAGGGGCCCCTTCCTTCACCCACGCATCCTTCTCTGCCAGTCATACATGTCGTCGACTCGTCTGACTTTGTCTTCGTCATAAAACTGTCTCTGCTGAGTTGAAGATAGAATAGAACAGGCCATTAGTTACTCAACCCCGCCGCTAATGCTAATGTTAAGCAAAGGGTGTCTTCTTCAACTGTTCAGTGTTCACAACAACTTAGTCTCAGCAGAAGTACAGTGTACTAGTACTGAGTGTACACTCTTTCAGCGAGTGTATTCATCATTCTCAATAAGTAAGGAATATGACTTACCACCGCCCACCACTGCTGCTGGCTCAGCCCCTGCAGCTGCTGCATCCTCCGCTCCCTCCGGAGTGGCATGGCCCTCACCGCTGGCCCCGGCACTGGTGGTCGGTACGCCTGGAAAAAACATTTCAAATTTTTTTGAGATGCCATATACGCCTCCCCTATTTATGTTTTTCATTAGCAAGATTGAAAATACATAATTAATAATACCTACACCACACACATCACTATCTACAATTCGGATACTAGAGTAGACAGTATGTCCTATCAAATAACAATATCCGGTTGGGCATTTTGTTGGTGGCAATTTTTGAAAAAGCCTCTCAAGAAGAGGACAACCCAAAGGACTGGACTCAGTGACTAGAGCTATTGGTGCATTTAATTTTTTGAAAAGAAGAAAGAGTGGCCAACTGGGCGGACATGAGGTCTCTCTTAGTTGGAAAATAATGGTGCCATCCTCCTACTCCTCATACTTCCTTCCAGCCATGGTGCACGGTAATCAGTTGTTCAGTGTTCACCATCAACTGCTGCTACTAAAAAAAGTACTGGGCCTGGATTCGAAAAAGTAAAATACAACACTTTTGGGTGTCCTGCCCAACGTGAGTGACCACCATTACTGATTAAGCATGATGAGACAGTAAAAAAAACTAAAGCCTTCTCATCTCACAAACCTGCGGAGAATACCTTACTTGGGCATGCAATCTGCACAGCAGATTAGTGCTACTAGTACTAGTAGTAGTAAGGAGTCCTTACTAGTACTAGTACTAGTAGTAGCCTAGGACCAATGGGTTCTCTGAGTCTTACAGTACCACTACTAGGCAATCCACATATAAGGGGAGCGGGAAAGCTGAGTGAAACCCAGAAGAAAGCAAGCTACAGACAGACTAATACAGAGTCAGAGCAGAGGTTAGTCAGATGCAGTTTGATTTGATGTTAAAAAAAAACAGACAGTAGAAACAATGTTAGTACTAGTAGTACTTAGTAGTAGGTAATGGAGCAAAAAAAACAAGAATTTAGAAACAGATAGATTGAAGTGGATTTTGGAAAAATTAAAATTAGGAAATGGAAATAATAGAGCGGTAAAAGTTAGGGAAATATTGGGGCCAGCAGCAGAGCCATCTGCGCCTGAGGTCGCTTCCTGCTGCTCCTGCGAGGCCCCTCCAGCTCCCACACCCGCCGCACTGCCAGCTGACCCAGTCTTCTTCTTGCCCCTGGATACTGATCATGTAAGACATAATTAAAGAGACAAAAAATTATTTGTGTTAAATAAATAAATATAATTGCTCTAAAAATATTTTTAGAGAGGAAACGGCAATTGCAATAACATTGACCTATCCTAAAGATCGACTTATTCGACTAGTAGTAGTCGACTAGTATGTATCGCAGTCGAGTACCATCCGATCATTATTATTCCACAGTTCAATTCCGATTCCTGAATCCTAAACATACCTAGCCCGCCTATTCCAGACTTTGGAATGAATTGCAAAAAAATTATATTTGCTTCTACTAAGTTCCGATCTCATGCCCATTCATCTCTGTCTCCAACTCAAACCCCCTTTGACGGGCCAATTACTAAGTCTGCATTTTTATTCTTCTTAATGCATAGATGGACGCATGCATATTGCATACACCATTGGTTGGTTGCTATTCTATTCACTCACTATACGAACGAACTACAAAAGGTTCTACTAGGACTGAAGTCATGTGAGAGGACGTGTCGGCAGGCCGCTAAATTACCAAATAATACTAACTACTACCACTATCTTAGTGACAGGAGACAGGACAGCCTGACAGGACAAAGGAAAGGACTGGAGTCTTTCCTATATGCATTACCTAACTTAAATTCTCTAACCTCTCTTACATAACCAGCCCAAGATAGCGCAAAGTTGCAAACAAGTAGGATTAGTTATTAGCGCCGAGCATGAGCACCTGTCTGGAAGTAACAATCACATAATAATAAGATTTTTAAACATAAGTTATCTGCATGTAAGCAGCAGCAGCATGTTAGCTATTTGCGAAAAAAATTATATTCGCAATAACACAGAACAGAAGAACACAATAGTAATATAATTAGCTACTCACCAAGCCCCGGGACCTTAACACCTAGCAGGTCCAGCAGGTCCTGCTCCCGGTCCAGGATGTCGGACCACCGGTGCGTCCATTGGTTATGGGTGCGCCGGACCCCAGAGCAGCGAAACACTGCCCGGCGCACCCTCTCCCACCGCCGGTGATGCTCCCGGAGCCCGTACCCGGACCCAGGCCTACCGCCTGCTGCCAGGGTTAAGGGGAGGTGGCGCTGGACAAAAAAACCAGTGCGGCCACCTCCGCCTCACTGAATAAGGCCCGTGGCTGCACCCCTTTCGGGCGCCGCCTTCCGCAAGGAAGGCGGTCGCGGCTCTCACTCCTCTTCCCCTGTCCCTTTTTCTTAAGGCTCTTTGCCATGGTTCTGGGTAGGCGGGGGCGGAAAAAAAAAGGTAGGAAGTAAGAAAGTAAGTAAAAGAAATGAAAAAAGCAAGTAATAGAAAAAGAGGGAAAAACGCACTAAAAAACACAAAAAGTAGGAAAAAACGCAAAATATACAATCAGCAATAGAGAGGGATAGATAATAAATAAAAAAGATCAAAAAAAAGTTTCTAGAAACAAAGGATTGAAAAGATATAGGGAGGATAGAAAAACAGGCCCAGAACCATAGCAAAAAGTGAAAAAACAAGATGGCCGTGCCCATTGGCGACCGCGTGGTGAAGTTCGCGCGATATTTCCCCCCGAGCACGCAAAAAGCGTCCCCGAACACACAATACGTGTTCCCAAACAGGAAAGACGCATCGCGAACAGGCGGAACAAGCAACTCTGCGTGCTTGCGGAACTCCACGTAGCTCGCGGAGGTTTTTTGCGACTTCGTGGAATTCCACGTAGCGCGACTACGCGAACTCCGCCCAGGGTTATATAAGTTACAATCCTTCTAATGCAGCACATTAAGCTATGAACTGGCATCAAGGAGCTGAATGCAAACTGCAAGACACAGGTTTAGAACTATATGTTTTTCCGCATTCTTTCATTGTTCTAAGGTTGTTAAAAAGGGGTTGTTTAGTTAGAAATAAATTCTTATTAGTAAAACCTAACTCCACCCACTGTGTTATGTTTTAAATCCTAAGCATGTGCTTTTCCAGACCAAAGACTCTTAAAATATACTGTGTGCCAGTATAGTAGACCTCACTTTCTTATGTAACATTTCCTATACCTTGCTTTACATACTTGTATGATTCATTGTCTCTGTATAGAGTGTGTCTGATGTAAAGTGTTCTGACACCCTACATTGGTATAAGTAGTGATATAAAAGAAATGAAATACATGTGAGAGAGAGACTATGGAAAGATGAGGGGCACCCTTCGAGGGTGGTAGTGAGGGAATCCTTGGAGATGAAGGCCATTGCATGGCGCCAACAAAGATTGTTGCACCGGGCACCACTAGAGCTAAATGAGTCCCTGGAGCCAACCATCGTCTCATTACAGGATAGAGAAAGAACTTCAACCAGTTCGCTCCATTCAGATGCTAAAGATTTTGATCAGGGAAGGGTGAGCATAAAACTGTGAAAAATTACTTACAGGTTTATGAATGTTTATGAGCAATGAAAAATGTCTTTCAATGTCAAAATAGGCAAGAGCACATTGAATTTCACCCAATAGGAAATGAGCAGGAGGAGGGTATGGATGCTCAGCAAATTGAGGATGGATAAGTAAGGTTGGGGCACCCCGTCTTACCATTCTATTCCATCATACACATGTCTTACCTTTTTTGCTCAGACAAGTCAATTCTTATTAAATAACATTTTATTTAGTACTTGCTTAACTCCGTTAGTATATACATCAACATTTTCCAATTTTTTCCAAAATGTGGAAAATATTGATGTATATACTAATGGAGTTAAGCAAGTACTAAATAAAAAGTTATTCAATATGGAGAAATGACTTGTCTATGTCATAGAGCTTTTTTGTTATGGTGTGGGGGGGCAATACGGATAAGAGAGGGAGCGTATATGGGTGGGAGGGGCAACACAGACAATAGAATGAGGAGGAAGGGGAAAAGCGTTACGACACAGCCAGCGGTGTCAACGTCACATCGCTTTTCTTTTGTTATGGTGGGTGGGGTGGCAACACGGACAACAGAGGGAGAACAGATGGTTGGGACGGAGGATGGTGGGACAAAATAACAACAGAAGAAAGGAAGGAAGGAAGGAGTGTAGGGGGACGGAGGGAAGGAGAGGGGAAAGCGCTATGACGTGGAAAGCACTGTCGCATCATAGTACTGTAGTGTAGCTCCTATTTCCCTAATAGGCTCTGCGCATTGGAATAATATATCCTATAGGTTTGACATAGGACTAAGGTCAGTATGTCCCTATCGAGTATATTAAACTTAATTACTTGTGCCAGCTAGCTCAGAGGCCACTAGAAACTCCTTGACAACAAGAAGGGAGTAGTTTCTGGCAGCCGCAAAACATGACCACTGTGTTTCCCTTTAGAATCAGAACGTGTCCCAGAGTCGTGGAAACAATAGATAACTATTTCACTCAGCTCAGTCGTGCATGCTTAGTTTTCTCCAAGTTACACAGAAAGAAATAGACGGGCGTTTCAATAAAGGATTTATTGAACAGTCTTGTTTCTGGTGTAAGTAAAATGTGCTGTTACGATCACAAGACAGAATGCGAGATAAATAATGTACAGTGTGAGCAGTAGAAATAAATAATACTGCGTTAGCATTATCTTTTAGTACATATGCTGTTACATAAATAACACAGACTAAAAATGCGAGTACTCATACGATGCGTTGCTAAGCTAGTTCTACCCCAATGTACCTAACCTGACCTAGGTGTAGGAAGAGGGAAGAAGTAGGTGAAGTATTCCTTACTACGGTATACTAAGAGTATGTTAAGTCTAGTATGCCTAGTATGCCAAGAGTCCCTCTAGGTTCTAGTCAGCTCCATACCTGAAGAATGAGAGAGGTTGGAATCTCTTTGCCAGGCTCGAACACCAACACCCCGCAAGGGAAGTCAGATCACTGGAAGCTGGACTCTCTGCGTGCAGGGATGACAGCGTCTTCTCAGTGCGTCAGGCCGGGAAACGGGCTCCTCTGAAGTCGAGGTCTCCTCTGGTTTACAGGGGCTAGGAAGGTATATTTATACCTGAGAGCACCTAAGAATGTTAGTATTGACGTGAGTTGGACAGCGAAAGACGTCATGAATGAACCCCCTAAGGAATAATGGTTCATGCATAATATATGAGTCCTTGAAGAAATCAATAGTCCTGGACTAGGGAAACTCCCGCAGCCTAAGGGTCTGTTCTTCATGAACTCATTGTGACGTTAGGGTGGACGGATGTCAGAGACCAGGCCTGTATTTGGAGTGCACGGTTTAATGCCTAAATAAGGGCTGGGATTTTATGCCTAAATAAGGGCAGGGCGAATTGTGCCTATATAAGGACATGATATTGGAAAGCCCGCTTATGGATACCCTAAGAGGAATACAACACCCACTCCTCTTTCGTGTGTACGATAATACTAAAATGCTAAACATTTAAAATGCTAAACATTAAAATGGAGTACCGCATATTGCTAAAATTTTTCATAAAACCATTTAAAAAGGCAATTTAAAACTTATTAGAATGCAAAAGGTACTGTACATTTGAAGCATTGCTTTTCATTACAGGCATAAAGTTCGAATGATAAATGCAATTGGAATGAAATAAGCAGTAATATTTACATGTGACTGAAAATGATCGATAAGTTACTCAAAAATCAAAAAATTTTCATGTCATGAAATTAATGAACTGTTTTAGACACACAAGATGACTAAGTGTCCATGGAAGTACCGCAAAGTCTGTATTATAAGGCTAGTTCTACTGTAAGCAGATTGATGTGCCATTTTCGTTCGAAAAATGGGAAATAGTTCAATTTTGGTAGAGTTCCAAGTTGTTTTAAAAATGAAGGCCAAATTGTCACTGCATCGCTGGAACACTGTATGCCGAATCAGAGTTCGTTCACGGGTCTGGTGTAAACATGAGATCATCTATTTCTATAGACAAAACATCATCCACTGTTGTTGGTGTCAGTTGGAACACCTCGTGTAGTAGATTAATTGCACAGAGATGGGAAGCATCGCTTCCAGCATAGGTTGCCTCAGCAATGTTCGCGTCCGTTGTTACCTGTGTGCCTGTAGTTCTTTCTCGTACCTCAGCAGCAGCTGGAAGCGTCTGTGAGATCTCAATGAATGCTGACATCAGGATAGGAAGCCTCTGGGGACAACACAGAGCATGGGCCGTTATCAGGACCAGCAGAGTATCGACATCCGTTGGCGTTGCTGATGGAAATGTTAGACAGGTGTCCAACACGCATTCTTCACCGCATAGCAGGCATCGTAGAACAGGTAAGATGCAATCTTGCCAGATTGGTCTGAATGACAGGAACCAAGTTGTATTAAGGTCCCGTAGACGAGTCATTCCCAAAAGCTTCACTATTTGCTCACGGCACTTTCGTTCAAGGAGAGCTTTCTCCATTTCGCTCGGAGTGATGTCTGCGAATAGGCTGGCCATAGCGCAATAGCAGGAAGAGAAATAGAATTCCGGCAACAAGTGCTAGAATTAATGGTATGCCACCAAACACCGAATGTGCAAAGTTCGGGATGATTCCGAGTATTGCCTGGAAAGGTGCTAACAGACCGGAGCAGATGCTCTTAAATACATGTACAATTCCGGTTGTATCAGACATGTTAAAGATACGTGATATCATTTCTACGAAATGTATAGGGCAGTTTGTACGTATTAAAGTCTGTATCTCAGCCGAAGTCCTTGCTACTTGTCGATCATAGGTTTCTTTGGCCGAGGTCAAAGGCACTGTTTGCTGTAAAAGCATGGCTTTCATTCTGCTTAGAGTATCAAATCTTATAAAAGAGACGTTCAGCGAAGGCCATAGAGGTGACTCCCTGACTGTGACTATTGGGGCAAACAATACTTGCATACAGCAAGTGACCCTGGAGTTGACCGTTACTAGATATGGGATGCCTGGCAGCATGCCGCAGCAGCTCTGATCATTCAACATGAGGTAACTCCCATTAGAAAGTTGTCCAAACATTGGATTAATCACAGCAGCTGGAGTACCCTGCTGATGGCAAGACAAATTTTCCACTGAACCATTACAAGCCCCGTGCAAGGAAATGTCTTGACATATAAGTGAACCACTCAGTGCAAGTTTACAGTTTGAACCGCTCCATAACACTTCACGATCCCCACTCCAACATCTATATGTATACGGTAAATCCCACGATGTCTTAATGTATTCCTTACCCAACCTTTCATATTTGCCTGCTTGCATTTGTCTGAGGCAATACTGAAACTGAAAAGTACTCACAGGTAATCTTATTTTGCCATGAATAAGCCATTCTGTAGCTGGTTTTTCTGCCACTGTGAATGGTAACTTTTCCAATTTTTCAATGCTCAGCACTGTATACTTTGCTCCTCTTTGTGCCAGTTCGATCTGTTTATCAGTGAGATTGTATTCTGCAAACAGAGCCGTTGTGTTGATGAAACGCCAAGGCACATAACCCGCTCGCAAAGATTGCAGCGTCCAGCTTAATAACATAATAGAACGTAATTGAGACTGGCCTTGTTGTAACATCGCCAAATCTTGTTCTAGTATGTCGGTAGCAGAGGATACAATGCCATCCAATGAATATATTCTGGAGGACAAAGTTGTTAACCCATTGTCGACCACAGAGAGTGTTTTCTCTAAATTAATACGATCAAGTTCACGTATTCGTTCTGCAGCCTCTATCTGTGATACTTTCCAAGCTTCATTATAAGCAGCATAAATGCCAGCATATATGAAACGTTTTTGACGCGGTTTTCTTGGTCCAAGCAAGAATCCCCTAAGGTCTGCGTCCTTTTTAAGTAAGGTTTAGAGTTGTTTCACATCCTGTAGTGTAGATTTATGCAGCCAATCGAGGCATAATTTTCCTACACTGTATGTTGTTACTACCCCCGGATGTTGTCTTTGGACGTATCTTGGGTCTGGCCTATTTATAGTAAAGCCCTGAGTTTTATTCAGGAATCTTTCCTGACAGTTATTCGTGTCTGTGGGCCAGATCAACCATTTTTTCCAATCAGGATTAGATCTGTTGATTTGTAGTATATTGTCAACTGTCACCACTGCCTGTGTATCGTTATCACTTGCAGGTGTTGGTACAGAAGGTGTGTTCATCTCTTTTATCTTGGTTATCCAAGACAAGATGTTTGTTGGATAGTTTCATTAAAAAACATTATTTGTTCCGGGATGATGCAGGCTCTAAATAAAGCTTCTATCCCCTGCACTTGCCAATCTTTAGAACCCCACACAGTTTTTGTGTCAATTGTGTCTTTCCAAAAGTCGAAACCCTGTCTAGACAGTTGGGCATTAAATAACGCAGAATAAATCTGTTTTGTATTTGTTAACATAATTTTCAGTCCTGTCTTGTTTACATTTTTATAGTAAAACATTTCTGGATCAGATGTGTTGTAACCTGAAAAATATGGAAATTTGTTAGCAAATGTTTTTGAACTACCTTTAGGTGGTGTAGGACAATGCTCCCATTGGTTAAACATAAACACATTTCTTGGATATGCAGATTTATGCAAATAATGATGACCATAGTGATTATAACAATACAGTTGTTCATAGTCTGATGAACCCTCTAAATATTCATTTTTAGAAAATGCAGCAGATTTTTCTAAGTCAAACATTATGTCGTTTACAGTCTCAAAGTCCCAATCATCCGAATAGGTACTAGACGTAATTAGATCACTTAGTGAAATTTTAAACAAATGTGGAATGTTCAATTGTTCATTCGGGCCGAAGATATCATAATCTGTTTTGTCCCACACTATACCATCCTGTATAGGAACAGCTGTGATGTTCACTGATGATAAGTCTCTTGCTTCACGATGGGAAGATTTATGAGGTTTCAAAAGTACGTTCACGTCCTTTCCTTCAGTGTTCACATGGATGTATCTGCCACTTTTAAGCACGCTTACAGTCGTTACCAAAGCTAGCCAGAGCAGGAAAACAAAAAGTCCAGATGTAATCCAGAGTTCAATCCATGGAGAAACCAAATAAGTCTTTTTCAGAAAGTCTTGTACTTGCTGCTTGAATTTCAATGACACTGGCGTCGTTTCAGGTTCACTCGGATCTTCTGAAAACGTATCAAAGTTAATAAAATAGCCAGAAGCAGTTCTGTCAATTGTTGGAATTGCATCAGGATTTGTAGAAATCACTGGAACCAGTTCATCACTTGTTACGTTGGTGTAGACAGGTGTATTTGGACGAACTGTTACTTGGTGATCAAGAGGGATGAGTTCCATAGCGTTGTTGCTTAGTCCTCCATCTGTTACAGCTGAATTCTCGATTGTTATCAGTCTTTCAGTCTGAACCTCTTGGATAGTGGTGAGAGGAGTGTGTCTGCTACTAGGTCGGAGTCCACGAGGCCTACTATTTAGTATTGGCCACATACTGTGGTTTGATCAGGTCGATGGACACAAATCTTTTCTCCTTTCTTCCAGCAAGGGGCGGCAAAAGTACTGTTCTTGTTCCTTGAACTGCTAGGACAGGTACTGGTTGTCTGTAAGAAGGTCCAAATTCCTTCTTGTCCGCAATTTTTTTCTCTGACTAGATCCCCAACTTTTGGAATCCAGACAGGCCTTGCTGGGACAGCCGGTTGATCCCCAGTGGTGGTTGGCTGTAGGTATACGTTGCTTTGTTTTGATCTTAGTTCATTTAGTTCCTGTAAAACAGCCAAACGATCTTTGATATCAAAGGGTTTATTTTCCACCACTGTGCCTACGTGTTCAAGGTCTGGTACCCACATTCTTGTCCCAAATAGGATCTCATATGGAGTGACCCCCCCTAGAGAACTTCTTGGCAGGTTGTTCAATGAGTGCTGTACCCCACCAAGGTGTTTGACCCACCCATCACCCGAACCTAATACCCTAGCTGTTATAGACTGCTTTATGTCCCGGTTTTTCCTTTCCACAACCGAATTTCCCTCAGGATGGAATGGAGAAGAGTACCGCAATGCAACGCCCAGACTGGCCATGGCTTCTTTGTAAGCCCGAGAGCTAAACGCAGGACCCTGGTCAGAATGTAGCGTGCCTATTGCGTATGTGCCGATAAAGACTCGCAAATCTTTTATAACAGTTCGAGCGTCAGCCGAGCGCTGAGGCCATAACCATAGGAACCTAGATTCAGTATTTGCGGGAATGCCTTTGTCCAGTAGGACGCAGGTGCATAGATAGACGAATGCTGTCTAACAATGGTGTCTGTACTGGGTTGCCGCATTCGCAGCATGGTGTTTGGTGGCTCTCTCGCTGTAATTTACAGTCTAAGTAGTTGTTGATGAATATGTGAATTTCTGTATTCATTCCAGGCCACCAGTACATCTCTTTTAACGTCAAAATTGTTTTAGAGATCCCTTGATGTGACAGACCCTCCCCCAAATGTGTTTCATAAATCAAGGCTGCTCTACATTCCATGTTTGGAATTACCCTATCCCCCACTCCAGGGATTCGAGCAAAAGGAACGTTGTTCGCATCAATTACATAAGAGTACTTGAGTGGAAACTTTTTTGGTAACGCTGCACTGCTGCCTTTGCTTGATGCATTGACAGCCAACATTATCTCACCGTCTATTTTTGTTTTTGAACGAGTGATCGCAGCTACGGAAGCCATTTGCACAGCCCCCTTTGCGGCTTCGTCAGCCAATGAATTCCCTGCAACGTGAACGCCATCACGTTGATGACTCAGTGTGTGGATCAGGTGAGCCTTTGGTAGTTTGTTTTTCAACTGAACTACTTGTTCCCAAAGCAATTTGTGCTTTATTGTGCCACCTTTCGCATCTTTGAAACCATTTTCAAGCCAATTTTGTATATAGTCATTATACGACTGAACACAGTAAAAGGAATCGCACACTATTAGTGTGGGGAATTCTCGATCTGTACTTTCAAGTGCCAGTTTGAATGCTTGTAGTTCAGCTCGCTGAGCTGTACAATCCCCTAGAGATTGTGTTTTTGTGACCATAGGTCTGAAGATGCCATCTCGCATGCGACCTTTAACGATTGCACACGCTGCACTGTAAGCTTGCTTACTCCCTATTGCGGGTTGTGCGGATCCGTCAGTGTAAATTATGAATTCGTACTGATCAAGAGGCAGAATTTCAGTAGACAGATGACATTCTTGTTCATATTGCAGGAATGCTTGTGTTTTTAAATCTGGATCAAAAACATATTCAACATCTGTTGCAGCAAGAGAATTAACCCATTGTATCCATCTCGGATGTACCGCTTCTAAAGCCGGTACTGGGGTTACGACAATAATGCGTTTCCCTTGGGCTAAGGCTCTTTCTTTTGCTACAGCGGTTTGAACTGCTGTTAGAATTTTTTCAGTAGAACTGAAGCGCATTTCCGCTTGTGTGTACAAATGGGATTTGTATGCAATCGGGATTTTGTCACCCTCATTGAAGGTTAAGTAGGTGAATCCACATTGACCCGAAATTATTCGGATCACCAAATTACGTTGATTTACGCGTGTTTGTAAGTGATTTGTTGCTAACATGTTAGCCTGGAGTGAACGCAAGATTTCCGTGTGTTCCTGTGTCCAGTTTCTGATCGAAAAATCAGGTTTGATTAATGCGTAGAGAGGTTTAACCCTTTCTGCATAATTTAAAATGTATGTTCTACCAAAATTTAGGAAACCCAGGATGGATTGTAAATTTTTTTGCGTTTTTGGAGGTTGGAGCAGCGCACCCTTTTCTAAAAAGTTAGCTGCCAAGCTCTTGCCATCACTTGAAAGCTCATATCCTAAAAATAGGACATTGAGATGGGCAATTCTGGACTTTTTAAAGTTGAACTTGTA
Source organism: Calotriton arnoldi (assembly GCA_963921515.1). NCBI lineage: Eukaryota > Metazoa > Chordata > Amphibia > Caudata > Salamandridae > Calotriton > Calotriton arnoldi. Next base: position 795,145 of record CAWUFW010004328.1, read on the forward strand.
GCCCTCAGAGGCGAAACCCATTATAATGGTGCTCACCCTGTTCAAGTGTTTTTCCAGGTCATCGTCTGTCAGATATATGTCATCGACATAGGACAATGCCTCATTGTCATAAATTTGTAGTAACTCCGTTACCCTCGCTGAGAATAAACCTGGGCTGTTCTTGAACCCTTGTGGGAGTCGACAAAAGTGACGCTGGGTCCCCATTATGGAGAATGCTGTTAAGTACCTGCTTTCAGGTGCTATGTTTTGACAAAAGAAACCATTTGAGATGTCTAATGTGGTTTTATATTTTTTACGCACAATGTTATTCATTAATGCTGTGCTATGTGCATTTTGCACTGCAAAAGTTTTAGAACAAGTGTTTAAGTGTCTGTAATCCAAAACTAGACGATATGTATTGTCTGGTTTGGAGACAGGAAACAAAGGATTGTTCATTGAGGAGGTGCATGTTTCAATCACCCCTTGGTATTCAAGTTGATCTAAGATTTCCCTGACCTGTTTTTTAGCTTCTTGCTTTATTGGGTACTGCCGTTGTGCAGTTGGTTCATGTTTCAGATGTATTTTATGGTGAGGTGAGTCCTCATCCCATCCTACATGATTTTTATATAATGCTGGGGCCTGGGCTACTGCCCATTTCCTGGCATATGTATATTTTAGGTGAATTGGAATATGGTTGGAGAAGGCAGGCATAATAATGTCCTCGCCATGTGGGCACTCCCTGACAAATTGTGGTGGCCAGTCTTTTTCTGCTAGAAGTATGTCATAGCCCCTTGATAGTTTTTCCCAAAAAAGTGCTTTAACCTGTCTAGGTTTGTCTCCCTCCATCCGGAGTGTTATTTCATATAACTTTTGTGGAGTACTAACCCTGGTGTCTACAGTTTCAACTGTGATGTACTCATTCAAGTCCACTATCTCCAGAAGTTCCTTCACGGTCTGGCGAACTATTGTGACTTCTGCTGCACTGTCCAGCATTGTCTGAGCCCATTCTCCATTCTTGAGTTGTGTTCTCAGTATTCTCGGCATGTCTGATCTTCAGACCTGCTACTTTCTTTTTGGAGAATTGAGGTTTTGTTTTGGTTTTTGAAGCGTGTTTGTCGTCTTTCGATTTCACGCGTTCTTCTTTATGTTCTGATCGTCCTCTTCTTTCCGAAGTCTGTGATGAGATCTGAAAGGGACGAGAGGAACGTGTATCAGTATCTTGATACCTGTCAGGTTTTCTCAAATTATCCCTATTCCTGAGGTTATACCTCCTTTCAGAGGGCTCCTTTTGAGGAGACCTACCTCGGGATTGAGAACGTTTCTCGTTTGATTTTTGTTTAGTAGACTCCCACTTCTTTTTAGAAGATGTAGGAGTTTGTTTAATTGAGTCCTTTTCAGGACTTTCAGATAGTTTTGGCTTCACTGGTCTTCCACCCAAACTATCTCTGCCTAATTCTGCATAAGATTGTTCTATAATTCTGGGTAGCTCAGTTTGATGTTCTGTAACATCGAATTCCCTTAATTTTTGGCGGATCGCCACTGCTGCTGCCTCCCCTTTAATATTAGATAATATTATTGTTGAGACCTGGTCGAAATTTTTCAGTAATTTCATACCTAAATTTAGAGCAGGCTCTGCCCCATATTCATTTTGAATTTGTTTTAGGACATCAGGTATTACCGCAATTGACGGAATGCCATGTGTTTTTGTATAGATGGCAGCAAAGACTGAGCCCCAAGTGGTGCAGTCTTCCAGTTGTGGTGTGATCCCCATCGGTAAACTGATTGTTAGGATTCTGTGTTTCTCATGCGGGCTAGTATTTGGAAATACTGCTTTGATTTGAGTAATTTTTTGAGCTATCCAAAATGGAATTTGCTCACGTTTTGTGGGCATTTTACCCATGACTGCGTATAGAGTCTGTGGTGTAATTTTTAGTGTATTCCCCTGATGGGGAGTTGCATTTGAAAATGTTAATGGTGGTCGGACTGTAAAAGTCCGCATGACATATTGGACCAATTGTCTGTAGATTTTTATTAAGTCTGTGAGTTGAGTAAGTAAATCCTCGTCTGACATCTCTTCAATGTCAGGATGAGGTGTGTAGCCGGCTAGAATCGGCCATGGTGCTCCTGGTCTACCTAGTGGACCGAGCCTAGTAATGTTTTTGTGATGTTTTAGGGCGCCTTTAAACCAGAGCTGATGCTCCTGGTATGTTAATGGAATTTCTATATCCTCGAAAGGAATGTATTCCTCTGGTGGTTCATCTTCTTTGTAGAAGTGAAACATGTGTGTTACTGAATTGGATTCAGGAAATATTACCCATGAATAGAATACCTCTGTCTGAAAGGATTCATGTGCCTCTATCACGAAAACTGCTCTACCGCCTCTTGGTGGTAGGCCATGTTTTATAAGTTTTAGAGTGATGGCTCTTCTTAAGTTTTGATGGATGTCTATAACACCCTCCTCGGTTTCATTTAAACCGGTAATGTTAAAAACTGCTGGTAGGGCTGGATCAGCCACAGCTACACCGTCTTCGGCGTCTTCAGTCATTTTGTTTTTTGCAAAATGTAGAACAAGTTTCAAGGAAACAAAGATAAGGTGCACAATATTGTGGAACACTGTATCCTTCAACGTTGAGCAAACCAAACAGCTAATATATAGGGTACTGCCCTATGTAGCCGTGGTGGATACCTAACCCTGCCCACTCCAGACGTCTTTTGGAGTATATGGGTAGGGGTCTTGAGAGAAAAGCACGGCTGAGTTACTCAGTATCTAACGTTGAATTACTGCCTTACCAAACCGTTGGGCGCCATGTAGTGTAGCTCCTATTTCCCTAATAGGCTCTGCGCATTGGAATAATATATCCTATAGGTTTGACATAGGACTAAGGTCAGTATGTCCCTATCGAGTATATTAAACTTAATTACTTGTGCCAGCTAGCTCAGAGGCCACTAGAAACTCCTTGACAACAAGAAGGGAGTAGTTTCTGGCAGCCGCAAAACATGACCACTGTGTTTCCCTTTAGAATCAGAACGTGTCCCAGAGTCGTGGAAACAATAGATAACTATTTCACTCAGCTCAGTCGTGCATGCTTAGTTTTCTCCAAGTTACACAGAAAGAAATAGACGGGCGTTTCAATAAAGGATTTATTGAACAGTCTTCTTTCTGGTGTAAGTAAAATGTGCTGTTACGATCACAAGACAGTATGCGAGATAAATAATGTACAGTGTGAGCAGTAGAAATAAATAATACTGCGTTAGCATTATCTTTTAGTACATATGCTGTTACATAAATAACACAGACTAAAAATGCGAGTACTCATACGATGCGTTGCTAAGCTAGTTCTACCCCAATGTACCTAACCTGACCTAGGTGTAGGAAGAGGGAAGAAGTAGGTGAAGTATTCCTTACTACGGTATACTAAGAGTATGTTAAGTCTAGTATGCCTAGTATGCCAAGAGTCCCTCTAGGTTCTAGTCAGCTCCATACCTGAAGAATGAGAGAGGTTGGAATCTCTTTGCCAGGCTCGAACTCCAACACCCCGCAAGGGAAGTCAGATCACTGGAAGCTGGACTCTCTGCGTGCAGGGATGACAGCGTCTTCTCAGTGCGTCAGGCCGGGAAACGGGCTCCTCTGAAGTCGAGGTCTCCTCTGGTTTATAGGGGCTAGGGAAGGTATATTTATACCTGAGAGCACCTAAGAATGTTAGTATTGACGTGAGTTGGACAGCGAAAGACGTCATGAATGAACCCCCTAAGGAATAATGGTTCATGCATAATATATGAGTCCCTGAAGAAATCAATAGTCCTGGACTAGGGAAACTCCCGCAGCCTAAGGGTCTGTTCTTCATGAACTCGTTGTGACGTTAGGGTGGACGGATGTCAGAGACCATGCCTGTATTTGGAGTGCACGGTTTAATGCCTAAATAAGGGCTGGGATTTTATGCCTATATAAGGGCAGGGTGAATTGTGCCTATATAAGGACATGATATTGGAAAGCCCGTTTATGGATACCCTAAGAGGAATACAACAGTACTTTTTTTTGGTGGAGAGGCCAACACAGACAACTGGAGGGAGAATGGTAGAAGGGCAACAAGGACAACAGGATCCCTCCTGACACAGACAAACACAGACAACTTGGCAAGCTAACAAGGACAACCCCGGGAAGGAGGGTGCAGGCAATCCAACACTGAAAATAAGAGGGAGGGTAGGGGCAAGTCAACATGGACAATCGGAGGGACAGTGGAAGTAAGTCAACACAGACAACAGGAGAGATGGTGGGGGCACGGTAACACAGAAAATGGGAAGGAGGGTGGGGGAAAAGCAACTTGGACAACAACTGCAAGGCAACATGAACAGAGGGACAGTGGGGGCAGGCTAACATGGACAACATGAGAGATTTTGGGTGCAAGTCAACTTGGACAATGAAAGGAGGGAGGTCGGGTGGGGCAAGCCAACACAGACAAGAGAGGAACACATTGGGAGGAGAAGTGCACAAAGGAGCCAGCTGAAAAAGGCACACTCTGGTAGAGTGCTTACAACAAAGAAAAATGTAGCACAAAAAAATGAGCAGTGAAAGGACACAAGTAACCAATGCATCCATGCTCCAGGGGAGGGACACACCCACAAAGAGAAAGGAAGCCAACAACAGCTGACCAATAAGAAGCAAGCACATGAGAGTGACAATGAAGTCTACCAATGGTAAGCAATGGGCAGTCATTAAACCCACTCATAGAAAACAGAAGGTCTCGAAGAGACAGTGCATCTGCTATCTAGGAAAGACCTAAACATAAGCACTGCTAACTTTAAGTGGACATGTTGTGTGAAATCCAAATGTTTTAAAATTTGAAATCATCAAGTCTGCAATACCTAAGTAATGTGAGACAGAAAGGATATATGGAGAGCCACAGTCGAGGTGGAGATCTCTACATATTAAAGTATAGAGCACATTATTTTAAAATGAACTCGAAAATAAATATTAAAAATAATTGTATGTTAAATATTAATGAAAATTCATTTTATATATTTATTTTAAAGGTAGAACTAAATAAAAACATGTTGCAGTACTATTAATTTAATTTTTTAATTAATCTTCAATTAATGGAAATATATTAAATTAGATCAAGTTCACTTTTCTAAAGTTTAAATTAAAAATAAATTCCCACCTAAAGAAAGAAAAAATAATGTGTTATTAGTTCAATTACATTTTTTATAAAAAAATATTATTATATTGTATATTTGTTTACATTCAATTATATTTGTTTATATTTGTAACTATTTTGCATAATTTAAATTAATTTAACATTATCACCTATGAGGTTTTATTTTAATTCCCTACCTCCATTTTTTTCTGTGGAAGGATGTTGCAGTACCAGTGGTAGGTCATGTGTGGTGCTAGCCTTGCTAATTTGTTTCAGTAGTAACTTACACTCAGATTTTGTGAATAAGGAAAAAAGTAGTAAACTTACTTAAAAGTATAAATTGCTCAAAAGTATGTTACCTCTGTGAATCAGGCCCTAAGTAGATAGGTCAATTTAGTCCTCACTCTTCAGCGACACCCACAGCTAAGAGGAGACACTTTCAGAAGCCAGACCATATCTACAAATGTTCAGCTACTATGCTCCCTTTGCCTCCTGGCCTCTAGTAGTTAGCAGTGTGTCACTGCAGTAGCTGGCAGTGCTCCAGAAAGTGCATTATCTATATATTTTCACCATTTTCTGGATGTAATGGTTTAAAAAATGTGAAATCATATTACATTTCTAAACATACCAGAGGACTAAGTTACAGTTTAATAGAATAATATAGCGCAATTTGCCCATGTTATTCCATGTACTGATGGTATTCATTTAGCAATATGCCTATCATCTTCTTATGAGTATTAATTTAGGAACAGAAAGAACCAACACTCACTAAACATAAAGGTGGCATGTGATGCAGGGTGTTTCCAGGCAACACCCATGACTCATACGTTAAGGCACAGTGGGATTTACAGCCTTCTAGCTAGAAGAGACTTTGGTGATGGATATTTACTCTGTAAGTTTGAAATAAAATATTTACAAATATCAACCCTGTGTCAGTTATGTTAAATGTTAATTATAAGTGTTTTATTCTTAGGTGGCAATGCTTATGCTTTGCGTCCTTGGATATTAACTCTTTACCCGAATGCAAGAGCCCCAAGTAAGCAAAGATATAGCAATGGTCACAAAATCACAAGTCCCATAGTACAATACACATTTAGACTTTTAAAGGGCAGATTTGGGTATCTCCAAGGGAGTGGCAGGGCCCTTCAATATAACCCTGAGAAGTTTTTGCAAAATGATAGACACCTGTGATATGTTGCACGATATAGCAACAAGAAAGGGGCCACCTACAGTTCTTCCTGATTCTAAATCTGATGATAAAGCACCTAAGTTGCCACCACATCAAGGGCAATATACATCAAGGGCAGTCGAAGGAAGAGCATGGCATGCAGACATCACAAATATTTATTTTAAGGTAAGAATTATTTTTTAAAAACACATTGAAACCTCTTGATGCTTTAAACAAAAACATTGACTTTTATCTTCAAGCATTTATATAACTGAGAACAGTGCCATATGACAATTCTTTTATCTTTGCAGAAACATTAATAACATTGCTTACCTTTTGCAAATAGTAATAAGCAAAACAAAAGTTAAACAAAACACACTTTTCCAATGTTTTCTTTTTCCTCGCCCTACAGTGGCCCTTTCAAATGTGGCGCCACCAGCAACTCCTGACCCACCAACACCTGTACCAAAACTACGACTGCACTACACATTCACTGCTTGACATACAGATACGCTACTAACACTTTAAGCCTCTTTGCTTTCTTATGCTTCCAGTCGGACCCCACTAGCTTTTTACGTAGCCTAGAAGCTTTCTAAAGCTGCAGTAACAGCACAAGGCAAAGGGCAATGTCCCCACTATAGTGCCCCCTTCTCACCTTGGAGGTTCAGGATGCAGTGACATGGCCAAGGCAGTTCCTTGATCTCCCAAAGCCATCGTTTCATGATAATTATTTATCTTATTTTTGCCTCTGTGACACACTTTTCTTGTTGAATCACACCGCATAGATTGACGACTGCCTCTGTCATAAAGACCGGTTTGTTATCCAGTGACCTTTGGCCCTCTTCAATTATATCTGATAATCTTTGGTAATCATCTTTAAGGGCAATCTCATTGCCACCTAATTGTTTGCTAGTGCCTTTCATGGTGTTCTGTTGTAGGTGCTGGATATTTAGCAGCAAAGCCTCCAAGCCGTCTCTGGATGATCCTTCCCTGAACTTGCCTGAACCTCACCGCCAGTTGTTGTGTCTCTGGGTGTTGCAAGCTCCTCAGGCTCTTCGGCAGGGAATAAGAGAGGGAGGAATCCTTGTGTTGTTCTTTGAGGCATTGCTGTGCAGGTACTGGGTGGTGGTTCATTGGCTTCTTCACTCTCTGATTCACTCTCCTGATGACTTTCACCTTCTGTCCCTCACTGGGATGGTAAATCTGTCTAAAACAGCACTGCATATTGGTGTGTTACTATATCGAATGTGATATTATAGCCTTATAGCCCGCCATAGCGGGCTATACCGTCTATTAAAGGCCCGCTCCAGCGTTAAAGGCCCGAGCCGAAGGCAAGGGACTTTAACAAGGGAGCGGGACTTTAATAGCCGGTATAGCCCAGCTACGAAGGGCTATAATGCTATTAGAACATTCTGCCACTAGAGGGCAGAATGTTCTAACAAATAAAACAAAGGCCTCTCGGAGTTCGAGGGGGTTTAAATCCCCTCGGGCTCTGAGAGGCCTTTGTGAAAACAACATTGGATTGTTGCTCCGCGGGCCTTTACCGGCCCGTAGAAGCTCGGAGCACTCCATTGTCTTCAATGGAGTGCTCCACATTCCAATGTTCTAATTAAGATTATAGCTGTTTTGCTGCACATTAAAAAAAAGACTTGCTATAAAACAGTTAAAAATTAGAAACACAGAAGTTATGCCACATGATGGCACTGACAGTATACATAAGCCTCTGCACATACAAGATCATAATATTGCTGGCTCTACAATTCCCATAATGCAGTTAAAAAATCAAATACTAAATTGATACATGAGTGGATGTCTCCTATATTATAACCTGCTCATTTTAATTTAATGAGAAAACAAACACACATGCTAAGTTTGTCACTTTAGGAATTGAGGGGAATGTGGAGGGGTCAATTGAACTGACTCACAAAACCACGTAGGTGTGCTACGGAAAGAGCGAAGAGCACATGTTGGACTTTCTACTCTTCCACTACTTCTCTTTGTGGAGTGTTGTCTGAGTAATAGAGCATCTCCTGAAGTCAATCCTCGGCTTACGCCCTCTTTACTGTACAAGCCCAACATTTCCTTGTCAGTTATTGGACTTGGCACTCTCTGCAGGCTTACCCCCAAACATTTTTTCTTCATCCATACTTTTCTGAACCCGTTTTTATTGGCTTTTAGGACTTTGTGCACTTTACCGCTGCTATCAAGTGCTAAAGAGCTTGTGCTCTCTCCCTAAAAAACAGAAAAATTGGTTTACACCAAATTAGTATATTTAATTTATGTAAGTCCCTAGTACAGTGCTATACCATATACCCAGGGCCCGTAAATTAAATGCTACTAGTGGGCCTGCAACACTTATTGTGCCACCCGTTAAGCAGATTTTTTATACATGTCTCAGGCCTGCCATTACAGCCTGTGTGCAGTTTCAAACTGCCAATTCTACTTGGCAAAATAACCTTTTGCCAAGCCTGAAACTCCCTTTTAGTACATATAAATTACCCTAGGGTAGGCTCTAAACAGCCCATAGGGCAGGGTGCACTGTATTTTAAATGCTGGACATGTACGTTTAAGTTTTACATGTTCTGGAACTGAGAAACTCATAAATTTGTTTTTCACTACTGTGAGGCCTACCTTTCCCATAGGATTACATTGGGTTACCTCATTACACTTAATAAGTGATAACGTTTGTTTGGGAGCAGGTAGAAAAGTCATGTTTGGTGTCTAAGGAATTGTAATTTAAAACCCTCTTTAACAGTAAATTCGAATTTCAAGTCACAATTCGGAAAATTCCACCTTTAGAAAGTTGACATTTTCTTGTCCTAACCATTTGCTGCCTGCAGCCTGTTTCCTGGGTCCCATGATAGGTGTAGGTAGCATTTTGCCTTTGTGCATTCCTCCCAGACAGCCACACAACAGGGGGACTGGGTGTTGGCAGGATGGGTCATCCTAGCAGGATGAGGGGGCCAAATTGTGCACAGCTCCGCTTGTCTTCAAAGACACTGCCTCAGCTCACACACAAAGAACTTCACACTAGCCTGTTGTGAATGCAGACAGCCTGGGACCAGGGCAGAGAGGCAGAAAATTACACACACTTCTGTGGGGGGAATCTCCAGATGTTTCTTTTACTTCAAAGCTGGTACCAGGAATAAAATGAGGACCTTCAGGCCAACTCTTCAGTTCACTTATGGACCTGTAGAAGGACTCTTAGAGGACTACCCTGCAGTCTGTGGCCTACTAAATACGTCAGAGGACTGCCCTGCTGTACCAAGAGGACTGCCCTGCTGTCTGAAGCCTGCCTTGTTCCCTCAGAGAACTGCCCTGCTGCTTGAAACCTGCTTTTCTGCTTGAACTCAGGACTTCCAGAGTAAGTCCAAGGGTTAGTTGGCTGGCCCCTGATCAGAGCCTCAGGGACAGAAAAGGCTTCAACCATCTTGAACCCACACCTGGTCCCAGCCTGAGTGAGTCCTGGCCCTCCAAGTGTTGCCCCTCCAGGCCTGGACCCTTGGAAGTGGTGTTAAAGGTGCACAGGTAGTTCAAATCCAAAACTTGGGATTTAGATCATTTTCAGCCAAAAAGTGCTTTGAGAACAGAGAGGAGAACGGTACCTACTTGCTCACCGATCCGCCCAAGATGCATTGCCATGCAGCCTGACTTGCAGCAGCAGAAGGGGTATTGGGCCTCGTGGAGATTTTCGATTTCTATAAAAGAGACTGAGTCCAAACGTAGAAATATTCACCGTGACTTCCTCCAGCGGCTCTCTGACGATGACACCTTCTCCTAGGACACCGCCGACTGACTTGCCCCGCTGAACTTTACCTTCTCAGACATTTTTCTTCAAAATGTCTTCTAAGTCCAAAGATAAGAGGAGTTAGGGCCCAATCCACTTTGCGTATCTGAACTGAGCTCCAACGCAGTCAGCCATAAATTTCGACTTTGCTCCAATTCCGTGCAACTAGAGGTCCACGGCTGGCGCTTCGATCTTTTAGGTGCTATTTTTCACTTCAAACTTTAAAAATTCATAACTCTGGTTTTATTGGTTTGGTGTCATATAGTTCATTAAGTTTTCCTCTATTTTTCTAAATTATTGTGGAATTTTTCTTGTGTTGTGTTTTCACTTTATTACTGTTTAAGTGCTACATAAATACTTTACACCTTGCCTCGAAGGTAAGCCTGACTACTTTTGTGCCAAGCTACCAGAGGGTTAAGCACACGTTAATTTAGTGACTTTTTGAGGCTCACCCTGTCAGGGATTGTGGCTGCTGCTTGAGAAAGGCTCATACCCCCTCAAAGAACAACCCCATTTCTCTCATCAGTCATCAACATAAGCCCATTGTATCCAATCTCACTTTTATGTACCACAATGCAGTCACCCTTCCTTTGATACAAAGTCACACTCCTAGCATTCCATCTTTGTTCTTACTCCAGCTCCATCAATTTCTAAAGGCATTCTTTACTCTGTAACGTCCCTTAATCTTGATAAAGTGGGTGATATTCTCCCAAATTTAATCTAAACCCAATCACCTTTCTCAATCCTCCACCTAGAGCTGCTTTCCACAGATTTGGGGACAGATTTACTAAGCCCTTGCGTTGCCCTTGCATCAGGCAAGGCGACACAAGGCAAGGTAAGGGCTGAAGTGAAATTTACTAAGCCACGCAAAGCTACCTTGCATAGCTCTGCATGGCTTATAAAACCAGAGTAATGCAAGGTAGCACAAATTTCTGCCTTGCATTACTTTGCGTCGAGAAGCCGTTCCATGGTTGCAGCATGGGCGTTCCCATGCATCTACCCATGGATTTTGGTGCATTTCCAGATTGACAAAGACTTGTAAACCTGGAACTGTGTCAAAATGATACGCCTTCCCAACAGAGGCATAGCAAGGAGAAATAACTTCATTATGTTTTTGTGCAGGAAGCTGTCCCTTCCTGCACAAAAACAATCCTTCATGTGACGCAGGCACCTTGCACCATGGCGCAAGGGTGCCTGCATTGGCACCAGACAGCACTCAGTCCTCCAGCACAAGGAGAGAGCAGGAATGCATCAAATCTTAGTAGATATGGTGCATTCCTGCTCTCTCCCTGTCACACAGCACGTAAAGTTGTCTTGCTGCATTGTGTTGCGTGACATTTTGATAAATTTGGCCCTCAGTATTCTTTCATCCATCAGTAATCCACTCATATAACCAACACAGCACCAAGTTCAAACCATCTTTCCTCCCTCTCATCTTCTAACAGGAAGAAACTCCAGTTTGATCATTAATTGTAGTACAAAATGCTCAAACCATATCTCTAACAGCCTCCTCCACTCGCAGACCACTCTTGATGGCCTTCTCCAGTGTTCCCTTCACCAATCTGGTGGCCCTTTACCCTGGCCATTGGACTGGGGATTATAAACTGAAGTTCTTACATGCTTGATTGCACAGTTACCAAAAACATCTCTCATTTGTCCTAAACTAACTGCATACTATTGTCTGTGACAATGTATTGTGGTACTCCCTCTCAAGTGAAAATATCCTTCAGAACTTTAATGGTATTAGAAGTGGTGATATTATTAATACAAATCACTCTAGCAATTTGAAATGAACACCTTTTATTACTGGAGGAAAATGCTGTGCTTCAGGTAGAAATGTAAAAAGGACCAAAAAAATCCAAGCAGATTTCAATCCAAAGTGAACCTGGGTAATCAATATGCTGGGGCTGGTTACTTTTATTGTCTCCTACTCTTTATTGCTTCTCACCCTCTTTGCATACCATACGACCCCTGACACATTTAGTTGCCTCCAGTCCTGGCCACCAAATGCTTTCCTGGAGCTTCTTCCTGGTCGTAGTTTCACCCAAGTGTCCCTAGTAAGCCATTGATATTTGTTTCTTAAACCGAACGTGGGCACAAATCTGTCACCTCTTATGTTTCAATATTCTTTACATGCTGTTAATTTATCCAATCTTTTGTTGTAAGGTCTCACACTCGCAGGTAAACAAATTTTTCTTCTGAGACCCTCTCTAATCAATTTCATCAAATTTTTCATAAATTCATCCTTCTCTATGGCTCAGACTCAATCTTTCAATGAAACCGCATTGTAAATTCCCTCCTTGACATCAGCCACACGACACTACTAGTTCCTTAGATTCCAGTTATCTACTGACTCACTCTTATTAGGCAATCTAGATAGACAATCTTTCACTCAGTGACGCCAACCTGGAATGCACGCTACAGTGCTTACAAAGCTTTGTAGTTTTGCTGCAAATCTGACCAATCTGGCAGAACTCTTATCAGAACCGCCTGGCAATAAAATATTGAGTAAAGGTTTGAGATCATTCCTTAAGGTGATTTCCGTTCCTCACACAAAGAATATAAAATATTCAGTGGCTGCTCCTCCGCTAAGGAGGAGGAGCGTCGCCCCACTGCTTTTAAGCAGTGTGGGGAAAAAAAAAAAATGATAATAACTTGCTCTTATTTACATTTTATTGTTTCCAGCTGCTTTGCGTGCGGGCGGGCGGGGCTGCTCTGCTCTCAGAGCAGGGCAGGGGAGGAGTGGTTTGGCCACTCTAAGTGCGCAGGAATGATTGGCCTGATCTCTCGGGCCGGCCAAACATTCATGCGCACTTTGCATGTTCTCCACGCAGGCTGCATTACAGCCTGTGTGGAGAACATGCCCATGCCCCAATTCCCTGGCTGAGCGCCGAACCACGGCGCTCAGACCAATAAAAACGCTGCACTGCAGCGTTGTGATTGGTCAATGGAGCTGGGTGCTTACCAATCACAACGCTGCATTACAGCGTTGTGATTGGTCAGGGGAGCCTGGGTGTGCTTCCTGGTTGCTGTTCAGCCGGAGTCCTACGGGAGAGAGAGCAGAGACGTGAGACGCAGCGACAAGATAAGTGTTTTTTTGTTTATTTTTTACATTGCCCTTCCTCCTCCAACCCCCACGTCCGCCCAGCCACCCCCGATCCGTGGCGGCCACCACTGAAAATATTCCACATCTCACACAGTTCCAATGCTTCCTTTTTAATGACAGAATTTTTTTGTAGTACATAATGCACGAGATGCAAAAGCAACTTTCAACTCTCTGTTTTCAGGTATTTGTAATAGAACCGCACCAATTCCAGAAGCATTGATGTCTACAGTGATGACGGACTTTTTGTTAATGTCAAAGGGAGTGATTATATTAGCACTGAAATGCCGTTTTTACTCCCCTCAAAAGTTTTTTTTTTTTTTTTTTTAGGTCCGTGCCACAAAACGTCACTTATTTTTTCCCTACAATAGTCTCAAAACTTTAGTCTTTTCAGGAAAATTCGCAACAAATTTGGCATAAGGCAAAGAAGTTTCTTCTGAAGTGCATTCAAGCCTGCTCCCAGTCGTCTAGCCTTGTAACTTGTCACCAGTTTTGTTGTAATAAATATGCTCATTCGTCCAAATGTATTTTCTGCAGGTTTGTTTAAGAACATGTGCTTTTCCAAGGCCAGCTGGGTTAACTGACTTCAGGAACCACTGATGTCATAACACAACATTCTTTTAGGTGACATTCTAAGTCAGCTTAAAGCAACAATGCAAGCCTTGCACAAACATATCCTTTCTAGAAAGCATCCTCTCTTTTTGTCATTTCCAGCACTCTCTAGCTTCCATCTGATCAAAGTTGGGGACATGAAGAGTGTATCACAGCCAGGCTGTGTAGGGATCTGGAAACTATCTGGCCACTGCACCCTGCTTTCAGAGCTCGCTGATGGGACCACATAGATTGTGTGTGATTATTTGACCTATTCATGTCTGGGTTCCAATGCTAGTTTGGAGGCTGACCCCACGTTCATTGTCGAGAGGGACATTCAAGGAATCTGGGACCTTTAAAAATATAAAGAATTTGACTTTAATTCTACTTTGTCTGTAGTCCTTAGACTGTGTGTTGCTTCAAAAAAATAACTGAAGAGGTTGCTTAAAACCACAGGCAGTAAGTCCAAACCTATTGTCCTTGATAGTGCCAATACACACTATTACATTAGTCTTTGGACTTCTACTCCCCCGGGCATCTCAATTGACTGTTACTGTGGTGATAAAAAACCTTCATAACTTTTACTCTCTCAGAATTAAGTTAATCCATTATATTCTATTGATCACAATGAACCAAGGATCAGACCCCAAATATGTCAAGTGATAGCATAACAGGCACCTAACTCTAATGCAAGTTTTTTTTAACTTTCTTGACCCATTAGGTATAATTGGTCTTAGTTAGAGTTTGGCAGAGTGGGAGCACCACCATAAATTGGCAGTGCTCTGTTCTCGCCAAACTCTAAGTTCCATGGCTCTATTTAGATTCGGAGGAGCACTAAGGTTTATACTGGCAAAGCTTTCATTGGCTCCACTAGTGTAAACATCTGACTTGGTGAACCATCTGCCATGGGGCCACCAAGTCGTAGAGACGGTGGTCCTGCTGTATTGAGGGTGGAGCAATCATCACTCACTTTTCCTGTCCGAATCAGCATGTGACACATGGTGGACATGGGCAGTGAAAATGTAGAATAACCCTGACATGCAGTGAAAAAACTCCTTCCACGTTGCCGCCATTTATTTGTTGTACTGAGAAAACAAACTCATGCTTTGAGAGTTTAATTTTAATACAAAAAAGTTTATTAAGGGGTTCTTTAAACTTGATGCCCACTCTGCATCCTTCAGTGCTATGAAAGCAGTCACAGCGGTGGCAACTCCCTTCATAGCACAGAGATTCCTACCTAACTGTCAGGAATATGTAAGTTTGAAAGACTGAGAGGGTCATCTGGAGGATTTAAATATGGCCCAAAGACTTAAAAGTTTCACCATTCTGTCTTATTTTTGCTGGGCTATAACACTGTGCTTTTGAAAGAATTACTCACTTTTTGTGTCTAACTTGATACTGGTAAATGGTTCCATGTACTGCCATGTACTGGTTTTGCTATGTTCGCCCTAAGTTGGCAGGGTATGCCCAGACCTGGGTCCCTTGCTCACTTTGCCACTGGATTCAAGATAGCCTGGCTGATGACAGCTGTAAGCCAGAAACCGGTCCCAGGATGCTTGTTTCCGGTCCAGGGAAGACATGGCTTGGCAGTTCGGGCTGGACTGTTCCCATGAGGCACAGGGTCAGACTGATTTGCATATGGCCATGTCTGAACTGGGGTGGCGGAGTGAGCTAAAGAATGATGATGGATTAAACCCAGATCAGTTGACTGGGGGTGAGTGCTTGCAATGTTTGCATCCCCATAAACGTGGGGTATGTCCCCTGGGCACAGATTCGTATCTCTATTGTGAGATTTTATCCAGTTCAATAAAGTTTTATACACTTTTCTTTGGTGGTTTCCGTTTTTGTTTTTATTTCAGTTTTTCATTCTAGGGAAATTGTACTTCATCTCCCATAATGCAACTGTTATACACCATTTTATTTAGCTTTCAAATATCCCAATGCATTTCGGCCTCATTGGCCTTCATCTGGGGAATATCTAGAATGAATGAAAAGGGTGCTACTCAGAATACAAGGACCACGGTGTCATGAAAAACAATATACACGTGAAGAGTGCCGAGTGAAAATTGTGAATAAAAAGGGTGTATTTACACAGGTCTATTTTATAAGGGTGTCCGGTGTGTGTTATATATAAAACAGTGATATATGACCATTTTTCGTGCTAAAAACGAGTGCTGTACCGCGTTGGTTCATAGTGCTGGTGAAGCGCGATATTGTGCCGGATCGGTAAGTATCAGTGCATTGTGCATTGGTTAAATACTAATAAAGAGTGGTGAATATTAATAAAAGTGTGTGCGTTTGGCACACGTGATATGTGCCTCTCGGTTGTTTAACGGACAGTGATTCTTTATTACGTTTAAAATCTATATTGCTCCGGTAAATTACAGTGCTTAGCGCGCTGCGTGTTTTACTTACTCATCTGGTTAGGTGTGTGTTAGTTGCGATCCTGGTGCGTTCTGCGCGAGTATAGAACAATGCGGCAGTTACTCCGTATGTTTAAAAGGAAACGTGACGGCGTTAGTGATTGAAATGAAAATAGGACTGAAGCATGAGTCCTAGAAAGTGACGATGGATGCATGTTTTCTAGTGATATAATAAGTCTATGTCTTCAAGTCCCTACTATGTTATACTTGAGTTTAAAAAAACATATTAATGAAATAAATCTGGGAAAATAAGAAAAAATGAGAATGTAAAAATGAAGCATTAGTCAATTTAGAACGAATATATGAAGTGACTATCAAAATGCAATTAAATGGTGGATGAAACATGATACAGTCAATCAGAGATAACATTGATATTCCATACGATCGTTCATTCCATAGGGTTTCATGGAGTTCAGTAGGCGTATACAATGGTTTTCACGGTGTAATAATGAGTTGTGATTGTCTTTTCCTTCGTTTCTAGTTATGATTTCTAATACACAGAATTTAAGTTGACAGATGTTATGTCCTGCTTCTATGAAATGACTGGCCGCTGTCGATTTTAAATTTTTGGTTCTTATATTGCTTTTATGTTCGTTAATGCGGGTCTTGATTTTTCTTTCGGTCTGTCCCACATAAATTTTCTTGTTGGGGCATTTCAACAGATATATCAGATTGGATGTGTCACATGTGGCTGTCACTTTTAATTTGATCTTATGTCCTTTCATCGGGTGTGTTACGTACGGTCCGGTGATAATGTTGTTACAGTTGTTGCAGTTCCAGCAGGCTACAGTTCCCTTATATGAGATGTTGCTCTGTTGTTTTGTGGGATTTTTAATAATTTCTCCCAGATTTTTTGCTCTGGTGTAGGCGAAAATGGGTTCCTGTTCAAAGATGTTATTAAAGTCTGGTTCCAACTGTAATATCGACCAGTGTTTTTTGATGATCCTTTTATAAGTTCCACTCATGGTAGAGTATTTAGAAACCACAGTCATGCGGTTTTGTGTATCTTTAGCTTTGGGTAATAATAATGTATCTCTGCTTATCGTTTTGCATCGATTATTAGCTTGGTTCAGTATGTGTTCTGGGTAACCTCTTGCTTTGAATCGTTGTAACATGTCGTTGACACGTATCTCCTTGATTTCTGGATTAGATACTATTCTTGTCACTCTTAATAATTGGGTGTAAGTCATGTGATTTTTGAGTGATGGTTGATGGAAACTGCCATATAGGAGAGTATTATTCCTGTCCGTTTCTTTTCTATATAGATCTGTTTCAAATCCATCTGTTGTTTTAGTTATCCTTACGTCTAGGAAATTAATGGATTGTTCTTGGATTTCGTAGGTGAATTGAATCCTTTCGTCTACCTGGTTGAGCTTGGCTAGTTGATCACTGAGCTCTGTAGATGTTCCGTTCCATAAGATGAAGATATCATCAATAAATCTTACGAAAAGTTTCAAGTGTGTCTTCCATTCTGGTACTGACAGTATATGTCGTTCTTCAAAGTACCCCATAAAGATATTTGCGTAGGTGGGAGCAGCACAATTGCCCATGGAAGTGCCAGTCTTCTGTAGGAACCAGCTGGCTTTCCATTTAAAATAACTGTGTAGTAGAGTGTATTGTAATAATTCCATTAGAAACACTTTAAGATCTTCATCATAGTCACTTTGTAATAAAGCTTGCTCAGTGGCTTCAATGCCTAGTTGATGTGGTATGGATGTATATAACGATTTTACATCCACCGTGCACAGTAATGTTGTCTCGTCCTTTACATTGGATGTATTGTTGATTTTAATCAGGAAATCTGTCGTGTCTTTGATGAAGGTTTTTAATTTAGTGACCATAGGTTGTAAGTAGCGATGCAAGTATTTGCCCACTGGTTTGTGCAGGCTGCCTTTTGTGGAGACTATTGGACGGAAAGGTGGGTTGGTTAAACTTTTGTGTATTTTTGGTACCATGTATATGGTCGGGCTCGTTTGAATTAAATATTTTTTGACTTTCTCGTTTATAGTTCTTATGTCTAAAGCTGTTTGAACAATGTCTTTCAAAACTTCTGTGAATTGTTCAGTAGGATTAGAGTCCAGCTTCATGTATGTGTTATCATCTGATAAGTGCATTTCGACTTGTTCCTCATACTGGCAAGTGTTTAAAATCACCAGTGCTCCTCCCTTATCCGCTTTTTGACAGGTAATGTTTGTTTTGTTTGCTATAGATCTTAAAATTCCCAATTCTTTTTGTGTCAAGTTGTTTGGTTTATGTTGTTTTTGAAAATTGAGTTTTGATAGATCTTGTTTCACTAGTGCCTCAAATGTGTCCAAACTCTTGTGGCTGATAGGGGCCATGTAGGTGCTTTTATGCATCTGTGAAAAAGTCTGTCTCATTTTTAGAAAGTGGTATGTGAGAATGCATGGAACGTGCAAGATTTTACAGAGATTGTGCCAATTAATGATTGAGTCAAAATTGTGCATTTGTGAAAGACAGAACGACTTTCCTTATTCTTTTCAAATCTGTAACTGTGCATTTAGATTATATTTTGTTCAAAATGCTTTCATATCAAAAATCCTATGTCTGTTGCTTTTCTATTGAGGTTTTCCCAGTCATGCAGCTCTGCTCCAACCACTAGCTCCCACAGAGGAAGGCTGACGCTTGATGTGACCGACAACATTTAATCAATTCAGCAAAGAACGCTCACATTGAGCAATACAATCCCCTACAGCCACTAATAGGTGTGGCCTCGCCCTGATAAGCCTGACCATCTAATATCACCATTAGGCAATGAAGTTTCGCTTTGTGCTATCTGACCATCTACTGCCAGTACTGTACAACAAGGCTCACATAAAAATATCTGACCAGCTACTGTCACTACTTGCCCATGAGGCCATATTGAACTATAGGACCATCTACTGCCACTACTGGACAATGAGGCTCATATTGAATTATCTGACCAATTACTGCCACTACAGGACAATAAGAACAACATTGAACTATTTGAACTTCTACTACCAGTACGAACTATCCGACCATCTACTGCTACTTCTGAAAATAAGACTCACTTTCGACAATCTACTTACACTACTGGACAAAGAGGCCCATATTGAACTATCTGACCATCTAATGCAGTATTGAGCAACAAGGCTTATATTAAACTATCCGACCACCACGCTATAACAGCCAAGTGAATGCAGTCTCCACATCCTGTTTTCACACACTCAAGATGCTCAAGAAGATTTTCAATTGGCTTCCCTTGAACACCCACAGAACCATCACCGAGGCCCTTATCACCGCAAAGTGGGATTACGGTAACACACTTTCCTTAGCAATCAATGCACAGCTTACCAGAGGACTACAGGACACATAGAATTCATCTGTCAGACTGACACTCAGAATACTCCCCGCCACCCACATCACTTCATACCTCAAAGACGTCTACTAGTTCCCCAACCACAAATGGTCACTCATCAAACTTCTCACACACACATACAAACTTACAAAGTCTCTACAATCGCTCCACCTACCTCAACAGTTGCATTAACTTCCACATACCTATGCAACACCTCTGCTTAGCCGGATTCGTACTTGTACACATCCCCTGCATACGCAGAACCAGTTTCAGCAGCTAGACCTTCTCCTAACTCTCTCCCAAAGCCTGAATGAACTATGTCTGCACATCAGAACCACATTCCCAGTTCTAAAATTTTGCAATAAATTAAAGCCATGGCTCTTCAGCTAGTCTCACCCAATGCCGCTCCTGCTTTTCAGCACCAGGATACCCTGCCAGGAGAGTCTTGCACTCTACAAATAACACAACTTAACATCTATTGCAGCTATTGGACAATTATGCCCACATTGAAATATCCAACAATCTACTGCCACTACTGGATCGTGCAGTTGCTCTTACCTATCAAAGATGAAGCTATAGTATCCCCTAGACAAAACCACTCAGCTCCACTCGCTTTGCACTGATACTGAACGCTGGTCATATTTTAGACTGCGTTTTCACCAATCATTGCAGTCTAACGATTGAAGAGGTTAAGCCACTTAGCTGGGTCGACTACTCGTTGATTCTGTTTAAAGTCTGCTAGAATCCCTCCACTACTGTGGAGGGCAGCATCTTCCCAAGGAACATTCGATACAGGGGGCTGAGCAAAATCTCTGCTCCCGACTTGGAGGCGGCTTTGGCCTCTGCTGGGGCTGGGAGGCATAGTTCCTTCCCCCCTTACGGCAGAGGGCTTTCACAATTGGATTACTCAAGCCCTAGATACTGTTGCCCCTTTTAAGGAACGCACCTTTAAGAGAGTCAAACCAACATCACCCTGGTTTAAGAATGAGCTTAGATCACTCAGAAGGGAATGTCGCAGGCAGGAACGTAGATGGCAGCTAGACCCTTGTATTAGGGAGAAAACCAAGCAGAAAGCTCTGCTTCAGAAATATAAGCAAGCCATCTTTCAAGATAAAGCTCATTTCCTCACTAATAAGATCCTTGCTGCAGACAACTCCTCCAGCATGCTCTTCAAGGTGATTAAGGAGATCTCCGAACCTTCTGGGATGCGGGTGTTGTCCCCCTCTCAAGACCTCTCTGATAGAATAGCTACCTATTTCAGGGACATTGTCCTTAAAATTTTCAGGGAGTTCAACCATATGCAATTGGCAGATTTAGAGGGCATGGAGATCATGCAGGACCAATGGAGGGGGAGTTCCCCTCCTACTCTGGCAGCATTTCCCCAGATCACTGTGGAACAAACTTTGGGTTTTCTTATGGGCCTCAAGTCCGGTTCTCCCTCTGACCCTTGCACGCCCCTCACTCTCAAGATGGTTTCCAATCCGATTGCTGACTTTCTTTGCAAAGTGTTTAACACCATCCTTTGTTCCAGCTGCTATCCGGACGCTTGGAAAGAAGCAATTGTTACACCCCTGCTTAAGAAACCCAACGCTGACCCCTCTGAACTGAAAAATCTTCGCCCTATCTCCCTTCTCCCGGCCCCGCCAAAATCCTAGGGAAGTTCATCAACATTGAGCTGATGAATTACTTGGTCTCTAATGAGCTCTTGGATCAGTCACAAAACGGTTTCCGTGCCAATTACAGCACCGAATCCGCCCTTATTGCTGCCAGTGATCACATCCGCATGCAGGTCGATCAGGGTGGGTCGGTAGTGCTGATCATGCTCGATCTGTCGGCGGCTTTTGATACCGTCTGTCCCACTCGTATGGTTCAACGTCTGAAAGAGGTGGGAATCTCGGGTAAGGCCCTGCAGGTCCTCCACTCCTTCCTGACAGAGAGAACTAATGTTGTTAGCTGTGGGGGTTTCAGATCTAAGGCTTATAGCCTACCCTGTGGTGTTCCCCAGGGCTCATCCCTGAGCCCCACCCTCTTTAATGTGTACGTGGCCCCGCTGGCCAAGTTGGTCAGATCTTTTGGGTTTCAGGTGATCTCCTACGCTGACGACACGCAGATCATTGTTTCCATCTTGCATGATTTGCAATCGGTCGCCGGGAAATTTAACCAGTGCATGGCCAGTATTATCAGGTGGATGCAAAATAACTCCCTTAAGATCAATATGGAAAAAAAACGAGGTCCTAGCTTTTGGTCCCCAGACTTCAATTTGGTCAAATGCCTGGTGGCCGGGAGCTTGTGATCCCCTTCCTGTTCCCGCTAAGACAGTCAAAAACTTGGGGGTTATTTTTGACACGGGCCTGACTTTTGATGCTCAGGTCAGTCGCACTGTCAGTACTTGCTCCTACATTCTGAAGACTCTCAGAAAGGTGCTCCCGTATATTCCACCAGCACTCCACCGGCCCACAGTCATTGCACTGGTTACCGCCCGGCTTGACTACTGTAACGCCTTGTATTTGAATACTAGTACAGCCTCCCTGAACAGGCTTCAGGTCATACAAAATGCGGCTGCTAGGCTGATTCTTAATATACTGAAAAGGCATTCAGCAAAGGAGGGGCTTCACACTCTGCACTGGCTCCCTATTAGGAAGCGTATCTTTTTCAAAACCTTGTGTACGGTTCACAAGGCCCTGCATAATATAGGTTTGCAACAGCTGAAAACCATGTTTAAATGGCACACGACTGTGAGGACTCTGAGATCTTCATCCCAGAGAAAACTGGACATCCCTAGAGTTCGCAAAGCCAGATGGGGCAGCCGCTCCTTCTCGGTGGCGGCGGCCAAACTTTGGAACACTCTACCCTCCTCGATCTCCCAGGTGGAACCCCTTCCGGTGTTCAAAAAACTACTGAAGACCTGGCTTTTCTCAGTTTAGTCAGTAACCTCTCATTCTCCTTTCCTTTTCCCGTCTGCTCAGCGCCTTGGCACCCTCGGGTTTTAGTGCGCTTTATAAATTCCTATCCTATCCTACTGTCAGCATCATTGGGGACCCTGTAGTGTTCCACTAACTCCCATGACATGGGGGCGTGGAGAGATACACACACGTGGGCCGCCATTAGTGGTTGCACCTGGTGTGATGTAGGAGCCAGCTATAAAATAAAGGTGGGGCGTGACGTCAGGCAGTCACGTAGCAGCCCCACAAACTATACAGAGTTGTTGGTGTCATAATTATTCCTAGGCCCCATATTCCTTCGGGCCTGTTGGGATACCCTGAGTGCCAACTCTACACTGGGGACGAGGCGGGCCGCACACCCCACTGCCATCGAGTGTACATGGAACCTGATTGCAGAGTGTGGCCCCTATTTCATTGTCCCCTGTGTGGCGCCTTCTGGCCGAGAGGAGGACTCTGCTGCTGTCCTCCGCTATGGAGTATGGTGAGCTGCTGCCTAGTGTACCCCTGTCGGCTGCCGCTCAACCGCGGGCAGCCCGCAGTGGGTGGTGCCTGAATACTCCGCGGCCCATCCACACATGCATCTTCACGGCGGCAAAAGGTCCAGGCACTCTAGATTTCCGCAAGAGCCTCGTGAGGAAGTGAGGATCCCGACGACGAGGCCGGGCAGGGCGTGGCTCTAGATACCGGGCCCAGACGCTACAAGCGGCACAGCATGTTTAGGCCTGCCATTTTCCCCAGAAGATCACCACATCATGCCTTTGAGGATAACGCATTAGAGGAAACTGTTAGCCATACCAAAGTGTACATAAATTTATAAAGGAGACGGGTCGTCCCAGTTCAAAACTTGTGAAAGCTCACACGAGGCCCAACCACCACTCTCTGCATCAGCATAAAGGGCCAGTGTGCCTGTCCCACCACAGCTGCCATAAGGTGGGTGCTCGAAAGAAGAAAAAAAAAGCAAGTTTGTGAGGATTTCTCATCATAGTATCCTACCACGGTCACTGCTGAGCCCTACCCACTGAGAGCTTGGTTGCCCCAGCCTGCATGAGGCCGTATAAATACGCACCACCCAAGACCATCACCCTTGGTCTGGCAGCTGTCTTTTCGCCCGCGCATGGGTGACAGTGCTCGTGCCGCAAAGTGGCTAAAGGAGCTTCAGTTCCTTCTCTGGCGACCATGTCAGCCATATTGGCCATTGAGCCTTTTGTAGTTGATGGCGCACCATCCTCTTTGGCACCAAAGTGGAAAGACTGGACAGACCACCTACAATTCTACTTTGAAGGGGTCAGTATTGCTCATGAGAGGAGGAGGGCCCTGCTGAACCACCTCGGAGGGAACAACATCCATAGAATATAAAAATTGCTGGCAGAGGCCACTCCGAAGACGTACGCTACCCTCTTAAACGCTTTAGATGCTCATTTCGAACCCATGGCCAATAGGGACTACGAACATTTTGTATTCCGGCAAGCTTGCCAAGAGTCAGATGAGTCACTGGACACCTTCCACGGTCGGTTGAAGGTACTCACCAGCACGTGCGGGTTCCAGGACGAACTATAAGAAATTTGCACTTAGATAATCCAAGGGTGCTACTCTGCACAACTAGGAGAAACTACACTGCAGGAATCAGGGAAACCATTGCAAGATATCCTGTCGCTTGGGAGGTCCAAAGAATTAGCTAAGGCAAGGGCCTTGCATATGGAGGCTGCACTTCACCGCCCTGTCAAGTCAATGTCACGAAGGCACGTCCAACACCTCCACCATCGGGGAACCCACAAGATAAGAAGAGGGAATGTGAGTATTGTGGAGGGCCCGGCATCGGACGAATGAATGCCCAGCAAAAGGGAAGCGGTGCTCGGCTTGGGGAAAGTTCAATCACTTCGTCAAGGTATGCAGTTCATCCAAGACCCAGAAAGAAACAGCACATGCGCTGGTAGAAGACACCACTCATATAGAGGACATGGATGATGACACAGAAGGATATCCAGTACACTATGTCCTGGCGTTGGGGAAAACTTCATCCAACCGTGGCCATCTACACACCATGGACCCCAGTCCCCCACTAAAGGAAGCCAAGATCCGAGTATTTCCATAAGGTCAGAAATCACCCATACCCTCCTAGGATGTTTTACATACACAATGTCTCACCAAGAACGGAATACATGCACCACATTCTACGTGGCCAAGGAGGGACAAGTCATGCTCGTAAGCGAAGCCACGGCCGAAACACTAGGGCGGATCTCGTTCGCCTTAGCGGTCGAAGAGGAAGATATTGTGATGATCTTGGAAGAGTTCAGTGAAGTCTTCAAAGGCAACAGATACCTCAAGAGCAAGGAAGTCAAACTCCACATTGATCATTCCATCCAACCAGCAGAGGAAGAGCTGGAAAAGGTAGAACGAGAAAGTATCATAGAAAAGGTCAGAGGACCCACCCTGTGGGTCTCCCCAATCGTGGTGGCCAAGAAGCCAAAGCAACCAGGACAGGACATGCGGCTCCCTAATGCAGCCATCAAGAGGGAACATCCCCTCACTCCCACCATCGACGACATACTAGGTGAATTAAATGGGCCATGTGCTTCACCAAGATGGATCTCAGGTCGGGGTATCACCAACTGCTGCTACACCCTGACTCAAGATATATCACCACGTTCTCAACCCATGTAGGTCTCCACCAGTATCGCCACCTCAATTTTTGCATTTCCAGTGCGGCAGAGGTGTTTCAGAACACCATCAGAGAACTACTCAGAGGATTGCCAGGGGGGTTATCAATGTGAGTGATGATATCCTCATCTATTCAAAGTCACTAAAGGAACACCACAGGCATCTACAAGGCATGATGCAATGCATTAAAGAGGCAGGTCTGACTCTGCATAAGGAGAAATGCGAGTTCTTGAAGCAGAAATCAGTTTCTTCTGCTACACCTTCTCAGAAAAAGGCATCGCCCCTGACCTAGAGAAAGTGCGTGACATCCAAGAGGCTCCAGACCTGGCAACATCTCAGAAGTACAGAGTTTTCTTGGGATGGTACATTTCTGTGGGAGATTCATACCTGATTTGATGAATCTCACTCGACCCCTCCGTGAACTTACCAAATCGTCAACGCTCTGGCAGTGGGGCCCTGAACAGGAAATGTCTTTCCAAAGAACCAAGAAGGCATTATCCGTCGACACCACCCTTTCGTACTTTGATCCTACAAAGTCCACCAATGTAGCAGTGGATGCAAGCCTCCATGGTCTGGGAGCAGTCCTCATGCAACAACAGCAGGATGACAGCTTGACCCCAGTAGCCTATGCCAGTTGGTCTTTAACCGAGACTGAACAATGCTACTCCCAGATAGAACATGAGGCTATTGCTGTCCATTGGGCGTGTAGGCATTTCCACATCTACGTATATGGCCACCCTTTTGTTGTCGCATCATACCACAAGCCTCTCATACCTCTCTTTCGTGGACCTTTTTCCAAACCACCTCCACGAATTGAGAAGTGGCTTTTGCAATTGCAAGAGTTCGACTGTAGAGTCAAGTACCAACCCGGTTTATCTAATCCCGCTGACTATCTGTCCCAGCACCCCGGAGTGCCACCTCCGCTGTGGTGGCAGACGCTGAACCAACGGAAGCCTACGTGAGGCTGGTGATAAAATGGTCTTGCCCCATTCCTATGGCGTTGGAATCGCTGAGAGGCGCCACACAAGGAGATGAGTGCCTGCAGATGGCAGTGGTCTCTATTCAATCCAATGATTGGAAACCTGTCATGAGAGACCTCTCAAGGAGAAAGCCTGAGGCAAGGAAAGGGCTCGAATCCCTGATACATGTGAGGCAAGAGTTGTCAACGGACGACAGTGGGTGCCTCCTGAGAAGACCAAGAATGGTCATACCTTCAAGTCTCACGTACCAGGAAGTGCAGTTAGCAAATAGAGGTAACCAAGGGATCTTCAAAATGAAGAGTAGACTACTCACCAAGGTGTGGTTTCCAGGAATGGATGAAATGGTAGAACAGACAGTCTGATCATGTCACTGGTGCCAAGTGTCAGGGGCCCCAGATCGACCTTCCCTAGTGATCACTGAAGAAAATCCCTGGGAACATGTGAGCATGGATTTCGGACATTTCCCCGATGGGCGGTACTTAGTCTTATTCATCATCGATGATTACACTAAATACCCGGAGGTGGAGATAGTAGGAGCCCAGACAGCTACCAAAGTCATATACAAGGTAGAAAAGGCCATTGCCACCCATGGCATAATCAACTGGTGAAGACGGACAACGGTCCTCCATTTCACGGACAGGAGTTCGCAGATTATCTAAGTTCCTGGGGCACTCAACACCGCAAAGTGACTCAAGGTGGCCTCAGGCGAATGGGGAAGAAGAGCGGTTTATGAGGACCCTTAACAAGCTGATCCGCATAGCCCATGCTGACCACTCATCTATCGAAAGGGCAATCTATAGTTTTCTGAAAGAATACAGGATGACACCACATGTGTCAACGAGAAGAGCCCCAGGGTACGCCAGTATGGGACGAGTTGTCCTAGATACCATTCCCCATCACCCTACCTGGATTCTGGAACCCATTGATGATGCAGCGGTGCTCAACAAAAGAAAGAGTACCAATGATCAATCCAGTGTCAAGCGGAGAGCCGGTCAATCACCGATTTGCCAAGGAGATCTTGTCTACCTCAAAGACCGCCATCCTGGCCGCAAATTACGCCTTCCTTTCAAACACCGCCCGTGGGTGGTGACAGGTAGAAAAGGAACAATGGTCATAGCCTGCCAAGGCGATGAAGAAGTTACTCGCGATGGCTCCTTTTTCAAGAAAGTTCACAGAGATGACGGAATGCTCTGAGGCCATGGGGAGGACACTAATCTCAGTGATGAGGACGTAACCCCTGACTCTTTGTCTTTGCCACAGAGTGGATCTCCGAGTTTGTCCCAGTTTGACATGATGTCTGAAGCTTCTGACATCATTCCACAAGCACCACCTGAAAAAGGAGACTCTGGCTCCCATATGCTGACCTGCTCTGGTCGCAGTGACTACTCCAAATATTGCCTAGGAGGCAACCCTGCTCCATCTTCCTGCCTGGCTGATTTCCTATTGTGAAGAAGACACCGGTGAAGAGCTGAAGTCAGCAGAGTGGTAACATTGTAAACTGTGTTGACTTGCGATGATATTTATGCATTGTCGAAAAATATTTAGTTAAAATGTTTTATTGTGTTATGAGATCTGTTAAAGTTGGGGAGGAATGTAGTGTTCCACTAACTTCATGACATGAGGGTGTGGAGAGATACACACCCGCGGGCCACCATTAGTGGTTGCACCCGGTGTGACGTAGGAGCCAGCTATAAAAATAAAGGCGGGTGTGATGTCAGGTAGTCACGTAGCAGCCCCACAATTTATACACAGTTGTTGGTGTCATCATTATTTCTAGGCCCCGTATGCCTTGGACCTGCTAAATACCCTGAGGGCCAACTCTACAGACCCATAATGCTCTGTCTGCTGTCTTCATCTACAGAATGCCTCATCCAGTTGTGCAGAAGTTTCGAGCCCTGCTGACGTCGTCCATGGCAGGCGATAGTTTAACACAGAAATAAACACCAGATCATGGCAGAGGTTGATGTTCAGATTTTGCTTTTCGTTTTAATTGCATGTGCCTTTATGTCCTGTACTGGGATGGGCCGTAGAAGACTCGAATATCTGGCCAGATTTTAACATTTTAATTCTTTAGTTAGTGGTGCAATGGAGGAATGACAAGAAGATTCGGCAAATGATGAATTGTCAAAGTAAGACATTTTCCCCCGGAGAAATTTATTCTGAAACTGACATTTCATCGTCCTCTGGTTGCTTTTGTTTCTAAAAGGAAAGGAGCAAGCATGCACTTAATAGGGACGGACGATGCTTCAAACAACACTCCCGGAAGAGGTATAAAGTTTCCCTGTTGCTCCCTGGAGTAGAACAAAACACAGCACAGTCCGAGCGGCTCCGAAGGAACTTGAGCTCGGAGGCTGTCCTGGCT
Source organism: Calotriton arnoldi (assembly GCA_963921515.1). NCBI lineage: Eukaryota > Metazoa > Chordata > Amphibia > Caudata > Salamandridae > Calotriton > Calotriton arnoldi. The sequence goes on from CAWUFW010004328.1 coordinate 823,610, forward strand.
TCAGAGCTGCGTTTCCCCTGGCCTGTGGGAATGGCGGGAACCGATGAGGCAGATAGTAGCGCGGGCCTCCTCGTGAATGTGCTGAATGGCTCGATGTTGAAAGATGTCTGCATGAAACGGGGATGCGAAGAAGTGCATGAAAAGTGCGGCCGTGGTCGCTGAGTAGTGTGTTGGGATGCATCGGTGATAAGAGAGCACATGCGATACGGTTGAAGGGAAGACAAAGGCAGCTTGTTGAAAATGCTGTCTCTCCGTCCTCCGAAGAACCAGGGGAGAGAGACGACACCCATCAAAGGCAGTGTCCAGTTCCACGCTCACGTCAGACTAAAAAAACATTTTCTGCAGATTTTTACGCCTAACCGAATTTCAAATCCACCTCAAGTGGTAACATCTTTGAAGCGGCTCAACTATGATGTGGTTTTTCTTTGAACCAAAAAGTCTTCTTGGTTAATCCTCTCCCCTTCTTCAAAAATGACGCAAGTTCAACAACACGTCAGTCATTTTGTTTTGTTCACTTGCCATGACTCTGAATAGCAATGGCAATTATGTTTTCTATAGTATCAGAAGCTTTTAATGTGTCTGTGGAGGCATTTCTATGTGCGTGCCTTTGAGTATCTGGAGTTCCTGTGTGTGTTTCGTGTGCCTGTTTGGGTATACCACTTGGGATGTCTATTGTGTGAATATATGTTTGTATGTGGGTGTGTGTGTGCATGTGTGCGCCCCTTGGTGTGCGGTTTGTGCATTTATGAGTGTGTGTGTGCTCGATCACGCGTGCGCATGTATAAGTGTCTGACTGTGTAAAACTAAGAGTACACTGAAAAAGTAAGACTGTGTGGTCTAAAGGAAACATGTTAGAGATATTCTGAATTGCATGCTCTATCGTTTTATTTACACCATGCTATCTGCTTTCAGAAACTTTGTTTATACCATATTCAAGCTAGTGTGGATTTTGATTACTCCTTGTAAAATAGATTTTAACTTGCAAGCAGAGTGTGGTACAGGCGATAACTCCATGGGTGGCAAACTTTGTGACAGGGCTATAAATGTATAGGGGCCTATGGAGCGTTGGAATTGGTATGAGCAATAGAAAGGCATACGCAAAACTATCACATCCTTAGTATGGCCACATCTGGTTTCTGGCATTGAGGTCTTACTACCTAGGCCTAAAGGGTGGTAGCTACTATCCATCATTAGAAGGGACCGCTGCTGCATGTGAACCATTGCTCAATTAAAAGGGTAAACATTCCCACTGGTGGGAATTCCGATCATTGGAAGAGCCGTCCTGTTACTGCAGATGGGCAAGGCCTTATTAGCATGGAGATGTCCTACAGCAAATAATGTCTTCGCTATCAATATTGGTACTAAATACAATTTAGTTTAATTGTGCCAGCACTATGGGCGCAGGCAATGTCCACATTTGTACCAGTCTTTTGCTAGTTTGCAAAGACAATTGTGTGGGTCCTGTAGGACTATGCTCACCCTGAACAAGATGACAAAAGATGGCTATGCCCAGTGCATGACACCACAATGGCCCTATCCACCAATAAAGCAACATTTCTGCCCAACAGTGCAGAAGGATGATGAGTGGAAATGGCCAGGTTGGTGCAATTTATGCCTGTTCAACTCTTTCTTACTTACCTGGGCTACTGAAATCCTGTCTGGCACACTTTACTGTCCAGCTGGGATATCATTGTATATCCATGGTTGAGGGAAATATTTGATAATAGCTCTACCTCCCAATTTGATCAAAACAAAGCCTGGCTGGAATAGTGGTGCTTGGTAACAATCACAGGTCTTCTATGGAGAGGCAGAAGATCGAAATCTATATTACATGGAGACGAAACATTAAAATTCTTAAATAGAGGTAAGCACAGCAAAACATGTTAGCAGTTTTCATCTTCACTAAAGGTAACAATATGCAACTGAAGACAGGAGACATAGGAGTAATGAACTCCTGAAAGTATGAATAAACCTCAGGGCAGAAGCAATGACATGAAAACAATAGATTACTTCGAGAATGCGAAAGGCAAGCACAGGGGATCGATAACTTTGAGAAACTATTGGTAAATGTGGAGAACAGTCAGTGTCTGTGTATCATAAATACAATATGAAATAAGAAACGCACAGCAAAAGGGCTTGCCAATCGTTAGTGGGATACCATAATATGATATTTGACTACGAGTCAATCCTTTTCAATTCCCCTCATAGATATCAGGATGGAATCATGCCCTGCATGTCCCTCAAACCATAGCAAGAATATAGGACAGACCACCACTGCGTCCACTTCTCTTTCTCGAAACCCACCCCACACAAGGCTACACCATGCCCCCGTGTAGAAACTGGAACAAGATCACCGAAGAGCACCTCAACGCCGCCCTCAGCCGCACTCCTCCACCCACCATGACTGACTCTAACTCCGCAGCCAACGAACTCCACAGATGGATCATCGACTGTGCAAAAATGCTCGCCCCCTCCAGAACTCCGACAGACAACGCACCACCAAAGCCACCTGGTTCATCACGGACCTCCGAGAATCCAAGCGCACGTGCAAACGATTCGAAAAAGCATGGAGGAACAGCAAAACCTTGGAAGCATGCACCGTCTACAGGACCACCATGACAGAATACCACCAACTCATCAGATCCACAAAGAGAATCTTCATCCAGGACAGAATCCTCTCCAACTCCAGCAACTCCAAGCAACTCTTCAGCATCATACAAGAATTCACCAAACCCCCCAGTGAAATCACCGACGTCCCCCCCTCGCAGGACCTTTGCAACAAACTCTGCCCCTTCTTCCATCACAAGATCAGGACTCTCTATGACAACTTCGACGAACAAAACCAAGGCACCAACCCAACACCGGCCACCACCCACGCCACCCAGCTGACCATCACCGCCTGGACCCCTGTCACCACAGAAGACACCACAATGAACATGAGGAGCATACACTCCAGAGATCCCACTGACCCCCGCCCACCGCACATCTTTCACAGAGCCACCTCCACCATAGCACCTGAACTACGACGTACAATCAACTGCACCCTCGAAGCAGGCACTTTCCCCGACGACTGGAAACGCGCTGAAGTCAAACCCCTCCTCAAGAAGCCCTCTGCAGACCCGACGGACCCCAAGAACTACCGACCCATCTCTCTCCTCCCCTTCGCCGCCAAAGTCACCGAGAAGATCGTCAACAACCAGCTCACAAATCCATAAAATCCAACACGATCCTTGACACTTCTCAATCCGGATTCCGCCGCAACTACAGCATCGAGACCGCACTCCTAGCCGCCACGGACGACATCCGCTCTCTCCTCGACCAAGGCCACACGGCAGCCCTCATTCTACTAGACCTCTCAGCAGCCCTCAACACCGTCTCCCACCGCACATAACCGCCAGACTCCACGACAGCGGCATACAGGGAACTGCCCTAGACTGGATCCGCTCCTTCCTCGGCGGCCGAACTCAAAGACTCAGACTCCCGCCCTTCCTCTCCGAACCCACAGAGATCAGATGTAGAGTACCCCAAGGATTCTCCCTCAGCCCCACGCTCTTCAACATCTACATGACCCCACTCGCAACCATCGTCAGAAAACACTGACTCAGCATATATTCTACGCTGACGACACCCAGCTCATCCTCTCCCTCACCAAGGAACCCGACATCACCAGACACAGTTTCCAGGAAGGAATGAAGGACGTCGCATCCTGGATGAGCAGCAGCTGCCTGAAGCTCAACTCGGAGAAAATGGAACTCCTCGTCCTTGGATCCACCCCCTCCGTGTGGGACGACACCTGGAGGCCACTTCGCCCTTGGCAACCCTCCCACACCCAGAGACCACGCCCGCAACCTCGGCATCATACTCAACTCCTCCCTCACCATGAGCCGACATCAACGCCGTATCCTCCACGTGCTTCCACACCCTCCGCATACTCCGCAAGACCTTCAAATGGATCCCCCCCGAATCCAGAAAGACCGTCACCCATGCACTCATAACCAGCAGACTGGACTACGGGAACGCCCTCTACGCCGGAATCAACAAATCTCTACTCCACAAGCTCCAGACCATCCAGAATGCCGCAGCCAGACTAGTCCTCAGCATCCCACGACAAAACCACATCACCCAGCAATTACAAGACCCTCCTCTGGCTCCCGTCAAAAAAGAGTGATTTTCAGGCTGCTTACACACGCCTACAAGGCCCTCCACAACACTGGACCCCAATACCTCAACAAGAGAATCTCCTTCTACGCCCCCAAGAGAAAACTCCGATCCGCCGACCTTGCACTGGCCGAAATCCCCTGCATCCGCACAGCCAGAAAGGGAGGGAGATCCTTCTCCTACGTCGCAGCCAAGCCCTGGAATGAACTCCCCCTCAGCATCAGACGGACCCCCACACTGCAAGCATTCAGGAAGAGCCTCAAGACCTGGCTCTTCGGATGAGCCGGGGCTGCCCGAAATTCCCCTATTCCCCCCAGCGCCTTGAGACCCTCACGGGTGAGTAGTGCGCTTCACAAATCCCTGATTGATTGAGGATAAATAGCAATGTAGTGGAATTCAGTTTCCCAACTTCTTTGATTAATGTAAAACCACTTGTTGGTAAATATAGCCCTTGGTACCTCCCTGACCCTGTGACTGGGGTTTGGGCGTCATGGTTGGATACAGTTTCTTGTCTCAGTAGGATATGACACCTAGTTGTGCAACCTGAGTTGTATTAATGGGGGGGGGGGGTAACCATCTTGGTCATGGATTTGTGGATACTAAAGAGTCTTCACCTGTGGTTTGGCCAGTACAAGAAGTGGGTTTTGGATTTAGCTGACTCCAAGTACCACTGCATAGTATTTTGTGTCCCTCTCTCCTTTAATAAGGGTACAGATTACATGGATGAGGTCTGCAGGTTCACCTGGGAAATATAACCATAGAGATCTTTCTTGGTCAGATGAGGCCCATCCTGATGTAGCAGAATAATTGTGAAGGGTCAATAGCTCAGTCATATAGGGGAACAAATAAATCCTCACTCAGCTTTAGCGTCTCTCATACTCATGAAGTAGTAGTAGGTGCAGGCTATCACCTGGCTTCCTGAAGTCTTCTAGCGTCGGCCGCCTTAGGTGATCCTCGTCAATGCCTCTGTGGCATGGTAACAAATGGTAACAGATGTGTCGGAGAGTCACTACAAACTTGTGGGTCACAGTGAGGGTATACCACCACTTCTCCATAGCCAAGGGAAATGATTGAAGGTTTGGCCTGCATATGACTTCCAATATGTGGCTTGTGGGTGCGTGTCTGCTCAGTTCTCAGAACAGGGGATAGCGCCCATACAGGAAAAGATGGTTAGGGACTGCCCCAGTCCCCAACCCACCATAGGCATTGGGGCCCACATGGTGACCTGCATGTTTGGCTTAATTACTGTTCGTCACCCATTATCTCAGGACTATGTCGCATGGCTTAGTTAGTTGGAGATCAGGCCAACCCAAGGTATCACCCAAGAAGCAGTTCAGGTAAGTGGTCCTACTCTTGAGATCCTCCTCAGGTACTGTTCCAATCATTGGGACCTATTGCAGAGGATGGGCACCCCCACACAATGTTAAACAACTGCTTCACTATAATATAAAGCCAACAGTCTCACTCTTCCTCTTCACCTTCATTTTACATAAATAACAAACACTGGGGCTTATTTACAAGCCCTTTGTGCCGCCGGTGCGTCACTTTTAATATGGGAAAAATTGACGTACCGGTGGTGCAAGGGGCTTTTTAAATAAGCCCCACTGTCTTTCAGACCTTACTTAGGATAGATTTGGGCCAAGCTGTATGTAAAACGATCTGCTGGACTTGAGGAATCTGGCAAGAAGATTTGATGGGTCCTATGAGCTTGGTGTTACATATTTAATGGCCTCTCTTCCCTCTCTTGTCTACTTCACTCAGCTCTACAGGGGAGACTGGGCCACAGCAGTAGCTCCTTCATTTTCTTTAATTGCTCCTACAGCCGTGGAAATAATGAGCCCCAGATGGCACTCCGGCTTTGTGAGGGTCACCACTTTCTGTCCTCGGAATCTCATGATTCAAAGAACAAATACAACACCTTCACCAACTTCTTGACAGAAAGGGCCAATAGGATCAGAATGCTCCCTGGCCGCACACAACAATCACCTGCCCTACCCCATGCAACCCTTCCAGATGGAACATCTTCAATACACATTCACCTGCTGATTTCACAGCATCCTCTTCAGCCTCAAAGCAATCTCTTATACAGAAGGCATTGTCTCCTGCCACGTCCTAAAATCAATCACTAGAGTAGCTCACAAAACTCTCACAAACATATTCAAAGTTTGATCTACTCACTACATTTTCCCCAGACTTTTCATGATAGACATAATTCTTCTACTACCAAGATGGGCCATCCTTAGCCAGTGATAAACCTATCAACCTTCAGCCTTACATCAGAAAAAAAACACACAAAAGAGAGTAGCTCTACACCTAAAAGACCACCACATTGCCAGCCATCTCCTATATGACAACCAAGCAAGTTATAAAAATTGCTACAGCCCAGAGACCATCAAAGACGGAGACAATGCCCTCTTTTTTGCAGGAATAGATGGCCCCTACTTCCTGCTTGACGCCTTACCAGCTTTCAACACTGCTTGTTGACCAACAATCTCCATTAACATCCTTGCAACTCTCTTAGACTTTCCAAAATAATTCTCCAGTGGGTATCCTGTCTACTTGCTTGATCAAAGTATGAACGGATGAACACATCCTGATGCCACTGTTTGCCAGTGACGAGTAAAGTCCCTCAAGAGTTCAGTATCCAATTTAATTCAACTGGGAAACAGCCAGAACACCGCTGCCTCAGCCACGCGAGTTCCAACTACGCAAGCGCTACCACGCTTGCCTTAACCACGCATATGTGTGTTTAAGGCAGTGCTCGGTCTAGCTGCTGGCTGGCGGAAGCAGGAAGCAGCCAAGTAGCAGGAAGGATCGGAAGAGGACGCGATGCGGTGAGGTAAGTGGGGCCGCGTTTTGGGGGCATAGTTTGTATGGTTTTGGGGGGGTCAGGGAAGTTTTCAGGGCTGGGGGGGTTATGGGGTAGTTCTCAGGGCTGGGAGGGGTTTGAGGTAGTTTTCAGGGCTGGGGGGTTCGGGTAGTTTTCAGGTTTGGGGGTCTGGGGTAGTTTTCAGGGCTGGGGGTTCAGGGTAGTTTTCATGGCTGGGGGGTTCGGGAAGTTTTCAGGGCCGGGGGGGTCGGAGTTGATTTCAGGGCTAGGGGGAGTAGTTTTCAGGACTGGGGGAGAAGATTGTTTTTAGGAGGGAGGGGGTCATTTTAGGTGTCAGGGCAGGGGCTTGGGGTCGTTTTAGGTCTCAGGGCAGGGATCGTAATACTTTTTAGGGCTTAGGAGGGCAGGGTAGTTGTTAGTGCTCGGGGTAGTTTTTATGGATTAGGGGAGGGCGCAGTAGTTTTTAGGGCTCAGGGTGGGGTCGTTGTAGTTTTCAGGGCTGGGGGTCGGGGTAGATTTCATGGCTGGGGAGTAGTTTTCAGGGTTGGGGAGGGGGTTGTTTTTTAGGAGGGAGGGGGTAGTTTTAGGTGTCAGGGCGGATCCTTGGGGCCATTTTAGGGCTCAGGGTGGGGGGCAGGGATCGTAAAACATTTTGGAGCTTGGGGGGCAGGGTAGTTTTTAGGGCTGAGGGGTCGTTTTTAGGGATTAGGGGAGGGCGGTGTAGTTTTTAGGGTTCAGGGGGAGGTCGGGGTAGTTTTTAGGGCTTAGGGGAGGGCGGGGTAGTTTTTAGGACTGGAGGCAGGGAAGTTTCTAGGGCTCGGGGGAGGGGGTTGGTTTTCGGGAGGGAGGGAGTTAGTTTTAGGACTCAGGGTGGGGGCAGGGGTCGGGGGGTTAAGACTTACCTGTCAAGTCTTAACTACGATGTGTGTTTACCATACATGCCTTAACAAACGCATAATTCGTTGTAAAGGCATGCGTAATAAAGGCATATTCGTGGTTAAGACTTGCGTTGTTGAGACTGTGTGGAACTTGCATGAGTGGTAAACGTATGTGTGGTTCCATCACACAACCAATTCAACTGCTTCTCGAGGTCTGGATTAAAAAAAAAGTTACAGACTGACCAACAAAAAGTCTATTCATTATCCAGATATGGATGTCAAGTGTTGATCTGATGGTACACGTAGAGAGACAAAATGCATCCTTATTAGCAATGCCAGCAAACAAGCCTGAATACAAAAGTGACTCAAAAACATGCATCTAAATGGATTTTTCCTTCAAATAGGCGGAAACACTTAGGGGGATATGTACAATAGAAGTGGCTGAGTGAGGCGTTAGCCGTCATGGCTTAACGCCTCACTCTGCCATTTCTGAAACGCAAGGCTGCACCATATTTACAACGATATGGTGCAGCCTTGCGTTTCCCCCTGCGATGGCGCTACACTTTGCAGTGTAGCGCCAACGCAGGCACCCTTGCACCAAAGTGCAAGGGTGTCTGCGTGCAGGGGAGGATTGTTTATGCGTAGGAAGGTTTCCCTTCCTGCACATAAACAATCCTGAAATGCCATTTTGTCACTTTCATGTGTGCTGCTTAATGCAGCACACATGAAAGTCCCAAAATGGCATTTTAAAAAAAAAATTATGTACAGGAAGGCGCACATTCCTGTACATAAACAATCCATAGCATTTTGCTTTTTCCATGTGTGCTGCACATGGCAGCACACATGGAAAAAGCAAAAACAAGAAGAAATAATGCATTTCTCCTCGTTTTGCCAACTTAAGACCAGGTTTTACCTGGTCTTAATTTTGGCGCTGCCTCCTATGTACGCTGCCCTTGTACATAGGGGGCAGCGTCAAAATCAACGGGAGTTGCGGTAGAAACGCACACCGCAATACCCACTGCCCACCCCTTTCACGCTAACCATAGCGTGAAAGGGGGCCTTATTTACAAGGCAGCGTTAAGCCACATTACATTAATAGGAAAAAATCCTTTTCCCGCTCTGTTTTCAGTACTGGTTATCCCTTCTGTCTTATCTGTTCTTTGTCTCGATAGCGCCAAGACGCCTTCGGGCAATAGTTGCGCTCTATACATTTTATTTACATTACATTAAGTGACGTAGTGGTGGCGATAGGGGCTTGTACATATGCCCCATATTTTCTTAAATTTACCATTGGCTTGCAGCTATCCTCCAAAATTCACTTCTCAAATAAAAGCACAGACAAAATGAAACCAGTCACCTGCTCTGCGATGCCAAACCCTAACTCTCTAAATTAGTTTTCAAAGGCACTCTGCAAACTGTGGTCCACTACTGATTGGACCGCAGCAATACCCTCTTCTCAGAGGAAACAGATTGGACTCTAGCTCCAAATGAACCACACCCTCCATGCTTCAGCTGCCTCATCAAGGAATTTGAGAAATGTGATCCTATACAATCCACCCTGAAAACGCATTGGGTCCTGGTATTTATTTGTTTACAAATTAAGCACTGTTCACAGAACTGCTCTCAGAGTATGCACTAACATTCCACATATAAGGAGTGTGCTTAAGCAGTTCCGGAAAGATCTTGAAGGAGTATCTAATTTTAGTATACCTGCTTGCAGTGGCGGCCGGTAAGTACAACTTGGAGCGAGCCCACACATACTCACATCCATGCATTCACATGCGGACATGTGCATACACACCCATTCACAACACTCACTCACAATCACAAATACATATACATTCATACATGCATACACACACCAAATAGTCAATAAAAACACAACACTTACCTAGTGCAGCTCTCGGGGAGGGAAGCCTCGGAGGTGACAGGTGGGTTGAGACTGCTGCCTCCCCTCATTGGCTGACCTTAGGTCAGCCAATGAGGGGATTCAACAGTCACTACCTCGTCACAGAGTGGGATGGGGTCAGTGAGACTGCTGACCCCATCCCACTCTGTAATTAGGTGTCAGTATTAGACACTCAGGCCTGGGCACTTTAGGGCTTAAAACTGAAGTGCCCAGGTACAAGGCTACCACTGACGCTCCCCCTTGTCAGAGGGAAAGTGCCTGTAGGAGGCTGGCCTAGTATATGGTGCTCACTTATGTAAATGTAGCACCCTGCACTAATCCAGACAACCCTTATGGTGATTTTAGTGGTCTTAGACAACCTTAGAAAGCTTTCTAAGTGGTAGCTGTGGAGAGCAGCCCTCAGGCTCAGTCCAGAAGGAGTGCAAAGCAGCTTGTTTTACCAGTACTAATCATATAGTGCAGGTTAAGTGAAAGAGAACCACACAGTGTCGTTCTAAAAATATGTATTTATTATAAACACTCACTAACACATTGCAATATCTCCTACCCGGAGATATAACCACAATACATACAATACTTTAGTAACAGAACACGTAAGTAGCACAAATACGCAGTGGTCTCCACGGGGAGACCAAACCATATACTAATAAAGTGGAATGCGAACCACGACCTAAGTCGAGACTGAACCCAGAAGACGTAGAAGAACCGGGGACCCAAGGAACCACCCAAGGTAAGTACCCAGGAACCCAACAGAGGACGTGTGCAGAGTGGGAACACGACCGCGTGCTCAATACAAGTCAATGGGTAAGTCGCGGTTGCAGTTTTTAAGAAGAAGGACCCTTCCCAGAGGACCCTGAAGAAACCCGGTGGAAGATGGAAGGTTGGAGAGTCACCCCACCCGTGGATACCCCGGGAACCAGGATACCTACACCAGAGAAGCTGGGTGCATAGGTGCGAAGTGTCATTGGAAACCGCCATAGACCACAATGGAGGACTTCAGTGAAGATGCCGCTGACGAAGAAGATTAAAGTGTCCGGTAGAACCCAAAGGTGGATTAAAGAGCCAGGGGGTCGGTGCCTGTCAGGAGAACCAACAAGCCTTGGCAACGGCAACAAACGTAGTATGCGAAAAAGGTGCGGTGTCGGGACCAGCAAAGTCCAAGTGACTCAACACAAGCAGGTAAGTCAGTGCAGGCCCGAGCAAGAGGACCTACGGGCTGAAGGCACAGGAGTCGCAAGAGGATATCGAGCAGCTCACCAAGGGATGAAGGCCCACGGTGCAAAGGATGTGATGCCGGTGAAGATGTTGGTTGCAAGAGATGTTTGAGGCTGGAGCTTCTTGGAGCCTGAAAATCTCTGGTGAAGAGAGTCAACAAGCCTTGGCAACTGCAAGTCAATGTTGTGCAAAGGGGCACTGCTCCAGCGGTTCCGACAAAGGATACTGGCTTCAAACTTGCTGTGAAGACAGTGCAGGCCCGCAGGAGTTTCAGAACCACCAACTGTGTTGCTGACCCTTTTGGAGTTCGTAGGAGCCCAGGAACAGCAGACCAGTCAGCTTTGTTGCGGTACCTGCAGATGCAGGGAAGTGACTCCTTCACTTCAAGGGAGATTCCTTCGGGTGTCTTGGATGTCCACAGGCCTGTAGAAGAGCCTGTATAGAGCACAGGCACAGACGACGCAGAAGACTGGCAGGACGATAAGACCAGGAGCAGCAGGAGTCTTTCCAGTTGTAGTCTCGGTTCCCAAAGCAAAGTCCAGCAAAGTCCAAAGTGCCCAGACAGTTGTAGATGATGTGGTTTCAGATCTGAATCTTGTCCCACGAAGAATCTAAGGAACCACCCACAGCTAAGACCTTAAGTACCCTAAGGAAAGGGTTGGGACGATTCAGGGTTCCCCCCACAGGAGGGGCTGGACAGTGGGGCGGATACTCCCATGTTCTTTGTCCAGTTTCATGCCAGAGCGGGAGCCAACGGCTCCCTGAACTGGTTCTAATTGGAGTATGCAAGGAGGGCACCAAATGTGCCCTTCAAAGCAGTCTAGTGGTGTTGGCAAGCGACCCCACTCTGGCTCAAAACACTAAGTCCTGTCTGGGAGGTGGTCACACCTCCCTGTGACAGGAAACCTATTGGCCTGCCTTACCCTGCTCGAGCTTGGCTACCTCTGGTACCGGGAGCACTGAGGGCCTCTCGGAGGAGCTTTACAGTGCATGGAATCATACCCCAACACCATAGACGGTGTTGGGATATGATTCCAACATGTTTGATACCAAACATGACAGGGTTCGTTAGAACCAGTTTAGAGTTAGCCAGGGCGTAATGACACATGGCCGCTCTATGTATCGTAATGGCTGATGCAGTTACACCAGGGAGAATGGACTCCGTGGATTGTAGGGGTGTCCTGCTCATGCAGGGGAACCCTCACACTTATAACGAGAACCCTGCTTTCAGGATTGCAAGGCCTGCCTTAGGGCTGACTTATAGGTTTTAAGTGCAGTGACCTCAGATATAAGGAAACATATCTATCGTAAGTGGTGCTAGCACCAGCTTACACAGGCTGCAATGCCAGTCCTTAAGTTACGAGTGGTCTCCCATGGGTGGCATAATACATGCTTCAGCCCATGGGGGACCCCTGGTGTACCTATGCCCTGGGTACCTTAGTACCATATACTATTGAATTATAAGTGTACATCAGTAGCCAATCTGGGGTGTACCTAAGTACTCACCATGTCTGAGTGAAGAAGCACAGAGACTGGGGTCCTGATTACCAGGATCCCAGTCAGACTAGTCAGAAAAACATAATGACACCAGCAAAAAGTGGGGGTGACCATGAAAGCAGATCCTACTTTCCTACAAGGACATTTGCCAAACTGAGGAGGTCATGCCCAGATTAGCAGTGACATCCTCAGCCCAGCAAACTTCAACTCAGGCAGCCAGGAGCCTGCCCATTTAGTGCATGTCTAGCTCCTGGCTGCCTGACCTGAAAATAAAAAGTGTCTGTCAGGCTGACCTTTGCTCAGCCTGACTGACACTACTTATGTCGAAAAGATGTGAGGGTATGGTCCCTCCGCCCTTGAGGATGGGGCGCTGCTTCCTGCTTGAATTGTCCTATCTCCCAAGTCTTGAATGCTGAGAAACAAAGGTACACCACTCCATTGCTGTGAGGTACGGGTTGCGCTATATAATGCTCTCAGGAGGAATTGCATTGTGTAAAATCCACCACACACTTACTTACAATGGAGGGTAAGAAGGCTCAGACAAACCCCGAAACAGTTCATTCTCTTCTCAAAGTCCCATTACTTAACTGTTAGTACACAGCCCTGACGCAGGACTCTGACTTCTTGCCATGTCAGCTAGTCTGAAAGCAAATCACAGAGGGGCAAGAGAATTGCCCAGCAGTGGAAGTCTAGATATAAACAGGATCATCAACAAGACAATTCAAACAGTGGATAGCATACAGACTCCTTTCTATAATGTGAGGCCTTGTCCATACTGGGATAACAACAGAAGTGGCAATAATTTAGTAGTACAGTCATCCAGGAGTCTACCATGGCTGATTCCATGATAACCTTCCTCCTGTGTCCTCTGGGGCACTAAACCTCACTGGAGTACGATACTGAACCCTCACAGCATAATCTGGTAGAGGAAGAACTGACTATTATAAAGATCTCCTTGACCCCTTGAACCGAGGGTTTTATTAGCTTGATTGGGAAATAAGGGCTGTACATATTCTGCCTGTTCTTATTACCTTTACCCCTTCCCCCATAGCCGTCCCAAGACCAGGGGCCCAATATCCTCATTGTCCAGTGCTCCTTCCATCCTGGGTGCAGAAATTCTTATCACTCTTTAGAACTCCTACTTGGTTAAAGGCCCCGCCAGTGAGTGTGGCAGAGTTTCGAGTGAAGGGTGATTCCCAAGGCTGAGGCAGCTGTAAGGTGGCCTCTCAAGGTGTTGGTTGAATGAGTAACAGAAGTCACCAAAGCCTTTTGGAGAGGGATGGAGAGGTCCTAGGGGTCTCAAAGGATGGAGATGTTATTCAAGACCCCCTAGCTGGGTCGATCTCTCTGATGCAGGGAATGCAGGTGCAGACGCCCTTCTGGTCGCTTCAACAACATCAGTCTGAACTCATCCTACTTTGTTTGCTTGTTAGAGGAGAGGCAGGGGCGCATGCCAGCACAACCTACCGCTCCCTGATAAAAGAAAGTAGAAGCTAGAAAAAATGTGGTCTTTGCCGCATGTCACTGGAGCTCATGTCTCCTAGGCTGGAGATGGGAACTCTGAGGAGGTGCAGGCTTGTAGGAAAGAGTGGCGCTCCCTCCTCAGTCAAATTATGTAAGAGGGGAGGAACCCCTCACACTACATAGCTGATCTAAATGTCCTTTATCTTTCATATCTCAAGCAACCTCAATCATGATGCAACTGAACAAGCAAGAAAAAAGGAAGCAAAGGCATCTTGTTCATGGCTTTGAAACACCACACAGGCCCCCTGCTGCCAGCACGCTGCAGTGGGCGGTGTGGGGCTCACATAGAATATATCCTCTCGATTGCATCTTTAGATGTGAAACACCGAATTCAGCGTCTTCTTTCTTCACTGTTTCTCACGTCAAAAATGTGCTTTAAAAAATCTGATGAGTTTACATGTAATTTAATATACCTGATATGGACACAGATGGGTTTAGTTCTCAGGGAAAAAGAACTGAAAAAATAACTGCCTGACGAATCCAAATTTGCACAGCCCACGCATTAACCTTAAACCCGCACACATTATGGCTGATGGCGCTCCTCTGGGAGGGGACTAGAACATTTCTTTTTACACTTTCCAGCAGGAGAAATTTGCATTGATTGAACAGCCAAATAAGCTGACAGAGCCCATAAGAATCCATCAGACGTGTGCAGTCGTAGGGCATTTCCGTCCGCGCGCAGCGTGCTTGTCACCATTGCCAACCGTCAGTCCACGCGGAGGCAAGAACCAGATAGACCAGTTCTTCTTCGGCCCCACAGTGCATTGCGGTAGAAAATGTGTAATTGAAACAATAGAATATGTGTCAGGACAAATTCGGCTCAGTCTTGACACAACTTGGCTTGCTGCTGGAGGTTAAATGTGTGATTTAGTTTGGAGCCAAGAGTTTATTTACTTTCTGTGCTTAGTACAAGCTTGTCACCTACATTAAATCCAAGCACGTTAAGAGTTCAAAGGGTTGCATTTGATTGGGTGAAAGAATGATACCTGCAAAGATCAATTTTTTCCCTTCATTGTTCTAGTTGTTTGGCATGTGCCAGTAATAAAGAATATTTTACGAAATATCTTTTCTCAAAAGAAATTGTACTAACTTTAGTTTTTGGATGGTGGAAGAAATGTTTTAGTCATTGACGTTGTCTTGATTATGGTGGTCCTGGCTTATTTATTTTTTGTGCTCACACTATCGCTATAGGTATCAAGATGCTGTCTTCATGTCACACAGTAGACCAGAAGAATAAAGAATAAAGACCACACATGAGAATAAGCAAAAAATAATTTTTTTGATGCGTTTCTAAAATAAGGAGTAATCAGCAGTCTGTCAGAGCTGTGTTCCACAGCTGAGGGCCAAGGGCCCTAAAGGCTCTCCCTTCACAGTGTGCTTCTTAAAACAAGACATTTCGTGTAGGGAAAGAGAGGCAGATCTCAGATCAAGTGAAGGGACATGAGGAATTATGGGGCCTGACAAGAATTTTGGGCCCGAGTGATAAACTGCCTGTTGCATAGGAACGTATGCATAAACATTAAGCAACTCGAAATGGTTTTGTTGCTTAACCAGGAGCCCGTGTATTGAGCTGTGCACCGTTGGCACATGATCATATATCCGAAATCCAAAATGAAGCCAGTTTGCTATGTTATGTATACATTGGAGTTTCCTCAGCTGGCTCCCAGGTACACAGCCATACCATAATACTGTATAGCACAGGCACAGGAAACGTGATGCTTCTCCTGGGGGAAAGGTATGACCTTCTTTAGAGTGCGAAGGAGAAGCGAAAAAGATGCCGGCGTCTTCTGGTAGCAGTGGTGCCAATTTCTCCATAGTAACCCAAATATTCCTCATGGTGTACTATTAAAGACCATTTAGAGTAGGCACGAAGAAAGGTAAGAAGGGATGTCTTTGTTTCTTTTCTACAATGGCTGACTTAGTGTACCTATTCTTATGCTCATGATTTGTTTAGTGATTCAGACATAGAGCAACTGGGAAACTGACTGTTCATTTCACATAATCCACTATCGGCTTGAACTTTAACCAACGAAGTTGAAGTGAAAGACTTAAGTCTACTACGCTGTGTCAAAGGATTCAAACATTTACTGGTGCATCACATGTAGTCTTCAAGCTGTGTTGTTTGCAACACGTCTCCTTGTAAGATCTGCAATATCAGTACTAATATTCCAATTTATCCTAATTCTGTGCTGTAGTCATGTGGGGCAGCATATGCATAAAAGGAATACACACAAAGGTGGGCAGTGGTGACAACAATGACTTCCCTGCTTCTAATCCGCCCACACAATAACAAGAGCAGACCAAGAAGAGGCATCCAACATGTCAAATTGATGAGATGATTCATAGAAAGAAAAGTATTATTGAGGCAGACAGACCTACTGCAATAAGAGAGAAGATATCTAGAGATGATGAGACGAGGGAGGATGAGGGCAAGACACCTATTAAAGGACTGCAGTAACAAAGCGAAAGAAAACAGCTAATGATGGGTCACCTAGCCTTACAAGCTCACAGCTGTCAGGACAGATTGTTTCTCCATCATATTCGAAAGGTACTGAGTGTGCACAGAATTCATAGAGAGAGCACAGCAATTCTACCTCCAAATATAAGCACTATTGAAAGCTCAACCTTGACATGTGACCAAGGATTGAACCGTGTTTGATTGTCTGAAAGTAAGTTGCTTTCTTCAGGAAGTTGTATATATGACTGAAGGTCGTTCTTTAAATCAGTCTGCATAAGAACGATCAGTTGTGGGCTGGAGGGGTCAACTGGCTCTGGGTTCTTCTTTTTCATGAGCCGTCTGATGTAGGACATCCTGAAATCTGAGGAGTAGGTGCCTAATGGTGAATACACCTGCCTTGGCCAGTTCCTTGAAATGGGAGTTTAGTGAAGAAGGACTGGGTCTACGTCTTTAGTTGATGTAGTCTTCTTCGTCTTGGTGTGAATGTGTTCAATGTCTCTCTGGGAGAAGCTGAGTGCCTCAGATGTTCAGCCAGGATGTTCATCCAAGATACAAAGGTTCTGAAGGTTTAAGGTAATGTCTGCAATTACATCTAGGAAAGAGTCTGTGAATACTCTGTTGTATGTCAGATGTCTGTGCATCAGCAGGAACTTGTAAGAGAATTTAGAGGGTAAGCAACAGAGTAAGAGTGACTTCGCTTGAAAGCATGTGGTCTGTTAGAATGTTTTGAAAATTAATTCTTCAGTCTTTCTTTGGCGATTCAGAGTAAGGATTCGATATCTAGGGGAGAGCACTGTTCAGGACTGACTAAGCGTTAACTTTAATGAGGGTTTGTGATGAACATGAACAGTAAGTACTGAGGTTTGTTAGTCAGACATCAGATTGTAGATTCTTGTTCAACGATCATGCGCTGATAAGGAAGCAGCTCAGCAGGTGAAGGAAGTGGACTGGGAGAACCAACAAATGGGGGGCTAAGGCAGTTGATAGACAAACATGTAGTGAAATAGGAGTGCGGACTGAGGAGAGTTAGCGAGGAAAAGGAGTAGAAAATGTAGAAATGGTGCCTGTGTTATGGTTGGGTGGCCTTTCTTCCTGCTCCATGAGGTAGAGTAGGCACTTAACAGAATTAGTAGGTGCAGTAGAAGCATTGGAATGGGGTTGGATAATGAGGGAATAGACAAGATTAATTAGAAAGTGAGGAGAAAGAGTTTTCAAGTGGAGCAAGTAGAGCACAGGGGAGCAAATTAAGAAGATTGGGTAAAGAGGGTTTGGAGATGGGGACCAAAATAGAAATCAAGCTGCACATCCACCGTTGTTTCTTACAGCATTTAAGAAAGAGTAGCATGACTGCGGGCAGGTAGGAGAAAGATTGATGGGACTGAAGTGCTTGCAAGGAGGCCATACAAAGCTGTATGAGGGCAGAGCTTGACGATTAGGGGTGAAGAGAAGGAGTAGAAAGAGGATGAAGAGGAGGTGGTAGTTCCCTCCCGGGGGATGAAATGAGAAAAATGTTAGAAGAGGTGAGGAAGCAGGGAGTAAACAACAAGAGAGTGGAGATTAGTAAGGGTCATAGCTGTCAGAGGGGAGGAGAGGTTATAAGAGAAGGTTAGGAAGTGATAAAAGCAGCAGCTCCTCCCCTAAGGCAGAGGAGCGCCGCCCCACTGCTGCTTGAGCAGTGCAGAAAGGAAAAATAAAATGATAATAACCCAATGTTATTATCATTTTATTTTTCTGTACTGAGGCAGTTTTATGGGGAGGTGCGGGACTGGGCAGTCATCACAGCCAGCAGGGGGAGGAGTGGTTGGTGCACTTAAGTGCGCATGATGGTTTGGCCGGCCGTCTTGGGCCAGCTAAACAGTCATGCACACTTAGCACGTTCTCCACCTGTCTGTATTGCACAGCCTGGGTGGATATCATGCACAGGCTCGCACTCCCTGTCTGAGCGCCGAGCCAGGCCACTCAGACCAATCACGATGCTGCTGTCAGACTGGTGACAGCAGTGTCATGATTGGCTAGGGGAGTCTGGGAGCCTGAGTGCTGCTGGGAGCCAAGAACAGAGAGAGGACGGAGGAGAAGTGGTGACCGGCGTTCGGCAGGTAAGCAGTCTTTTCTTTTTTTTTAACCCCCTACTACCCCGCCACCATTTCCTAGCAGCCGCCACTGAGTGATAAGTGGGGGAAGATTAAAGGACGGGAAGGTTATAGGAGAATGTAAAGAAGAATACATCTATGATGGGTATGTTTTAGTTCAGAAGATACTGACGTTGCGAACGGCAGGTACCAGTAGCGGCTCGTGGAGGGAGTGCCGCGGGGCGGTGACGCGGGGTGGGGGAGGAGCAGGGTGAGGGATAGTAAACTACGGCATACGGCCGAACAGAGGTAAGTAAACAAATAAATAAATAAAACGAATTTCGTTGCGCGCGCCTCATCGCATTTGGCAATGCAGCGCGCGCAATGAAATTCGTTTTATTTATTTATTTGTTTACTTACCTCTGTTCGGCCGTATGCCGTAGTTTACTACCCCCCACCCTGCTCCTCCCCCGCCCCGGCCCACCGCCCCGCGGCACTCACTCCACGAGCCGCTACTGGCAGGTACTTATTGTGTTTTTCACTCTAGTGATGTTTTTCCCTTAATATGTTACATTACTGTCTATGAGGCACTGGATTTCAGTAGCCTTTCCTGATATCTGGTCACATTAGCTGTGTTGACTTGGTAGTCCTGAGTAAGGTACACAAAACAGCATTTTAATGTGAGCCTCGTTCAGAAGACAGACACATAGCACCCACAGAACACAAGAAAGTGATGCACATATCATTATGTGCTAAGCTTGTATCCACTAACAGGATATATATTAAGTGGGTTGGTGGTATTATGATGTCAAGTGCTGACAAAACACATTTTAGGGTTGGAAATCACAATGCTTGAGTCTTTGTCGTGTTTTTACTGGGATCCGCTGCTCTCATGGCATAAGTGCATGTCCCATGAACTTTTGAGGTGTTCATTTAGACCCTGTATTCCTTCTCTAGACCAGAGGACAGTGGTAAACAAAGGGACTAATTAACACGCAGTGAAACCTATTAAGTCTTTAACAAGCTGATACAGAGAAACCTTTCATGTTTCAACCCGTGCTTTTATGCTTTCTGCCCTATGAAAATATGTTTTCCACTTGTTTATTTTTTGATTATCTGCTTGAGGGCCTACACACGCAAGATGGCGTTGTATTTGTATTATTTGTATTAAAATTTGTATGGCGCAACGAATCATCCCCAAGGGGATCTCTCGGTGCCTGGGTAGCAGACAACATATTAAAATACTCATTAAAACAGCCAGGTTTTAAGCAGTTTCTTAAACTGTGCCAGATTGGAGCAGGCTCGAATATCATCTGGTAGTCTGTTCCAGTGTGCTGGGGCTAGATGAGAAAAAGCACGGCCGCCCATCTTGGCTTTCCTGATTCTCCGAGTGCATAGCAGATTTCGGCTGCTCGATCTAAGTTGACGCGCTGGAATGTATGGTTCTAATTTCTTCATTAGATAGGCTATGCTATGATGACAAGGAGGAGAGAAGTCTAAATACCAATAGTCTACTGTTCTGTAATTCTTCTGTTTTTTGGGAGGAGGCTGGGTAGAGTGGAAGGGCAGGACAAATGTAGACAACACCACCACCCCTTGTATTTGCTTATTGAGAAAGCTAGGGACTAACCTTAGCCCCTTTAAGTATTTAATGGCTGAGCCTCTTTACCAAGACAATCCTGGCTCTCTGGCATACATTTGCAATTGTTGAAAGGTACCTTCTAGGTCCGGTTGGACAGCAGCTGTCAACTAGACTTATTGCTAACAATATATATAGAGTGAGCTTTGGGCCTGGCTCTTTCAAACACTGGCTTTCTAAAATGAGCTTGTTTAAGCCAGCCACTTGAGACTTTCTCAATCATGTGTTGGCTGCCCCAGTGGAGTATTCACCTCTCACCTAATGCTACTGGCTGCTTGGGAGTATCACTCAAGAGCCTGCATTGATCTGCTGGAGGGACTAGTTTACAACTATAAGACTCTCTCTTGAATCCTAGTGGCTCCCTCCAACGTCTCTTACTCTAATGTGTGAGCACTGCCTGTGTTGGTTGCATGTGTTTTGAATGAAAAAGCAACTTATAGAAAATGGTTCTGGGAAAATGTTTTTGTCGATCCATACCTAGCAAATTTTGCTTCATGAGTGATTTTCACCTAGTTGACGAAACCAACCTGGAGAAAGCATTTCTTGAAGAAAAAATGTTTTCTTTGGGTTGCTTTTTTCCTAAAGGGGGGGGCTTCCTCCCTTACTACTCCCACTACTCCTATATTTATGTTCTTTAAGGGGGGAATTCCCTTTTTGTATCACCCTACCCTCTGCCATTATTTGCCTTTGTGGCACTCCTTCTGCTTCACCCCAACACCCTTTCTACTTCTGCCTCCCAGACGTAGGAGCAACCCCCATGCACCAGCACTTTAGTTCCAGTTCGGACAATTGCTTTTACGATTAAATTTTTAAATTTTTTTTTTTTTAGCTTTTAGCATAGTCAGTTAACCTTTTAACTTTTCCTTCTACTTCTCTTTTTATTCATGGAAAATGTAGTATATTGTAATGATTTTAATTAATTGAACAATAGAGCAAACAATACAATACTTCTGCCACCCCTCCCATGCCAGCTGCACCCTCTTTTTCACCCCATTTTCTTTTCCTTCTTACCTGTCTCATTTTTCTCCTTCTCTGTGGTCTCCTCTCACTTTTTTTTTAACGACTGGATCACTGTAGATGTAAACAAAGTGCTAAAGTGACCCTCCTTTTTTTTTTAAAAATTCAAATAATTCTTACAATTCCTATAGTATTCGGAGGTGTAAGAATACGTTTTTGGATTAAATCCCAAGCCCACTATACCTTTTCCACAAAACAATCTCATTTTTGTGGAAAAGCTTATCATCATTGAGATAGTTCTCCAAATTGAAATTTTGTCAGCCTGACGAAATCAGGTTTAATTTTCTTTAATTTGGAAATTCATCACTATGGCTTAGGACCTTAAAACAGGACCTACTGGCTTTGCCAATGCTTGTTCAATTGTTGGAGAGAGAAACGGGGAACAGGTTGCCTGTAAACTGCCCCCGAATTCCTATATCCTTCTTCTCAGTTAGAAAAACAGCTTTTAATATGACCATATTCAAATGTACTTGTTAGGTCTGGTGTTAGCCAAGACCTTTTAAATTTACTAAAATTATATATATATATATATAATATACTTCTCGATATGACTTGGTCTGTTTTTGTGGCATTCACATTTTACTTCCGCCCACTCTAGCATACAGCTTGGTGCAAAGAGTCAACCCACTTTAGGGTCAGGCGGCTCTGCCAACGATAAAATGTTACAAAAACCATGACAAAAAAATCAACAAATGACAAAGTTAAAAGACCAGTAGCCAAAGTCAGAACTATAAAGCTTGCTTTTAACTTGGAATCTGATGGCATGGGTTCTCACCCTGGTTATGACATCTGACTAGAAATTGTTTGATTTTTGGCAAATTCCTCAGAGAGTAAATATGTGCAATGTAGAAGACTGTAATGTAAATAATGTGTACACTGTGCTGTTTGGCCGTGTCACACTAGCATGTGATTCCCTATCTCATTCCCTTCTGGGTTTTGTCATCTTTTTTCAGTCGGACAATAGGCATAAAATCCTGTTCTGTTTATACCGAACTCAGGGGCATATTAGCAAGGGCCTTATCGCCGCTTAAGCAGCACTTTTTGCCGCTAAAGCGGCGATATTTCTATCGCCCTTTTAGCAAGCTGTCGCTAACAGCTGTTAGCGACAGCTTAATGGCGAAAGCGACCGTTTTGGTGCCGCTTTGCATGTCAGCGATATATATCGCTAATGACATGCAAAGTAGGCGTTCCCAACTAAAAGCGACTGAAAACAGTCGCAAACACAACTTCCCCTATTAGCAATGCCCGCGAAGCGATAAAAATTCGCGCTAACCGCGATTATCGCAGGAATCTAACACCTGCTAAAAACCTGACTTAACCATTGTAGTCAATGGGAGGTGGATTGTAAGGTTAAGTCCTCACCTGCCTATTAGCAAGCTTTTCATTAGCGCGTTGAATTTATCGCTGGATTTCTCGCGCTATTGCTGGGTTTCGCCGCTATCGCTGGATTTTTTATCGCCTTGGAGATAAGCGTTGATAATAACGCGTTATCTCCGCGATGAAATCCAGCGATAGCCGGCGATAAAGAAAACAGCGCTAAGCGCGCTTTGCGATAATTATCGCAATTCCTTGGTAATATCCCCCTCAGGTTTGAGATACTTCTGCAGACATTTAGATGTTCACTGAAAATAAATACATTTACGCCATATGACATACCTAAGAAAAAATATAAACATGACTTTGAAGCTATAAAAACCCTCTTGAGCAGCAGGTCCATTAACCCAACAAACTTTCTTGCAGGCATTGGAAACAGGCCCGAATTCTGAATGCAGATCCCAGGAGCAGGCACACACCCTCCTGAGCTATCTAACTGGGATTGGCTCCTGTAGCCAGCAAATGACAACAGTGGCAAGTGTTGAATTCATTAATCTATTGTCATCTTTCGTGAAGCTCTTTTTGTACAACTGTGTCAGATAATTTTTAGGCATCTGAAGGGTTTCAAGAATGCTATTTAGGTTGCAGTATATAATTCACCTTTCGATTCGCATTTTTTTTTTTTATAATTTGGGTACACCTCAGTGACTGTCGTGAATTCTCACCCCCACCCTTTCTCCATCTTACTGTCTAAGATATGCTGGCGCGCGCATCTATCATACCAAGTCCTTCTCACCTGCAGGCCTCGGGCAGTAGAAACAGATGGCACTCACACGCACTTCATAAGAACGTGCTGGAAAACTCTGCTGTCAGCTCCCGACCCTTTTGCTAGTGACAACAGGGCTCGTGCAGTTTAGCAGCTGAGGCTGCTGCACGCAATATATTCAAAAAGAAGCAGGCTTAAAGACAGCCAGGACCAACGACGTCTCACCCTCAGCACAATGCACACCACCTCCCCTCATCAGTTCACCTTTCCTGAAGGTCTGACTGCAAATAAATGCGAAGGGTGTTCACGCATCTGAAGTGGCAAGAGTTAATGAGCAGGCTTGAAAGTCCTCACCGCTCCAAGTTTCTGCAACAGGGAAAAATCCCTCACCCAGGCCGTGCCAGAGCAGAATGACGCAGCATGAACCTCCTCCAGTTAATGCCAGTGATATGGAAAGGCTTGTAGGCGTGGCAGCCAGACTCAGCTCCTGCAAATGGCAGGTGAAGCACAATAGTGTAATGGGGTGGGGTAGGTCATCTCCCAACAGTCGTGCATGGAGTCAATTCACCAAAATTCCAGGGGTAGCGGAAGTGACTTCACGTGCCCCTTGACCTTCTCTTTCACTCACACATACATATGCTTATACATATACACACATTCACTCATACACACACACACACTGCCTGCACATGCACACAAATTCACACATACGCATATTTCTCTTACATAAACACACTCAAAACTGCAAACACGTACACAACATACATACATACATTTAAAGCATTTTTTTACTTACATCAGCTGCCAGGAAAAGTGATATTTCAGCTATTTCTACTCAAATTTTTTTTTTTAGTTAATTACGAATAATGTAATATTATTCACTATTAGTATAATAAAAAAATTGACAAAAAACGAGATGAGTGAAGCCCACAGCTGCATCTGTTCCTGCCACTGATTTTGCCACTGCTGACTCTAGGAGTCCCAAAGGCAGTGTCAGGGGTCACAAGGGGCATGCCAGGGGTCGCAGCAGCGACCCCTGGTGACCTCTAAATGATGTCCATGCAGCTGTGACCTCAGTCCTTTAAGTACCTTTATATCATCAGTGGCCGAATTCCCTTTCTGGTCGTCCTATGAAAACACAAGGACAACACAATGTAGGAGTCTTTCTTCTTCTTTAATGAATATATGTACAACACCCGACAACAAGTAAATACCTTGCCCAGTCCGAACACCCATTGGTTTCATGTATTGTACTGTACTGTTGTATTAATATAGCGCTAGATACCTCTGACGAGGCCATGGAGTACTCCCATATCCTGATGCTGTGTCAAAATGCATAATTTTGCAAAGTTGGATGCAGTTTGGTTCATTTGTGAACAGTTGGGTGAGGTGTGTGAGTTTCAAAGAAGTGCTTTATACATGGTGGGCCGAACATCCATGCACATAGGCATAAGGTACTGCAGAGAGTGTGAGTGTAGACACTGCCTTGCATACCTATCCTACTAGGTGTGGTAAGTATCCTATGGTTGAGCGTGTCATTGAATGAGTAGTATGTGGAGAGGAGAAGTCCAACAGAGTGTATTCTAATGGGGTAGCGGGCCCAACCCATGGCGTCATTGCTAAACAATCAGAATATATACAGTATAGGGTCCACACAGAAGGAACAGACGCACAACCCCTGGAAGCATTGTTAAATAGAAGGGGCAGACTTTGTGTTGGATTTGCAACACAAAAGTGATACAAATCAGTGCAAAGTGATTGTTTAGTGTTGACTTTGCAGTGCAAATCCTGATTTTCGTTGGAAAGTAGCCTTAAAGTAAACCCAAAAAGTGCATTGTGCTACTTTGCATCGAAGGGGCGTTCTATAGACAGTGCATGGGCATTCCCCTGCAGGCACTCATGGATTCTGATGCAAAGCCCTAAAAATATAGACAGGTCTTTCCACTGAAAAGAAGCAGGTGTACATTGTTGGAGAAGTTTAATTTTCTCAAATCTTTTCCAACTTTGCATGTATGCTGCACTCTACTGCAAACATTCAAAGGGGGAAAAGTGTTGAACTATGTCAAAGTATAGTATTTTGTACTGAAATGGCACCCCTGTAGTACAAAAGCTGTACTTGACAACACACACACAAGCTTGCACTATGTAGTAAGGGCGTTTATGTTGGTGCAAGGCAGCTAAACGTGTGAGAGTGCAGGAAGAGAGAGTAACAGCACCATACCGTACTAGATATGGCTCTGTCCTGCTCTCTCCCTTTCTTTTCTTGCTGGGTTGTGTGAAAACTTAGTAAATCTGACCCCTCTCCCCATGGTACAAACTGTGTGGGATCCCTGAGAAGCAGAAAAGACCCAACATTGTGGACACTGCTAAGCAATCAAGGCACAACCCTTGCAGGGCCTACCTACCAGCGACAGAGGCCCAACGCCTAGAGGCACTGTTAAACAACCAGGGTACATCCCATGTGGGGTCTACCCACTGTCAGCAGAGGCCCCACCCCCAGAGGACACCATTAAACAACAGGATGCTTACCATGCAGAGTTTATCCCCCAGTAACAGAGGCCCAACCCCCTGGAGGCACCGGTAAACAACCAGGATAGATATGATTACAGTAAATGTCTCTAGGTGGACATTCAGGAGCACTATTAAAGGAATGTAAGGAAGTTAGCATACATCTTAGTAATGGATCCATGGGTCCAACCAGAAGATGTGCCAATGCAGCCCATATGACTAGGTGTAAATAGTGGACCAATGTTGGTCTGCAACAATTAATGTTCCTGTGGGACGAATGTGGATAAGTTTAAGAAAACTAAATGAAGTGGCAAATGAAGAAGAAAGGACATGAGAAAGGGTTAATACACTGGGGTTTCTGGTCCAAGATGCTAACTGGCCCTAACAAGCTAAAACAGGGAAGGTGCCACAGGAAGATGCCCTCAGTTTCAGGGCCCTTTTCCTTTATACCAGGGCTGGGTGCTATGTGGGGGAATGGAGTGCCTACAGGATCAGTGGGTAGAGGGTAGACCCTACTGGCAAGTTCATGTGGTCAGGTGATCCGCTGAACCACATATGGAGGCAAGGGAAGTGGGCAGGATGCAGTAGGCTTGTGAGTAGAGGCTAAAGCCCAATGAGAGGAACCTGGGAGAGATGGCAAAAGGTTGGATCATAGTACTGCCTAGGACTGGGGAACCAACCGAAAATGGTGGAAGAAGCACTCAGGCAACAATTATAAAAGTGATGGGGACACCAAAAACAAAGTTAAAATATCTTGTAAATATATTAAATGAAATTAACGGCAGGTTTAAGAAAACAACATTTACTGTGAGGACACTGTCTGACAAAAAGAAGATATTTTTGTTTGCGCTTGGTTTACTGTTTCTTTCGACGAAAGGAGAACGTTTCATACCCTTCATCTTTTCTAGAATCATACACATTACCCTACCTCAACATTCCACTTATAATCACCAAACATTTACACATGAAACGCATGTAAAAGTAGCAAAACAATCCTTGGTAGCAAGAATTTACTTTAAGGAACTGCTAAAGGTGCCTAAAAAAATCCAATCATCAGAGTACAAGTGATTCAGTGGAAGAAGCAGAGGAATAAAAGGAGGGCAAATGAATTAGAAATCCAAGAAGGTCTGTGAAAGAGATAGATTGCATCAGTGTTGGAATCTTCTCACACTGGAGTGGATCACAATGAGCAGCCTTTGAAGATGACGCTCTTCCCCTATAGCGAGCTAGCTTAGCCAATACATTTCTTAGCTTTTTTTAGACTGCTCCACTGTACCACAATAAGTGGTTCTCCAAAATCTGCACTTGGTGACAAGGTTGGAATTGGCACATATCTCATTGCAGTAATGTACAAGACTAATATTTTTGTTCTCAGATGAGGATATAACAATTAGATTTGAGGCTGGAGAGCTAAATTATTGTAGGCAATCAATATATTTAGGTATAAGGTGTGTAGTCAAGAATGTCCGCAGCTATTTTCAATAGTTCATCATCCTAAATTTATTTGCCTGTTTCCTAAAAGTTCCCCAATATTTTCTACAGCATGCCTGAGAAAGCCCCTAATCTAAGAAACTGCTGCACCCTAACTCCAGGGCTCCTCTGCAGAGCCCTAGGGTGTTGTGAAGAAATGGGATGTCCCAATCAAAGTTCCCTACTATTGTCCTTGAGAGTGCATTCCTCTATTTGGGCTTACAGAATGTATAGCCATAAAATGAGATTTTGATATTTGTGTGTTCATCTTGTGTGCACAGCAGCTGAAGGTTTACTGTATTCTGATGAGCCTTACCTCCTTCCTTACCTCATGACCACGGTCTTCCCAGTAACAGGAAACAGTGGAGATGTGTATGTTTAGCCACAACAATTGTCTTTCCACGCTTTCGCAGTTAATTCAATTTCCTACAGAAAATGACAAAAGAGTTAACACAGAGAGGCAATGTCATCTAGAATACTGAGCGATAAAATGGTGAGAAGATATAATAAAGTGTGGTTTGCTAGCTTCAATTTGCTGAACTCAGGAGCAGCTGGTAACATACAAAAGCGGTAAGGCGAGCAAAGTGCCCCACCGCATCCGACGACACACATACTTTAAAAAAGAACACAAAAAAACACTTGCATGCATTAAAATATTAAAAATAAAATAAACCCACGTACCTGTGCTGCGTCCTCTGTGTCCTTGCAGTCCGTGGTTCCGACGGGCTCCAGTATAAGCGGAAACTTCCCTTACCAATCGAGATGCTGCTCTCATGCTTCATGAGAGCAGCGCCTGGATTGGATGGAGCATCCTGGCTGGACGTTCCTTTAGGCCCTATAGGCCTGTGCTTGGTCTCCACCCAGCTGTCTAAAACAGCTGGGTGGAGACCTGCAAAGTGTGCATGTCACTTAGGCCAGCTCAAGACAGCCGGCCAAATTGACTTGCGCACTTTGCAGTGACAGGGCAGCCACGTCACCAGTCCTCCGAACAGCAGAGGACACGCCCCTCCCTCATCCTGCCTGCTCCTAAGCAGGCTGACGGCTGTGGGCGCTTTGTGAATAATAAAATGGCAATGAAATAATTTCATTGCCATTTTATTGTTCACATTGCTTTAGCGCTGCTGGCAGTGGGCAGGGGGGAGACGCTCCCCTGCCCTCACGAAGAAACCGCCACTGGTTGAACTACAAAAATGTAATGGGTGGCCATACTACGGACTATAGCGCAATGGTTTATGTTTACAAACAATACTGATTGGAACGGAATTCTGCAATCACTTACCTCCGGATTCAGCAAACATCACCAGGAACCACGTATTCTGAAATTATCTAAAACATGAGTATATAAACAAGCACCCCTTATCAGTAACTTTATGCAATTATGTATGATAGATTTTTCTGCAAGAGACAACTGCATTCTCGAGTTGCACTAAGAAAGCAAAATGTGATTAAAATAAACAGACAAAATATAACATACCTTCATGTTTTACCATTCATTAAACTTTTAGTTCACCTACGGAGACCGAACTAAAAGCCTGTATGGGCAAAAAGAAATTTGGGACACAATACCATGTATTTGGGGAATTTAAATTGTTTGAACTATTTCACCTGGTGCTGCAGTCAGAATGCTGGTGCTGTAATATACTTCACTAATATTGGAAAGGATCTGTTCCATCAAGGTCTATCTCACTGGAGGATCCATCACAAACAATGGGTCTTGCTACTGATCCCACAACACAGTTTTAGCATGTGATAAAACTACCCCCAGAAACAAGGCTGCAACTGCACAATGCATAATGTATAGCTTATACAATGGATCTTCTATTCCATTAGATGATCAAAAGTAAAGAATGAAGACATAGCCTTTGTATTACAGACACACAATGGACCAAATTACGAGTTCAGGGGTCCATCGGACCACCGAACCCATGGTGGAGGTGCTGTGGCGGTCGGGGATCGCTGCACCATTGGTCTGACCGCTGTATTACAACAACGGCGGTCGGACCTCCATGGCACTGCCACAACAACCACTGATCCGCGATCCCTGGCGGTGGTGCAGCAGTGTGATGCCGCAACATGCTTGGCAGGGCCGCTGCGGCCCCGCCAAGCATATTAAGAGTTTCCTCACTGCCAGCAGTCTCATGGCGGTGTTTACACCATGAAGCTGCTGGCTGTGAGGAACCTACGGGGGCCCTACAGGGCCCCCTGTTGCCTCAGGCCATGGGGATGAATGCAGGGGGTTTGCATGCACACCCAGTTCCTGCACGACATTGACTTAGCAGTCCATACCGTGCAGGAACTTGCTATGGCGTTCCCATTGTGGTGCCTTTTTCGAAAGCACCGCCGTGGGAACGCCAAAGGACCGTCTGCTAGACAATGAGGAAACTCGTATTCTGGCGGGCAGCCGGCAGTCAAGTTTGGTGGTGCGGGATGGTGGTGCAGGATGGTGGTGTGCCGCCCCACTGCTGCACCTCCAAACTCGTAATCAGGCCCAATGGAATAGTTCGTGCCAAAATCAATATCCATTAATAATACATTTAAACAAGATCCATTTGAAATTAATCAATGAAACCTACAACACGTCCATGAAACTCAAAATGTGATTCTTCCGCAACGTAAGATGGACTGGGTGCCAGAGTGAAACAGACCTCTACACCTCTATCAAAAGGGTATGTCCTTCAAAATCTAGTATTGGGTCATGGAGTTATACACCAAGTAACATGACACATGAGGGCCTAGATTTACTAAGCCTTTGCGTTGTCCTGGCATTGAGTAAGGTGGCGACAACACAAAGGCTTCAGTAAGATTTACAAAGCCACAAAGGTGCTTTTTGTGCTGCCTTGCATGACTTTGTAAAGAAATGTAACACACCTCAGAAGCTTGTGCTACGATGCATTACATTCAGAGCTGGTGGGTGTTACTAGTACTAGGGACTTTAATTTTCACCTTGAGGTCCCCACTGATCCAGACACTGCTGCCTTGAATAGAATAATGGAAGTCGGAGAACTTAAACAGCAAGTAGTAGGGCCAACCCATCTTAAAGGGCACACTCTTGATGGGATTTATTCAAATGATCCCAACTTGACCTGTATGGCCATACTCCCTCTGGTCTGGTCTGATCATAGCGCCATCATTTTTGCGCTGAAGGAGTTAACAGCCCTCAAATTCAATCCCAAGCCCTCAGGGATACTGGAAAAAAGAGCTTGGAAAGACTTGGATAGGTTAAAACTAGATGAGGAGCTGAAGGATACCATATACCCTCTCCCCTCCGGGGTGGACGAGGCCGTCACGGCCTACTCAGATTGGATTGACGCAGCCTGTAAAAAATTGGCTCCGCTAAAAAAATGGACACTCAAAAAGGGCTAAACCCTCAGCCCGTGGTACTCTGATAAGTTAAAACATCAGAAACTGGCCTGTAAAAAATTAGAACGGGAATGGAGGAAAGGGTATACAAGCAATGATAGAGAAAGCTATAAGCACAGTTTGAAACTTTATAAGGAAGCACTGTTGGAAACAAAAAAGAACTTTTTCTCAAACCAAATCCTTCAGGCCAAGTCCAATGCTAAAGAACTTTTTAAAACTGTCAAAAAACTTGCCTCTCCTTTAGCTCCCAAATGTGGGAGCAGCCCAGAACTGTGTGAAAATCTGGCTGTTTTCTTCCAACAAAAAGTAGAAAGTATATTTTCTACATTTACCTCAGCCCAGAATAGTGCTGGGTCACAGCTATTGGATAGAGTCCCATTTGGATCCAACCCCCCACCTGTCCTAGATACATTTGCACTGCTAGAAACATCAGAAACGATTAAACTCTTGAACTCTATGCGCTCAGGATCCCCCAGGGATCCATGCCCTGTCTCAGTTCTGAAAGCTTCTTCGGAAATCATAGGATCAGTCTTAAATCCTCTGATCAATAACATATTCACCACTGGGATATTTCCCAAGGACTGGAAGAAGGCCTCCATCCTTCCCTTATTAAAAAAACCTACCTTGGACCCTACAGACCCTAGCAGCTATCGGCCAATTTCGCGGCTCCCTCTCCCTGCAAAAATTATAGAAAAAGCAATGAATCTTCAGCTCAGTACATTCCTTCAAACCTACAATACTCTTCATCCATCTCAATACGGGTTTAGAGCGGGACATAGTACGGAGTTGGCCTTGATCAAATCTATAGAGGAGGTAAGGGAGGCACTGGACTGCGGAGGTAAGGCTATGCTGGTCATGTTAGATCTGTCAGCAGCCTTTGACACGGTCCATCACGAGGTTTTGATGGACCGTTTGTCGGAAGTAGGAGTACAAGGTACTGCCTGGCGCCTCCTGCAATCCTTTTTATCCAAAAGAACACAAACAGTGGACCTAGACAATAACAAATCCAAGCCTTTCTGCCTTCCCTGCGGGGTTCCCCAGGGATCTTCTCTGAGTCCAACACTTTTCAATATCTACGTGAGATCACTGGCAGGCCTGATAAATTCATTTGGTTTCCAACTTACCTCCTATGCCGATGACACTCAAATAGTGTTATCGTTTAAAGATGAGGAGCAAAAAGAAACAGGAGTGCGCTTCCGTGTCTGTATGAAGGCTATAGCAGGTTGGATGTCGAATAATTGCTTAAAACTAAATTCAAGCAAAACTGAGGTTATCGTATTTGGAAACAACCCACACCTCTGGACACCGGATTGGTGGCCAGCCGACCTGGGTACGTGCCCCTCCCCTACCTTGAAAGCAAAAAACCTGGGGGTATTAGTAGACAATAGACTGACATTCAGTGATCACATAAGCTCAGTGGTGTCGGCATGCTTTCTGATATTAAGAATTTTAAGGAAAATAAAGCCCTACTTATCGGAAGGAGATCTCAGGACTGTGGTGACGATGCTTGTTATGGCACGTCTGGATTACTGCAATGGTCTTTATTTGAATGCCCAAAATCAGCATATCAATAGACTTCAGATTGCCCAGAACGCTGCTGCAAGGCTGTTGTCGGGGACCCCTAAATTTGTCTCGGTGAAAAAATAATTAATTCAGCTACACTGGCTTCCAGTGAAACAGAGGGTACGTTTTAAGGCCCTCTTCACAGCCTATAAAGCCCTTAACAGAACAGGCCCAGACCATTTGAAACAAAGGCTTAAATGGTATGTTCCTGGCAGGACTCTTCGGTCCACAGGAGGAAAAAATGCTCAAGTTCCTTCCTTTAAAAAAGCGAGCTGGGGAGGCAGGAGCTTTATTACCTGCACTTCCAAGGCCTGGAACGACCTGCCGTTCCACCTGAGGAACTCCGCAGACCTCCTTTCCTTTAGAAGGGGGCTGAAGACCTGGCTGTTCACTCAATGACCGCCCTCTCCGCTAACCTTCAGGCAGTACATAGCGCCAGGACACCTTAGGGTAACAGTTGCGCTCTACAAATCCAATTAACATAACATAACATAACATGGGTGGAGCAGGGGCATTCCCGTGCAACCATCCATGGATTTGACGCAATTCCAGATTTACAAAGGTTTCTAAACCTGGGATTGTGTCACATCGGTACGCCTACCAGAGGAGGGAGTAACAAGGAGAAAAATATTTTTTTCTCCATGTTGTTTTCTCTTTTTATGCGTAATGCAAAATAGATTGCATTCTTTTTGTGCAGGAAGGTGTCCTTTCCTGCACATAAAATAATCCTGCCGGTAATGCAGGCACCCTTGCAACATGGTGCAGGGGTGTCTGCATTGGTGCTTGGCAGCACACAGTGAGCCAGAGCTAGGAGAGATCAGAAGTGCGCCATATCTTAGTAGATATGGTGCATTTCTGCTCTCTCCGTTTCACGCAGCACAGCAACTTTGCTTGCTGCCCTGCGTTGCATGAAACATTAATAAATATGCCCAGTGGTGTAGCTAGGGGCGTGCAGGAGGGCAGTCCACCCCGGGCGGCAGTGTTTTTGGGGGCGGTGGAGGTGAGCAAGTTGTGTCTGTCAACTACCACCATCCCCCTGCCCCCGAGAACAAGTCAGCCGCCAGACCCCCCCATCTCCCACCTGGAACAAATCGGTCATCGGCCGCCACCCCTACTCCACCCCCTGCTGTTACCTGCAAACTTAGGGTCCGCCCCGGGTGGCAGTAGATCTAGCAACGCCTAGGCGACTGAATATGCCCAGAAAATTTCACATTTGGGCGCATGATGCACAACAAAGAAACCAAGCACCTACAATGGTTCATCATTCCACACTTCTACTTGCTGCGAACATTATCTACTAGCTGTGAAAAACAAGGTTGGATGCAGTTTGGCAACCGAAAATAAATGTGAACAAAAAAGAGAAATGAGTAATGGACTTCAGAGTCAATTGTTGAGAACCCCAAGCTGATAATATATATACTATTATGATTGACAATAGCTATCACTCAAAACGATGGTGAATAAATTCTGCTGATTTAAAAATGCATTGTGATAATGATAAATAGCATGTGAATTTTACTGAATACAACCATGATTGTCGGTGGAAGTGCTTTTATGTGTTTTTCTGAGCCTGTAGCTGGTTTTGTGTATGTAGATATGAAAACGATGAATAACATTTGGAGAAAAAAAGACTGTATCTGTCAACGGCTGGTAAGACTTGTCAAATCGTTAATAAA
The DNA here is from genome assembly GCA_963921515.1 of Calotriton arnoldi. Classification (NCBI taxonomy): domain Eukaryota; kingdom Metazoa; phylum Chordata; class Amphibia; order Caudata; family Salamandridae; genus Calotriton; species Calotriton arnoldi. Next base: position 857,461 of record CAWUFW010004328.1, read on the forward strand.
ATTAAATACTGTGACAGCAACAAGGAATCGGATTTTAGTGAAATATTTCAGATCAAAGGTTCATTGATATGCAAAATGATGTTACTTGAGAATTCACAGTTCAGAAGAAATTTCAAATCGAGCTAAAAACAACTTATTCGTGGTTTAGACTTCGCTTCTGTGGATTGTGATGAAGACTGCTGGGTGTGTTTGTTTAACATCTGACTTTTTTCATAGCTGATTCGTTGAGGTGGATAGCCCAAGGGCCAAGAGTCAAGTCTCACAAATTCATACCCTCCCCCAAAAAACGCAACCCATCCCTAAACCTTAAAAAACCCTTACTACCCCGTACCCTTACTCATCCCTAAACCCTAAAAAACCTAAAAACCCTTACAACCCCATACCTTTACCAATCCCCAAACCCCTTACACCCTTTACTTTCCTTTAATCCCCCTGTTAGAAAACACTTACCTGCATAGTACAGTCCTGCATTGTAAAGTGCCAGAAAATGGCATGCGTGGTACTTACCAGTGGCCGCGTTGTAGATGTATTAAGTGGTAACTTGTATACTGTGTACAAGAGGTTAGAGTTCAAACAGCAGTAAATCGAACACAGATGCAGGAGGAAGTAACCAGGGAACAACGTGGAAATTCTGCAAAGACCACAACATGCGAATGAGAACAGCGCTTTGAACAAAATTCAAACATTTTGTTTGCATTATTGCGCCAGCCATATTGGCTGTCTACAAAAAAATCAGAGCTCTTTTTGAACAGTAGACAGAAAAGTAATGAAAGAAATATTACACATTTGCTGATATTTAGTATATCATAATATGCAGCCGTATGTTGAAATTTGCCAATGTGCACAACAGCATTATAAAGAGATATTTACCTCAGTCCTCAAGTTTGCTCAGAAGGCACAAGGTCTTTCCATTTTTCGGGACAGGGGTGGTGGGGTGGGCGGGGGGGATTGGGAGCGATGAAAAAAATTAAAAATAAACTTACCTCCTTCTTCTTCGCAACTGCAGCTGCCACCGCACGTCTCTCCTCCATCCTCGCCATCACCGGAAGCACCCAGGCTTCCTGACTCTTCCAGCCAATCACGACGCGGCAAGAGAAGCGCCGTGATTGGTCTGAGCAGCCTGTTTGGCCACTCAAGGCAGTTCATGTGAGCCTGGGCATGTTCTCCACTGGGCTGTGCAGGAGAACATGCCAAGTGCGCATGACTTTTTGGCCGGCCCCAGAGGGCCAACCAAGCCGTTATGTGCACTTAGGGAGGGAGTGCAAACCACTCCTGCTCCCTCTGACGTCAGGGAGCCTAGCCCCATCCCGCCCGACCTGGCTGGAGTCCCATAAAGAAAAATAAAATGATAATAACTTCTTGTTATTATCATTTTCTTTTTCTTTTCCATTGCTCAACGAGCAGTGGGGCGACGCTCCTCCACCTTAGTGGAGGAGCCGCCACTGGTCAATTTCCACAATGTGGAATCAATCAATTAAAAGTGGCCAATACCTTTCCCAACGCTAACACAAACACTTGATTCTTCATGGCTCAACATTAGCTCTACAGATGAGTGGTTACGCGTTTGCCTGCATCCTGAGTGCTTACTGCCATCAAGAAAACTATTGATTGGTGCCAGCGATCAATCTACCACTGAAATACGCAAACAAACCTAAGCTGTACAAACTAATAATGAGTTTTTGAGCTTGTCCCCTAAGGAGTCTAGCATGGATTGATGTGAAGACTTGTGTGAATTAATTTGCCACAAGTGTGTCTTTCAAAGAACTTTGTTGTTGCTGCATAGAAAATGTGCAATTGACAAAAAAAGCTTTCCCAGAAGACTTGACCGGGCTTTTTCCAATGAAATGTGAATGCTGCCCGAGGAACATGTTTTCAGTCGTTCCATTGAGGTATAAGCTTGGAAGTGAAAACAGAGAGCTCCAGATGCATATTTTACAAGCCTTACAGGAAGTACTGTCTATTTATTAGGGACTCAGATTGTATGGATAAATCTAAACCCTATTACATTTTGGAAATCTATAACTTTGGCACCTGGGGACTAAGCTACCACCAAAATTATCGAATTCCTGTGTAAGCCTAATGTAAATGGGCCTGCAAAAATAGAGCAAGACAAATCAAGGGAAGACAAGGGAAAAGATAGAGAGGTGTCCAAACATAGTTGGGCTTTCCAATTCATTGCTCCATAAAGTGCTTGTTTGGAGGGAAAAATACGCTTGATCAGATTTCATTAAGAAAGTAGCTATCAGATTGTCAGAGACAGTAAATGCCTAGAGTAGGAAACAACCACCCACAATAAATGGTTTATAAATCATGCCACGATATTCAGCAGTGATTACATGTAAGCCAGCAGTAGGGCACAGCTAGCCAAAGTTTATGTGACACTGCCAAGTTCGTCAGTGTAAATGTGAACATGCTCCCTGATGGCAAGTACCACAATGTTGTGTTGGCTATCCTCCTTCAACAATTGTTTCAGCCATAAGTCTTGCTTAAAAGTCCACTTTCCAGCTACCCTGTTCTGTATTATGGTTTAAATGTATGATCTAAGCATTGTTGGTACATTCCACAGTTGTAATGGACTATGCTGCTTAGACAACACGTTCCTGAAGGGAGCAACAGACATAGGGGCCTCGGGGCACAGACTTTCAGGTAAACAAGGGTGGAGATCACATAGCAATTTGTTGTATTCCTCTTAGGGTATCCATAAACGGGCTTTCCAGTATCATGTCCTTATATAGGCACAATTCCGCCCTGCCCTTATATAGGCATAAAATCCCAGCCCTTATTTAGGCATTAAACCGTGCACTCCAAATACAGGCATGGTCTCTGACATCCGTCCACCCTAACGTCACAACGAGTTCATGAAGAACAGACCCTTAGGCTGCGGGAGTTTCCCTAGTCCAGGACTATTGATTTCTTCAAGGACTCATATATTATGCATGAACCATTATTCCTTAGGGGGTTCATTCATGACGTCTTTCGCTGTCCAACTCACGTCAATACTAACATTCTTAGGTGCTCTCAGGAATAAATATACCTTCCCTAGCCCCTGTAAACCAGAGGAGACCTCGACTTCAGAGGAGCCCGTTTCCCGGCCTGACGCACTGAGAAGACGCTGCCTTTCCTGCACGCAGAGAGTCCAGCTTCCAGCTTCCAGTGATCTGACTTCCCTTGCGGGGTGTTGGAGTTCGAGTCTGGCAACGAGATTCCTACCTCTCTCATTCTTCAGGTATGGAGTTGACTAGAACCTAGAGGGACTCTTGGCATACTAGGCATACTAGACTTAACATACTCTTAGTATACCGTAGTAAGGAATACTTCACCTACTTCTTCCCTCTTCCTACACCTAGGTTAGGTTAGGTACATTGGGGTAGAATTAGCTTAGCAACGCATCGTATGAGTACTCGCATTTTTAGTCTGTGTTATTTATGTAAAAGCATATGTACTAAAAGATAATGCTCTCGCAGTATTATTTATTTCTACTGCTCACACTGTACATTATTTATCTCGCATACTGTCTTGTGATCGTAACAGCACATTTTACTTACACCAGAAACAAGACTGTTCAATAAATCTTTTATTGAAACGCCCGTCTATTTCTTTCTGTGTAACTTGGAGAAAACTAAGCATGCACGACTGAGCTGAGTGAAATAGTTATCTATTGTTTCCACGACTCTGGGACACGTTCTGATTCTAAAGGGAAACACAGTGGTCATGTTTTGCGGCTGCCAGAAACTACTCCCTTCTTGTTGTCAAGGAGTTTCTAGTGGCCTCTGAGCTAGCTGGCACAAGTAATTAAGTTTAATATACTCGATAGGGACATACTGACCTTAGTCCTATGTCAAACCTATAGGATATATTATTCCAATGCGCAGAGCCTATTAGGGAAATAGGAGCTACACTACAAATTAGGGTACAGCTGTATTTTTTTGAAAATAGACAATAGCAGGGAGTTTTGAGCTTTCTGAAGTAATTTGTAGGTCACAGCCTACCTAGCAGCACAGCTGTCTGGTTTGCTATAGACATCTTGGGGCCTTCAGAAAGTTGACCTAGGAATGCATTCCGCCTTTTGATTACCATTGGCTTTATGGTTTGTAACTCACATTTTCTGGCTTTCTACTTGCTGGCTTTGTTTGCTTTAGGCTCTTCAGGTTCAGTTTGTCCCTTCAGTTGTGTAAAGCATGCTTACTGTATTCTTTCACGAACTCCCTTTCTGAAAACAGGCCTTTAAATCTTGTTCTTATCTTGTCACATTTACTCCGAATTTAAAGACCGAGGTCAAATGTCAGGTGCTGTCTTCCGAGGGTGCTTGTTTACTTTTCTTTCTATGACTTCAAAGTGATAAGATTTATGTGACAATCTTCTGGATACTGGGGATAGGAAAGAGGTCTTTTCTACCACACAACAACATTTAAATGAAATGTGTACGTTTTTCAGAATATATCAGAATTAGGAAAACAAATTAAGCACATTTTTTGTTATTTCTGAAGTGTGTTGGAACAAATACTTTAATATGATCAAAACAATTCATTAGAGTAGGTGATGCAATTTCCACACATTTCCGTTTGTGCACTGTATAGTTTTATTAGTAAAACTGTACGTCTGTGCAAATGTAATGGTCATTTCAATTGAAAATGTGTTGTCTGTAATGGCAGTGCACTACCATACCATGTATTCTCCGCTCTACACCACTCCGCTCTACACCACTCCACTCTACTATGCACCACTCCACACCTCTGTATTCTACTCTGCACCACTCCACTTTACACCACTCCATGCCACTGCGCTCTGCACCACTCCACTCTACGCCAATGCACTCTATGTCACTTCACGCTATGCCTCTCTACTCTACTCTGTACCACTTTACTCTATGTCAATGCACTCTTTGTCACTTTACTCTTCACCACTGCAGTCTTTACCATTGCACTCTACACTACTCCAGTCTAGGCCACACCAATCTACTCTGCACAACTCCACTCTACGCCACTGTACTCTATGCTACTCTGCAACTCTGCACTACACACCACTGCACTCTATGCCAATACACTCTACACCAATGCACTTTACTCTGTAACACTCAACTCTATGCTCCTGCACTCTACGCCAATCCACTGCACCTCACTCTTATCTATTCTGCACCACAGCACTCTATGCCACTGCACTCTACACCACTTTACTCTATGCCATTACACTAAATGCCACTCTACTCCATTCTGCACCACTCAACTCTATGCCACTGCACTCTATGCCACTCCACTCTTAACAACTGCACTCTACGCCAATGCACTCTACACAACTGCACTCTTTGTCACTGCACTCTATGCACTGCTCTCTACTCTGGAATCACTGTACTCTACGCCTCTGCTCTCTATGCCACTCTACTACACTCTATACCACTGCACTCTGGCACTCTACTCTGCAACACAGCACTCTCCGCCACTGAATTCTGCACCACTCTACTCTGCACTACTCCACTCTACGCCACTGCACTCTATGCCACTTACCCAGGAAGGACAATTACGAAATAAGAGAGGCATTAAGTTCAACTGCGCAACAATTGAGCTTAATGCCCTCTCACTATCTAAGGGTTTTTAAATATTTCTTTCCCCCTGTTTGACATGGCCCCATTCATGTATACACCATCTCTAGGACGTGTAAATACCTATTCAATTGTTAGCAATTCGTAATTGCCCTTCCTTTACAACCACTGTACATACAAACCTCACCAACATGTCTTAATCCATATACATAGACAACATCTTCATCATACACTGGTTCATATATGACAACGTCCAGGTACCGTAATTAAATGGGTAACTCCGTTCACATGCTCACTATTCGCCTATACGGCTAGAATCTTTCTAAAGATCTGTGACGGAAACAAAATTGCCAGTGATTCGTGAGCTGTACTACACTCGTGCCATTGTACTTAAGTAACATCCCCATGCCACATGTTCTTAAATATGGCACCACTCGTACCTATTTCTTCAAGATTTATCCAGCTCTTTTTAAAAAATTTATTTTTCATTTTCCACCATGTTAGATAGCCTTGACTATTGACAGAGATCCCAGAGCTGACCGACACTCGTGTCATCCCCCTTTTTTCTGTTGTAATGCCTGCGATACGCCACCGACGTGCACGAGGCAGCTCGGCCGCGTATGCTTTATTTTTATCTAGCACGCTCATTCGCAGTTCCATCGTATGTACAACGGAGACTGACATCAGCGGTCTCTGGGGATTATACTCCATATCCTGGGGTCTCTGCAAGACTGACGATGGCAGCCTCGGGCACAGCACTGATTGATGAATTTAGAGTACTGTTGCAAAGGGTAAGCCTTGCCAAGAAATTTTCGGTAGTCTCTTTTGCTAGCATAATTTAGCCACCACGTCCTGTAACTGTTTTTTCTTGGTCCGTAGACCGACACCCATAAACACGCACTGTTGTGTTCGTCCGCAAAATGAACGTAATTAGAAATCATCAGTAGAACTGTCAGCCCTCACTGGTGTAAGTTCAATTCTGCCCTACAATACAAATTGTAGAATAGTCTCGCCATTATTTAAGGCTCATAATTGTCCTTTTTCTCCATCAGTGCCCGGCTGGGCCCCATGTGAGTAATTTTCCCTTTTCCCATACACACTAACCCGTGGTGTGCAGTTCACACTGGGACAGTTCCATCACTTTTACTCAGGTATGACCAGCAGTTGGTCGACCACCTACTTTTTACTTTCTAATTGATTTCTCATTTTCGGGCCACTTTAATTATTCCTTGGTTATCATTCCCTTTCTTTAGGTGTCCCTCATTGCTAGGTCCTGACGAGATCCCCTATTGATGGTGGGGTCGAAACGCCGTCGACAAAATTGTATAAACGAACCATTTACCAGCCCTTACCAATGTACTAGAAGGCTGTGATTAACCACTGTATATTTATGTTATGGTCGTTTTTTGTATTCTAAGAAACCTAAGTCTATGTCACAAAATTTTCACTAAATTGTTTTGTAGGTTCTATGTTCACTTGGGACACCATGGACCTTTATGATTAATTTGACTAAATATTTACATGCCAGAGATTTTGCATTATTGAACAAATACAAACTAAACTTTGCAAAGTTGCCGAGTCTTTTCCCAAACCACCCACTGTATCGCCCCTGTCGCTTTTAATCGTCAATCCCTCATGAAGTATCCCCTGCCCAACCACTCCCAAGATGGATACCCACAAGAGGTCCTGGTACTTCCATCTCTATTCCAATCCCGTGTCCCCGTCTGTGGAGTCCCCAGCCTCAGGGTGAGTGATACATTGTAGGGCCCCTAATATAGAGTACCAGTGTTTTGCAATGGGATATTTTCTGAGCCCCAGGACATCTTCCCTGTTTAGTGCTGTACTTTCCGCTTGTGCCCACACTAGGAGAGACTGTTTCCATGCCATGTGATGGGGGGTGGGGGGCGGGGGAGTCGATGTTTGCACCTGCGTGTAATTAATCGCTTAGCTGTGAACAGACCCAGGTCCAGGAACCTAGACGTCGCTTTCTGGCTCTTGGATCTAGGGAACAAACCCAATATATATTCTTCCCAAGTGTGCAGTTTCGTTCATTCTGTACATGTGGCTAGGCAGGAAGTTACCTCCCACCAGTATTGAAACAGAGCTGCTCATGACCACAGCATGTGTAGGATACCGGCACCCACCAGGCCGCACCGGGGACAGGCGGCAGAGCTCATTTGGAAGTACTTACTTAAATTATCGGGGGAGAGGTATGCTCTGTGGATTATATAGCATTGATTAAGGCAGAACCCTAGTATTCTGTGGTATATGTGTAGCACTGGCCAGAACCCTGTCCCATTCTGCGTCCGTCCAGGGACTCCCTCTATCCATCTCCCACTTGCCCCGCAGGGAGGCAAGCGGATCCCTCGAGTGTGCCAACAATGCCTCAGTCAACCAGTGTAGTATATGGCTGCCCGACCCCATCATATGTAAATATTGTATTACCAGATGCTGTCGGGGTTCAGTATCTATCTTTCCTCAGACCCGCCGCGTTAGTGAGGCTACTAGCAAGTTGTATAGTAGGAACTGACCTGGTGGAATGTCTGATCCCTGTGATAAGTCCTCATACATCAGAAATTTTCCATCTTCGAATAAGTCACCCAGCGTTTGTATCCCTGCCATGTGCCATGACACCAGCTCCGTTCCCGTGGTGACCACCCTGCCCCTTGGAGCACCCTGCAGGGGCAGCGCAGGTGCGTATGGGGCGGTCCACTGAGTAATGTACAGACTGCGCTTGTAACAGCGGTGGGCCATAGCTAGTATCCCAGGCCTCGGTGCGGGTACCCTAGTCGCGGTGTGGAATATGTGATATATGTTAGTCAGCGTCCATGCCGGGGATAGCGTCGCCATGTCCTCTAGCCACAGGCCCGCCAGCCGCTTTGATACCCACTGTAATTGCGCGGTTAGGTAGTAGAGCTCCATGTTTGGGACGGCCAGTCCACCCTGCTCCACTGGTGCGTACAGTTTCCGTAAGGCCACCCTGTGTCTACCTCCGTTCCAAATGAACTCCCTTATCCATTGCTCTAGCTCGCGAAAAGTTTTCGCTCAGATGTATACTGGTAGATTGCCGAAATAGTATAACAACCTGGGCAATACAATCATTTTTAGAAGCGCAATGTGACCCATAACAGGCAGCGGAAGAGCCCGTCAGAACCTCATCTGAGATCTGATAGACGTTATTGCCCTGTTGAGGTTGCCATCTATGATGTCCTCAGCGGAGTGGTAGATTCGGATCCCTCAATACCAGAAGGTCGTCGGTTGCCATTGTATGCTTTCCCCGTTGACAGTAAGTCCCGGGTCCTATGTACGAGGATTAAAAGGATATAGGCAAGACTTCCTCCAATTAACCCCATGTCACGACAGCTGGGCAAACCACAGTAGGATCTCTGAAACCGCATCTGGGGCGTTATGGATATCCCTCAGGTATAAGAGCAAGTCGTCTGCATATAGAGACACAACATGCAGGCCATCTCTAAAGGGAATTCCCCACTCCCCACCCCTTTTTCTCAGCTCTGCTCCTAGTGGCTCCATTGCCAATGAAAACAACAGAGGCGAGAGCGGGCAGCCCTGCCTGGTGCCCCTGCAAATGGGAACAGGTTCAGATATTTGTTGTTCGATGCGGACCCTAACAAGGGGATCCTTGTATAGCAACCGTGTTAGCTGCATAAACCGTTCCCCGAACCTGTATTGCCGGAGGATCGAGAATAAATACTGGCACTCGAGCGAGTCAAAGGCTTTTTCCAGGTCGAGGACAAGGCAGCCCGATCCAGGCCATACCTGGGGAGCGTACTCTTGAAGTCGAATGTACCGCCGTATGTTTAGAGAAGTGTTGCGGGATGGAATGAAACCATTTTGGTCAGGGTGCACGAGTGAAGGGACCAAGGGAGCCAGCCTGGCAGCAATAATACTGGCTAAGATTTTGTAGTCTGTGTTAAGCATTGCCAGCGGTCTATATGATCCTAGTTCAGTTATGTCCCTGTCTGGTTTAGGGAGGGAGACCAAGAAAGCCTCCTGTTGCGAGGCTGAGAGGCAGGAATCCGATAGCTCATTGTCATACACCACTTGTAGCTGAGGCACCAACAGGGTGGCGTAAGCTTTGTAAAACTCTATAGGGAGACCGTCCGGACCGGGGTCTTTCCCGTCGCCAGGGTGCAGATACCGGCCTCTATTTCCTCTGTGGATATGGGTTCATCCAATTCCAGCCTTTGCTCCGGGGTAAGACGAGGGAGACCAACTGATGCAAGGTGCTGCTGTATTTCTGCCAGGAAGGACACAGTTATGGACTTGTATAGCCCCTGATAATGAGGTGTAAATTTGCGGAGTATCTCGGCTTGAGTATACACTAGATTGACACCTGGAGGGCGATCGCGGCAATGGGTGATCGGACGTCATCCTGACGGACAAGCCAGGCTAACAGGCGGCCCGCGCGGTCCGCTGCGGTGTGAGTGCACGCAGAGTGCCTCTTGTAGTTTAGGCATTCCAATGGCACATGATTACCCTCATGTGTGTTCATCAGCCCGCCCTTCTTCAGGAACCTCCATTTCCTGTCAGAATCGTTCCTCTGTCATATCACATTTCATCCTACCCCCACTTCCCCTCTCACTGTGCACCAATCTGCTTCTTACCCCACATTCAGCACGTACCCACTTTGCATATTCCCACAGCCACTGTTTATGGGTGAGTAGTTGTTTTGTTATCCACCTTATAGCTATGCACTTCTTTGCTACAGTTAATCCCAATTTGATAATCTTTTCCGTATGTCTAGTATGTATGGTACGAGACACCATGCCTAACAAGCAGAGCTGGACCGTTGGCTGTAGTGGGAACTAAGTCCAAACCCCTAATGGCTTAGTTACTGCTTCCCAGAATTCCCTTACCCCTGGGCACCCCTACCACATGTGTATGTATGTACCTGTTGCTACCTTGCATATAGGACATTGCTCAGGTTTAGAGGGCCAAGTTGATGCAACCAGTGTGGTGTGACATCTCTGTGTACACACTTATAATGTATCAGTTTCAATCTTGCATTGCAAGTGACCTTCCTGCAGTTGCCCAGTATAGACAGACAATCTCGGTCCCACAGTTCTGTTCCCAAATCATTCTCTCACTGTGATCACAATGCTTCCATGCAGATGGCAGTTTTCTGTAACAGTAATGCACATAAATGGGTGATCAGTTTGCCTTCTCCTCCCAAACCGGAAGTGTTTGGTTGAATAAGTGGGTATCCGGCTCCTGCGGGAATCCCGCCCATGGGTTGTGGATAGCCGCAGCGAGTCCAGCATAGGCCAGGAAACAACTCCTGCCAAACTCCCACCTGACACAAAAGGCTGCATATCCTGTCATTCGTCCATCTTCATCGAGGCCTCCCAGTGTCTGCGGAATGTCCACCCCTTCCCTGCGTATCAAGAAGAGAGGCAACATGGGACTTATTCCCATGTACCAGGGGATCAGTTGTGGCATATATATATAGTCATCTCCATTTTTACGAGAGGCCTGTCACCATATATATATAGTTCACCTGCCACTTTAGCCAAATGGTGGGCCAGTATTTTCCCCAAGAATTTGGCGTCGACATTAATCATCGACAACGGTCGATATGATTCACATTCAATGGAACCTCTCCTGGACTTAGGGAGGACCACTATGTTTGCTTCCCTCAACGAGGCCGGTAACACCTTTGTCTCAAATGCTTCATTGTACATAGCTAAGAGTGGTGCACACAGAAACTCCACGTATTATTGATAAAATTCAACTTATAACCCATCATTACCTTGTTCATTTGCATTATGGCCTATCTAATATTAGTTTTGGCGAGTGTTGTATTCAGGGCTGCCCTCATATACCCGTCAGCTGTGGGTAGTTACGCTTCATCTAGGACTGCAGTCATACCCACTACATCTTCTTGCCCTTGTTGTGCCTACAGTGCAGAATACAACTCCGCAAAGCAGCGCAGGATATCCTCTTGAGCTCCTAGGATCGTCCCATTTGCATCTCTAATAGACACAACCGAATTCCCTCCTTTCTCCCTGTTTACCAACCAAGCAAACAATCTTCCCGGTGTTTAACGATGTTCATGTTGGACCTCTGTATATGTTTTATAATCATGTTTTCCTATGATGCCCCGGGCCTCATCCGGCTCACCCTGCAGTCTGTGTCTCTCCTCCCAAAGCACTTCTGTGTGTGGCGCTTGTTTGTCTGTATCCCCTATTTGGCACTCTAACATTGTAGCTGTGTGTGTCAGTAATTTACGCACCCCATAGGTAGTGGCCATATATTTACCCCTTATGGTCACCTTAAAGGTTTCTCATAACACCTAGGCAGATTCGTCCAACCCTCTATTTAGACCAAAGAAGTCCTGTATAGCCTCTCTGATTTCTTCCCTGTACACTTGATTGTGTAGTGCTAATGCCCGGGGCGGCCACTGCGGTATTGGTGCCACATATGCATGCCCTCTCAGTTCCTCCACCAGTGGAGCATGATCTGACCGTGTGCAGTCTGGATAGCGAACCTCCCCGAAATTGACAGCTTGCTTAGGGTGTATTAGTATGTAATACATTCTAAAGAAAGTGCCATGCGGAGGGGAATAAATGGAGTATCCTCTAGTTTGGCCATGTTGTTCCTGCCACAATTCCAGAAGGTTCACCGTGTCCATACCTTTAGGCAGCGCCTTAGAGGGCCTGCCCAGCAGTCGGGGCATGAGCCTTGAGCTATCCAGGTCCTTACCCAGGACACAATTGTAATCTCCATTCCAAATGATATCACATTGTGCATACGGGGCCACTAGGCGCACGTCTCCTTCAAAGAAGTCTGGCGTATCTATGTTGGGTGCATACGTGTTTAGCAATACCGTAGGTGTACCTCCGATCTCCCCCAATACCCCAATGTAGCATCCATCTGACCCCTTTCGTTCAGTGTCAACTCACCAGGGGACGCGGGCATCCATCCACAACAGCACCCCACACGCTGAAGAGGTGAAACTGGCAGTCCACATCCTGCTTCCCCCATTTCGCCCTTATCTTCTCATGTTCCTGTGGTAGCAGGTGTGTCTTCTACAGCATTACTATTTTTGCTTGCTGCCTGCATGCATAGGACCAAATACTTTGTCGCTTAATGGGGTTCTGTATCCCCTTGAAAATCCAAGATAACACTGTCACCCCCATTGGCATGTAATATGTGTCTCACTGTACTCATGTGCTGTCTATGACGGCTGTTGACTGTGTCGCTGATAGCTTATACTCCTTCTCTCAAACGAAATAATTGTAACATCCCCCACCCATGTGGCCCACCCCAACCTGGCCTCCACAATTAACACAAATGGGGACATATTTACAATCCCCTATCGCCACAGGAACATTACTTTTAACAACGTTCCTGTGGTGATAGGGGTTTTGAATTATTTACAAGGCGGCGTTAAGCCACTTAACGTGGCTTAACACCGCCTCGTCAATAAGGCACCCTTTTACTCTATACTTAGCTTGAAAGGGGTGGGCAATGGGCGTTGAGGTGGGTGTTCCATCGCGACACACATTGATTTTGACGCTGCCCCCTATTTACAAGGGTGGCATAAATAGGAGGCAGCGCCAAAATTAAGACCAGGGAAAACCTGGTCTTTACATGGCGAAACGAGGAGAAATGCTTTATTTCTCCTCATTTTTGCTTTTTCTATGTGTGCTGCATTGTGCAGCACACATAGAAACAGCAAAACGCTGTGAATGATTGTTTATGTACAGGAAGGTGTCGCTTCCTGCACATAAACAATCATTAAAATTTAAAAAATGACGATTTGCAACTTCTATGTGTGCTGCACAATGCAGCACTCATAGAAGTTTCAAATCGCCATTTGTGATTGTTTATGTGGAGGAAGGGACACCTTCCTACACATAAACAATCATTCCCTCAATGCAGGCACCCTTGCACAATGGTTCCTCCACATGAACTATAATAGTCTTACCCCCCCCCCCCTCCCGGCACCAGGTATTCAGCACAGTCTGGGCCCTCGTGTCCACCCCATGTGTGGCTAAGTGGCAGGGTAGATGCACAACCGATAGCCACCAATCATCACAAACAAAGAGGCTCCTCCGCCCCCTTAAATGCCACCAACCTCTGTCGGGTTTTCTCCAGTCCACGGGCTCTCTGCTGGTCCACGGGCTCTCAGCTGGATTTACATTCAGGCGCCCACTGCTAGCAGCATCGCCTCCATTGGCCTCAATACACCCCGGTCCGCGAGACTCCCCCAGCGCTGCCACTGCCCAGGTCCGCGGCACCACACTGTGTTAAGTTTTGTGAGGGGGCAGTCCCCGTGCACATGTTACCAAAGTACTGTAGGGATTTAATCAACGGGGGAGGGGCATAACCCTCCACTCCACCTCTGCAGTGCATCTCCTGATCAAGGTGATCTCGAGGCCTCACAGCTGCGGCCTTCCCATGTGCCTAGTGGGGACGCTTGGCTTTTTGCAGCCCTCGCCTTTCACCCCGTGCGAGGCCGCTCCTCAGGTTTCGCTCACCAAACTCCACTCCCTGATGGCCACTCTCAGGGCCGCCACCAGCAGCAATCTCCCCACATATTTCTGAAATCCTCTATCCCCAAATCTCACAACTCATCTTTCATCTTGAGTATGCCTTTTCACTCTCTTCTTCTGCATGTACTTCCTTTTATCTCCTCCACTTTGCCATCTCCCACAATCACAACTCACCAGTAAGCACTGCATTTTATTTTCCTTTGGCAATGTCCATATTTCAATAACTATGGAGTTCCTTCACAGTTTTTCCTACAATCACAATTGGCACATATGTGCCCGTCACTCTGTGCACTCTCGAGGGGGGCCAAGGACTAATGTGCACGTAGTCTGACCACCTTGAGAAACCTGCCGTGCCATTTTACTCAGCAGCTGAGCTCTCAATCATGCTGCATCATTAAAACCCACCACAATCTGAATTAGCCCAAACAAAAAGAGGCAACTCCGTACACAGTATGCACTACACAATAGTCATATGTTGCTTGAAAAAATAACTATAAAACACATCTGGAAAAAGAAAATAATGTTAGGGAATGCAATATGAGGTAAAACGTGAAATGTAAACAGGGACTGCATTGCTAACATGAAATACATTAAGGGTGTTTGCAGTCACTGTTTAGAAACCGATCAGTGTTTCTGCCTGTAAAGTTAAGGACATGAATATATGGCCAGATCGGGACCCGTTTCAAAGGCAGTTTTTAATTACTGCTGAGTCTTAGGCCCCAAAGCACCCAGGCCACTTAGAGCCCTGTTGATGGTAGATTAAGGCTGCCAAAACCTCATGCAGTGTGTCAAATTCCCATTACTTGCTGCTATTATGTGCATTCCCTCACACGCATTCCAGCAGCTACTGATTCCCTAATAAAGGGAGAGCCTGCAATTTTGGGGGCAGTCTACTCTGCTTGAGCCCTTATTCCAATGATTATTCAGTCTCGTTTTGAACCCGGTAAATACCTCTATCATGGGGAATGGCATCCTGTGGGTACACAATTTGCATATATTCCAATTGTAAAACCTCAGACGCTGTACATCAGAATATCAAGCACAACAATATTACAGCCAGAATAGCAACTAAAATAGCAAGTTACTTATCTTTGGTAAATCTCTTTCTGGTAGAGACTCTATCTAGCTGCAGGTTCCTCACCTTTTGAATATTCTCCAGGTGCAAGACTGGATTCCGAAACTTTTCAGCAGTACCTCTGCGTGCCGGTAGGTTGCATTGTGTGGCTCCGCACTGAAGCAATTCCATCAAAATGATGTGCGGAGGGTATATAGGCACCACTCCCGCAAGCCAATGTCAGTCGATTTTGAGACTGTCCGTGTCCCCAGACGCAGAGCCCCAAAAGCAAATTGGTGTGACCAGTGTGTAGATGCCTAGACCTGGGATCTTATCAATGGCTACAGGCCTATCGCAGAATAGGGAGGATGGGAGGGTCAGTGAGGAATCTGACTAGATAGAGTCTCTACCAGAAAATGTGTTACAAAAGGTAAGTAACTTGTTCTTCTGATAGAGATTTCTAGTGGTATATTCCTCACTTTTTGAAGAGATACCAAAACAGTACCTCTTTGGAGGTGGACTGAAACCAGAAAGTCCTGCAGGACGAGTGGGCAAAATGTCCCTCTTGGCAAACCTGCCTGTCCAGACAATAGTGCTTCTTGAACGTATGGAGGAATACCCATGTAGACACCTGTCCGATGTCCAGAACAGGTACTCGATGTTCCAAAGCAGTGGTAGCAGCTTGGTCCCTGGTAGAATGATCTGCAGTCTTTCCGGAGGCTGCTTTTTAGCCAGTGCGTAGAGGATCTTAATGAAGAACACAATCCACTGGAAGATGGTTCTCTTCTGCTCACCTTGCCTTTCTTCACTCCCTATAAAGAACTGATCATCCAACCGGTGTTCTTTGGTATGATCTGTGTAAAAGCTCAGTGCTCTCTTAGGGTCCAAGCATTGGAGTCTCTCCTCCCCTCAGGTAGGTGGAGAATAAAATGCCAGCAAGATGATATTCTGATTGACCTGGAACGGCATGAAAACTTTAGGCAAGAAAGATGCCCATGTCCGCAAAACCAACTTGTCTGTGAAAAGATGGTGTACAGTTGGTTGACACAGAGAGCTTAAAGCACACTCACACACTGTGCTGACTGGGAACAGGAACAATGTCTTGAGGGTGAGAAGTCACAAAGAGCAGCTGTGAAGCAGCTCAAAGGGAGTGCAGATCAGAAACATAAGGACCAAGTTAAGGTCACACTGTGGAGGAAACAAATGTTGTAAACCTTTCAAAAAGCACATAACAACTATGGACTTGAACAATGAGGGCTGATCCGACAAATGCAAAAAAGCTGGAAGAGCCAATAGGTACAGGGATAAAATAAATAACAAAACATGAGATAAATTTGCCTGGACAGAGTCTATCTGCTGAGTACCGCACTAAACCACAAATTTGTCCCAACAACAGGTGCATACAGTTTTTGTAGCAGGACGCCTGACTGCCATGATGACATTAATAACCTCCGGAGGAAGGTAGAAGGTGTTCACTTGTCCCCACACAATCTGCAACAATGAAGGTTGAGATCACGAAGGCCTGGGTGCAAAGCCCAGCCCTATAAATGCAATAGCAGGTCCTCCTGAAGGGGCAGCCTGATCGGAGAAAAGATGCTCAAGCCCAGGAATTCTGAATACCATACTCTCCGTGCCAAATCCAGAGCCACTAAGATGACTTGGGCCTGACCCCCAAGTCCTGATCTTCTTGAGGACTTGGACTGGAGTGGTATCAGCAGAAAGGCATACAGGAGTCCCGAGTACTGAAGACGGTATGCATCTCCAAGCGAGAAATGCCTTGGAAACTCCAATGCACAGAAGTGCTGACACTGCGCATTCTCACTGGTGGCAAACAGATCAAGCCAAGGTTCTTACCATTGACTGAAGAGGCCTTGCACCACCTCCACGTGTAACTGCCACTTGTGATACGCTAGGCCGGCAGCTGAGCTAGTCCATCCTGGCATTCAATGATCCTGCCAGGTGGTTCACCATCTGGAAAATTCCTTGGTGAACCAGCCATTTCAAGAGGTGCGGGGCCTCCTAGTACACAGTCCTTGACCCCACCCCATCCTGCTTGTTACAGTACTACATGGTGGTTGTGTTGTCTGTGAGCACCTGTACCAACCTCCACTTGATGGATGGCAGGAAGGCTTTCAATGACAAGCAGATGGTCTTCAGCTCTAGAAGAATAATATGGAGCCAGGACTCTGCTGGTGACCAAAGGCCTCTGATCTCCACCTCTCACAGGTGGCCACCCCAACCCAGAAGCGATGCATCGGTCACCACTGTGAGCTATGGGTGGGGCATAGAGAGGGGTCTGCCACTGACCCAATCAAAGAGCAGTTACCACCACTGCAGGTCTTTTTCAGTCCCTTCCGAAATCTGAATGTGGCCAGAGAGGTCGCCTGGATGTTGGTCCCACTGAGACTTCAGATCCCATTACAGAGTCCGCATATGCCACCTGGCATGTTTGACCAGCAGGATGCCGAAGGCTATCAGTCCCAGTAGACTCAGAGGCGACCTCACTGCTGTGGCCCTGCTCTCCTTGAACCACTCGCGAGCCGAATCTGCCTTGTCCCCAGGTCCATGAGGGACGACAGGACATCGCCTGACAAATCGGTGGATTGCAGTGAAGTGTGGTGGCGAATGGTGACACTGGTGCCAATGACCCATCGAAAGGAATCAGTGGTGTCCAAGCCACAACGATTGTGAACTTGGCTGCGTCACGACCGTCCTGTATGGAATGGGCGAGTACCGATCAGAATCATCGGAGGACTTGAACTAGAGAGTCCTAAAGGGCATGAGAATAGCACCCCAGCAGGTAGCTGACATTCACTGACCTGAGCGACAAGCTGGTAGATGAGATAACCCTTTTTGTCGAAGGGGTCATTGGAAATGTGTTCTGATTAGTCTTGCTTACTGATGCCTGTACCACAAAGTTTTCAGGGGAGAGCTGTTGCGATAGAAATGCAGGGTCGTCTGGGGCAGGGCAGTGGCATTGTGCAATGCAACAGTTGACCCTGGCAAAAGAGAAAGGTTTGTCTCATGTCCCTAACAAAATATCCGTAAGGTCCTTTTTGAACGATAAGAGTGTCTCAGTAGATATCTGCCCCGGCTGAAGAATCTCAGTAAGTACATTGGTCGTGACCCCCAAGGAGGGGAGCTGGAGGTCAAACACTTTGGCTACCCTACACATAACCATGGCATAGGTAGCACTCTCCTCAGTGGCAGGATCAGGAGGTGAAAGGAGACCAGACTCAGGGGAGGTATCAAGGCCACTTGCCTCCTGCATGTCGTCATACCAATTCTCCTCATGATAAGGTTGGCCGATCTCATCTTCCCGCATTGTAATCGTTATCTGAATCCCTGCCGAAAAGGGAATACAGGGTGTGCTGATGTCACTGTGGAGGTTAATCAAGTGGAGGAAATGGAGCCTCAATGGTGGCCGGGCACAATTTTGATCGAGGTTAAACCAGTGCCTACTCGACGCCAGAGAGGGCAGGGCCTTGTTTTCCGGTGCCAACAGAGTTGGCATCAACTTTGAAATGCCGGACCATGGCACCGGAGGTGGAGTAGAGAGTGGAGCCGAAGGGGCCCCATTATAGACTTGGAGGGTCCAGCTGGTGCTGAGATGAAACCAACGACAGCAACCCAGATGGATAATCTCTCCACTCCGTGGAGGCCGCAGGCGCTGCAGGGGCAGACGGCAAATATCTGAAGAGTCTAACATGACCACGCGGAACTCTTTGATCTGCCTAGGAGTGGCAGATGGCACCGGAAACTTGGGTTGTGCCGGAACACGTTGCAGGATCGGCTCTGAAGTCGAATGACTTTGAAAGCATGATCGTGATGTATGGTCCAGCCCCTGCACCTTTTCAGGGGAGTGGGGGTGGTGGTAAGGGGCTGAGTCCCGCTTAGATTTATTGTGTTTTTGCTTCAACTTATCCGAAGATTTGGACTGATAGGAAGACCGACCCTTGGAACACCTTTGACACCTTATGGATCTCGAATGGGACCAAGATCAAACTTCTGACTTGGACCAGTCATATCACAGAGTCTTTCGGTGCTTGGTGATGTAGAGTTTTGCCTCATGGTCTCAAATGGCCTTTGGGTTAATCAACGCACAGGCTTTAAATTCATGGCTCAACCTCTGGCACCGTAGGCAAATTTGGTGAGGATCTGTGACAGACATTTGTTTGGGACAGTCCATACAGGGCTTAAAACCTGACATTTTGGGAGGGGACGTCACTTACACACTGTTTTTTTTGTGGGAGGTAAGGGCCTCAAAGAGACGAGAAGTAGTTCCGGATAAGCATCTGGTGGTGCAAAAAGTAAGGAACTGACGTCAGCGTGCGGAAGTGGCATTTATTTAGGCTTTGCAAGTCATTTCCGAAGCAAATGGCATCAGTGTGGAACTGATGGCACCACCTACCGGCATGCACACATACTGCTGAAAAGTTTCCAGATCCAGTCTGATGCCTGGGGAATTTTCAAAAGGTGAGGAATCTGTAGCTTGAAGTCTCTAACAGAAAGCTATTGTGACAGTACATATACAAAGGCCCATATAGATTTACTATTTTTAACCCCACATATATGCACCTTAAAACATATAACCTTTCAGGTACATATAACTTGTGCACAATTTCTTAAATCACACTACTTGTGGTATACCTGAAGACAATATTTTGGGCAAACTGTGTGGAGTAGACAATTCAGCACGAACATTGGAATTCAAGCTTGGGGCCATATTTAAGGCCAAGTCATGCAGTGCAGCGCAGCAAGTCACCTTGCTGCGCTGCACTGCGTGACAGGGAAAGGGCAGGAATGCGCCATATTTAAGACATTACAGCACATTCCTCTCTTTTCCTCTGTGTTGGTGCCCTTTTGGCTGCCTATCGCCAATGCAGGCACCCTTGCACCATGGTGCAAAGGTGCCTGTGTTATAAGGAGAATTGTTTTTGTGCATGAAGGGGCACCTTCCAGCACAAAAACAATCCCGAGGTTTTTTCCTAGAAAGAGTAAATAACGAGGAGAAATAAACATATTTTTCCTCGTTACGCCTTACCTGGGGAAGCATAGGTTTTTGGCACATTTCCAGGTCTACATCTACTGGTAAATCTGGGAATGCATCAAAATCCATGCATTTTGCATGGGAACACCATGCAACACCCATGGAAACGCCTCCCTGGCGCAGAGTAGCACAAATCGCTGCGTTGCATTTCTTTGCATTACTCGAGATTTATGAAGCCACTCAGGCCCACGCAAGGTGGTCTAGCGTGGCTTCATAAAACTCATTTTGAAGTTGCGTCGCACCGTGGTGCAAGAACGACGCAAAGCGGCTCATAAATATGCCCCTTGGTCTTTAGCTCTGATTTAGCGAACACACTACTACTAAAGCCATGTTTCTGTCATAGCCTTTCTTCGGGCGTGTTTGTGATACTGCCGTTGCCATTTAGACTGGAAGGTAGTTCCACGTATTCGCCATCTTTCACGTGCTGACGTGGCACGGCTTCCACGGGATGCGTTTGCGGGCGGCACGCGCCACCCACCTTCAAAAGGTGAACGCGCTTGGCCTTCGGGGAGGACGGCCTCATCAGCATGCAGGGGGGACCGAACGAGGAGTTGCTTAGCTGCAATGTCAGCACGACAGATTGAAGTCATTGACAATCGGCGGGCTTACCTGCAGTCCAGTATCAATAAATGTGTCCCTGCAACACAAGCTCGACCTCGCCGCTTACTCTTCCGCAGCATTAACTTGTCAATCATCGCCCGCCAGATTATTCAGTGAAGACAAATAATTCGACAAATGGGAATCACACGACCAAGGCCATGAATAACTAGCTGTCGTCCCTGAATGAATAACGCGGGGCGGCTTAGAGACCGTTATTAAGATGCCAGAAGCTTGTAATACCCCCTTCTCCTCGCTCCCTCCCCCACAAAACTCCAGTTCTTTCTGGATGATTGGTGAAATTATGCTCTTTAAAAGCACCTGAAGGCAGCTTTTCTTTCAGCACGGCTCAGCTTTGTGAAATAAAATATATATATTCATCGAGAACGTCGCTGTCGCTTTTCTCTCTCACACACACCCACTCGTCTGGCTATTTTATGAGTGCAACATGTTGTGGTGCGCACTATCTGTACAGCCATGTTGTGCATGTCCTGGTTTAAAGAAATCATTCTAATCGGCACATCCCAAAACCTAAAACTGACATTTCTGTGCCCCAGTTCATCCCTCTTTTCCTTGCAGGTATGGTTTCATCTGCCTCTTTTCCAAATCCATGCATATGTCTTATAGGGTACATTCACCACATTGAGCTAAAATGGTTGCATCTTTTATTCTTTGTAAGGCCCAAGCATTTCAAATACTGCAGCGCCTGGGGACATTGCTCTGAGAAAGCTGTTGCCCAAAATAAATGACCATACAGGACACAGGAAAGGTGTGGTTTTGGGTTCTGGTTTTAAAGCAAGATCGACCAAGTGGTCCGCAGGCCATTCTCACTGAGTGGAACCCCGACAGGGTGCCACACAATTTTCTTAGGGGCATTTAGGTTCAACTTCCCAACAGATATGTCTAAGAGTATGGTTCTGGACTCCAGCAAGGGCTCTTGTAGGTGAGCACTAGGCAAGTCACATGCTTGGAGGCCTTTGCTGAGCTAACTATGTACCTCCTCCAGGGAGGAAGGAAGATGTATCTCCTCCAGGGAGGAAGGAAGATGCAAGAGCTGATGAAGTACTGCGGTTTCGGATGGCTGGGGCTAGGGCTGGTGTATGATTGTTTAACCGGGTGCGGATGGGAGTGTATGCATGGAACTTTTGGTTCTGAGCTGGTCTCTGTACAGAGAGGAATGGCACTAGTGGGCACTGCACATGGGCAGCCCTGTAGGGCCTTTGCCCACCATGCCCTGCATGGGTGGCAGGAAAAGGTCTTCATGCATGAAGGAACAGTTATGCCAGGACCCCCAGCCTGACCGAAGGTATCACATAAGAGGCAAGCCAAGGCCTCGTTGAGCTTGGCTAGGCATATTCCCGAGGCTCTCCATGTCGAGCAGACATCTTCAGGTGTGTTGTAATGTATATAGTTAGCCTGCAATGTAGAATGATTGTTGTCGAGGGTTCTAGCACAGCTTAGGTGAATTGCAGGGTCAGTCTAACTTGTGCCTTGTTATTCTTCAATGTAATGAATGTCATTGTGTTTCTGTTTAACCCGGCATACTGAGGTGCAGAAGACTAAGGGGAATTGTCATTAAATGGCCCACAATTCTTTGGTGGGCAGGAAGTGGCCAAGGCACACTGAGACAGCACCAAGAGCTCCTAACCCTTTGTGTAAGTTACAGGGCACCAGGGTGAGCTTACGTTTCTGAGCAGGTTCCCTCCCGAAGACATTTATTCCGACAGTCACTGTCAGGCCTCTTGTACTCCCCAGCCTGGAAGCACAAACAGAGTCTGATGTTTTTGCTTCCCTGATAGGGATTTAGGAGGGTCTGGCCCTACATTTGCCTTCAAGTTTAGTCACTACCACATATTTACGTTATCTACTATACATAGTGGATTTGAGATACTTCTGGGAGCTATATTGTCAATCGGGAAGGGCTGAGGTTTCCCTGCACCATATGGAGTGGAAGGTGAGATGCTATCTCACTAGTGCAGGTGTGCCACTAATGTACTTGTTCTTTACATAGTACATCACATCACAATTCTGATGTTTCTTATGTCTGTAAATATGGGTGTTCACATTATCCAATGTAATATAATTAGATTTACTGACTTTGGAAGGGCTGAAGGACAAATTGGTCTTTTTAAGATTTGAACTTGTGCCTAGCAGATCACTGCACATCTCAGTGGCAAGTGTTGAACTCAATGTGCCACCGTGTTGACAAAATACAGTGTGATAAACAGAACTCATGTAAATGTTTCCAATAAATATGTGCTTTATCCATCTTTCCAGGGTGCTGTGGTTGCCTTTTGTCTCTATTTGCCCTAGTGCATCAAGGATGCTTATAAATAATCTTACTGTAGCATGGCACTCAGTCAGTGTGTACATTTTTGTTCTTTGTGAGATGAATGTTGAAGGGTTTTCTGTGTCTGCAACCAGGATGGAAGCACTTGGGTCTTTGAGATGCAAATTATCTTATTATACTACACTGACACACAGTAGGACGTGTGTGGGCTATTGTGTAGGTTTGCACCAACCATACACACAACCACAGGAGAACCATTTAAGTAGGGGTTTAACGCGCACTAGTGGGGAAACCACAGCTACATAGCTGAGGCTAGTGCTGGGATGTACATAATTTGGCCAGACATCTCACAAGAATGGTGCAGTGTTTGTGTGTCATGAGATATGAGGTGTGTACCACTGTGCTGAGTGCCAAGGAGAGACCGCTAGCTGTGCTGAGGCCCACTGTAAGTTGTGACCTGCAGCGAAGGCATGATCCAGACATGGACTGGTAGAAGTCGACAGGGGCACATTTATGAAGTTTGGGATCTTCTAATGTTAGTTCACACATTTTCCTAGAGAAGTGGTTCGCAAGTAGCCATGTTTTCACTGCGTGCAACATACTTTCTTTTCCAGAAGTTATGAGTGAAGCCATTAAGCATAACTAAGCATGTGACAGGCCTTACCTGAAACAGGAAGAACGTCATCATACTCCACCACCAATAGGAGCACGGTTACTGGTTCAGATAGAAAGACTGGGAGGGGTTTGTTAGCTCACTTCACCTGCCTACAGCTCCTGAGAAGGCACAAGAAGGCGAATGCCATAG
Organism: Calotriton arnoldi; assembly: GCA_963921515.1. Lineage (NCBI taxonomy): Eukaryota > Metazoa > Chordata > Amphibia > Caudata > Salamandridae > Calotriton > Calotriton arnoldi. The sequence goes on from CAWUFW010004328.1 coordinate 881,312, forward strand.
CAGAGCAGAACACCGAAACACTGACCAATGGAAAGACAGCAGCTACAAAGACTGACAATGGAATTTCAGGACATTTTAAATCATTTGAGCATCAGGGGCATTTTCCTGGTGAGGGGGGCACAGGACAATTTTCTCTTGTGACTACGTTAACTGATGTAACACTGGACCAAAGACAGCACCGGACTTGAGGTGTGAGAGATACAAAGGGACTATTTAATATCATGTAACCATATATTCCAACTGTATTTTCCCCATACTTTCATTGAAGTAGAGGCGATTTCAGGTGGGAGACTGCTAAAATGAATCTGTTTTGGCTTAAAAAATCGGGAGTCTCATGCCTGAATTGGGTCTGTTGGCATCTATGTGTAACACAGAAAGGACATTAACGAAACAAAAGCTGTCATGTTCGGGTCATCTTGGGCTATGTACCAGAGTATGACTTAAGAACTGCTTAACTACTGCAACAAAGTGAGGGTGAGCCAGGGATCGCATTCTAGACTACTATAGCCTTGTAGCCCGCCGTAACGGGCTCTACTGGCCATTAAAGGCCTGCCCCATTCAACTTGGGCCTTTAACAAGAGAGCGGGCCTTTAATGGCCGGTAGAGCCCGCTACCACAGCTCTAAGGCTATTAGAACATTCTGCCCCTGGACAGCAGAATGCTCTAATTTGTAAAACAAAAGCCTCATGGAGCCCGAGGGCTTTTCCAAACCCCTCAGGCTACATGAGGCCTTTGTTTACAGCAACAGCTGTGAAACAAACATTGGAATGCTGATGCATTGGGCTTCTACCATGCATTAGAAGCCCGGAGCACTCCATTGTCTTCAATGGAGCACTCAACATTCCAATGTTCTAATGATTGTTGGAAAAGATATATAACTAACTAATTAGAGCCCTGAGCACAAAAGTCTAAAGAAGAAGAAACCTATAGTTGATTCTGGAGATCGTTATATAAGTAAGGGGCAGGAGATGAGAAAGACACTTCTCTAGACCTGTTTTCCCTGACATGATTTAGCAGTGTGTATTGCAGTCGCCAACCGCTGGGAAAAGAAGAATTGTCAAGCACAATGAATGTATTCAAGGACTTGCCTCTTCATAGCTGACTGGAGAAGGAGTGCTGACGCATGGTGAGGCTAAGAGGCATGTTGGGATTCACGATGCCATACACCGCTCAATATGTGTGTTCGAAAAAGATGGAGCTGAATCAATCTAGATGAGAAGATGCATCGAGCCACCGGTGGTGGAAGACGGGACAGTTGCAGCTGTTTTGCTGCCCTGATGACCTGAGGAAGGCTCTTAAATAAAGTATAGCTTCAAGCAACAGAGCCGCCACACCTAGAAGCCCCATGTTTGTATGGAGGGAGTGAACATAGAAATGATATAGTTTAAGCTCCCAGATGGCATGCCCTATAGTATATTCGGTGCAGCCAGAGGAATATCTGCGGGTCAGATAAATATAAGGGGCAGGCATGTACCTTTCTTTAGGCTTGAACTGTAACCAGTTGAGGGCTGAATAAAGTCCTTTCTCTTTTCTATCCTACTTCTGGGTAGATGTTTTATTACTTTACACAAACCTTTGAATCAGTCTGAACACTGATTTATACTTTCCGCATTTGCAATGACCCCGTTTGGGCTGTTTGAGGAAATCTAATGTGGCCCCTAACTATACCAAAAATCCAGAAAACGCATTGAGGGTATTGGGCCAATCTGTGAATTTGTTTTTCCCAAACTTGGAAATATTTGTTATGTCGTTTGATTGAGTTTGTCTTGTGTATGTATAAAACACTGCTGGACTGTCAGGGGAACGTGTTGAAATGATGTTTAGCTCCGCATTACAAGTTGTACGGTAGTGTGGTGGATTTACCACATGGTAAACCTGCATGTAAATTTACTGGTACAGTGCGGTAAGTTCGACCCAATACCGTGCAATTACAAGTTAAACCCCCCCAAGGAATGGGGAATTACCTTGTGAAAACGATAGTAATACTACACAGAACTCTGAGTTCTGTTGGGTTTAAATACATTTACCACTTGCTCCCAGCAGGTGGTAAATGTATGCAGGGACCACTGAATGGAGTGGAGGGTGAAGGAAATTCGAGGTAGTAGGGGAGGGAAGTGGATGTTATTTCTGTCATGGGGGGCATTGCATGCTCGCCCATGTCAGGACAAAAATAAACGAGGAATGAGGTTTGCTAAGTTGCCTTACCCGTTTTAGTGTCATTTAATCATTTGGAATTATCACACAGTAAAATAGTCTTGTTCTCCCAATTCTAGGGGGGAAAAAACGGGTGTGGAAAAACTGACCCACTTAGAACCACGTGAGCGGAAGTCTATGAGGAAACGTGGGCCTGCCAGACTCATAATGAGGAACTTCCGTTGTGAGCGCACTATCACGCAAGCTGAATTGCTGTGGACACCTGGGCATACAGAATTTTTATTGTTGATGAGTATTTGAAAACTTTCAGGCAGGGACTAGCTTTCAGTTGCTGGGCAACCAGCTTGATTTTGTGTTTAGAAATTACACTGAAATTACAAATGTTGTACTCTGGAGTACCTGTTTGAATGCCTCGCAAAGTGTGAGAAAGGGGCTGTGGGAATTACTGTGCAACTCAAGTCTGACTATTGGGGCTGTGACTGACCATAAGGTTGCATGTTTAGTCGAAAGCACTACTGAGGTGTTTGCTGGTGGTGTTAGTGATGTCAACGAAGGGCACGCTAGCTGCAGAATAAGAGCATGTGGCCACTGAGTTATTTAACTGTGAGTTTTATTTTGGAACTTCTCTAGTTCTGGACAGCCTTTCGGTTTTGTCTAAGCATAAGAATAGGTGATGATTTAGAAGCAGGGATGCATGTGTTGTACATAGGTGACTCTATACAGGTAGCCTAAGTCTGTTGAGCCTGCAGAAGTTAGGAGGATGAATTGGTTGTGTTTTACCATGTGATGGATCTGTGGCTTATGGAGTGAGGGAGTCTTCTAAGACTTATACATTGGTATGCATCAGACACTGGTGTACTCTTGGGTGAAATCTGCAACAGCACCAGAAGAAACAGAGGAACAGACACTGGTAGTATGATAATTGGTGTCCGCACACGTGAACTCTGCAAATTGACCAAAGGGCCAAGTCCAGATTTGAAGAAGGAAGAGTATAGGTCCACCTTCCCTACAGGTATATGCAAGTGCGCCCATGAGAGGTTGAGGACTGCGGTAGGTGTACTGATAGCTCAGCTTAGGCAGACCACGTGATGATGATTGAGATTTATAAAATGCACGAATACTCCAAGGAGTGTCCCGGCACTAAATGTAAGGCTGCTGTGGTAGTGCTGAGGCCTGGCTAAGACTAATCTAAATTTACATCCCCTTGAGGAAGGAAAAATATTTAAAGAACAGATGAGAACCCTGTTCTTGAATGATTAGGTGTATAACTGTTATCTGATTGTCTAGTCATGTGGGCATCAGCAGAACTTTCTGATGGTTCAGCTACCTCTAAGCTGATCTCTGAAAAGAACTGAGTGACACTCACGTCGCTGCCAATCTGGCATAGGGGATAGAGACCTGCCCTCATCTCAGAAGTGAGGGACCCTGAGACAATAGGTTCCTGCAGAATAATAACGCATGGACTAAATTATGTGCCCACTTCTGTACAGATAAATGCCAACCAGACTCCCACCCACTGGAGAGCCCCAACTTTGGGTTTATAGGCCACCAGTTACTTATATGCATAATATGGTGCTGCATAAACATATTGCTCTTGAACATCATGCTAGATAGACCCTGATGCACAGGCCAGCCTCTTAACCCTAGATCCAGAGCATTGATGCATAAGGAAGAGTTCTGACTCTTAGGGCAAGGCTCAATATTTACAACAATCACTTTACCCGACACCCCTGCCATTGGCAGGCCAAACGATGCATAAACAAGTTATTCGCATTTGTAAGAAAGCTACCATCATAAGTATGTTATGTTATGTTAAATGGCTATTTATAGAGCGCGCAGCTACTCAATTGAGTGTCCCGGCGCTGAAGCAGGATGAAGGCCTAGCTAAGCAGTGTGATCCCCGCACTGGATATTAAAGCTGAAACAACCAAGTTTTCAGTGATTTCCTAAATGCAAGGAGATCCTGAGTCAACCTTAAGTCCACCGGTAGATTGTTCCACAATTTTGCTGCTTGCACCTGGAAGGAGCGACCCCCGATGCATGCCCGGAGGTATCTGGGGGTCAGAGCCAGCTGAAGTGCTGCAGACCTAAGTGCACGGTGAGGGTGGTAAAATTGAACTCTCTTCACAATGTACCCAGCCCCTATGCCGTGGAGAGCCTTAAAAGCCAGAACCATGGCCTTGAAATGGATCCTTTTGCGGACAGGGAGCCAGTGTAAGGATTTCAGCTGTGTGGACATACGAGCTCTGGGGCCAAGCATGAGTATTGCTCTTGCTGCAGCGTTCTGAGTCACCTGCAGTCTTGCCAGTAGATACTCAGGCAGCCCCAGGTAGAGTACATTCACGTAGTCCAACCTGGAGATTATTAATACCTGGACCACCGTTTTTCTGTGGGTGATAGACAGGAGGGGCAGGAACTGTTTCAGCATTTTGAGCAGGCCAAAGCAGGAACCGGCCACTGATTGGATCTGCGCCTGCATGGAAAGATTATCATCCAGCTTCACCCCCAGATTTTTCACTATCTTTACGGGGGACGTGGGGGGGGGACATGTCAGCAGGCCACCAACTGCGCCAAAGGTTGCTGGGGCGGTGGCCAAAGAAGATAATCTCCGATTTACCAGGATTACATTTAAGCTGGTTGCGCTGGAGCCAGGAGAATACTTCTGTTAGACAGCTGTTAATCATGTCTCCCTTGAAGTCCGTGTCTTTGTTGCAGGTGAAGAGCAGCTGCGTATCGTCGGCATACGATATTATTTTTGCACCATGGTTCTCAGCCAGAGTTGCTAGAGGTGTCATATATAGATTAAAAAGGATGGGGCTCAAAATAGAGCCCTGGGGCACACCGACCTCTAGAGGGGGGATAGGGGCAGCAAAAGGTGGGGCCCACACTGTTTGCTGGCGGTCCTTTAAAAAGGAGGTAAACCAATTGAATACCGTACCTCCGAACCCACACTCCCGAAGTCTCAGCAGGAGGCGGTCGTGTGGGACGGTATCAAAAGCCGCAGATAAATCCAGCAATATCAGTATGGCTTTGCCGCCTCTATTGCTCCTTTATTGCTTCAGATACTTCCAGGAGTGCCGTCTCCGTGCTGAAGTTAGCCCTGAAACCAGACTGACTCTGGTGGAGTAGAGTGTTAGTTTCGACAAATGCGGTGGTGACATAATTCACCACTTTTTCCAAGGCCTTAGAAAAGTAGGGGAGCAGAGATATAGGCCTGTAGTTAGAGGCTAGCTCAGGATCCAGAGTTGATTTTTTTAATAGGGGCAACATTTTGGCTCTCTTCCACCTGTCAGGGACCTGACCCGTCTTCAGTGAGAGATTCAGGATCTGGTTGACCGCTGGATTAAGGGACCAAGTTCTTTACAAATGCCCTTAATGTAGGCAGGTCCTGAAAATGAAAAACAAAATGGATTTTTGCATCTAAAAGCAAGATGATACATGCACGGTTTGTAAACTTAGCCGAGAAAATGAAGTGTAGGAGCGTGACAAAAACAACAGTATATATGATATTTTGGTCTCACCCACAACCAAGGATTTTAAATAGATTATGAGCTCTCCTTTAGGGGCACTGAAGGTGATTGGCAAAACAAAACAGCTGACCTAACGATACTTCAAAGGCAGCTTTGTGCAGGGTAAGTTAGTCAGGTCAGCAATTTTAAAAAAAACATTAGTAGGGTTGCAGTAGGGACATTTTTGTGCACCTTCACTAAGCTTTCAGCCATTTTTTACAAAAGACTACACAAGTGCCTCAATCAATATAGTTTTACATAGCTTATTCGGAGTGGGCTTGGGATCAAAGACTAGCTTCACCTCAAAAGCCCTAATCAGAAAACTTCTCTGGCACTAAAAATGCCCAACCAGTGCCTGGAACTCACTCCCATTCACTACTCATGACGCAACCACACTCCTTTGCCTTTAGGAAACTGTTGTTGAAACCTACTTATTGGGACTTCATCTCAATTAACTCCGAAGTTATTCCCTTCCCCTTAATTGTTCTTTTCCCACACCCCCATTAATGGAATCTGCTACCATAACCCTTTCTTACTGAGACACCCTGCAGAATCTCACTCCTTTGTGCTTTTGTTTCACGTTAAGCGCACTACTGCCTTCAGGTATATCATTACGCGTGGATACATCACTTTGTCAATGTACGTTCAAATTTTGGGAAAGCAAAATGTTAAAACAAGCCATTTGCTCATCTAAATCCAACTTAAGCGTGCAAATGAATTTGTGGATCAGGATCTTAGTGAGGAACCCTCCATTTCAATTCAAATCAGGCTACTGCTTGATTTAAAAAAAAAGTGAAGTGTGTCTGGAGGGTAATACCATTTGTTTTGGGCATAGACGCTATATTTAGATGTCTAAAGGTAGCGTCTATTGCCAAGTCCCTTGATTTTTGCATATCCTACATTTAGATGGTCCATGTTTGGACAGTGCAGCCACTCCAGGTGACAAGGCTTGGCCCCCAACACTTTCACTAGGTCCTTCAAAGTTTGGGATCATGTGCCAAAATGTTCCTCTCTATCATCTCAATGTAGCATCTAAGAGGTACATCATTTTCAGCAGCTGGGAATTGTTGGTACTGAAGGCCTGCTTTCCACAAAGGCATCCTCGTGCCTGCATCCGGAGCCTGAGCTGTGCCTTCCGTGCAGTTTGCTGTGGATACACTTCACACCACAGGACTCGCCGCATTCAGATACAACATTAATGGGAGACAAAGATTCCGGCTCTGGCGTTGGGAACACAGTCTCTTTAAAAGTGCTGACAATTATGTAGTTTTTACTCTACAAGCTAAGGACACACACCAGTGGTCCGCATATTGTCACATATCATTTTGTTTTCCCTTGGTTTTAGGTTGTTTAATGTTACCACTTTATGACTCACCTTTTTCAGTAAGTCGCGTTTTGTCAATCACATAGTAGTCTATTTATGTGGCAAAGGTTGTGAAGAGAGGTGTGTTGGTCTCATAACTTTTAGGTACCTCGCTCCAATCTGCACCCATCCTACTTTATTCCACTTTTCAGTTCAATCAGCTTCAAAAGGTAAAACACAGGCTTGCTTAGCTACACCCAGACAAGACAGTCTCACCAAGAACCATGTTTCACTAAAACACTAGGACATCAGACTGCCTAGCGACTAGGGGGCGTGGCCAGGCTCCTGTCGAACTATCAGAAGAAACCATGTGCTAAATGCATCACATTTGCCTGCCCCCTCACAATACACGTTATACAAGGGCAATAAGGTTTCAGTTACAAAAACCTGCATTGGAAGCTTAGTGGTAGGGAGAGCAGTTCCTTTATTAAAAAACAAAAAAATCTATTTGGAGTTCCACATTGAAGGCTGACGATCATGTCTTTTTCCAAACTACAAAACAAACATCTGCGGAGTAAGGAATAAAAATGAAATAGGTTTTAGAATAAGATAATACGAGTCTCCTCGTGGGTGTAAGAAATGTCTAGGAAACTCCAGTGGGTGCAGTGGTCGCGCTTTCGATGCCCATTGACATTCATGTATATTACCTGGTGACATGCAAATCTCTGTAATGTGCTGTTTTAACAATCTAAACCATAGTTTAAGCATCCGGATTCTATGCTTGTCAGAAATCAATTACACTTTACCGACCAAAGTAAATCTCCACAACCACTGTTTTCCATAGGAAAAAATATTTTATTTTTTAAGAACAAATTCAGTTTGAAACAGATGTGGAATGTGAATTTCATAGGTTTTTTTTTCCGGGAAGAGGACAGAGAGAGAAAGAGGACTAACTGCAATGAGCAACTAAAGCAGATTTCAAAACCTAGAATAGGCGGTTTTAAAAGAAGGAAACCAAATATTCATAACTAAAAGCATAATACTGTGTTACTTACAAAATTCGACAAAGGAATTATTTTAAATAAATATTCATGGTACACAATTACGGCACACAAATGCAGCAATTTGGCAACCTTTTTACCATTTGTTTTCTTATTACAGTGCAAAGGGGGATGCACTGCCTTTAAACAAGCTGTAGCTAAATACATTGCAAAATTCATATTTTATAGAAAACATCTTGCTCTGAACTTTATAAAAAAAAACAACATAGCTCTATGTACACAATCTGTTTAAGAAAAGCCATTTTCTGTCTGTTTTAATGTGTCTTATTTTAAAAAGGAGAATAAGGCTACTGAATCACCCCCAAAATCCATCAACAGTTCTGGACGTATGTACAGCATCGTCACACAGACGTTGTGGTGCAAAAAAGGTTCCTAAGTCAGGTGCCTAGGGGATTGGATGTTCAAACTAGCAAGGCATTTACAGTAAAACTTTCCAACGCAGAACCAACTCCAAAAACGCAGGAACCGTTGGTAGATTGTCATATTATGCACGAGGAACAAAAGCATAAAAAAGAACCCGCAGTGCATTCCCCCACCCCCTTACTTTGTTGCATGTTTGCTCTTCCCCAACGCATGGGGTTTTCACAGTTTACAAGCAGACCTCCCCCATCCCTCTCCCAGGCCCACCGATGACACAAAAAAGGTCAAAGCTGCTAACAGGTCAGAGCCAATTTTACCATCTTCCTCTCCCCTCCCCTCTCCATAGAAAGTAAAAATACAAAAATAAATTAATTCCTAAAGGCTAAACAATGAACCCTTGTGCGGGGTTCCTGTTGAGGAGTGGGGGTGGAGGGGGAGGAAGGGTGGCGTGTGCACCATCGCTGGTCGCCATGGAAACCTCCCAAAGGGCGAACCACACTGTACTTTGAGTTCTGGATCAACATCATTTTCAGGTTCAGCAACTAAGAGAGGGTAATTGATTCTGTGGCAGTTGAGCTATTTTTTTTATTTTATTATATTTTATTTGTCTTCCAGGTGCTCCTCTGTGATCTGAGAACCTAAAAATGCTGTTGCTTCATTTTCTTTCCAACTGAGAGAGCAAAATGTTACCATAGTAACAGAACTGTGATAAAAGGGGCTTGTTTTGCATAGCACATCCCACTGCGTGTGTGTATATATTACTGTACATTAATATATACATGGTGTAGGTTTTCAAATGAGGGCTCCAGTACTAAGCTGGGATTTTTTTTCTGCTGTAGCCCAGTCCACAAACAGCGGAATCCTCAGTGCACCCCAGCCCATTAAGGCAAAGCAAAACATAACACAGAAAAGAAATGCCGGAACATCTTCTCATTGTTCAGCATGCCATGCTGTGCATACTGATTTCCTGATATTTTTGGGCTCGTTTCCTAGCTCGCCTTTGCACGAGACGCCCATGTAGGCAATTGTTATTTTTGCATTTTCTCTCAGTGATGTTATTTTTGGAATAGGGCTGTTTTTCCCACAAGCGCTGTGCCCATTTCTTTTGTGCTCCCAGGACAGCTTGCGCGCCATTCAGCTGTCACAAACTCGATTTTTGCATTGTGCTGTACGCACATTTTTAAGCATATACGAGCAAAAGGGGAGGGGATGGTGTAGAGTTATACGTGGCGCATCATGAGTAACTACCTCCTCCATTGCTCTTTGGGTCTAATAATTCATATTTCTGAGCACTACTAGTGGGCGGCGGGGGCCATTAGAGCAAATGTGCTTAACTTTGAGATGGGGCCTCAGCGAACTGCCCAGCCCAACCAATCCTGAGCTTGGCTGGGGCAGTGCTGCAGTTAACCTCCATCTCCCAAGGTATATTGTAACACAGACAGGAACCGAGAGCCTGCCTTACTCAAGAAACCGAGTGTATCTCAGAAAACATTCACCAGGCATTTCCTTTCTCTTCGGCGTTGAACCCCTGGATCAGACCTGCTCTTGCTGTTTTCTCCAGTGCGCTCCAAAAGTAGGGTAAAAAACATCAGTACAGCATCAGAGCCTGCTGAAAAGGTAGCACAAAGCAGACAGTTTCCTGTAGCCTCATTATCATAGCGGTGTATCTTATTGCCAGTACCTACAATGGCCCTCTGACGTATCATTAGCGGCCTCCTATGTCCTCCCGTCAGCCCGCGTATTTATCTCTCCAACAATGCCCCTTTGTCCTACTGTACGAAAGGTACTGTTTGTTTGCTGCACACTGCTATTCCAGAGCAGCCAATGGATTCCACCAAGTGCGTCCCTAATCCACTGCATGTGTAGGGTCTCTCGCCCACCCCTTGTAAGTTAAGATACAAAGTGCTGTGCTACGTAGATTGCTTTCTCTTGCCAGCTTCTACTTCAGAGGCGGCGTTCAGCTGCAATTGCAGCCACCCCAGCCTGACCTGCTCTCCACTAACTTCGGTCGTTACACCACTGGCATCAGGCTGGAAGGCTCCCTGTTGGCAAAGTAGACTTTATCTACTACATTAGCCATTCAAGTGTGGTTGCTACGAAAAATGGAAAGAGTGCAGAACTCCACTGAAGATGCATGATGTGTTGTGATAGGTGGTCTTATGTGTAGGATGGCATGGGTTTAGACATAGTAGCAGAGGGAAATGTAGAGGTGTGCTAACAGCAAGATAACTTAAAAAAAAGTCTTACTCCTATATAGAGGTCTGTAGGACCAACCTAAAGTTCAGAGAAGAGAGTAGTAAAAAGACACACACCCAGGAGACGTTGCTTCAAGCTCAGTATCTCTGGGCACCCACCCAGGGCATCCTGAACAGACGATGTCCATAATTCACTCCATCACTCCTGGGTGCCAAAGTGTGCCAGCACATGGCTCGGCGGGTGAAGGATGTGGCGAGAGCACGTGTTTGTGATGCAATGTCTTCCAGCTCATGACGAACACTTTATTCCTTGAGGAGGGCTTCTCCGACCCTCAGGACTATTGAAGGCTCTCTTCAAAAGAGGATTCTTACGCCTTCCCTCCCCAATACCAGTCAATATTACTGCACAAGGGCGCGTCATAACACCACATGAGAAAGCAGCGGACCGGTGAGTTTCCTCCATGTCTCACATGTACCAGAGAGTTCATCAGACCTTGTAGTAGATATTTGCAGGGCTCTGTGGCGGCATCTCCTGCACAATGTACACAGGATGCCCATAGTCCCCGCTGACTTTCTCATAGTGCGGGCAAAAAACACTGTCTGCAGTCCTCAGTGGAATGATAATGTCACTGGGCTCGGAACCATTGTTGTTGCCACCGCGTTTCGGGGTGGCTAATGTACTGAGTGACAGCGTTGCTGTGTGCGGCGGTGAGTGCTTCCGGTGCCGTCTTCTGTACTTCAACAATAGCACAATCAGTGTGATGATGATGACAATGAAGATGATGGTCCCTGATGCAATGCCTGCAAATAGGGCTACTTCTGACCCTAGGATGCTGGACTGTCCTCCAGTTTTACCATCTGAACTGGAACCTGGAAGGATTTAAAAAAACACAAAAAACAAATTAACATCTCACCCAGGCAATTCATACCACCACAGTTAACAACAAGCGAAGCCAGCATACACCCAACAGAATTAGCTGACAGCTGAACTATGACCAATCAATTATGCTGTTACACAGTAGAATGCAAACATCAGGGTCAGCAAAGGATGCTAAGCCAGACTCAAGTTTCCTAGTCCTTCTTTCTGTGTTACTCCCTAACCAGATTCTTTTTCTTTTCGTACATCATCCTTCATCGGTACCGGTAGCAGAGATTGACAAGCAGACTTTAAGGCAGGCTCCTCTCCTAGCAGATGCTGTTCGGCCTGAGGCGCAAACAGCGAAGACATGAAATGACAATTCCCAGGACGGCTGTCATTGCCTCTATCCCACCAGCCTCCTTCTCTGCTCTTCTGATCAGAAAAGCATGCTTCGTTGTCTACTTATGCAAAGTGACTCACTGTATAAGAAGAACAAGCGAGTTCATGCTGAGGTGGTAGGTAGGCAGAATGCTAATGCACAGCCATTATAACTGATTTACTAAGCAAAATAAATGCGAGAAAAGCTTCTACGGTGCATATTACTCGCAGGAAGTGGCCAGGAGAACAAGAGCATTGTAAAGGGCTGGCTCTTTTGAACACCAAATACTGGGAACACTGTAGGGTTCCCAGCCGTACTGCCTTGCTCATCATTGTGGTGAATGAGGAGTTTCCAAATCTGTGTGATGTTTGTTCTCGTCCTTCTAAAGTCTGACAACACATTAACAGGGTGTTATCAGTGCCAGGGAAACAGGACTGGAAAAGAAGAGGATGTTGGACACAGTGAATGGCATTCCTATGCAAACTCTTTTAGTCCAGGCAACGTAATGTTCATTGGATAACACCCATGCTTAAATTCCTGAACTGCAGCACATGTTATTTTCCAATAATGTATGCTAAATTGTGCACCCAACATGAAGACATTTGTCCACTGGAAGCACAAAAAGCTAAGTTCATACACAGCATAGAACCTCAAATGGCAAAACTAAGTAGGATGCCTTCACTGTTCACCAGTAACTTCTACCATCAATATGGTCTATTTAATGTTAATTTCCAATTGGAAGGCACTCTTCTAAAACCAACAACAGGAGCAGAAATACAAACTCAAACAAAAACAAGCAAAAGATGTTCACATGTCTCAGAAGTTTATATGGGGAGGCCGGGATTCAAACCAGCAAAGCCCTTCCTAATTTCTCCAGATCCACAGGTGTCTTGCTGCTGGTGCGTTAAGCAGCCGAGCTATCTTCTGGTTGTAAACTCATTTCGGCTGTATTGAAGCCAAGTTTGTAATCTGCTGTGGAAAGCTGGCGTGCTAATGCATCAGCAAGGAAGACAAACGAGAGGGAGAGATCTTTCTGGTCTGCCAGTGTCTAAAATGAAAGGCAGCAAATAAAAGTATAAAAGCATTTAAAGCTCTTCGTGTCCTTGAGTTTCTCTGGAAATTGTACCCCCGTTTGTGGCTTTTAAGTACCATTAACCATAACACAGTCGAGTTGGACTCGAGGTTGCTGCTGCATTTAGGATTAATGGCTGTCATTCCTGGGTAGAGACAGAGATGCCTAAAAAGGCTTTCTCCGCTCTGTGTCTGTTGTGAAATACGTTGATCCACAAGGGCCCAGATTGACAAATACTCTTCTATGAGTAGCAGTATCTTAGGCGTGAACTGCACATGAGTTTCCAGGTCTGATTCAAAAAGCTTTCCCTGTGAGCAGTTGTGCCTTACGCCAGGTTTAGATGTAACTTATTTGTGGAAAAAGCTTTTTCATTGACTTAGCAATTTCTACTCCTAGAAACTTGGGAGTAACTTACACCTAAACAAGGATTAAGACACACCTGTTCACATGAGCTGCTTTGTGAATCAGACCTGGAAATTCATGGGCAATTAACACCTACAGCAGGAGTAAGGCATAAACACTCACAGAAATATTTATACGGGGTTAATATTTGGGACTATGAAACAGCAGCTATATTGAGGTAGTAGAACTAATAGGTTTTTAGGAAAAAATGTCTCATTATATCAAAAGCTTTGCGGTATCTACCTGCAGGTACATTTACAAATGGGCTAGTGGTGGAACTTTTCCCGTTGCTACCTTGTTCCTGCTCTGGACGTCGGGTCAGGCCGGCGTCCTCAGATGACGAGACTGCATCGGGATCTGCAAGAAACAAACCAGGGATTGGTAACTTAGTCAATCAACTAGATCAAACTTTATCAACTTCACGAGCCCCGTGATACGCTAGAATCTTTGAAAAGAAGGTTATTAATGCAAACTGTACACAGAGACACAACTTTTTTCCCCTACAGAAAGCTACTTCCCGATGCTTACTTTCAACGGGGCAAACCTGGGACTGGCTGACAAGGCAGGTCTTAATCAGAAAAATGATTCAGTTTTTGCTGCACAGTAGGTTGTCTATATATAGCAGGACAATGGATAAGGGCTTCGTCTGCACAACAGGAAATGAATCAGGCAGTTAACAAGCGCAAACACAGTCTTACTGTTGTAGACCAGCAACAACATTCTAGTACCTGTGGTTCTGCCTGTTCCCTTCTCATTGAGGAGCACACCTCGAAAATGCACTGGGATTGTAGAGGAGAGCCGGGCAAGAGATCATAGAATGGACAGTTACCCTGAGGAGTGGGTTGTACAAATTACAATTCCGATGATGTCACATCTGATGTGACCACCAGAATGCCTTGTGCTAAGGGGTGGGTATATTTCAGACTTCTTGCCATATTTCCAGGCTGTTGTGAATTTACACTGATCCCTTAATGATACATCACCTAGAGCATTTACATTTTTTATTTATCCTAACATCTATGTATTTTCTGAACCTTCACAACACATCTGTTTAAGAGTGCACTGGAGAACACAAAAGATTCTGTTTAAAATAGCCAAATATTACATCTAGCGGTTCTGGCGACATTTATAAACCACAAGGCTAAAGACCAAGTAGTTTGTAAAGGACACTTTCTTCCCGCTATCCACGACCAATTGAATAGTATCTGAGACCTTGACCAGTGTGTACTCAGTGCTGTGTCCAGGGCGAAAGCCCAATTGTGATGGATGTAGCAACTGGTTAGCATCAAGATAGCTGGAAAGTTGGGTGTTAATAACTTTTTGGAGGATCTTAGAAAAGCCCGGTAGCAGAGAGATCAGTCTATAGTTGGCCAGAACGGTCTTGTCTGCCGAAGGTTTTTTAAGCAGAGGGATCAGGCTGGCCTTCTTCCAACAGCTAGGAACAGTGGCCTGGCACAGCAAATGATTTAACAACGCGTTCAAGGTGAGATTTAAGGCCTCCGTGTTAGTGCCCAGAATTTGGGAAGGGCAGGGGTTGTCAGGGGAGCCAGACTTATATATTCTGAGAACTTGTTCAGAATCCTCCAGCGAAATGGGAGAAAACTCTGTAAGCAAGCACAAAAGTGGAAAAGGAGCTGTCAAAGGCTGATCTACAGACCGAACAGACTCATTGCTATTAATAGCAGTAGATGCTGTTAGGCCATCAAACCCAAAGGAGTTGGCATTATTAGTCAGGCTAGCTGTCTTTAAGGTCTCAACAATGCCCAAGATCTTGCTCTCAAAAAAATGCTGAGAGTTGAGAGCAGAGTGCTGGCGAGGCTTCCAAGGACTGAGCTAGAGCAGGGGGACTGGTAAACTTCCTCACAATTTTAAAAACCTCTCTAGGTTTATTATTCGACCTAGCAATTTTGTCGGCAAAATACTTTGCTTGGGCTGTTTTTATGCCATGGTGGTAAATAGAATGCTCCTTTTTGTAGTGCTTCTTATCGTCGGCCGATGTAACTTGCGCCAGACTCTTTTGTGCTTTACACATTGCTGACGTAAAGATTTGAGTTGTTTATTGAACCAAGGAGCTGATGGGCGTCTCAGAACACCAGAACTTGGTCCATTGGGTGCCACCTGGTCGGCCATACTACCTACCAAGCATTCACTGCTAAAGCATCTACTTTAATATTAACAACAAGCCCCGGAGCACTGCTTTTGAGGATAGGGGTTATTACTTCAGTCCTAGCCTTAGGCCAATCATGATGAGGAAGTGCAGAGTTTAACCCTCAGCATCTGGGGCCGTGCTCTCATGAACAGGAGAAATACACTGTAGAGTGATCCGACCAGATGTTGCTCAGAACCTCAGTAACTTCAATACAGCCACTAGAAAAAATAGGATCGAGCAAATGTCCTGCAGAATGTGTAGGATTATTCACAAATTGCTTCATATTCCAAGCGGATGTAATGTCCAACATAAGGGAAGCATGGTGATCCTCTGACTTATCCAAATAGATGTTCATGTCACCCAGAATTGAGAATATATAAATATATATATATATATATATATATATATAATATATATATATATATATATATATACATACACATACATACACACACACAGATACGTAGAATGTAGTGCTATTTATCATCATTTTGGAGGGGCATGGTTTGCAAGAGGTGAAGGCTTGAGTGAGCCATGATGCCCCTCCCCTCACTCAATGGTAATAAATAAAATATTCCATTCTACACGTAAGCAAATATGATTTATGCTATGTCTTTTTTTATTTGTTTTAAATAATAAACTGGGATTTATCCTTTGCACCATAGTAATAAATGTGTGAATGTGCTTATATTAGTACAATTGCCCTAAATAACGTGTTATTGGGCAAAATGTATTTTTACACACACGCATCAGGGATTGCTTTTATTCATTCCAGGTTGGTTTGAATGGTATTTTACAATCCAAAGCTGTAATACCGTGCCTGGAGTGGTAAAAGGCTTTTGTCATTTTACAACTCAGCATGGATGGCACTGTGCTGATCCTATGCTAGTGGAGAAGTGTGGCTCAATGGTTAGAGCAGCAGACCCTGATGCAGAGATCTGCCCCGGGACCAGGGTTCAATTCCCGCCTCAGCGGGTCCTGGGCTCAATTTCCTCGGACCTGATAATTCTCGCCTTGGTGCCTATTCTAATCATGGGTCCCACTCTGCAACTCTGGGCAATAGCTTGCTTAATCTCCACAACGGCCCCAACAGCGCTGGGATGCCTGGCTTCACCCTGGGGGTGCCCAGGAGTGGACATTTCACAGGAAAAAGCCAGGAAGGGTTCCACAGCGGTATGCGTACAGCGCCTAGACACCCCTTTGGGGGTATGGGTGCGCTTTACAAGTACAAATTTCATTTCATTCATTCATGCTTTTTATATTATTCAACAAAGAGAGGGACTAAGGGCATATTTAACGAGGTCCAACGTACATGCCCCACAAGGACTAGTAAGCAAAAAATAAGTACGAGGTTCCTCTAGATGGTAAGAAAAGCGGGTAGGGGACTGGTGTGGAGAAACAAGGAGGACCACTGAGTGTATGGGAAAGAGAAAAGGGGGAAGATCCCTTTTAGGAACTAGGGCTCTCACACACCCAGCAAGCTAGGTGTCATGCTTCATCATATGAGCCTGCCCCTCGTCAGGTCGGCGCTGCAATACCTGACGGGCACCCGTACCGGGGCTCTTTGTCGGGGATCTTTGTTCCTGCCGGTAGGTGCAGTGGGGGTAAGGGCCCTAGTGTGTAGATGTGATGTGTGGTGAAAGTAAAATAGGTCAGTTAATCCTAAAAACCTTTATTGGGAAGGTAAACTGCCTAGTGTAAAAGAATGAGAGGGGTACAGGACTAGTACTGGTGTATCTAGTGGTAAATGCCCAGCTCTCAGGTGATCGACATGTTTCGTGCCATTGTAGTCCTATAGATCAAGGCACTTCCTCAGGATCGACTAAAACGCTATCTACACTTCAAAGGTAAGTGAATTTCTACATACCCAGGACACAGGTAGTTGATCTGGTCTGTAAATCAAGTGTACTTGCAACGGTTAATCAGCGGTACAAGAGGACACCAATTGGGTCCGGAGAATTAACGCTCCTTGCGTTAAGACCTACCCTGCCGCCGACACCATCCCGGTACACTTGATTTACAGACCAGGTCAACTACCTGTGTCCTGGGTATGTAGAAATTCACTTACCTTTGAAGTGTAGATAGCGTTTTAGTCGATCCTGAGGAAGTGCCTTGATCTATAGGACTACAATGGCACGAAACATGTCGATCACCTGAGAGCTGGGCATTTACCACTAGATACACCAGTACTAGTCCTGTACCCCTCTCATTCTTTTACACTAGGCAGTTTACCTTCCCAATAAAGGTTTTTAGGATTAACTGACCTATTTTACTTTCACCACACATCACATCTACACACTAGGGCCCTTACTCCCACTGCACCTACCGGCAGGAACAAAAGATCCCCGACAAAGAGCCCCGGTACGGGTGCCCGTCAGGTATTGCAGCGCCGACCTGACGAGGGGCAGGCTCATATGATGAAGCATGACACCTAGCTTGCTGGGTGTGTGAGAGCCCTAGTTCCTAAAAGGGATCTTCCCCCCCTTTTTCTCTTTCCCATACACTCAGTGGTCCTCCTTGTTTCTCCACACCAGTCCCCTACCCGCTTTTCTTACCATCTAGAGGAACCTCGTACTTATTTTTTATTTTTTGCTTACTATTCATTCATGCTTAAAAGATTTTTGCTGTAGAAATGACAAAGGACTTTGTCCTGGTCTAGCTCGGCGTGGCTAGCAGTGGGCTAATCCTATGCTTAAAAACTTTGCTAGAAAAGCAGACATTTGAGGTGAGCAGATCCAGAGTGTCTTAGAGTGTCTCAAGTGTTGTAGGGTGCTCTATACAGGAGCTGCTCTCCACCTAAACGTGGGAACTACCTGGAGTTCTCTGCTTCTTTTTTGCATAAGTTATGCGGCACTCTAACCCTGAAAGGTATTGTTTTGACTTATACTGGGTGCTCCCCTGTGTCTGGACAAAGCTAAACCTCTCTGAGGAGCAATAATGATAGTGAAACACATGTCAGGGGTTGCTTTTATTCATTCCAGGTTGGCTTGGATAGTATTTTACCAATCCAATACTGTGCCTGGAGTGGTAAAAGGCTTTTGTCATTTTACAGCTCGGCATGGATGGCACTGTGCTAATTCTATGCTGAAAGATTTTGCTGTAGAAACGGCAAAGGACTTTGTGCCTTTCTAGCTCCGTGGATAGCAGTGTGCTAATCCTATGCTTAAAAACTTTGCTAGAAAACCAGATATTTGAAATGAGCAGATCCAGAATGCAACAGGTGTTGTAGGGTACTCTATACGGGAGCTGCTCTCCACCTAAACTTGGGAACTACCCAGAGTTCTATGCTTCTTTTTTGCATATTATATATATATATATATATATATATATATATATATATATATATATATATATATATATATATCAAACATAAAACAAATAACTATATTAAGCTGCATGCAAACTATGACAGTGCTTATTGTCACAGAATATTTGTATTTGTTTGTCTGTTTGTTCACTGAATATTAAAGCCCTCAAATGCCTCAAAATATATTAGAATTGATCTGCATAGGTGAGTGGCTACAGAATCATAATTGGAACAAGACAAGCAAAAGGTTCACTGTAAAGAATCCCCAGAGAGTAAAAAAATACTTGATAAGGCGAGATGGGGAAAGGTATTGTTAGATGATGGGTGGCGGTGTCCATTTTACTTAGTATTGTTTACAGTTCAATGAAACCTAAACCCACCCCTGTATATATACACACACTAAACCCAGACCTTAACTCAAGTCAAACATCCCAATTCGATTAGTGGAGAGAAGAGAGTTCATGTCAACAACATCTCAATTCACTGCCAGGATTCCACTCATATTTTGCAATTCAAGCAGCTGATAATCCTATGTGTTGTACACAACGGCAAACAGTACATTGACTGCCAACTCTATATTCTACTCATCGTGTTGTAGGAATTTAAGATTTGAGTTACACTGAGTGTGGTGGATATGCTGACTATCTGAAACCCAAGCACACAAGGCGAACAATTACATAGACTTCTAAAACCTTTGAAAGAAGGCTTCACATTTACAGGAGTAGCTATCCTACCTTAGTAAACTGAAAATCTATGGGCAGAGGGTAACTGTTTTCTTGACAGTGCCAGTTTTTGTCCATGAAAATGCCCCGTTTTCTGCAGAACTGCAGACCAACGAACTCTGATCAACTTTCGGTTGGGTAAACATGCCTATTTTTAAACTACTTCGAAGATCAGGAGGTTTAAAATATGCACATTATTGGTCTCCACATTTTCTCTATGCACCTCATGAAATTGCCAGAATCATGAAAACATATATTTTGCAACACTCAGAAAATGCAAAGTAGTCAGAATTTTACATCTTCCACCTCCGCAGAACTGATCATCTTTTAAGGGGATGAGAGTTGGTTAGCTTAATTTTGTTTTTTGCAGATGGCAACTTGAGGTCTCTGATTTCCAGGCTCTAAGTACAGTTCAAGATAGCTGCATGGGACAATTTTCATGGGCAATGCAACTTTTCTATTTTTGCGCTACATTGGACGTTTTTCCGATTTATTTGCACTATATATCGCTGAGATATATGATACTAACTTCTTTCTTCACTTATTTCAAAACATATCAACTGCGTCAAATTCATGACACCTAAACAAGGATAGTACACTCATATGTGATTAGTCACCATTCCTGAGAAAGGTGTGTCTGCGGCAGACCCGACAATGTGTAAAGAAACACTCCCTACTATTACTGTACATTGAACTTTTTTATTGGAAACTGTCTCTAAAGCGTGAGTGTTTCCCTGTGAACATCTATAAACCCATGGCTTCTGCCTGCTTCTTAGAAGACAGGTGAGGGGGATATGTGCAGTGTGTACATTTTTAAAGTGTCCCTATCTTCCCTGCTGAAAAGAATAAGATAGGAATGTCAGCCGAAAACTAGATGAAGGTATCAGACAAACCAACCTCGACCTCTAGAACTAAATAGACCTGCTGGGTACTGAACTTCACGAAAAAATGCAGATAGAACATTTTACCTTGCCCAACCTTCATTCGAATCTTCATAGCTTTTGTCAGGCACACCCCTCCTTCCTGGTTGTCCACACCTTCAAAAGACCCATTTGATGTAGCTGCAAAACACAAAAACACTCTTTAATTTCAAAATGATCTTGCTCCCTTCAGTACTTTTTCCAACCCTCCAGATCATATTACATAACAGTCAAAGAGAAACATAGTAATGAATGCTGATGAGATAATAACATACTCAAATATGCTTCTTCTCCTCAAGCAATTTACAATTGGGAAAACAGGCCTTAACAAATGGAAAAACCTAGTCCAAAAGACTACAGAATACATTAAATTGGGTTAACTTAGCAACGCCCTAGTGATTAAATTCCACAATAAGTAGTTCCTAAGATAAATATTATACAAAAAAATATATACCAAATGCTAAGTCTCAAGTTTTGAAATATTCATAATGCCTGAAAACTTTCTCAATGGAAACTATCCTCAAAAGGTGGAGAACAAATGTGGCCGGCATCTGAAAGGAAAACGGGAAACCCTGCTTTGTCTGAGAGTAGGAATTACCTACTGGTGTTTTCTGTTTGATATCTGCCAAGGATTTATTCGAGGAGACAATAACAAAAGTTCAGTGTAAGAAGCTTGCGACCTCTGACCATCAAGATCCCACAAACAGACTGGATGCACGGCCAGCAATATATTCCAATGGGAACTGAAGGCACTAGCAGTTACTTGCCAGGGATGCAAAGAGTATGTCTGGGTGTGAAATGGGCCAACATGCGTCTCAGGTTATGGCCACGGATTCTGGTATTCAAGCAAACTACACCGTCAAGGATGATATTTTGAAAGACATTACCAAGCAACCAAATGAACGTCTTTTGAAACTACATTAATTTGCTTTTTTTTTTACTTTGTTTGCTAAGCTGTGGTCTTTTATAGATATAAGCCCTTAGTTCTTACAGGTTTGGCAGTTTTTATAAACATCTACAAAAAAGATCTCATCTACACACCCACCGTTGGCTGAGTTTGTAAACAATTTTCCCTGTTAGTTAAATCCAAAATCCCATATTTCAGTTTAATTTGGGTAAGTTCAGCTAAGTTAAGGACACCTTTAAAGGGGCTTGGACATATGCAAAATAAAAAAAAACATTTGCCACCATCGTAACAAGCAAGCCATTGCAGTCGTCTTTAGAATAAATAGTGCATGTGGCATACCTACAATGCGCCTAGAAAGGATGAGTAGGATTCAGTGACATGGCATTCTGAAAAGTTTGCCTTATTATAATCGGATGATGCAAATGTGATTCCTTTGTGCTTAATAAACAAGCAGAAAACCCTAAAAACAGGAAGATGCCCACAGCCCAGAAACACTGGGAATACCAGTTGAATGTATACACTGTTCACATAAAGTATTAAAAAATGCAAATATTGTCACAAATCAAGGTACACGGTTGCTGGTCGAATTCTGATCGTGTTCCTTATGTTGCTTTCTCAGAATATTATACAAACATTCCACTGAAAACATCTGCATCATCAAAAAGCAGTGCTTTACGTGCATTGCTACTGAACCGCTGCCTCCCCATTCGATGTTGCTCGAGGGTAAGCTATTTATTGAGAATTAGATAGCCAGGCCAGGGGGATAACTGCCTAAAGAAAACAGAACATTTTAAAGGTACATAGCCCATCACATAGTTTACAGCAGATTTGGCTTACATGACAGAACTCCACAAGCCTGTGCATACAACCTCAGCCCGAAACAAACAAGATGGCGGACTTGCTATCTTTAGCCAACACTGTCCGCATGCCTATATGCAACTTATCATGCAATGTCCCGAATAAAACCTGCCCCGCTGGAGCAAGTGTAAATCCCAGTAAACAAAGCCCTCCCCGCTGCACTGTGTGTGTGTGCGTGCATTGTATTGCAGGGGATGCGACAGAGTGCAGGAAGTAATCAGGCACGCTGCACGCCCTTGAGCAGCACCTGGCAGGAAGATTAACAACGACGTCACGCTCGCATGCAGCAGGATGACACAAAACCCACTGTGCTTTCTCTTTGTCGTGACTTTCCTGTGCTATTTGTGTGCCCTACGCAGCAGGGATTTTAGACCACCTACGGCCGAGAAAAAGCAACACCTAAAGCCAAACTTAGAATCTATTTTAAATCCCCTTTGGGTGACTCGGATTAGATTGTGTACGCTTCGTTCTCGTGTTTCCCCGTCTCCTCTGCAGGGGCTGAACTCATTACTGAGCCATTCTCCGGCTCGTCTTTCATTCTTCGGTCCAGTCAGTAATATGTTTTAAAGTAGGTCTCTGCATCTTTCCAAGTCATCGCGAGAGGAGCCGGGCACCTCGCACCGTCCCAGTAAAGAAAGCGCTCTTCTCCAAGTCCTATAGTGGGGTTCTGCAATCAGCAGCCATTTTGTTGAGCGGTTGCTCAAGGCAGATGCAGAGGGCAATCTCAAAGAATGAGGCCCTGTGTACCGAAAAGTTGATACCTGGGGGATGAGGCATCTAGAAACTGACAATGCCGATTTCTCCAGAGCAATGAAACAGTATTACACCACGGCGCGTGCTAGAGGAAGGGTCGGCTGCTATGATGAAAGGTCTGCGTGCTGTCGATGCTGCTCTTTTCACACAATGGGGGGATTCTATGTGGCAGATGTCTGTCTGCAAACTTCAAGTCACAGGTGTGCACGTGTGCACGTCGTCGAGTCTGTCTCAGGGCTTCATATTTCCAACGTCAATAAAACGAGTACTGCTGGGCTGAGTAGTACACATACTTATTCAAGCGCCAAGAAACAGTTTATTACAGGACCAGCACTTTATGGAATATGCTAGTCATTCTGCAAGCTAGGCTTCAGTTGAAGCTATTGCAGATTCTGACGATGGGCTACGATCAGAGAAACGTAGCTAACAGCCTACAAGCAACTTCGCACCTTCTTTTTCATGCCACTTCTCTTTACTTCCAAAAATCCTGGTGAATCCTCCGGGCTGCTTTGTTAATCTCATATCCACCCACATTTCCTACCATGTCTCAATGTAAATAGACGTAAAGTAAGGGAACTGTTGATTGCTCTCCAGCACCCCCTAGTGGTCAGCACTAATTCAAGAGGAGTAGCCATACTATCTGCTTGGCGAATTCTCGAGAACGGCTTCTCAACGGCCCCGTTTCTGGTTGTAAACCATCGGTGAAAAGAACGCGAGCTGAGAGCCTGAGATAAGGGGTCATCTAACAAGTGGCACCTTGCTACCAGCCATGCAGAATAATGGAGACGTATGCTGTTCCTTTGGGTAGGAAAGAAGAAAAAAAAAATCAATATCACCATTCAGATCTGGACATAAATCAAAGGTGTCTGTTAGAAGAGCTTTTTTACGACGACCTCTCTGCAAAAATGTGCAGGCACAAGGACAACCGCATGTGGGGGAGAGAGGCAGGAATAAAACAGTAAATGGAAACATTATGATGCGTTCGAGATAATAAAGACTGGTGCGATCGTGGACACTGCTAGACCATATTTGTAGGCACTTTTAAGATCCCGGTTTTACCCCCAAAACATTGGATGCAGGTATGGAAAGCCATTCCCCCGAAGATAAGTGGAAGCATTCTACCACATTTTCTTCTACTGTCTGATTGTCGATATCTTGAGGTTTTGTTCTATATGGATTATACCTGGGACATCATTCCAAATTCTCTACACCCTAATTTTAATTCAGACATCACAAACCTTGGTACACTGTGATCCTGGGCAAAAGTGATTATCTCCTGACACCCCAATTCCCATATCTTCCAAAATTGTGAGCACTTAGAAACCAGCTAACTGCTGATTTGCAACACAACATAAAAGAGAGGACACCCATACACACATGTGACCTAAGGCTTAACTAAATTGAAAATACAAGGCTGCAAACATACTTAAGTCAGTAGAACTCACCTAACGACAAAATGCATCGATCAATTAGCAAACGTCCTTCAAGCTTGATCTAACAAGCACTTACAGTATGGATGTTGGAGGAAATCCTGTTCACCAGCGCCAAGAGGCAGTTTATCTTAAGTGGACACTATGTTGTTCATCCTGCCTACTCAAAAGGAAGCAGCTTCCCTCTCCTCAACTTGACAACCACCTCACTGTCCCCTAAACGTTGCAGGGCTGTGGAATACACCTTCTAGAAATGAGGACAGCTCTGAAAGACGCAGACTCTTAAAGGATTAAAATTCGTCTCACGACGCCCCCTGTACCGACTGTCCCGCCACAATGGCTGGGTTTGTCAGACATTCAACAATAACATTGACTGCTCTTAATGGCCATTCTATGTCTTTAACTTCGTGCTGCACTAAATGCTCAGGCCGTAGACATTGCATATTCAATATTTCGTCATACTCGTGCCAATTCTTTTGCAGAGCAGGCTTTTAGCTATGGTGTACTTTTAATGGACGTATTTATGCTTCGACTGTGGTTTTGCAAACCAGCCAGCACTTTTCCAGTCTAGTATTCTTTTTTACTTAGGTTCACCTTCAAAACAGATAATAATGAACATGTTGATGAAATCTTAAACCGTCCGCAGGCAAATTCCACATCAAGCTTTGTCCAAAGGTGCCAATAAATTCCATCGATGGTATCTCCGGCCCATAGACCTACATGAAGCAAAGGATGGCAGCTTCAATGTGGAAGAAGAAATCTCTGGGACAAGAGGCCGAAAGTCAATGTACCTACTCACAATCTGCGGAGAGACTAATTGACTGATGTCAAACATGCCAGCTTCAGGACTGCAATTGTCGCCGTGACGGATTGATCTATAGGAGCCCTTGGACCCATCTCGATCATAAATATTTAATTTCATGCAGCTTTAAGAGCAGCCCTCTACATGAACCTCACCCCTGCCTCTCGCAGATTACCCTATGCCTTGTCTAAAAGCTTTCATGACAGAGAAAACTTTTCTTAGTCATGCTTCGGCAGATCATTGTGACCACTCTAATGAAATAACAACATTAATTTCCTGCAATTTAAAGTGGAATTAATATTCTGAATTCTGTGTTTTTCTAAACGCCTTGCCAAAAACCCATAAAAGGCTTTGTCAATGTGTTAAAATCGAATGTGTAATTTCTAATGCCTACGGCTGAAAGCTGTTCCTGCTTTAAAAGCATTTGCTCCAATTATTTTACCATTTGCTTGTGGATTTTGTTGTCCTAGAAACAAAGCGGCACAAATCTGTATTTTTTTATTGGGCTTCACTTAAACGGGGACATACACAAGACAGAGAACATTTGGGAAGCAGCATTCTCGTTCTCCAAAGCCCAACAGAAATGGTGGAAATCAGGATTAGACATATGTTTTTTTCTGCACACATTAGGCGATTTAGCATTTAAATTTGTGTTTTTGTTCTTGTTCATTCCCTTTCAACCTTCAAAGTCCTAAATGGCTATATTACCATACACATTTCTAACTGAATCATTATTTTTTTAACATGGCAAATGTACTATGCAGTAAAAGAACGTTGAACACATTTGCACGTTTCTTTTATTATTGACTGTCGTGATAATAAGGAGGCGTATAAGTTGTTATAAAAGTTTGGAATGCAATATCATGTTTATTCTCCAGCCCCACTGGCACACTATGGGTAAACATATTATACTGATTGTGACCTCATTAATGGCATCAAAACAAAGATAGAACACCCCTCCTCTAAAACTAAAGGTGTATCAGCATTCAACATAAATCCAGGCAACTTTCGGAAGCAGATAATTTTCAGATACTTTTTTCTAAATGGCAACCATCTTCTGTCTTCCATAGACTTCACTGACCATTCCTGCCAACCTACCCAAGGTCCTGATTACTTACCAGTAATTTTCATTACTCCTGTATCAACTCTTTGAGTCCAATACTCAAAATACAGGCAAATATTTGCCACACAAATATAAATGTTTCCTCAGCCCTACCTTGCTTCATTGGAATTGTATTACAGGGGCTCATCAAACACCAAACCTCATAAGACACTACTGATTATGCTATACCCCCAGTGGGAGATACCACAATATTCACCTATGGGATAGAGATGACAGAGCAATACCTGCAGAAGAATGTACATCCATATACTGTATATAAATCTATATTTAGTCTTGTACAACCCGCTTCTATGACATTCTTTGATATGCACCTCTAATATTGTGAAGATATAAATGTGTTTATGTAGTAAGTTATTATGTACAATACATGGGTCAAAAGTACTATTCTTGTTGGAACCTGTGAGGGACTGAATATTTGTCATAAGAAATTATGTCACCAAAATACTACTCCACAAAACTGACACGAAGTAGAGTAAGAGAATTGTCTAATAATGTTCACAAACTATTTGTTTTTAACCTCTATTCTATACTGAGACACATACTCTTAATTAAATAGTCTCTAGTCTTAAAGATGCATAATGGTACCCTATGCAACTAATATAAACCCCTGGCAGAACATCAATCAGACACCGCATACATAGCATCCCGAACCATAGCCTGAAAAGGGCTGTGGATGTGAATGACATGAAAGAGACCTTCATACTGGCAGAGTCCGGCACCAAAGGGAAGGCATTCAAGTAGAAGGCTGCAGACAAGGCCTTAGAGATCAGAAATAGGAGAACGAAAGCTGACATTTAGCGTGCTGGCATTTTTATATGCACTTCCTCTTATGACAAACCAACTAAATACAGTACTTTATAACAAAGCTCCACACAACAGTAACAATAAGACACATCAGTTGTGAGAACCCTCAGTGTCAACTTACATTGAAAGGAGCCAGCAATGACAAGTACATTCTGGCCAGGAAAGACAAGAAAGTAAGCTTGGTCAGCCTCTGGTGATCTAACTGTGGAGCCCCACAGGAATATCCCCCGAACCAGCCAGCGGCTCAGAAGGAGCCCACTCGCTGACCAATCCAGGTTGTGAAATGGCAAAAACCCTTTTATGGGTCTCAAAAGAAAAAAAGGAGGACCACTCCAAACAGTCCATCGCGTTACCTACCCAGAAGCCACAGTGAAGACACCCAGCACACATCCAGCATTAAGAAGTCAACCTACTGCAACAGAAGCACTCAGGACATAGACCGAAGAACATAACCACAGGCCCTGTCTGAGCCAGAAGAATCAAGCTCAGACTCGCTGTCATGAAGACAATCAATGGGCCTATTGTTTCTGCAGTAGACAGACAGAACAGGTGTTATGGTAGACATGGGCCTCTTCAGTTGGACCGCTGCCTACTGATTCACTTTCATTTGCAAACATTTGATCAAGCTATACATGATGTCTACAATCATAACTGATGGCACCTCATCATCTTCACAATCAGCTGCTAGTGTTCCCCCTGTAAATTGTATTGACAAGATAATTGGCATAGCTAAAACCATTATCTGTTGTTAGGGACTTGATTTGGGGTGATGTAAATAAAATCGAAATCAGCCATTTTACAAAAGGCACCAGTGTGCAATGTAAATAAGATTTTACTCATGCAGTTTTCTCCAACCTGAAACGCTTATTAACTTATTTGGAGCACGTGCGTATAGGCAAGATCATTTTGGGGGAAGTCTTGCATTGTTATTTTGGTGCAACTTTAATAAGATTTGTTTTTCTTGTGTGATGTAACACAAAACAGTTTTAGCTAATAAACTGTGAGCTGTGCATGAGGTAGGAGTGTACTTCAGCTCGTATGTCAAGCTGGTGTTTTTTGGGTTTTTTCCTAAGAAATTAATGGGAATTTGTAATTCTGTTACTTTGTTCAAACATGACTACATGTGAATGCAAATGAAAATTAAGAATTTAACGTGATTTCCTCTTGATTCAATAAGTTATTGGCCCACGAGTCGAAAGAAGGAGCTTTTTGGGCACTAGAGTCAATAGTGACATAATAATCCAACTATTACTTGAACACAAAAGCTTTGGTCGCCAGGGGCAACCTGCACTGCCTTTATAGCAAGTCTTGCTGCCAGTGTCAGGGAGAATATGGGAGTCTCTGGTCGTTAATATTTATGCTTCGCTCAATCTGCACTTTTCCTGTTTATTGTGTGAATCCCATTAACCGTAAACGGACAAGGACACTCAATCTGCAAGTGTAATGGAAGCAGTCGGCGGGAGAGTCTTGGCTCCGAGAGTATGCGCCGTCCCAACGGAGAGGAAGTAATATTACATTTTAATATGTCTTCATTTGATCGTTATTACTCTGCTTCCCGGGAGACTAGGCTGTTTCATGGATCTTGGTCTTTTCCAACCTAGTGGGCTGGGAACATGGCTCTAATCAGATGGTGAATTAACATGCTGGGCATAAGCCAGGCCCTGCTTTGCAGTTCATTGACAAATAAATTAAGGAACAAAAACAAAAATAAACTAGACTTGTTTTTCGCTGAATAACAAACATTAAAATAGAGTGGAGTGGTAAAGCTTACAGCAATTGTGTCATTTCAGCATTAGCAAAAAAATGTGCAGCCCCACAGAGATGCAACACACGAGTAGGCTCGGTACTGACTTATGACATTACAATTTCCAGCTGCTGGTGAACAACATTTATAAAGAAGGCTTTTTGTTTTTTTAAAAATGTATTCCTCCAAGGTAGATGTTAGAGGACACCTTAAAACTGGACCACAACAATTCTACTCGAAGCAGACTGTAATACTGTCCATGAAGTAAAGCGGTTTTTGATCTGATGTCCGCTCAGAGGATTATCAAGCACATGACTTGTTTATTAATGTAAATCCTTTGGAGGGCAGGCGTACCTTGCAAGTATGATCAGACAGGTAGCCTTTGTTTTATGTTCTCTTAATTACTGTTCCATTCGCCTACGCTAGAAAAAAACAAAATAATTACATTTTTTAAAACTTTTTAAATTGGTTTATTTGGGTGTAAAGACAAGGCTAAGGTTTGTAATGAAAAGTAGGGACATCCAACATAGGGCCAGATCCATTCCAGATTTTCAGAGTATCCAGGTGAGATAAATGTAAATACAATGAACTTTAAAAGAATTCTTTACAATATTCACTTAATATCTGGAAAATCTGGCCTTGGCCCTGCGCTACTGGACCAAAAGTGGACATCCCTACACTAAGGTAAGCACAACAGCTTTTTCCTCTCTTGGTACACTTCGGTGAATTAGTTTACCATTTCTGGTGATTCACAACACTTCTCTTCTCAGCCGACTTTGGATTCAATCATGATCATATCTAGCAAGCATAACACAGGGCAACAAACGGCAATACTCATCTGAGAAAATCAAATCACACCAAAAACTGATGGTAGCATACGTCTGTAATCTACAGAACAAACGTTAGTGCAGAGTTCTATATCCAGAAAGGCTGGAACAGGCTGCTGTAAATAATTACATGCCTTTGATCTTAATTTTCTTGGTGGGTTTTCATGAATTGCTCTTAAGTAATTTCAAGGGGGAAAAGAGGAGGTTGAGGTTGGAGATTTAAAAGCAAAAAAACAACCACCCCCAGGACTCTGCGAGAGCTGCTTGAGACGTCTAGCCATTGAGAAAGGTCACCGGTGTGTGTCGAGCCTCTGCAGGCATGCCGCCCCTTCAGAAGGCATTTCTCTTTATTTCGCGACAAAGGCACGGCGGGTGCTTATGAATATTCCAGAGTTAAGCCTTTTTTTCAATTGTAAATGAGATAAAGACAATTTCTACGGAAGAAAGAAAAGATAACAACCGGCCAAGATCCCAGACCTTCCTCCAATAATCATCAGAACCATTTTAAGTATACCGCCGTGGTCCACCATAATTATCTCGCGAGGCGCCTTGGCCCGTGAAGAGCAGCAAGGAATGCTCTAAAGACTAGTGTCTTGATTTAATGAGCATTGACTGCACAGGCCACAGCTGTCTTTGTAAAACACAGGCCTTAGCCATCTTTGCCCCCAGCCAAACAACATGAGCGACAAGGACACGAGTACCTTCCAAGATTCCCGCCCAATACGCCTGCGTTTTTCTCAGGAGGATCAAAGAAGGCTGGCTGCAATAAAATCCTGTCTTCCCTGTCACTGAATGAATTATAAAAGGCCGGCAGCAACAAACACTTCTTCCATTCTACTGCACACACCTTTAACTGCTTTAAAAGGTGTCCAGTTTCAAAATTATATTTTCAACCAAAACATGCAAGTTATTAAAGTGGGAGTCTGACTATTGCTCTTGACAGTGTATCTAGGGAAACGCTAGGACTGGAGAACTAAATATAATAAACCACTGCAGCGGATGGCGAAGCTAAAAAATGTAATAGAAGGACAAAACAAAAAAACAGACATCTCACAAAAGAGCAGGGGTATATTTTGATTATAAACAACAACTGAACAAGAGAGGAAAACTTTCAGTACATTCAACAACTAAATATATACGAACTTTTAATTCAGTCAAGCCAGCTAAAGAGCCGGAGAAAAAGGAAAAAATAGCAATAATGAATGAATGAATTAAATGAAAAAAGCATTTATTAAGAGAGTAGCTACCCGAGGGCATCCCAGCGCTAATAGAACTGACTTACTGTGGTCAACTCTCTCCAAAACACCATTTCACTTTCTGTCCACGCTATGCACAACAGATACAATTCTCTATCCTCCCCAGAACGTTTTTGGTGGGTGCCACTAATACGCCTGCTGGAAGCTGTATCCACTTTTGAACACATTTCTGTGAATATGCTGGCTATGTAGCTCCTGGGCCTCTCATGGTTAATTGCTCTTGGGCATTTCTTCTCGAATCAACTTCACATCTCAACTGTATTTATGTTCTTGAAGGACTGACTGTCATCTCTCCCTCCTTTCTCTCACTTGGACAGTACAGACTGAATTCATTCCATGTCTCTACACAGTTTATGGAGTGCAGGCATTGCTATAGCGTTATTCTTCCTCTGGGTTGTCCTTTTAGTGACGTAGTGTACAGATCTGGATATAACAATCCAAGGAAGGGTTCACCAATGTTTTTCTATGGGGGAACAACACGTTACTCCTGCTGGTCAAATGTCACCAACTACAACCAACGTAGAACTTGGCACTCCCCACTGCCCTCTCACAATAAATGGAAACTTTTCTGTCACAGGACAAGTTAACTTTAAGATCACATTCCCGTTCATGTTCCACTGTTCTTCCAGTTTCGCTGACTACAGGCATGACCCTGCACCTTGAATCATCACATCTTAGGTGGTAATAACCTGAGGATGCTTTACGTTTTCTTAACCCAGCCTTTGTTTTTTGTACCCTTGCCATCACTCCGGTATCATCTCTGCTGCAGAACTTCCAGGCTCAATGCCTAGGATGCCTGCCTTGTGTCTCAGCCTTCTGGAAGAGGGCCCTGGCTAGGAGAGTAGGGGGTACCAAAATTAGGGTGGAATGGCCTGAGTCCCTCCTCTCACAATTCCCCAATGCTTTGTTATATCTTACAGTGAGGCTGGGAGATGGAGGATGAATCCATCCTCTAGAATACATTTAAGGTTGTGGGTCATCGTGGGCCTCATCGAGGATCACTTCTCATTCGGCAGGGCCCATGGCAGGAAGTTAAAGTTGCGGCAGAGATGTCACTGTGGGGCTGCATCACTAGATTAGGTGTAAATTTAAGCTTGCTGCATCTTGACCATAACCTTTCTGCTCCTGATTTGTCCCCGACCTGATGCCATGGGGGTACCAAGCATCTCTTTCAGAAAATCCGATCCTCCCAACCCTCTTTTATATGAGCATTAGAGATTCATCTTATTGGAAGAGGAGCAATAAGTGTTAATGGAATGTATATAGAGCTATAGCTAGACTGTTCTTCTAGTCCAGTGATACTCAAAGTACGGCCCGGGGGCCACTTGCGGCCCTCTTGACCTTCACATCCGGCCCCCCTGGTGAACAGCAGCACAAGCTGCTGTTTAGTTCCTGAGCACTAATATCAGAAAAAATGTTAACTAAATAGGCAAGCATCTATTAACCTGCAAAGAAATGCTTGCCCGTTTATTTAACATTTTTTTAGATCTCCTTACACAATTTCTGACCCACCCAGACCCCCTATGACACCCTGCTGGCATCAGTGCGGCCCTCGGTCACACCACAGACCGTTCTTTGTGGCCCCATGGCAAATATTTGTGAGTACCCATGTCTAGACTATCTTTTTTTTTTTGGTCGTATCACTGTACAGGAGCTCTAAATCAAATCATTGCAGGGGAAGTTTTTTTATGAATTGATAAAAACTGAGCATTTGATTGCTGAATTTTTTTGTTCTATATGATTTTTCCAAGTAACGGGGGGAGGGCAGAGCATCTAAAAACTGTATTGGGGGTGGGGGAAGGATTCGAGCCCTTGATCTCATAACAGGACCCATCATTACCTGGTTAATGTGGGAGGGGGGAGGAAGGTCCAGGATTCTCATCAGATTGGCCATTCGCCCACAATCACCCCAACGAAAGACAGGTGGCTTGCCGGTGTGTGAATGGAATGCATGGTTACTGTTCTGTAATCGGGTCCCTCAGATTTGATGGCTGAACATAGGTCCAAGGTGATGTTTCAAAATAAAAAAAAATAAAAATGTGAGGTTGTGAGATTTGCATTCGACTGTCATCATTTTGATTCTTTAAAGGATTGTGATAAAATACACCCCATGTTAACTGAACCATTTGAAGATTACATTGTCTTGTTTGAGAGTTTGGGTAAAGACCCACTAATAGCATCCCAGCCTATGGCTACAACACTAAACACTACTCGACAATGATTCCCTTGAAGAAAGCAGCACTTGTTGTACTGAAGAAAACCCGGTGAAGTTTACATAGCGGGTCAAAATGTCGACATATAACAATGTTGACTATCATTCAGTGTGGAAAAGAGATCAGAGCAACCCTTAAGAGAGATCTAGGTCATGCAGAGTTTGCAAATTAGTCTGTGTTTTTAAAAAAATGTTCTTGTATGTCACATGCACACTACAGACCACACTTGTCACGGTTCACTTACACTGCACCGTATTTTTGGAGCACCTACTTGTTATCAAGGCTACTAACATATTTACTCGTTTTTCCATCAACGAGTTAAACACATCTGTATAAATGTTACAGAAACTATCTGTTTTTTGAGGGGGGTTGTAATTAGTTTTGCCAGGACAGCCTAGGCATACTGCTCAATCCGAGGGAATCATTGTCAAGTATTGTTTAGTTTAACATCCAGATTCCCAGGAATACAGGGCTGCCCCATATTTGTTCTCTTTATAACTTCAACACTGTCAAAAGCTTCACCATACTCTAGAATGTGATGTGCCAACATTGCCTGCACTTTACCTGTGGGTGTACAGAACAAATGAAAAACCCTGCAGTGGTGAATATTGGATGCTCCTGATGACAAGCACCACCCAGAGAATACTTCACTGGTCTTAAAACGGCCTGAACCTACTGGACAGATCAACTCAATGAGAAGATATTTTTGTCTTGCCATTGACCAATTGGACTCCTCCATGCCTTCCTTCCACCCCGCACTGTAGTGAATGACTGTTCTAGTAGATGAAGATCATTGGTAGCTCACACACGTTGCTCAAATAGATTGCCACGTAATGAGTGTGGGGGTGGGGAGATGGGCAGTCTTAGGTAACGTAGCTCCAAAGAGTCCCGCAAGGAAATAGGATACTTTATGTTAGGCTTAATGACATTTGTTCATTTGTGTTTAACCAAGAAGAAATATGACATAATGCATGAGTCCAGGTTAAACACAGGATACATACCAACTACTATTTACTTTAAAAAGTGAGTTCAAAAATGGTAAATTGCTTGTGAAAATATCACATAATGGCAAAATTCACAAACTATAGACACCTTTAAACTGAAAAGAAAAATGCATATGTGATCGCTGAGAATATCGAAATTGCAATTGTCATCAATTCAAGGATTTTTCCATTGTCTATTAAGCAAGGTAAGAGTTTTCACAGCTTTGCCACCATTCCTTCCTGGAGCTACTCAGTTGTTCTGCAAAGCCACTTTACACTATACGCACTTTCTCTACCTTCGAATGCACAGTTCAGGGGCCATGTAGTCTTAAAACAGCCGTTCTTAACCTGTAGTCCGGGGACCCCCGGGGGTCCGCCACACCTACTGAGGGGGGTCCGTGACTGCTTAGAAAATTCAATAATATTAACAGATTAATAAAGTGTATTAAACAAATAAGCAAAATTGAAAAGTTAAAAATGTTCTGTAAATGTGAAGGATTTTGAAACTGGAGGGTAAAAATTAAGTTGGGCTAAGATTGATTGGTGGGACCAGTGCAAGTGCATCAAACAAAATAAGAGTATGGACAATGGGTGGCCTTAATTGAATATAAAAAAATCTCCAACCTGCCTGTTAAAAAATAGGTTTCAATGTTGTTTGTAAATTAAGTTAAATATTTCATCTTTTGTGTATATGATGAATGTTTATTTCTGTTTTTGTGTATTGTTTTACTGATCAAATCATCAAAACTGCTTATGACGAGGTCCCTGGATGACTCAATGGGGGTTTCCTGTGTTCCGCTAATGATTCAGTGGGGGTCCCTTGATTCCAGCAATGATAAAGTGGGGGTCCACAGAAATCAAAAAGCTAACAAGCAAGCACTTCCTTAAAAGTCCCAAAAGCTGTATTAAACCAGCTAATTATTTCAACATGAATACAGGACTACACTGGCTTCTAGTATTGACCAGTATCAGGGTCAAAAATAGTACTTTGTGACGAAGTAAGCTGTCTGTCAAATTCTAACCCGCGCCCTAACTAAACTGCTTTTCAGATCTTTGAAAATGGATCACCAATGTGTGGCCACCTCTGATGTTTTCATTTCTCCCTTCTGGAATACCAGAAAACTCAATAGCTACAATGAGATTTTTTGTACAGTGTTTTTAGGTCTCGGCCTGCACCAGCGCTTGCGCTGGTCTGGCCGAGAGTTTTAATAAGCGGGTTTTGGAAGTGCAAACACTGGCTTTCGGCTGGCGACCAGCTTGAGTTCACGATGGCGTGCACGCGCAGCTGCCATCTGGGTTTCCTATCTCTTCCTCATTTCCTCGTCATGGCTCATTAACTCTCACATTACCAACTGAGGGCCCTGGACTACAGTCACATGAAAAACAACAGCGATTAGCATTGAAATGCAAGCTTTTTTTTGTCTAGTTAGAAATATTGCTTCGGTGGGTTGATTTCACCTTATATCGCTATTTGTTTTATATTGGGAGTCACAGCCTAATTACCAGTATTTTTGTCTCTCACTGTTTTTTTAAAATATTTATTCACGCAAAGCACAAAGCTATATTTAAGGTTACTTTTTCCGCTCACTTCTTCACTCTATTTAAACTCCACACCCCCACTCTTATTGTCTCTCTCCTTCTCTCTCCATCCCCTCTCTAATTCTCTCTCTACTTAATTAACTCTCCCTCTCTATCTTTTTTAGCCTTTCATTCTCTCTCACCCCTTTATCTGTTTCTCTTTCAAACTCCTTCATTCACTCTCTCTCCCCTTCTTTGTCTCTCTCTATCCCGCTCCACTCTTTATTCTATGTACACCCTTTCTCTCTCTTTCTCTCTCACCACCCTCTCTAATTGGGCATTATATCTTCACTCTATCTCTCACTCGGCAACACCACAGCATCACTCAGCGCAACCACAGCATCAATCAGAGCCAGCACAGCATCAATCAGCGCCATCACAGCATCACTCAACGCCATCACAGCATCACTCAGTGCAACCACAGCATCACTCAGTGCAACCACAGCATCACTCAGCACAACCACAGCATTACTCAGCACAACCACAGCATCACTTAGCGCCACAACAGCATCACTCAGCGCCACCACAACATCACTCCGCGCCACCACAGCATCACTCAGCACCACCATAGCTTTACTCAGCGACACCACATCATCACTCAGGGCCAACACTGCATCACTCAGCACCACCACAGGATGACTCAGCACCACCACAGGATCGCTCAGCACCACCACAGCATCGCTCAGCGCCACCACAGCATCGCTCAGCGCCACCACAGCATCGCTCAGCGCCACCACAGCATCGCTCAGCGCCACCACAGCATCACTCAGCGCCACCACAGCATTGCTCAGCGCCACCACAGCATCGCTCAGCGCCACCACAGCATCGCTCAGCGCCACCACAGCATCGCTCAGCGCCACCACAGCATCGCTCAGCGCCACCACAGCATCGCTCAGCACCGCCACTGCATCGCTCAGCACCGCCACTGCATCGCTCACCACCACCACAGCATCACTCAGCGCAGCCACAGCATCACTCAGCGCCGCCACAGCATCACTCAGCGCCGCCACAGCATCACTCAGCGCCAAGACAATATCACTCAGCACCACCACAGCATCACTCAGCGCCAAGACAATATCACTCAGCACCACCACAGCATCACTCAGCACCACAGCAGTATCACTCAGCAGGTTACGATGTAACCTGCAACTATGTTCTGATTCTCATGTAAAGCGCTCTGATACCTCAGGGTCTAGCCAGCGCTACATAAATCCTTTCAAATGTTGACTACTAGTCACCTATGCTACCCATATACTCAGCAACACCTGAGTATCATTCAGCATCACCTCAGCATCGTCTCCGCAACAGTCACCACCACCACCACCACCACCTCAGCATCACTCAGCACCACCTCAGCCTGCTCTCGGAATCTGGCATCTGTTGATTCTCCCCTAGCGTCTGGCCGCTGCTAGTGTTATAATACAGGTACTAGTTCCCAACCTTCACCCTCCGATTGTTTATGCCCCCTCAAAAAAAAGCTTTAACAAACAACCATTGCAATAGGCAGAAACAAGTTGCCAGCATTGCAAGAACAAAAGAAAACTGAGGAAATTTTTTATTGTAAATACTTTTTTTAATATGGTCGTTCAGTTTTACATAATGCCTTCTTGGTCATATATAAAGTAACAAAAATGCTTCTGACACTTTTTTATTATAACTTTTCAGCATGCTGCACAGCAGCCACACTTCTCTACAGCACAGCTTGAAGACATTGGCAAAGTCAATAGCTCTGGCTAAACACTTATAAGGCCCCAAAGGCGAGACCTATTGGCTATGCCAATGCTTGTTTTCCCATTCCCAGCGTGCACTAATTTATTAGTACACAATAAAAAGAACAGAATGTGTAGTTTGTGGACATGCCAGAAACTCCCGATTTCTGTTGTGTCCTAACTCTAATTGTTAAAAAAAAATCTTCTTCATCATAACCAGTAACAGGTGAAACCATCTGACATGGGAAATAATCCATAAACATAAATCATGCAGATTGACGCTGTCACACTCTTCTCGGCTACTAGTATTTCGAATTACTAATAGCACATTTTATTTTTAGCAAAAAACAAAACCATCATTGTGTTTCTGGTAGGGAAACCTCTTCCATTGCATCTGAATTTAGTCAGAAATCCATCGCACCTTTTAGCCTGATTCTCTCTTCACGCAGGCTGCTCGCCATCCCACATCAACAAAAGATATTTGTGATCACAGAAGACTGCTTAAAATTAAAATATATGTTTGTTTGCATCATATGCTTGCTGGTCAACAGGCGCGAAAGTTTTCCAGGGATGAAGTCGGGCGCCAGAGCCTTTGCTCGCTCGGCTGTCACTAATTGCATGCAATGATATTAATGACCCGATAATTGCAGAACGAGTGGCAGTGAAGTGGAAAACATCATTTTGAGGCAGAGTTCATCTCCTCGTGGCCGGGCTTCACAGCCAACCGCCTTAATGCCAACTGACAGCTCAGAATGTAGCACTAGAAAGGAGAAAATGTGCCATTTCTGGGATACTGGTCTCAATACACCAGACATCATTGTCTTTTGACCAGGAAGGCTCAGAAGTACCCCCACAAATGGGTGGCAGTCAGTTTGCCCTTCAGATGAATCCAGTTTCTTTGATGAGAGGCGGCCGACATAGAGGAACATTCTAGAACATGTTTACGTGCATTTGCTTCAATGATAAAAGACAACAGTCTTCACCTCTTTTTGCTCTAGATGAGGCACAACAAAAATGAATTTGTTGTAAAACGCATATATTTTAGGAGTCCTATAGATCTGCGTTAAACTAATGCACAGAAGCCCCCTTGTCAATTTCTGAAAATGTATTTAGATGAAAACGATGTACGCTATTTTCGGCCATGTTTTAACTGCAAGTAAAACAATGACTGCGTTCTTTCATATGCCACCCCTGCTGTACAGAGAAAGGCTACTTACACATTTCCTTCTGTAATACAATCTACCCCTACATGAGAACCTGACAGCACTGCCTTGGTTGGGGTCAGTGGATACAAACCAAAGCCACGAAACAATGTGTGTGGTCCGGACAAACATACCAGCGGATCAACTCGCCATTAGAAGCAACACATTTAGGGATAGCTTGGGAACCTGAAGCTGTGCAGGCCCGTTTTTGTTTCCCCTGAGCCCCATGTTACTTTTACAAGCTACATTTATATTCAATTCAATGAGAATTAAAGTGAATTACCTATGGTCCCGCGAGAGGGACTAATGGTGGGCTCCTTAAACTGGTTATCGCCCGACACACTTTACCCAGCGAAATGACACAGAATCACTCTCAAGGTGGAAGCAGTCTTGTCCTGAGCCAAAATGGCAGAATTATTCTAAAAGTTAAATGGCAGAATTATTCCAAAAGTTAAGTGAGATCACCAGAATACATTGTTCAGCTTAAACCTGCTGAATTGTTCCCACACATATTCAGACACTGGCAAAGCCAGTAAGCAGGGCATACAATTTGAGCCCAAACTATTTTTACAGAGCCTGCTTCAGTGAAAAAAGCACAAAGCAATAAACGATTGCTTTTTTTTACGTAGTGCATCCACAAGATAATTTAATGTGTGATGATTCGGTGTACTTTCGAGATGTAAAACTGTCCCATGCATTGCAGTGTAAGCACTCCGTAGGAGGAGGACTGACACACCACTAGAATGATGTAAGAGGGTAATACGCATGCAGGACACAGCCAGTCTATTATTCTATGTATGTCAACAAACTGGTAGATCTTGTAGACGTGACTTAAAAAAATGATAAGAATGCTCACATCCTCAAAGTTATACCAAAACAAATATTTTATAACTTGCCACACACAATCATTCAAATTGGATATGAAAGAAATAAAAAA
The DNA here is from genome assembly GCA_963921515.1 of Calotriton arnoldi. Taxonomy (NCBI): domain Eukaryota; kingdom Metazoa; phylum Chordata; class Amphibia; order Caudata; family Salamandridae; genus Calotriton; species Calotriton arnoldi. Next base: position 920,830 of record CAWUFW010004328.1, read on the forward strand.
CTGATGGTGAAGGGACAAGTTGTGTGAAAGGTTTGCCGTCGGGAAGCTTATATGCCTTTAAGTCCTGTTCAAAATGAAAGCAGTTCTACTTTGCCCAACAGTTTAGATCAATGTGGGATTTAATCATTTGCTGCTGGGTTACGATTTGTGGGCAGCTCATTAAAAGGGCCATGTGAAGAAGTTAATAAAAACATTTACGAAAAGCTACATATTCCAGATTATTAGTGTCAAAGTGAATTACCATCAAAGACTAAGCTGAGCTAATGAGGTCTACACGTGCAGACTGGAGATCTTGACTGGAAACTTTTCAGAGGCTGTAAGGGTGTCAGGGCTTTCCTCATCCCCAATGCCTTCGAACATGTTCAAAATTGAAAGGTATAAATAAATGGGGGTGCTCCCTAGAAAGCAGTTAGTCCCTGTCTCCTAAAAGAGAAACCGAGAAGAATCAATTTCCGTACTGGAATATTTCCCCACTTTGAGTAGTCACCAACAGATTTTGTACTACCTGGCATACTTAATTTGACTGGCAACATACCACTGTTCACACACAATACCAGTAACCTGATGACAGCAGCAACAAAGTGGTATCCATAAATAAAACAGTAAAAATAGAAGTCTCAACTGGAAAATCAGCCTTTTGAAGAATCAAGGTTCATATTTAGGAGTATTGGGTTAAAGAATGTGAATTTGCTCATTCTTTGTCGATGTGTTGTTTTTTTCAATAGCTTTTACTTTTGATTAGAAAATACAAATTGTAAAGCTTTCTTTCGTTCATGGTATACCTTGTTCATTTGAACTTTCTGAAACCTCCTTCATTTCGATTAAAATCTCAAGGTGGGAAGTCTTATGCAGTGTTAGGTTCTAAAGCCTGGAACCTACTTCCTAGCAGTATGCGCACCATTGGATCTGAAGCAGCGTTTAAAACAGCACTTAAAACTTGGCTATTTCGGGCCAGTGACTGCCTCAGCATGTCACTAATTTAACACTATCTGGTTACCCTCAGGAATCCGTAGTACTTCCAGCACCAGGATGCTCTCTTTTGAGTAACAGTTGCGCTTTACAAATAAAATTCATTCACTCATTACAACTTTTTAGAGAGGTCTGCCTTCTGGCAGCCAGAGATGAGAAATTATATTGTGACCTCAGTGGACAGCTCTGAAGCTACAAACAACGTGTGCTGGAAATAGGTTTATGCATCTATTTGGGTAACACAGTCTACTGTAATGAGATAAAGCAAAGCAATCTGTTTCATAAAAAAATAATTGCAAAAAATTGTAAAATACACATAATCACAAGAGAAAGAAGGCTAGATTGAACACACTGAAAACGAACCTAGACAGCCCTTCTAAGTGTGAATAAAAGACTCAGCAACAGAGAAATTGTGGATAAATTCGGGTAAGTTTGTCAACTGTTATGTGCCAGGAATGTGAATTCTTAGATTTTCCATCTTACATGGTCACCTATCTACCTGAAGTAATTAAAAACTGTTGCAGTTGTGACTAGAACAAGGAGAACACCAAATATTGAATGGAACCATGAAGGCTGGACATGTCCTCACCCAAAAAAAACAAAGGTGTGGGAACTGCTCCCAAAGAGCCTTGGTGGGAGATTTCTTGCAAGGTAAAGTGAAGAGGACAAATTACTGGTTGTAGGAAAGGAGTTAAATGCTGTGTCTTAGTTCAAGACATTTGAAATTTCAACAATCCTGTTATCGCAGATGGTTAGTCTTAGAAAATATCTATAGAGCCCCAAAACGCACAACAAGAGCTAAGATTCAGTCACCATTCAACAGATACTCAGCCACTGAGATTTGTCACAGGCTCAAAGTCAACAGCAAATTCGCCAAGGCTGCAGCAAACCAAGGTGGATCGAGCAAAGAAGAAGGTTCTTGTTCATAGTTTTATAGAATAAAAGCATCAAGAACAGCTTCAGAATATTTCACATGATATATATCCGACTTTAAATGAGCCCCAGAAAGGAAAAAATGTGACTGTGTATCAGGAACATCAAACAGGCCGAGAAAAATGGAGCCCATTCTGTTTCTTTGCCCCTTTGACTGCAGTACGAATCTGTCAATTGATTTAAGACAATAAAGTGAGAGAACGGTGCATTAAACTGGCAAGCACTCCAGTGAAGGCCCAAATGTACTCAACATGTACTTAAATGACAGCCACCAAGCTGCTCATGCAAGGTAAACCAATGAAAATGACCTTGAAGTCTTCAAGTGGCAAGCCTCGAGTACATTCTTTAACAATGGATATAAAGAAAATATAAAGAGTCTTGTACTAGAGTGCTGCCTGAGCGTCATTTCATTAATGCTTGCTGTGTGACATGAACATTTGCAAAAAAAGACTACTAGAATACACTTTTTTCCCTACTTCTATGAAGGTAAAAACTATGTGCAAGTCCACATTCCCATTGGATTATTAAAAGCCCAAGGAGACAGCAAGTGTTTCAAACTATTGCCCTTAAAAGGGCATCAGTACATCTGTATTGTTACATCGGAATGATTAGCATGTAAAAGAACTCAAAATGTTTAATACCCTGATAACTATGGTTGTAGGAGGGGTCTGCTTCTAAACAACTGCAAAGGTTGAGTTGATGGATGAACTAGTTTAGTTATTTTGGGAACTTCTGTAGGAGGCCACATGCCACCTCTCGGCTACACTGAAGCACTTTGTAGACTAGAGAATCTACTGCAAGATTCTCCACAATGCTTGCTGCCTTAATGACTGAGCCCAAGCTCTACTTTTAATTTATTTTATGACTAGTGAAAAACAGCTCCTATGAATACACACGCATATGGAATTTACAAAGAAGACACAGGATTGGTCAATCAGCCGCATGACCAAGCAGCTTGTTTATATTTTAATGAGAAATTGCTTTTGAAACAAATGGAGTAAGACACTTTAAGGAAAGCATCACAAAATGTCAACACGCCTTGGAGGGGCTTGTAGCATTCAGCCTCTCTGGTCTCAAACCCTAACATGCATTATTGTGCCCTGCACCATAACCTTTCAGGTTCTATGAAAACAAGTCCCTGTCGAAAGCGCACTTCTTGTTAAATTGGGGCTACTCCTATTGTTGTTTAAGTGCTTTATAAAAGTATTGTGAAGCTAAAAGCAGAAGCAAGGAGGATAATCCGAGAGGATTCCAGTTCTAAAAAAGGCAACACAATATCTTAAGAAGCAGATTCAGTTTGAAGAAATAGCAATGATTCTAAGCACTTTGCCCATCCCAGACAGGAACTTGCTAAACAATCAATTTACAGGTTTAGAGATGTCTCTGTGCTCCACCTATATATGAGGGTGTGTCGTGCCATAGGCATTGTAAAGCAAATGTTGGCCAATGGATTTATTTGGAGGCCCATTATTGACAAAACCTTTAAAGCAGCACCACCTACAAAACTCATTTTCACTCCCATAATGGTGGAAATTCTATTTTCAGAACGAAAGTGGTTATTTTGGACAGAGGCCCACATAACTAGATTACACTGCTTCACAAAAAATTAATTAATCAACAGTAACAATGCAGACACACCCAAGCCGTCCTCTCTTAGTCCAAGTTAAAGTTGCAAGTTCTAGTATTTTGGCTTTTTCCACGGAACAGCGATGCAGAGCTAGTTAAGAAGTTAGTTACAGACATGTAATGTAAATGTTACTGGTGGAACTGTTTTCAAATGCCATGATTGAGGCTCTTAACTGATAGCTTGCTTTTCACACAAAGTTTCTATAACTCGAGAATAGGAAAATAAACTGAGAACTTGTTACCAAATGTTGTACTTTAGCTCTATTGGTCTCCCAAAAGTCTGACATTGCTTCGTCTGAAATGTTAGGCCTTTGATGGCACTCCACATTTCTCCTAAGCTGATATACCTGGAAATACTTTGTAGGATGCTGTGGCATTTCAAGTGCCTTTGAACCATATTTCAAGGAAAAGGAGTTTGCTGTTCTCTCGAATCTCCCTGAAGGTAGTATAGAATATATGAATGGGCATGCACCTACGTCAAAGAGCTATTCTGGTGTCGATCTCTAAATAAGTGTTTATGAACTACTGCAAGTTCTCTCCAGCTAAGACATATTAGCGCTGAGCCACATGGGAAAAATAAATATTTGGCCTCCTTTTGGTTCCAGCAGACTCAAGCAGTTTACATTCAACTAAATATTGGCTCAATTTTCCCCATTGTAAGGCAAAGCAGTACATCACAGATGGTGAAGCACAGCTCTTATATAGATCCCGAACTACTATAGACCAATTCTGCTGAGACACGAGAAGCCAGCTCCACCATCAAGAGTAGAGTTCCATTGTTGAAAAGCACTGAATTAAAGACCAGTCACATTTCTATATTGATAAGCACCGTTTCAACAATACACAATCTATATTGCAATCTCAGCCTGTGAAAGGAAACACCAGCTTTGAAATTCTAAGAGACCATTGGCAGAGGCCAAACTGCGAAGTACCAGCTTTACAACGAGAAAGGCGTCTTAAACAAACCAATCATATTCCATACTTGAAAAATTGGCAATGCCAGCTTAAGTGAAATACTTACATATGATGTAGTAATCCTTGTTCCTCTGGAATTCCAGACCCCAGAGGTTAGGACTGAACTCCTGAAACTTGATGGTGAACTTCACGTCCTGATCTGGCTTTGCACAGTTCAGAAGAGGGGTGTTACCCTCCTTGATTGTGCAGGTATCAGCTTGCTCTCTGTCCACCAAATAGACCTTATAGTACTCATACAGGCCAATAGTTCTTGAGTCCATCCTGGGGCAGATAATATCCACTTTGTCACCAATCTGCGGAAACAACATCAGCCCATGCCCTGGAAGGAACCTAAACACCAACAGAGAAAAGCAGAGGTGAGAGATGTGACAAAGCAGGGGAAAGTTACTTACAATGCAGATATATGATGTTACTGTAGAATAATTTGCCAATATCCTTCGCTTTAAATTTTCAGCAGAAGATGCTCACGCCAGCCACACATCTCTCTGACTTGAAACTACTCACACAGCATCTCTAAACCAATACTGACCCCAGGAACTCTAGGTAGCTGCTCTCCTCATCACAAATCCTGGCAACCTATATAGATAGGCAGAGGTAAACCACATGCTGGCACACAAAGATAGATTTACTGCTGATAGCTCCTAAAGACTTTAGTGACAAAAAAATCAGTCTACCAGCTTTCTTGCTTTTCTGCGTGTAATGGCAGTAGAAATCAGATGTGGCACATACATGCTCCTTTCACCCACCACCTACATATATGCACATGGCTAGCTTAAACATAGCAATTTACCCCCCTATAAGACCACTACACGCACCCAGATCCAAGAGGGTCTAGGTTAAGAGATCGGCTAGCGTGGAAGCCAGCTCTCCCTAGCATAGAAGATCACAGTGAGATATTTAAGAAGAAATGTAGGAGTCAATAATGTAAATGCTGAAAAAGGATTGAGTGACTTCCAGTCCAGTAATATCTATGTTCTCCCCCATGTATCTAAGTGGATCAAAGACCAATTACCTAAACACAAGCCATGAACTCTAAATAAGTCGAGTATTCACGGAAGAAAGATTGAAAGGAAGTCAAAAGAATAAGATCCTTTACTACAAAATGAAGTCCAATACTGTGAGTATCAGTATATGCTGCACTTTGCAAACACACACTGCAGCAGATGCATGCCGCCTACCCGCCGATGGCGCAGCTCTGCCTGGGAGTGTGAACATAATGCCCCAATTCGACATAGTTTGGAAATTGGTAACTACAGGCTAAATTGAAAAAGAAAACAAATTTTAAAGGGCATGGTGGGCCTTTAAAAAAACTGTCACTCTTGGGAAGTAATCCTGCCCTTTAAATAGACACCAGATTCTCTGCAAATATATGAAGTAAGCCCTGTCAGCCATCACAAACTATCTTTGCGTCCTTTGGATTTTAGAGTTGAACATATCGAATTTGAGAGGCATAAATCTCTTCGGGCACTGACATCTGGGATCCCATCTATCTGCTTTGCACGCCAATTTCAAGGATGTGTCTAAATCTCTTGTATATATCGACAAAAACAAGGATTTCAAAGCAACCTAAGCAACCATAATCCTGAACTGGGCCTAGGTCTCAGTAATAGGGATAGGATGTGATGTAACAGCCAGAACTGCTGACCTTGGCACTGGAGAACCAGGAATGAGTCTTGGCGTTTGTTCAATATCCTTTGATTCTGGACAAATCACTTAATCTCACTATGCCTGCCAAAATGAATGTGTCCTTGGGTAATGTAACTGGTGCTCATGTAAAGCGCTCCAATACCTTTGGACCGAGTTTGTGCTATATAAAAATTGCAAAAATAAATAATGATCTGGGTACACTATGCCTGTAAATGATGGACTTATCCTCACTCTGTTCCTTAATAATGGCTTCATCTTTGTAACCTTTAGAGAAGTGTTTCTCCTTCAAAATTCTACTGTCCCCTTTGGTCACCTGATAAACAACTGCTGATTGTTAGAGACGCATGTCCAAAATGTAGTGCCAGAGAACATGAGTAATGAACACATCACTAAAATAGATCTTGGACGCACAACAATCTGATTGTTCTTGGTGAATTTGCAGGCATACACATCCTGCAGAGGTCTGGACTTTTGATCCCTATGTGAGGTGTTCAAATGATCAAATGGAGAACAATTTTTCTGTTTCGGACAGCATAGAGGATGACAAATCCCAACTTTGTTTTGAATTAAGCAGCGGCTGTCCTTAATGCCACACCCCGCAACTTTTGGACAATCAAAAGTGTCTGTCAGGCTGGGCAAAGTTCAGCCCGACAGAGACTTTATTTTCAGGTCAGACAACCAGGAGCTGAGATATGCACTAAATGTGCAGGCTCCTGGCTGCCTGAGCTAAACTTTGCTTGGCTGAGGATGTCACAGCCCCTGTGGGCGTGACCTCCTCAGCTCAGCAAAGGTCCTCGAGGCCCTCTGCCTCATGACGAGGGGAAGCGTCAGTGATAGCCTTGTACTTAGGCGCTTCAGTTTTAAGCCCTGAAGTGCCCAGGGCCAAGTGCCCATCGCTGACACCTTGTTATAGAGCGGATGGGGTCAGCAATCACTCTGACCCCACCCTACTCTGTGATGAGGTAGAGACTGCTGCCTTCCATCATTGGCTGACCTACGATCACCTTAGACACTTTAGGGCAAGCTTCACAAAATGTCAACATACCTTGGAGAGGCTGGTAGCATTCAGCCTCTCTGATCTCGCACCTTACCATGCATCATCGTGCTTTGCACCATAGCCTTTCGAGTTCTACGAAAACAAGTCCCTGCGGAAAGTGCACTTACTATAAAATTGGAGCTACAGCTATTGTTGTTTAAGTGCTTTGCGAAAGTATTGCGACGCTAAAGCTGAAAGCCTAGGCAACAAGAATAAGCCGGAAGGATTCTAGTCCTGATAAGGCAACACAATAGCTTAAGAAGCAGATTCTGTTAGAAGAAATACCAATGACTCTCAGCACATTGCCCAACCCAGACCAGCTCTTGCCAAACATCCAATATATAGGTTTAGAGATGCCTCTGCGCTTCACCTATATATGAGGGTGTAATTCCATAGGTATTGTAAGGCAAATGTTGGCCAATGGATTTATTTGCAGGCCCATTTTTGACGAAATTGTTAAAGCTACACCACCTAAAAAAACCTCACTTCACTCCCATAATGGTGGAAATTCTATTTTCTCACGTCAGCCCGATTGGCTGACCTACAGTTAGCCAATGAGGGGAGTCAGCAGTCTCAACCCTCCTGGCACCTCCGAGGCTTCTCTCCCCGACAGCTGCAGAAGGTACATGTTGTTTTATTGACAGTTTGATGTGTGCGTGAATGTACGAATGTATGTGTATTTGTGAATGAGAGTAGTGAATGGATGTGTGTGCGCGTCTGCATGTGAATGCATGGGTGTAAGTGAGTGTGCATGTGTGTGTGCCCCCCTCCGCTCTCGCCTCCCTCTAAGTTGTACTCATCGGCTGCCACTGTTTTGAATCATTGTATTAAGGCTTGGGGTCTGATAATTCCTTTTCTGTGTTCAATCTCCAGCAATTCTCTTACTACTGCCTAGCTCTGTTGGACTATGAATGGTTGTGCCTGACTATGCATTGGACAAATACTTGGCATATGGTTTCACTTCATAAATCACTGCCAACAGTGAGCAAACTCTTGCTTCATTACTTTTCTTTGTCAGCTCACACTCTTGCTGCTAAAGCAGATCTACAAGCACGTTTGAAAAGACTATCTCAAGTGTCTATTCACAATTAGTCCAATACTATAAATCAGCAAGCACACTCCCAAGAAACATTTTGGCTTAAAAAACAGTGAGATTTAGCTACAAAAGCAGAGCTTTTTCTGTTGACTCAGTGCCAGAATTGAGAGCTGTGGTCTAAAGGAGACAGATGTAATCAAACTATCAGTTTACCCCTTAAGATACTTTTGTTTCTGGGCCTAGGCATTTTTCAGTTATCTTGTCCAAGTAGTAGAATTAGTATGGAGAGCAATATAACAACGTGCCTCTACGTTCTAACACTTTCTCTCTGCACTCAAACACCATGGGTGTGCCTTCAACCTCTAAACCTCTGCATTCCATCCTCTCACCTCTGTATTCCAACTACAAGTCTCTGCATTCCAAACCTGTCCCTTTGAACTCATACCCATGCATTGTAATCACTTACCTCTGCATACTAATGCATGCCTCAACATTCCAAGACTATGCACCTGCATTCTAACCCCTTCCCTCTAACTCTGTGTCTCTGCATTCCAACTACCTGTCTCTGTATTCCAAACTCATGTCTCTCCATTCCCACCCCGTCCCTCTGCATTTTAACTCTGCGTCTTTGCATTCCAACTCCCTACTGCTACAATCCAACCTCATGGTCTGCATTCCAACCATGTCCTAAACACCCTAACCACGTCCCTCTGCATTCTAACTCTGTGTTTCTGCATTCCAACTGCCTACCTTTACATTCGAACCTCATGGCCCTGCATTCTAACCTCTTGCCTTTGCATTCCAACCTCACGCCTCTGCATTCTACCCTGACCCTGTGCATGCTACCCACATACCTCTGTATACTAACACATGCCTCAACATTCGATGGCTATGCCCCTGCATTCTAAACTCGCCCCTCTGCATTCTAACTCCTTGTCTCTGCATTCCAACTCTGTCGCTTCATTCCAAGCTCATGGCTTTGCACTTCAACCTGTACCTCATCATACTAGCCCCATCCCTCTGCATTCTAATTCCGTGTCTCTGCATTCCAACTCTCTACCTTTGCATTCCAACCTCATGGCTCTGCATTCTAACCCCGTCCCTCTGCATCCTAACACCATCCCTCTGCATTCTAACTCTGCATCTTTGCATCCAACCCCCTGCCTCTGCATTCCAACCTCATCACTCTGCATTCCAACCCCGTCCCTCTGCATCCTAACCTCGTCACTCTGCATGCTAACTCTGTCTCTGCATTCCAACCTCCTGCCTCTGCATTTCAGCTGCATGGCTCTGCATTCCAACCCCCTCCCTCTGCATTCTAACTCCGTCCCTCTATATTCTAACTCTGTGTCTCTACATTCCAACCCCCTGGCTCTGCAGTCCAACCTAACACCTGTGCAAACCAGCTCTGTGCCAATAAATTGTAACATTTTATTGATATATTTCTAAAATTGTATCCAACATTACAACTTTACAATGACTTCTAAGAACAGTGCAGATATTTCTCGAGGAAATTAGATATTTCAAAGAGGCGTCCCTTAATGCCTCCAGCTAAAAGTTGTGTTCAATACAGTCCCAAAAGATGCACCACGCTCTGCCTTTGGGATTCATCAACGATGCACCTCGATGGATCATGACTGTGAGAAGCAGCAAAGAGAGCTTTCTAATGAACATCCTTCGAGGAGCAATATCCTTAAACAACCGACTTAGAAATCCCAGCTCATTCGTGCGGGCAGCCAGGCCTATGGGCTCATTAAAATATTAAAGGCCAAGTAGAAATATCTTGTTCTTTGGCTGAAGGAGGCCACCAGGTACGGATATTAATTGCTAAATCAAATTCCTGTGTTCACCGAGAAGAACAGTGTTCAGACATGGCCTTGCGAAAGAACATCAGAGGATTTTTTTTTTGCTAAGCGGCAAGATAACAAAAATATTTGATCTTTGGGAGGAAGCCTTCTAGTTCATCAATTAATAGACATTTCAAGAGCTCGCCATCAAAGGGCACACTTCATCTCAAACAAATTCATCCAAACAAAATCTGAAAAAGGATGTCCCCGTGCACGCTGATCTTAAAAATCAAAAAAACATTCACATACACACACACACTTCCATGTGTCAGTTCAGTAGCTCCTAGGTCCCCGCCTTCACTTCCCTTCTCGCAGGCATCCAGCATCGCATGCATTCCTGATCAAGTGTGCTTCCAAATAATGAGAGCGGGGTCATTGCGGAGACTGGCATCCTGTCCACAATGCACAGGCATTTAGGGAGGATCTGAATGAGTGGCATTGTGCGCTAGAAGTAGGTGCATTGTAATGAGCTGCTCTCTCAAGTCACCTCTTGATAAATGATGCAGTCTACTGTGGATGAGACTCACATCTTGACCCGTAGCAGTACTCCACACTCCGGTACCCCGGACTAGGCATTCCAAGTCACACAGATGTCTTTCTTTCAAAGCACCGACATAGATGACTGCTAACCCGCATCTTATAAGCTCATAAAGAAGCTACAAAACATGGCTGTGACCCTGTGATCCATCAATGCTTTGGTCTGCACTGGAACAAAAATGACTCCAACAATATTAGCCTGGAACTATTAGACCACAGATACTGAAAGGGCATTTTTGACAGGTAGAAGAGGAAATTTAATCAGACTTAAGAATAACAAGTGAAGACTAAGCAATTTAAGAAGAAAACCATTATATACAATCAACAAGTTGACATCGGAAAATAATTCATGAGATTAAGCGTCACAGGATCAACATCTATGGAGAATGTAATAAGTGATCACATTATAAAGTATGCAAAGGTGAAGGCAACTTGAAGATATCCAACCAGAAGGCGTAGGAGGCCACAGTATTAAGATCACTGAGCTAACCTCAACATGTGCTTTATCTATTGCCCTTTGAGGTGTGCATCTGACTGACAGAAAGAAAGAAAGCTATGAAACTCAGTTTAAGGGGTAGTCTGAATTTATTCAGCTAACCAGCACACGCCATACGAACGTCCGGTCTTAAAAGAAGGTGGTGCATACAAGCGGAACCAAAGGATTTTCTAAGGTAGGTTTCACCCTCTTCTAGGTCTCAAAAAATATAAAGGCCCAGACAAGTCAGCCAGCCAGAGCGACGCCGGCTAAAAAAAAAAAGAAATTGGACGCTTTCTACTGCCTTAAGCTGAACGTGAGACATTTGCATAGTGTTAGACCCTTCTGTTAGTCAGAAAATAGGGTGTTCTCTTTCGGCAAGTTTTAAATGGATGCCTTGCAATATGCTGTTGTGAAATAAGAGAATGTTGAAAAACAAAGGAGAGGACCTCCTGCCTCTCCTTTCAATGCTCTTTTGTTGGTCAAAGGAGAGACAGTTTATCTTTGGCGCTGCAGAGCAAGCTCCTTCCTGACTTGTCTAAAGCAATGATAGCCACAGTTTCTGAACTGAGAAGCTGGAAGAGGGGACCCTGACATGAGGTCACTGAAGTCTTACTAAACATGCAGTTAGAGTATGTCTTGCTGGCCCACTGTCACACAAAGAAATGCACAACTACCTGCCTGCTCCAAACTGTCTCTAAGTAATGCCTATTATACCAGTTCCCTCCTCTTCATTTGTTGTAGAGCGCTAGCTTCATTCTAGGCTCTTATTAGTCTACCCACAGTGGGTATATACGGAAGGGAACAAAAGAAAACAGTCATGCATACATAATCTCCAGAGTCTGTATGCCAGCTTCATCAGAGCTCTTTGCAGCAACACACAGAAAACCCTCCACCACATTCTCTAGGTACTTGCAAAAAAAAAAAAAAATGTAATTCAAGACTACAAAACTACTGGGGGCCCCTTCCTGCCATGAATAATCTCAACTTCGACTTGAAAAAGTCCATGTGCTGTTGTGTACACTTGAACTTAATCTTATTCCATTTCCCTCTGTCATGCAACAATTATCATACAAGTCACTACCATATTAAGTTTCACCGCCTACAGCGGTGCTCCACTGAACACTTAATGAAAGAAGACTCCCTCTGATAGTAAAGCATTTCATACTTCTTTTTCTGGACACAAAATACAGAAATTACTTGGGTTCTACCCACCCTGCCCCAGCCCCCACCCCCAAAAATACAAATACTTTTAAATGTGTTTACAGAGGGCTGTTGGAAACCCTCAAAGTAGGTTTCAGGCCCAGTAGCAAGGAGGGGCTGCTTATTTTCCAGGAATCTGCACCGTGTAACAGAAACCTGTTTCTGCTAGAGTGCGGTCACAGCCAGCAAGAGCTGAAAATGTAAAAGCATAACATTTTCCTGAATAGACGTACACCGGTTAATGTCCCGTAAACTGAAGAAAAAAACTGAAAAAAATGGGAGTCACTCTTACAGATCACACCCCAGTCTGGGTTAGGCAGGACCAGCTGGTATGTCCTAAATGTACTGGCTGTTGCAGGAGCTTATAAATCGATGCTAATGGGCTGATAATGGGAACAGGTTTTTTTCCCTTTATGCTTTGTTATGCTGCATCACTTCCTTTCCAACACTCTCCAGTCCGACCAGAGCTCAGAAGTCCCAGACATACCATATCCACCTTTGCTGGGCCCCAGGTACAGAGTGGTTGCGCCTGTACTGTCTTGCTGACAGTAACACCCCGAGCACTTGTCTGTGAAAGAGGGTGTGGGTAGGCTGATTATGCAGAGGTGACTAGGCGAGGCCAATGTACCAAGCTTGTTGTCTACAAAGAAGCGACACACACTTTCAGTCACTTCCTCCAGGGCTTTTGAACCAATCTCAGCAAAAATTGAAGCTTGGTCGAGAAAAAAGGGTTGTTTTATAATGGGAGCGACTAGCGACCCCTAATATCTGTAACTTATGTCAGGCAGAGACACAAAATCCTTCCCAGACCACATTCAGGGCCCATATATTGACAATGAGAAAAATATGTTAATGAACTTGAGCATTCGAACAGCGCAAGCTTAATTAATTATTACTTAGCAAACATACTGCCTACCGTGTTGCAATCCAGCTTTTCATTATTGCAGTGACTCTTTTAAACTTATAGACAATTAACCTTTCTTTTATATTGAGCGATTCTGTGCCCTGAGGACTTTTCCTATCAAGCTTGCCAGAAATTTAGGAAAAGCTGCAATGCAAGTAAGTTCTGCATAGGTATTGAAAAGCCAGGAACATAGGAATGAGAAAATAGTAATTACAGTGCTCTGCCAGGGAGGTGATAAGGGCGTTGTGTCTAGACTTTGAGGACACAGGTAGCATAATTGGCAATACAGAGCATAGCATTTACAAATATCACCACAAATGCAAGAGTTGAATGCATGCATAAAGGATACGAGTGTAACAAATGTGTAATATGCCACATTACATCCAAAATCAGCTTAAAGGCCATTGTAATAGATTAAAAAGAGTAGATTAACCCATCAAAAAGGTCAGATAATTGAAAAAAATAAACAATTGGTCATTTACTAACTACATTTAAGTTTTGATTTATGTGGAACGCCTAGACTTATTGTGAAAAAAAAGCAATGTGTTCAGTGGTGGAAGTTGAAGAAAAGAGAAAGTGGGAGAAAAACATACTGATCAGTAAAAAGTGGATATGAATTGGAGGAATGCTAAAAATAAAAACCTAATTCCTCGGAACAAGATTGCACGCATAATATTACGGTTGAAGTTAGGATATTGATGTCAGTTACTACAGGGTCTAGGACACAGAGTAGGCACAAAGCAAGCAGGAGCAAAAAGTGAACGCAACAAAAATGTTGTACTGAAGCATGGTAAGGTACCATTGTAGAACCAAAAATAGGTCAACAGCATCTGCTCCATAGATTTCTTGTACAAGCCACTCAAAGCCTGCAGAACATTACAGGCCGGATGGGTTGCAAGGATTGGATCCACTGGCCTGCTGCCAGGATTCCATTTGGCTGTAGACACAGGCTTGGCCTCAATTTGAGCCGTCTGGGGTTTGACGAGCTCAAAGCTGGCAGGCCACTGCATGCAAAAAAACATTTAACTCTGGCCAGGCATAGAAAAAGAGGTCGCCCCCCCGCCCCCCTCACTTTGTGCTCCCAGAGACACCTATAAAGATTCAATTGCTTGCCATAGATAGGAAATACAAGACAATACATTTAGAGACAAGTACACAGTAAGTTTATTATGCTTTTCGTCCATCTTTTGACAAGCATGACTGTTTACAAAGCTATTTTATGGGCTCCTGCGATGTCCACTGACAGTTGGTTCAATAATATTTTCCGACTGGATGTACTGATAATGTCCTCATTTACAACAGGCCAACCATAGGGCGTTAAGAACAAATGTTGTGGAGCGTTTGGATGGGGTATGATTGTTTTGAGGAAGTGAAAACTCAAAAAGGGGCTGATCAGACCTCAAGGCACCAATTACAAAGAGTTACAGCTTTCGCTGGAAGTACAGATTTTCGCTATCTGTTGCACTGCTGTGCAAACGAGCATGCGCCAATGACTCCTAGAAGTCCACCGCACGCGAATAGGCAGTACTGCTCCATTTAAACAGCTGCAGTGTAGCTGAGAGGTGCTGGTATGTGTCCTGTCCAAATACGTTGGCATGCTTAGGAGCGCCAACATTGTGCCACTCAAAGTATGGTGATCTCGTTTATCAATGTAGCTTAAAAATAGCAGCTCGGCAAAAGACCAGCACTGACGCATTAAAAGTTAAGTAAATCCTATGGTGAAGAACCAGGACTGCCTCATTATAAAAAAAATAGGAGTCTTGCAGGGGCTTGTCGGGTTGTTCCCATTCGAAGTAGGCCGCATCTGCTGAAAAGTGCAGGCCCTGGCCATGGAAAAAAAGTCTGGCAGCCCTACTGAGAAATCCTGGGCCTGTGACTTAAAGGGCACAGATGTCTTACTAAGAAGTGCCAGTGATTCCAGGTTAAAGACATAAGAATTTTCTAAAAACATAGTCTCACTAACAGTAGGGAGTTATTCTAAGAGGTGCAGCATCATGGAATCTGTGCTGGAAAGTGTTCAGCCTGTGTTCAGTAAAATTATCAGTTCTGATTAGAAAGGCTTATCAAAGGGCAGAACAGTACCGATCGCAAGCAGTAGCGTCATACAACTGGAAGAACCACCACCCTGCTATGCAAATAGCAGCCTTGAGGAGAGAAAGTTTTACAGAACTTTTACAAGTATTGAGGCCCAGCTGAGATGAGCCAATGATGCCAAAAACAGAATGTTAATCCTTCTGAGAATTACCATTTAAACCATAAAAGGTGCAGTAGTGTTGAGAAGAATCAGTAACGTCCCATTAAATGTACGTTGCACTACTGAATATCGACCCCCCCAGAATATCGTGGTATGAGAATATCGAGGGACAAATTATCAGAAGGTAAGTGCATATAGGGAAGTATAGATTTACTATTCCTATATTTATATATCGCCATTGTACATATACGTGGAGTTAGGTACAGAAAATCTAGACTTCCTTTCCTGTCGATAATTTATTTTCGTTATTTCCCTCGCTAGTGTTTCCCGTCGATATTCGGTATGCACATCGAAATGTGCAGCTTTTCGGTACGGACTTGCCAGTACACCGCTTTCAGAAAGGCCCTTGTGTGAACTGCATGTGTCCATTTCAGGCACTCTTCGTAATGCATTACAGACTCGTTTTTCGTAACGTTGCACAATATGAGGGAGCAGAATCATTCACAGCCTAGCCTGCCAGCCACTGCTTGACTGCGGGGCTATCAAATCTACATTTTACAAGTTTATGAACTGGAACCGGAAACTGTGGGCTCCTCGACAAAATGAAAAAAAAAGTAATGCGAAACTGCGATTTATCACGCCTTCCTTGACACGAAATTGTTTTACCTTAACATGTACTGACATGACGCAGCTTTAACGTTGCCGAACAGTATGTTCTTCTTGTGCGAGCTCAACTTTTTGGCAAACAATGAAAACAAAAGCCGAAACAAAATAAAGTACTCTTTCATAAAAAATAATGATTAATGGAACTATAATAAACATGTCGAAGTGTTTCCGCCAGAAACAACGTTCTAAAAAAATCAGGTGGGGCACAGATTTCGCTTTGTTCTTATATTATTGGATGAAATTTAATACATGGCGGTGTGTGTGTGTGTAGTGTGTGTGTGTGAGTGTGCCTCTCTCTCTCTCTCTCTGTCTAATCCCTGCATTTAATCAACCACAACAACTTATTTGGCAAATTGTGATAGAATATCAACGACATCACTATTAGTCAACTCCAAGCTACTCACAGTATCGACCTTGGAAGGATGAAAAAATGTGTCGTGGGAACCCAACTTGTGACCAGATGGTTACATATGCACTTCTGGCTGCGAATTATCTCGCTAAACTACCTCATGACTGTTTCCGCGATGAAATCACCATAATCTCTCTTATTTTTCTGTGCTAGTTTTGCATACAATGCATGCAGAGCGGAGGCCTTCTTCGCCACCGTGGTCTTCACAAATCTAAATGTGGAGGCCCATTTCTTTGGGGGCGGATTCTTCGCCCCCTGCTCCCTCCCCAGGGCAACCTTCTGGGATCTGCAGGCTGGTCACATCCCAGCACCTTGCATTTTGCATTTGACAATGATTGCTAATGGGCTATTCAGCTAAAGTATTTTGCTTGTTAGCAGGGGGAACAGAGCATGGTAAATGGCGGGCAAGCTTGCAGCCTCCTCCAGCTTTACAAATGCAGGGCTGGTGCATATTTATAGCAGGCCTACGACAAAGGAAGAAAGGCCGGGCGGCCTGACCTCGTGCTTTCCACATAAAAACCAGGGTTAAAGTAATTAAAGCCATAACGTGCAAGGCAGTGCAACTGGCCACCTATCCTCCATCAAGAGGGCCTGCAGCAGCCCTGTGCTGGGGTACTAGAGGCATTTCGGCCGCTGACACCACCCGAATGACTGCAGCCCTGACAGAGAGCGGGGAACATGTCTGCCTTCACATCTCAGTGGCTGGTGCGTATTAGCGAAGATTATTCATATGTTCCCCACAGAGAGCCTGTTCTTGCTTCTTAGCTATTAACTTGTGATTGAGTGTAATCGACATTCAGCGTTATGCACGCGCGCCAGAGCATTTTTATTGCTGCTGTGACCTGCTAGAATGTGGCCGCGCAGGTTTCAGTTCAGGTGAAGGCATGGCCTACCGGTAGGCCTCACTGCAAATCTAGCTTCACACAAAAACAGCAGTGTGGCACGGAGGGCTTGTTTTTTTATATCTCAGAAGGTGTCAATGTGTAGACTGTAGCATGTGAGAGGCAGACACAGAAAGGAAGGAAGGCTGCCACGAATTCGTAGCTTATTTCCGTACGAACTACTGTCTTCTACTATGCTATCCATTCTTCCAATCCTTGAGTACATTCGGCGCCCCGGCCTGTGAATAACTGTCCATATACTGACTTTTCATCTTGGCAACCCAGCCAATGGAGTATTCGAATCACGTCAAAAATGTCGAGATTTCATACACAGGAAGTACGCACAGGAAGTCGACAGGGCCACGAGTCAACTCCATCCCTCAGACTAGTTTTCAAAACTGCTAGCATTTGCAAAACGGGTAGACGGTAGACTATATGCCCGTCGGTCCCTAAGGAAAACTGAAGGCCGATGCCCTCACTCTAGTCCCAGGCAGGCAAAGCTACTAATCACACAGTGGTACAGTGTTCTTATGATTATCGTGGTATTCGATGTGGTCCCCTGTCCCTGGTCATATTGAAGCCACACCTGGATACTAAGCAAACATTAGGCCCTAGTGTAGTTTTGCTGCAGATACCGAGAAAGCACTATGTTGTGTTTGGCCTAAATGACAACTGGGGTGAAAGTACCACTAGTCAGCTATGACACCAATGGGTGATAAATAATCAAAAAGTATGGCTGAAATTAAAAAATCGTTTCCTTTCAAGGTCACTCGTGTCCTGCCCATCGTCACTTTTCTCTCCAGGGTCCCCTCCCTTCCCAGTACAGAGAAAATACACTGGATCTGAGAGTAGTTAATCCACAGGGGGCTGTGCTGAAGCCCCAGGGCCAAGAGTTAAAAAAAAAAAAAGGGGGGTGGTGATAGGGCGCTTCCACCCCTACAGGACAACCAACACCTCAAATATATTAATCAGCCAGAACAGAAAAAGTAGTAATGAAAGCCACCTTGGTCCTGTTATAACAATGCCAGTGAGCAAGGACTGAGCGGCTTTTCTTTGCTGCCTTGCCACAGACAGACCCCAATTCATGTTCTCTAATCCAGCCCCCCAAATAATTTCCAACAGCCCCAAGCAGGGCCCTTATGGTTGCAACCCCCCACCCCCTTATTCAGAAACTGTCATCTATAACATCAAGCTAATCTATACGTTGCCATGGCATCGTTCCTTTACATCCACTTGCAGAGCAAGGATTTACCACATTATTTTCACGTGAAAGACAGAAAATTGTGTTTTTATTGGCCTACAATCAGATTACCGTTTGCTCGCTCCTCTCACAAGCCTCAATCAAAGGGGATCGGTGTCTTTATGCTCTGGCCTCGATTTACATTACATCTGTAAAGCCCAGGCCCGCCTTGTAATCCCCTTATTAACTATGGCCGGCCTTCATTTGCCTAAAAATAAAAAGCAAATTGTGTCAGGCCTCCTTTTTTCCCCCTGCTTCACTTTGTTTTTCGATTGGGAGCTACAAAATGGATTACCAAAGACATCTTCGGGGTTCACACGGCTGGCACAGAGCGAGTTCTTTTTTCTTTAAAAAAAAATGGGAATTAAACAAGTTAAACAGGGCATCGGCGTCAGCGCTTTACATTTCTCATCATGGGAGAAGGGCCGAATTACCCCCGTCTTTGTCTCCTCGGCCTTTCTATGCACAATGAAGCCACAGGAGTTTTTCCAAGCTGTTCTTATACTGTCCCCCCTTTGCCATGAGTCCTCTCTTTTCATACAGCAGTTGAGAGAAAGCGAGAGGGAAAAAAACACTGCATTCAATGAAAGAATTAAGTCTTGGCCAGAAGCTTATAGCTCTCTGGTTGCGCATATTTTAATCAAAATATTTTAAACACTTGAACACTTCTATTTAATTCCCCCCACAACGGCGCACAAAGGGTAACCTCATAAGCAAAATCTATGTGGATGTATGATAAATGACATGAAAAACAGGTTCCCTTTCTGTCAGCAGCCAGAGAACAGCTGGGATTAGGCGCACACAAACATTTTAATCACCATTTTTCTCAGACAGCCTCTCTTCTAATTTGCTATAAGCACCTATGAGCTGTGAGGTTGGGTTTAAGGATGCAGAAGCTTCCTTCGGGCCTGTAAAGATTCCACTTGTGTCAAGGCACAACCGTAGAAACCTTGGCATTTTATCTTACTTTTACTCTGTGGAAACAGCGGCAGATAGTTCTGGTCCTGCTCGTAATCAAACCAAACACTGCCATGTTGAAACAAACCTGAATGGAATTAGTATTTTAATACACTTCAGGATATAAAAACTGTGTTAAACTTAAAAGCATCTCGACGATAGCCAACACCAGTTTTAAGTTCCAATAGGGGGTTCAGTGGTTGGTGTGCAGTATTCAAATGGCCTATGTACTTATTAGAGGTATATTTTGGGTAAAATATGGCTGCGTAGTGAGAGGGCCTGAAGGGTGATGTGGTAGCTGCAGATAGGCATGAGGGTGACAGACAGTAAAATGAAAGAATTGTAATCAGCCACTGTACATTAGGTTTCTTAGTAAATATGCACACATGGACGCCCTTCAACATGGAATCTGCTAAACTGTCTTGGCCAACTCTAGCATGAGAAGGCACACAGCAAGCTGGGTTTAACAAGTATGCAGGCCTCGGCTAAATTGCTTCAGGCCCAAGGACCGAAAAGGTTCATCTTGGCACATCTACCCCTTTCACTACCCAGATAATGCCCTCAGCTCTGCAGCTAAATATTGGGTAATTAATTCACACACAGAAGCAGGACTCAAGCCCGTTCTCCCCGGGGACCATGTCGAGTGTCTGAAACAATAAAAAGCGAAGCCTGCGACCTACGCACACCAGGCCCCCTTGAGCCCCGGAAGACGAAAACGTCTGGGTGGCAACGCTGTGCTGCTTGTCAGATCGACGTGCCGAGGGTCAACCGCCAAATCTACCGCCAGATTTAGGCCCATCACCCCACGCCCCCACCAAATAATTTTAGCCTCACCCTCACCCCCTTGCATTTCAACTGAGACCAGGTAGGAGAGAAGCATAGACACAAGTCATATATAATATGTTTTCGCCACCATCCAGCTATGCAATGTAGTTTTGGGACATATACTTAAGAGCTAGAAAATGGACGACACGCGCGGAAACCAATTTAAAATACCGATGGAAACGTCACCATTAAATTAGGTAACATTAACGCCCGTTATTTATAGCGCTTGGTTACGCAGGACTTTTGTTTGGGGATTAAAGTGCTATATGAAAAATTACTATTATTATTACATAATCATCATCATCTTCAGACATAAACACACAAATCGTGACATCAGAAAACAGTTGAAAGACGCAACTACAAACAAGGGACATTTCCACCAGCATTAGCTCATAAAGTCATTTCAGGGGAAGGTATCACTGCCCGCAGCTTTTTTGAGCGTCTCCTGTAGCTCGGACTGTCCACAGCCACAGTCCATCATGCTGCCAAAATGCCAGGAATGCGCCTGGTGCGCACTAACACGTCCACCCCTGGCGCGCAGTCCTTCTTCCCCTTCTATATTCAAGCCGACATGATTAACCCAAACGCACACTACAGAGCAGAGTTCAAGGGGCCCTTTCAGCCTGCACTGAATGTGCATTTGTTGATCTCCACAAACGAGCGCCTAGGAGACAATGAGGGGGCAGGGGTTGAGTTAGGCCTCTGTGCAGTTTGTTTAAACAGAGCTAGAGGCTGGAAGGTTTTTTAAGCATTTTCTGACAAACCAATGGGACACAAAGGCAAATTTTCCCTCGACAAATTTGTTTAACATGGTCTAGCCCTGGCACAAATATCTGCTAGTCATATTTGGCCTTGGGTTAAGTCAAAGAATAACAGGCTTGCTAAACTCGCAGGTGATCTGCAAACTAATTCATATATGCAAATATCGACTGACTAAAATAGGGCTAGAAATGAGGGGGCACCCTCCAATCAGAAAAACACAAAAACTCTGAAGCAGATTTTATGGGGTGCAGTGGTGTTTCTGAAGTTTGTGCACAAACAGAATGTGAACTCTGAGTTAGGTCATAGAGAAACAGGCCAAGCAAATATATTGGCCTAGCTTTTGAAACCGCGAAGACTCAATAGAGGGAAATAGGGTGATAGGAAAAAACAATAATTTCTCAATTAAGTAATGTGTTTTAGGAACAAGTGTCTGAAGGAAAACGTGTATATGTTTAGTTGCAGGTCCAACATCGTTTTTTCAATTAGAAAAATGCTCGGCTCCGAGTTCATGATCTGACGGTCCACTGGGGACATCTGGCCAGAATTAAGGGCTGGTTATGGGAGAAGAATGAAGAGTCACGAGTTGTTTATTGGAGTGGTGCTGATTTGTCCCAACACCAACGCAACATAAATCAAACGCTGCCTTATAGAAAGTTGCTACTTACAGCACATCTTATGCCTTTTTTTTTAAATTTCGACATCCTTGTTGTGGCAGTAGAAAGATGTGAACAAAGTTTCAAAATGGCAGCCATCTTCGCTCGTCAATGTTTGAAGGTGGCTCATGCATTTGTTGACATAACTGGAAGATGTGAATGGAGAAGTCCTGATAGCCACTGAAGAGTCTTAATTTAACTGAGCCTAGGAATTGTCATGAAACTTCTCACCATGACTGGTGAACCTTTGCATGAGCAGTTCCTGTACCTCCCAGTGCTGCCGCTCGACTTTTACTTTCAATGGGACAATGTCTATACTACTCAAAGGGGCTTCTGTGCCCTTACTGGGACAGTGCCTGTACTTCTCAACAGAGCGGCCGCACTTTTAACGTGAATTTAACTGCAGTTGCCATCGGGGCTCCTGTACATTTGAGGGGCCAGTACCTCTACTTCTCAATTGTGTTGCTGTACCTTTGAAGGGTCAGTGCCTGGGCCTGACACCAGGTCTGATGTGCCTTTAATGGCACAATACCAGTATTTCTTAACAAGGCTGCTGTCCTTTTAAAAGAACATTAATGCTACAATGGGGCTGTCGCAGCACTTCCCAACAAGGCTGCTGGTTTGCGTGCAAAGGGGCAGTACTGTAACTTGTCAGGGGGGTTGAACATTACATACCAGACAAGATATTTTTCTGCAAGACTTTCGAACTTTAATTCGGAAACTACCTTAATTTCTCAGCATTGCTGCTGTACTTTTTAAAATGGCTAGCGCTTGCAAGCCAGTGCTTTGAATAGGGCCACACTTGCACCTCTGAGTAGGAAGCAGGCCTGGTACATAGTGTGCCTGCTAAGAAGCGCTATCTGATTCAAGCAATTCTTAAAACCGGAAGCGAGAGCACAAAGCTCAAACCACTGTGAGCTGGAGAGTCAAGGGTCACCCAGTCCTTGCAAGGGAGAGAGTGCCCCTCCTACCAAACCCAACCCATCATGATGAATCGCCAGTCCCACCGCGTAGAAACTCATTCATCACCGGAACCAGCACCATTGGTTTACTTTAAGGGTGTGCTGTCCACGTTTACATTAATCAGAGAAAAACAACATCCCTGACTGGCTAAATCCCAATATTGAATTTGGAAAAAAGGCCATGAGATAAAAACGCCTTTGTAACTTGTGGTAGCACTTCAACCAATGACTGAGAAGTACATGAAAGTCCAAAGAGCGACTTGGGTAGTACTGGCCTGTGATGTCGATATAAATGGACGTACTGTTTACTGGGGGTGTCCACTTTAGCTGGGAATGGGAAAGCTTTCAGTTGATGAAAGAGGTTGAAGATGTCTTTGTGTATTCGAATAGCGACCCCTACCGGACAAAAAAAGCCAGATGCGAATATCCAGTTTTCTTCAGATCTCATGTCGTCAGTGCATGTTCTTGACGCATCTCGAATGTACCTCTCGTTTAACCCGGGCAGGAAGAACCCAATTTACGAGCAGTTTTAATCGCGGGTCGAATCAAACTGCAAACGTCTGTCCCTTTGAGATAAAATACGGAGAGGGAACAGAAAACCCCAATAAGACACTTCATTGCTTCCAGAGCCATCATACGGCACAAGCAGAAACATAGCTGGCTATGAGAGCAGAAGGGCTAAGCATGCATGCATACCAACCCTATTTAGAAAGGATAATCATTCTTGTTTTAGGAAAATGTGGTGCTATATATGAGCTTTTCAATCTCTTTCCCCTTTAATAGTCCTCACAAACGGTAATATGACAAATAGAGTTCCTCTCCTTCGAATTCCGAAATCACCTTCTCGGGTGTTCCCAGATGCTGGGCTGTGTTATAATGCAAGGAAACACTGGCCTGGATTCACTTGTCTGAAAGTGAGATGCTGTAACAATTGGATGTCCTGTGCGCTCTTCTTCGGTGTGCGGAAGCCGGCAGCAATGCCTCCACGGGCTGCGGGTGTGTACGGGGTGGGGGTTGTCTTCCAGCCTGCCATCTTAACTCTCGGAGGCAGGTTAAACCTGTCTGGTTTCCTCCCGCTTTCTCCTGATCTGCCTTTCACCGAATCGGAGAAGCGCGCAACTCCCTGACCCAAGAAGCGGGCTCACCCACCGCCTGCAGCGTGTGTCGCCCTCAGGAGGAACGGTGGGCGAAGACACCAGACGCCCACTTGTCCGGCCTGCAAATAATGTATGCGCGCCGACTGGTATCCACCGCAACCAAGATAGTTCTGCGGGTCAATGCCCTGGCTGCAGAGAACAATGTGCATGTTGCAAGCCACAAACATCCGGTCCCAGACAAACTCTCAAGATCTCAAGGTCTAAAAAATGACTAAGTCAGTGGGGTGACGTCACATTTACTGAATCAGTGGGTTCGCGGTTCACTTAGGTATTCTCAGCTACCGATATAGCTAGAGAAACAGTCAGATGCACAGGCGCGCCACTGTACAGACTAACCAAAGATTCACATGTAATTTAACAATCTCTTGTTTGGATTATGTAGTCGGGGGGATTCTAAACCGAGAGCAATAATTAGATTTTGTTTTCATCGAGTAATAATTAGGAGATGTTTTCATCGCGAAATGCAATGTTCCCAATTCGTCATATTTACGATCTAAAGTGATTTCTTTAAGGCGTTTATAAGGCAGAGGGTGTATTGGGAGTAATAAAAACGAACGTGGGCAGGGGCGTAACGTAAGTCCTTGCGGCGCTGCCGGTAGGGCAACCATTCACGGCCCTCCAACCCTTACGGGTGGGGGGCATTCAGCGCAAAGTCAATGAATGTCTGAGAGATATGGAAGACTAATGGGGCCTCTTCATATTTAGAGGGGGGCATCATTTACCTTACGCCACTGAATGAGGGAGGTATCGGTGGCTTATAAATGCCACTGCTCCGAGGCCGTGAGGCGTTAAAACAACGCCAGCTAGGGGGACAACGTTGGCTTGCATTATACCGTCTAGTAGAAAGTACTAAGCCGCAGCTTAGGCCACAGAGCCCTATGCTAGCCCGGAAATTGTGCTCTATGGTTTATGCAGTAGCAGGCCGAAGGGGCAAGGAGATGAGCCTACCATTGGGTGCCCGTTGGCACACCCGCTCACGGGCCCTCTTGGTGTAACGCACCCTCAACCTGAGCTCGCAGTGTGACTCCCGGCAGACCCTTTCGCCGAGCTCACTGAAGGCCCCTCTGTCACTAAATCCCACTCAGTTTGGCTTCATGTAGGCTTTCTCGCTGAACTCACCAAAGTAGTTTCGCAGTGTGGCTCTAAGAAAACCCTCCCTCACCCTCTCAAGAGAAGCTCGCAAGAGTCCCTCTTTGGGGTGCGTCGCAGGCCCTCTCACTGGGCCCACTACAGAACAGCTCACTTGGCTCACATTTCCCAAGGATCGCCAGGGACCCTCCCTCAGGGCCGACTACATACCAAGCAGGGCTCTCCGCAGACTCAATGAGATACACAGTGCAGACCCTCCCTCGGGGCTGACTACATAACATAACAGGGCTTTCCGCAGACTATCTCTGAGATACTCACTACAGACCCTCTCTCAGGGCTCTCCGCAGACCCCAGTCAGCTAATCACTGCAGACCCTTCATCAGGTCTCGTACTGACACTTGTACATGCCCCCACACACATTATTCCACTTGAGCATGGCACACTATGGGGATCCAGGACACATGAAAGAGATCAAGGGGAAGAGCGGTGCTGAACTAGAGCAACTGAAAATAATACCTTATTGGCATTGACAGACCAGAAACCAAAATTCTTCATGCAGGGGATATTTGTAGCCCCATTCTCCGGGAGTGGGTGGATGGGGGCCATGCAAAGCGTGGGGCCGAGAGCTAGCATATAGGACACCCTGTCCAGAAATACCCTCCGAAGCATTAGCCATGCCCAGGTCTTCACCTACCATCTTTCTTCCCTGCGGCCCAGAGCCATCTTACCAGCCACATAACAGCGATGTCTGCGCGCCCCTTCCCAGAGTGTGAAACTATCCACCTGCTCGAACTGCGTAAGGAGAGGACCTGGAGTCGGGTCATTCTGAAGGAGCCCGCAGCTCCAAATCGGGCCCTTGATACCGGAGTACACTCCCACACACCGGCAAAGAAAGCAACAGGAACCTCGGAGCAGACGGAAAGCCTGGAGCCCCTAAGACAGACACTATCATACCAGAGAGACTCACTCATAATAAAGAAAGTGACAACTGGCTCCTAAACCAGACCAGGTCAGAAGCAGAAGCTACTCTAAGAGGACAGCAAGCACATCAACGGGGGGGGGCTTAGAGGGAAGGGGTCAAACATGCGACCTAATGAGAGGCCCAGAAGGCCCACAAGAGAGGCGGTCTGGAACAGCGTGCACCAGCAGTGAACACAGTATGCAACCCGCTGTACGCAGACACGCACCGGGCGGAGGCGCACGGAGCTCGGGGGTCTACACGAGCGCAGACCCCACCTGCGCCGGAGTGCGGCGGCACTTACTTGGGGTTGGACGAGTTCCAGTAGATGGGATCCAAGACAATGGAAGTGGAGAGCGCAGTCCGACATAAAACCATGAAAAGTGCCCCGCAGCCTCTCCAGAGTAACTCCTTGCGCACAGCCATGGGCGCGGCGGCTCCTGCCGGGTCCGGGACGATCCTCTCCCGCGGACTCCGCTGGGGATCCTGCTGCCCCCGAGGGGGTCCTCTGATGTCCCTGTGGACTCCGAGAATATCCTCTGCCCCGGAGGGGGTCCTAGTGATCCTGTGCTGCTGCCAGTGATCCTCCCAGGCTCAGGCGGCTCTCGACGCTCTTAATCCCAGAGGGAGGGAGGTTTAGCCGGGGTCCCCCAAACTCCTCGGGGTTCAGTCCTGACAGACGGAGATTCCAGGAAAAATCACGCGTCGGATCCGCGGAGAGCACTCGGTTGGTCGGATCCCGTGGGCTAGGGCACGGTGCGGCTGGCCGGTGCTAGGGATACACAGCGCCGCCTGTGCTCAGTGCCGCGTCCCTGCTCTCTCTGCCCCGCTCCCGCTCGTGCTCCTCTCTCCTTCACCAGATCCCAAATCACCGCCCCGCTCGCTCAGTCACCAGGCATATAAACTCAGCCCCCCCCGCCGCCCTCTGCTGGTCTCTCATTGGCTGCTGTAGACGGCACACATTCTCATTGGACAATAAGACTGCCAGTCGACGTCGTAGCATCGGCGGTGGCAGGTAACGACGCAGGCTGGCTCAGTCTGGCTCTGGCTTCTGAGGTGGCAATATCTGGGAGCGGGGAGATGGGTCTCTGAGCCTACGGACTTCCCGGAGCTCCCCACCTCCATGACTGTTTGGTGCCCTCGGTCTACTTCGGGGACAGTGGTAACCTCCCACTTTACCGGTCCAGTGGAAGAACCGGCACCAACATCACAGTCCACCCAAGGCGGACAGTCGGCGTGCACCCGGCGGCGACAGCATTCCAACTCTAGGCCGAGGCTAAGTGGCCCGAGTATGCGCACCATTGCTCTTTTAGTAAGAGGTCGCTGTTCCTCTAGTGCTGTTCTTACATAGTATTAGGAGTTATATCAGTTTTATAGTGCCGAGCTGTTTCGGCTAACGTCGTGCTATTCAAATAAATAATGAGCTAACGTAACTTTCCATAGCATAGCTAAGACCCATGTAACGTATGTGGTGAGAAAACTACTTGCTTTAAAAAAAGAAGCGAAAACTATGAAAGCAGTTCAAATCAGACTCTCGAAAGTGTTTTTGTCACCACGCAAATTGGTTATCATTTCTGTTTTGTGGTAGCAGTTGCCCTGACAATGTGTTTTGGCTAACGTCAAATGTGGACGTTTTAACATACAACCATTGCATAAATAAAGCATTTATAATACTGGAAAACGCAATACTTAATTCTTAGTGTAAAAATGTTCAAAGTTCGAACGTCTTATCCCACGTAAATAAGACGTACTCATGACGTGTTAGCATGCACTTACACCTTGTAAAAGTCTGCTTGCATTAGCTAATAAAAGTTGTAACCAGGGGACTAGGCAAGTACATTTTTTATTGCAATCAATTATACAGTTTACATGAACTGTACACCAGCCTTCCACCATCGTAACTTTTTTAGTGCTGTCGTGTGTTTTACCAGTGTATGTAGCTGAACTTAACTATTTGCGGTGGAAATTGTGCTCTCCTGGTACAATTTCTCTTTCATACACACACCTATACATACATATATAGGTATAAATCCACACAGACACACACATACAACGAAACGAACACATAATAACTACTTTTTCCCGGTTAAAAACACAATAATTTGGAAAATATACGAGAAAGCAAAAAGCTAAATACATTTTGAACAAGGTGAGTGTTCCAATATTGTGTAGGTACAATTTGCCCTTTGAACTGTACACAAGATTCCAATCTGTCATAATTCCTGGTATAGCAATGGTCGCGCATAATTTTTGAAAATATTTTATCTGCCTTTGCTTTTTTTGCATCTTAGTTCTTAAAGAACAATGGGATTTTACTCCTGTTACTCAAAATTGTTCATATCTACTCCAACATTTCAGTTATTTCATTGAAGTGTGTGAAATATGTGTACGTGTGCGCTGTAAGTTGTATCCAGGGGCATTGTGCGTAATTTAGTTGCTGGGAGTTGTTGTCATTAGGGATCTAAAATGTATGCTAGCAGTGGTTGAGCACTGGCTTTGGGTGTGTGAATATTGTGTATCCTGGTAGTTGCTGGGAGTTGTTCTCCTTGGGAGCCGTTAAAGTTTTATGCTGACAGTAGCTGAGAAGCTGTCATTGTGGGTGTTAATAGTGTGTATGTCTATATAGGCACGTACATAGAGTTGTTTTATGTGGGAGCGGTGTAGGGTGTGTTATTTTGTTGGACTTGTGCTTGTGAGGTGAAAATCCAGTTTGTGCTGTCAGTGTCTTGGAGCTGGCTTTGGGGTTGTTAATGTTGAGGTCTATGCAGCCAGTTGCTGTACTCAGTCTCGGCATGGTGACAGCCGTGTTCCCAGGCACTAGGCCTCAGTCTTGGTGTGTACACAGGGGGAAGGCCCAGCAGGGTCTCCCGGGTAAACAGCGCCTTGTGGATTGGGAGGCCTTCAAAGGCCATGGGTAATGCACTCTCCTCACAGCCCAGGTGTCGGTTCCCTCACCCTTACTGTCAACAGCAGGCCCGAGTCACACTCTCTTACTTTTTATTTAAGGAAAAAGTACATTACAACCTCTAAAACAAAACAAACAAATGCAGTTCGCTAGAATTCACGGCTGTGCCGCCTTCACACTACGTGCTCGAAGCTGGGCTCCTGCTGGAGCGCAGGCACTGTGAGTTGTTTTCCACTGTTCACACGTGCAGTGTTTCCAGTACTGAAAATTCTATTCCATTGAAAGGAAATGCGAACAGACATGATGCTATGACTATGAGCGCCGGGTCTTCCAGTCGTCCTTGGTCTCTAAAGGGTGGGATCCCCTAATCACATAGAGGAGGCACACTAGGCTCTACCTCTAACTGCTACATTTTTCACTTTTCTCGCTGACAATATTTTTAAGGGGGGTTCCTGGTGTTTACTTGTACAAATGGTTGCTGGGTCCGTCCAGGGTGATTGTAGATTTTACAGGCGCTTTTTTTTCTGCAGGCACTTTTTAAACTATTTGACACTTGAAATGATAGTGACCGGTACCAACATTCACATGCCCAGAACGTGGGAAGAATGCCTGCAATGTCATGTGAGCGTAAGAGGGTAAAATTTGAGACATTTTGTGAAACAGCAAACACAAGGGTAACGTTTTCCGTCCACAAATAGTATGAACTTTCCCAAACCAGGACACCAGGCATCCTCGAACATAAATACTGCTCGAGGCACGATGTCTTACATTTGACACGTCTACAGGTTAGGGCAAATCTTCTCCGAGGAACTCTTGTTTGCCACAGAACGTTTACATGCTTCAGACCTGTCAAGCTGTACCCTTCAGCAGTGACATTTAGTTTGAGTCATGCGTGAAGGCCTTTTGTCTGAGATGATACACTTTCTCTGTTTAAAAAACCACACACTTACTTCAATGTTTACCTCTGCATTTTCACTCTTTTTGACCTCAAAATCCTATAGATAAAGTAAGGAAAGCAAGACAACTTGAAAAGACCGTTTCTGAGATTAAGGGCCTGGTGTTTTCTTACTTGGGAATATATTTTGAAGCTGCTATCGCTCCCCATTGTGCAGTTTAATGACGCCCTTTCGTCAGTCAGGAAGCAGTGAGATATTTTTCGAATGTCAGGTGGAAACTTCCTGTAATGTATCTACGCACCCATGGCAATATGCGAGAAATAAACATGTGGGCAACAATGATCCAGTTGATTGCAAAATCCCAGAACTCCGATTAAAGTCTTTTTAACAGATCAAGCGCATCTATTTTGTAAATGTACTTTTTTTTTAGGTCTCGCTTAAACTTACCTGCTTGTATTATTTTAAATTAAGGCTGAGCTCGACAACTACCAGTAAATTTGGCTAAAATATTTGCCATTAATTTCCGCTGAAATTCATTATATGGAATGTAGTTTGTCTGGATTTTACAATTTTTGGGAGGAATGGTGGGCAGAGAATTGTCCCAGCCCTTGCTTGAAAGTATGAGCCTGTATTATATTTATAAGACCGTTTGGACTGGGCATGCTACAAAGTGATTTTTCTTCTCTCGCCAATATATTAGCATGTGTTATTTTTTCAGTGATAGTCATAAAACATGGGTCAAAAGAGGCCTAGGCCAGTAAGGGATCTGACAAGTCTTGTGGCTCAGGGAGAAGGCCTGTGTCCAACAGTCAACGGGTGCGCTTTGAGCAGAATGTTTTGAAGATAGAAAATTGCCAACAGATGGTGATTTACAGGTATTTTGATCCAGATGCACCTTCTAGTGAGGG
Source organism: Calotriton arnoldi (assembly GCA_963921515.1). Taxonomy (NCBI): domain Eukaryota; kingdom Metazoa; phylum Chordata; class Amphibia; order Caudata; family Salamandridae; genus Calotriton; species Calotriton arnoldi. Next base: position 951,480 of record CAWUFW010004328.1, read on the forward strand.
CCATTTGGGAAATTGTACTTTAAAACCATCTGAAATGTATCCAGCACGAGTGATATCCAACCTACAACATGGGAGTATTGTCAATTTCCCATTAACATTCTGTTTTCATCGGGTGGAGGAGGCCTGAACAGTGAACACATGAATATATTCTAGAATGTGAGGGATGTCTTAAGTAAAGGAGAGCTGTCAAATCTTCACGAGGAGCGTTCAGTCCTGAGATGCTGGCATCTTCATAGTGTCTTGCAGTATGGCAGCCTTGTATTTTCATAGGCAGTGCGATTTCTGAATGCGTGTTTGCAATGTTTAGCCCTGTGTTTAACATTGTTTTTAGGGTGTGTCTGCATCCAGGCCTCTTCACGAGACACGAGTTCTGGTTTGTCCAGACCAGTGGCCTTCCTGTGTGATGGTGCATTTCGTATGCAAGTTCTCTCATATGCAGATTACCTAATTTCTATGGTCTTAGCTTGAGCCCTTTTAGTTTTTCAGATAACAGTCCCCTGGTTTTACGGGCCGAGACGTCTCCAGATTGTTTTCGTGATAAGTGCAATTGTTTATCCTGGTAACATTTTCTAATGTGCAGCATTGACATGAAGAACATGTACCATTTGTAGCATCTATCTCTTTTATCTGAATGTTATAAAATGTTATGTTTTTAAAAATAGGCTCATCAATCCAGCAGGTCATGTTCTTATTCGTTGGCATTTAGAGAACCAACATTGGTTTTGTATCGATGACTTAATATTCTCTAAACTACTAGCTTGTGCACCTTTGTACTTTTTGTTAGCATATCCGTTCTTTGTATATCAGGATTTTGTACCATGGTGAGTACTGTGTATTACGTTGTATCATTTGTATGTTCAGGTTTACTTTGTAAGATGACTTATGTATGCTAGACTTGTGTGTTCTTTTCATGTCAGTGCATACTTTGCATTTTTGTGTGTATGCTGTGTACCTGTGTGCCTGTTATGATTTTGTGCTTTTGTGAACACTCTGTATTTCTGTATACTGTTTCAATCTTCTCTTTGTACACTTAGTATATGTGTGCGTGTATTTTGTATGTCTGTGTGTACTTTGTGTGTCCGTGGACACGTATGTGGTTAGCAGAACTTCTGAAGACGGTGATGTTAGATGCTTATCGGTGCTGAGCCCAATGAAATCACTTAAGGTGAACAATTTTTGAGTAAAGAAGGTTTCCAGGTAGGGTAGTGCGAGCACATTTAAATGCATTAGGGACATCTGATTTATTTGGATGGGAAGAAGAGTCTCGGGAGGGACACATTCTTCAATTAAGCTTGAGAAGCATGTTTAGTTTATACAGTGAACTGTAATTTGTAATTGGTGTTAACATTATCGTGACATAACTGCATGGTCTGTGCAGCGTGGCTATCTTGTGTCTGTTTTGCAAATGTACACTGGACGGCCCTGGTTAGCTTGGCGCTATGACGTGTACTTTGCTCCTAGTCTACACCTGTACACTGGACGTGTTGTGGTTGCCTGCACAAAATGGGGCGCTCTGTACAGCTTCTGTGTGGTGCTTTATCATTCCCCACCTCCCACCCCCACCAATCCTTTTAGTGTCGGACTGTAATTGTGAAGAGACGCAGCATGCGCCTTCGATTCCTTGCCTGCCGGGGTCTCTGGCCATTTCTTGCAGCGGATACATTACCACCGTGGAGCGGAGCTCTATGAGACCGGGATCCCCGCCTTCCCCAGAGCCTGCTGGTGAGTCACAGCCAAGCGGCAGCCACTGACGTCACACGCCACTTGTCCTCTCGGCTGCGGCTTGGCTTTACTGTTTGTGCGTGGCAACAGCGCCCACTAGCGACAACTTTCAGGCCGCCGTCCGCGGGCGAAGAGTCCGCGCGGCCCTAGTGCATCTGGCTTTAAACCCGCTGGTAAAATGCCGCCACCACTTGACACTTATGCCGGGTAGACTGCGCCCTTTTGAATGCAGCTATTGAAAGTTTTCAGCTGTAAACTTACTGTGGCAAAATACTAATAAACAGGGGTAGGAAATGGATTACCACACAAACGTCTTCTCACCAAGCGGTTTGTCAGTTCTGTGGACTGAAAGCAAGTTCCAAGTATTCACCATAGCCCCTCGACGCCGCCACCTCTAAAAACTTCCGCATTGTCGGAAATAGAGATTTTTAATACGACCATTTCTTAAAGCATGTCTTTAATGGGGCATTACGACGCCTCATCATGGGTAGTAAGCGCTATAAATACAATTACAAATTGTAAATATCAGGCCACCCTGGGTACACAGTGAAGTTTACAGAATCTTAAAGAATACATTGTCAAGCTAAGGGGAACAGTAGAAGTGTGGCAACTAAGTAGCAGCTTGCAGGAGGGGGGGGGGGGGAGTCATAAAGAGGGTCCCATAAGGGAGATTGCTCCTTACAGGGTTCGAGACACCCAAAGGTTCAATTAACTCGGCCCATGATTAGATTTAATCTGTTTCCCACGGGTCCGTGATGTAATCAGGACACTCCGCAGTGGCAAAGTACAGTTGCAAATGAGTCAACGCCAAGGGTTTACACAATCCCTGATAAGTAGCTCACGCCTGCAGGACATATGTTTTTAGATTAATCTTTTCCGGTTTGAACAGTCTGTTTACAATATTTAAAGTTGGTTTTTAGTAATGTCTTATCAAATAAAACACGTGTTGTGATTTATTTTGCAGTCCCACCAAATTACACGTTGCGCGATTGCTGTTACTTTTGCTTAAATTGAGATGCTTAAACAGACACATTAGTCAGTTTCCACATGCTACAGAAATGTTATTACTCTCCCCTTCGAAAAAGAGCGTGTTGCTCTTATAAAAAGTGTAATTGATCAAAATTGTTGATCCAATCCTGGTGCTAAAAAGAGTAGCCATTTCCGGGTTAAGTTGTCAAGCACCTTCATCAGTTGCGATCCACTAATTGTAAATTGAAAGTAACTTTTCTAGCACCTTGTGAAAGGAACCAAACCGATCTGTCTTTCACACCCGCTTCAAACACGCTTAAGTACACTCGTAATTACATTTACTGCTTCGCACGGGTTGACGATCCTGTATTCGTTTCCAAGAACCGCCTAGAATCACAGGATGAGTCAAAGGCGAGAGACGGGATTAGTTCTGCGGAACACCCTTTCCGAGCCCGGACAGGGTAAACACGGCACTGTTACCAGGTACAAGCAAACTTCATCAAGAAGTGCGAAGTGTGCACATAAGTCGTCACTCACTGTCCCACCCGCCCTCTACACTGCACAGAAGCCTCCCCCCAGATACTCGACTTTCGTCTTTTCTGTGCTTCGTGTCTCTTGGAGTTGCATGTTCTCAAACTCCCTGATGCGCAGGAAAGGAAACGAGAGTACGTACACATGACAAAAAAAGGCACTGTCCCAAAATATCCTGCCTGCGGCTAAAAATACAAGATGTCACACGCACCCCGCCCTCTCCCATGCACTTAGAAGCTGCCACCTCCCTGTGACTCCTGTGGGGTCTACACACACACTGAGGCAGGGGTGCAAGGCACTGTCGTGGCGCTGCTGGGGCGGGGGCTACGTGTTTTGCACTGATGGTATCAAGGGGGCACTTGTGAGAAGATTTTTAAGTGCGCGAGCGCACACGCTTAGGGGAGCACTCAGGGGCAGACTTGACACGAGTGTACGTGATAATGCACGTGAGTGCGTATATGTGTGCGTGCGCGTGGCATTTAACATAGGTTATAAAGAGCCAATGAAAACGAAGAGCGCCTTTCTGGCACAGGAAGATTAAACCGTGACATATTTTACATTTATTTAAAATCAATTCTTATCGAAATCAATATATTTTATCCATATGTAAGGATAGAAAAATGTACAAACGCTTTATCGAGGTTTGAAATAAAGAACGTAGCGGAATTCGTTTGACAGAAAATTATAAGTAACGCAAATTGATCAAAAACGAATACCGTGGGCGTTTCAGATTACATGAGCGCCAAAGACGAATTATTGCAGGTAAGTGTGTCAGCGGGATGTTCCGAAGAACTCCATCTCGGAGTACATAAATGAATTAAAGCAATAGTATCAGTCTATCTATCTTTCTATCTATCAATGTATACGAAATACGTGTATATATATATTTGGACAAGTATTTAATTTTTCCGAGTGCGACCCTTCAATCCCAGGAAAGCCGGCACGGCGTTTCACCTCCCGTGTTCGATAAAATGTATACCACTTGCTTGAGTAAAACATCACCTATTTTTACAGTGAATAGAAAAGATTTATTCCGTCATGTATTCTGTGTAAGCTGGCGTTATTTATATAGCGAATGTCCTCAGATTTAAGTAGTTTTACATATGCGCAAATAGGTAACTCAAGTGCTGTAAGCTGCAATCTTGCATCCATGAAGTGGTTATCTCCCTACGTATAATTCATTTTTAAGTTATGGATTGTAATGTTGCGTTACCCATAAACATAAGTAACGTCAACATGTTTTAACTCCCTTCTACCCAACTTCAGTCCCCAACAAAAGTTAAAACATAAGTTTAATAAATAGCAAAGTATTGTTTATTGAGTAAAGTGCGCGGTTGTTCAGGTCTGCGCGGGCCGCCCAACGCCGCCCGAAACCCAACAAAGTTGCAGAATGAGGGCGCATGGGCTTGCCCTCATATCGGACCCTTCGGAACTAGGTGGGTGCGACCCTCAGCCGGGACTCAGAACTCGAGCACTTGTGAGAAATGGAAGGGTTTGTCTATCCTGTACAAGTTTTGAATTCGTGGGGTGTGACTTGGGTGGGCAGTGGTGACTCAAGGACAGTGCACAGCGCCCCTAAACTATGAGAACTTGGGAACAGAGAGCCCCGGCTAGGCTCGCAAAGGCTTGTGGGTGTCTCTAAACACAAGTAGAATACGTTTTCTCCTTTATTCACCACACACCCAAAATCATATTTTTAGCCCAGTTGCAGGTTGAAGGGAAATGAAAAGCAGCTGTTAAAATGGGGCTTGAAAGAAGTTTGTATCACAAATATATATACATAGAGATAGAGAGAGAGAGGAAGAAGAGAGCGAGAGAGGAGAAGAAGAGCTAGAAAGAGAAAGCGAGAGGGAGAGAGAGAAAGGAAGAAGGTGGAAGAAAAGTAGAGAAGAGAGCGCCGAGGTCATGTTGTTTTATGTTGGGTATTTCTATGGGCCGGACCGGGCCCGAGATTCAACAGAGAGCTTTGCTCAGTTGGAGGGGTACATTAGTGAAGGAACTAGGATACATGATGCAGGATATAAAAGATCGGTGCACGACTCACAAGGTATTGCACAAGTCTCACCAGGACCGCGGAATACAAACACACACTCTGCATGCTGCAGTCCGTATATTAAGTTTCACTGGGACGGGCGTTGCCTGGCATCTGGTTTGCTTCCAAGAGGTCATATAATTCTTGCGGTTTTGGGAAAACACCTTGCTTTAGATGTAATATATTTATCTTATACAGTTTTAAAGGGACCAACCACTACAAACGATTCTCTCTAGCCAGTCGTGCATCTATAACAATCACCAACAACGTTCATTCTTTGATGAAGTCTGCATGGGGTTTGAGACCTACTGTAACATCATTCATCGAATGGCCACCTTTAATAGGCAGACTATATGAAGTCATCAAGCAGGGCCAGCGGCCAAAAATAACACAGATCTAAGGTACATGGCTCGTTTTAAAACTATTTACATATTTAAATAATTGTTTTTGTATAGCGTACACACAAAGCTCAGCTACTTCTGAGCGCTTTCTGACCGTGGTGCTGGTGGGAGCTAGGACAGTAGATTCGGAAACAGCCGTCCCCTGAACTAATCAGAAACAGTCCAATGTCTCTTCCAGGTGCTTTTCTTAGTGGTTTTCGGTGCTGTGCCATTAGAAGGCAGGGGTTCCACACCAGAGGTGGGAGAAATGTATTTGCTTAAGATGGAAAGCTCCAGAAACAAGTACCTCCTGGGCGTCTGTCAATGCACAGCCTTCTGTTCCCACTGTGGGAGTAGAGTAGAGGCGGAGGGCATCGCCTTTCCTGCCATTGTTAGTACAGAAATATATTGCATGGGAGCAGACAGCGAAGGAAGGGGTTCGCACACAATGCTCTATACTCTGAAAGGCGGAAGGAAGCCAACGACGTAGGGGCGTCTCTCAGGGGTGTGCGTCATGTGAAACGTGCGCGACGCCTTACGGAGGTTTTACAAACAGGCACGCTTAGAGGTCACACGTTGTCAGTCCCAGCTGTCTAAAACATCAGGCTCAGGACTGGTCTGGAGTAGGGATGGACAGGACACCAAATTCCTAGACCAGTCGGAGTAGAGCTATGGGATTGGATTGGCTTCTGGCTTGGCCCTAAGAGCTAGAGCAGGAGACAAGTCGTCCATAGACCTACGATATAAATCCAGTAATAGACGATAAGTAAAAATACGACGACTATTTACACAATTAAAAAAATTTTTTATTATATTTTGTGCTGGACTCATTAGCTCGTTGGAGTTTCCGAAATTAACACTTACAGTGGCTCAAAGCCGTTTGGCAAAGGCCAGAGTTATACCAAGTATGGAAGCTGTACTTATTTTCAGCCCATGTTTATGTTTTCACAGTCTGCAGTTCAGAGCCATACTAGTTACTTATTGACTTTAGATTTACATTAAAGTACAGTGCTTTGTGTACAGTCGCCTTTCAAGCTTAATTTCTTACACGAAGTTCAGTATTTTCACTAAAATTGTCTTGCAAAATATACTAACCACTTAGTATCCTAACTGTCACTAAGCATGAAATCTTTCTAGAAGAAAGTCGAGCAAACCAAGTGTGATTGAGTCGTGAAATACTATCTTAAAAATAAGTACAACATGTTTCCAAATTTACATAGATTGAAAATGCATCAATGTTTCTCTACAGAACAAACTTACATATAGGGAAAGATGAGCACTTCATTCACATCTTAATATTGATGATAATGCCTGACTTAGCACATATGATGATTTCAGAAGAATTCTACACCTCAATAAATGCAAATAATCTATAAATCGTAAATTTACAAAGGTGCAATAGACGGTGCTCTCATGCTATATTATGTCGATGTGAAGTGCAACTGAGTGAAGTCTGGCTGATATACTTTCACTTTTTTTGTCTTGCATTTAGTGAAAACAGCAAGAACTGGACAGGGAGTAAACCACACATTTCAGATGTTATCAGTGTTCCTACTGTGTTTAAGCAGCTGTTCTTCATTTTCAGGTCTCGCCTAGCAGACAGCGCAAGCTGTCTGTTTGTGTGAATACCTATTGTCAGCATACAGTGGGCTTACAGGTCACCCATTTTTTACCATTGGTTGGCCCTATTGTCACTCTCAATTTCTCGCTTTACACTCATTAGCTTGTGTGGGCTTTCCATCCTCTTTTTGTGTTTGCCCCTGCAGCATGGACACATCATTTGTGTTCTCCCACTACTTAATTTTTTGGCACTACTTTTTTTAGTTTAAGCACTCAATGAGAGAGCATGTGTTTTCCAGCTCCGTCTACCCTCTCTTGCCTGTGTGCTTCTTCCCTACCCCTGTGATGCGCTAGGCCGTGTGTTTTCCCCCAGCACCTCACTTTGCCTTCTTACTGGTGTTCTTCTCCCCCATCAGGACTAAGTTGCCCTCTCTCTCACCCGTGTGGTTCTTTGGCCCCCGCAATCCGCGTTCCTCTCTCTTTGAGACCTTATTTCCACACACCCCCTATGTGTTGCGTCCACCCCCACACCGATGACCCTCCACGTTGCTTCCCCCTGCCCTCCATGTTTCTTCACCCAGCTCTCCACGTTACCCAGCTCTCCCCTGTGTTTCTTCCCTTATCCCCTCCACCCACTTAAAAAAAATACTTTTGCACTAGCATTTACTTTTTATCTACTGATTCCAACTCGGATCATTAAATAAAAAGAAAAGAAAAACACCTGTGCTATTATGTAGGCGCACACATGTGTGGTGTGGGCACCAACACCATGACGCAGCCAACTGTATCATAGGCTTTTTTTCCTCTTCTTTATCGATTTTGTGCGGCATTGGGGATGCTGTACAACATGGCGCCGGCCGGCTTTTGTGCTGGTGGCGCACTGTGCGACAATCGTTTTTGCCCCCCCACCCCCATAACCTCCTCCTCGGATTCCCTCACTACCACCTGTCAAAAGTGCCTCTCATCTCTTTCCAAAGTCCCTGTCTCACATACATTTCATTTGTTTTAAAGCGCTGGTAAAGGCTGGCTTTACTAATCCACTAAGCTATCCACATAAAATACAGATCTGTTCTCTGTAGCAAGCATATTATCCCTCTATGCTACTTTATGGCGAGTCAAAACTGCCACTAGACAAAACTCTGATCTCTCTCTCTCTTTAGCAGGAACATTAATCACAAGAGTTATTTTGACTTTTTTATTGCTACCTGAAAGCTGGACGCACAAGGAACTCTGCAGCATGTGCTTTCAAATCGTAAGTGATTGCTAAACTCAGTGCCCCCCCTCTGAGGTCAGCACCCCCTCTCTCCAAGTTAGCGCCCAGTGCTGCCGCACCAGTCACACCGCCCTAAAGCCGGCCCTGAGCATGGCTAAAAACATCGGCAAAGCAAATAGGCCTCAGTGGCGAGACCCATTGGCTTTGCCAATGCTTGTTCAAGATGCTTCTTGTTTCTTGCTTTTTCAAAAATGAGGAAGAGGTAGAGAGAGTTGCATACTGATTCAGTGTTTGGACAAAATATCAACTTTAAAATATCGTAGAACATAAATATCGGAAGAAAATATGTGATTAAAAATATTGTGGTATAGAATATCGTTATCAAGAATATAATTTTTGGGTAAATAATATACTTTTCAAGAATATTATTGTTTTTCAATATGTTTTTCAGAAATATAGTTGTAAAATATATATATTTTTAATTATTTCACTGTGTTTCAGATATTTGAATTTTATGTGTTAGTATTGGTTTAGTTGTTATTAGTTTTGTAAAATATAGTTTGTAATTCTAAGTGATTTAGTAGTTTTTTAAAAATGTTATTAGTATTTTATAATGTTGTAGTGGATTGTTATGTTATGTTATTATAACTTCTATAGCGCACGATTACCCGGAGGTGTCTTGGCGCTGAACTGAACCAACTCTGCCGCTCCTGCGTATCTTAATTCTGGAATAGCCACGTCTTTAACTTTTTCCTAAAAGCGCCCAGAGAGTTGGAGGTTCTTATTTCCTTTGGTAGAGTGTTCCAGATTTTAGTCGTGCCGTATGCTATGCTTCGACCGCCCCAGCTCGCTGTTCGAATCCTGGGAACTACCATCAGCCCAACATTAGAGGACCTCAATAGTCTGCCCGGGTTATACCATAAGTATAGGCTTTTCAATGAAGCCGGTCCTATGTTATTCAGGGCTTTATGGGCTAAGCAAAGCGCTTTGAACCTAATTCGTTTTATCACTGGCAACCAGTGGCGTCTTCTGATTTCTTCCTTAACTGATGCATATTTAGGTATATTCAGTAGGAGTCTAGCTGCCGCATTTTGCACCATCTGAAGCTTTTTTAAAGTTGTTTTTGTAGTTCAAGATAGAGGCCGTTACAATAATCCAGCTTCGATAGCACCATGGTGGTGACCACTGTTCTCCTTGATTCAGGGGGAATAAAGGGGAGAACCTTCTTTAGTTTTTTTATCAAATAGAAAGATGCTGAAACTGTCGCATTCGTTTGTTGGGTGAAGGTTAGTTTACTGTCTATCAGCACCCCTAGGTTTTTGGCTTTTCCTACTGGTATTGGTGTTTCTCCAATTTCTGCCGGCCACTAGTGAGCGTCCCAGTCTGGCTCGAGGTTGGCGAAGGTTACCACTTCGGTTTTATCCGAATTCAGCTTGAGGCAATGCCCTCCCATCCATCCGCTGATTTCTCTCATACAATTTTGGAACTGAGTTGCTGGAGAGGGGGAATTTTTGTACGCCGCGATCACAATCTGGGTATCGTCCGCGTATGATGTTAGGTCGAAACCAAAGTCTCGAACCAACGGAGCCAGTTCCGATACATAAATATTGAATAGGGAAGGGCTCAACGAGGAGCCCTGGGGAACCCCAAATGGGAGCACATAGGGTGTTGCTTTGAAATGGTCAAGGGTCACTGTCTGTCTTCTATTTTTCAGAAAAGATGATATTAGAGACAGTGCCAGCTCCTTGATCCCTAGCTTTTCAAGGCTCTGGAGCAGCGTGTCATGATGTACGGTATCGAAGGCCGCTGACAAGTCCAAAAGGATAAGTACCGCCGCACCTCCTTTGTCCATCACTGCTCTTATCTCCTCTGTTGCCTTAATCAGTGCTGTCTCTGTACTGTGACCTGGACGTAAACCGAACTGAGATGGATCGAGTAAATCGTTTTGTTGTAGGAATTCGGTTAATTGGCTGTTCATAATTTTTTCCACTGCTTTTGCTGGGAGGGGCAGTCTAGCAATTGGCCTATAGTTGCTAGTTGATAATGGATCCAGATTGGCTTTCTTTATTAGCGGCAAGATGGCTGCATCTTTCCAAATAGCCGGATAAATACCCGAGGCGAACATATTATTAAATATTTTAGTTAAAATGGGGCCCACCTCTCTTGCAATGTCTTTTAGCACCGCAGGCGGGCAGGGATCAAGTGGGGATCCTGATTTGATTCCTTGAATCAATTTTTCTACCAGCTCATTTGAAACCTCTGAGAAGTTTGAAAAGACGCTCCTTTCAGTCTCATTACTCAAGGGTTCCTTCGCTGTTTTATTGGGTGTGGTCAACTTGAAGATGTTGTATATGTCATCAACTTTATTTCTGAAAGCACTAGAAATACTATCACAGAGAGATTGACAGTTCACTGAAACTTTATTTTTGGGTGCAGTGGTGAGTTTCTCAACTACCCCAAAAAGTTCTTTGGTTGAGTTTTTTGCTTTCTCAATCTGTTGAGAAAAATAAGACCTTTTCTCTGTGGTCAGTAATAATTTATAGTTAGATAGGGCATGTTTATAGTTATTTTTATCCATTGTCTCATATTTCAGTCTCCAACGTCTTTCCATTCGACGACAATTCTGTTTATCTAGACGCAGGGCTTCAGTAAACCAAGGGGCAGATGGTTGCGGATGGTTCCCTGCATTTGTGCATGTGGGCACTGTAGTCCTAAAGGCGTCATTGAGCCAATTGGTATAATCTTCTGCTGCTTGGTCTGTGTGGCTACTCAAGAAAGGTGTGTTTTCCAGCAGAATTTTTAGATTATTTATATCTAATTTACTCCGTGCTTTATAGGTGCTTTGCTGTGGTTTGGTGACTCTGGCTTTTTTTATTTTTGGGACTACATAGTCCATTAAAATAAGTGAGTGGTCTGTCCAGACCAATGGAAAGATCTCTTTAACTGCCAGACCCGGTACCGATGAAAAAACCCCATCGAGTGTGTGCCCTGCCTCATGCGTAGGTTTGTGAACCATCTGAGTTAGCCCCAGCGAACCCATGGTTTCCATTAGTATAGCTGTATCTTTATCTACTTGATCTTCAAGATAAAAATTAAAATCGCCCAGTATTGTAAATTCATTGGTGGTCAGTAAGGGTTCCAACAAATAATCTAAGTTTCCAGTGAAACTAGCTCTTGGTCCTGGGGGGCGGTAGACCAATAAGCCTTTAAAAGTAATTATTGGACTTAAATCCAGTGAAAAACATAGGCCTTCATAGTGGGGCTCACCCGCAGGAGAGAACTTGGCTCGAAAATGTTCCCTATAAATTACTGCTAACCCTCCTCCCTTCTTTATTAGTCTATCTAGTCTGAAAAATGCAAAACCCAGTGGGACTGCAATCACAAAGTCAGGGTCTGATGCCAGGTCAGCCCACGTTTCAGTAAGGAATATGATATCCAAATTATATTGTAGAATGACTTCTGCTATTTCAAATTTATGTTTAGATAGTGATCTCACATTGATTAGTCCACAGTGTACCTCTGTCCCTTCTTTACTTCCTGTCTGAGTTGTTACTAACTTAGTGTCTGAGGCATGCCCGGAGGTAATCATTTGTTGTTCAGGGAGGGTGAAGCCACATGCACAGTAACAGCAGTTTTGACTAAGCCCTGTATCCAATGTGTATCTTTTGCAGTCAGGGTGTGAGCCTAATTTCTTTAGGTCCAACAGCTCTTTATCTGAGTATAGTATTCGATCGGACTTCATTTGGACAGGGTTTCTAGCCCCTAGCCCCGTTCTGGCGCGGACGGGCGCAGACGGGCTTGCCTTAGGCGCGCCAGCGGCGCGCCCGCTGCGCGCGTCCTCTGCGCGTCCGTTTCATGTGACCTTAAGTAGAGATTGTGGCGGAAAACTAGACCGCACGCCCCCGGAAGTGTAGGATTCTCCCTTCCGGCTTCCCAGCTCCCGTCTGACCATAGTTGCCCTCCGTACAATCAGCACTCTGCCGTGACGGACCGGAGCGTGATCTTGAGGCTGAGGCACCAGACGAGAATGTGCAAATTACGCAGATTAAAAGTAAGTTTTAAAATCCAGTTACGACAAAATGTAAAGAAATCGCCCCCAGTAATCAGCGTGGACAAGAGCAGCTAAAAACAGTTTAAAATGAAGTGGATGTGAATTCCAAATATCGGAGCGTCAACAGGGCTAGTTCAGTCCGCTGCGCGTCCGTTTCATGTGACCTTAAGTAGAGATTGTGGCGGAAAACTAGACCGCACGCCCCCGGAAGTGTAGGATTCTCCCTTCTGGCTTCCCAGCTCCCGTCTGACCGCAGTTGCCCTCCGTACAATCGGCACTCTGCCGTGACGGACCGGGGCGTGATCTTGAGGCTGAGGCACCAGACGAGAATGTGCAAATTACGCAGATTAAAAGTAAGTTTTAAAATCCAGTTACAACAAAATGTAAAGAAATCTCCCCCCAGTAATCAGCGTGGACAAGAGCAGCTAAAAACAGTTTAAAATGAAGTGGATGTGAATTCCAAATATCGGAGCATCAGCAGGGCTAGTTCAGTCCGCTGCACGTCCGTTTCATGTGACCTTAAGTAGAGATTGTGGCGGAAAACTAGACCGCACGCCCCCGGAAGTGTAGGATTCTCCCTTCCGGCTTCCCAGCTCCCGTCTGACCACAGTTGCCCTCCGTACAATCGGCACTCTGCCGTGACGGACCAGGGCGTGATCTTGAGGCTGAGGCACCAGACGAGAATGTGCAAATTACGCAGATTAAAAGTAAGTTTTAAAATCCAGGTACGACAAAATGTAAAGAAATCACTGTTGGGTTAGTAGAGGGATAGGATGGGATGTTATTTAAATTAGAAATATTTTTAATGTATTAGTATTTAGTTTTCTATTGTTAATTAATTTGTAATTGATTATTAATTATGTAACATTTTTAAGTGCTATATTTTGATTTGAAAATTGAAATTAAAATTTTGATTCTAGCTTTATTATTAGTAATAGTAAGTTATATTTTAGTAGCAAGTCGGGTTTGTAGGCATATATGGAGGTGAGTTAGTTAAATTATAAATAATTTAAAAGAATTGGTAATTAGTTTTTATTTGTTCATTAATTATTTCATTAATTATGTAAATAGTTTAATAGTGATTTATTTAAGTTATATTTAGTTGCGGGTTGCTGGGTTTGTTGGTAAATAGGGTTGGAAGTAAAATAAAATTAAATGTATTTCAATTGAATGGTAAATATTGTTGTAAACTGAATATTATATGATTAATAATTATGTAAATTACTGTATTTATTGTGTAACAGTTCTGTTTTATTTCTTTTAATATGAATTTTAGTTTTTAAATGTTTATTACATATGAATTTTTTAATTCTGTGGTATTTTTGTTTTACAAATAGGTTTTAACCAGAACTTTAAGGGTTGCTTCCAGGCATCAGATCTATCGCATGCATGAAGGATCATGGGATATTTGACATATAGAACCAGGAGACCGGTCGGTTACCGGCACCAACTCTGTTGGCTGGAGAGTGGTCTTTGGATATATATATATATATGTATCAATTTTCCAGCTTTGCAGTCCTTTTTTTTCCCTGGAACTCGCAAAAAGAGAAACGGACTCCAATTTCTTCGTGCCAGTTTATTTTAAGTGCATGAATTTATTACCATCTTTAGCAATAAAGCCACAAAAGTTAGGAACATTCTTAAAAAACATTGGGGAATTTTGAGTACTGAAAATACATTCTCTAGTTTATTGAAGATTCACCCCAACATTACATTCAGGAAAGGAACATCCTTGAAGGATAGACTCTGCAAAAATGAAGCTACAACCAAGGTGAACAAATCTGCCTTGCTAGTTAAAGTTTTCTTTAAATGTGGGAGCTGTAAGGCTTGCAAATTCAGTCAGAATATGAAACAATACTTTTCACCACTATCTGGCACAAACAAACAAATTGAAAAACACCTGACTTGCCACTCAGACTACTGTGTGTATGCCCTAATATGCCCATGTGAGAAGTTGTACATAGGGAGTACTATTTACCCAGTAAAAAAATGGGTGTTAGAATACATACGTGCTATAAAAAATGGGGACAAACAATATCCTGTGGCACGCCATTTTGATTTACTCCATAAAGGTGATAGGGGCCTGTTAAGATTTTTTGCCATTGACAGAATTCCAGTCTGTGCCAGAGGTAGAAATTATACACGTAGTTTTAGACAGCTTGAGTCAAAACTTATTTTAGAACTTAACACTAAGATTCCTAATGGTCTCAATACGGATGAAGAGATGTTCATTCATTTGGGTGATTAGTTAGTCTTTGTTTCTTTTGGTATGTTCTCTGCAGTACATTGTTTGGTTTATTATTCTTTGGGTAACATTCAATAATGTGAAATTTGATTTTATTGGTCCATTTGTTCGTCTCTAATGATCTGTGTCCAACAATAGACCAATGTTTTAAACTTATTTTTTGTGTGTTTTATGTTCACACAGGGTTGGGCACTCCAGCCTGGCTTGGCTTGGTCATTCGGGATTGTGCTGTACTTGGTTGCCCATGGGCTGAACACATTTCTTCTACTAAGCTCCCCTGAGTGCTAGGAGCAGACGAGAGACAAAAGAGCTGAGATTCTATTTATTCTTTTTCTAATTTGTTCTATATTTCTTCTTTGCTATTGTTTGATTTGGTCATTCTCTGCGTACCCAAAGTGGGAGATGTGTGTGCTGAATGTAGGGGGTTTGTAGGAAGGTCTCCAGAAATCCAGATTAATATTATTATTTCTTTATTCCTCTTAGCTTCTTCTTAACCAGCAAACCCCAGCATCATATCAACTTCAACAGCTAATTTCAGAACTTTTACAATCTTCCCATTCCTTGCTGACATCATAGTAACCAGCCATTTCTTAAAGTAAAACATCACCACACATCTCCCCTTACAATAAAATAACATAACAGAAGAAAATAACCACATCAATCATACTAGAACATTTAACTAAGAAAACTGCAGAATTCCAAGAAGAAACAAGGGAAAGAGGGAACAGAATATACAATATTAGAGTTTCCTATTACACACTAGGAGCTCGTACTTTACACAAACTCCCCACACTCCATTCTTTACCATTCTCCAATCTCACCACATTACTCATGACCGTAGTCACCCTCTGCGGTAGGGAAAATTTGCTCTCTCCTTTTTTTACATAGCCCATCTCTTTGATCACTACCCAGTCAACTTTTTTTTAATTTCCACCTCCTTCACTCCCTTCCTGTTATCGTATCTGCCTATCCATTACTCTTTCATTCATGGATTCACGATCCACCCACACCTGATTCTTCTTGCACAACCACATGGGACATTCCTTGGTCGCAGGTTCTCTACCCTTAAGAGCAATGAATGGAGATACACCGGTCACAGAATGTGACTTGATCCTATGAGCCACCATCATCTTATTCATCTCCTCCTTCCACACTAAACCATTGGCCAAGGACAATTGAATGTTCTCCATGATGATGCAGTTCACTCTTTCCACAAGATTATTAGCCTGTGGCCTACATATCGCCTACCCATCATGTTTGTTCTGCAAATTCGTGAGAAACTCTGTCATGGCAGTGGAAACTAACTGCACACCATTGTCCGTAACTAATACCTTTGTTATACCTTCCTCAAGAAATGCATCTTTTAAGAATTTCAATTACATTCCTGGTCGTAATTTGTTCCATCGCACGGACTACTAACCATTTGCTATGATAGTCAACTAGGACTGCCAAAAACCTACTCCTCAGGCCCAAACTCTCCATGACAGGACCCAAAAAATCCAACACCAACTTTTCCCAATGCTGGGTAGGAAACATCGTACATCCTAAAGATGGTTGTCTGACCACTCTTCCCTTATCGCTATTACTTCAAGCATGACACTCAACCACAGACATCTCCACATCCTTGTCCATGCCTGGCCACCTAAAGAACTGTCTCAATCTACATTTTGTCAAATTCCTGCCAAGGTTCCCTTCATGTACAATCTTCACCAACCTTCCTTTCAAACCCTTGGGAGGAACAATCCTATTGCACTTCAAAACCTTATCCTCCTAAACACTCAATTCATCTTTCACTGCCAAATATCGTTTCAAGTCCTCACCCAAATCAGCCTCTCCAATCCAACCATCACTAATGACCATTTTCAACTTCTTGTATTCTTCATCCACTGCCAATGCCTCCTTCCATTCTTCTTGGCTCAAAGCCAATTTTCCCTCAACAGAGAATGACACCAATTCGACCCCCGCAGAAACAGGATAATCCTCCAACTCTCCTTCCACAGGCATACGTGATAAGCAATCACGTTCTTCTTGCCTCTAACAAACTCCACTACAAAATTGAAATTCATCACTGATAACAACCACCTGTTGATACGGGGTGTAACACTGCCTTCCAAACCCCTGCCACATTTGAATATATGCAACAAAGGCTTGTGATCTGTTTCGAGCACAAAAGGTAGTCCCCACAGGTAATATTTAAAATGATTCATTCCCCAACAACAGGCCAAAGCCTCCTTTTCAATGGCAGAATAAGACTTTTCTGCTCCTTGCAAACGCCGCAACGCAAATCCTATCACTCTTTCTTCACCATCCACCTTCTGAGTTAATACAGCACCCAGTCCTACAAATGTTGGTGCACGGGCAAGAGAGTACTTAATCTTATTGAACGCCCTCTCACACTCTGCACCCCACTCAAACATCAATCCTTTCTTCAGCAATGCCCTCATGGGTTTCACTATGTCAGAAAAATTTGGACCGAATTTGGAACAATATTCCGCAAGTCCTAAAACAGCCTTCAATTGTTCTTTATCATTCGGCTGTGGGGTATCCTCCACTGCTTTAACAATGCTTCCTTTAGGTCTTTTACCACCTGCAGATATCTCATGCCCAAAATAATTCACCTGCTCCCTCCTTAATTGACACTGCGCTCTCTTTACAGTAAGACCATAATCCCCAATCCTGCGCAGCACTTCATACAACAATTCATCATGATCCTCCAACGACTTTCCAACTACCATGACATCGTTGTGGAAACATAGCACTCTCTCCATCCCCTGAAAAATATTTTTCATTATTCTCGGAAAGACCACTGAAGCGGACGCCAACCTAAAAGGCATATGACAATATCTGTATGCACCTGGGGCGTAACAAACAACGTCAGTGGTCTGGAATCAGGTTGCAAATTTACCTGGTGGTATGCTGCTGACATGTCCAAAACACTTAATACTTTTCCCCCTCCCATCACACTCAACATTTCAGTGATATTGGGTAACGGTTGACGATCAACCCATATAGTTTTGTTCAAATCTCTCAAGTCAATACAGAGACGAATTTTATTGCCCTCTTTGGGAGCAACGACAATTGGAGCCAACCACTCAGATGACTCTATAGGTTCAATGATTTTCTGTCGCAATAACTTATCCAGTTCTTGTTGAAGAGGCTCCCTCATTAAAAATGGAACCGCCCTCACGAGACGCCATTCACAGATTGACACGCGTTCTAGACGCTGCGGGATCGGTGGAGCACATATATGTGCCTCCGGTCTCATTCCGGCATCTAAACACCAGCAAAAGTGCCGTACGCTAAAGGAGACGCCATTCACAGACTTACATGCGTTCCAGACGCCGCGGGATAGGTGATGACAAAGACCGCACACATCTGGCCCCTTTAGAGCACACTTATGTTTAGCTCACCAGTGCTTCATATGTAGATGTTCTCTATAACTTTTGTTGGCCAAATCTTTGGTCGGGGGATTCTACACAACCTGGGAGCTTAAGGAATACTTCATCTATCCAAGCCAACATCTACAGATAATGAATTCCATCAATCACTAAAATAAGGATATAAGTACTTCAAGTGATGACATCTCCTTTATCACCCCAAAAATCTGGTTTTCAGAGGAATCATCAATAGATCGTGTATACTTGGATGGAACCCTGATGAAGGCTTCGCCAAAATGCGCGTAGTGCCAACATACCGCCAGTTTTTCATTTGTATTATGCTATTTGAATGTGCAAGACATCAGAAATGGTTGTCTAAGTTTTTGACATGAACCCATAGATATAAACAAATCATTAGAAGCAATCTAGGATTGATGCTAAAAATTTGTATTCACTGAAATTTCGAGACAATAATAATAAAACTTGATGTATATCTGTAGATGTTTGATTTTGTATATGTAATGTTTTTCACAAAATTATTTATTGTAAATTAATGTATTTTAAAGAAAAGAAATGAGAAAAAATTATTCTCATTTAATAAATTTGATGATACTATAAATCTTGCATGTGTTGAATTTTGGTATTTTTTCTGCCCATTTTTGCATTGTTTATCGCCTCGCCTAGGCTCACTTTTTTCAACCGGCCTCACCTTATGCATAGTTGGAACTGCATTTTTAGAAAAAATGATATGATGAGTGAATTTCTTTGACATCCCTAGTTCATCCGAAAAGACATGTGGAAATGTTTGGATCATTCCCCACTCTGTGTCAAAATCATGCTTTGGTGACTCAATGACGTGGCCCGTTTCAATGGTCATCGCCGGTTCTATAGAATTAGGATCTAGGATAATGTTCGAATCCTTTTGGTGACGCCATCCCAACAAATTTGACCCTTCATCAGGTATGTATACCTTTCCATGTACACCATTTTCTTTGAAAAAAATGTCCATCCATTTCATTCCCATAATGTTGATTCTCCTCCCACTGTATCCAACAGCTTTAACACCCGTTTGTAACAAGTCGCTAACCTTATACTTAAGACTTCCTTCATATGTTTCTCTCGATATTAAGGTAAAAAGGCTTCCTGAATACACAAGCACTCTTACTTCCCTACCATCCAAAGTGATATTGCAATAAGGTTTTACCAACTCTCCTGAACTTTCTTGTTTCATACCTTCACATAACACAGCAACACTTCCATGAAGATCAGAGACTTCACTTTCTTCCACTGTTTATTTAAATTGTCTTTTTATTGAATTTCACAAGACCAAAAGAACAGCATGGCTCAATACACACATTGAACTATCTCGGACAGAGTGAAGTGAAAGTATAAAGCAATGAACTTATACACTGCAACAGAGCATGGAACTTCGGGGCAATTGATGTCCTTCTGTCCAATTATAGCATCCGTTTGCCCGAGCTAGTTTACAGAGAGCCATGCAAACCACAGAAAGAAATAAAGAAAGATAGAAGAGAGAGAGGGCGAGGGGGATATATTGAAAGGGGGGATGTAGAGGTTACTCTCTGGCCTTAGTGGGGTTGATTCCTGCCAGCTGGAGTAGCGGGCTAAACGCATCCAAATACGTTAGGCTTGATCAGTGCACAACATCTATGACTGTGCTGAATTAATTTCCCTTTGTCAGGGGTTTGGGAATCTAGATAACTTTGCAGTGGTGCCCAAAGGTCTTTTGGTCTCGACTCAGCTGGCATTAGTTCCCAGTAATCAGACAGTTGGTTGTGGCAGAACGCCGCGTCCTTAAGCAATTCCGTTACTCTCGGACTGCGCCGTCGGCCCCAGCAGATTGCCACCCTCCTCTTCGCTAGCAGCAGCAGCATGGCCACCAGTTTTCTGTGCTCCGCGGCTATTCTGCGTGCATACCCAAGCAGGGCCACCAGAGGGGAGCATTCAACTTCAACATTCGTCAATAAGGCCAGTATATCAAAGACTTTACCCCAAAACCTCGCCACCGTCGGGCACTCCCAGGCCAAATGTAGAAAGGAGGCCTCCAGGGCACGGCAACGCACACATCTCGCAATCTCACTCAGCCCAGCCCTGCGCAACCAGACAGGGGTCCTGTATAGCCTGTTAATGAACTTGAAGTGAATCAGCCGCAACCTGTAATTAGGTAACATTGCTTTGATCTGCATGCAATTTTCACCGGAGTCACGGATCTGCTGCGATTTTCGGTGAAAATTGGACAAAATGCTTTTTTGCCCTCCTCTGGGACCACAGGACTCGAGCTAAGAGGTCAGGGTATTCCTACCCTGCTCCCTTTTCTTTTTTTTAAAACGTTTTTCTAGGGACTTGGCTAAAGCCGAGTCCGATGATGGCTGCCAACACTTCCTGGTTGAAATGTTGGCAGCCAATCAGATATCACCAAGGGGACTGTACGATCTTCGGAGGATCCGCGTCCCTACATATCCAAATTTGGATTTCTGTCAATAAGTCTAAAACTACTGAATGGATTTACACCAAATAACAAAAAGTGTAACCTGCCGAACAAAATCTACCTTTCTGCCAAATTATGTGTAATTCCATCCAGCAGTTTGCGCTGTAGTCGTGTTCAAAACTCCTATGGGAATTAACATGGGAAACACACTTTTTGACCCCGACTTTTTCTCGCCCCCCTCTTGCCGGATCACCCCGACACTTTCCATACTCAACAAGACCAAACTTGACACTTTTTTGGGGAAAATTTGTGAAGATTCGTCAAACAATCCCAAAGATATAGGCAACTCAAAAAACACTTTTTCTATGGAAACATGTAGAATATATATACACACACACACACACATCTCTATGTATGTGTATTTATATAAATATATGTTTATATATATAGTATTACATAATTAGTGGAATTTATTTAATTTACATTATATTAATTTTATATATTATAATATTTAACACTTACTACTTTAAACTGAATATGTATTTAATAAACACTCTTTTTGCATGATTTTGGATTATATTACTGTCAACAATATTTGTTTTCTGATATTTTTTGTCATTTTCATCGTAAATACAGGGTCTTAATATTGTGGTAAATGACCATTTTGACACAATATTTTTGCCAACGATAAATTTTACCACAATATTGTTACATTGAACTGACTGATTAATTTTTTCAATTGAGCCACCGGGTAGAAGCAGAGCCAGACCTTTGGCCCAAGCTGAGCTCAAGCATGCCTTGTCTCATCCTCTTCTGGAGCTGGAAATGAAAATAGAGAAGTGCTGGGACTCACTGTGCCAGAGTACATGCTTGCTAAAGAGAAGTGCTGGTTCACTCCATTAAAAGCAGCAAACCTCTTCTGAGAAGTGCAGGTGCTTAGTACCTGAAAGGACCTGCCAACGTAAAGCACTTTTCTGAGGAAAACTGAAAAACACATTTTGTCTGCAAATGTCCTGTGTTGATGTGCACCAAAGTCAGTAAAAGTAAACAAGACTGCCATAATATGCCAGCACCTATTTTATGCCCTATGTTTATCCACAAACATGTTCCAGTGCATTGTAGTGAAGGTAAATGAGACACTATTCTTGTGTAAAAAAAATATTCATTGTAAAAAAAAACACCTAAGTACAGGGGCACAGAGGTTTTCGCATCAACATGCCAAATGCCGGGACTGCACAATATCAAGATTGCTTAGTTTTAATTCCACCTCAGGCTTCTTCCTTCCATTGTTCTGCAGTTCACTTCTCTTTATCTTACTGTTGCAGCTTCTTTTTCATCTGTCGTTCTCTCTGTGTCTCTCTTTTCATTAGTTTTATTTTGTTTTCTCTTTTTCTTTATTTCATTTATTTTTTAACTATATTTTATTCTCATATCAACCGAAGAGACTGCATACTAATCTGAGATTATTGGTTATTGAGGTTTCCCGCTGCAGCATCTCTTACTGGTCTGACCTTACTTTAATCTATTGAGAAATGTCGGAAGGAATCCTCCTTTGGCCATAAGAGTATTGCATATTCTAACTGGGGTCCAATTATCCGGTGTAGTAGGTGAAATTCTTAGAAACTTACGTTTCTGTGTGAATCGTCAACAGAACAATCTTTTAAATTATCTGGAAATATCAATTTGGAGGCATAAGGTGAGGCATCTCGACCACAGAATTACGCTTGTAAAAAAGATTTTCTTTAAGTGCGTTATAAGCTTCTGCGCTTTACTATTTCCTGTTTAGATTCGAGTGTAAACCAACCGAACTGCTTAAAATATAAGCTTACAAGATTATTTGGTTGACTCTCTTGCATGACATTTTTATTTTACTTTTCACTTCATGCTTCGGAAATGGCTTTTTTGTTTATCCCCATCTCAGGATTTATGCTCGCATCTTTTCTTTAATAATTGTTCTTTCTTCTTCTGTGTAAATAGGTATTTAATATATGATTTTGAGCTACTGGTTTTTTATATCAATTATGTTTCACCGAGAAGTCATTTTGATTGCATGTATGGGTATAACAGGCAACTTAGGTGGTGTTTTAATGTGGAAATAGGGGCATAAAGGTTTTATTATTATTAGTTGGTCGGAGTCTAACATGTTTCGGTATATAGGATGTTGTAATTAATGATTTTTCAGCTTTTTGTTTTATTATTTATTTCTTTATTATTTATTTCATTATAATGTTGGAGTTAATTTTTATAGTTTGTGTTGTTTATATCCTTATAGTTGATGGTGTTGTGATGTCTTCTAAAGCTACATTATAAGTTTTGTGAGTCCTGTGTTTGTTTTTATTATATATATGTTTTTATATATATATATTTATTGATTGTATGTATTGAGTCCTGTGTTTGTTTTTATATATACATATATTTCTTATGTTATTTGTTTACAGCCCTGATGAAGTTCCAAAAAGTTGTATCTTTGGGGAACGAAACGCGTTGGCAGTTTTTATGAACTAATTTGAAATAAAAGAAGAATTTAAAGAAATAATCAACGGACTACCTTATTTGTGTTCGGTGCACCTCCTTTTGTTAAAAACATTTACTCAAGCCATCAATGTAATAAAAGTCCCACATTTGGTAAACCCCACAGAAATGTTATTATGTCTGGAAAATAAAAACAACAGGACTCATGACCAATTGATCCCACTCAATGTTCACAGAACTATATTAGGCATTCTTGAACTGAAAATAAACTGTAAGCTGTGGCGTCCACACCGCTCTGCTTACATTTGAAGATCAAGAGCCTTTTACCTGGTCAAGAATCAGGGAAACAACCTTTAGAACGCATGCATTACATCGCATGCCATTAGATTGCGGTTTTACAACGAAAGTCGTTACAACGACTTGCACTGGAGGGCGCTATAGGACAAGGAGTAGTTTAAATTACTATCCAACACCTTCCCTACTGTACGTAGGCTGGAGTTGGAATAGTAAATTAAACTACTCCTAAGTCCAGCGCCCTCCAATGCAAGTCGTTGTAACGACTTGCGTTGTTAAAACCGCTATCTAATTGCATGCGATGTAATGCATGCGTGGTATCGTCATACATCCAAGAATCAGATCAACGGGGGCGTGGTCTGGCCGCGACGCAAGATGGCCGCCTAATCCCGGAGCTCTGCGCTATGGAGAGCCTCGGACGGCGGCGAAGAACCTCGTAACACCCGAATGACAACCTTATTCAAAAGGAAACGCTGTGTGATATCTGGGGCTACGCAGCGCGACTTTTCTCAAAGCTAAGGAATGCCTCTTCTTCCAGAAATAGAGACATACCCGTTTTCGGCCGCAGCGCTCCACCGTTGAACTCGCACAGCTGACTGGTCTCGCGCCTCCCTGCTGCTTGAGGTGCGCGGTTCTCCGGTGACAGAAATGCTTGAGTCAGATAAGTGTGAAACGGTTTATGCGGCTGTAGTTTATTGATAAAAGAGGCTGCCTGGACATATCCAGCACACTTTTATCGAGTTTCTTGTCAAGTATTTGAGGAGCCTGAGGCAATTTCACACCTCTGTTTGCCGCCTCGTGTGTATTTGACGAGATGACAGCAGACAACATGTGGCAACAGTGATTATTTAAAACTCCTCTCCTAGACCTTTTCTTTTCCTTATGTTGAAGCTCCCTTGAATATATGCTGGAATATATGCTAGATTGCCAAAGTGGAGTTGTCTGGAGCTAAACTGCATTTGACTGCTGCCTATTTGAACATAACAGGCGACTAGTGGCGACATTATTGCTCTTTAATGCTCCTTCCCTGAGTAATTTTTTCTTATTATTAAGCTCCTATGCACGTTTGATACATTGTTAAAACAGAGCTGACTAGAACTAAGCTATCTTTGTATTTGAGGAGTTACTATAGCCTATTTTGAAATAGCGACTGAAGTGATTTTATACTATTAGTCACTATTCTGTGTATTTGGCAAAATAAAACAAACAATCTACAGCAGTATTCTTATTTTACAACGCTGTTTTCTGTGCACTCTTTTTCTGTATTAAATGGTAGGAGTGTGCTTATTGAATAAATTAAAGCATATTATCTGGAGCTTTACGTACCTGAACTAACTATCGCTGACTGACGCTAACTTGAGGCGAGGTGTATATTCTGTTGTCAGATGACTACAACATTTTAGATGACTTCATCCTTTGTCAAGAGATAGCGAACTAACTTAATATTACTAAGATCAAAGTTATCTACACCTCCGCTAATTTGACGCTGCTCTGAGGTGATTCACGTATGTCACTATAAACTACCAGATACGATTAAGACGGCCTTATTCCGATACAAAAGGCCTTATTTAAGACATCACCTATCTACAAAATGGATACTTACCTGTTAAAGGCCTTTATACATCAACGACCTGGAATGCCTTCTGGAACAGCGACCAGTAAATCTGCAAAACAACCCTCTTATTCTGAAATCCTAATTCAGAATCTCTCCACCTCAGAAACTCATAATCTTACCTCCGCAGCTCAAAAGTCACCCAACCTTATGATGGCATCTGCACCGGATTCTACCATGGAACGGATACTCCAAGAGATCAATGCTGTAGGGAGACGCCTGGGTGGAATGGAGACATCTATCTCTGCTCTTACTACTGAGACTAAATCCATACGTGCTGATATTGCTGGATTCCAAAACCGGCTTGATGGTCTCACTGAACGTGTGGCTACAGTTGAGAATTGTCTTAACAATATACCAGATCGAGACCAAGAACTTCTCTTCCTTAGAAGCAAAGTGATAGATTTGGAAGACAGAAATCGCCAAGACAATGTGCGCTTCTTTGGATTCCCGGAAGGAATAGAAGGATCAGCCGCTAAATCCTTTCTCAAGGTGGCTCTTCCAAAGATCACAGGTCTTACTTTTGACCCGCCATTAGAAATGCAGAGAACACACCGTATTGGTCCTCCTAAGTCAGGGAGGAATGTACAACCACGTACACTTATTGTTTGCTATCTGCGACACAAACTAGCTCGACAATTAATCACTGCGCTCGTACACATGGTCCATATGTATTTGAGAGTCACGAGATCTGAGTCTCTTCAGACTTTTCAAGAGAAACAAATGACCGTCGCAAAGCTTTTCTCTTCGACCTCGCTTGCGTCAGCTAGACATCAAATATGGCCTTTTTGAACCAGCACGACTTAGAATTACTAAAGATGGCATATCAAAGGACTTTTTCAATCCAGATGACCTGCGACGCTTCCTAGACAGCATTGCTCCACAAACTATGGAATATATTGAATCTCTGCCTGAGCTCCAGTCTTCAGTTTCTTCATTGACCTCCAAGATGATTCCTAATGTCGATCAACGTAATCCAGATCGCTCCCAAAGTAGGGGAAGAGATCCAAATAGACATATACGCTCTCTTGGTGATAGAGTTCAAGCCCTTCAAGCAGTAGCTGCTCTCACACAGGAAAGAGATAGAGACAAATCACGTTCACCCCTTAAGTCTCCTCCATCACCTGAAGACGATGTTCCTTGAACTTTGATTCACAATTTACTTGTCAAATCTTTAAGCATAGATGGATGAACCTTCTTCTATTGCCTGCTGAACACGCTATCTGATGATATTTACACATATTACAGCTTATTTGTCTTCATTCTCACGATGTTACGAATTCTTCTTTATATGATTGCACTATTAATATTACTATAATCCTTTGAAGTGCTATTAATCAAGAGCCGAATGATACATATGAATTACTGTCTTCAGGTTATACATAGTATTCTTTATACTACTTCCTTGTGTCCTCTTATATTTCTCTCTTCTCCCTCTTTATAAAAAATATTTCTTATATTAGTTCCTTATTATATTTATTTATTTTATCTTGTTTTTCAGATATTGTGCTATTTAATTAGACAGATGTTTATATTACTGTTAATGTTATCTAGGTACTGTTTAGTGGTCTTTTACATAAACTGTACTTCAAATTTCAAATAATCTAGATCTCTAGATCTCCTTCTTTACTTTTTCAAATCCCTCTAGAGCACAAAGCTTGGATGCTGATAAGCATTATCCTTCTCTTCTTTCACTGTTCTTTATATTTTCTCTGTCTTCCCTTTCCCCTTTTTTCTACTTCTATTTAAGTAAACTTGCTTTAAATTGAGATTATATTGACACACTGTATTGAGATTAATCAATTCTGAAAAGATTTATTTGTGCTAATACTTGAATTATTATACTTTATAATTGTCATTAATTATCACAACGGTTGTATCTATTATTTATTTCCTCTATTATTTCCCCTGTCTACTCCATTCTTACTAATATTGCTACGCTCTTTGATATGCTATAAATTAAGAATTGGACTATACATATGAATTACTGCCTTAAGGTTATGTATTGTATTCTTTATACTATTTCCTTTTGCTTTCCTTTTATCTTCTCTCCCTTCTCTCTCTTCTAATAAGTATTTTTGATAATATCCCCTTATTATAATGTTTTCTTAAAATATTATCTCGATAAGATGCTATTCACCTAGGTCAATGTTTAAATTATTATTAATGTTATTTATGTGCTGTTTAACTGTCCTTTATATAGTCTATATCTCAAATCTCAAATTTCAAATACTTCAGATTCTCCTCTTTCCTTCTTCAGATTCTTCTGGACCATAATACTTAGAAGCTTATATACGATGTTCTCCTTTTCTTTCACTATTCTTTATATCCTTTTCTCTCCCTTTCTCTTTTCTCTATTTCTATTTAAGTAAAACTACTCAAAATTGCTTGCCTAATAGATTACTTTGGTACATTGTATTTAGATTAATTAATTCATTAATTAATTATGATAAAATTTAAATGTGTTAATATTTAATTATTTAATTGTTATATTATTTAATTATCATTAAGTCTCATACCGGTTATATTTAATACTTATTTCCTTTAATATCCTTTTTCTTTTCTTGTACTATATCTCATATCATAATATTTGCATATTTACTTGTTTCCATAATTCTCAAGTTCATTTAATACTGTTTATAGGTTGTCATACCTATACACTCTTTTCATGCTTTGCGCTGTGGGGGGCTCCGCCGGCGCGCATAGCCCGAAAGCTAGGACCCGCAGATAACAGTTCTACTCCCCTTATGCCGCACTTTTTCCCTGTGCAGTATATCTACCCCTATTTCTCTTTTTCTTTCTTTCCAGTCCTTTTATTATTTTATTTCTTCTATTATTGTTTCTTTGTTTATTCTCCTGTACATTAATAAGTGATTCATACTCATTCTCCTCTCTTGCCCGGAACCCTTTTCTTTACTTTTTTAACTCTCTTTATCCCCTACACTGATTCTTTTCTTATTCTTTACTCCTATACACCTCATTTAGGGCCAGATGTAGGTAAAATCAAATTTGCGAGTCCTTAATAGCGAATTTTACCGATTTGCTATTAAGGACTCGCAAAATTGAATGTAGGTAGGAATCGCTTAAATATTAGCGATTCCTTAATATTCCTTAATAACGAATCGCAAATTGAGATTCGTTAATAAGGAATACCTACCCATTCATTCCTATGGGCTAGGAGGCCCATAGGAATGAATGGGAAGATATTCACTATTTGCGATTCGCTATTAAAGAATCGCAAATAGCGGGAGCTATTTCAAGGGTGCCAGGGTGTCAAAAGGACACCCTGTTGCACCCCTGAAATGTGCATGTGTGCACATGTGGCGCACATACATGCCCTAAGGGCATGAATGTGTGCCACATGGCACTTTAAAAAAGCAAAAAGTGCTTTTTAGGAAATCGCTAATTACCACCAACTTGAAGTTGGTGGTAATTAGCGATTCCTTAAGGCTAAAGTGCACTTTCTTTTGTGCTACTTACATTGCATTTAAGGAATCGCAATTTGCGATTCCTTAAATGCAAGAGCAAAATAAGGAATCGCAATTTTGCGATTCCTTATTTTGCTAGTAGGTTTAAACTCACCTACATTGCTCGCAGCCAAATAACGATTGCAAACGCTGAAATTCTGCGAATTTCAGCGTTAGCGCTCGCTATTTGGCCACCTACATCTGGCCCTTAACATCTTATCTACTAACATATACATGGCTGTGAACATTTCCTCTGCTTCTCAACCACTACGCATTATCTTGTGGAATGTTCATGGTCTTACGCACTTTATTAAGCGCAAGAAAGTACTCTCATATCTACAAACGAAAAAAACTGATATTGCTCTTTTGCAAGAAACTCATTTGGATGCTCTAGAATCCTCTAAGTTACGACGGGAATGGGTGGGAAAAGTCATTCATTGTGGGATGACAACACCACTCCCTCCTAACGAGAATCATCCACGGAAATGTGGTGTAGCTATTCTAATTCATAAATCTTTGCCTGTTACCATTATCAAGACCTGGACTGATCCAGATGGTAGATATATTTTTACAAAGCTCAAAATAGGAGATAAGGTCCTCTGTTTGGGCTTAGTTTATGCTCCTAGAGGAGCCAAACGTACTTTCTTTCTCAGCCTGAACCATTTGCTGGTAGAAATTGGTGCATCCAGTAATATTATTGGCGGTGAATGGAACCTCGACCGGGATGCTATAATTGACAGAACGGGTCCCCAGGATAGGTGTAATGAGGGAGACAGAGCCTTGATGAGGGACATTACATCAGACCACGGACTAGTGGACCATTGGCGCATCTGTCACCCTTCTTATCAGGAATAAACCTTTCTCTCCTCTACCCATGGTACACAATCCAGGATAGACTATTTTCTTATTTCACATCCAGTGGTTGCAGTCACCACTGAGTCCCGTATCTTAGAAGCTGCAATATCAGCTTATTCTTATTACTCTAGAAATAGGTTTAACTTCCCCAGGCCGTAAACCATGGCGTATGAATATACAACGGTACCGCCCTCCCAAAGGTAAACTCTACTCCGTTCACATATTTCTGATTATTTAGCTATCAATAAGCCATCTGTTACTTCCTGTAGAATTGTTTGGGCAGCTGCCAAAGCAACTATTCGTGGTCAATTGATGAGGGACGCTGCTGAGGCCAATATGTCTGCGTCCCTACGTCGTACTGAATTAGAGACTCAAATTACCTCCCTCACACATTTATACACATCTCATCCCACAATACCCAACCGTCGAAAACTAGAACTTGCTAAATTAGCGCTTAATAACTTATATACCTCCAAAGCTGAGTACACTCTTCAACGCCTGAAGGGCAGACATTATGAACAAGGAGAAAAAGCAGGCCGTTTACTAGCAGCACAATTGAAACAACGTGAGGCAGCTATGGCCATTCCTGCATTACGTACAGAAGAAGGTGAGATTCTTATGAGACCACAGGATATTGTAGACACTTTTGCATCCTTTTATTAAAAACTCTATACCCCTGAAACTTCAGTAACTGATGAACAAATAGTTTTATATTTGGCTGATATCAACCTCCCCTGCCTCACGGAAGAAGATAGAGCCCTGCTTAGTGGTGATATTAGCAAAGAAGAAATTGCTGCAGCCATCACCAAACTGCCTTATCACAAATCTCCGGGTGAAGACGGCTTCCCTGCAGAGTTTTACAAATGGACTGGGGCTGAAACGGTCAATACTTTATTTTCTGCCTTCCACGAGTCGGTTCAAACACATTCACTTGGCCCTATCTCTAACAAAGCATTGATTGGGGTTATCCCCAAACCCTGTAGTAGTTATCGGCCCACCTCACTAATAAACAGTGACGTCAACATTTTTGCAAGTATTTTAGCGACACGTCTACGTAAAGTTATTCCCTCTCTCATACATCACTCGCAGGTTGGTTTTGTCCCTGGTCGTTCCTCCAAGAACCACCTCCGAACTCTAGCTCACACTTTATGGTCTGCAAATAAAATGACAGAAGATACTATAGCCCTTTCACTGGATGCAGAAAAAGCATTCAACCGTATTGACTGGAAATACCTTTTTGCAGCTATGAAACGCTTTGACCTAGGTGATCAATTTATCTCTAAAGTTCGTCTCTTATATGACACTCCGACAGCCCAAGTCAATTGTGGTGGGTTTCTTTCCGATCCTTTTCCAATCCAACGGGGTACCCCACAAGGTTGCCCTCTTTCACCCCTTTTATTTTTACTAGCGATTGAACCTCTTGCCTCGCTCATTCGGTACTCACCACATGTTCAAGGTATACCTATAGCAGGTGGTACTTCCAAACTATACTTATATGCCAATGATATTCTTCTCACGTTAAAAGATCTTCCTCACTCTTTAACAGCTTTACTTAAGATCATTGATGGTTTTGCGATCCACTCTGGTTACAAAGTAAACAGGGATAAAAGTGAGGCTCTCCTGATTTCTCCTGGTACTACAAAAGCGTCCATTGATGGGTATCCCTTTTGTTGGAAATCATCCCAATTAAAATACTTGGGAGTTCTGGTCAATAGAGGTTTATCAAGTATGATCTCAGACAATATCTCACCCCTTATAACGCAAATGGACACTGATTTTGCAAAATGGTCTCTCTTGGGTTTTTCCATGTGGGGAAGGGTGCAAGCCGTTAGGATGGTTACCTTACCTCGCTTTAGTTATATACTTGGTATGCTCCCAATTCTTGTTCCCTTATCTACACTTCGCCGAATAGATGCCAGAATTCGATCTTTCGTATGGGGATCTACACGCTCTCGTCTAGTTGCTTCTAAATTATTGTCTCATCGCTCTTCTGGTGGCCTAGGATTACCATCCCTAGAACACTATTCTTTAGCTTTGCACCTCTCACAATTAGTTTACTTACTTCCAGGTATGACTGATCCTCCACAGTGGGTCACGACGGAACACTCCTTACTTAACCAAAGCGATGGTCTTGATTTCCTTTATGGACCTCGAACTCCACGTTTCTCCCCCCCGCATCCAGTGATGCAAGCTACTTATCAAACGTGGCAAAAAGTACACCGTCTTCTCCGAGTCGCCCACCGCTTACACTTTAAAGCTCCACTTTGGGGCAATGAGAGTATCCGAATAAATGGTCAAGCGCTCCAATGGTCTAGTTGGAAATCAAGAGGCATCCAAACACTTGATCAAGTTATCCTAAACGGAGAGCTAAAATCCTTTGATTTACTTACTGAAGAGTTTGGTCTCCCACCACACCAAGTCATGCGCTACTCGCAGTTGCAGCTCTGTCTCAAAAGATGTCTTGGTTCTCCTCCCTGGACTTTGAATCCTTCACCAATTTTGGATTATCTTCTTACTTGGGGGCGACATAAAGGAGTGTTATCAGGTCTATATGGTGTTTTAATTCATCGCCTATACTCACAACCACTTCTTAAGCTCTCCAAGAGAAATGGCAAGAGCGTTTACACATCACGATTGAAGAAGATGACTGGTCAGATATTTTAGAAGCCCTTGACAAAGGTACCCAAGAGGCTCGTTTGAAGTTCTGTCTTTTCAAAACTTTGCACGATTAGCACTGGACATCTCTAAAATTGCAAAGAGCAGGACTACTGCCACACTCTAAATGTTGGAGATGTTCTGGAATCAATTGTGACCTTCCTCATATACTCTGTGAATGTCCCTCCATGCAAGGTTTTTGGACATATGTGGGGGACACTCTGCAGGGCTTAATCTCTTCTCTTAACTCTCCTCTCACTCCATCCATCATTTTATTACATGATATTAGAAGTCTTCCTATTATTACGCGTCCGCAAAGTCGTCTTTTGCACATTGCACTTTCCACAGCTAAAATCTGCATCCTAAGGCATTGGAAATCGTCTAGTCCTCCCTCGCAGGAAGAATGGATGGTAGCAATGATTCAAACAGCCTCCCATGAACGTACAATATATAGACTACAGGATCAAGAGGAAATTTTCCAGCAAGTGTGGGCTCCTTTTCTCCGTGATCCCTGAATTCATCCCGCTTTCATCATACCCCTTCAATCCTATATCTTTGCTTCCCTCTTTTATCTCTTTCTTATATTCTCACTTTATCCGGGTAAGGAGTCTACTCTTTTCTCCCCTCTTCATGCCCCTTTTCCCTTTTATCTATATACATTTTAATGCATATATATATTTTAAATTTTTGTTTATCCATTTAGGAGTTCTTTATCACTTTTTCCTTCCTCTTTTATTCTTAAGTTTATGTCATTTATTTTCTCTTCTATGGACTAAATGTATTCCCCTTTTATATTTTTCTTTCCCTTTAATATTGAATTACTCCCTTTTTATTATTACTCTATATGAATTCATGTTATTCTATGATATTATATTTTGTATGTACTTATGGTTTTCATGCATATTAAATTTATTCTCAATAAAAAATTATGAAACTAAGAATCAGATCAACTTCCTGCCTGAGACAAAAACAAAACTTCCAAACATCAGAAAGGGGCCGACTGCAGCTTTTGATACCATTGACCACTAAATGCTGCTCAATAACCTGATTACATATTATGCTGATTTACACCTTTCTTGACCACTTGACACAGCAGATCAGGATAGTCTATTAGATTTTAACATCTACATGGTTCTGCTAATTCCCATCTTAAAAGCGCATCAGATTGTACACGATATGTATGCAGATAACACCCAGATCTACCTTTTATTAGAGGAGCAATCTTTGGACTATTAAAGAGTGGCAACATGGATGAAAATTATCCTGTGCTGTATACATTTCAACTGGTTCAGCCTCACCATTCAAAGAACGGAGATACTGCATCTGGGCTGATTGAGTCCCTGTCCCATACTTTGCATGTGTCCTCCTGACATATCTGGCCCAATGCTAGCTCATAAGACACATAGCCTGGATTCTTGCT
Source organism: Calotriton arnoldi (assembly GCA_963921515.1). NCBI lineage: Eukaryota > Metazoa > Chordata > Amphibia > Caudata > Salamandridae > Calotriton > Calotriton arnoldi. The sequence continues at coordinate 984,784 of CAWUFW010004328.1, forward strand.
CATGTCAAAAGGAAATAAACAGATGAACTAGCTAATACACAATATGAGAGGTTGCAATAATATCACTCCCACTCTTAAAACACTACCCTGGACCCTGTCAAAGAATTACCATAACTCAAAACACTGTGCCCAATCCATAAGTTCATACGTGTCTGTAAAACAGGATTTTTCTGGAAGGGTTTCCAGCCTCCGTCGTTATTCTTGAGCCTGAGGTAAGAAAGCCAGCTACATTCTTGTCACACAGGATTATAGACACAGACCATTCAGTGGTTACTCACTGTATGTTCATAGACCTTCCCTATAGAACAATTTACCTGCATATATAAGACTAGAGAAAGGTGTCATGCAGTACTGAAGCCTCCCAGCACTTACTTCTTCTGCTCTTCATCCAACTAATAGTTTTATTTTACGCAATTCTATTCTTTCGGGGAAATGCAACTACTTTGAATGCTAGAGAAAGGACGTTTTAGATATATAGGAGAACATTTGCTACTGAAAGGGGGCAGAGCTTGCCTGACTCCAAGATGGCAGCTAGTTAGAGAAGCTCCTGCGGCCGCCACTACCATGCGACAAAATCCTGGTGCCTTTCACACACTAATCAACTCGACGGTGTGTAGGAGGCAAGAAACAGTGAAGAGACAGCCAGAGCGCCCGAAAAACAGGCGGAACAGCGGCCATACACGGCAGGGAGCGCCTGAGGCCTACTGACTGCGACATGTGGGGCGCCTCGACGTTGCGCACGGGTGTGGTCCCAGGATCGGACCGGAAACAGCGACAGGTAGTCCCCCAGAGCCTGGCGAGCGACTAAGAGACGCAGTGGTGACCCCCACGAGCCTAACATAAGATGAGCTGGAGGCTCGCCGGAATTCAACAGGTAGACAATTGGCCTCCCCTGGTGCCTCATGAGTAAGGGTGGGCGTAGTTGGTGGAGTACCACTACACAGAATTCTTCAGAGCTGAACAAAAACTCTGTGACCTTCGCTCCACATCTCTGTTCCATCTCATACCAATTATTAAAACAGAAACCTCACATACCTTTGATAATATAGTCATCTCACAAAAATGAAATTACAGCAAGCAGTGAGAGGGGTGATGATTTTGGGGTTCTCCCTAACCTAGGGAGAGAACCAAGCAGATACCTTGAACACCAAGAGCACATGATGCTGAACGATTCGGTGGTGGTCCCATCCTCCTAGGACCACCCCAAGCACAGTAAGTTATGGGCAAAAATACAATCCCAACCAAAGGCCCTGCAAAGCATTATGGGACGAGATTCTAGAGTGCAGTGAATATTATAGTATCCAATATCAAAACATTCCTCAAGGGGCAGGCTCTCCTGGCTCAGCTGAGAGCTAATACTATAATATTCACTGCACTCTAGAATCTCGCCCCATAATGCTTTGCTGGGCCTTTGGTTGGCATTGTATTTTTGCCCATAACTTTGCTCTGGGTGGTCCTAGGAGAATGGGACTACCACAATCGTTGAGCATGATATGCTCTTTGTGTTCAAGGCATCTGCTTGGTCCTCCCCCTAGGTTAGGGGGGACCCCAAAACCATCACCTCTGTCATTGCCTGATATTTTTCAAAGCTTACTTTTGTGAATTGGTTATATGCTTTTTAGCGTGTAAAGGTAAAATTGTTTTATCATAAAGTTGTGGGTGCAGTAGCTTATTCCAGAGTTTTTGCATGAATTCTGTGTTCATGAAACTCTCCTCATCTCATCCCAATTAATAAAACAGAAATCTCACATACCTTTAGTAAAACAACAAATAACTATCCTTACATGCTAAAATGGATATAATCATCTCACAAAAGTGAAAATGAAAATATAGCAAACAGTACCTTTAGTTAAACAACAAATAACTCTATCTTTACATGCTAAAATGCATATAGTCATCTCACGAAAGAGAAAATGAAAATAAAGCAAGTAGTGAGAAAGGTGATGATTTTGGGGTCCTCCCTAACCTAGGGAGAGAACCAAGCAGATGCCTTGAACACCAAGAGCACATCATGCTGAACGATTCAGTGGTGGTCCCATCCTCCTAGGACCACCCCAAGCACAGTCAGTTATGGGCAAAAATACAATCCCAACCAAAGGCCCTGCAAAGCATTATGGGACGAGATTCTAGAGTGCAGTGAATATTATTGTATCCAATATCAAAACATTCCTCAAGGGGTAGGCTCTCCCGGCTCAGCTGAGAGCTAATACTATACTATTCACTGCACTCTAGAATCTCGCCCCATAATGCTTTGCTGGGCCTTTGGTTGGCATTGTATTTTTGCCCATAACTTTGCTTGGGGTGGTCCTAGGAGGAAGGGACCACCACCGAATCGTTCAGCATGATATGCTGTTTGTGCTCAAGGCATCTGCTTGGTCCTCCCCCTAGGTTAGGGGTGACCCCAAAATCATCACCTCTCTCAATGCCTAATATTTTTCAAAATTCACTTTTGTGAATTGGTTATATGCGTTTTAGTATGTAAAGGTTAAGTTGTCTTATCAAAGAATTGTGGGTGCAGTAGCTAACTGTGCTACGTGACGTAGTTGGAATTTTTGCATCAATTCTGTGTTTTCAATGTAATGCGTAGTTAACAAATCTCTGCTAGCGGAGCGGATACTCAGGAGATGAAGGGCACCACGGGACTTACATCGAAATGCACGGAGCCCGCTAAGGCAAGTATAGCAGAGCGGGCCCTGATACCCACCGCTCTCAACAAAACAGTGAACGAGAGCGGCGGCACAATCCAGAGCACATCACGAGTGACAAAGACCCTGGGAAACGAATGAGACCTCTGGAATATACGGGCGATCACAATGTCCAGAATAGACCTGAGGCCTGAAAGTCAAGTGGCAGGGGGTCCACTTGAAGAAGCATCCGCTGACTGCACCTCTCACGGAGCTGGTGGAGGCTGTTGTAGCTCAACTCTAAAGAAAGGAGAAAGAAACTAATCAGCCTCACACAAAAAGGCCTACCTGATAGACATATGCACAGCCACACAGGGAACACAGACGGGTCACTATTGACTGCTCCGCGACCGGGCCGGTTCGACTGGGCAAACCTGACCAATGAGGTGCTACGAACACGCCCGCAACTGCACCGCCCTAAAAGCCTGTCAAGAAACAGATGCTCCATTGGAAGCACACAGTGCGCACCTGAAAACACGAGGAGGGCAGTCAAGGGGGGCCCCTGGTCATTTGCCAGTGTCAAGTGGCGAACCGGGTACACCCCTACAGGTCTGCAAGATGGGGAAACCTGACAAATTACAACCAAAGCTGCAATTTGACCTGCACAAGACCCCCAGGTCTCATGAAGCAAGCACCGCGGAACCAGAGGTGGCATCTGATGAAGCAGAGATATTGACTTAGGCAGACCTGTAACACATACTGCGGACAATGCAGCAGAGCCTATCGAAAATAGACAGCAAGATCGACGCACTGACGTTCCGAATGAACAGGATGTTGGAACGTCTAGATAAACACAATGAGAGACTAGACACGGTCGAACAGAGGGTCTCAAATGTGGAGGACGCACTACAGACGGAAACAGTGCGCACAAAACAATGGATAAGCTCCTGAAGTCGCTCCAGTCCAAAACTGAAGATTTAGAAGCTAGATCAAGACGAAACAACATCAGAATTCTTGCCATAGTGGAATCGACAAATCAATCAATCAATCAATCAATCATGTCACTTATAAAGCGCACTACATACCCGCGAGGGTCTCAAGGCGCTGGGGGAAGAGGGGGTGGTGCTGCTACTGATCGAAGAGCCAGGTCTTGAGGAGTCTTCTGAAGGCCAGTAGGTCTTGGGTCTGTCGGAGGTTGGTGGGGAGGGTGTTCCAGGTCTTGGCGGCGAGGTGGGAGAAGGATCTGCCGCCGGCTGTCGTTTTCCGGATGCGGGGGACTGTGGCGAGGGCGAGGCTGGTCGAGCGGAGCTGGCGGGTGGGGGTGTAGAAGCTGAGTCGTCTGTTGAGGTAGGCTGGTCCGGAGTTGTGGAGTGCTTTGTGTGCGTGGGTGAGGAGCTTGAAGGTTATCCTCTTGTTGACAGGGAGCCAGTGCAGGTCTCTCAGGTGGGGTGTGATGTGGCTGCGTCGGGAGATGTCGAGGATAAGACGTGCAGAGGCGTTCTGGATGCGTTGCAGCCGTCTCAGGAGCTTAGCCGTCGTTCCTGCGTAGAGGGCGTTTCCGTAGTCCAGCCTGCTGGTGACGATGGCCTGGGTGACTGTTTTTCTTGTTTCGGTGGGGATCCACTTGAAGATCCTGCGGAGCATTCGGAGGGTGTTGAAGCAGGATGAGGAAACGGCGTTGACCTGCTTAGTCATGGAGAGGGTGGGGTCGAGGATGACCCCTAGGTTGCGTACGTGGTCGGTGGGTGGCGGGGCTGTTCCCAGTGATGTTGGCCACCAGGAGTCGTCCCAGGCTGAAGGGTTGGGACCAAGGATGAGGACCTCCGTCTTGTCCGAGTTCAGCTTCAGGCGGCTGGTCCTCATCCATTCGGCGACGGCCTTCATTCCTTCGTGGAGGTGGGCTTTGGCGGTGTGAGGGTCTTTGGTGAGGGAGAGGATCAGCTGGGTGTCGTCGGCGTAGGAGATGATGTTGAGGTTGTGCTGTCGGGCGACGTGGGCGAGGGGTGCCATGTAGATGTTGAACAGCGTTGGGCTGAGGGAGGAGCCTTGGGGTACGCCGCAGATGATCTTGGTGGCCTTGGATCGGAAGGGGGCGAGGCGGACGCTTTGTGTTCTGCCGGAAAGGAAGGATGTGGTCCAGTCCAGGGCCTTCTCTTGGATCCCGGCGTCGTGAAGGCGTGTTCGTAGTGTGTGGTGGCAGACCGTGTCGAAGGCGGCTGATAGGTCCAGGAGGATGAGGGCTGCTGTTTCTCCGTTGTCTAGCAGGGTCCTGATGTCATCGGTGGCGGCGATGAGGGCGGTTTCGGTGCTGTGGTTGCTGCGGAAGCCGGACTGGGAAGGGTCCAGGATGTTGTTCTCCTCGAGGTAGCGGGTCAGTTGTTTGTTGACGATTTTCTCGGTGACCTTCGCGGGGAACGGGAGCAGAGAGATGGGTCGGAAGTTCTTGAGGTCCTTGGGGTCTGCCTTGGGTTTCTTGAGTAAGGCGGTGATCTCGGCGTGCTTCCAGCTTTCCGGGAAGGTTGCTGTCTCGAAGGAGATGTTGATTATTTTCCGGAGATGGGGCGCGATGGCTGTACTGGCTTTGTTGAAGATGTGGTGAGGGCACGGGTCTAGCGGTGAACCAGAGTGGATGGTGTTCATGATCTCGCTGGTGTCCTCGTCGTTGATGTTGGTCCAGGAGAGCAGGCGGTTGGTGGTTGTGGGGGCAGTGGTCTCGGTGGTTGCCGGGGCGGTCGTGGTGTTGAAGCTGTCGTGGATGTCGGCGATTTTGCGGTGGAAGGAGGTGGCCAGTGAGTCGCACAGGTCTTGCGACGGCTGGATGTCGTTGGTGTTGGAGCTGGGGTTGGAGAGTTCCTTCACGATGTTGAAGAGCTCTTTGCTGTTGTGTGCGTTGTTGTCTAGGCGGTCTTTGAGTGAGGCCCTTTTGGCGGATCTGATGAGGTGATGGTGATTGCGGGTGGCGCTCTTGTGGGCGGCGTAGCTGTCCGCTGTCCGTTCGTGGAGCCAGATCTTCTCCAGTTTTCGGCATGTTCGTTTGGAGGCCTGTAGGTCTTCGGTGAACCAGGTGGCTTTCTTGCTGGTGTGGCTGTTGGGCGGATTCTTGAGCGGGGCGAGGGTGTTGGCGCAGTCGTCGATCCACTGTCTGAGGTTGCGGGCGGCGGTGTCGGGGTCGGAGGGTTCGGCGGGTGGGCTCAGGGCGAGGGTTGTGGTTAGCTGGTCTTCCGTGACTCTGCTCCAGCAGCGGCGAGGCATTTGTTCGGTGCGGTGGTGCATGGTGGGCTTCCTGTAGGTGAAGTGGATGCAGTGGTGGTCAGTCCAGTGGGGTTCGGAGGTGTGGTTGAAGGAGACGTGTGGGCTTGCGGAAAAGATGGAGTCTAGCGTGTGGCCGGCGGCGTGGGTGGGTGTAGTCACGAGCTGTCTGAGTCTGAGGGTGGCGAGGTTGTCGATCAGGGTGGTGGAGTTGGTGCCTTGTTGTTCTCGAGGTGGAAGTTCAGGTCCCCGAGGAGGATGTAGTCCGTGGAGGCGATGGCGTGTGTGCTGACGAAGTCAGCGATGGAATCACTGAACTGTGGTCGGGGTCCGGGGGTCTGTAGATGAGGGTTCCTCTGAGGGTGGTGTTGGGATCGGTGTGGATCTGGAAGTGCATGTGTTCGGCGGTGCTGAGGGTGTCGTCGGTGTTGGTTGAGACTCTGAGGGTGTTCCTGTGGACGATGGCGATGCCTCCTCCGACTCCGTTGGTGCGGTCCCTGCGGGTGATCTTGTATCCGTCCGGGATGGCAATGGCGATGTCGGGGGCTGAAGCGGGATTCAGCCAGGTCTCCGTCAGGAATGCGACGTCTGGGGAGGTTGAGTCGAGAAGGTCCCAGAGTTCGATGGCGTGTTTGCGGGCGGAGCGGGTGTTGAGGAGGATGCATCTGAGGTAGTTGGGTTCTTTCCTGGGCGGTGGTTTGGCGGGGCGGGTGCTGGCGAAGCTGCAGTTCCGGCAGGTGAAGGGCCCTTGGGTGCGCTTCGGGGTGGCCTGGTAGCAGGCGTGATCTTTTCCGGGGTTGAGTGCGTGGAGGGTGCTGGCGTCGTATCGGCGTCTGTTGATGTGGCGGGCGCGGGGGATGCCCGGACCAGGGGTCTGGCGCTGGGCGCGGCCACGGCGCGGACGGTCGCAGACGGGCTTGCCTTAGGCGCGCCTTAGGCGCGCCAGCGGCGCGGCCGCACAGCAGCCGCCATAAATGGGGAGGTGGGAGGGAGGAGCAGGGAATGGGGCAGCGAATGGGCAGTGAGGGGGCGGGGCCGCAGGGGCGCAGCTGCGGGAAACAGGCACAGAAAGGAAAAAAACGATCACAATCAGGGGCAGCAAGGGGGCACAGAAAGGAAAAAACGATCACAATCAGGGGCAGCAAGGGGGCGCAGAAAGGAAGAAACGATCACAATCAGGGGTAGCAAGGGGGCACAGAAAGGAAAAAACGAGCACAATCAGGGGCAGCAAGGGGGCACAGAAAGGAAAAAACGATCACAATCAGGGGCAGCAAGGGGGCACAGAAAGGAAAAACGATCACAATCAGGGGCAGCAAGGGGGCACAGAAAGGAAGAAACGATCACAATCAGGGGCAGCAAGGGGGCACAGAAAGGAAAAAACGAGCACAATCAGGGGCAGCAAGGGGCACAGAAAGGAAAAACGATCACAATCAGGGGCAGCAAGGGGGCACAGAAAGGAAAAAACGAGCACAATCAGGGGCAGCAAGGGGGCACAGAAAGGAAAAAACGAGCACAATCAGGGGCAGAAAGGAAAAAACGATCACAATCAGGGGCAGCAAGGGGGCACAGAAAGGAAGAAACGATCACAATCAGGGGCAGCAAGGGGGCACAGAAAGGAAAAAACGAGCACAATCAGGGGCAGCAAGGGGGCACAGAAAGGAAAAAACGAGCACAATCAGGGGCAGCAAGGGGGCACAGAAAGGAAAAAACGATCACAATCAGGGGCAGCAAGGGGGCACAGAAAGGAAAAAACGATCACAATCAGGGGCAGCAAGGGGGCACAGAAAGGAAAAAAACGAGCACAATCAGGGGCAGCAGCAGGGCACACAGACGGAGCTGTGTGGTGGGGGAGCGACCATAAAGAACATGGAGCAGTATGTGGAACGAGTGCTGACCGAGCTTCTGGGCAGAGACACCTTCTCCGAGATATTTGTTGTGGAGCAGGCTCATCGCACACTGGCGCCTCACCCAATGCCGGAAGCAGCTCCGAGGCCAATCATCACCAGGCTGTTGAATTATAGAAATTGTGATGCTGCCTTAAGGAAGTCTCGAGAGCTGGGGACCCTGTGCCTGGAAGAGGCGGAAATATCCCTATTCCCAGATTTCACACTACAAGTGCAAGAGGCGCGTCGCCTGTTCATCCCAGCAGAAAAACGGCTGTGCCAATTGAACTTAGATTACAGCATGCAATATCCAGCTAAACTAAGAATAAAGCTGGAAGGCAGGATGCATTACTTCAGGGACCCTAAGTTGGCAATGTAGTTTATAAAACAGAAGGGACAGGCCGACACACAATGGGGGTCCCGGACCGACAATGGAGAGGTGCAGAAGACTGAGGAACACTAAAGCAGACAAATGAGACTGCAAAGACAACAGTGATTTAGAGGCTACATCGTGGAAGCTGTCATAGATAAGTAGAGACTCAGGTCTCCATAATCCAAGATTTGATAAAAAAAGACCTTGACCCTTGTACATCGGCGCAGAGGACACAGGGACACAGTTGTGGTTGAGCCGACAAGCGTTGATTATTGGTAAGACTGTTCAAATTATATCTAACTGATGCAACGTACCCGTGCGGGCGGAGACTCAGATTGACTCTGTGCCTATAATAGGACAAGCAGTGCAGGGAAAGGTCTGCTGAGGGCCACCAGCACCAAGAGTGCAGAAAAAGGAACCCTATGCTATAGACAGCTCAAGAGAAAACTGAGGCACCTATACTGATATATGTGACAAATGGGTGGTGGGGAAGGCCTGGGAGCGGGAGAGTTGGTAACATCTGCCGCCAAGTGTACTCCACCGTAAGTAATGTTCAGCAAGATGTTACGGCGGTTGGGTATAATTCAGGGAGGGTCACACTGAAGCTTTGGAAGTTGGAGTCATACATAGCATGGGAGGGACAAAAAAAAACGGGTTTGTTAATGTGTTCTCTATTGGGGGGAAATATGTTTGAATTTGAAACCAGGTGCTACACCAGTACAACAACACACTTGATCCAATCGCAGACGTAGACCCAGCAGTGATAGTACGAAAGTTCAGACATTGAGGCTGCTTACCTGGAATGTCAGGGGCCTCAACAACAATAGAAAGGTCAGGAAAATAGTGGCATATCTCACGAGACATAAAATCGACATTACAGTCCTACAGTAAACGCACCTCAAGCCAGATAATAGTGTATTGATACAGCGTAGGATGCAGGGTGAGTGTTATGCTGTGGACTGCACATCACATGCCAGAGAGTAATCACTTGGGTGGGCCGACAATCCGGGGTAACGTTAACAGGCCTCCACAAGGACCCGGGAGGCAGATATATAATAGCAAAGTGCTGCAATGACGACCTGATCCTCTTGATGATAGGTGTGTACGGACCGAATTATGATGATCCCCAATTTTATCAATCAGTGTAAGCAAGACTACAATAGTGGGCAGGGTTGCCACAGATATGGGGAGTAGATTTTGTAACTGTATCTTAAATCCAGATATAGACCGCTCCAGGGGATCGGCTAGGCGCACCTGAGCAGCAGCATACGCCATCCTTGACATGATGCAGAGAGAGGGACTCATAGACATATGGAGACACAGATCCCAGCCACAACGGATTGAGACCTCGAGTTATGGACCATGCTCACCTCCCCAGAACCTACTCTGCCCATTCGCTGGTGCAACTAACACTAAAGTATTGAGCACCCAAAATCTCCGCATTCACCTGGCGTTTCCCACCATACTCTTTATTGGACACTGTCTTCAAAGCAGAACTGACACAAGCAATAGAGGAATACTTTGCACGCAACACAGGCTTGGTCAATACATTTGCGGCGGTATGGGAGGCCTTCAAGGCCTATGTTCGGGGGATCGCACTCTCTAAAGCATGTAGGAGTCCTTTGTTCCAAACGGGGTAGGCTGGATACCCTAGAGAGAGAACTAGGCATGTTGGAGGGTACACTACAAAGAGATGGGGTGCCCCATATCAATGTGGAAATCAAACAGAAGCTAGCAGAGTTTCAGGAGGCAGCCAATGATGAAATAAAACACATTGGGAAATACGCCACCGCGCGCTCCTACGGAGAGCGAGATTTACTTGGTGCGATACTGGCTGGTATACTCAGACCTCTGAGGAACTCAGACACAATCACGACATTGTAGACGACAAAGGGCGGACCTTACACACCCCAGAAGACATCGTAAGGCAGTTTAGCAACTACTACACAACATTATATAGTTCACAAATCCCAACTGACAATGGAGCATTGACTGAATACCTGACGTATATGAAGATGCCTTGGTTGGCTCCGGAACATAGAGAGTACCTGATGGCTCCCTTACAGTTAGTCAAAATTAGAACCACGCTGCGGAGCATGCCAGCAGGGAAAGCTCCGAGATCCGACGGACTGACTGTGGCATTCTATAAGGAATTTCAAGAGTTATTAATACCACACCTCAAAACGTTGTATGAAGAAATGGCGGAAACAGGATCAATGCCCCCTACACTGAGAGAAGCTATGATAGTCACATTATTAAAGCCAGGCAAACAACCCTCCCTCAGCTCCATATACAGGCCACTAACGTGGATACAAAAATATATGCAAAAATATTGGCCAACAGACTGGCGCCCTTGTTGCCAGGAATAATCCGCCCAGAACAGGCAGGGTTTGTCCCAGGCCGGAGCCTGACTCACAAATTGAGAACGCTCTTTGGAGTCCTACAGAGGTTGGACCCGGAGGTCAGGGCTGCCACTGTGTTTCCAGATGCCGAGAAGGCATTCGATTCAGTCGAATGGGGATTCATGTTCGCGGTGGTACGTAGAATAGGCGTGGGTGAATTCTTAATATGACTAAGTGTTATGCACAGCACCGACAGCACGTATACGAGTAGGAAATGTAGTTTCAGACGCCTTCAGAATCTCAAGGGGACGCAGACAGGGGTGCCCATTATCACAGTTATTATATGCAATTGTGGCTGAGCCACTGGCCTGTGCAATCCGTGAATACCATAGTCATAGAGGTCTACAATTCCCCAGTTATAATCTTACAATATCATCGTACCCGGACGACACTTTACTGTACGTCTGTAACCCTGGCACCAATCTCTCCCCCATATTCAAAGAGGTAGTACGATTTGGGGGCCATTCGGGCATATGAATCAACTGGGATAAGTCAATCATATTCCCCCTCACACCCGCCACGACTCCTCCAGGGCTGGAGTACTCTTTACACTGGACCACCGACTCAATCAGGTATCTGGGCATCCGGGTTCATTCAGACCCCTCAGTGGTCCTCCTTGAAAATTACAGGGTGGCTATGCAGAAGTTAGCAGAAGATGTAGATAGATGGATCAGACTCCCATTGTCACTGGTGGAGTGGGTAGCATTGATAAAAATGGTTGTCCTGCCCAGATTCATATTTTTATTCCAGAATATACCGCTATTATTATTGCGCACAATGTTTCAGCAATTGCGTACACTGTTGATCAGATTAGCATGGGTGGGGCGACAGCCTAGAGTGAGATGTGACTCACTCACCCTACCCTACGACCAGGGCAGTCTGAGTGCCCCAGACCTGGAGATGTACTATAGAGCAGCTCAGAGCACATTTGCACCCTTTTGGATCTACGGCCCACAAGCTATGCCGCATTTATAGCTAGTGAGAGACGCGGTTGATCCGGTGACCTTGCTGCAGACACTTTTTCGCAACCCATCAAGACGTCATGGGGTTTTTGATTCCCTGGCGGTCACTACACAGGCATGGCACACGCTGCTACATAAACAAGCCGGGCGCTATTGTACGCCCCAGATATTCCGCTGCACTGGTGTTTATGGTTACCTATGGACCAGGAGGGATGGGCAAGGCAAGCACTACGAACCTGGGGATCAGCACTATGGGGGATTTCTTTTACAGACGGGTGGAGAGTAGCTGGGAAAGAGTCCAAAAAAGGACACTGCATATGTCAGGAATGGCCACGTACCACTATCACCGCGCCAGACATACACTGCAAGAGTTACTAGGGGAAGACATGATAGAACCACAAACCATGCATATACTCACAACCCTAATAAAATCAGAGCCACCATTTAAATTAATAACAACATTTTACACTAGCGCGTAGGAAGCCCGCAGGCCGGGAATGCTAAAAGTTAGATTAGACTGGCAGCGGTATCTGGGAAGCCCACTCAGTGACAAGGAGTGGCAATATTGTTGTACCAAGACCAAAACGATCTCCATGAATGGGCGTCATAGACTCATACATTTCAAGTTCCTCCATAGGGCTTACTACACACCCGAAAGGCAATGCCGGTATGGATTGAGGGAGGATTTGAGGTGTCAGAGATGTGGCGAGGAAGACGCTGGGTTTATGCATATCACCTGGCACTGCCCCGGGGTTTATGAATTCTGGCGTAAAATATTTTGCGAGCTGGGGAATATAATAGGCGCAGACTTAGAACTAGATCCGAAAATGGCGCTGCTGGGGTACAACTTGGGAATAGAGAAAAACGCCCGCCCTCTGATGGCCATTGGTCTCTTGTTAGCCAAATGGCGGGTGGCCATGAAGTGGGCAAGAGGCCCGACCCAAGAGTAGAAGATTGGCACACAGACATGCTTTACTGCAATACGCAATCTGATGCATATAATGAGCCACTTCCTCCTAAAAGCAGACCCAAAAGCTGCTGGATGCCATACCAGTTATATTTAGTCAGCAAAGAAACGGGTTGAAAATGGTGATACAGAATAGGGTAACAGAAAAAGCGGCTTAAACAACACAAAGAATGCAAATCCCGATGGAAGCCGTGTCTGCCCACAACCAGAGGGGTGTGCTCTCTATGTGATAGTGTGGGCACAGGGAAGCGCTCTAGAAGTGACTGCATTATTGAATCCTAAATGCCACTGATCCTGCTGTATTATGTACTGTACTATAAGATCATGATGTGCCAGGTGGAGATCTACTGTCCCTTCCTCACTTTGCCACTGGATTCAAGATAGCCTGGCTGATGAGGGTTTTGAACCCGAAACCGGTCCCAGGATGCTTGTTTCCGGTCCAGGGAAGACATGGCTTGGCAGTTCGGGCTGGACTGTTCCCATGAGGCACAGGGTCAGACTGATTTGCATATGGCCATGTCTGAACTGGGGTGGTGGAGTGAGCTAAAGAATGATGATGGATTAAACCCAGATCAGTTGACTGGGGGTGAGTGTTTGATTTGCTCTAACGCTCCGTCCATCATCCCCTTTGGTGTCGCTTTGTTCGCCCTAAGTTGGCAGGGTATGCCCAGACGTGGGTCCCTTGCTCACTTTGCCACTGGATTCAAGATAGCCTGGCTGATGAGGGTTTTGAACCCGAAACCGGTCCCAGGATGGTTGTTTCCGGTCCAGGGAAGACATGGCTTGGCAGTTCGGGCTGGACTGTTCCCATGAGGCACAGGGTCAGACTGATTTGCATATGGCCATGTCTGAACTGGGGTGGTGGAGTGAGCTAAAGAATGATGATGGATTAAACTCAGATCAGTTGACTGGGGGTGAGTGTTTGATTTGCTCTAACGCTCCGTCCATCATCCCCTTTGGTATCGCTTTGTTCGCCCTAAGTTGGCAGGGTATGCCCAGACGTGGGTCCCTTGCTCACTTTGCCACTGGATTCAAGATAGCCTGGCTGATGAGGGTTTTGAACCCGAAACCGGTCACAGGATGCTTGTTTCCGGTCCAGGGAAGACATGGCTTGGCAGTTCGGGCTGGACTGTTCCCATGAGGCACAGGGTCAGACTGATTTGCATATGGCCATGTCTGAACTGGGGTGGTGGAGTGAGCTAAAGAATGAAGATGGATTAAACCCATATCAGTTGACTGGGGGTGAGTGTTTGATTTGCTCTAATGCTCCGTCCATCATCCCCTTTGGTATCGCTTTGTTCGCCCTAAGTTGGCAGGGTATGCGCAGACGTGGGTCCCTTGCTCACGTTGCCACTGGATTCAAGATAGCCTGGCTGATGAGGGTTTTGAACCCGAAACCGTTCCCAGGATGCTTGTTTCCGGTCCAGGGAAGACATGGCTTGGCAGTTCGTGCTGGACTGTTCCCATGAGGCACAAGGTCAGACTGATTTGCATATGGCCATGTCTGAACTGGGGTGGTGGAGTGAGCTAAAGAATGATGATGGATTAAACCCAGATCAGTTGACTGGGGGTGAGTGTTTGATTTGCTCTAATGCTCCGTCCATCATCCCCTTTGGTATCGCTTTGTTCGCCCTAAGTTGGCAGGGTATGCCCAGACGTGGGTCCCTTGCTCACTTTGCCACTGGATTCAAGATAGCCTGGCTGATGAGGGTTTTGAACCCGAAACCGGTCCCAGGATGCTTGTTTCCGGTCCAGGGAAGACATGGCTTGGCAGTTCGGGCTGGACGGTTCCCATGAGGCACAGGGTCAGACTGATTTGCATATGGCCATGTCTGAACTGGGGTGGTGGAGTGAGCTAAAGAATGATGATGGATTAAACCCAGATCAGTTGACTGGGGGTGAGTGTTTGACTTGCTCTAACGCTCCATCCATCATCCCCTTTTGTATCGCTTTGTTCGCCCTAAGTTGGCAGGGTATGCCCAGACGTGGGTCCCTTGCTCACTTTGCCACTGGATTCAAGATAGCCTGGCTGATGAGGGTTTTGAACCCGAAACCGGTCCCAGGATGCTTGTTTCCGGTCCAGGGAAGACATGGCTTGGCAGTTCGGGCTGGACTGTTCCCATGAGGCACAGGGTCAGACTGATTTGCATATGGCCATGTCTGAACTGGGGTGGTGGAGTGAGCTAAAGAATGATGATGGATTAAACCCAGATCAGTTGACTGGGGGTGAGTGTTTGATTTGCTCTAACGCTCCGTCCATCATCCCCCTTGGTATCGCTTTGTTCACCCTAAGTTGGCAGGATATGCCCAGACGTGGGTCCCTTGCTCACTTTGCCACTGGATTCAAGATAGCCTGGCTGATGAGGGTTTTGAACCCGAAACCGGTCACAGGATGCTTGTTTCCGGTCCAGGGAAGACATGGCTTGGCAGTTCGGGTTGGACTGTTCCCATGAGGCACAGGGTCAGACTGATTTGCATATGGCCATGTCTGAACTGGGGTGGTGGAGTGAGCTAAAGAATGAAGATGGATTAAACCCAGACCAAGTGACTGGGGTGAGTGTTTGATTTGCTCTAATGCTCCGTCCATCATCCCCTTTGGTATCGCTTTGTTCGCCCTAAGTTGGCAGGGTATGCCCAGACGTGGGTCCCTTGCTCACGTTGCCACTGGATTCAAGATAGCCTGGCTGATGAGGGTTTTGAACCCGAAACCGTTCCCAGGATGCTTGTTTCCGGTCCAGGGAAGACATGGCTTGGCAGTTCGGGCTGGACTGTTCCCATGAGGCACAGGGTCAGACTGATTTGCATATGGCCATGTCTGAACTGGGGTGGTGGAGTGAGCTAAAGAATGATGATGGATTAAACCCAGATCAGTTGACTGGGGGTGAGTGTTTGATTTGCTCTAACGCTCCATCCATCATCCCCTTTGGTATCGCTTTGTTCGCCCTAAGTTGGCAGGGTATGCCCAGACGTGGGTCCCTTGCTCACGTTGCCACTGGATTCAAGATAGCCTGGCTGATGAGGGTTTTGAACCCGAAACCGTTCCCAGGATGCTTGTTTCCGGTCCAGGGAAGACATGGCTTGGCAGTTCGGGCTGGACTGTTCCCATGAGGCACAGGGTTAGACTGATTTGCATATGGCCATGTCTGAACTGGGGTGGTGGAGTGAGCTAAAGAATGATGATGGATTAAACCCAGATCAGTTGACTGGGGGTGAGTGTTTGATTTGCTCTAATGCTCCGTCCAATATCCCCTTTGGTATCGCTTTGTTCGCCCTAAGTTGGCAGGGTATGCCCAGACGTGGGTCCCTTGCTCACTTTGCCACTGGATTCAAGATAGCCTGGCTGATGAGGGTTTTGAACCCGAAACCGGTCCCAGGATGCTTGTTTCCGGTCCAGGGAAGACATGGCTTGGCAGTTCGGGCTGGACTGTTCCCATGAGGCACAGGGTCAGACTGATTTGCATATGGCCATGTCTGAACTGGGGTGGTGGAGTGAGCTAAAGAATGATGATGGATTAAACCCAGATCAGTTGACTGGGGGTGAGTGTTTGATTTGCTCTAACGCTCCGTCCATCATCCCCTTTGGTATCGCTTTGTTCGCCCTAAGTTGGCAGGGTATGCCCAGACGTGGGTCCCTTGCTCACGTTGCCACTGGATTCTAGATAGCCTGGCTGATGAGGGTTTTGAACCCGAAACCGGTCCCAGGATGCTTGTTTCCGGTCCAGGGAAGACATGGCTTGGCAGTTCGGGCTGGACTGTTCCCATGAGGCACAGGGTCAGACTGATTTGCATATAGCCATGTCTGAACTGGGGTGGTGGAGTGAGCTAAAGAATGATGATGGATTAAACCCAGATCAGTTGACTGGGGGTGAGTGTTTGACTTGCTCTAACGCTCCATCCATCATCCCCTTTGGTATCGCTTTGTTCGCCCTAAGTTGGCAGGGTATGCCCAGACGTGGGTCCCTTGCTCACTTTGCCACTGGATTCAAGATAGCCTGGCTGATGAGGGTTTTGAACCCAAAACCGGTCCCAGGATGCTTGTTTCCGGTCCAGGGAAGACATGGCTTGGCAGTTCGGGCTGGACTGTTCCCATGAGGCACAGGGTCAGACTGATTTGCATATGGCCATGTCTGAACTGGGGTGGTGGAGTGAGCTAAAGAATGATGATGGATTAAACCCAGATCAGTTGACTGGGGGTGAGTGTTTGATTTGCTCTAACGCTCCGTCCATCATCCCCTTGGTATCGCTTTGTTCGCCCTAAGTTGGCAGGATATGCCCAGACGTGGGTCCCTTGCTCACTTTGCCACTGGATTCAAGATAGCCTGGCTGATGAGGGTTTTGAACCCGAAACCGGTCCCAGGATGCTTGTTTCCGGTCCAGGGAAGACCTGGCTTGGCAGTTCGGGCTGGACTGTTCCCATGAGGCACAGGGTCAGACTGATTTGCATATGGCCATGTCTGAACTGGGGTGGTGGAGTGAGCTAAAGAATGATGATGGATTAAACCCAGATCAGTTGACTGGGGGTGAGTGTTTGATTTGCTCTAACGCTCCGTCCATCATCCCCTTTGGTATCGCTTTGTTCGCCCTAAGTTGGCAGGGTATGCCCAGACGTGGGTCCCTTGCTCACTTTGCCACTGGATTCAAGATAGCCTGGCTTTGAACCCGAAACCGGTCCCAGGATGCTTGTTTCCGGTCCAGGGAAGACATGGCTTGGCAGTTCGGGCTGGACTGTTCCCATGAGGCACAGGGTCAGACTGATTTGCATATGGCCATGTCTGAACTGGGGTGGTGGAGTGAGCTAAAGAATGATGATGGATTAAACCCAGATCAGTTGACTGGGGGTGAGTGTTTGATTTGCTCTAACGCTCGTCCATCATCCCCTTTGGTATCGCTTTGTTCGCCCTAAGTTGGCAGGGTATGCCCAGACATGGGTCCCTTGCTCACTTTGCCACTGGATTCAAGATAGCCTGGCTGATGAGGGTTTTGAACCCGAAACCGGTCCCAGGATGCTTGTTTCCGGTCCAGGGAAGACATGGCTTGGCAGTTCGGGCTGGACTGTTCCCATGAGGCACAGGGTCAGACTGATTTGCATATGGCCATGTCTGAACTGGGGTGGTGGAGTGAGCTAAAGAATGATGATGGATTAAACCCAGATCAGTTGACTGGGGGTGAGTGTTTGATTTGCTCTAACGCTCCATCCATCATCCCCTTTGGTATCGCTTTGTTCGCCCTAAGTTGGCAGGGTATGCCCAGACGTGGGTCCCTTGCTCACTTTGCCACTGGATTCAAGATAGCCTGGCTGATGAGGGTTTTGAACCCGAAACCGGTCCCAGGATGCTTGTTTCCGGTCCAGGGAAGACATGGCTTGGCAGTTCGGGCTGGACTGTTCCCATGAGGCACAGGGTCAGACTGATTTGCATATGGCCATGTCTGAACTGGGGTAGTGGAGTGAGCTAAAGAATGATGATGGATTAAACCCAGATCAGTTGACTGGGGGTGAGTGTTTGATTTGCTCTAACGCTCCGTCCATCATCCCCCTTGGTATCGCTTTGTTCGCCCTAAGTTGGCAGGATATGCCCAGACGTGGGTCCCTTGCTCACTTTGCCACTGGATTCAAGATAGCCTGGCTGATGAGGGTTTTGAACCCGAAACCGGTCCCAGGATGCTTGTTTCCGGTCCAGGGAAGACATGGCTTGGCAGTTCGGGCTGTACTGTTCCCATGAGGCACAGGGTCAGACTGATTTGCATATGGCCATGTCTGAACTGGGGTGGTGGAAGTGAGCTAAAGAATGATGATGGATTAAACCCAGATCAGTTGACTGGGGGTGAGTGTTTGATTTGTTCTAACGCTCCATCCATCATCCCCTTTGGTATCGCTTTGTTCGCCCTAAGTTGGCAGGGTATGCCCAGACGTGGGTCCCTTGCTCACTTTGCCACTGGATTCAAGATAGCCTGGCTGATGAGGGTTTTGAACCCGAAACCGGTCCCAGGATGCTTGTTTCCGGTCCAGGGAAGACATGGCTTGGCAGTTCGGGCTGGACTGTTCCCATGAGGCACAGGGTCAGACTGATTTGCATATGGCCATGTCTGAACTGGGGTGGTGGAGTGAGCTAAAGAATGATGATGGATTAAACCCAGATCACTTGACTGGGGGTGAGTGTTTGATTTGCTCTAACGCTCCGTCCATCATCCCCTTTGGTATCGGTATGGTCAGGATATGGCGGACACAGAGACACACGCAGTAGTTACTTTGGTGGCCATCCCGGAGGTGAACCATGCCCAGAGCCCCGGGCTATTTATTCACACTCCTACGCTGGACTGGCGTACGCCGGCCCAGCCCACTACGCTTACGCTTACAGGGGGGGGGGCGACATAGCTACATGTCCAAGGTCTTCCCCACTGCCTGAGGTAACATGGTTGCGTCCACTGTCCACAACACTACAAACACCAGCAGTATATGTCCACATGGACATGTCTGTGCTCTGCATACTCAAGACTGTCCAGCACATCACCGCCACACTTGGCATTGTGTACATTCTTATTCATGGGTCCATTGCCTCCTTCGCACATTCTTGGTTCCCACCTCTCCCCACATTCTGCAATTGTGTGGCAGAGGGGCTATGCCTTTGTGGATGGTTTGTCTACATGTCTGGCCCCTGTTACCACAGTTACTTGTGTTGTCGTGTCTGGTAGGTGGGCATGTTGGTTGGCATGTTGTATGTGATTTTGTTACGTGTGCATTCCCACAGTTGTGAGTTGTATGATTGTGGAGTTGAGGTGTGTGGTGTATTCTGTTGGTACTTACCAACGAGCAGTGCATTTCCATAGGTGCCATCCTGAAAGCGCTGGTTGATGATGGACTGTCGGAAGATGTAGGAATCATGCACACTGCCTGGGAAGTTGGCGACGACATTGGTAAACAGTCCCCGGTAATCCACTATTGCCTGCACATTGATGGAATGCGAGTGCTTTCTGTTGCAGTAATTGTGTGCAGAGTCGGCAGGGGGCACAAGTAGGACATGTGTGCAGTCAATTGCCCCCAACACGTGCGGGAAGCCAGCTATGGCGTAGAAGCCTTGCTTGGTCTCCAGCTGTTCCTGCGCAGTGTGGGGGAAGTGAAGGTGCTGGGGTATCAAGCTGATGATGGCATCCAAGACAGGTGTGAGGAACTTTGATTGGGCTGGCTGTGAGACTCCTCCGACTCTGGCAGTTGTTGGTTGGAAGGTACCAGAGGCCAACAAGTGCAGCACAGCCAGCAGCTTTGTCTGCGGAGGGATGTTGGTTGTCCGCTGTGTTGGTACCGTCAGCCTGTGGGCAATGTGGGTCAGGATGCGGAGGATGGTTGTCCTTTTGAGCCTGTAGTGGGCAATGACATCCTCTGGGGTTAAGTCTCTGAGGCTGGTGCGTTTTCGGAAGGTCCGCTGTCTTGTTCTGCGCTGCCTCGGTGGCAGTCCGGGGGGGGGGGGGTGGTCCTGGGGGTGGGAGTGGTCCTGGGGGTGGTGGCGGTGGGTGTTGTGGCCCTCTTGGGTCTCCATGCTGCATGATTAGTAGCTCCATGGCATCTACTGGTCTTCAGATGTGGCTCTGGGCTGGGCTCTCTTTATACTGCAGGTTTTCGTCCTACTTAAGACCAGAAAAAAGCAGGTCTTAAGTCCCTGCTGCTAACGTGCCTTATCGCCTGTTTTTTGGACCGCATCCCCGTTCTGGCTGGTCGTTGAGAATATCACGAAGTGGTGTTATCGTGAGTTTTTGCACGGGAACGCCTACTCTGCATATGATTAGCGTTAGTTGTCGCTGTCAGCCTTGGCGATGCTTTTAGCGGGAGCTATCGCAGGTAAACTGACGATGTCGGCTGTTAGCGCAGGCTTGTGAATGGGGCGATAAATCTATCGCCACTTTCGTGGCGGAAAAGTGCCGCTAATTCGGCGATGAGTCCTTGAGAATATGCCCCTGAGAATGTAAAATGTTTACCTTTCTTATGGACAATGTTTTGTCCCATCTGTGACGCCTTGAACAAACTGGATTAAATTTTAGTTCTTTCTTGATTACTAAAAATGCTACATATCAAACCCATGAGCTTTTATATTTGTGTATTATAGATTACAAGACGGTTTTCAAGGGTGTTAGACCAAAACTATGGAAACAAGCATTGGCAAAGCCAACAGGTCTCACCTTTGTGACGTGCTGGCTTTGCCAATGCCTTTGGGCAATGCTGTACAGCACCAGCAAGAAGGTTCACAGCATGACCAAAATAAAAAATAAAAATGTGATGAAGTGGCCGCACCATTTTGTATGCACGTGCATGCATCAATACTCTTGCACCCCTACAAAATGACGCAGATGCCATTCTTTATTTACAAATCTGAAATGGATCGGTAATTAAAATAAATATATAAAAGGATTCACGCGAAAGTGCTGTGTGTTTTTTTAAGGTGCACTTGCCAGCAGCAATTTGGACCTCTGCCAATAACTAAATAAATAAGTAAATACACTTAAAAACAAGCATTGGCATAGCCAATAGGTCTCGCTTTTGGGACCTTAAGTGTTTATTTTGAAGTGTTTGCTTTGTTGTATAGTATTGTGGCTGATGTGTTTAATGTTGAAAAGATTTAATTCAAAGTGTTATACGTGGTACTTAGTGGTATTATGTGGAGTGTATTGATGTTGCATTGAGTTTAGTGTCATTATGTGATGTGTAATTATGTGGTACTGAGTGTTGTTATGTGTAGTGTATTTATATTGCATTGAGTGTAGTTATAAATATGTGGTGTGTTATTAAGTGCTACTGAGAGATATTATGTGGATTGTATTATTTTTGTATTGTGTTGAGTGTTATTATGTGGCATGTAAATATGTGTCATTGAGTGGTATTTTGTGGGGTGTATGTTGCATTTAGTTGAGTGTAATTATGTGGCATGTAATTATGTTGCAGTGAGTGGTCTTATTTGGAGTGTATTTTGCAATATAATTATGTAGCATACAATTATGTGGCATTGAGTTGTATTATGTGCAGTATTTTTGTGTTGTATTGAGGAGAGTGTAATTATGTGTAGTGTAATTATGTGGCACTGATTTGTTTTTGTGTAGTGTATTTATGTTGCTTTGACTAGAGTGTAATTATGTTGCATGTAATTATGTGTTAGTAAGTGGTATTATGTGGAGTGTATGTTGCATTTAGTAGAGTGTAATTATGTGGTGTAATTATGTAGTTTTGAGTGTTGTAATGTGGAGTGTATTTATATTGGATTGAGTAAAGTGTAATTATGTGGTGTGTGATTAGGTGATTGTGATTGATATTATGTGGTTTGTATTTATGTTGTATTGAGTATAGTGTAATTATGTGGCATGTAATTATGTGGTTTTGAGTGGTATTTTGTGGGGTGTATGTTGCATTTAGTTGAGTTTATGTATGTGGTGTAATTATGTGGTTTTGAGTGTTGTTGTGTGGAGTGTATTTATATAGTATTGATTAGAGTGTAATTATGTGGCGTGTTAATAGGTGGCACTGAGTAATATTATGTGGATTGTATTAATGTTGTATTGAGTAGAGTGTAATTATGTGATATTTAATTATGTGGCACTGAGTGGTTTTATGTGGGGTGTGTGTTGGATTTAGTATAATGTAATTATGTGTTATGTAATTATGTGGCATCTAATTATGTGTTATTGAGTGGTATTATGTGGGGTGTATGTTGCATTTAGTAGAGTGTAAATGTGTGGTCTAATTATGTGGTTTTGAGTGTTGTTGTGTGGAGTGTATTTATATTGTATTGAGTAGAGTGTAATTATGTGGCGTGTTAATACGATCCAATGTGTGATAATATGTGTTATGTAATTATGTGGCATGTAATTATGTGTTATTGAGTGGTATTATGTGGGGTGTATGTTGTATTTAGTAGAGTGTAAATATGTAGTCTAATTATGTGGTTTTGAGTGCTGTTGTGTGGAGTGTATTTATATTGTATTAAGTAGAGTGTAATTATGTGGTGTGTCCGTACATCTCTTTAAAGCGGATATGTTTACTAAATTGAAGATAAGAAACAACAGTTACAGGAATACGTAGAATACACCGTTCAAACCAACAGGGCGTACAGGTACTGTTAGAAAAAAGAGCAGCGGGTGTCTTATGTGGCGGACGGTTATTGAGCAAGTGGCTTTACCACCCGGCTTTGCTTACCTCCACCTCCTTGTGGATTACTCTGTCCTGCTGTGGTGCAATTCAATCTCTTCTCTTACGCTGCCTCACAAGGAAGTAACCCGCGAGACAAAAATAGCATAAAGAAGCGAAACACACACACACGACAAACATGCACAGACACACAAACAAGCGAGGCACACATGCACTACTTTATACATATACGTATAGATATACACACGAAACATACACTGCCCCAGAAACAAATAGGCGCGCGCACAAACACAGGGTAGCGTATGCAAACATACTGAGTACACACACTCACACATAAATCCACAGACACACAAAAACACGCACTTAGAGATATACACTGCTCCAGTCCTACAAAAACAGATTAACGCACGCACACTACAACACACGTACACACGCACGCATAACCACCCACAGACATACACACACGTACTGACAAAAACTGCAATACAGAACTATTGACTTTGTCAATCCTGCCCCTGTTCGCCCGGGCCCCTTCTCCGTGGGTTGAAAGGTCCTGCCCCTGCTCTCTAGCCCACGTCGTCCCGTGCTGCTGCTCCGTGCTCCTGGCGATGCTCACTTTCCTCTCTGGAAACCTTCCACCGGAGTCCGCTGTAAAACGAGGCATTTTTTTTTAATGTGCCAACATCTCGCCAAGGCCTCTTTGAAGCGCGGTGGATGGGGAAGGGGTCATCCTCTTGCGCAAGGACAGGGAGGGGAGCATTCTGAAGCGGGTGTTTGGGGGAGAGATCCAATGCAGGCATAGCTGCCAAGGTTTCAGATTGCTATCTGTAACAATTTAATAATTTCCGTATAATTAAGAGTGACATTTCAACAACTATAAGTGACACTGTGTAGAGAATGCAGCGTGTGTGTGTCACTGACCCAGGCCAGACAACATGGAGTGTAGAACACAGTGTGCCTCCTACCCCAGGCCAGTGGGCTGTGGGAGAATACAGTGCGTGTACCAGTGTCACTCACCCAGGCCAGGCGTCTGCAGAGGTAAGAATAAATTGGGTGTAAGTGTCAGTGACCCAAGACGGTGAGCTGGGCTGTCAGTGACCTAGGCCAGAGAGCTGTGGAGTGAGTGACCCAAGACAGAGAGCTGTGAAAAGAAGAATATGGTGTGTGTTTGTGTCGCTGACCAAAGTCAAGGAGCTGCGTCTCACGGCGCTGGAAGTGTAAGGATTAAAGTAGTGTGGGTGTGTGCACGTGCCCTTGTCCTGGCTGTGGTGCCGAGCTTGCCAGAGTACACTGGTGGGTTGCTTTGGACAGGCGGAAGTAGTGTGTTCCCCATGTATCCTCGGTACCTGTCTGGTAACCCCCAGCCAGTGCGTGGTGTTAGCTTACAAAGGGGTGACCGAGGGTTCCGGGGCAACAGGGTGTGCGCATGGGGAGTAAAGAGACTACACGTGTCCGTACATCTCTTTAAAGCGGATATGTTTACTAAATTGAAGATAAGAAACAACAGTTACAGGAATACGTAGAATACACCGTTCAAACCAACAGGGCGTACAGGTACTGTTAGAAAAAAGAGCAGCGGGTGTCTTATGTGGCGGACGGTTATTGAGCAAGTGGCTTTACCACCCGGCTTTGCTTACCTCCACCTCCTTGTGGATTACTCTGTCCTGCTGTAGTGCAATTCAATCTCTTCTCTTACGCTGCCTCACAAGGAAGTAACCCGCAAGACAAAAATAGCATAAAGAAGCGAAACACACACACACGACAAACATGCACAGACACACAAACAAGCTAGGCACACATGCACTACTTTATACATATACGTATAGATATACACACGCAAACATACACTGCCCCAGAAACAAATAGGCGCGCGCACAAACACAGTGTAGCGTATGCAAACATACTGATAAGTACACACACTCACACATAAATCCACAGACACACAAAAACACGCACTTAGAGATATACACTGCTCCAGTCCTACAAAAACAGATTAACTCACGCACACTACAACACACGTACACACGCACGCATAACCACCCACAGACATACACACACCTACTGACAAAAACTGCAATACAGAACTATTGACTTTGTCAATCCTGCCCCTGCTCACCCGGGCCCCTTCTCCGTGGGTTGAAAGGTCCTGCCCCTGCTCTCTAGCCCACGTCGTCCCGTGCTGCTGCTCCGTGCTCCTGGCGATGCTCACTTTCCTCTCTGGAAACCTTCCACCGGAGTCCGCTGTAAAACGAGGCATTTTTTTTTAATGTGCCAACATCTCGCCAAGGCCTCTTCGAAGCGCGGTGGATGGGGAAGGGGGCATCATCTTGCGCAAGGACGGGGAGGGGAGCATTCTGAAGAGGGTGTTTGGGGGAGAGATCCAATGCAGGCATAGCTGCCAAGGTTTCAGATTGCTATCTGTAACAATTTAATAATTTCAGTATAATTAAGAGAGTGACATCTCAACAACTATAAGTGACACGCGCTCTTGGATGACGCGTGGACTGTGTTGGCGCCCTGTCCAAAGAAGTGAAAGCGGTACTAAACGTTGTGCAGGATGAAAGCGAAGTTAAAGATATGCGAGGGGCTCAATAAAATAATTTCAGTATAATTAAGAGTGACACCTCAACAACTATAAGTGACACGTGCTCTTGGATGACGCGTGGACTGTGTTGGCGGCCTGTCCAAAGAAGCGAAAGCGGTACTAAACGTGCAGGATGAAAGCGAAGTTAAAGATATGCGAGGGGCTCAAAGGGGCAGTGGCGCGTTCCCTTGCGGGAGCGAGCTTTAAACCATCTGTTTGCAAGTTAATTACAAACAGATGGTTTGAAAGCTCGCTCCGCAAGAGAATCGCTAAACGTGCACGCGTTGCCATTCAAAGCAATGCAATGCGTGCACGTTTTTCGGAGCAAAACTGAATCGATTTCAAAAGGTTTTTTCCTACGCAGCGCATGCGCGCTGCGTAGGCGAGACCTAAAAAAGAAAATACTGGGCAAGGGGGCAACTGGAGGGGCGTCATTGAGGGGTGTTGGTGGAGGGAAAAAAAAGCATGAGACAGGGCAATACAGGGGGCAAGAGGAGAAGCATATAAGCAAAAAAGCAGCAAGGAGTGCAGGGGAGGTAGGGAGTTTGGCAAGAGCAAAGCACACGACAGAGAGCTTGCAACATGAGGAGGACAACACGGAGAGCAGGGGGCTGGGTATTTGGAGGGGGAGAAGCACACGAGGTAGCGAGCTTGAAAACATCATGCACTCTCATGGAGTGTTTAAGCAAAAAGAAAAATCAAGGGGCATATTATCAACGTGATTATCGCCGCTTTAGCGGGACTTTTTCCCGCTAAAGCGGCGATAATTCAATCGCCCTATTAGCAAGCTGTCGCTAACTGCTGTTAGCGACAGCTTCTAGGCGATAGCGACCGGGTTGGGTGCCGCTTTGCATGCCAGCGATATTTATCGCTAATGGCATGCAAAGTAGGCGTTCCCAACCTAAAAGCGACTGGAAACAGTCGCTAAGGTCGCTATCGCCTATTAGCGAGGCAGGGAGGTGATTAACGAACCAGCGCTAAACACGTTTAGCGCTGGTTTGTTAACGCCTGGTCCAGACCTGACTTAGCCATGTAATCCAATGGGAGGTGGATTACATGGCTAAATCCCCTCGCCCTATTAGCAAGCTAACACTGGTCACAGTGCGAATATCGCTTGTTTTCAAGCGATATTCACACTGTTCTCCAGGGTTTCTATCGCTTTGGAGATAAGCGTTGCTGATAGCACGCTATCTCCGCGATAGAAACCTGCGATAGCCGGCGATAATTATCCTAGCGCTAACTGCGCTTAGCGATAATTATCGCCGGTTATTGCTAATAGGCCCCCAAGTTCTATAATAGTGAGCAGTGGAAGTAGAGAAACCAACCAATCAGAGAGATGGTAAAGAGGCTATGTTTATACAGGGGTGGAACAAACACAAAGTGGACAAGCTGGAATAAGGAAAGCCACCAAATAAGAAGCAAGCAAATGAGAGCGACAATAAAGCCAACCAATTGGAAGCAATAGGCAGGCTGGAATGTAAGTTCTCGGTAAGCTTGCACTAGGTTTTTGCAACCAGACAGCTTGTGCTGTGTGGTATGCTCAACCGAAAAACGAATATGGTGAGGTCTTTCGTTGTCACTAATGCAAGCAATGCAAGATCTTTACAACTACAGCTGGGATCGCGTCAATTTTGGTTATAATCAACCCATTCTAAAGCAGGTGTGTGTTCTGACTTCCCTGCATTTTGCCTCTCTAAACCTTACATGGGGTCAGCACTCAAGAAATCAAGGTTATTTTCCTCTTCAGAGGACATAAACATTTACAAGTACTTCACTATGACAATGATACGGCAATTTTCATCTTGCAATAGTGAGTGGGGTTGCAGAGAACCTTGTGAGCATTGCATCAGTGTAACCTACAACCTGTTTGTGAGCATTGATTTAGGTTGAGATTTTACGAGAGGAAACCAGAGTAGGTTAGTCCTAGGCATGCTTTTGTAGCTAACACTTTGACAGATCTGTATTTAATAATTGATTGAGGCACTACAAACTCTTATCAGCAGTTTAAGGAGGCTTCAATGCAGTTTTGTATGACATCTCTTGCTTTGATGACCAGCTATCGTTTGGTAAAACCTGGTTTCGTAGTCATATGTCCGGCTCATATAGTTTGAACTCGAGGCAACACTATCAGCTGACCCTGCCTTTCAAGATACCTAAGAGGTACAATCTTACGGAGAAGATCACTTTAATACCAATTGACGATTTTAGGTCATCTTGGAAGTTGTATAGTAACTGCCTCGATTTATGGTGATTTTGCAGCATTCAGTTTCAAAATTTGACTAGCCTTTTGTGTATTTTTCCAAAAGAATTCTGAAAGATCCTGAAAGAAGCCTTCACTAGCTGTTGTGAACCTAGAAGTATTTTGTAAAGTACTGGGTTTGTGAATTCATAGATGTTTTAATGACTCAACTAAAGTAATACAATGATTAATAAGTCCCTAAGGTGGTAACATATGTCACTGTCATAATTATTAATATGCCTTCAATGGTTTTTTCAATCTATGTTTTTTGGATTGTTGGGCTGCGCTAGATAGTGCCATTGTATGTTCAGTAAATAGGGTCCCCTTAAACCAGCTAGTGATTTCAAATGTGTGCTAGCATTAGGATGTTTACTTAACAGGATATAATGAAATTCTTCATCTTTTAAAACAAGTAGCATATTTGATATAATGCAAACTTGTAAGGCCACAAAAAATGTAATGTCTGCTAACATAGCAATGGTTTTCAATTAAGTAATCAATAACTATTTATTCATGCAATAAGTAGAAAGATATTTCGGGCCCCAATTATGAAAAGTGTCACATCGCTGCGGGAAAACAGCAATGCAGCACTTTTCATAGTGCCATCCTTGCAATACCATGGATGCGCCGTATTTACTGTACGGCGCTCCATGCCGCAAGGATTTACAGATACGTCAGTAATCCTGATGTATCTGTAGGGGCAAAAATGGCACGTTGCTGAAGTGTGTCTGAAAACAGAAGCAAGTCCAGCGATTTGTCATTTCACATGGGGCAAACCCGATGTGAAAGGCACTGCGTCACCCCTTACGCCTGCTTCAAGGAGGCGTAAGGATTTGACGAACCGACGTCGTAAATGTGTTGCAGTGAAATGTCATAGATTTCACTGCGTCACTGCTACGTGGCTTTCCTGCGTCGGAACTCCCACCCTGCAGACATTATACCTGTCGCAGGTATAATGTAGCGCAGGGGTTTACAAAGTGACTCATCTGCCTAGATGCGTCACTTTGTAAATATGGCACAGCGCGATGCATTTTTTACGCCGCCGCAGCGTCACAAGAAGTGACGCAATGGCGGCATAAGGGCCTCATAAATAAGGCCCTTCATATTTTTATTTCATAGTGTGTGAAAACCCAGGAGGTTGTTAAAGTGTATTCTCCACCATCAGTTAAGAGGGGGTGATTTAGTAGCTTAAAAACAACTTTGCAAGTGACAGCCTCTGTAGGGTTACTTCCTTATTATCTTGTGAATTTTAATTGTCTTTAAAAAAAGATGTAGGATTTAATCTTTTCAGTGAGTTCATAAAGGTCTGTGGTCACTTCCCCCATTACAGATACTTTTCTCTTTCCCCAACAGGCTATCCATGACTTCATGTGGAATGACAATGGCCTCAACCTTCCATTGCAAAATCTTCCTGCGCATTGGCGCTTCAGGAGTTGATCGTCTTAGAAGCATCACTGAGGGAACAGGGGAGCTAACCTGGATAGCGTATATAGTAACATCCTGTGGTCATCATAGGAATTTCAGCTCCACATAGTGTAAGAACCTTTGGCTGCTCATCTTGCTCTTCACCCCACACCTTAAGATCTTTCTGGTGGTCATGTACTAAACAACATTTTTCTTTTCACCAGGGCATCACCAGTGAAGACCATCTTATTTATGATGTCCTGTGCAGTATTTGTCAATCACACCATAATAATTTTCTTCTTCCCCTCGCTGTCAGAAACAGTTGCCATTCTTCTCTGGATGATCCTCTGTGGCCTAATTCAGATCACAGCCTAAAAAGAGATTACAAACTTCCAGCCATCTATTCATCACAAAAGCCATCTTTGGTATAAAGTGCAAGTTGAAATGATGGTCTGGATTATTGACTTCATTCTCTTGTATGCCATACATGCTCTGTGGCTGTCATCTCACCTCTGTAAATGAAGCTTTGTCTAAAGCTTGCTCATTTATGTTCTTCCTCCTGTGATCTTCTTTTCAAGAACATTCTACTCACTCAAATTGTCTCAGTTCATAGTGTACTTTCATCCTGCAGCTGGCGATGGGCCCATACCACATAAATTGAGGCTGTGACGAAGTATATTAGAGCAGTTGCAAAGTATCAAGGCTTTGATATGTGTTATTATACATACAGTTTTTTGTGTGGTGTGTGGTGACGCAGTGTCACTATTTTTTGTTTGTATTTAAAAACATATTATAACAGATATAGTCAGTGCTTTCATTTCAGTTTCACATAATTAACTGTTGTTAGAGCATATTCATACTAATTTATTGTGAGTGATGGTAGGCCTTAGAATAAGTGACTACGGGGCATATTCTCAAGAACGTGTGATAACTACCGCAAAATTACCTTAGCGCAACCCTTCACATCGCAGTCTATTGTGGGAAAACAACTCCGTGTTAACGTGGTATTCACAACACGGCGGCCCCATGCGATAGTCCCACGCTAACGCGTCAAAAGAAGGTGTTAAAATCAACGCGACGCTGAAAAAACGCGAAACTAGTAGCGATGATGCCAATCGCGATACAAAAATCAGCGATAACCAGCGATAGGCCTGCAATCCCCACGCGTCGTGCGGGAAAATGCACCATAAAAGCAGAGTAAAAATACGGTGAGATGACAATGTACGAGCATAACCACACATCCGTGACGTAGAACAGATGACCATTGTCCCGCATCAAATAGGCATCTCCTCACAGTCACAATGTACATTGACATGCAGTCTGCATGTAAACTGCGCCAATGCTGAAACATGCATGGAACACACATTGAAACCGCATCTCCCCTTCACATTGCAGAGGGACAAGCAACCCCTCCTGCACACAGACGTGTCATGACCATGATCAATCCACCTTGAAAGCGTGGACGAATGTAGGGGAAGTGACTCCCGCTTACGTACATGTTGCCCATGTTGTGGTACTTGAGCCACAGGGGTCATCCCTGCATCATGGTGGTACATATCTGACCCCAAAAGGAGCCCTGTTGTCACCTGTAGGACACAAATGGAAGCCAAAATGGAATGATTTTGGACACATGTGAAACGCCGAAGAGTGGGATTCCCTACCAACTGCGACACACAGAACTGGCAGTCCGAATATGTAACACCCTAAACACCCCCTCTGCACAGAGGTGACACACCCACCATCCATGAACAAATCATAAAATTGTCAGCAATACATGTCGCACTCACACTTGTCTGAGTGATGTGCCTGTACAGATGAGTGACATGCACTCAGGGAATGTGTATTTTGAATGCATTTATTAGCACATGCTGTGCCTGTGGTCATATTGTACTGTCCCATGATTGCCAAGGACTGTCACAATGTGACGTGCTCATGTGAAGAAATTGTCAATGATGGTGTTCCTACGGGCAAGTCCTGCTGCGGCTGCAGTGGGGTGTGGTCCACCTGCCTCATCCTCATCATCATCGTCTGGTGCATCTTGCACTTGTATCCATGGGGCCTTGCTGCGTACCCATATGTTGTGCAACACACAACATGCAGCGATCATCTTGCACACGATGTCTGGGTTGTACAGGAGCCTCCCACCTGTGACGTCCAGGCACCTGAAACGTGACTTCAACACGCCAAATGTGCGTTCCACGATGCCCCTGGTGCGTTTGTGGGCCGCATTGTACTGCCTCTGGGCCTGTGTGTTCGGGGCTTGGAGGGGTGTCATCATCCAAGCGCAGAGTGCATATCCTTGGTCACCTGTGACAGTGCAGAGAGACATGAGTCAATAGTTGGTTCTGCATGATGTGTTCGCAGGCTCAGTGGTTCATTGGTGTGTGATATGTGTGACTTTGTGATTCCTGCATGACATGTACTGCTTGTTGCAAATGAGCGGCATCAATGTGTATTACGTAGCCTCACTGCTGCTCCTCCCTCCCCCGAGCCCATTCACTAGTGTGCGCAGCATGGTTGCATCACTTGCACCCCTACGGCACACTATTGTCATGCCTGTCTGCGCATGTCCACAAGCCTGACAACGACACAGTGATGTCGTGCGCTGAAGGTGGACGGACACGTGTGTGTAGGCCTATGGTAAGGGCAGGGCGGACACAGATGTAGAGTTCATGCCTGGCTGAACTCGCCATGCGGTTGAGGGTAGACCTTTGGCTCATGCTGCGGAAATAGCGACACACACAACAGTTGGCATGTCTGATCCCTGACCCCGAGCGGGCTTGCGCACCCTCATTTACCCCTCGGCCGGGCCCGTACTCCGGGGGCATGCTACATAGCAACATTGTATATTGTGTGACGGGTGGCGCCGACACTACACCTGAGACACACGCATTAGTTACTGCCTTGGCAAGGCCTACACTTAACCACGCCCAAAGCCACGTGTTGAATGACCACACCCCTACGCCGTACTGCCATACGCTGGTCCACTCCCTCACGCCCACAGGGGGTCTGACACAGATACATGTCCCAGGTCCACCCCACTGCCTGAGGTGACAAGGTTGCGCACACTGTACACAGCACAATGTAATGTGGTATGGCCTGGGGCCCACATTCATACAGAATGACCACACGGACACACTGAGATAATTTGTGGAACTGGCTATGGGCACGTGCGCCCGGCCCCTTTTATTGCCAGGGTCACACGTACACGTCCAGTGACGCCTGTGCTGGATGGGTGTTGTGTAGTGTAAGCCACTCAGGGGCTGGTTGGTGCTGGCAACAACTACAACAGTGATCAGACAATCAGGAGTTCAAAGTACAAACAACAAGGGTCCATGACTTGAGCTGCACAGAGTCGGTGGCCCCGGATGCTCAGCGGCCGGCACAGGCACACCGCCACGGGACGGTGACTTGCGATGCACTGAGGTAGGGCCACGAGAGCTGAGCGGGTCCTCGTTGATGTCCAAGGAGAATGTCGCGGAGTGTTACGGGGGACAGTGGAAGGTGTCCATCCAGGGCATGATGCAGAGGGCAGAAGCAAGCAGAAACAGGCAATATGGAGGAGTTGAATGCTACAGTCTCCTTTTTCCCACAATGTCAGTATCAGCTACATGATGATGAAGACAACCCCCAGGCCATAGACTCAGATGCCACCAACATTCAACCAGAGAGTGTCCATGACTCCCGTGGCACAGAGTCAGTGGCCCCAGAGCTGGAAGGGGATGCAGTCTGCGATGAGGCCTGTACAATGATATAAACTCTGCAATGAACAGATCAAGACTCAGTTCCAAATGTGTGACCTACTTGACCGCTGTGTATGCCGGTGGAGTACGTCAACGTGAAAGGAGTACTGCGGGCCTTGCTTGCGGAGGCCGTGATGGTCTGAGGAGGCTGCCAAGGTCGCGGGCCTCTGGCTTTGAGCTGGCACCGGCACGTGGTGGGCCCTCTTAGAGACACGCCGGTGTCGGCAGGTGAGCAGTGAGGCCTGGATGCGCAGGGGCGGACGTGACTGGTTCAGGGACCAGCGGCCCGGGCTGCGGCAGGCACACAGGATCGCAGGCACCGCCGCACATGGCGTCGGCCCCGTGGTGGGTTGAGAGGTGCCGCCCTGGCAGCCACGTTGGCCATTCTGGAAGAGAACCACGCCTAGGGCTACGTGCTTTTTATTCACACCCCTACGCTAGCCTGGCGTACGCCGGGCAAGCCCACTCCGCACACGCTTACAGGGGGGACGTAACAGGCTACATTTCCGCGATCTTCCCCACTTGCTGGGGTGACATGGTTGCGCCCACTGTCCACAACACTACCACCACCAGCAGTATATGTCGACATGGATATGTCTGTGGTCTGCATACTGCAGTCTGTCCAGCACTTCCATGCCACACTTGGCATTGTGTGCATTCGCATTCATGGATCACTTGCCTCCTTCGCACATGCCTGGTTCCCACCTCTCCCCACATACTGCTATTGTGTGGCTGAGGTGCCATGCCGTTGATGGCTCATGTACATGGCTAGCCCAGGTTACCACAGTACGTTGTGCTGTCGTGTATGGTGGGTGGGCATGTTGTATGTGAGTTTGTAACGTGTGCATTCCCAGAGTTGTGAGTTGCATGATTGTGGAGTTGAGGTGTGGGGTGTGTTCATTTGGTACTTACCAACGAGCACTGCATTTCTGTAGGTGCCATCCTGGAAGCGCCGGTTGATGATGGACTGTCAGAAGATGTATGAATCATGCACACTGCCTGGGTAGTTGGCGACGACATTGGTGAAGAGTCCCCGGTGGTCCACTATTGCCTGCACATTGATGGAATGCGTGTGCTTCCTGTTGCGGTAATTGTGTGCAGTGTCGGCAGGGGGCACAAGTAGGACATGTGTGCAGTCAATTGCCCCCAACACGTGCGGGAAGCCAGCTATGGCGTAGAAGCCTTGCTTGGTCTCCAGCTGTTCCTGCGCAGTGTGGGGGAAGTGTAGGTACTGGGGTACCAAGCTGATGATGGCATCCAGGACAGGTTTGAGGAACTTGGATAGGGCTGGCTCTGAGACTCCTCCGACTCTGGCGGTTGTTGGTTGGAATGTCCCAGAGACCAACAGGTGCAGCACAGCCAGCAGCTTTGTCTGAGGTGGGATGTTGGTTGTCCGCTGTGTTGGGACCATCAGCCTATGGGCAATGATGTTCAGGATGCGGAGGATGGTTGTCCTTTTGAGTCTGTAGTGGGCAATGACATTCTCTGGGGTTAAGTCTGTGAGGCTGGTGCGTTTCCTGAAGGTCCGCTGTCTTTGTCTGCGCTGCCTCTGTGGTGGTCCGGGGAGGGGGAGGCGGGGGGGATCCGGGGGGGGTGGCGGGCCTGGGGGTGGTGGCGGTGGGTGTTGTGGCCCTGTTGGGGCTCCGAGCTGCATGATGAGTAGCTCCATGGCATCTGTTGTTCTTCAGGTGTGGCTGTGGGCCGGGCTCCCTTTTCTGGTGCAGGTTGTCATCCGACTATGCACCAGGTCAGAGCAGGTGTTAATTTCCTGCTGCTAACGCGCCGTATCACCTGTTTTGTGGTCTTATCGCCGATCTGGCTGGTCGTTGAGAATGTTGCGTTGTGGTGTTGTCGAGGCTTTTTGCTCGGGAACGCCTACTCTGCATCTCATTAGCGATAGTTGCCGGGCTCATCTGTGGCGATGTTTTTGGCGGGTGCTATCGCTGGTAAACTGGTGATATCGGCTGTTTGCACCAGCTTGTGAATGGGGCGATAATTTTATCGCGACTTTGGCTGTGATAAAGTGCCGTTAACTCGGCGATAGTTCCTTGAGAATATGCTCCTACGTTTTTAAATGAAATGTTGTATTTCTGCTTGCTGTGTATAATCTTTCTCTCCAGTGCTACTGTGATCTTGTTAGTCTGAAATGTTATCATTGAAACTTTATGCGAAGGTAGTTTTGTAACTCAATTAATTGAATGTTAGCTTTCTGCACCTGGAAATAGAAGCAGTCAGATGAGTTGAAGTCCTCGCTTTTTTGATAATCTGAAGGCTGTAAGACTAGAACTGGTTGTAACTTTATCATTGAAAGGAGGCTAAGACAGAGCTCACTATGAATGTTTAGTTTTGATTGGGTCTTTCTTCATGAGAACCTGTACTATGTATCACATAGACGTAATTTTGTGTCCAACTGTGTGAATGTGTCTTCGGTTAGTTAGACTTGCCTCTGTCCCCCTTTGCAGACGGACGTCCCTTTCCGCCTCTTGAGACCCGATGCTGGTTATGTTTCTGCTCATAGAGTTACTCTTGAGAGCAAGCACATTCCTTCGTATTCTAAACCGAACCTTCACTTGGTTCTACTTGCAATTTTATTTTAACTGACACCTGCTGCTTCAAAATTTTCCTGATTCGTCCACAACCGTAGATTAGTATTAGGTCAATTCCTTTCAGGGGAACAGAGATGCTTGAGACTTGCATAATCTGCTTTTTAATAAATTGTATTTGCATTTGCTAAATGACTTGACTGGTCGATATTCATATATGCTGTATTCAGGTGATTATCTATTAATGATTTAGCTGATTTGATTTGAGATTGTAACTTTAGTAATCTGCTAGTAAACTTATATGGTTTGCAAAATTTCACCACTTTGTTGTTTGTATTGGGGCAAAATCTGCTTCGCTGTCATTGATATGTTACTGAATTTATGATTTTAGCCTCCGCTTGAAACAAAGGTCCATCAAGTGGACATAGTGGAGTTTCAAGTTTGCTTCAAGTTAGTGCAGTGCAAACACATCCTTATCTTTCCCGCTATCAGATGGTAGCAGAGGATAATTCTCACTGAGGCGTAGGTAGTTAGAATTTACCCCAAAATCTCTCAGAATCTGCCCCAGATCCATCTGCGTACCTGAGGTTCCTATGGTCTTGTCTAGAGAATTGGCAGTAATTTGGCATTCCTGTGCGTTTGCAGTGTCCCCGGAGTGTGAGTATAGTAGGGTTATGCACCTTTGATTGTGCTGTCGAGCGTTGCACTGTTTGGGGATTTTGATGAGATGAGTGCATTGTGCAGAGTGGTATCCATTTTGTGTCCAGAAGGGCTTTGTGTATTCATGAGATTTGTGATGCTGCTTTATTTATATTGCTTGTGCTTATGAAAAGAAACATACTTGTTTTAACAGTTGAAGTTTAAGTTATCAGACTCATTGTGGGAAGTTGGCCTGGCATATGCTGTCCACTAATTATAGTGGGCACCTTGCACCAGTCCAAACAACCCCTTATTGGAGATAGGTTAAAGACAACCTTATTGAAAGCTATCCTAGTGGTAGCTATGGAGAGCAGCCTTCAGGCTAAGTCTTGAAGGAATGTAAAGCAGCTTGTTTTACCAGTCTATAATCTCTTGAGTGACCAAATGAAAGAGCACCACACCAGGTATATATTCAAAATATATGTATTTATTGCTAAACACACCCCTCTAGTCTCTTTATGAGGCTAGAGTTCAAAATACACAAGTTATAAGTTATTTAAACACAGTAATAGCACAAATACACGTTTGGGCCCTAGGGGCGTACCAAACCATATACCAATAAAGTGGTATAAGAACCACGACTGAACTAGACACTAGGCCTAGAGCCTCTAGAAGTGCTTGGACCACAAGGAACCACCCAAGGTAGTGACACAAGAGACCCACGGGGGACGTGTGCAGTGTAAATACACAACCGCGATACGCCGTTAACTTCTATGGAGAAAGTCGCGATCAGGAAATTAAAGAAAAGGGACACTTAAAGGAGGACTTGGAGCAAACCCTTTGAGAACTAGGTCGTTCTAGAGTCTCTACCCACGGGAGCACCGGAGTACTCGTGTTACCTCACCCAGGGAAGCCGGGTGCATAGGTGCCTTTCGGGGTCGGGTTTCGTCGTCGATTTGAATGGCGATCTGCTGCAAAGTGCTGCTGGCGACCAAGTGGAAAGTGTCCGGGTGGATCCAAGAGTGGATCGGAGATCTGAAGAACCTGAAAGCAGAGGGGACAGAGTCTGGGTCACTAGCCAGTGACCAGGAAGGCGATGGACAGATGCCCACCGATGTCGAGTGCTTCAGGTGCGTTGACGGTCGTCTTGACTCTTCAGCCACGAGGTCCAGGAGGCGTTGTCGGCAACCAGGAGCAGGATTCGGGCTGGTACACAATGTCTGTCGAGTGCTGAGGTGTCGGCGACCGGATTGGACCCAACAAGCCTTGGCAACGGCAAGTCTTGGTGAAGATGAAGATCGTCGATGGTGCAGACCAGCAAGGTCTGAGGAACTCACCCAGTGAGGGTAAGTGAGGGCAGGCCTGGAGCAACCAGGATGCCCAAGAAGAAAAAGATTGGCCTTCGTGAAGGGCTACTAGCCAACGGGCTAGCGACCGCAAAGGAGCCTCAAGACGTCGCACGTGGATCTGGCTCACAGGACACTCGTGGAGTGGAGGCCAGTGATCTTCGGTGCAGTTGGTGCTGGAGGCTAGGGCTACTCGGAGCCCAAAGCACGACTTCGTGGGAGACCCAGAAGAGGATGCACTTGCAAATGTGCTCGGTGTCCAGGGGTCACGGTCTCACGTTACCCACGATAGCTACGGGCCTCAGTTTTGCTGGGGACTCAGGGTAGCCTCGGGGAAGTCTGAGAATCCACCTCTGGTGATGCGAAGACTTCAGCGTCCAACTGGAGCTTCAGAAATGCAGACCGGACAGATGCGTCTTTGGTGCCTGCCAAGCAGGGAGTCACTCCTTGACCCCAAGGGAGATTCTTCTGTCCTCTAGTCTTGAGTAGAGCGTCGAAGGTCCAGGATTCTGTTTCAGAGTTTTGTCCAGGGATAATCTAAAGTCTTAAGGACT
This sequence comes from Calotriton arnoldi, assembly GCA_963921515.1. Classification (NCBI taxonomy): domain Eukaryota; kingdom Metazoa; phylum Chordata; class Amphibia; order Caudata; family Salamandridae; genus Calotriton; species Calotriton arnoldi. The sequence goes on from CAWUFW010004328.1 coordinate 1,022,422, forward strand.
GGGTTCCTATACTTATACTAAGTTTAGGGGTTGGACTTACTCTGTGGCCCCACCTATGGGTGGGTCAGGGCAGAGGGTGGCTACACCCCTTTCCCTTTGTCCAGTTCGCGCCAAATCAGGGGCTGCAAGCCCCTGATCCGGTTTGAACTGGGGTATGCACTAGGGACACCAAGTGTGCCCCCAGTGCAGGACTTCAAAGCACCCAAAAGTGCTCCCGCCCAGCCCCAATACACACTATCCTGTCTGGGGAGGTGGTCACACCTCCCTGGGACAGGAAACCTATTGTCCAGGCCTCCCCTGCCGGAGTTTCGGTCAGCAGCAGGAGGCCAGACTTGTGTCTGTGGCAGCAGCATCCATTTTGTGATGCCAGGGCTTTAGAAAGAAGTTACCGGCCAAGCCAGGGTTAACATGTCTCTCCCTCTAGAAGGGTGGAATGCTACCCCCGCCGCCAGAATTGGCGGGGGGTAGTATTCCAAGATGTTTGACACCAAACACGACATGTTTCGGTGCAGCCATTCCAAAGTTAGCATTTAACGTGAGGTTATAATGCGCTTAAGAGTATATGGTCAGGCTGCACTACAAACAGCATCAGAGAAGGGTCTCCGAACGCTGCAGAGGGGCCCTGCTCATGCAGGGGCACCCTCTCACATAGGAACCACGCACTCTGCCTTCAGGATTGATAAGGCCTGCCATAGGAGTGACTTATAGGTTTATATGTGTGTGTGTATACAGTGATATAGGTAGCCTATATCACAGTAAGGAGTGCATGCACCACCTTACCCAGGCTGCAGTAGCAGACCTGTGGTGTCAGTTTGGATGGCCTTCCAGGGGTGGCACAATACATGCTGCAGCCCCTGGTAGGCCTCTGAGGTACCTATGCCCTGGGTACATAGTATACCATATACTAGGGACTTTATTCAAGCTCAATGGTGAAAAAACGGAGGTCCTCATTTTTGGAAAAAATGAGGACCTTTGGGGCCCCCAACATTGGCCCAGCGAAATGGGACCCTTACCCTCGCCCACCGCTCAAGCCCGTAATTTGGGATTCATTATGGATAATAAATTATCCATGAAACAACATGCGGTAAAAACTGCAGCCACCTGCTTCACCATTTTAAAATGGTTGAAGAAAATCATTTGGATGCTCCCCAATGCTACTCAAAGGACGGTAGTCCAGGCACTTGTTACATCTAGACTGGACTATGGGAATATTCTTCTTTTGGGAGCAAACAAAGATGTGCTACGTAAGCTCCAAGTGGTGCAGAACTCTGCCGCTAGGTTACTTTATAAAATCCCTAGAATGACCTCAATCTCCAATGCTTTGAGAGATTTACATTGGCTGAAAGTGGAAAGTCGGACTAAGTTTAAAGCCCTGGACTATATGTTTAAGATTAAGATTGGGACTGCCCCTCAATACCTGCAAAATCTGGTCCGCCATTATCAGCCCTCTCGACTGTTACGCTCTACGACACAGGAATTATTCATGGTTCCCAGGACCAAACTCACAAGAATGGGGGGCCGTTCTTTTTCCTATCTTGGTCCTCTCTTGTGGAACTCTCTTCCCATAGCCATCCGCAAAGAAACACTTCACTTAAAATTTCGTAAATTAGTGAAAGCTTGGCTGTTTAATCAATAGTACTTACTCTTTTTTTATTTGTTGGTTCCTCTCGGTCGGCGCTGGGAAACCCTTTTTGGGTAGCTACGCGCATTACAAAATCAGTTAACATAACATAACATATAAGGGCACTCCAGATTCCAATCAGAGATGTGCCTAAAGCACATGGAAACCTTTTTACAGAGAAAGCAGATAGACTGGGGCCCTGAATAGCAGGATCCCAGTCCAACTAAGTCATAAACCAGCAAAACACCAGAAAAAAAGTGGGGCAACCATATAGTCAGATTCCACCTTCCTACATAACCCCCCGCCCAAACGAAAGGAGATAAGGCTAACCTTGGCCAGTTGAGCCTTTATTGACTAAGTGGCCATATAAGGAAGCACCTGCACTAGCATGGTTGCCCCCTGTCTTATGGTCCACTAAGCAATCCCTCACCCTAAGGGTATGAGAGGGTCTCCACCATGGGGAATCACTACCTGTGGTGTGCTTAGGTAAAGTACAAGGCTGGTGAGGTGTCTGAGTAGGGAAGTGAGGCCCTAGGAATGTTGGTCTCAGCTTCCTCAGATCACTGGTCACCATGTATGCCTGTCTTTCCATGACTGAATTGCACTTTGCTCTAAGGGTCAACCTTTGGCTGCCTACAGCTGGGGGTTGGGTCCCTTTGGATGGAACACTGGAGGGACATGGCAGGTTTGGAACCTTCTGGTCCCAGGTTTGCCCTTGCCTACCAGAGTCCTTCTGGGGGAGGTCCCTACATAAAGGTATGGGGGATCCCTCAGTGTGTAGAGGAGTTTTCACCTGGCTAGGGCTACTAGCCTGGGTGCCCCTAATCTGCTGATGGGGGGGTTCCTCTGGACAGGGGGTCCTGGGGGGTCCACTGACCTCCCTGACCTCTGCAGCCCTGGGCTGACTGAGGCAGGGTAGAGAGGGGCAGGTTACCTGCTCCAGACTGGGTACCACCTTGGAAGGGTCCTCTGCCATCAGGGGGGTGGCCAGGCCAGGCCTGACTACCTCTGTGGCAGTTCCTTCACTAGGGGTAGGGTCAGTTCCCTGAGGAGGCTGACTCTTGCCTATTGTCTGGGGGGAAGAAGACTTTTCTTCAACCCTTGTGCTCTCTGTTGGGGGAGAGGGGGCCATTCTTTCAGGCTCCATCTCTCCAAATTCTTGGGCTGGGGCTGTGGCCATCACAGCCCCACTAACCTTTACAGGGACACCCAACATCCTGAGATGGGTTTGGTGTTCAACTTCAGCCCAGGCTGAAATTTCCAGATCATTGCCCATCAGGCAATCTACAGGTAAGGTTGGGGACACTGCCACTCTTTTTGGGCCTGTGACCCCCTCCCAGCTGAGATTGACTATGGCCATGGGGTGATCTGTTCTGACACCATCAATGTTGGTCACCTGGTATTTAAACTCAGGTAAAAGCTGGTGAGGGGGACTAGTTTCCCTGCCACCATGGTGACACTAGCCCCTGTGTCCCTAAATGCCACAGCTTTCTGACCATTAATTATTGGCTCCAATCTGTACCTGCCCAATGCTGTGGGACCCATGGTAAAGGTGGCAAATCCTATACCACCATCAGAGTCAGAGGAGTCTGTTGAGGGGTCCCTGTCTAAACTAGGGCCCACCTCTGTTCCTCTTGCAAAAGCACCCAACTTTTTGGGTGCACTACTCCCAACTGGAGGATTACTACTGGTAGTGCCAGGAGGGGTGGTAGTAGTTGTGGGAGGAACATTTTCTTTATTGCCACTCCTGGGGCAACTGGGATCAGTTTTCCAGTGCCCAGGCTTTTTACAGACATGGCAATATGGTTTCTTTTCAGGAGAAGAAGGAGTTTGGGACCCACCCCCAGAAGAGGAATTTTGGGGCCCTGTAGGGGACTTATCCTTAGATTTATCCCCACCTTTCTCTTGGGACTTAGTAGAATCTTTCTTCTGGTCACCACCCTGATTTTTAGTTTTTACTCTGGTTCTGACCCATTTGTCTGCCTTCTTTCCCAATTCTTGGGGAGAGGTCAGATCAGAGTCCACCAGATACTGGTGCAAAAGCTGGTTTTGACAATTATTAAGGATCTGCTCCCTCATAATCAAATTGTACAATCCTAAAAAGTCCTGCACTTTGTTGCCATGTATCCAACCTTCAAGAGCCTTAGTAACACAATCTACAAAATCAACCCAGTCTTGAGTCTGAGCTTTTTGGGTGTCTCTGAACTTCAACCTATACTGTTCAGTGGTTAGGCCAAACCCATCTATCAGAGCACTCTTCAAGACTGTGTAATTGTCAGCATCCTCTTCTCTTACAGTGAGGAGCTTGTCTCTACCTTTGTCTGCAAAGGAGAGCCACAAGATTGCTGCCCACTGCTTCTGGGGGACCCTCTGAACTTTACAGGCCCTCTCCAGTGCAGTTATCCATTTGTGGATGTCATCCCCACTCTGGTAGGGAGGGACAATCTTGTTTAGGTTTCTATGGTCATAAGACCTTTCCCTATCTTTAGGGATATTGCTGCCACCATGGGACTGTAGTCCCAACTTTTTTCTCTCTTTGTAGAGATCTAGGGACTCCCTGTCTGTAGCCAGTTGCTGTTTTCTGAGTTCAAGCTGAGCTTCCTCATATTGAATCAGCCTCTTTCTCCTCTCATGAGAGGATTCCCTCCTATGAGAGGAGACAGAGGTCCCTATTGAGGTGCCAGAGTGGTTAGACTCCTGAGAAGGAGATCTAGACCTTCTGGGCACACTCACAATCCTTCCTGGGGGGGACAAAGTGGAGGTCATCTTGATCCTCCTCCTCATCCACAGGAGGAATTGGGTTATCCAGGTCAGGGTCATTGTCACCCTCCTGGTCAGTTCCAGAGGGGGGGCTGGGGGCATTGCTACCCCTGGCCCCATCCTCATCTTCTGCCCCACCCTCAGCTCCTACCCCTTCAGTCCCCAAGGGCTTACTGAGATCATAAGCTACCAACAGCTCTTTAAGGTGTTGGGTGGTGGGACTTTGGCCTGTCCTCAATTTCCTCAAGTTACATAATGCTCTCAATTCCAAGAATGAGAGTGTATCATACTTGGAGGGAAGAAGCCCAGTGGCTTCTGGCAAGGATTCTTTAGGTCCTTCCTTTAAAGACATTACTAGTGTAGTGTGGTGTATGCACTACCTACTCTAGTGTGGCCTACTAAACTCTCTTGAGTTGTAGAAAGGGTGTGCTGTCCCTTAACACACAACTCTAAGTTCAGTAGAACTTACTGTATTCTAAGCTTAAATTATATGTACCTTAGGTACCTTTAGTGGTTTTCAGTTGATCAATTCAATTGAGATTATCTGGTAAAACAATAGCAAGCTGGAATCCCACACGCTGCACACCAATGTGAGAAGTTGGCCTGGCATATGCTGTCCACTAATTATAGTGGGCACCTTGCACCAGTCCAAACAACCCCTTATTGGAGATAGGTTAAAGACAACCTTATTGAAAGCTATCCTAGTGGTAGCTATGGAGAGCAGCCTTCAGGCTAAGTCTTGAAGGAATGTAAAGCAGCTTGTTTTACCAGTCTATAATCTCTTGAGTGACCAAATGAAAGAGCACCACACCAGGTATATATTCAAAATATATGTATTTATTGCTAAACACACCCCTCTAGTCTCTTTATGAGGCTAGAGTTCGAAATACACAAGTTATAAGTTATTTAAACACAGTAATAGCACAAATACACGTTTGGGCCCTAGGGGCGTACCAAACCATATACCAATAAAGTGGTATAAGAACCACGACTGAACTAGACACTAGGCCTAGAGCCTCTAGAAGTGCTTGGACCACAAGGAACCACCCAAGGTAGTGACACAGGGGACCCACGGGGGACGCGTGCAGTGTAAATACACAACCGCGATACGCCGTTAACTTCTATGGAGAAAGTCGCGATCAGGAAATTAAAGAAAAGGGACACTTAAAGGAGGACTTGGAGCAAACCCTTTGAGAACTAGGTCGTTCTAGAGTCTCTACCCACGGGAGCACCGGAGTACTCGTGTTACCTCACCCAGGGAAGCCGGGTGCATAGGTGCCTTTCGGGGTCGGGTTTCGTCGTCGATTTGAATGGCGATCTGCTGCAAAGTGCTGCTGGCGACCAAGTGGAAAGTGTCCGGGTGGATCCAAGAGTGGATCGGAGATCTGAAGAACCTGAAAGCAGAGGGGACAGAGTCTGGGTCACTAGCCAGTGACCAGGAAGGCGATGGACAGATGCCCACCGATGTCGAGTGCTTCAGGTGCGTTGACAGTCGTCTTGACTCTTCAGCCACAAGGTCCAGGAGGCGTTGTTGGCAACCAGGAGCAGGATTCGGACTGGTACATGATGTCTGTCGAGTGCTGAGGTGTCGGCGACCGGATTGGACCCAACAAGCCTTGGCAACGGCAAGTCTCGGTGAAGATGAAGATCGTTGATGGTGCAGACCAGCAAGGTCTGAGGAACTCACCCAGTGAGGGTAAGTGAGGGCAGGCCTGGAGCAACCAGGATGCCCAAGAAGAGAAAGATTGGCCTTTGTGAAGGGCTACTAGCCAACGGGCTAGCGACCGCAAAGGAGCCTCGAGTCGTTGCACGTGGATCTGGCTCACAGGACACTCGTGGAGTGGAGGCCAGTGATCTTCGGTGCAGTTGGTGCTGGAGGCTAGGGCTACTCGGAGCCCAAAGCACGACTTCGTGGGAGACCCAGAAGAGGATGCACTTGCAAATGTGCTCGGTGTCCAGGGGTCACGGTCTCACGTTATCCACGATACCTACGGGCCTCAGTTTTGCTGGGGACTCAGGGTAGCCTCGGGGAAGTCTGAGAATCTACCTCTGGTGATGCGAAGACTTCGGCATCCGACGGGAGCTTCAGAAATGCAGACCGGACAGATGCATCTTTGGTGCCTGCCAAGCAGGGGAGTCACTCCTTGACCCCAAGGGAGATTCTTCTGTCCTCTAGTCTTGAGTAGAGCGTCGAAGGTCCAGGATTCTGTTTCAGAGTTTCGTCCAGGGATAATCTAAAGTCCTAAGGACTGGGTTCCTATACTTATACTAAGTTTAGGGGTTGGACTTACTCTGTGGCCCCACCTATGGGTGGGTCAGGGCAGAGGGGTGGCTACACCCCTTTCCCTTTGTCCAGTTCACGCCAAAGCAGGGGCTGCAAGCCCCTGATCCGGTTTGAACTGGGGTATGCACTAGGGACACCAAGTGTGCCCCCAGTGCAGGACTTCAAAGCACCCAAAAGTGCTCCCACCCAGCCCCAATACACACTATCCTGTCTAGGGAGGTGGTCACACCTCCCTGGGACAGGAAACCTATTGTCCAGGCCTCCCCTGCCAGAGTTTCGGTCAGCAGCAGGAGGCCAGACTTGTGTCTGTGGCAGCAGCATCCATTTTGTGATGCCAGGGCTTTAGAAAGAAGTTACCGGCCAAGCCAGGGTTAACATGTCTCTCCCTCTAGAAGGGTGGAATGCTACCCCCGCCGCCAGAATTGGCGGGGGGTAGTATTCCAAGATGTTTGACACCAAACACGACATGTTTCGGTGCAGCCATTCCAAAGTTAGCATTTAACGCGAGGTTATAATGCGCTTAAGAGTATATGGTCAGGCTGCACTACAAACAGCATCAGAGAAGGGTCTCCGAACGCTGCAGAGGGGCCCTGCTCATGCAGGGGCACCCTCTCACATAGGAACCACGACACTCTGCCTTCAGGATTGATAAGGCCTGCCATAGGAGTGACTTATAGGTTTATATGTGTGTGTGTATACAGTGATATAGGTAGCCTATATCACAGTAAGGGGTGCATGCACCACCTTACCCAGGCTGCAGTAGCAGACCTGTGGTGTCAGTTTGGATGGCCTTCCAGGGGTGGCACAATACATGCTGCAGCCCCTGGTAGGCCTCTGAGGTACCTATGCCCTGGGTACATAGTATACCATATACTAGGGACTTATAAGGGCACTCCAGATTCCAATCAGAGATGTGCCTAAGGCACATGGAAACCTTTTTACAGAGAAAGCAGATAGACTGGGGCCCTGAATAGCAGGATCCCAGTCCAACTAAGTCATAAACCAGCAAAACACCAGAAAAAAAGTGGGGCAACCATATAGTCAGATTCCACCTTCCTACACTCATCGAAGTCTAAGATTCCAAGATAAATTACATTGTAACTTGTCTGTTAAGTTTTGTGGTGAAAGACCGTGAAGTGCTATCGGCTGCACAAAAGATAGGGACTTATTAACTTCTATGATAAGGGGGTATTAATTGAGATTGGTGCTGGGCTAATCCTTTGCACAGAGGAGCAGACCACACTAGTTAGGGTGATTTCTCACTGGTCGAGGTTTCACTTTTGTGTGTGTGATAGGACCAGGAGGGTGCTATTCCCCCATTCCCTTAGAGTGATTGTGCACTTTGGACTTCCTTTTAGTGAAACAGGCAAGAATGTTTGTTGTGGTCAACATTTGTTCATGCTAAGCTGATCGATGTGGAGTGAGAACTGCTATAAAGTGCTGCAGGTTGCGTCTTAAGGTGCTGTGCTGATATTGGTTGGTTGGTTGGTGTGGATGCTGCACTGGGATTTGTCATTACATCAGAGAGTGCAACATTGTGAATGACTCGCATGTGGTGCCGCACTGACATCTCATGTTAGTGCTGTTGAGTGCAGCTTTGTGATTTGCTGAGAACTGAAAGTTATTTCAAATGGCGTTTATTGAATTTATATTGTGAATTTATATTATTCACAGGGGTATGAGAGGCAATATATGCAGGGTAACAATTCAAAAATGTATGCAATAAGTAAGTTAAATATTGAGTCCACGTCGTAGCTTGTATTCTTTAGTTGTTTTTATTCATAATTAGTATTCAAAACAGCCAACGCGTTTCGCCCAAACATGGGCTTCTTCAGGGCTTAAAATGTTAGTGCAAATAGATGGTCCAAGAGAATTGGAGGAAAAACAATTGCCTCCCTTGTGCCGTTCCGTGGTGGTATATACAGATATTTGATCAAAGTGCTCCGTGTTCGGGCAGTTTACGGCGCAATTCCGCGCTCGATGAAAAGAGTAACTCTTTTCATCGAGCGCTGAATTGCGCCGTAAACTGCCCGAACACGGAGCACTTTGATCAAATATCTGTATATACCACCACGGAACGGCACAAGGAGGCAATTGTTTTTCCTCCAATTCTCTGGACCATCTATTTGCACTAACATTTTAAGCCCTGAAGAAGCCCATGTTTGGGCGAAACACGTTGGCTGTTTTGAATACTAATTATGAATAAAAACAACTAAAGAATACAAGCTACGACGTGGACTCAATATTTAACTTACTTATTGCATTCATTTTTGAATTGTTACCCTGCATATATTGCCTCTCATACCCCTGTGAATAATATTGTGATTTGTGGTCATGTGGCAGCTGGCCATTTGAGGTGGGCAGTATCCGACTACTCGTTGTGACTTGTCCTGACGGTGCAATCCTCTGCGACCCAGCTGCTTGCTGTATCTATCAATTGAATTTATATTATATTGAGGAAAGATTACATTGTTCAAGAAATTAAGGGCTTTTCTTAGGAAAGATGTGAAAAGACCTGTCCGCGAAGGTGAGGAAGGGCCCCTCCTGAAGGCACACCTGGGCATTATATGATGACCCAGGTCAGCTAACACACATATATATCTTTCACAGGCAGGGTTGGATTGGGATCAAAAATCGGCCCGGGCACACCAAAAAAAAGTGGCTTACATTTGCGTATAGCCTTTCCGCAAAACACTGCTTCGGCGAAGTTTTATGAAAAGAAAGGGGGTGGGGGCATGTTTTATTAACTACACTTAGATAAAAAAAAAATGCACAGTTTAGTTCACACTGCTGAGCCACACATGAATGCAAGAGAGACCACTTCTGCTCAGGCCCCCTGCCCACGCTCAATCAGCATACATTAATGGGCCGGCCCAGCGAGAGAAAGGGAGTGATACCTCTGCTCATCTGTCTCTAGAAAGGCCACTCAGGCACCCACTGGGCCGCTGGCAGCATCCTAACAGCACAGACAGCCCCCAGGCTGCCTAAAAAAGCAGCCCACAGCTAGAACTCGGCTACCGGCCCTTAGGACATTTCCCGAGTGCCTGCGTTACCAATCCGACCCTGTACACAGGGCCACCACAGCCATCGCACCCGAGCTATGTCGGACCATCAACTGCTCCCTCGAGACCATCACATTCCCCGACAACTGGAAGCGCGCTGAAGTCAACCCCCTCCTGAAGAAACCCTCCGGAGACCCGACGGGCCTCAAGAACTTCAGGCCCATCTCGCTGCTTCCTTTCGCAGCCAAGGTCATCAAAAAGGCTGCCAACACCCAGCTAGCATACTTCATAGTAGCCAACAACATCCTAGACAACTCCCAATCATATTCCGCAGCAACCACAGCACCGAGGCCGCCCTCCTTGCCGCCACAGATGACATTCGCGCCCTCCTCGACCAAAGCCAAACGGCAGCCCTCATCCTCCTGGACCTATCAGCAGCCTTCGACACCGTCTCCCACCGCACACTAACTACCAGACTCCACGACGCCAGCATCCAAGGAAAACCCCTAGACTGGATACGCTCATTCCTCATGGGCAGAACACAGAGAATAAGGCTCCCACCCTTCCTCACAGAACCGACAGAGACTAGTTGCGGAGTTCCCCAAGGATCCTCCCTCAGCCCCACTCTCTTCAACGTGTTCATGGCCCCCCTCACAACCATCGTCAGAAACCACAGGCTTAACATCATCTCCTACGCCGATGACACCCAACTCATCCTCTGCCTCACCAAGGAACCCAACGTCACCAGGCACAACTTCCAAGAAGGGATGACAGCCGTTGCAACCGGAATGAAGAACAGCTACCTGAAAACCCCATCCGCATGGGGTGACACCTGGTGGCCCCCCGCCCTCAGAAACACTCTCACCCCGACAGACCATGCATGTAACCTCGGTATCATACTGGACTCTTCGCTCACTATGAATCACCAGATCAACGCCATCTCCTCCGCATGCTTCAACACCCTCCACATACTATGCAAAACATTCAAATGGTTACCCTGACTCCAGGACAACGGTCACTCACGCCCTTATCACCAGCAGACTCAACTACGGCAATGCCATCTACGCCGGAATTAACAAAAAACTCCTGCGCAAACTCCAGACCATCCAGAACGCTGAGGCCAGACTAATCCTCGATATCCCACGGCACAACCACATCACCCAACACCTCTGCGACCCCCACTGGCTCCCAGTTGAAAGAAGAATAACTTTCAAGTTGCTCACACAAGCCTACAAGGCCCTCCACATATCGGACCACAACCGCCTCTCCTTCCATACCCCAAGAGAAACCTCCTCTCAGCCGACCTTGCCCTAGCCACTGTCCCACGCTTCTACAAGAACAGAGTGGGGGGAAGGTCCTTCTCCTACCTCGCAGCCAAGGCCTGGCGAAGCCCGACACTGCACCAATTCAGGAAAGACCTCAAGACCTGGCTCTTCGAATGACCCTAACGGAGCTGCACCCCCCCCCCCCAACACCCCAGCGCCTTGAGACCCTAATGGGTGGGTAGTGCGCTTCACAAACCCTGATTGATTGATATATGGCTTAAACAATGGAATAAGATCTCTGTAAATGAAGGGACCCTGCAGTTTTCTCCTTATGGTACCTTCAATTTAAGGATAATTGAGAATTTTAGGTGGGTGTTGTATGAAATGAATCCCTCTCTTAGAAGAGCTCAATATGAAGCCTTGAATGCATGGGAGCATGCAGCACATTCGAAAGAGAAGGAAAAATATCAGAACAAAGCCAAAAAGACAGTTAAGGGTTGGATGGATGCTAAGTGGGATGCAGAACAACAAGCATGGAGGAAAGATGTGATTGAGGGAGTTAGGATATACCATGTATTAACTAATGGAAGAACTGAGAGAAGGAAAGCACAAGAGGGGGATGAGACAAAAGCAAAGAATGATGGAGGGACTGATAGTGGCTCCAGCAATGGCTTTTTGGATGACTTGTTGGATACTCGACCATCCACATACAACATAGTTCAACAAGCTGGGGAAATCAGCCATCTTTGGGACTCCTGCCACCCACATATACAGGTGCATGTGCGCCTGCCGATCAAGGCCTCTTTGATGAGGCACAACCTGGTAATCTTCCACCTCCACAGTTAACACTTGTTCTACTCCTAAATCCACAATTGACACCTATTCCACTCTCTGCTACACAGGTAATGCCACTGATTCCCTTACCAGCTCCACCAACAGTGTCCCCAAATAATGTTACTCTTGTTGCAACACCTGTCACACCTACAATTACCATGGCCACTGTTGTGGCTGAGATTGATACCTTTGCTGGAATGGAAACAAGACCCCGAACAGGAGCAGCTCCTGTTTTGAGCGTGCTGACTGTAGAAATTGATAGCCACAAGTCATGGTCATCAGAGACTGACATCCCTCAAAAAACGCTAGATGTGGTAACAATGAAGGTAGAGTTGGAGAAAATCATTAAAGGAACTCTTGAGTTGGGTTTTATAGGTGGGTATAATGAAGAAGAACTTTTGTTTCTTTGAAAGGAAGCCACTAGGCGTGCTTGTGTGACACATGAGGCTCTCGAGGGAGTAGCCATTGAATTTGGGATTGACCTTTTCAAAAGTACGGCCTTAAGAATATTCTGTAGGACGTCTATGACTTAAGATGCGCTCAAGAACATGCGAACCCCTGGGTGAAAACTGCAACTAAGTGAACTAGTCAGTAACATTCAATTGTGGAGTAACACAATGAGGCTTAGTGATAGATGGGCCCAAAAATCTAAGAAAAAGAAAAAGAAAGATGATGAAAAGGGGATACAGGGGGATGAGAGTAGAAGCGATTCCGAGGGCAAAGCTTACCTACTGAAAGAGGTGCATGGAAAACCTTATGTGCATGTGCCTTGGAGTTGATCTGATTTTTTCACATTTACAAATCAGTTTCCAATATTAACAGAAAACCCTGATCTGTGGTATACACAGGTTGACAAATTTGTGAAAATTTCAAAGGTACTTTGGGAGGATTTGAACACTTTTTTGACATTGTGCTCCCAAATGATTTGTGTGGGCTGAGTGTAAAGTTGCTGTTCAATGGCCAACTGCAGAGCCCCTGAGGGATGCCCAAACTCATGCTCCGTCTGCTGGGGCATGGAAAAGTATCATTAGGTGGTTAACTGTTTAAAAACTGAGGGGCATATTAACAAGAAAATGCGATAAATATCGCTATGCACGCTCAGCGCGATTTTAATTATCGCCGGTTTTTATCGCCCGGTTAGCGCGTTATTAACAACGCTCATCACCCAGGCGATAAAAATCTAGGGATAGTCAGCGAAATGCGGGAATATTGCTGGAAAACCAGCGATATTCCTGCAGCAATAGGGAATTCCTAGTTGATAGCCCATGGTGGTCGTAGCCTGACAATCCACCCCCCTTTACACATATATCTAAGTCTGAAATTTATCAGGCGTTAGCTTAAAGCGATAACCGGGGTTAGCGCGGGTTTCAATATCGCTATGGGTGTCAGGGCATGGGCTTGTTAATACCGCGATGTGCGGTTTGCTAGTTTTTCCCTGTTGTGTTGCCCGGGAACGCCATCTTTGCATCTCATTAGCGATGCGTGGCATGGCGTAACTGGAACGGGTGCTAAAACAAGGAAACACGCGCTAGCGTGTCCTTGTTAATACTGCGATGGAATTATCGCCGCTTTTCGGCCGAAAACGGCCGCTAAAGCGGCGAAAATGGGCTTGATAATATGCCCCTAAGGCTCCCCAGAAAGAGATTGATTGGTTGAAAATCTCAAGGACTCCTCTGGAGTACAAAGAGTCAGCGCATGTCTATTACAAAAGACTAATGAATGTCTTTCATCAGGATAGTAGTGTTGAGAACCCTGAGCAAGGAAACCTCAGTAATTTTGTGTCATAGTATGTTCTTGGGTTGCTTCCAGAGATTAGTTCACACATCCAGTAGAATGTGATGTGTTGGCAATCAAAGACTTTGGATGAAATTCCTGCAATATGTGAAGTATTGCAGGGACGATTTGGAAGCTAAGCAAAAGGAAATTGAGGAGAAGTTTAAGTTCGTTCATGAGGCTATCCCAGAAGGGATTCCAGAGAGGTCTGTACATGGCAAATAACGGCTAATGGTTCTAGCGCCGGTACTGGAATGCAGGGAGTTGGATATCAAGGTGGTGGTCAGATGATGTAAGGTGGGAATGGTGTCCCACAAGTTAGGGGTTGAGGAATGTTGGTTGATCCAAATTCGGCAATGGATATAGCTATTCTGGAGAAAACTATGCCATGTCATTATCGTAATAAATTATGCCATTGAAAGCGCAAGTGCAAGTAGAATTCAAACAAATACAGTTTGATGGCCAGGGGCCTAACGTGACTGCTATACCAGCTCAAGGTATGCAAATGCAGAGACGTCCGAATTTTAACATGCCACAAGCCCCGTTATTGCAACACAATCTGAATACCCTGAGCTTTAACGCTAATACCAGTTCCAGAGTTCAGAACTCATTCCTGAGCCCAGATACCTTTCAACAGTTCCCAGTCTTCAAAATCTTTGGAGATCCAGCTTCTGATCAATTACAATAACGGTGCCTGAGAGGTGAGGACGATTGCGTGCTCAGCGCAGTCTTGGAGGTAGACCCGGAGTGACCCATTTGTAGAAGGAGAGGTGAATGGCCACCCCATGTCATTTTTGATTGACACTGGTGCCAAATGTTCTACTGTAAGGATAGTGGAAACAAGTTCATGTTTAAGGTGTTGCAAATAAACAGATTGTGAATCCTGTTTCTATAAAGAAGAGGATCATCAGTTTGTAAGATGTGATTCTGGTCCCGTTAATCTGCTAGGTAGGGGCAAACTCTATTGTGCAAACTCTATTGTGTGATTTACTGTACACCAGATGTTGTCGGACTCAATCACACAATTAGGATGCAGATTTTAAGCTGGGCTTTCAAAAGTCAACCATGGGGCTCTTCTTAGCCCTGACAAAGGAAGACTTGCCTCATGACTTAAGGGAGTCTGTAAAGGAGGAAGTCTGGGATTACACGGGCAAAGACATTGGTCTGCTCAAAGGTGTTGAACCTGTAAGGATTACTATAAAGCACAGCACAGAATTCCCTTGAACGCCTCACTACAACCTCTCTCAAGAGGCAATAGCTGACATTAACCCTGTAAATAAATCCATGCAAGAGCAGGGCATATTTGGAGAGATTCTAGGGAGCCCTAGTAACTTCTTGATAACGGGAATACAGATACCAAACAAGACGTGACGTGTCGTATAAGACCAGTGAACAATTAATAATATTGTCGTCCCATGGTACCGAATTCAGCTGTAATTTTATTCCAGATACACTGTGAGGCTGAGTGGTTTATGGTCAGAGACCTGTGGCGAGCGTTCTTGTCCATTCCATTGCATGAAGCTAGCAGTTCCTCTTCAGTTTCAAATTCTATAATAGAGTGGTGCTGAGTTCCTCAAGGGTATACAAAGAGCTCCTCAATCTTCAATCAGACCCTAAAGCTGCTGGATAACTCAGTCCTGATTCAATACATTGAGGACCTACTGGTGACGTCGACAATGCAAGAGGCGTGCAGACAAGATACCATAGCTCTGCTGAAATATTTGGCTGAAAATGGACATAAGTTGTCCCCAAACAAACTGCAGTACTGTCAGAAAGAAGTCCTGAATCGCTGACATCACATTGAGAAAGGAGCAAGAAATGTGTCTCAAGAGAGAATCTCTGCTGCATTGCAGATGAATCCTCCCAAAACGCAGAGAGAAGTCAGGATGTTTTTAGGAATGGTGGGCTACTGTCATCAGTGGATTCCCAACATTTCCCTAGTGGCCAAGCCTCTCCAGAGACTTACACACAAGTTGTGTCAGATCAGCCTCTATGGGTCAACGAATATGAAAAAGCCTTCCTTGAGCTGAGAGAAAGTTTCTGTAGTGCCCCAGCTCTTGGAATGCCAGACTATGAGAAGTCTTTCATTTTGTATTGCACTGACAGGGAAGCATGCTTCTTTTCAGTCCTAACCAAAACCTATGGAAAGTCCAAATGTTCTGTTGTCTATTTTCAAACCACCCTTGACCCAGTGGCTGTAGTGTTACCAGGTTACCTAAAGGCAGTTGCTGCAGTTGGTGTCAGCATTCAGCAATGTGAGGGTTTCATTCTAGACTCATACTCGAATAAAACACATGAGCAACAGCTGACTCACAATGTATACACAGGTAATCCTCGCTGTGGAGAACATCACTCTGCCAATGCGCTCCTTTCTCAATGCTGCCACTCTGCTGCCATTACCTGTTGTTGATGAAAATGATGATGGGATTGATCATGACTGAAAGATGTTATAGACCTGTGTACCAAGCCAAGACCCAAAATTAAAGATGTCCCTCTGGAAGAGCCTGGTTATATGTTGTTTGTGGATGGCTCTTGTTTAAGAGATGAACGAGGGATTTTGAAAGCAGCTTACGTCGTTTGCACCTTAGAGGGTTTAGTAGAAGCCTCCTGTTTGTGTAATGTAACTTCTGCACAGATGGCTTAACTGGTCGCTCTAACTAGAGCTTGTTGTGTCTTATACAATTTAACAGTCGCCATATATACCGATAGTCAGTCCAGGTTTGGTGTATTTCACAATTTCAGGCAGTTGTGGTCCCAGCGGTGTTTCCTGTTCTCATCTGGCTCCCCATCAGAAATGAGCATTTTGTTATGGAAGGTCTTGATGCATTACGAATGCAGCTGAAGTAGCCATTGTAAAGTGCCACAAGAGCGTAAATGATTTTGTAACCACTGGCAACTGTTCTGCGTATGAGATAGCCAGATATTGCGCTCTTGGATTTTGCAGCTTCAATAGAAACTATTCAAATAAATCTGAGTATAACATGTCTATGAGCCTTTTGCTGGCTTTTGCTGGTATGTGGGAAGAGGTGAAGAAACTGTAGGAAAAGGCACCAGAATGTAAGCAGGAGAGGTGGGTCAAAGCAGGGTGTACTAAGAATGAGGATGAAGTTTGGGTTTCTGTGGATGGCTGTCGTGTGTTGCCTGACTTCAAATGCCTCTAATGCACTTTAATTTCATGGTGCTATCCACATAAGTCGAGAGGTGATGGTTTGTCTCTTTTGCATGTACTGGTTCAACCCTAGGTTCAGTGTGGTTGCATCTGAGTTATGTCACCAGTGTGCTATATGCCAATGGCTGAATCCAGGAAGGAGAACTGCAGCCTTACAAGTCACATTGGGAGATCAGGTGGTCGTTTCAATTGTATGCAACTTAATTATTGTCAAGATGCCTGTGTTTAATGGGCTGTGCTTCATACTGGTAGGATGTGCCTCTTTTCTCGATGGGTTGAGGCTTACCCTACTTGGAGAAATGATGGTCTTACAGTGGCCAAACTATTGCTCAGGTAATTGATCCCTCGGTTTGGGATACCGATTTCCTTAGAATCAGAACGTGTCAGTCACTTCAAGAACGAGATGATGAAAAATTTGTGTGCAGCTTTGCTGGTTGATCAGAGGTTCATCTATAGTACAGACCTGAGCATCAGGCATTGTGGAGCAAATTAATGGGGCGTTGAAATCCCGTCATGCTAAAGTGTGAGCATCAACGTCTCTGGAATGGCCTGACAACCTTCCATTGGTACTGATGGGTTTGAGAAGCATTCTGGATCAAAGGAGAGGCTTGTCCCCACACATGAAATTCTCATGGGAAGGGCCATGAGACTTCCTGCTGTGCCTGCAATTGCGCTTGTGAATATTACAGATGATATAATTTTTGACTGCTGCAAAGGCCTGGCTGATGTGATGCTGATGTGATGTGTTCTGTCTCTCACCAGCTTGAGGTGGCGATCATCCTTTCAAGGAAAGAGCAGTGCCATTACCTCAATCTTGGTGACTTGGTCATGGTGAAGAAGCACTTAAGCAAGTCGTGCCTGGATCCTAGATGGTGTAGCCCCTATCAAATCAATCTGGTCATGAACACTGCTGTTAATTGTGAAAGCCTTCTGAATTGGTTTCATACCTTGCACGCTTGGAGATTGAAACAAGCTGAAGAAGAAGTGGCGACAGTCACTACTGAGATGCAAAGACCAAGCTCAGTGCCATCCAAGAGCTCAGAGGGAGAGGAAGCGTGTGCACAAGTGTCTCAAAGTCAACCCGAGACAGGGGCCAGGCCTGTAGTGAACGAGCCATGAGTAGCCACAGTGACTGAAGCTGAATTAGCTGTAAGCGCAGACTCTGAGCCGGGAGAAGGGACAAGGAATGTGATCAGAGGGGGTCCAGAAATGAAAGGTAGCCATAGAGGGGAGAAAGACGGAGAATTCTGTGTCCAAAGAATAGATCCCAGACGTCATCAATGTGAAGACAGAAACCAGTGAACAAAATGACAGTGACATTGAACAGCCAGTAGTCAGAAGATCAAGAAGAGCATGGTTACCTAGTCGAAGGCACTCAGCCCCTAAATGGACATATTTTGCTGAGAGTGAAGCTGACTTGAGAATACATGAGATTGACGACAAACAGATTGTTTTTGAGGAACCTCCATGATTAAAGCTGCTGTATTTAGACTTTGAGTTAATTTCAATTTGGCCTGATTTGAAGTCAACTGATGTTTTCGAATTAATGAACTTTAAATTGAACTTTGTGATGACCTTTTTGTCCAGGCTTCAGTAGAGGAGGTGGGGTGTCACTAAAGAAAAAGATTGATATAGGGTTAGGGATTGACTTAGAAACTGCTGAACTTGATGGTCATCGTGGAGAAAACACCAGTTTGCAGAATTTGCACACAAAGAAGACCTTTGTAGACTGCTTTTTTATGTTATTTGTGAGTTTTGCATTTTTACTTTCTGATTCACGAGAAATCATGTTGATCCTTTCACTAAACCAGCTTAGAGCTACAGTGGTAATGGTATTAATTGTTTATATCATCCTAATGATATGCTTATTAATATGTTTGAGTGCCCCTGCAAATCCAATTATTCCTAAAGCTAAATCTACTCCTGTACCAGTAGAAGAGCAGTCTAGCTTTGATTTGAAGTTATTGCATAGGGATAGTCCTGAGGGAAATTTTACAACCAATGTGTTCTTCAGTCTTTTGCATGAGTATTCTCGCCTGATGCATGCAAAGGATTTTTATGTTTGCACCCATCTGTCCACATCTGTGGCGGAGGAACTGACGCATTATTTTATTCCACTCACATATGGTATATCCTGTATTAGAATTTGTGAGTCTTTTGTATCATCAGGGTAATTTAGAATATTAGTTTTCGAATTATGATTTGGTCCTGTCAGAAGTGCCCATGTATAAACATTTGAACCCTCACTCTAACGTCAAGTACATGGATACTCGTAAGGTTAAAAAGAACTTTATTGATGATTTGGAAGATAGAAGGTAAGAGATTGCATTGAATGCAAAGAAGGGAAGAGGTGAATCAAAGGCTGCGAGGGTAAAATAAGAGGAGCAATATAAAACCATTGGAATACAGACAAAAACAAATCTAGTATTGGAGCAGCATGGAAACATGTTTTATGAGAAGAAAGGACAATGTTTGCAATTTTCAGAGGAAGGGTTGGAGTGAATGCCCACAGAGATGTGAAGGTTTAGGTTGTACAGAACAGATATTTGCTGGAAATCACCCCGTCATCCCTGGAGTTTTCTATGTGTGTAGAAAAAATGGCTATTTCAAGCTTTCTGCATATTGGTTTGGGAGCTGCTAAATTGCCTTAGTGTTTGCAAAGGTATATCATGGAGACAAGTTAGATAACCAGGCTAAACGTACTGCTTCTCCTCTGTAGGAGTAGGTTTAAAGGATTAGAAAGCTGTCTACCTTAGTAGATGAATTCACAGCCAGTACCACGGGTGCTCTGTTAGCTATAAATACAGAATTAGTTGCTATTAGAGCTATGGTTTTGAAGAACAGGCTTGTTGAGATAATTTGCTTGCAGAAGAAGACAGTGTTTGTAAAATGTTATGTTTTGAGCCATGTTGCAGGTATGTGTCGGATAAGAGTAAAGAGTATTTGAAGAATACTAAAAGTCTATCTAAAGAATTGAAGGAGCTGTAAGAGACAGGTGCTTGCGAAATAATTGGGAAATTAATTTCTGCTGTAGGCAAATGGCTTAGTGGACATGGTGGTCGACTTTTAGGAGCTATATTGAAGCCTATTTTGATTCTTGTAGATTGTGGGATTTGTTTGTTTTTGATGGCAAAGTGATTCAAACTGATTAAGAAGGGAAAGAGTTCAGAACAGAAAGCTGGAGAGAGAATAACTGATGGTAAAGAATTGAAAAGAATGAGAGCCACCATCTCCGGTAGCTGCGTTTCTCCTTGTCTGGGGACGGTACAAAGGGGTGATGTCTGGACTGTATGGAGTGCTAGCGTCGTACCGCTTCTCGCCCCCCTGGCACAGACGCTACGTGGCAGGAGCGGCTGGCGATCCCGTATGAAGTCGATGAATGGGCGGACATACTAGAAGCCCAGGATAAAGGCGCAAGGGAGGCTCGGATGAAATTTTGCCTCTTCAAAGTCTTACAAGACTGGTATTGGACGCCCACAAAACTGCACAGGGCGGGCCTCCTCCCCCATGCCAACTGCTGGAGATATCCCAACTCCCGTTGCGACATAACACATATCATTTGTGAATGCCCCTCAGTGCAGGCTTTCTGGGAATACGTGGGACCGACTGAGTGCTACCATGACACTTTCTCTACCGCTTATGCCCCCCAAAATACTTCTGCACGATTTAGAGCGGTACCCGGACCTATCCAGACCACAACGCCACCTCTTTCATACAGCTGTGGCCACGGCCAAGCTTTGCATATTGCGCCAATGGAGGGCAGCGACCCCCCGACACAAGAGTCCTGGCTGACAGCTATGATACAGGCAGCATCACATGAGAGGATCATATATAATCTCCAAGACCAGTCGGAGATCTTTCTGGAGACATGGACACCTTTATGCGCCTAGAGGCGCCGAACGTGGATGGAGATGGATCGGCAGCGGACCCTGGTGATTGAATAAACAGCACGTTGCACCTGCCCTACAGATCGTCATATCCCACTCAACCCTCACCTTCACCCTTCAGCACACTCTCTTCTTGCTCCCTCTCTTTTTCTCTTTTCCTTCTCTTCTTCTTTTTCCTCCTCTTTTTTTTTTTTTTCTTCTTTTTCTCGTTTATCTTTACTACTTGACAAATTGATTTTGCTCAATGTTCCTTTCCCATCAGTACTTTTTTCAGCTCCTTCCTCCCCCTCCCCCCTCCACCTCTTTCATACCTCTCCCCCCTACCCTCACGCACACCAATGCCCGCACAAATATCGTCGTACTGCCAAGATCCATAGGGCTTAATGGTCGTACGTTCACACCATCAACTGACCCTTATTATGTCGGAGCCATTACGGCGAGACCTATTAGAGACCCCCCTTCCTTCCCCCCCGCGCATCATACGCGTACTAGTCGTTGGAGTCGACCCTCTGGACGACACAGGGCGCCAACAAAGCAAGACTCATGGCTCTACAAACAACCTGGGAGGTGAAGAGAGGTAGGGAGCCAACCTGGAGAAGATATCCTTTCCCATCCAAACCAATAGAGGGGGAGGCAAACAAACGGGCCTATGAAGATATGTATATACACACACCACTCCCTTTTCTTCTGTTTTGTCTTTACCTATGGGTCTCCCCCCACACCCTCCCCTATCCCTGGTGATACCCTATTTATAGATTGCTGTGGAGGACTGTTATGCGTAGGATTAATGTGCCAAGACTTTTTGGAGATACATCATACGTTTGTAATGATTATGTATCTATATATATATTCTAGAATGATGTATGTTCATCTATATTTTATTTTTTATGTCAAACTGTTTAAATTGTCTGAATATTCAATAAAGAAATACAACACACACAAAAAAAAGAAAAGAATGAGAGCAGAAATAGAACTGAAAGAAAGGCAGTGTTGTGCTTATGATGAATTGAAGGAGTGAGAGGAGTCCAGATGTAAGCAGGAGCGGTTGGTAAATGCTTTCTGAATTGTCATAGAGGAAAATGTTGGATGTTTTGTGTGATGGCTTTTCGAGCTACCAAAGGGGGTGACGCAGTGTCACTATTTTTTGTTTGCATTTAATAATATATTGTTGTATAAAAGCAATAATCAACATTTTCATTATGTGCATATGATATTTACATTTACAATAACAATAATGAGTACGTTTCACATAATGATTAACTGTTGTTAGAGCACATTCATGCTAAGTTAGCGTGAGCCATGGTAGGCATTAGAATACCTGACTTCATTTTAAAATAAAATGCTGTATTTCTGCTTGTTGTGCATGATCTTTCTCTTGTTCCAGGCACCCAGAGCTACTGTGATCGCCTCAGTCCGAAATGTTATCATTGAAACATAAAGTGAAGGTGGTTTTGTAGCTCAATTCATTAAATGTTAGCTTTCTGCACCTGGAATGAGAAGGAGTCAGAGGAGAATTCCTCCCTTTGTTTGTTAATCTGAAGGCAGTGAGACTGGAACTGGTTGTTAACTTGATAATGGGAAGGAGGTCGACACCAAGCTCACAATGAATGTCTGATTGTGTTTGGTTGTAACTTGGTGAGAACCTGTACAACGTAGCACTTAGATGTAATTTTGTGTTTAATTGGGTGAATCTGTCTTCAGTTAGTTCGACTTGCCTGTGCCTACCTTTGCAGGCAGACACCCTTTCCTTCCCATGAGACCCGATGGTCTTTATTTTTGTGCTCATAGGTTTACTCTCGAGAACAAGCTCATTCCTTATTATTCTAATCGGAATCTTCATTTGGTTCTTCTTGCGATTTTATTTTTCCTGACTTCTGCTGCTTCTAAATTTCCCCGATTCGCCTACATCCTTAGATTAGCATTAGTGAGATTCCCATTTGGGGAGCGGAGGTTCTGGACATTTGCATATTCGGTCTTTTACTACATTTTTTTTGCATCCCCTAATTGACTTGCCTGGACTTTTTTCACATATGATGTATTCAGATGATTATCGAAATTATGATTCAACTGATTCGACTTGAGATTTAACTTTACTAATCAGCTAATAATCCTGTATGATTTTAAAAATTTCTCCTCTTTGACATTTGTCATTGATATGTTACGGAATTTATGATTTAGCCTCAGTTTAACACAAAGGTCCATCCGAGTGGACATAGTGGAGTTTCGAATTGCACCAAGTTAGCATGGTGCAAACACCATCCTCATCTTTCCCGCTATCACGTGCAAGACCACTGACTCATTGTCAGTGAAACTGCTCTCCCACCCTCGCAGCTCCACCATTAAGTGAGGCCTCTCCTGAGCCCCTGCACTCCCGTAGTGTTTGGTGTTCGAGGCCCTCCTCCACCCGCAGGTTATACCTGCGCCTCATCCCTGGTGGTCCAGTGGACCTCGGATTCCTTTCTCTCGCTCCGCTTTCAGCCCCTTCTGCTCCGTTTTTCACAATCAGCACTCTTATTCTGCTTTCTGCTCTGTGTCCTTCTCCGTTTGCCCCTTTCACTCTTCTTAGCACTCTTCTGTTTTCTGCTCCGTTTTTCACCCTTTAGCTCTTTTTCACCCTTTCACTGCTCTCAGCACTCTTATTCTGCTTTCTGCTCCATTTGCCCCTTTCACTCTTCTTAGCACTCTTCTGCTTTCTGCTTAGTTTTTCACCCTTTAGCTCTTTTTCACCCTTCTACTCTTCAGATCTTTTCGTTTCTCTTTCACCCTTTTTACTCCTTACTTTCTTCCTCTATTGCTTGCTTTCCCCTGTTTTTTTCCCGCCGCTGCTGCCCCCGTGGCCCCTCCCCCCCAGCACGACCAGCCCGAGCCAGTTCCCCTCCCCGCCTCCCAGCTGTCCAGCCCTCCCCGACCCCTACTTAATGGCGGCCGCTATGCGGCCGCGCAGCGGGCGCGCTGCTGGCGCGCCAAAGGCAAGCCAGTCTGCACCCGTCTGCGACCCGACCGCGACCAGCGCCAGGAACCCTGGACCTCCGCACCGCCAAAGCTACAACCCAGCGGCACTCCACGCACTCAACCCAGGCCGCAACAACAACTGCAAGCTAGCGTCACCAGCCGACACCCACGGACCCTTCAGCTGTCAGCGCTGCCGGCACACCTGCAGCTCCACCAGGAACATGGACCAAGCACAACCCACCCGCAAGAACACAACCAAACCGAAGACCCTGCAATGCATCCTCCTCAACGTCCGATCACTCCACAAACACGCCACCGAAATCTGGGACCTCCTCGACTGCACCACCCCGGACATAGCATTCTTCACCGAAACCTGGACCAACACCACCTCGGGACCAGACATCGACATCGCCATCCCCCAAGGATACAAGATCTCCCGGAAGGACCGCCCCACCCGCCTGGGAGGAGGAATCGCCATCGTCCACAAATCCACCCTCCGCCTGAGCACACTCCCCGACGAGCCCACAGACCTGATGGAACACCTACACTTCAAGATACAGGCCAGCCCCACCACCACCCTCCGAAGAACTCTCATCTACCGATCCCCCGGACCCCACGGACCTTTCACCAACTCCATCACGGACATCATCTCCCCGCAAGCCATCGCATCCACCAACTACACCCTGCTGGGAGACCTCAACTTCCACCTAGACAACCAACTAGACCCCAACACCGCATCCCTACTGGACAACCTCCACAACATCGGACTCCGCCACATTGTGACCGAACCCACGCACTCAGCAGGACACACCCTCGACCCCCTCTTCACATCAGGAAACTCCATCACTTTCAGCCACACCACCGAACTCCCGTGGACAGACCATCGATGCATCCACTTTACCTTCAGAACACCCACCAACCACAGACACCAGCACCTGCTCCCACGAAGAAACTGGACCAAAATCACCGACGACCAGCTCACCTCCTCACTCAGCAACTCCACCCCAAACACCGCGGAAGACGACGACCCCAACACCGCAGCCCGAACTCTGCACAGATGGATCTCCGACAGCGCCAACACCATAGCCCCCCTCAAGAAGAACAACAACACACACGCCAAGAAAGCCAGATGGTTTACCACTGAACTTCGAGAGTCCAGACGCACATGCCGCCGCCTCAAAAAGGCCAGGAGGAACTCCAAATCCACAGAAGCCCACAACAACTTCAGAGCCGCCACCAACGCCCACCACCAACTCATCAGAAATACGAGAAAAACAGCGATCGAAGACAGAATCTCCACACACGCACACAACAGCAAAGAACTCTTCAGCATCATCAAGGAGTTCGCCCAACCCACCAGAGAGTCTACTGACATTCCTCCCTCACAAGACCTCTGCAACAAACTCAGCGCCTTTTTCCACCACAAAATCAAGAACATCTACGACAACTTCGACGAAGACAACCAACACACTGAACCCTCACCAGCCACCTCCGACACCCTGAAACCAACGATTGACAGCTGGACAGCCCTCACCACCGAAGACACACTGAAGACGATGAAGTCAATCCACTCCGGGGCCCCCACGGACTCCTGCCCCACCACATCTTCAACAGAGCCGCCGACACCATCGCACCCTTGCTTCGCCACACCATCAACCGCTCCCTGGCGACCGCGTCTTTCCCCGATGACTGGAAACACGCCGAGGTCAACCCCCTCCTGAAGAAGCCCTCGGCGGACCCCGCCGACCTCAAAAACTACAGACCCATCTCCCTGCTCCCGTTCCCAGCGAAAGTCATCGAGAAAGCCATCAACAGCCAACTCGCTACCTTCATCGAAGAGCACAACAAAAACCACAGCACAGAAACCGCCCTCCTCGCCGCAACAAACGATATCCGCTCCCTACTGGACAAAGGAGAAACAGTAGCCCTCATCCTCCTTGACCTCTCAGCGGCCTTCGACACAGTCTCCCACCGCACCCTGACATGCAGACTCCACTACGCAGGGATCCGGGACAAGGCCCTCGACTGGATCCACTGTTTCCTCTCCGGTAGAACGCAGCGGGTCAGACTCCCTCCTTTCCTCTCGGACCCTACACCAACCACCTGCGGAGTCCCCCAGGGGTCCTCCCTCAGCCCCACGCTTTTCAACGTCTACATGGCTCCGCTCGCCCCCATCGTCAGAACCCAGGGACTCAACATTGTTTCATACGCAGACGACACCCAACTCATCCTCTCCCTATCCAACGAACCCAACACAGCCAAACACAACTTTCTAGAAGGCATGGAAGCTGTCGCCAAATGGATGAAAAGCAGCTGGCTACAACTCAACACCGACAAAACAGAAGTACTCATCATGGGCCCACACCCCGACGCCTGGAACGACACTTGGTGGCCCCCTGCCCTCGGAAGCCCACCCACTCCCACGGACCACGCACGCAACTTTGGAATCATCCTGGACTTCGAGCTTAAAATGGATCGCCAGATCAACTCTGTCGCATCCTTCTGCTTCCACACCCTCCGCCTCCTACGCAAGACCTTCAAATGGATCCCCCTCGAGCACAGAAAGACCATCACTCATGCCCTCGTCACCAGCAGACTCGACTACGGCAACGCACTATACGCCGGAATAAACAAAAACCTCACCTGCAAGCTACAAAACATCCAGAACACCGCCGCGAGACTAGTCCTCAACCTGCCAAGACACTGCCATATCTGCCAGCACCTGCGCACAATCCACTGGCTCCCCATCGAGACTAGAATCACCTTCAAGATCCTCACCCACGCACACAAAGCCCTCCACAACACCGGACCAGCATACCTGAACAGCTGACTCAAATTCCACGTACCCCAAAGGACCCTACGATCAGCCCAGCTCTCCTACACCGTGGTCCCCCGCGCCAGAAAGACCAGATCAGGAGGCCGCTCCTTCTCCTTCCTCGCGGCCAGAGCCTGGAACGCCCTACCGCTCCACCTCAGACAGACAACATCACTCCCCAACTTCACGAGAAACCTCAAAACTTGGCTCTTCGACAGACCCCCTCCTTGGTGGACTGGAACCTGCACCTCCCCTCCTCCCCAGCGCCTTGAGACCCTTACGGGTGAGTAGTCGCGCTTAACAAACACGTGATTGATTGATTGATTTTGCATTGACATGGCCTCACTTTGAGGATCAGTAACTTCCTGTTGCAATTTTAAGGATTCCATCACAGACCAGAATTCCCATAGTCAATGGATGAACGGAGGTTGAAACGCCTTTTGAACACATAGTGAAATCCAAGCGAGATGACACTGCAAAGAAAAAAACAATACCTCCCCACAAACAATGCCTTATGTCAGGAGAAAACATGGTGAGTGCATTACTGACATTGTGGAAGCTGAAGGACTTCACAGATGTCACTGCATCGCGACATTTGTGTGCAAAGAAAATACAACATTTTACTGAGGCGTCAAATTCAGAGCGCTTCTGGCATGTTAGCCACTATTAGGACACAAAGCTGTATGTATGCTCCTGCCTCTAGTGATATGTGACTGAAAGCAGGACCCTGTCAAGATCAGAAAGTATCCACTATTATATAAAAACAAAACAAACATAAAAAACATAATATCGTATCATATAAACATCAGCTGAAGGGACATTGACCTTATGATCCAAAACCTAAACGCACTGCAAATCACCAGTCTGGGTTAGCTGTGCAACCATAACTCCCTCAATACATTTCTTGTGACCTCACATATCACATATGACTTTACATGTGACATGGTTCATCGCATCACACTTCATATTACCATTCATATCATTGTTATTGTTAAAACCACAAATCAATAATACTTTTCATATCTCTTTGACTACTGTAGAAATAAAGCTTTGTTTGTATATGTAACATTGTGAGATCATGTGTGTGATGAAAGTGATTCTGCAGCCTTCCAACTTCAATTAATATCAATGCAAGAGCATATTGTAAGTGTGTGTGTGGCTACAGCAGCCCTTATTTTTATATACACAGACAGGAAACCAAAAATGATACCAAAACCATAATAATATCACTGATCGATCACAGACAGTGTATGGTTAGAAGGATGGTTATGATTGCATTGCTTGGTTTAACTGGCATTTAAGGATTTTTTTAGATTTTGGAACGTAACCCTAGCACCCCTTCCTTTGAAGTTTTTAACTATAATTTTTTGTAATCTTTTATAAAGTTGGACATTGCTCTGTTTTTAACAGGGTGCCATATGTCCTCTTAAAAAGTGTTGATAGTGAACATAAAAATGTATATCCACTGAAAAAATGTAAATTAAGCTTAAGATAAGGTTGACGGGGCAGAGGGCCATTAGTGGATACCACACAAAACCTAAAAATACAGGAAATTCACCAGTTATATTTGTAACTCAACCTTGACTCCCATTCCTCCATGCACTACCATACTCTATCTATAAGATGAATAATTTTGACACATGGATGGACTTAATGTGTACAACGAAAAGTAAGTGTGAACATCAGGAGTGTTCAATGATTAAATGCCATACAAAGAAACTTAAGGATCATATCATTGATGTCACAAGCCTACAGTACATAATGGGCCTTATTCACATACTGTACTTTGTAGTACATTTTGTAGTGGTACAATACAACTACAAACATTGTACAAAATGCTATTTACAAACAATGGGGCTTATTTACAAACCCCTGTGTGCCACTGGAACGTCACTTTTAGTGACGGTCCGGTGGCGCACACTGCAGGGCCATATCTACAAGGCCACGTGAAGCCACCCGGCATTGCTTTTCATGGCCTTGTAGATATGTACTGAGGCAACACAGCGCAAGTCGATGCATTGCCTCACCCTGCGATAGGGAGGTGGGCCATGGGTGTTATGATGGGTGTTCCTGCATAACAGCCATGGCATTTGACACATTTCCAGATTAACGAGATTTCATATCCCTGGAAAGGCGCCAAAAGCCTACGCCTCCCCAGTGCAGGTGTAAGGGAGGCGCAACGAGGATAAATACCTTTATTTCTACTCGTCTACTCGTTTTCCTTTAAAGAGGAAAACGCCTCTTGTGATTGTTTTTGGTCAGGAAGTTATTCCTTCCTGCACAAAAACAATCATCCCTGCAACACAGGCGCCATTGCACTGGTGCAAGGACACCTCCGTTGGCGCATGGCAGTCCATTGTGTGCCAGCGCAGGGGAAAAGGACAGGAATGCACCGTATCTCATAGATACAGCGCATTCCTACCCTTTTCTATTGACACAGGGCAACGCAGCAAGATTCACTTGGACTCTGTTGACAGACAATGGTGTCCAACTGTATCACAAGTAAGTGGAAGTGTTCCTAAAGAATTGTGGCATTGAACGTAAAAAAAAGTTCTCTGTATCATCCAGAAACTAATGGCATGGTTGAAAAGTTTAACAAAACCAAAGACAGTGTACATTTAGCTAGGGTTAATGTTCTGGGCTGGAAAAAGAGGTTCAGAATCGATTAGTAGCATACTGGCTTTCTCCACACAGAATGAAGTGCAAAACTCTATTGTGTAGAGGTCAAACGCCTAATTCAAAACTGGTCCTGGGATGGAAAAAAAGGAGAAACAATGGGCAAGTGCGTGTTTGAATGATGATAGTAGGAAGGATAAAATTAACAAGTGACAGACAGTTGAAGAGGAAAGGCTATTAGAATAGGAGGAAATCTGTGAAAGAAGAAGTGGTGCATATTGGTGATTGGGTTAATAGTAAGGCACCTGTGGAGGGCAAAAGTTTGGTCTAAGTTCATTAAACCAGGAGGGTTGTCAAGATGCTTAATAATGCGGTGAATACTGATGACAAACAGATTTGGAATATGAGCAGTTTCACTCTGTAAGGGGCGTTCGGAGAACGTTATGTCAGAGGGTTCCGAAAACATTAAGAGAATGCTGTGGTGAAAAGAGCAGACAATAGAGAGTATATAGCACTCTCTATTAGTAACCAAGATGTGGAGGCTAAGAATGGAAGTAGATCTGGGGGAGGTGGGTCAGGGGGGTTTAGCCTATAAAAAGTGGAGAGATGAAAATGCTTAGTAGACCTACTTATTTGGAGGAATGTGTTCTTTACTAACATCTTTCCGTTTTGTTTCTCTTTGTGGGGTTTTTACTTCTCTGTTCCCTTTGGTGGTTATGGTGGGAAGGAATGGTCTTAGAGTTTGGTTTGTTTTGTAAAGGGGGAAATATGTGTGGTGTTCCTGTCACACTCTTCTCTGCTATCATTGTAAAGAGGATGTTAGTTGCTTTCTGGAAATGTATATTTGAATCTTCTCATGAAGATTCTGGAGGTGACAGTAACTTGGAAGCTACCTCTGGTCGAAATGCAATAAAGGATCTCTGTTCATACCCACCTGGTTCTGCATGCTATTTCACACAGGAACTGCCATGAACGTCGTATGGAGTAAACTGCATGTTAATAGCTATCATGTGCTTTTAGTTCCATTGGGTATAAAACTTCTGCCCAAATAGTTAAATAGGAACATTTAGGATCTTGAAGCACTATGTCAATTTAAGAACTGTCTTTCTATTATTTTTCCAAAGTAAGCGAGATTGTTAAAATATGACAACAATGATAAGGTATAATAATGTTTAGACAATGTGTTTTGGTTGAGCAGGATATGCCCCAGAGCTTTCTCAAGACAAAGTATACATTCTTGAGTATTATAGTTAAATGTATTGCCAGAAGCTGTGAGCTGAGCTGAGCTGATGGGCAAGGAAGTGTCTACCGGTCTGGCAGCAAATTCGCATTAGGTATTTGTCACAGAACCCGTAATTATCCATTTATGGAAAAATCATAAAAGACATTTCTTGTTTCACCAACGCTTGAAATTGATTGGACGCTTGTGTTCATTATAACAAAGTCAGGGGTATATGTGCAAGAACTGCTGCTCACTAGCGTTAGCGTTAGTTAGCTGCAGTTTACTTAACGCCGCCTAGCACTAAAAACTATCGCCCTGTTAGCGATGTATTTACAATACGTCGCTACATGGCGATAGTTTCAGGTAGCCGCGGTGAAAACTGCAACTAACACTAGTGTGAAAGCGATACAAATTCTGACGTTAGCAGGCGAAAACTGACGAAAGGCCAATTTGCGGGCAAAAAACTCACGTTAGTCAGCAGAACTTCACCTTTTTTGCCTCTAGAGGCAAAAATAGCCAATAAGTCCACCTCCTATTAAAAAAATAAAATAAAAATAATGGAATGCAGAATGGAGCAGGCACGGACAAGTGCAGCACAGATCAACAACTTCCCCAAATCCCCCAACAGCCAGGATGACCAACCAGAGTCCCAGGGGAAGAGGAAATGCAGAATCAGGGCTACATATATGAAAAGAGGTGCATCGCTGGGGAAAATCTGTGATGCATCACTTTTCATAGTGCCCTCCTTGCAACACCGTGGCAGCCAAAACCTTGAAAGCGTGGACAGCCCCTGGGGCCTGGAGGCCTCGCTGTGCCTGCGTCTGGGACCCGGAGTGGGATGCGGAGGTGCTGTTGAGAATGCTGGGCCATGGCGGTAGACATTTAGGCGTCGGCGATCGCCCTTACCTGGTGGTGAAGTCTGCTAGGTCACATGGAGACACGTTGCTGACCTGTGTGAGAAGACCGCCTGGTGCCCCTTGGAGCTGTGAATGGTGGAGGCGCTCCTGCGCACCAACGTAGGGAGGTCTGCATCGTATACCACACGCCACCACTACACCGGGGTGCCGGGAGGAGATTTACCAATGGTGGGCTGCGCCTCTCTGCATCACAGGCCGCAGGATGTTGCGCTGGCCGGACGCTGTGGAGGGTGAGGCACCTGAGCTGCGCCGAACTTGTGTGGCAGGAGAGCTGCAACTTCACGCATAAGGGGGCCCTGTTGCATCACCTGCATCGGGAGGTTCCCCAGCTGACTTGGCAGCGACTGCTGTACCCAGGCTTGTGAAATCCCACCTGGCTGAGGTTCCTGCTGGCTGAGTCACAGATTTGGAGAGAGTGCAGCTGATTGCGCCACAGTGTCAATGTCCAGGTGAGGAGAATCTGGGACGCGTAGCGGAGGAGGCCCGGGGGTCGAGTCAGGCCCAGACCTAGCGCCTGTGGGTGACGCACCCCCAGTGGCGGCTCCTCCGCTATGGTGGAAGAGCGTCGCCCCACTGCTTTCAAGCAGTGCAAGAAGAGGAAACATAACATGATGATAACTTTCTGATATTCTCATGCTATGTTTCCTTTGCGGGCGGGAGGGTGGGTGGGGTTGCTCTACTCAGGATCAGGGCAGGAGCGGAGTGGTATGCCCACTCAAGTGCGCAATGACTGTTTGGTCGGCCCTGTAAGGCCGCCCAAAGCAATCATGCACACTTCCCTGTTTGCAATGCAGGCTGCATTACTGCCTGCATGGAGAACATGCCCACCCTTCCAGCCCCTGGCTGAACGCCTTGTTACAGCACTCAAGAACAATCACAACGCCACATTGCAGCATTGTGATTGGCTTAGGGGAGGGAGCCTGGCTGCCTGCTTCCTGTTCCTTGAAGCAGACTCAGGAGAGCAGGAGCACAGAAGACGCGGGACCCGGCCTTCAGGTAAGATTTAAAAAAATATATATTTACAACCCCTGCTTCCCCACTGCCTCCCTGCCCCCTCCAGTGTCCTTTCCTGTGTTTCCCGCCTCCCGGCTGTCCAGTCCCCCCGGCAGCACTACTTAATGGCGGCTGCTTTGCGGCCATGCGCAGCGGGCGTACCACTGGTGCGCCAAAGGCAAGCCTGCCTGCGTCCGTCCACCCCTGGACTGCGCCCAGCACCAAGGACACTTCCTCTGGGACCCTCCACCGCTACGACGCAAGCACCCTCCTCACCATCAGCCCTAGACGCCACACCGCCTGTCATCAAGCATCACTGTAGAATTCCTTTGCACCCTGCGCCTGCCGAAACTGCAAACGCACCTTCTGCCACATCAGCACACCAGCGCCTCCTGCTGCCCAGCCGACCAACAGCGCAGCAGACTGGCTCAACCGCATCCTCCTCAACGTGCGGTCCCTGCACAAAGACGCAACAGAAATCTGGGACCTCCTCGACGCCACCTCTTCAGACATAGCTTTGTTCATGGAAACCTGGACCAACAACTGCTCTCGACTGGACATCGCCATCACCATACACGACGGCTACAAATTCACCCGCAAGGACCACCCGAGCGCCCAGGATAAGGCATTGTCTAAAAATGCACACTCCGACAGACCACGCACTTTAATGACCTGACGGCTACCATGAAACAGCTCCACTTCCAGATCCAGACAAACCCCAACCCCACCCTCCATGGCACCCTCTTCTACAGGCCCCCCGGCCCATGAACCCCCATTCACCTATGCCATTGTAGACCTCATCGCACCCCAGGCTCTCCCATTCTCTGACTACATCCTACTCGGACACCTCAAGTTCCACCTGGACAACCCCAGTGACCAGAACACCACCACCCTCCTGATGAGCCTCACCAACATCGGACTCAAGCAGCTAGTCACTGCATCAACCCACATAGCCGGACACCCGCTCAAACCCGTCTTCTCCGCCAGCGGGAACTTCAACTACAGCCACAACCCCGAACTCTCCTGGACCGACCATCATAGTATACATCACACCTTCACCATGCCCACCGTACACCACCGCCATCATTGCCCCCCCCCCCCAACTGCAGCTCGATCGAGGCCATCAAAGAACTTTTCGGCAACTCCCTCAGCACCACCACTCCGCCAGCGCTTATAGATGCCAATGCTTACAGATGCCAACACTGCAGCGCGCAAACCCCACCGATGGAGCTCCAACTGCGCCGTCACCCTGGCAGCTCCTCCGTGTCAGTGGACCAAGCATCTGTGGGTCGCTGGCCCCCGGGGAAGGTGACAGCGGACACCCTGGATGCCAAACTAGACTCTGTACAAAGAGACACATCTAGGCATATGCGTGACCTTATGAACCCCTATGCCACATTATACCTGCTTAAGGTAAGATGTATGCAGGGTGGGCGTTCCCACGCAACAAAGCATCGTAGGAGTGGTGCAGTGAAATCTATGAGATTTCACTGCGACAATTCTAGGACACCACTGCGTCAAAACTTTACGCCTGCCTCATTGCGGGCAAAAGGGTGACGCAGTGCCATAGGGATAGGCCTGCTCCATGCATTGCTGGAGTTGCGTCATGCTTGCGACACAATTGCAGCAATGCGTGACTTTAGCACCGACAGATACGTCAGGAATACTGACATATCTGTATATCCTTGCGACATGGAGCGCTGTACAGTAAATACAGCGCATCCATGGTGTTGCAAGGAGGGCGCAGTGAAAAGTGCTGCAACGCTGTTTTGTCGCAGCAATGCAACACTTTCATGTATGAGGCCCAGGACTGTGCCTTATCTTATTGTGGGGCGCTTTCCTGAGCTTTTGTTTTGGCGCATGGCAGTGAAGCAATATTCTTTCCTGCGCTGTCCAGCACCAAAACCTCTGAAATGTGGCCCCAAGTGTTTGCACCAATTTTAAGACCAGCTATTTTCTGGTCTTAAAAAACTGCCTCTAACTGAACTTAGAGGCAGTGTTTTGGGTTTTGCACCATACAAGGAATTCCTTGTAAATATCGCAAAGTGGGGTTAGCTGCAGTTTTTGCACGGGAACGCCCACCTTGCTTCTCATTTTCGTTAATTCTCGCTAACAGAAGTGGCGATCTTTAAAATTCACGTTTTTGCTGGAAAAGTGCTGCTAACTCCTGTTAGCTGCAACTTGTAAATAAGGCGATAAAAAAATAGCTGCCGTATTGTCAAGAAATTGACGCTACGGCGGCGTTACGTCCTTGTACATATGCCCCTCAGAGTGTTTCCGTCCCCAAAGGTTTCCCACTCTTCGGTAATTTCCTGTGCCAACACTTCCTCAGATGATTTTCTCAAGCCTGACAAGGCTGCAAGCCCAACATATAATATATTTTTAAATTCGAAAACTTGCCAAGTGTTTATCATAGGGAGGCTTATTCCCTTTTGTCCTTGTGTGTCATAAGAGAAGGAAGTATGCAAAGCCGAAGCCTCAGACATTTCAATATATCCTTTTCTGTCGACTTAGTGGCATTTCAGGGATTCACTTGGGTCAAACACTACACTGCACCTTTTTAAACATCCTATTCCTTTACAGTCCCACTCTCTGGTATGGCAGGCCGTCAGCAGCACAGAAGCGTCAATTCTACCACAACTTGAAGTTGGCAGCATGGTGAATATTAACAAGCTCTTGCTGGTACACTATTCCCCCACCCCTCGTCCAGGTCAGGGTTCGAAGGTGAAGGGTTTCAGAATAAAAATTTTACTTGACCCAGAAAGTCCTTTCTATGCCCTTTACTTGTCATGTGGTCAGTTGTGATAGTCTGATGGCCGACATGTAGTTTCACATTGGCCTGTTCGAGACCTCTCCTTTGAGTCAGGTGTATAATGTCCAAAGATCCTTTTAGAAAGGCCCCTCTACCCCAGACGTTTAGAGAGTGGCCATGTTATTCTTTTCAAACATATTTTGTTGGAATTGTTAACGGGATCATTTTATGCAACAGTTCTCTTGCCAAACCATCTTGAAAAGAGAACCCATGCGCATAAAGGAGATGGGAAAGTTCTTCCAAAACCTTGTCTTTTTTGATGTTTCAGAATTTTCCAAAATTAGTCATCATTTGATCTTTCAGGTTGCCTTTGAGTTTAAGCCATGGTAGACCATGGATGTCACATTTTCCAGCACAGTTATATATAAACTTGACTTCCAGGCTGAGACGACCGTGTTTTACTGTCAGCAATTAAATCATACACCTGTATGTGGCTGAATTGTTTCATTAACCTGTTGGTTTCCCTCACGTGAGGAGGCTGTTGTTTGTATATAACAGGCATTTGCTCAACACAGTGGTCATTGTTAGCGTTGTACCACAAGCTTCATCACTCCTTCTCAAGCTCAAGTTCACTCAAGCTAGTGGTTCCATGACAATAGCATATGGCAAGGAGGAAGGCAGTCTGGCTTTGCCGCCAACTCCAAACTGAAATATTGCAAGAGGGTTTCCATGGTTAATTCTTGCTTATGGTACAGCACAAGCATTGTTATGCAGTAATATAGTGCGTGTTGCAGTTAGCATTGGGACCTTTGGCTGGTGTTAGTTTATGAAAGAGATTTGCGAAGTTCTTGCAATAGCGACCAAAGTCGAAACTAACAATCTTCTCCAACGTAATGGGCTGAAATACAGTAGCAGTTTCAGAGATACATTTCAATGGCTAAAGTAATGTTTTTTTTTTTGCAGTTTTATATAGCGCAAAATCGACCTGAAGGTATCAGAGCGCTTTACATGAGCACCAGTTGTATTACAGACGGACACATTCATTTTAGGCACGGCTCGAGGCCTCGGATTGGTGCTTTACCGAAACCAAGGTTTGCAACCTTGCAAGAATGGCGAAGTTCACACATTTAATCAGATTAGCTCTCAAAGATTCGCCACAGATCTCATAGTCCCTCGATAGGTTAAGACACAGAACATCAAAACCGGAATGGGGCATCTTAACCTGAACCTAATAATGAGCTGCTGGACCCAGGCCATTGATAGATTAAGATACGCTAGTCTAATCAGCACGAGGCACTTTTTATAATTCATGGGCGGCGGCAGCGCACCCTTCCATTAAGTGCAGAAGAAGTGTACAGTAAGGGCCACCCACCAGTAACACATGAGCATCAGACCAGATTTCGAATCAATAATCTTAATGGTGAGCACTAGCCGGCAGCTAAGTATAGCACCTGGCCCGATGAGATGGCACATTGCACTTTAAAAACTGCACCTCACACTTTATCACATTAAGCGGTTGAGAAGCCGGCCCCTAACTCGGGCAGGGGGACAGTATTGCTAACTGTAACCATCAATGAAATTAACTCCAGTCTCTTTAATTTGATCAAATCAGGGCTTTTAAAATGGAACATTTTAATGAAGTGACATATAGTTTAACACACCCAGATGTTCTTTTCTCCTGCAAGCGCAAATTAACAATGAATCGAGAAAATATGTGAGCTGTGGGATCAAGCTGCTGCGGCACTTGGGGGAATGGTGGGCGGGATGATAATTTATGCTTATTTTACTGTAATGATTTTAATTAATCGAACAGTTAATAAACTTTACTTACTCATTTTAGGCACGGGGAGATAAAGTGATTTGCCCAGAATCACAGGATGTTGGAGCCTCCCTGCCAAGACTCAAACCCAGTTCCCCAGCTTCAAAGTCAGCCACCCTAGCCGCTAGGCCACACACTCTTTGAGCTTTGGTTGCAGTGATTTGGTTTCAATCGTTTTATAATGATTCTTATAGCACAAGAAACTGTCACCCAGGAAGGGTATCCTGGCCCTTACTGAACTAGCAAACTGAAACAGTCCAAAGGAAGGTGAAACTGCTAAGGAATGAAAGGATTCAAAAGTGGAGTCTTCAGTCGTTTTTTGGAAACTGAAATGTCATTGATCAGATGCAGGAAAAGAGGATGACGATTTCCTTTTTTGGCAGCTAAGTGTGAGAAAGAGCGACCTCCTGTTCCAGAGTGGAAGATACGGGGAATAACAGCTAGCTAAAGCAAAGGGGATCTATAAAGTCGAGCAGGTGTAGAGAAGTTGATCCTTTGGTTCAAGTAGCAAGGCTTTGTGAGTGTAGCAACAAAACTTTAACTAGAGCCTGTTTGTGCATGGGTAGCCGTAGGAAGGACTTTAGGTGGTTAGACCTAGAAGTTACGATAGGGAGGTTGAGTGTTAGCCAACTCGCAACATCTTGTACAGTTTGCAATCTTTTCATTAAGTATGAGCGAATACAAACATAGAGGGCATTTCCACAGTCCAAACCACTGGTAACCAACACTTGAATCACCCTTTTGTGAGTCTGTAGTGGTAGCCATGTAAAACTATGCAGAACACCTGCAAGATACCATAACAGGAGTTAGACACTGAGGAGATCTAATCAGCGTGGATGTAATTTAGGAGTCGCAACTGCGACCCCTGGTTTGCCCCATGCGATCCCCGGTGCTACATTTGCGACCCCTTGCCACAGAGATGGTAAAATCAATGCCAAGAATCCGTGTGCATTGGAGCTCTGTCCTCCATTGTTTTCTGCACTAGTGTAATAAAAAAATGGAACAAAATGTAGCTGTTATGGTGCCTTCGCTGGCAGCTGAGGTAAGTAAAAAGTAATTTTAAATGTATGTTGTGCGCTTGCTTGTGGGTAGGAGTATGTTATATGACAGAGTGTGTGTATGTGTGAGCATGTGTGTCTGTATGTGTAAGCATGTGTGTGACTACAATTGAGTGAGAGTCAGTGACAGGTAGTGAGTGAAAATGAGTGAGATTGAGTGTCACTAAGTGAGTATGAATGAGTTAGAGTGAGTGAGAATGAATAAGAAACAATGAGAGTGTTAGGAATGCTATAGAGTGTGCGGGAGAATGGGTGAGAATGAGTGACAGTGAGTGAGTATAACTGATTGAGAATGAGTGAAAGTGTGAGTGTAAGCATGAGTGCAAGTGAGTGTGAGAGTGAGTGAGAAAGTATGAGTAAGTCAGTGTAACATGATTGAGAGTGAATGAGTGCAAGTGGTTGAGAGTAAGAGTGAATGCAAGAGAGAATGAATTAGTGCAGATAAGTGATAATGAGTGAATGAAAGTTAGCGGAAGTAAGAATGTGATGTTCTGCCAGCACATTCTGAAAAGCATGGGCCAGCTCCTGGGGAGGGTCAGGTTTTGTTTGCTTGTCATGCCAGAAAAGGACTTGAATATTTAATGAGTGTTCTTTTCAGAGCCTATGGCGTTTTAGCAAATTTATGTTTAAATTGTGCTTTAAGTTTAAAAAATGCACTATTTAACCCCATTCTTCCAAACATTTATAGTGTTGGTAACCCCCTAAACCTCTCTATAAGAGATCACATTCACTTGCTTTTCTTATTAGCTACAATGCAGGGCACTACTGTGCTCCGGCACTTACAAAGATAACATCAGCACTCTAATATAGGTGGTCTCTAAAATAGACATTTGTCTGTGTTGTTATAGTAATCATGCATTTATTTTGGAATTTCAGCAATGCCAATTATTATGATATCACCAGTGTTAAAAGTCATGATTTCATAGGAAGATTCAGGGTCAAAGGTTACATGATGTTACTTCTGTGATCTCATTAAGGCCAAAGGGTGTGTGATGTCACTTTCACTACCCTGGCATTTTGGTGAATCAACGTCCATGCTGATCAGCTATGGTAAGGTCCTTGTCGAGTACGATGCCCAGGTTTCTGGCAAAAAGCATCTGCGGAGTGCCTCCAAGCTTCCTTGGCCACCAACCGTTCAGACCACTAATCTGCATACTTACGAAACAAGATCACTTCCGTTTTGTCACATTAAACTTGAGTCAGTTATTTATCATCCAGTTGTTGACCTATGTCATACAAGAGTTTAAATTGGTTTGGTTATCTAGGATGTCATTAGAGATAGAAATAATTAGTTGGGTGTCATCCACAGAGGAGATCATTTCAAAACCGAAAGATATGATAATTCCTGTGGGAGGGGACATATAAATATTAAACAGGAAGGGACTCAAGGAGGAACCTTGAGGAACTCCTTATTCCTTATGAGTGTTAGCAGATTGGAAAGGAGGCAACAAGACTTTTTGGGAACTTTCTGACAGAAAAGGCTTGACCCTTTTATAACATACTCATGCAAGCGACTCATGCACATGTTTGAACAGAGTGGCATGTTAAATGGTGTCAAACACCATTTTTCTTGGTGGCCAGGGCTGGTTTCTTGTGCTTGGTGCTAAAGCCAAAAAGTACATAAGCCATGATACTACTGGATTTGGACTGTGGTTGATCACAGTGCCAGTACACCCTAAAATGTCCTTTTAGATAATAGCCAATTCAGAATCCAGTATCATCATCATCATAACTTTTATTTCGATCACACAGATCCAAAAAAGTACGCAGCACAAGTATAAAAGCAGAAGTATAAAAAATTTGCAGATAAATATGTTAAAACAATTTCATAAAATAGTAGTGCAAAATACAGGATACAACAACTCCGGAGAAAATAAAGTGCTTCATGCAGATAATTTACCACGCCTGATCCACAATGCATACCAGAATCTTGAGAGGCCAAAAACCATTATTCTTCGAGTGTCAGTGCACAAGATTCTCATCACCTCGAGATAGTGGCCCGGACCTGCAAGTCTACACAGCAGGAATATCCATTTTTTCCTCAGAGATGAATAATGTGGACAGAAGAAAAGTAGATGAACAATGAATTCCGGGCAGACTTTACACGCAGGGCACAGATCGTCAGAAAAAACGCTACGGCACCACTTAGAACAGAACAGTCTGGAGGGCAAAGTCTTATAACGGAACTGTAAGAAAAGTTTGCGTGCCATAGGCGGAACAATTTCATCAATACTCGACTCAAAAAATGGGACATTTAAAATTCAGAAAGTCATTAATCAGACTAGTCACAGGTTCTGCCAGGTCCTTTGCAAGTATCATTTCCCAGTACATTTCTTTCAGCTTTGCCCTCGGAATTTGCACCATACTTTCCGGGTTGGACCAGAATGCCTCCATCCCTAGCCTCCCCAATAGTTCCCGTAAGGAAATGAACCACCTAATCGATGTAGTCTTAGGGAATTTCAAGATATTTGACAGAGCCTCTCGATAGGTTTCAAGTTCTTCCACTGTCCATAGCCTAAACCAGAACATTAACAGTTTATAGTTCAACTTGTGTTTCAGCTGTCTGTGGGCAAGGTCCATATACAGGGGTATCAGAGGAAAGCTAGAGGGGAGATCTACCAGTGAACTTAGGAAGCGGTTTTCAATAGTTGTAAGGGGGGATGGGTTACCCGTGCCCCACAGCTCTGCACGGTAAAGTGCCCCCCTAGGACCTTGGTGTTGTAGATTTCAATTGCTGGAGCAATTTGGCGAGAAATTGTCTTCCTATGTATTTTACTAATGTAGGCACACTGGTGAATTAATTGTAACTTTACTTTCTCAATATGGGCACCCCAGTGGATCGATGAGGTCAGACAGATACCTAAATAGTCAAAAACTTCAACTTGCTCCAGTTTAGTGCTACCAGCCCATACAGATCTTTTTGACGGTTTATTCATTCCTCTGTTAAAAATCATATACTTAGTTTTGGTCTCATTTAAAATCAGACCCCTATCATCACAAAACCTTATAAAATCATTCAAGAGTTGTTGAAGACCCTGCGGTGATTTAGAGATTAAAAGTGTGTCATCTGCAAACAATAATGCAGGCACTCTTCTTACACCAATTTGGGGGGCATCACAGCCGTCCCTGTCTAAAAAATCAACCACTCCGTTAATAAAAAGAGTAAAAAGAGTGGGGGCTAACACACATCCCTGTCTCACTCCACGTTGGACAGGGAAGGTTCCTGTTACTTGGTTGTTTGCACCCCACCTAACCTGGGCTGCGTTAGATGAATGTAGTCTGATTAAAATGTCTAAAAGATTTGCCGGCAGACCCATCTCTTTCAATACTCTCCAGAGTCTGGCCCGGGTGACAAGATCAAATGCTGTACGCAAGTCAACAAAGGCCACGTATATTTTCCCCCCCCTAACAACTACTTCCTTCCAATAAGTGCAAAGAAGGCGGAAGGCCTGGTCCAGAGTACTGACTTTTGTACGAAAACCCGCCTGAAAGACACTCAAGATTTCGGACTCCATCATCCAATCCTGTATCCTTCCTAAGACCTGTTTACAAAAGATTTTCTGAAGGGAGTCAATGAGACTTATCGGCCTATAGCTCATTGGCTTGGCTCTGTCCCCTTTTTTGTAAATAGACACTATCTCTGCAATCTGCCACGATGATGGTATGGGAGCACCAGACATGATCAGGTTTGTTACCAAATTTATGTAGGAACCCCAGAGCGATTTATCCTCTCTATACAGATCATTGGGGATTCTGTCTGGTCTGGGGGCTCGCGCAGGCACACAAGATGAGATCGCCATTTGGGTTTCCTCCATTGAGAAAACCAGAGTTTCACCTTCCCCACCAAGGGTCTCAACCCACATCTCACTAGTCTCATTACTTGCATGATTGCCATTACCATAAAGAGAGCCAAAATAAGCGACCCACTCTTCGGGCTGGACAGTGTATTCCAGGGCTGGCCTATTTCCCTTAAGCCAATATGCTGCTTGTCTCCAAAAAGTCTTAGGGTATTTATCTGTCAATGCGGTGTGTAGGGAAGACCAAAGAGAACCCTCCCAATCCTTTTTAGCTCTGTCAATGGCCTGTCTGTACTTGGCTCTACAAATCACAATCTCTGGACGTGCCCATTGTTTTACTGCACTAATAAGCGCCCCCTTAGCTTTCCTGCAGTCCTGGTTGTACCAGGCGCTCTTAGTGTCCTGCATCGGGTCTGTGCAGTGTCCCCCCTTTTCCCGCACTTTAGGAGGCCGACTAAGCATATCCCTTATCTCACTAAAAACAACTCATGGCAAGGTCCCAGGCTCACGACAGCATCCTTGGCGGGGAGTTTTACTAACTCCTTAATCAACTGCCGCGCTTTACTCTTAACTGCTTCAAGGGCTACCGGATGCTCTTCCACCCAACCCCACTTGATTGATCTTTGGTTGTTTGTAACAGAGAGCACACCCAAATCAGGGCACCCCCTGATAACGATCTGCAGGGTGCCTAGTTTAATAAGAGTAAGGACAAGGGCGTTGTGGTCACTCTCGAATCTTTTCACCACTGCCATATCATCCACTAAGGGCCAGAGATTGGGAGTAATCCAGTACCTCAAAACCTACTGTTCAGGGCCACGATTTTCTGGTGGCAGGGATACCCACATGTCTAGGGGTACCACTATGACCACCAATGCCACCAAGACAAGGAAAGAGCCTAGGCTGGCATTGGGGTCCTAACTGAGGTTTCAATTGACAATATCTCCGGAACTGCTTCAGGAATAAGG
This sequence comes from Calotriton arnoldi, assembly GCA_963921515.1. Taxonomy (NCBI): domain Eukaryota; kingdom Metazoa; phylum Chordata; class Amphibia; order Caudata; family Salamandridae; genus Calotriton; species Calotriton arnoldi. Next base: position 1,064,923 of record CAWUFW010004328.1, read on the forward strand.
ATAACATTGAATAGCCTCTTTAGTGGATCTCCAAGCATGGAGATGAAGTTGAGGTTGAAGCCGCTGGTTTTGGCTTGAAGGTTGTGAGCTTCCTTTGGCCCCAGATGACTTTATACTGTAATTATTGCTTGGTGATAAGTTGTCTGGGAATGAACTTGCGAATGGGTTCTATTCTCTGCTGGAGACCGACAGCTACTCCTCGCAGGCACACTTCCGCAGCTCATACAGGAAGAGAGCCTTTTGCTTCACACAGTTCAGCCGCCCTGTAGCTTCTCCAGTCTTTCTGGACATGGTTTGACCAGTGAGAATGGCAGCCAGCAGAAGTTCCACTCCTGCACTTTCTGCTCTTCTCAGCTACACTGGTGCATAACTCCTCCACAAGGTTGAGAAAACATTGAACTCCATACTGGTTACATTGATCAATATTTATGACCAGGTATGGTCAATCAGGTCTTTTGTACTGTTCAAATCTCGTGGTTACTGGAATTCTGGAGATGCATGACCACTGCATGACCAACTCCTGGCCTGTATCCAGCCCTTCTCTCCTAAGACCGATTGGACAATGGCTCAGTTGGATTGAGTATTGGTCGCAGATGGGAGGCAATATCCTTTAGGAATGCAGATGTGGCAGGAACTGGGGGTTTGATTGAGCTCACTCTAGAAGGGGAGCTAATGCTAAATTCAATGGACTGGTGGGCTACCACTCCCGCTGTCAGACACAAATGGATTCAGGGAAGAGGATGGAAGTTTGCATACGTGCAAACTGCCAGATTTAAGATGGATCCCAGGAAAACAAACACAAAGCAGATGACCATCTTCAGACTCCACACATGGTTGTTTTATATTCTCCACATTCCACCATGAGCAGTCTTGTAAGCCCACATATGCATCCGCCCTCATACACACATTCATATGATACTCCATGCATGCCCCACACATGATGTAGGTAATGGACCTCTGCTAGAGAAGACTGGACAGACTTTACTGAGAGGGAACAACCCAGCTGTTTCTACATTGGGATACAGGCACACATGCATGTGCCCCTTGACTACAGATATTGCTGCCACTGCTGCCAGTCTCTCTTGGTACAGGGAGATGAGAAGGTAGTCACCCTCAAGTATATGAGTGTACTCTGGGTGGCCCTTTGACATTACAGTCCTCTCCAATGTCCTAAAGCCTTTAACAGGAGTCTCTTCGGAGACTATGATTGCTGGCCTCACTGAAGGATAACTTGCACAGAGGTATCAAGAAGTGTAGAAGCACAGGTTGGCATAGCATCCCAAAGCCACACAGAGAACGTTGCCCCAGAAACAATTATTAGCTAGGGTGATTTTACCAGATCAAATCTATTCTCCTTGATGATGGATACCAGGGACATAAAACATCCACCTAGGGTGCCTTTTTAAAATTCGCCTGCAGATCCATTGCGAAATCTCTTGCAAAACAAAACAAAAAAGTTAAATGTTAAGTCGGGCTTAGAGCCCACCAATTAATTACCATTTATTACCATTGGTTGGCTCTGACTGCACTATTGTTTACATGCTTTTTATTGGTCAGAGCCTCTTCCTTGTCTCTGCTTCCTCCTGGGGCTTTTTGTGTGTCCCTGCCATGGAGCATGGACCAAGTACAGCTTCCTGTCTGCACGCAATCTACTTCCACTGGCTGCAGGCTCCTGCAGGTACTCTTTTTTTTTTTTACATTTTAGCATGCACAGAGGGCATGTCTCTGCAGTCTGTCTCCCTGCACCCCTGGCCTCTTCCTGCTGTTACTGCTGCCTCCCACATGTTGAGTCCCCCCTCATGCCTTCCACTGTCACTGTTTCTCCCCCCCACTCCTCCTGCTGCCTGTTGTTTGTTCCCTACTCTGCTCTCCTCCCACTGTCTGTGGTTTGTTCCTCACCCCTGCCTGCTGTTTGTGATTTGTTCCCCACCTTCCGCCATCTGTGGTTTGTTCAACCACCTGCAGTCCATGGTTTTTTCACCACCCATGCCCTCCTTCCTCTGTTGGGGGTTTGTTTCACACCCCCTGCCCTCCTCTCTCGTGTTGCTTGCCCCCAACCCCGTCGCTGTTTTTACACATATTGCACAGCAGCGCGGGGTGCTGTGCAACATGTCTTAAAAGAAAAAAAGCCCTATGACGCTGTCAACTTTCATTGTCATAGCACTTTTATTTTTACCTTAATTAAAGTCACGCAGCAGCTCATGCTGCTGTGCAACATGAAAAAATAAAAACATTGACAAAGCTAATAGATCTCGCATAGGCGAAACCTATTTGCTTTGCCATTGCTTGTTATGATGTGGGTTGTCTATCAAAGTCGATCTCTAAGCAGTAAAGCCCACTTGATCAGCTGTATCGTTTGCGATAATGAAGGGCACTATCTGTCATCATTTTGGTCTGCATGTAGCAGTCAAATTGGATGATAGCTTCAGAAGTCAGGAGGGTATTTTCCCAGCTTTCGAATCTATGAGAAATCACCTGGGCCACCATATCTGGCCATTTTTCCTCATAAAAAGAACTGTAGAGCTTCATGAGCCCAGACCTTCAAATTACAGAATTCAGTAGCATATCCATTAGGGCCAGGCACTGTGCATTCTTTAGTGCGGTTTTGGCCTTCGAGACCCCTCTTATGTAAAGGGGATAGTGATGTCTGTTGCACCCAGCATAGTTTCAGCCTATCCAAATGACTGAAAATGCTGTCCTACTTGGCTTAATCTTCCCCACATTCTGGCTTGATAAGATGTGGTATACTGTCAAACAGTCTGCTTTGATAAGCTTTTGGTCCTTAGTTGGCTCATTCCCTCAACAGGACATAGCTGGTATATATTTGAAGGAGGACCTAGGTTTATGATGTGTGCAAGAAATGCAGTCATATTCCTTCTTTTTATAAAAATGCCAAAAAGGTGCACCACACTTTTTTGTGTAGAAAGAGACCTCTGGTTGTGAAGATTCAGCTTTTTCCCGGTTGTGTCACTAGTGGCTGTGAATGCTAAGCTCGGCATTGCCTCTCCAGAGGCTTTACCTGATTCCCCATTGCCATGATACGGCTGACAATCTTCTTCAATGCACTCAATTCTGCACTCCAGTCTCTATAGTGCTTACACAGAATTTGACATCATTTGTCAAGATGCACCTATGAAATTCAGCTCTAGTCTAACAGAGCCTATCTATTATCAGTCTTTTTTTGTATTTGCCAAGGTTACTGTTGTACTTGCATGCATTCTAAGTTGTGGAGTTCAACAACTGAGCTGACTATGCAGTCTATCAGCAAGAGGCTCAGGTGCCTCAGGGAGGGAAAGATGCAAGCACAATCCTTTGGCTGGAGTAACCACCATGCATTGGTCAAAAATTGTTGCTTCAGCTACTAAAGGAAGGTGCACCAGGGCGGTCAAGGTTCATGTGATACAGGACTTTCTGCAGATTGCCCCACTTTGCACAACCAAATTGCATGAAGGTAGACAAGTAAATGCTCAGGATAGATCCTCGGGGAGGTTGTTTCAAGCAGGATGAAACCATATGCTGGACTGAGCTTTAGTGCTATATTGTTAGACTAGCCTTCGTGATGACCAGTTATCAGATGCCACATCCTCCAAACGACAATGGGCCTGTCAAGTTTCAGAACTGCCGCTCTTCTCCATTTTCCTGATCCAGAGCCTTAAAAGCACTGATCCCTCCAATATTTCCAACATTTGGTTTCTCCTCACCATTGAGGTAAACTGAATGGATTAATGGTACGTCAATTCATTCTTTGCAAAAGTGTGTGCGCGATACTGGGCAGCCTGATTGTGCGTCAGCACTAGGGAGACAACAGGACAGCGCCATAGCTTAGTAGATATGTCGCTATCCTGCGCTCTCTCTCTTTACACACATGCAACACAGCATCTTTGGTTGCTGCGCTGCCTCAGGTTTTAGTAAATCTACCTCTAAGTCATCCAGTTTGTAGGCAAAATTATCCAGGTCATTGCCTAGGTTTATGGTACTATTATTCTAAGCTACTAGATCATATTCCATCGTATAGATTCATGATTGTCTCATTCATTGACTGGTGATTACCCTCATATCGGTTCTGACATTCTTCACTTCACTTTTAGGATGCAATTATGATTTCCCAATTAACTCTGTGTAGGGAGATACAGGGTGTGGAATTAACCATTGCAGGTTGTATCTCCTTGTGCGTTAACAGCGATTACAAGTCAAATTCCCAGAATGGAGAATAACCTGGCTGACCCACGATTACCAAGTCCTTAATTGCAGGTTTCCTCTAATTCCTGTGAGTTTAAGGTAGATATTCATGAGATGCTGTGAGCAGGTGTTATATATATTCGTGGGGTGGACTGTGCTGTTTAGAGGCTTTGGCCAGGGGTTGGGGAGGACATCTTGGGGGTGTGGAGGATGTTACTTCTCTGTGAGAGCATTATGTGGAGGAGGCAGGAGCCAGGCTGTGCCTCTGCCCACAGCTCCTCTCACGCCACGGTTACCCAGTAAAACCGGGTCTGGTATTTCCAGGCCTGGAAAGTAAGGGTCCTGGAGCAGTTTTCCCATAAAATACAGCTCCAGGCAACTCATAATGGAGGTCTTAATGGGCAACTGTCAATAGCCATCGTTAAGATTAGTGAAATGATCTTCTTTGGTGACAGATTTGCACCTGTGTCTATGCAGATGGTTCATCAGCTGACAGTTTTGATTAGGTTTGAAATTTTATTGCAGTCCAGTATTGTTTGGGGTTTCATTTTTAAGCTTCTGTACAATGTTTTGATTTCCCATTTTGCCCCTAATGTAACATATAGGTACTGCTTCAGAATGGCCTCTGCGTAATTTGCTTCCCCCACACTATATTAGGGGGTCACACCTGATTGTGGTTTAATAATGGGGTGATCAAATGTTTCTTCAGTCCAAGACATTTACAGCAAGAAGGTTGCAGTCGTGCAAATCTCTACACTCTAGCCACAGCATCAGATGCCAGTATATATGGAGTACTTTTTCTTTGTATGTACAGTCTTAATGTTATATATATATATATATAGGCTCTAAAGTAGTGCAACTTTACGTACTCCAAGATGCAATTTACAAACCTCTCTCAAGAGATCTTGGCTCCACCTCCATTATCAATTCTATACAGAGATCTCCATCCACCCCAGTGCTGAAGATTTCTGCATATTTATGTGTAGCTTTTGTAGTAAATGTGGGAGAGAAAAGGGGGTTGTTGGGAAAATGGGGGATAAGTACTGCAAAATATTTGGGGTTTAGGGAAAATTAAGGAAGTGTTTAAGAAGAGACATGCCAAAAGAAAAACACACCCTCAAATAAGTAGTCAATTCCCATTCACAAAATACACACCTTCATTTACTTCTGTAGTACTGCAGACAAAAGAGGTTTACAGATACTGAATTCCAGCTTTGGAATAAGTCAAGCACCATACATAGTCAGCCATTGGTACTGCAACACACTTCCACAAAAATCGATGAAGGCAGGGAATAAAACGAACACGTAGGGAAACATATAATATACATTTCATTAAGTGATGTTTTAAATGTAACTTTATTTAACTTAATTGCATTAATGTATAATTTAATAATGTACATGTTTTAATACACATACATTTTTATTAAAACACTGTAAATGATTTTTTTAATTCAATTCACAAATAAAATAATATATCATGCATTCAAGACCTTGACACATTGATCACAAGTGATATTGTAAAAATGAAACTAAGTTAAAATGTAATCCTATATTAAGTGTCAGTTCTGGTGTGCTGTCCCTTGTTACTGTGGTAGTCCTAGGTGAATAGGAGCTAAGGAATCACTAGGGAAAAGTATTTTAATATTTTTTTAGTAACCGATGCATGTAACTCCATTACATCTCCGTCTGGGATCAGCCATTCCTCCAATAGCAACATTATCGTCAACCAAAATATTGAGTTGCCAGATACTTCTTTACTATTTTTAACTCCACATCTAAGTACCTTGGAGGTTTAAGTATTGACGAGGTACATATATATGGAGTTAAGTGTTGTAAACCCACATTTACCAATATAGAATTACCTTATTGATATTTTGGTTGTTGAAATTTTTGCTGCAAAACAATTATGGTAGCATGATACAAAACACTCAAAATGCTGGTACCATACCGGTTTGGCCACCTCTCTTGGAAATCCTAGACCCCTGTACAAAGAAAGCTCGACCCTCCCAAGAAGTTTTTTTTCACTTTTCCGGCATCCCATCCATCATATCGCCCTTCCCTGCATCACCCTTCATCCATTCACCCTTCTTTTTACTCGTTCATTTTAATAAGTCCTTCATTTCTACGTTTCATTCTTCTTTCCTTCTTTTTACTCGTCCACCTACCAAATCTTTACCTATTCAGCCTTACTCCTTTCCTTTTACTCTTGCGTTTTTCCACCATTCCATCCGTCTTTTGACAATTCTTCCTTGCATTTACAATTCTTCTTTCCATACTTCCTTCAGTTTACCTCTTCATCTTTCACAATTACTTCCTTCCATCCTCTCTTCCTTCCACACGTCATTCCTTTTTCTTTGCCCGTTCTTTCTTCCCCACCTTTCTTTTTCTCCCCCTTACTTTGTTCCTTCTGATCTTTGTGTCTGCCACCTGCTCTGTTTCACTCTTTCTCTTCCCTTTTTTTCTCCCTTTGCATCATTTTTAGGTGACACCTCAGATCTGACATGGCATATTCCCTTACAGTGTTAATTGTGACTTTTTGTCTGCAGACAAGCACATAGAACAGCCCCATTACGAGTTAGAACACAGAACCATTTTTTCACACCTTCGTATCTATGACAAACCCCACTTTAGCTGCTAAAGCGAGGGTTCGCAACACCACTGATTCATTACGTTCTTTTAGTGCACACAGATACTGTTAGATATTCATAAGTTGGTGCCCGTGTAATATTTATACCACATAAATAATAACACACAATAGCAAGCCGACAGATATTCTGGCCAAGTTTACTGCAGAGAAGACGTAGTGCCCTAGGAAAGAGGATTTTTTTTTTGTATTTAAGTATTCAGCATGCCTGTCGTGCCCGGAAATCCGGACATAACTGGTGATCTTTCGGTGAGAGGATTTGACCATGCATAATGTGCGCACATGGAGCATACCTCTGAACCAAATTCAATTTACAATTTGAGACATCACATGAGCATCTTCCGGAGAGTGGTTGTCCAGAAAACTCCAAAAGGTTGAATGCCAAAGATTTGCTGTAACTTACACTTGTACTACTCTTGGAGCAAGCATGGAGTACTATAAAACTAAATCACACCTACTGCTCACAGCCATATCGTGGAGAACCAGGCCTACAGACTGGATGTCTATACTTCTTTGACTGTTTGCTACCAGAAGCAGCATAATTATATTAAAAAAAAAAAAAGCCACAATGACCAGTTTGAACCTGTGGAAAAAAGAGACAAAGGAACACATCACCCTTTTCATTGTGAGGAAGTCTTCAATGTAGGGTGAAGGAGGCTAATGGACGTTTCTAAGATTAGCCAGAAAAAAACACTGAGTAACAAAAGAGTTTTATGTTCTGTCTTTCGTAGACAGAATGCTTAAGAATGTTAATGAACCCACCATGATGCAGAAAATCATGTTAGATGAACTACTCCAAATTTATATTTGACTTAAATAATTATCGAAATGAAATTTGAAGAAAAAGACAAAGTAAAATAAAGCAAATATCTGAAAATGGCTACAGGGAAAGCTTTTAAGAGTAAATCTCTTCAGGTTTGAGGAATCTAGGGGTAAAGAATTGGAGTTCAGGGGCATGAAAATGGATCATAACCATAATAAAACTATTAAACTCAGCCTATCGGCGCTTGTGCCGATCAACACATAGATCAAAGCCTCTTTGCATGGGACCTACAATTGCTTGCCTCCCACCTAAGGCACATGTCTTAAAGCTGTATTGACTTCCATTTTCTGCCTATCTGGAAACTACTAACCTCAATGACTTTCAATCATGTTTCAGACACTGGAGATGACAAAATGCCTTAACGAACATCAGGTAAGAACAATTCTCTACAAGGGACAAAGGTCAAAGTTGCTGTTTGGTTCTTCTAATCATGTCTAGATTATTAGTTGCGCAGGATGTGAGGACTGCGCAAATAAGAAGTCCACAATTGTCTCCTCACTGTGAACTAAGCACCCTATTGTAGCACTTGACTCCCTCAGGGTAGTGAAGCAGAGCGGTCCAAGGCCTACTCACGGGAGGTAGTGTAGCCTAGTAATCTCCATCCACTGGCACACAACAACAACACTTAATAAATGATTGTCCAGTCAGTGCTTGTTCTATGAAAAAGGAAAAGTACATTTATCACACATCCTACTAAATGCTACGCATCAAATTACAAATATATACATGAGGTGGATGAAAATACCTTGGGTGACATTCTCAAATCACATTTGACCCCTAGAGGGTCACGACCCTCCATAATCACAATAACCGCCCATCTATACTAGATAGAACATCACAATATAGGGGGCTGTCATTTTAAATAAAAATGGCCTATTGGCTTTGTCAAGGGATCACCACATTAAAAGAACAACAATCACAAGTTAAAAGTCACAATCATATCATTGGACTCAGTAACCATGTTTAGATGCAATCATTATTATCAATAAAAGCATTGCAATGCTCACCAAAAATAATTCCCAGCAATATACTTTAAATAAAGCATTATAAATCAAATTAACATGCACTAGTCTTTCTTTTACCGCCTCAGGACACATAAAATGCAGCCATAGGATCAACCACTAGAGGCCCCTGCACTCCTCAGCTGTCCAGTCAAGAGAATACTTTGAAAAATACTGAAAAGTCCCCCCAGGTCATGCATGCTGTGACCTGGGAGACATAGGGTTAGTGTTTTGCATGAATGCCTATGGGGGACTGCGGCACTCCCTGCAGCCCCCCATAGCACTTGACGTATACATTGGTGGTTCCCATGCCCCTCTTTGGGGCACCACGAAGAAGAAGAGGAACCTTAGCAAATGCCCTCACAGTGAATTATGGGATGCTCCAGCTGGAAGATAATGACCATTATATTTGTGGCTCCTGCTGCTTGGTTCACATGTGCACAGTCTCACGCCGCATGTCTTTTTACACTTTTGGGGGTTTTCTCTTTTTTTAAATTTATTTTTTTAGATTAGGTGCCCCTGTCCCACATGGGGCACCCACAGCCATCTTTAACGTTAGAGGAGCAAGGCAGCCCACTCCCACGCTGCGCTTCTGGCTCCCCGTCAGGCCGATACTGTGCTGGCACAGGATCCGGCATTCTCTCTCTTTCCCACCCATGGTCCGGGCGGGAGAAAGGCTGCAGCCACTACTTTGTCTTCAGGCCTTGTGGATGGAGTTCTGGGGGAAGGGGTCCCGGGAACCTGCAATTGTTTTGGGGTACCTGGGGTTGGAGTCCAGACCCAGGATAAGGTGTCCCCAGGCCGAGCAGGAGTCTAGGGAAGGGGCACCTCAAGCACACCTGCCCTGGACATAGAAAATAATTAATCTTGCAATGACCCAAGGTGCTTGGCCCCCCCTGGAAGATAATGTTAGAAATATCAATGGAATCCCACAAACTTCGCGTTTAGACATGTTTGAATGGGCATCATAAAAGGTGCATAACACAGGCCCTGTTGTCATTTTATGCCAGGTGGTGTGCTCTAGGTACCAGGAGAATTTACATCAGGCCTCTTGGCCTCAAAAGGAGCACCACCTTGCAGCAAGCTGGTTTCACTAGCTCCCAGGACCAGCCTTCTCCTCTGATTTTTTCCTCCACAGACCCCATAGCCAGCTGGCCATCTTGCAGGGCATTCAGGGGCAATGGAGCCCAAGCCTTCTACCCAGCTGGTCTTCAGAAGGCATAATGGGAGAAACCCATCTAGTTCTGCGGGTCAGCTGCAGGCAAAGTCTCTAGTCCATCAGGGGAATGAGATGATGACTTCTTCCAGCTGTCCATGATTCTGGTGTTGTCAACGTACAGGTTCAGGGTCTTGCTCACTGTCTCTCCCTTGTGCACTGGTTTTTAAGTATGGGTGGAATGCTCCAGATGCCAGGCACCGCTGGCCAATTCTAGGACGCCACATCATTCCTCCACTCTTATCCCAACCCACCTGCTCAGCATTTTGGGACAATCCAAAATACAATACAATACCAGATAAATAGAGGGTCCAAGGGAAATTTATAGACCTGCGCGGACAAATCCCCTCACCAATTATAATAACAACAAAATAATCCACGGGTCTCAAGGAAAAATCTATATAAAGAAACAGACAACACAGCAGTACACACAACAGAAGAAAAAGTGAAAACGAGGGGATCTCAATTAAGAGGACGGATTCCCATCACCCACCGAAGTGGCATGCTTCATCATTTGGGGATCTCCTCTCAGCTGCACACTAGTGCAACTAAGGAGCTACAACTCCTAACTAGTATATAGGAGGAGCTCGCGGATGTTTTTCAACTATAATCCAAGACTGGATCACCTAAGATCACTGAAGCATAAGGCAATATGGTAGGTGTTCGATGCAGTGTAAAAAGGAAAAGTGAATTAAAATTGACTACCAAGTGACAATGAATTTATTAGGATCACGTGGTGTCAATGGTTAAAAAGCAGTGAGCGCGCAACTAAACTATAAATCCAAGCGCGCTAGTGAAGAGGTCTACATGTTTCAGCCACCATCGATCTAACTGCGATCAAGGCTTTCTTCAGGACCAGATAGTAACTACTGCACTAAATTCAAAACAAATTTATATAAACACCAGTAAGACATGCACCTCACCACTACTGCATGTTCCAGGAGATCAGACACGGCCCGTGCAGGTAAGAGCGGTGGGGCCGGGTGGGGATTTCAACAGACGAGGAGGGAAAATTAATTAATTAATTTTTTATTTAATTTTCCCTCGTGGTCTTCTGTCGAATCCGCCCTCCAACCCGGCCCACCGCTCTCACCTGCATGGGCCGCTCCTGCAGCAGATTCAGCGTACTCGTTACAGCAGCCAAGGCCTGGCAACTTGTACTTCAAAGTGCATGCCACGCTCCCCACACTAACCCCAACCATCTCAGCAACACCAATGGCCAGTTCATTGAAAATGTTATTCCCAGCACCTTTCTCATGTTTCCCACTTCATAAAACTACCTATCCATGTACAAATCTACAACACAATTTGTATTTACCCACACCTTTACAGACATTGTCGCCTGGATACATTAAAACTTACATCACATTAGCCTATGAAAACAGTACACCCCTCACTACTAAATCCAGGAAGCAGTAAACTGTTCAATTAACCACTTTCAACACTCATTCAGGAACTCAATATCTAGATCCTGGCTTGCGACTTACATCTGAGGTCAACATCACTTAACAAGCAAATCATCAAGACAAGCACACCACACCTAAATGTTAGAAGAAAACAGGTTACTAAAATGCATACCACGCCACTACCATCGGAACTCTTTTGATCCACTTTCTCATACTTTCAGTTCTTCAGAGCCTGTTTTGTGTTTATGGTGGGCTATGTGGTAATTCACCTTCAAGGCAGCCAACCAGTTGCGAATTAGACAAAGTCAAATAAAGTAAGATCCAGTGATCAAGGATTTTTTAGTGACTATATGTTATCCATATGCCCTTTCAAAAAGACTTCCCATAGCCAGAGAGTAAACCATGGATCTTCTTTTTGAGCACCCATGCAAGTAAAATTCACATTCTCTGTATGAAAGTTAACCTCCCTGATTCCTTAATGTCGGTTATATGGATCAAAAGAATTCAGGACCTCTGAAGTGACAACCCCTTTGTGGTTTTTCTCAAGGAAAAAATGTTATTAAATACTCATCCTTCATTCTTGTCAAAATGTGTGTCTGATTTCTATATCAACAAGATTGTCCAATTACCATTCATGTTGCAAGGGTTTCAACCCGGCTGACCAGTCCATGCACCTAGATGTACACAGGCTAGAAATGCTGCATGGACAAACATAGAGAGCTGATTGTCATGAAACTCTTGTCATTAATGTAAACTTAAGCGTAGAAGTCACATAACTAAGCAAAGATCTATCTTCTAAGCTCAAGTGGAGTGATCTTGAGGTGTAAAGATATCAAGTTAATAGCAGCATCTACAATAATATCAAGTTTTACATCTTGATTCTAAAAATAGTCCCCAAAACTTCATTTTCTCCACTATATCTTAAACATGCCATTAGCTTTCAGCAGTAGGATTCCCCTGCTGCTCCCTCACACAAATCCTGACAGTATCGCCCCCCGCCCCACTTAATATGATGCTTGGCCATAAGCCATAAATACTACCAATTCTTTCAATAGGTTGTATTTCCACAATAAAAACAGTTACCATCCACTTGCACAAGAAAGCCTTTCAACATTGTCTAATATTTTGATTTGTTTTGCTAAAGTGTTTATATGACCTTTAAATGCATCAGAGCACAGCTACACAGAGAGAATTGGCAGGAGAAACTATAGGCAGGTTGAAAAGTGATCTCACTGCTGGAGTCTCACCCACAGTAGTTTCCCAGTAATTGGACTGAGTATGTTTTAACGTCAGTGTCTGCCTTTTAAGATAAGGCCACTGCGGCAGAGCTAGGGTAAGGGGCAATGGGCTGGTTACATGTGAATATGTGTGGGCTGCAAGTATGAGACTACTGTGGTGCACATTCACGTTAATTGCACACAAGTGCTGTGCGCAGAAGTGACCCTGCTAGGGTGGGTGCTGGCCTAGGGTAGGGCTTATAATATTAGTGGGAATTCATAGATAATTCAGTGATCCTATCTGTTGTGTCACTGTAATCCTAGATCTGGATGAAATCTGCCTAAAAATGCAGCTTTGCTCCACTTAGCCCCACACAGTCCAGTGAGGTGTCAAACTGGGGTGAAACATGCCCACCGACTTTGAATATGCACACCTCAATAACATATGTGTACATCTTACGATTCGTCCAAAATTTCTCTGACTCTGATCAGAATCAGATTCCAGGCCTTTTGACCCACTGCTGGGGCAAGTTAATTACTGTGTTTCCCAGCAGAGGGAACAAGGGCGCCTCCACACAAAAGGAGCAATTATCAGTGCTTGACTCCGTTCCTGGGAAGGAAGGAGTTGGGAGGAAAATCTGCATCTGGTAATTAGCTGTCACACTGAACCTGGTTTGGGACAGCCCAGGACCACTAAAAAAAGGAAGACCAGATATTTGAAGCCAACACAGGAGGGGCTCCCCTTTGAACTTTTGGTAGCAGTGTAACTGGCAGTGGTGTGAGCTAGGGATGCAGCTGAGGCTCTGCACAGAGAAAACTTGATGGTGTATTTTGGATTGTAATAACAACAAAATAATCCACGGGTCTCAAGGAAAAATCTATATAAAGAAACAGACAACACAGCAGTACACACAACAGAAGAAAAAGTGAAAACGAGGGGATCTCAATTAAGAGGACGGATTCCCATCACCCACCGAAGTGGCATGCTTCATCATTTGGGGATCTCCTCTCAGCTGCACACTAGTGCAACTAAGGAGCTACAACTCCTAACTAGTATATAGGAGGAGCTCGCGGATGTTTTTTCAACTATAATCCAAGACTGGATCACCTAAGATCACTGAAGCATAAGGCAATATGGTAGGTGTTCGATGCAGTGTAAAAAGGAAAAGTGAATTAAAATTGACTACCAAGTGACAATGAATTTATTAGGATCACGTGGTGTCAATGGTTAAAAAGCAGTGAGCGCGCAACTAAACTATAAATCCAAGCGCGCTAGTGAAGAGGTCTACATGTTTCAGCCACCATCGATCTAACTGCGATCAAGGCTTTCTTCAGGACCAGATAGTAACTACTGCACTAAATTCAAAACAAATTTATATAAACACTAAAAAGAACGATACAACCATATACCTGTGTACGTAAATGTATTGGCACTAAAGGCATTGGTGTGGTACTCCCGTATCAAAATCGGGAGGGAACTTGCCGCTCCTGGCAACCGCTCAGGGCGTGAGGCAACGTTCTGCTCCGTCGTTACCCCGGGCCGGATCCTGAGAGTCACCAGTAAGACATGCACCTCACCACTACTGCATGTTCCAGGAGATCAGACACGGCCCGTGCAGGTAAGAGCGGTGGGGCCGGGTGGGGATTTCAACAGACGAGGAGGGAAAATTAATTAATTAATTTTTATTTAATTTTCCCTCGTGGTCTTCTGTCGAATCCGCCTCCAACCCGGCCCACCGCTCTCACCTGCATGGGCCGCTCCTGCAGCAGATTCAGCGTACTCGTTACAGCAGCCAAGGCCTGGCAACTTGTACTTCAAAGTGCATGCCACGCTCCCCACACTAACCCCAACCATCTCAGCAACACCAATGGCCAGTTCATTGAAAATGTTATTCTCAGCACCTTTCTCATGTTTCCCACTTCATAAAACTACCTATCCATGTACAAATCTACAACACAATTTGTATTTACCCACACCTTTACAGACATTGTCGCCTGGATACATTAAAACTTACATCACATTAGCCTATGAAAACAGTACACCCCTCACTACTAAATCCAGGAAGCAGTAAACTGTTCAATTAACCACTTTCAACACTCATTCAGGAACTCAATATCTAGATCCTGGCTTGCGACTTACATCTGAGGTCAACATCACTTAACAAGCAAATCATCAAGACAAGCACACCACACCTAAATGTTAGAAGAAAACAGGTTACTAAAATGCATACCACGCCACTACCATCGGAACTCTTTTGATCCACTTATTGGTCTTACTGGTTGGTCTTTCGCAAATGGGGACACGCTGTCAAGCCATTGAGCTGGAGAGGCAGGAGGCAAGGGAGAATGGGGAGGTGAGCTAGAAATAGCAAAAAAAAAAAAAATAAATAAAGGAGAGTGGAAGAAAAGGGTACCTTTCTCAAGTAAAGATGGCAGCTGTCTCCAAGTGCCATTGAGGAGTGGGGGGGGGCATCTTTGAATGAGAAGCTGGGTTCGAAGTGGGTAGGTTGTCTGTGGCCCTTTTATTTCAACAAAAACAGTTCCCCTACTTCTTGTTAAAAGACAACCGTCTCAGGACGGTTAATTCTAAGTTTAGATGCCTAATCTGAAGTGATAGAGGTGGGAGAGGGAGAATGTCCTGTGCTGTGAAGTCGAGAGACCGGAAACAAGAAACCAGCCTTCTTTTCAGGGTGCCTGCTGCCTGAAAGTGATACAGATGCGTGCAATTGTTTACTCTGCAAATGTAAAGGTTGATTGGAAACCTCTGCTGGCGTCATTTGAAGCTTCATTATAAGATTTATTCTTTTTGAGAGGTATTCACTCAAAGGGAGTTTACCAGCTGAACCGTGGAGCACGTGCTTTTTTTGTGTTTTGTTTTATTTAAAGCTTTTATAGGTATAACAGTAACCCAATACAGTACATAATACCTTGGCCAGCGGCAGAGCAAGTCAGCAGAGGTTTCATAGAATACATTCGTACATGTCAAATAGAACAGATAATTTTCGCCAGAGGATGATGACAATAATAGATAAACATAATGCATATTACAAATATATACATTTATGATGAGCTATCGCATTTAACCCCCATATTTCGCAGTATTATCAGTACGAGCACAGTAAGGCCAGCTACCTTCTGTCTCACCGGTTTCCTTTGCCACAAGATATTGTTGGTAGAATCCCCAAAAACCTTTGGGTCTACTCTGTGGGAGGAGGAATTCGCTGTAGGCATCCGATTGTGTATTGCAATAAAGCATATATTTATCCCATTCATCTGTAGTCAGAACTGGGACAGAGGCCCATTGCATGGCAATCCTACACTTAGCAAGAAGTAGGCCCATGTCCACCAGGTGTCTGCCCTTTTTATCTATGTTCCTGCTATATTCCAAGAGGGCTAGTAATGGGTCTGGTGTCAACGAGAGGTCTGTGACTTTATTTATCATTTGGAAGACCTTATCCCAAAAGGCAGCAATCCCAGGACAGAGCCAGGCCACATGCAGAAACCCCGCCTCTCCCTCCCCAAAGCGAAGGCATGCAGCAGAGTCACGCAGTCCATAGCGTCTCAGCCTCTCTGGAGTATAGTAAACTCTATTGAGATATTTGAAGTGGATTAGACGGTGTGTGCCATTAAGTGAGATATGTTTAGTCAGTTCATAGCAATATCGCCAGGTGCTGTCATCAATAACACTTTCCAAATCGCTCTGCCAGTCCTGTCTGGACTTGGTCTGCATCGGCCTCCTGGCATCTTGCGTCTGATTATAAACGACAGTAACCATCTTAGCGGGACAAGTGGAGCGCAGAATGTAGGTGAGCGATGTGATCTCCATGGATTCCTGCATGTCCTCCCCCAGATCGTGCAGTGCATGCCTAACTCAGTGGAACTAATACTGCACTAACGGGGAGGGAACCCCGCTCTCTGGTACCACGTCCTCCCACCTGCGTGCAAAACCATCCTGAAAAAGATCTCCCATCTGCATGATGCCTAATTTTTTCAGAGCAGAGGCCACTTCTTTTTCATGTCCCGTCATAAAAACAATGGCACCAGTCAATCGATATCAGAGGGGAGTACAACAGGGCACCCGCCTGACTGTTTAACAGGATATGCCAAGCATGGACTGTGGTGTTTATAGAGTCCAGCACACCAGTCTTTCTGCTGGGAGAGCGGAACAACATCTGGGGGAGACTGAAGGGGTTAGCGGCAACTTTCTCAATATGTATATGTGGCAAGTTCTGCGGCTCGTGGATCCAATAGTGAGCATGCGAGCACTGTGCTACTCTATAGTACAAATCTAAGTCAGGGTCCTTAAGACCACCCATCGAGTAAGGCAAACTAAGGGTGCCCCACTTAACCCTTGGTTGTTTACCTGCCCATGCAAGTCTTATAAGTAAGGAGCGATGGATCACAAGTGTCCGACCAGGGAGGAGCATCGGGATATTCTGGAACAGAAACAAGAATCTAGGAAGGACAACCATGTTCATCAGAGAGATGCGCCCCACCGAAGCGAGAGGCAGGCGAATCCATTCCATCGTGCCACATCCTCCTCCAGTTTAGTAATTGCCCTCCCAAAGTTCTCGGAAAATACCATGCCAGGGTCAGTGTGCACCTGTATACCTAAAAAATGCACAGGGTCCATAGTCCATTGCAGTGGAAAGTCAAGCTCCACCGGAGTCATAGTAGGAGTAAGCGGGACGATAACAGATTTAGACCAATTGACCTTCAGGCCTGATATGTCCCCAAAGTTCATGACCTCCTTAAGTACTGGTGTAAGATTTTTCTCGGGTTCTCGGATATATAAGAGCATGTCATCCGCATAGGCGGCGATAATGAGACGATATCCAGGAAATCGCAACCCCTATGTCCGTGATATTCCCTTAAGGTGCAGGCCAATGGCTCCACGACAAGAGCATAAAGTAGGGGTGATAGTGGGCACCCCTACCTAGTACCCCTAGATATAACAATGAGGGGGGGGTGACCACGTTGCCAAATCTAACCCTGCTACAGGAGCATTATACAAGACCGCCACTAGATGCAGGAAAATATCTACCACCCCAAAACGTCCAAGCACTGCTTTCATAAACGCCCACTCCACAGAGTCAAACGCTTTTTCTGCGTCCAAAAAGACCGCAACAGCTTTGATCTCAGGGTTAATGTTCTGAATAGCTCCGAATACCGTTCTGAGATTGTACGTTAAGCATCGCCCCAGTACGAAGCCAGCCTGCTCAGGGCCGACCAGGAGCGGTACCAGTGGGGCAAGGCGGTTAGCCAAAATATTAGCAAACAATTTAGTGTCAACATTCAGAAGCGATAAGGGCCTATGGGAGAAGCATTTATTTGGCGGATTCCCAGGTTTAGGTATAGTATTTATCAGGGCTTCTCTCATGGTCGGTGGCATCTTCTTAGCCTCCACCATCTCTTCGTAGAGAGCGACTAAATGTGGTATTAGTATGTCCGCGAATGTCTTATAAAAAGCCACAGTCAGACCGTCTGAGCCCGGAGCACTGCCATCTCGCTTAGACTGAAGTGCACGACGAATCTCACTGGGGTCTAGAGGTGACATGAGGTATTCTCTATGGGAATTAGTGAGCCATGGCATTTGTATATGTTCCAAGTAATCCTTCATGCTCTCCTCACTCGGAGCCAACCTAGAGCTATACAATTCGGTATAATACCTGCTAAACCTCTCTGCAATGCGCGCCGTCCCCTGTATCTGACAACCATCTTCCCCCAGAATCTCGACTATTGTGCTAGATTCCCTTTTACATCGCTGCATGGAGGCAAATACTGCACAAGGACGTTCTCCCTCGCCATATGATCTAACTATGGCATATTTCCTCAAATGTTTCACCTCACTGTCTGCAACTTCCTGGTATTCTTCTAATGTAGTTTTACTATCCTCAAGTGTTTGCGACTCTCCCCTTAGCTGATGGACTCGTTCTAGAGTTGCCAGTTTCTTTTCCAAGGCAGTAAGTCTGGTTCTAAGTGAGCGAAGAACCCCAGCATATTTTTGCTATGGCAACCCCTCTAATAAATACCTTATACGTTTCCCAGACTGTAGAAAAGTTGGAGACAGAGCATATATTATTCTCAAAAAACTCTTCGGTCGAGGAGGCTAAGTTCGCCTTAAATACAGGGTCAAGCAGGGAGTATGGAGGGAACCTCCAAGTGAAGGGCGCACTACTTCTGGGAGGAAGGTTAATATCTAAGAGCATAGGTGAGTGGTCCGAATACGTGGGGGGAAGTGGATTGCAGGCAGTACCATTGAAGCAAAGCAACTTAGAGACAAGCCAAAGTTCTATTCTGGTATGAATATCATGTGTAGCGGAATAATTATAGAAACCCGGGGAATCAGAGGAACGCCAGCGTCCTACATCTAGCAAGCTCAGTTGATCTATAATGTCGCTTATTGTCCTGGCAGCGGCTGAAGGCCTCTGCAGCGGTCTCGGGCAGGATCGAGAACGCAATTAAAGTCACGGCCCCACAACACTGGGCGGTTCGGCCCTCTAAGGCTACGTGAGACCATTGTTTGATAGAAGAGCGGGTCATTGTAGTTTGGGCCGTAAACATTGACTAAATTGACATTCAATCCTTCTTTATAGCATCAGGCGATGACAAATCTACCATTTGGGTCTACTTCTAGCTCTTGCAGAGCAATGCCGGACTTCGAACTCACCCACATGAGAACTCCCCTGGCGGGCGAGGTGAACCCTGCCGTGTGGAAGCTGCCCTGCAGTTGTCTGTGTGTGAGTATATTCCTGTTAGGGGTTAAGTGCGCTTCTTGGATTAGTGCGACGTCTACTTGGTGTCGTTTAAGATATGCTACCACTTTGCGCAGCTTCCTAAAATCATTCAAACCCCGCACATTCCAGGATAAAAATATGACTCCGTTTAGCAGTTGAGGTGTTGCATCATTCAAATTAGATCTTTTCGTCACAATAATACATTCGGCTTTCTCACTCCTTGTTTAGTCTGCCGGCCCAGTGGACCCAAAACAATTCTCATTGTATCTGTACTTGAACAACAAACTACCCCCCCACCCAAGCTATGCAATCCCCAACCAGGCATAGTCAAAAAGTTGCCCACCACCCAAAAGAAGGATAAATCCCAAAGCATACCCTCCCCCCCTAAACAGATTCATTAACAAACAGTGAGTAACACGCAGGGGCAGATGTTACCGGATACAAACATATTCCAGTATCTAACACCATAGTACATCTGAAATACTTTCCTATGAGATGCGTTAATCAATCTCTGTGGTTGGGCACAGCAGACCTCATCTGCCCAATAATGCTGGACTAATTATGGCAACTAAGGCTCCCTAAGAGTATAAGTAGCTCTGCGCCCAGCTCATACAGTGATAATGATTGACAGGCAAGTTTTGATCAACCATAAGTCTTATTTAAACCTAATTTTCAAACCAGTATTGCACTCTCAGGCTCAATTGTTTGCACAACAATCATTCAGGTAGCATCCCCCAAAATAAGGCGTTCTGTTGAGACTTCTATTCAATGAGAGCCAAGTCGTGACTATTTAAGGTCACTGTTCGTCTAGATCCAGTTCCTCCTCTCTCATGGCAGCTTGATGAACTTGTGGGATCCCTGCGACGTCCTCTGCTCCCCCGTTTCTTTATAAACTGTAACGCCTGCTTCGGGACCGTGAATATAAACGCCTTACCAGCCGCCTGTATACGCAGTTTCGCAGGATACATCATATTATATTCTAGATTTAGGTCACAAAGCTTTCGCTTAACTGGGAGAAACAGGCGTTTTACTTCCTGCACCTGTTGTGTGAAATCAGGATATAGAGAAATGTCCATGCCCTCATGTCGCAATGTACGTAGTTCTCTGGCCTTGCGCAGAGCAGCGTCCCGATCTCTATAGTTGAGCAACTTGGCAATTATTGTCCTTGGAGGGGCTCCGGGTACCGGTCTGGGCCCAAGAGCACTATGAGCGCCTTCTACGATGAACACTTTCGAGAATGTATCTCTGCCCAGGAGTGTAACCAGCAATTGTTCCACAAAGAGTTCCATGTTTGGAATGTTGGTCGATTCCGCAATGCCTACCAGTCTTATATTGCTACGCCGAAACCTTGCTTCCAAATCTTCGGCTTTGGCCTGTACCGCAAGCAGTAACTTATCCATTTTGTTGTGCACCAGGGAGCTACTGTTTAAGGTATCCTCTGCATCCAAAACTCCCTTTTTCACCAAATCTAACCTCTCGTGTGCTTGTCTAAGCGTTCTGACATCCTGTCCATACGGAAAGATAGAGTGTCTATCTTCCATCTATTTAGTTCAGACTTCGTTGCATTGCCACTAGGATTTGTTTTAAATCTGGATCCTCTGGCGTCTCTCCGGCCTCAGATTCAGGCGCAGCTTTGTCCATGTCCTGCCTGACCGTCTTTCGTGGCTCAAACTGTAGTTTAAGCTGAGATTTGTCAGTTCTCCCTATGGCGCAGGTTAGCTGGACTGGCTTTTCACCACTGGTAGTCGAGGTGTGCGTAGTCAGATGCCCGAAGCGCTATATCTATAGCCTGCCTTCAGAACTCACCGGGGCAGCCGCATTCTTGTATTTAGTAAGGGGCTATCTCTATCTTAGACTGTAGCGGGACGGTAGCAGTCCAGTGTTAACCCACAGTGGTATGTCTCAACTTCACCATCCAATCTAACACACCTGTCGCACCAGTTCAGCACACCGAATCTGCGCACTTCCCAGTAAAGTCGCAACAGTGGTATCCAGAGCAGAACGGCCTGGTTCCTTCTCCCAGGCCCGCACTATGGCGTTTTTGCCTCCATGAGCTGCTCCCCCCAGGAGGAAGCTCCGCAGCAATCCAGAGTGGGAAAACTGGGCTGCAGAACGAAAGCGGCGCGATCCTCACTTAATTCACCCCAGTCAACTAGCCATATTTGGCAGCTACTCCCATCAATAAGCCAGGAGGCGCCGCACCATTAGCACTGCCACAATACAGCGGAGTAGAAGGGTGCTCACAGGAAGGCCCCGCCGCCCCAGTGCCTCTGCCCGCTGTTGTTCACGACTGCTGTGCGCTTTCTAAACAGGGAGGCTCCACAAGGGCGCTCGCAGCAGGCCCGTTGATTGTGCATTATCCCAACGCGGGGGAGGCAAAGGCTGTGTCCACAGTGGGAGGGGGGGGCGGCAGAGTCTCGATCTCCTATCTCAGCCGCAGCCATAATGCCAACCTGGCCGTGGCTTGGCCAGATGCGTCCCCGCAACTCCGCAGCCGTAACAGATTCCACTGGCTCAATGAGCAGCCATGAGGCCAGGCGCTTCGGCGCTCTCGCCCCTCCCCTCCGGGCTGAGCAGGCGATATCCTTGGCGATAAGCAGACCCGGGCCGAACTTCACCCGGTCATTCCACTCGCAGCAGCGTGGCCCCACCTCGGCAGTCGGCCAGGAGCAGTTATCGCCCTCAACAGGGAACCAGGAGGCGAGGAAACGGGAGCGCCGCAACCTGGAGCACTTCTGCGCCCTCCAGGGAGGTAAGCGCACGTTATTTGATGTCTGGTACTTCAGGATTATGCAGAATGTAAAGCCAGATTACGGGAGCTTTACACAAACGCGGCCATCTTGGAGCCAGGCAAGCTCCGCCCCCAGGAGCGCGTGCTTTTAATGGACAGTTATAAATAATGTCTGCACTATGTATAGTCTGCATATTAGTAAAATCTATATTTAGGAAGCACATTTTTATCTTAAATCATTTTGTGGCAGCCTTTCATATTGTGTAATGCAAGTTTAAATTAATGACTTTCATATTCAGTGCTTTCTCTCACAGGCTGGGAACTTGTAGCACTAAAAATACACAAGTCACTGTTCCCACTTCACCAACCAGAATTCAGTTCTCTGGTGGCTCTCTGGTTAAACAGACATTTGCAGTGATTGCATAAACCAGTAATGGTTTCATAATGTAAAATCGGAAATTTCTTACGGATTAGTTTTACTTGCTTTCATTTTTACTTTAAGGTGTGCGTTATTTTATATGCAGTTACCTAAAGGAGAAAGTACAACAAAATAGTTACAGAACAGTTTTTTTATCTATGCCTTTGACCCCATCCCCACGTTCACTGACCCCGCCCCTTCACACTCACACCACTGATGAGAAGTAATGAGAAGGTTAGAAAAAGCACATTCTGGCAAGGTGAGCACATGTATTTTAGAGCCTGCCATTGCAAGTGACTTCAAGCAGCTTAAGATGATTGTGTTGGAGAGGAAGGAGTAGATTATAGTGAGTGATGCAGAGACACAATGGAAAAAGGAAAGTGCAACTGAAGGGGCTAACAGTGTGTTGTGCAAGCTGCCTGCACGCCCCCCTCACCCACCCACCCATCCATGTGCTCCCTCCAAGAGCAGGAGAGGCCCGACGTGACTGGGAAACAACACCCGTGTGAAAAATAAAAATGGGTGAGAGGGGTATAAGACTGCAAAGAGAGGAAAGTGACTAGTAGATCAAGGAATGGCTAGAGGCACACTGAAGGTAAAGGACTTGTCTAAGCTCAGAGTTAGACTCATGGTAAATACACATGGGGATTCAAAGACTCACCTGAAGATACACATTGAAAGGCAGGGTCAAAGTTAGAGGCACATGAAATTGAAATGTCATGCAGAATTCTAAGGAGCTAAGTAGAAAAGGACATTGCCAGAGGCATAATAAACTGAGTCAAAGGGAGGTGAAAACCTTCAGCTGCAGTCATACTCAATAGCAGAGCTAGCTTATTGGTATAAGTGGAGCAGAGTCATATTTTCTGTATGGCAACAGCAGATTTTGCACCTTTTCCTGGACCCTATTTTTACAATTATTATGATTTTGTTACTGTGACACTTCTCAATCTCAGAACTGGTTTCACCCAATAGCCTATCTAACTTTCATGTGAGACTGTGAAATATGGTGCAGAAATTGCACAGTTGTGTGAAAGGGAAATGTCATATGTGGGCTTCAGTATATTTACACTATCCACATATATGACAAAAATATATGGTTGGCACGAGCACCAGAGTACTCTGACTGTGCTGCAGTTTTAAAACATTGCAGTGATACATGAAAAGAAAAGGCAAATTTGCAATGTAGGAAAACCTGTTTCCATGTTAATGAATCACCCCTAAAGTGTGTCTTGTAAACCCACACGGCTGGGTGACTAAGATATAAGAAAGTGGCCCACTACCTATTTCAAATTGTGTGCCCCCATAGTGACTAAATGTTCATTTGAAATTATGGGAGGTATGTGGCAAATTTTACAAGGGGAAGAAACAGTCATCCCTGGAGTTTGTTTGTGGACATAATGCTTATTTGCAGTTGCCAGCCGATTAGGACGGTATTTGCTGTTTAGCTTTACTTTTTCGTAAAATGTATCATGTTTATAGTATAGATGCCTTACATCACATGGACACACAAAGAATAAGTGGTGGAAGACAACTAGTTGGAGACAGTTTTAGTGCAATCATACCACCAGTAGAAATCATACTGAATGACGAAAAGATTAGAAAGCTTTCAAGAGTTGTCGACAAATTGGCAACCAGTACTTCTGGAGCTTTACTAGCTGTAAAGACAGAATAAGTGGCTATTAGATCCATGGTTGTACACAATCGCCTAGCATTATATATATATTTTACTCGCAGAGAAAGGTGGTGTCTGCAAGATGCTGAAAGTTCAGCATTGCTGCTCATACATTCCTGATGAAAGTAAGAAGATCTTAAAATTAACATACATGCTGATCAGCTATAGTAAGGTCCTGGTCGAATATGATGCCCAGGTTTCTGGCAGAAAGCATCTGTAGAGTGTTGCCAAGCTTCCTAGGCCACCAGCCTTCAGTTCACTAATCTGTATACTTACCAAGCAAGACCACTTTGTTTTGTCACATTAAACTTAATGCAGTTAGTTATCGTCCAGTTGGTGACCTGTGTCATACAGGGGTTGAATTTGGATTGGTGATCTAGGATGTCATTAGAGATAGCAATAATTAGCTGGGTGTCATCCACATAGACAATTTCAACACCGAAGGATCTGATCATTCCTGTGAAAGGGCCATATAAATATGAAAACGGGTGGGACTAAAGGAGGAACCCTGAGGAACTCACAATTCTATATGAGTGGTAGCAGATTGTAAAGCAGGCAACATGACTGTTTGGGAACTTTCTGAGAGAAAAGATTTGACCCTTTTATGACATACTCATCCAAGCAACTCTTGCACGTGTTTAACAGAGTGGCATTATTAATGGTGTAAAACGTCGCAGAAAGATAAAAAATGATCAGAGCAACAGAAGCACCTTGATCTAGAATAAGATGCATGTCATCAGTGGCTGCCCACAAAGTGGTTTCGGTGCAGTGGTCGCAGTCCAGACACCTGACTGTGAAGGATCTAGGAGGTTGTTAGTTTCTACAGTTGCAGAGAGTTTTATGTTGAATAATGTTTTGCGTATTGTTAGGGGAACAGAGATATTGGCCTGTCATTGCATAATGTCTTGGGATCAGCTGAAGGTTTCTTCTAGAGAGGCAATAACTTAGCGTGTTTCACCATGGTGGGAATATTCCCTCGCCATGTCTAAAGAGGCATTAAAAAACTGTAAAGAAAGAGTTGATCATGTTGGAGACTGTTGAGCATATGTAGTGAGGGTAGGGATCATCTGGCAAGCTGGATTTAAAGGATAGCATGGTTTTATTCTCCTGGTCAAAGTCAACTGGCGAGAAGGTAGAAAGAGATGTGCGGTTAGCAGTATTGCAATGTATGTGAATGTACGGAAGTAATGCAATAGAAGGTTGAGGTTCAAGTAGATTTTTCCAATTTTATTTGAGAAAAATTCTGGTAGATCAGAGAATATGTCTTGGGTGGAATAATAGACTGGCTTCCCGCTGTTGGTTGGTAAAAATTCAAAAGAGCAGGCCAAGGCCTACTCAAGGGAGGTAGTGTAGCCTAGTAATCTCGATTCACTGGTACACAACACCAACACTTAATAAATGATTTTCCAGTCAGTGCTCTTTCTATGAAAATAGAAAAGTAAATTTATCTCACACACTACTTAATACTATGCATTAAATTGCAAATATGTACATAAGGTGGATGGAAATACCTTGGGTGACATTCTCAAATCAAATTTGACTCCTAGTGGGTCATGACTCTGCATAATCACAATAACCTCTCACCTATACTGGATGGAACCTAACAATATTGGGGATGTCATTTTAAATAAAACTGGCCTACTGGCTTTTTCAAGGGATCAACACATTACAAGAACAAGGTACTCATAACAATTTAATCAGTAACCATGTTTAAATGCAATCATCATCAATAAAAGCATTGCAATGCTCACCAAAAATCATTCCCAGCAATATACTTTAAATAAAGCAGTACTGGATTAAAAAGACAAACAATGGTTAAGGAATGCTCCTCATATCACAGAGAGAATCAATGGGAGAACATTGGAGAGGTGTGGCGCAGTGGCCAGAGCGACTGACTCCGGAGCGTGGGGCTCACGGTTAGATCCCTGTGCCGGCGGCAGCTCAGCTCAGTATCATGTGACTCTGGGCAATAGCTCAAATAATCTCCCCGAAGGCCCACAGCGCCTTGAAACCTTAAGGGGTGATATGTTCACGATTTACAAATATGGATTATTATTATTAACATGGTTACAGGGAAAGACATGTTTGAGGTCAGTGGCCCAACCAGTCATAAACAGAGGCACATGGAGAAGTAGAGACACAGGGAGAAAAGCACAAAGAGGCAAATGAGACATAAGGTTGGAGAAAGGAAGATCAGAACAAAGAAAGCAGTTATGAGAGGTATGAATGCAGATGAGATAAAACCAAAGGAATCGTAAAAGCCAACAGATATTGTCACAATGGAGATCAGGAGGAGATTGGGGGAAAATGGTGTAGAGAGGATAGAAGTGAAGAGGACAAACAAAGCCAGCAATCTAGTGATGCAGAGCAGAGTAATGACCCCTGGGGGTGCAGAAGGGGCAATTACTCCAGATCAGTGCCGTCGGGTAGAAGAAAGCCCACTAGACTCCAGGGAAAGTTAGGGAGGTTCCACCTGACACCAGGGATTTTGCCTTTGAGGCAAAAGAAAGTGGTGTGGGTGTTGCACTCTGACATTGACCACACCCCACCCCACTCCAAAAGGGACAAACCAGTCTTTTTCCCCTCCCAGGGGCAGACAGGAGTTGTGCCCCCAATTTGCCTCTGGGGGACAGAAAGACCATTGTATGGCAGGAATGGGGGGGGGTCTTGCCTAGCTTAACATGAGGCCCCACCCTTACCCCTAAAACTTCAACAGCCTTCCTGCTCCCTTGCGGACTAAACCATTCCATCCCAATGGCAAGTGAGAGGACATTTAATTCTTTTGGGTGTTGCTTTGGCATATGGGACAGGAGAGTGTGGCTAACTCCCAACATCGTCCGACTTGCAATGGTGAACAGCTGAACTTTTTGGGCTTGGGTAGGCTACCACCTGGAAAAACCTACCAGACCCAGACAGTTCTGCACAATGGACATCCAAGGGAGTCCAGGGTGGTATGCTTTGCATAAATGGTGAACGATGTTCTTACCCACAATGGCCTGCAAACCTCAAATTTTGACAAAAAAACCCCCACATATTTTCCTCACATTTTTGTGAGGAAAATTTCTGGAATCTGCAAAGAGCCACAAATTTCCTACCACAAAGCATTAAGTCTCCCGATAAAAGTGGTACCTCGCTTGTGTGGTTGGGCCAAGAAACCTTTCCACAAAAGGATCTAAAGTATTACGTGGAGAGATCAGCAATAGGGGGTGGCTGCGGGTTTTGGGTCAGCGCTTGGCCGCCACCCATGGAAACCTACCAACCACAGACATTTTTGAAAACTAGACAACCAGGGGATTCCAGAGTGGTGTGCCTTGCACAGATCCCACGAGATTTTCTCACCCTCAATGCCCTGTAAACCGCCCATTGACCTTGGTTTGATCCGTTCCAGTCACAGGCACTAAGCCCAACTACACAAGTGGTGCAGTGTTTTTATCGGCACAAGTGTGGTAACACTGGGTGGTAGGAATTTTGCGATTCCTATGGATTCCGGAAGTTCCCATAACAGAAATGTAACAAAAATATGTGTTCAGGCAAAGTTTGAGGTTTACAGGACATTCTGGGTAAGAAAACCTTATGGGATCCACACAAGGCACACCACCCTGGACTCCCCTAGTTGACTAGTTTTAAAAAATGAGCAGGCTTTCTCGGCTTCCCTAGGTGCGGCCTGAGCTAGGGCGCAAAATTTACAGCCACCCACATTGGAAGAAAAGGCTCAGTTTTCAGCGGAAAAATGTGATGTATCCATGTTGCGTTTTGGGCAGTTTCCTGCCACGTGTACTAGGCCTACCCAAACAAGTGAGGTACCATTTTTATTGGAAGACTTAGGGAAATGCTGAGATGAACAAATAACTACTGCTCCTAAACTCCATATCTTGGGCCCATGTCAGAAATACATAGGTTTCCACCACAAACTGCAAGTAGGCTGAAAGCACAAAAATAGGAAAAATGGGCTCTCTTTGAAAAATGCCAAAACTGTAGTGAAAAAGTTTTTATTCAGCTCTGAAAGCTGGGAAGATGGTGACTTTAGCACAGCAAACCATTTGTTGATGCCATTGTTAGGGGAAAAACAGACACTTTTGTCAGAGTGCTCTTTTCCTAATTTTCCCTAAAAACTCACAATGTAGCTATATTTTGGCTATTTTCTCGGTCCCCTCCAGGGGAATCCACAAACCCTGTGTACCTTTAGAACTCCCACGATATTGGGGGGGGGGGGGATGCAAAGTTGGCATGGATACCTTATGTGGTCAAAAAGTTATGGAGGTCTAAGCACGAACTACCCCAAATAGCCATAAAAGGGCTTAGCACACGGGGGGCATCAGTTCAGGGGTTAATGGTTTTGCTGTATTTTTGCTTATTAAATGGGTATCTTTTTCTAAACTGATTTGGGAGTTTTATTGTGTTGTCATGACTTTAAATTTCTTGGTATTACATGAACTTAATAAGCATTTCTCTTGGGGAAGACTGCTGCTTTCGTTTTAGCTACCAGAGGTTGAGCAGAGTTTCACTGAGACTTGTGTTGAGACCTAACCAGGGTGTGATTATATACCCCTTCCCAAAATAATAATCCACTTTTTAATAAGAAGCCAGGTCTTGATGGGGTGGTGAAAGGGGATTTATAAAGCATCTCATTTGTAGAGCTGGGGCTATAAAAATAGGATTTGCATGAGACCATACACATGGACTGCATCACAAGAGGTCACCTGCAAAGTAGCAGGACTGAATTAAGAAAGACAAAGTGGTTAAGGAATGCTCCTCAGATCACAGAGAGAACCAAGGGGAGAAGATATGGTTACTGGCACAGGGAAAGACCTGTTTGAGGTCAAAGGCCCAACCAGTAAGAGAACGAGGCACATGGAGAAGTAGAGACACAGGGAAGAAAGCACAAAGAGGCAAATGAGAGAAAAGGTTGGAGAAAGGAAGATAAGAACAAAGAGTAGACATGAGAGGTATGAATGCAGACAGGAGCTAAAACAAAGGAATAGAAAAGGCCAACAGATATTGTCACCATGGAGATCAGGAAGAGATTGGGGAATATGAGGTAGAGTGTACAGAAGTGAAAGGGACAAACAAGGCCAGCAGCAGAACAAATTCAGAAATGGAAACAGACGAAAAGACAATCAAGTGAAAGGGAAGATAGATGCAGAGTAGTGATAGTCAGAAGAAAGCAGAGATGTAGTAGGAGAGCACAGGGTAAAAAGAAGTCACTCAATTTAATTTGGCTCAATATACCAAAAGTCAAAAAACATGGAATGCTGAGTCAGACTTGACCATGGAGCGTTCATCTAGGCTGACATGAATTGGCAGAGGAGTCTTCTCTGCCCAGTCAGGTCAGCCTATTGTGTGCTCCTGGAAGGAAATTTCACACCTTTTCCCATGCTGAGCACAGGCTGGGAGTTGGAGTCAGTGCAAATTAGCAACCATAACTTAAGGCAGGGAAAAGGTAACTTTGAGAGCTACATTTCCTTAATATTTATTAAAAATCCAACTTCCCTATTTAATTTAATTTTAATCACTATTAAAAATTGTTGTTTCGAGGGGCGTGGCCGACCAAGATGGCCGTGTGGACGTTGTCCGCGACAGCTCCGCGGCATTAGTGCCAACAAAGCTGGATATATTCCTCAAAAGGTGACACACGGGAGTCATAACGGAGATACGCTGGTTCCCTACCGTCAAGGAGCAGAGGATGAGTGAAGGAGGACCCCTTGTTAGCCTGTGATGACAACGGATGGCTCGGGTGGCGGGCCTGCTGAGCCAACGATTCACGGATCGATGATTCTGGCTGGGCAATCAAAGCAGGGCAGCGCCGGGGTGGGTGGCTCCTCAAGCACCGAGGAGTCCTGCAGCGCAGCGGGGACTGGTGGGGACCCGGTGTGATGCCGAGACAGTGCAGGTGGTATAGGCGAACTAGCCCAGTCTCCTCACCGGGTTGGGGAAGTGCAACGGCGGCATCCTGGGCCGCGAAGGGCATTCAGCGCTCCAGAGTGATAGAGACACAGACCGGAGGCGCCTCGGGCTGGGACAGGCTTTGACACTCCCACCCCCTCTTCTAGCCAGCAGTGAGTGCGGGATCATGCGACCGGCTGGTCCAGAGGGAGCAGAGGCCTACGAATGGCAGGCGCCCTTCTGACTAAGATGGCGGCTCATCAAGACAGGAGGTACGCGCTGGCCCATGGGGAGCAGTGATGGCGGCCTGTAACTCTGACTGGCCCGGGGGACATTAACCCCTTTCAAGCCACATCCAGACCATATGAAGCTTTATTTTTTTTGCGGTGAAGACCTGAATGGAGCAGGAGAAACAACACAGCTGCAGCTGTACACTGCCCGCTTGGAGTCATATGAAGTACGCGGGCTTGGAAGACCGCCACACGCAAACAACTTGTCAGCTACAGAGGCTTTTTAGAGCGGTGCCATCACCAGGTGACCCCTCATAGCCTTTATGCTGCCAAGAAGGCCCAGAACAATACTTCTCTACAGCAGAATCTCGGGCCCATTTCCTGGCCCGCCCAAGCCCGACACCAAGACTCTCACTAAAGAAGACTTCCTGGCCTCCTTGAGGGACTTCAAAAAGGAACTATGAGAGAGCTCAAAACAGACATGGCCTCCTCACTTGATGCTTTGAGGTCTGACATCAACACCCACTTGCACTCTCTCCAACAGGATGTGGAGGCTGTTGGCAAGAGGACCTTGGACCTGGAAGCAAGGTACAAAACCTGGAGGGCCGGGCTGATCACTTAGAAACCACAGCTGGCCTTCTACACGACCAGCTTAAGTCTGCAACTCTGAAAAATGAGGCCCTAGAAAACAGATCACGCAGGGACAACGTGCGGATCCGGAACTTGCAGGAGAGGGCAGAGGGGCCAGACCTGGAAGCATTTGTCCAGGGTCTCCTCACGGAGCTGCTCGGGGAGACATGCCTGAAGGTGAAGATTGAGAGAGTACATAGGGTGGGACCTCCAACGCAGGGTGAAAAATGCCGTCCTCGGGATACACTTGTAAAACTACACTCCTTCAAAGTGAAAGAGGCAATTCTCCAAGCGGCGCGGAAGGCCAACGAAGTCTCCTTCCAAGGCATGGCGTGCTCCATCTTCCAAGATATCGCCCCAGCTACACTGGCAAGACGTGCTCAATTTAGGCCAGTCACCGACAAGCTCAGACAGCATAACATCAGATATAGATGGGCGTATCGCTTTGGTCTAACATTTGAGCTCCACAATAAGCCACGCCATGTTGCCGATTTCCAAGAGGCAATGCAGATCCTTGATCTACAATCGCAGTCGGAGCGGTCCGCGGAGGAGGGAGCGGCGTATCTAAGGGCTCTCCGTCGGGACCCATCGAGGACAGACAGTGGAAGACACAGCACCGTCAGAAGATGCACAAGTACCACTGAAGCGCTGCACTGAGCACTAAACCGCAGAATCTTGGACCTGGTGGGAAATTCCCTTTTGGGGAAGGGAGGCATAGCTCCTTGCATGGACATACTAAACAATTAATAAACTCGAACTACTATATGGGCGCTATTTAGCGCAACTAGGTCTAATCAGACTCTGCCCTCACAGGCTCTCTCTTCTTTTCTTTCGTTCTCCTACATCCTTTCCTCCTACTTTATTTCCAGCTCTTATGATATCTTTGGAAAGAATGCCTTAGCGGGTAAGGACCAAAACGCCTGAAGGAAGGTATTGTAACAATTACAATGTTGTGGGGGGCAGGGAGGGGAATGGTTTATTGTTTAGTTGCAGTTCTGGGATTGTTTTTGCTCTTTTTTTAGTACATGGGGTGGCTATTTGCGATCAGAAATGACCAGTATCGAACTCAGGGTGGGACCCTCGGGAGACTGCTGGCAGAGGCCGGGGGGAGGACTGGTCCAGATGGGAAGTTTGCAGGGTGCCACACTGCAGCAGGGGGCCTCGTTATTTTAATTAATGGCACTTACGACACTAACATGGAATGTACGGGGACTTAACTCCCCCGCCAAACGGCAGCGATAATGGAAATACATTATAGATCAGACACATGATGTAGTGTTACTCCAAAAAACCCACCTTAACCGTTCCGAGGAACACTGCTTGAAACCAACATTACCCAATAATGTATAAATCCTCTGCATCCTCTAATCACAATGGGGTTGCGCTCTTCTTCCACTCGACCTTACAGTTTGCGCCAGAGGGATGCAAGGCGGATAGGGAGGGCAGGTATATTATGGTTAAAGGACACATAATGGGGCGTCGCTGCACGTTAGCTACTTTATATGTGCCAAACACTAACCAGGTCAGGTTCTTGAACACATTCCTATCCACTCTGAGTCTTTGCAGAAGGGGCGATCATAGTTTTGGGAGATTTCAACCTTACGTGGGAGTCGGGTATGCAGCTTCCCTAAGTCGTTAAAGAAGGCGTTTGGAGACTTGGGCCTCTTGGATGCCTGGCGCAAATTACACCCAGATGACCAGGATTACACCTTCTCACACTCACATAGAAGCTACTCTCGGCTAGACTACGTCTTTGTAACTAATACTCTACGCCTGGCTTTACAAACAGCGACATTTTACCCTATAAGCCTCTCAGACCATGCGCCGGAATTCCCGTGTCTCGATTGGGAGGCACCACCTCCCAAATATAAGAGGTGGTTTTTCCCACGATCTCTGCTCCGGAATGGGCTACTACGAGACTCTTTGAGGAAAACCCTAAAAGACTATTTTCAGAATAATAATACCAGTGATACCACCCCATTAAACAATGGGGGTGCCTTCAAGGCAGTACTCTGGTGACACTGTATAGCCCTAAACTCTTCCCTCAACAAACTACAGATTAAGGAAAATCAGGCTCTAGAAAAAGAAATTCAGAATGCAGAAAGGCTACACAAAGACAACCTTACTCTGTCAAATCAGAAAAAAGTCACAGCACTGAGGGGGAAATTAAATGTGATCTATAATAACCGA
The DNA here is from genome assembly GCA_963921515.1 of Calotriton arnoldi. Lineage (NCBI taxonomy): Eukaryota > Metazoa > Chordata > Amphibia > Caudata > Salamandridae > Calotriton > Calotriton arnoldi. Next base: position 1,097,900 of record CAWUFW010004328.1, read on the forward strand.
GCAGAACTTACCCTGCTCCGCCTTCACCGAACGCCCTATGACCAGGGTAACAAGGTGGGCTCACATTTAGCAAGGCAATTGAGGGTGAAGAATGAGAAAGAATATATAGGAAACATCTGCAGGGAACAAGGCAAAGTTATCACACATGATACGGGGAAAGCCAAGGTATTCGGAAACTATTACCGAGCCTTATACACTGCAGAGCCCACCTACGAGACTGCACAGTTAGAATATCTGCATGGTATGACCTAACCTCAGATCTCGAGTGCCCAAAATGACATGCTAGGGAGCCCCATTATGGGAGAGGAGGTGCGCTGTGCGATAGCCAATCTTAAATGTCATAAATCACCCAGACCAGATGGACTGGCAGCCCATTTTTACAAAGCCTACATGGCGGAACTAGTTCTCCATCTAGTTTCACTGTTCAGCTACATGGCCGATACATGTGCAGTCACTGCTTCCATGAGCGAGGCACTAATATCTCATATCCCCAAACAGGGCAAGGACCAGAGGTAGTGCGGCTCCTACCGTCCGATTGCTCTGCTGAACCCTAGATGCCAAATTGTATTCTAAAATCTTAGCCACCCGACTGGATGATCTACTTCCAGACCGGATACACCCAGACCAATCTGGATTTTTTTTGTTGTCCTCATTGTGCAATAAAACAGGATGAGTTGAGGTAACAGGATTTTTCATGGCTAGGGGGCCTTAGTTACCATCCTGTACCGCCCAGGCCCTGTCCCCAGACATACACCTTCGGTTGTTTTTTTTTGTGTATGTGGGTGTCCCACCGGCCTCCTAGGCCCCCTTTCCGCACCTCTACTCACTCATCCTTGTTGAAAGTGGTATCTGCGCCTGAAGATTCCCAATTACTCATATTGCTATTTTGCTTAATCATTGGACCTTTTCCTTTTTTCTTATGTTGCAGTAGTGGGACTTCCCCCATGACTTTAATCTGGATTTAATAAGGGCAGGCAGACACACGACAATATCAGACGAATAGTTCACCTGATCGAAAAAAGTCTCCAAGAAATCAGTACCGGCTCTCCTCTTGATGCTAGATGCCAAGAAGGCGTTTGATCGGTTCGCCTGGCCCTTTCTCTTCCACACCTTGAGAAAGTTTGGCTTCTGCAAAAAATTCCTGACCATGATCAAAGCGAACTACTCGACTCCCACTGCGAGGGTGCTGGTCAATGGGGTTAGCTCCGGGGTGTTTTCTCTCGAGAGGGGAACGTGACAGGGGTGCCCCTGTTTCCCCTTATTGTTTGCCTTAAGCATAGAACCATTGGCAGCCATGATACGTCAGAATACGCAGATCCACGGAATCCATTTCACAGAAGAGGAACATAAGATTTCACTCTTTGCAGATGACGTCCTACTATCCCTGGCTTCACCCCCCACCTCTCTTGTCGCTGCCCTAGAGGCACTGCATCGATTTGAGAAAGTGGAGGGGGCTCCACATTAATCTATCTAAATCACATCTGCTCAATTTAACAGTCCCCCCTGCAGATGTGGACAGGCTAAGCAGGTCGATACCCTTTAAATGGGCAACCCACAAGATCACCAACCTAGGCATTAAGATTACTCCCAATTGACAGATCTATTCCAAGCCAACTATCTGCCCTTATTACCGCAGCTGAGAGTGGACTTAAAGTGATGGGCGCCTCTGTACTTATCTTGGGTAAGAATACATGCCATTAAAATGACAGTCTTGCCCAAGCTGCTTTACTTGTTCCAAGGACTCCCAATAGAGGTAGACCATAGCTTCTTCTCAAACCTGTGTTCCATGGTGACACACTTCATATGGCAAAAGGGGGGAGCCCGACTCTCGTATCAGGTGTTACGGTTGCCTAAATCGGCAGGGGGCTTGGTGTTACCGGACTTTAATTTATATTACAAGGCTGCGCAGTTGAGGGTAATCCCAGAATGGTCTGCCCGTGAGGCAGACCAGCACTGGCTCCATTTGGATAGAGCCGTTATTGGGAAGTATATTTGGGATTTACTGGGGAAGCCCAAAGCGGACCGACCCCTGAACGCATACTTGAGCATACCCACACGAACGACTCTCAGGGTGTGGGGTGAGGTTACCAAGTCAGGATCGTGGACGACTTTCCCTTCCCCTCTCACTCCTATACATTTTAATCCCGCATTTCCGTCAGCATTACACCTCGGACCATTTGAGGCATGGAGGGGGGTGGGATGTCTTACTGTCTCGGATCGGTTTCATAATTGGGACACTCGCACCTTTGAAAATTGTGCCCAAGATTTTCAACTCCCACCCACGGAACACTACCGCTATAATCAGCTAATAGACTGGGTATCCCATCCAGATATGCAGGAAGCAGCCCAGAGGGAACTCATACCCATTGAGCGTTTTGCGCACAGAGGTAGCGGTACAAAGGGTACTATTTCCTTCCTCTACAATTTATTGTTAGACACTTTACATAACCCGACCCCGATTTAAAGAACACTGGGATGACATATTAGACGGTTCCATTACAGAGGCTCAGTGGTCCGGAGTGGTGAGGGATATACCCAAGTTTAATCACTCAATGGGACTCAGGGAGGCTCTTTACAAATTACTATTCAATTGGTATCTTTATCCACCAAGCTCAAGAACATATTCCCCCAGACCACCTCTGACCTTTGTTGGAAGGGCTGCGGGCTGTTGCATGATTTCAAACATAACTGGTGGGACTGCCCTAAGATCCGCCCTTTCTGGTCTGAGATACTGGTGAAGCTCAAAGAAATTTTGGGATAACCAATACCGGATGACCCGGAATTTGTCCTCTTGGGGCTGCGGCTTGACTCTCTGCGATTTCAAACAAATGGGGACAAATCGATCATCTGGCTCTGCCTAGGGGTGGCTAAAATGGTGGTGGCAGCTGCATGGAAAAGAGTGGAGGCCCCCTCCAGGACACAATGGAATACAAGGCTATGGAGGTCAGTAATGATGGAACGGATGGCGGATGTCCTATTAGACTCTTATAAAAACTTTGAGTGTATCTGGGGCCCGTTGGTGACTTATCTCTCAAAGGGCTTACCCCTGCGTGTTTGTCCTACCAGAACAAGGGCCCTGCATCTATTCCAATTTTGAATACACACTGCCTCGGGGAGACTGAGCAAGCACCTGTATTGAACCAATATTAATGAGAATCGTAAAATAGTATTCTGCAAGTTGTTTTTCTCCTCTGACATATCTTGAGCCCTCATGTACTACACCTTTTTCTTTTATTTGTGGGGTCTGTTGGGGAAGGGGTGGGTTGCGGAATAAGCTTTGGTTGGGGGAGACTTTGTTGGTACGTTCTGATATTGGGCAACTGGTTTTGATTCGCCCATGTCTACCTCTACATTGATGATTACTGTATTTCTGGAAATAGCAATTCCACTGAGATTGAGGAGACATGTCGTTCTTTCTGCATTGTGATTTTTATCTGGGGAAAAAAAAAAAGAGAATTGAGAGAAAACAAAATTGTTGTTTAATTATTTTTCTTGCTGGTCTTATTCCTGAGACACAGCATTAGTATGTTAATCCTTACTCTGTATTTCTAATTAGGACAGCTAGGCCTACCACATTCAAATAACATTTAGGGTTTTGTCATTGTAGGGACATGGTAATAGTCATTTTATACCTGTCCCACGTTTAAAAACCATGCACCCTGCCATGTGGGCTACGAGACCTACATAGGGGTGACATGATAATATTAAAAAGGGAGGTGTTTACCTGTCAAAAAGGGTTATACACTGCAATAGTCAGGCTACACAGGGTAGACCTGAACCCATGTTTGCACTGCCTCAGTAGTGGATGAGCTTTCTGTAATAGTTATCTTAATGTATAAGCTGGAAGTTACCTGTCTATGGGTCAGGGTAGTAAATATCAGGTGAGAGCCCCTGGGCCTAGTTTGGTGGCCAGTGTAACTGCAGCTTACGTTTCCATTTAAAATTTAATAAAATGTCCAGGCTGGTTTCTGCATTCTTCTCTCTAAACTAAGAAAGTGCAATGACGGACCGGTTAAGATACAAATGCTCCCTCAGTCTCATGAGTGTCAGGGATGCCAGCTTGCAGTGTGCTTAAGACTTGGTAGACATTGGTATTCATGTATTATTCAGTAACAGGACTTCGGGTAGCGGGGCAATGAAGCTCTGGGCCAGTCAGTACCATGCCAACACTTTACAAGCTACCATGCCCATTAGTTTGGCACTTAGAGCTGCCTGGCCCATCACTACTGTGTTAAGTGGTAGGGTGCAGCAATTTCTTTTCCCACAGATACATGTGGCTGGAAAGGGGATGAGCGATACCAATAAAGAGCAAATTACCGCACGTAATAATGCAGTTCTATGACAGATACTACCACCCCTCCATAAGTGTCCAGAAGGGTAAATACCGTTCAGGCCACTCTAGATTGACGGCCAAACAAAATGAGCCTGAGCAGAGCGATGTGATTGTGTGAAAAAATGACACTTGTCAGTGAGATAGCTTTGTGAATAAACAAGTAGCGCTACCAGGGGAACTATGATCATATTAAACAGGGCAAACTAGCCTGACTGAGACCTTTCCATCCACTGTTCCACCAGATCCTGGGTTTTGTTGACTTCAGTTCCTTAAGTGTCCCCAAGTCCCTGTGTATATGCTTTTCCGAAAACTGTATGGACTCTTCCCTCTACCGCATGAAGATATCCAACTGGGGTCCAGCAGTACCCGAAATGGGCAGGAAGACATTTATCCCAGTTTATAAGTAGACCAGAAAGCATCCTGAAGGCCAAGTTACTTAGCTTTGGGATCGCTCTTTCTGGTAGAGACTCTCTAACCGTATGCTTCTCACCTTTTGAATATTCAACAGGCGTCAGACTGGATTCGAAAATGTTTGAGTAGTACCTCTGCGCATCAGCAGGAAGTGCTGTGCGGCTTTGTACTGACACCGTTCAGCTCCTGAAATGACGAGCGGGGCCAATACAAGGACTACTTCCATGCGCTGACATCAGTTGCTTTCGAGGCTGTCTGCACACCTAGACACAGAGACTAAACAGCAAATTGGCATGACCAGTGTGCAGATTCCTAGCCTTGAGATCATATTAATGGGCAGAGTCCAATTCACAGAACAGGGTGGGTAGGAAAGTCGGTGAGGAATCTGCAGTTCGAGTCTTTACCGAAGGTAACTTGTTCTTCTGATAGAAACTTCTAACCACAGATTCCTCACCTGAATAGTTACCAAAGCAGTACATATTTGGAGGTAGGTCTGTGGAAGGACTCAAAGTAAAAGGTCCAGTAGGACCAATTGGGCAAAATGCCCCTCTTGCCATACTTGGCTGTCCAGAGAGTAGTGCTTCATGAAAGTATGGAGTGACGGCAACGAAGCTGCCTGGCAGATGTCCAGAACAGGAACTCCATGAGCCAGTGCAGTGGTAGCAGCTTTGGCTCTGGTGGAATAAGCTTGAAGTTCTTCCAGCTGCTGATTTTTGGCCAGTGCATAGCAGATCTTAATACAGAGCACAATCCAACAGTACATGGTCCTTTTCTGCATGGCATTGCATTTTTTCGCTCCAGTGTACCCCACAAAGAGCTAATCCATTTACCTGGTGTTCTCTGGTATGATCAATGTAAAAGCTCAGTGCTCTTTTGGGTTCTATGCAATGGAGTCTCTGTTCCTCCTAAGAGGGGTGAGGTGGTGTAAAGAACACCCATAAGGTGATATTTTGACCTACTTAGAATGGCGTCACAACTTTCGGCAGAACCAGTTTGCCTGTGAAGAAGGTTGCGCACAGTAGGTTGACAAAGTCAACTTGTACCTTACTCACTTCCCAATGTTATGGCCAAGATGAACTCTGTCTTGAGGGTGAGAAGCTGCAAATTGAGATCCCATTGTGGCATGGCAAAGGGAGAGGATAGAAACAGACTTTATAGGCCTTTCAAAAAATGCATCACAACAGGTCTCGAAAAGACATGGAGGAACAACAAAACCCCAGAAACATGGGCCGCCTACAAAGCAGCCACCACTGCACGCCACCAACTCATCAAATCCACAAGGAAGAAATCCCTCCAAGACAGAATCCTCAACAAACGCACACACAACCAAAAAACTCTTCTCCATCAAGGAATTCGCCAAACCCTGCTGTGAAACAAAAGACATCCCACTCTCCCAAGACCTCTGCAACAGACTCAGCACCTTCTTCCACCACAAGATCAATATAATCTACGACAACTTCGACAACCAAGACCACAACCACTCCAGCTCCCCACTCATGCAACACCACCCAACAGACCCTGCTCAAATGGATCCTGCTCACGACAGAAAACACCTGGAAGACCATGAAAAGCATCCACTCCAGAGCAACCTCAGACCCCTGCCCACACCACATCTTCCACAGAGCCGCCTCTGCCATCGCACCCAAGCTACGTCGGACAATCAACTGCTCCTTCGAGACCGCCACCTTCCCCAATGATTGGAAACACAGTGACGTCAACCCCCTCCTGAAGAAACCCTCCGCGGACCCGACAGACCTCAAGAACTTCAGGCCAATCTCCCAGGTTCCCTTCGCAGCCAAGGTCATCGAAAAGGCCGTCAACACCCAGCTAGCAAACTTCATCGAAGCTAACTTCCTGGACATCTCCCAATCCAGATTTCGAAGCAATCACAGCACCGAGACCGCCGTACTTGCTGCCACCGATGATATCCGCTCCCTCCTCAACCAGGGCGAAATGGCAGCCCTCATCCTCCTGGACCTCTCGACTACATTCAACACCGTCTCCCACCGTACCCAAGCCACAAGACTCCACGACGCCGGCATCAGCGGCAAGGCCCTCAACTGGATCTGCTTCTTCCTCACTGGCAGAACTCAGTGGGTCAGACTCCCTGCCTACCTCTCAGAACTGACCGAGACAAACTGTGGAGTGCCCCAGGGCTCCTCCTTAAGCCCCACCATCTTCAACGTCTCTATGGCCCCCCTCGCAACCTTTGTCAGGAACCACGGGCTCAACATCGTCACATACGCCGATCGACCCCTAGCTGATCTTCTCCGTCACCCACGAACCCAACATCACCAGACACAACTTCCAAGAAGGGATGAAAGCCATCGCCACCTGGATGAAGAACAGCTGCCTGAAACAACTCAGAAAAGACAGAAGTCCTCATCCTTGGCTCCACCCCCTCCGCATGGAACAACAACTGGTGGCCCTCCGCACTCGGAAATCCCTGCATCCCGACGGACCATGCACGAATCTTCGGCATCATACTAGACTCATCGCTCACAATGAACCACCAGATCAACTCCGTCTCCTCTACCTGCTTCAACACCCTTCGCATGCTTAGAAAGACCTTAAAATGGATCCGATCCGAATCCAGAAAAACTGTCACGCACGTACTCATAAGCAGCAGACTGGACTACGGCAACACTCTACGCCAGAATCAACAAGAAACTTTCACAAACTCCAGACTGTCCAGAACGCCGCAGCCAGACTGATCCTCAGCATCCCCTGTCGCAGTCACATTACCCAACACCTCCGCAATCTCCACTGGCTTCCAGTAGAAAGAAGAATAACCTTCAAACTCCTTACCCACGCATACAAGGCCCTTCACAACACCGAACTCGCATACCTGAACAGCCACCTCTCCTTCCGCGTACCCAAAAGACACCTCAGCTTTCACTGGACACCGGTCCACGTATCAGCAGGACTAGAATGGGAGGAAAGTCCTTCTCCTACCTCGCAGCCAAAGCCTGGAACAACCCTCCCCCTCCACCTCCGGCAATCTCCCACATTGTCCCAGTTCTGGAAGGACCTCAAGACCTGGCTTTTCGGGTGACCCCAGGACTCAACCGAGCCACCTCCCCTCCCCCTCAGCGCCTTGAGACCCTGACGGGTGAGTAATTGTGCTTTACCAACCCTGATTGATTGAAGAGGAGATTATAAAATGAGGGCTGGTCCGGCAACCGTAAAAAGTTCGAAAGAACCGAAAGGTACCCTTTCACTGTGCCCAGAGCTAAGCCTTCCCAGGCGGGGGACAAAACAAACAACAAAATGTCAGAGAACTGCTTGGAGGGTATCGACGTGTCATGTGCCGCACCAAGACACAACTTTGTCCCGACAGACGTATGCGGTCTTTGACAAGAGATGCCTGGCTGTCAATGTGACATCATCCACCTTCAGAGGAAGGTTGAAGGATTTCAGCTGTCATCACTCAATCTCCAAGCATGAAGGTGGAAATTGCGAAGACCTGCTTGCAGAATCCTTCCCCTTTGCTGCAATAGCATATCCTCCTGGAGAGGCACCCTGACTGGAGGACAGATGCTCATGCCCAGGAGCTCTGGATACCAAACTCTCCGTGCCCAAACCGGGGCCACTACAATGCTTTGGTCGCAGTCGGCCCCCATCTTCTTCAAAACTCAGGCAGAAGAGGTATCAACGGGAAGACATACAGGACTCCCGATTTCCAGCATAGGCAAAACAAGGCTTCTCGCGAGAGACACCTTGGACACTCAAACACCAAGATCTGCTGACACTGTCTTCTAGGCGGTGGCAAAAAGAGAGCCAAGGCTATCCCCATGAGCGGAAGAAACATTGCACCACCTCCGGGTGCAACTGCCACTTGTGATCCACTAGGCGTCCATGGCTGAGCTCGTCTGCTCTGGCATTCAAAGATCCTGCCAGGTGGTTCACCACCAGGACAATTTCTGGATAGTTAAGCCATTTCCAGAGGTGCAGCGCCTCTTGGTACAGGGTCCATGACCCCACCCCAGCCCACCCTGTTTGCTGCAGTACCACATGGTGATAGTGTTGTAAGTAAGCACCTCTACCAGTCTTCCATTTAAGGAAGGAAGGCTTTCAACGCCAAGGCGGACTGCCCTCAGCTCCAGAAGGGTGATATTGAGTGGATATTCCTCCGGAGACCCGAGGCCTCCGATTACCTCTCCCAGATGGCTGCTCCAACCCGTAAGTGACACATCGGTCACCACTGTTAGCTCTGGGTGGGGTTGTGAGAAGAGTCTGCCACTGATCCAATCGCAGTACAGTAACCACCACAGCAGATCTTTTGCAGTCTCCTCCGAAATTTGAAGGCGGTCAGAGAGGTACCCTTGATGTTGTGCCCACTGGGGCTTCAGATCCCACTACAAAGCTAACATATGCTATTGAGCATGCTCAGCCAGCAGGATGCAGGCGGCCATCAGACCCAGCAGCCTCAGAGTCAGTCACACCGAAATACAGAACAGAGATTGAAACATCGGGATTATAGCCTGAATGTCCTGCACTCTTTGCTCCGGAGGATAGGCACAGAATTGCAACATGTCCAGAATGGCTCTAATTCAATGAAGGGTCTGAGAAGGAGTCAGGTGTGACTTTGGCATGTTGATAGTGAACCCAAGAGAGTGCAGAATGTTCACCGTAGTCTGGAGGTGAGTGACGACTGCCTGGGGTGAGCCCACCATCAACAGCCAGTCGCTGAGGTAGGGGAAAGACGGGGACCCATGACCTCCACAGGTGTGTTGCAAGCACCACCAACACTTTCGTGAACACCTGAGGGGCACTGGTGAGGCCAAAGGGGAGCACAGCGAACTGGAAATGCTCTTGGCCTACCATGAATCGCAGGGAGCGTCTGTGGGCCTGCAGGTTGGGAATGTGGAAATAAGCGTCCTAAAGGTCCAACGCTACCATCTAGTCTCTGGCTCCAGGGCAAACAGAACCCGAGCCAAGGTGAGCATTTTGAATTTCTTTTGTGTAGAAAGGCATTGAGAGGGCGAAGTTCTAGTATAGGGCAGAGGCCTCCATCCTTTTTCAGCAGCAGAAAGTAGCAGGACTAACAAGCACGCCCTACTTTTGATGATGGCCCTCAGTTGATGGCTCTTTTGGCTAGCAGGGCCTACACTTCCTGACGGAACAAAAGGAAATGGCCGTCAGCCGTTCTGCAGAAGATAGCAAGGTAGGAGAGGTTTCCAGAAAGAGAAGGGCATAACCCCGCTGCATGATTTCGAGCACCCAATTGTCGCATGTGATCGCTTGCCATAGGGGCAGGTGGTGCCGGATCCTGCCGTCAACACCCATTAAAGACGTTTGGCGGCTGCGCCAGCTGGAGGAAGAGGGTTGCAGGAATAGCCAGTATGCTGGGTGTGGGTTCCACGCCTCCTGTGGGAACCACGTCCCCGGTTACAAAAGGACTGAAGCCAGCTGGCCTGAAAAATAAGGATGGAATTGTGGGTACACATGGGAGGCCTGGCCTTGCCCACGGAAGAGGCAAAAAGAAGACTGTTGTTGGGAACTCAGCAAAAGCCCTAGGGATCTGGCAGTGACTCGACATTCCTTAAAGCACTCGGAGGCAGTGTCCACCTTATCGGAAGCCATCAAAGGGCAAGTCTATGAGGGAAGAAAAACACCCCATTAAAACACTGTCGACCTCAGCCAGGCGTGGCAGCAGTGTCACCTTTGAGGGCACGGCCTGCCTAGTAAGTCGCCGGTGTCTAAACCGCACGGAATTATGAACTTGGCTGCATCCCGGCCATCTACCAGTGCCTGATTCAAGATGGCCTAGCCCTCTTCGGGAAGCATGAGCAGCAGCTATGCAACCAAGTCCCACAATGTGTAGGAATAGATGGCCCAAGAGGCATGCAGTGTCACAATGCCCAGCTGGTGGATGAGAAGATACTCTTCCCGAAGGTATCCAGCCTCTTTAATTCTCTATCCGGGGAAGTAGTAGTAAATGCACTCGGTTAAGTTTGGATGTTGAGGCTTGGACCACAAGGCTGTTGGGATACGGATGTTGGGTGAGGAAGGCAGGGTCTCTGGGGCTGGGTGGCGACTGGCTATCATCCTATGCACAAGACCCAGGTGCAGGGGTCATCTCAAGTCCCCAGGAGAATGTCTGTGAGGGCCTTCTAAAATGGGAGTAGGGGTTCCACAGAGCAGACTTCTGGATGGATCACCTCCATCAATATGTTAGTCTTGACCTCAACGGAGAGTAGCTGGCTGAAGGTGAAGGACCTCTACTGCCCTGTACATTACCATAGCAAAAGACTCTCCTTCCTCGGTGGCAGGGCCCGGAGGAGAAACCAGGTCCAGTTAGGTGTCCAGACCGCTGGCATTGTCCAGCTCCTAATACAGTTTTGCTCCTGGTAGGGATCATCCTCCAGGGGGCCATCGCCCTCTTCATCATCATCCCTCTCCGGGATGGTAAGGGCGGCAAGTCAAGGGCAGGTTGAACCAGTCTGGACTGCACCGGTGTCGACGTCAAGTGGTCCTGGCTCAGAGTCCGAGAGGATGATAGGGTCCTCTTCAAGTTGCATCGATGGCACTGGGAACGGCACAGAGGAACTGGAACCGGCAAAGGTATCGGTGCTGCTGTGTGCGTTAGTCCCGACCTGGAAGCAGATCCAGAGGGCCCGGCAGGCGTTGGGGGCTAACTTGCTGGCCGGTAACAAAGCAGGGGCAGCTTTCAGTTGGATGGGGCCTGCCCTGAAGGCATGCTAGAGGGAGCCAGTGGCCCAAAGATGGAGTGCCTGTCATCATAGAACTCCTCGAGTTGGGCAGGTGTAGTTCAAACTCCAGGGAACTCTGGGAAGCATGGAGCAGACCTGGCCGCTGGCTCCCCATGAGAAGTGCAGGAAAAGGGCCTGGAAGCAAGGCACAGCCTAGCAGAGGCCGAAGAGTGCTTCAGCGATGACTTGCAGTGGGATGACTATCGTCCTGAGGTATCGACTCAACAAGCGGGCCAGAGATCTCCCTCTGGATCGAGACCAGCACCGAGTCGCCTTCTGTCACGATGCCAGGAGTTTCATTGCCCGCACACGAACCACTTTGGGGTGCATCGTCTTGCAGTCAGTGCTGGCCTTGGAGTAAGCACACAATCCTAGGCAGACCAGGTGTGGGTCTGTGAGTCAGAGGCAGACCTCTTTGTGTGGCATTCCTCACACGATTAAAATCCTGTGGGTTTGTTGGGAGGCATATCCCTTGCACACTGGGAGCAAAAAGCTTTAAAAAAAATGTTTTTTTTTAAAAAAAACCTTGAGAAAAGGGTTAAAGTAAAAAAGTGGCCATAAAATGACTGAGGTAGCTCTTCCGATCGGCACTGCTGGCATTGAAAGACAGGAACTGATATCAGTGTGCCAGGGTGGTGCCTATATATGCACCGTGCACATCACTTCTGATGTGAACGACGCATACGTGGAGTCAATTGATGCCTTCTACCGGCACGCAGAGGTACTGCTCAAGATTTTCCAGACGCCTGAGGAATATGATATGGTGAGGAATCTGCGGCTAAAAGGCTTTATCAGAACAATATACTGTTATTGTGTACGGTTGGCTACAGATATGGAGAAGTGAAGAAACGATCATTACTCCTGACAGAGTCAGGCTAAAAGGTTAGTGCTTTATGACCATACTTGATCTTTCCGCAGATTACACACCTTATAACTATCTGCCTGACACCAGACAATGCAAAAATCTGTTTATGCAGCAATTGCAGTTCAGTCTGCCCCTCATGTGACATCGGGTTATATACAGCATCAAGGTGTCAGTTCCTTACTTTTATTTTCTTCACCCCCATCGAGGCATGTGGAGAGCAACAGAGCTTTAACAATAGTGGCAGCACCTCAACAGATTGCAATGCACCCAAAATGCGGCTACACGTCTGGTTCTCAATTTGCCCAGACGAGCCTCTTCTGTTAGAGCTCTCGACACTCCCCACTGGTTGCCAGTAGAAAAGAGAATACTCTAGAAAGCCATGTGCTATTGTCATCATAGTTTGCAGGGGAAAGGTCCCAGTTATCGCTATCATATACTAACTCCTTATCACCCTGCCCGTAATTTGAGATCAACTGGAGCTCATTTGGTTAAGATCCCTAAAGTTCAAAGAGCCAGAATGGGTGCGCGCTCTTTTGGCTACCTGGCAGCCAGAAATTGGATTTCCTTCCCTTTCTCCCTACGAGCCGAGTCCTCAGAAAATACCTTACGTAAAAAACGAAAAACCTGGCTCTTCCATCCTTGAGTCCTCCTTCTGCACTCTGTCCTGTCTAGTATCTAGGCTTCTCTTTCATTGGCTCCCTTTAGGAGAATGGTTTCCAGCGCGGAGACACACCGTTGGGTGTAACCAAACGCTCTACAAGTGGAATAATTATTATCATGCTTGCATAATGAAGGATCTTATTGTAAACAGCACTTACTCAAATGGAAAGGAGGAAGTTCAGTGAGGAATCTGAGAGAAGATATAGTATCTGACACAATTATTGTTACTGAAAGGAAGTACATTTTTCATCTAATGGATATTACTGTCCATTCCACAAGTTCTCAACAAGCCCCATAATATTACCTCCAGGAGAGGTGGTGTTAGACCTGGCATCCTTGGCGTGGTTTCCCCTGACATTTTGCCTCTACCACCTGTATTTTTGACACTGTGTTGGAATTCGTTTTTGCTGGTTTAGATGCTTTGGGCACTTTGCCACTACTGGTCAGTGCCAAAGTGCAAGTGCTCCCTGGTTAAATTGTTATTGTGATTGGCTATCCATGATTGGTATATTTGCTTTATCTTTAAGTCCCTAGTAAAGTGCACTGAGTGTGCCAGGGCTGGTGATTCAAATGCTACAGTGGGCCTGCAGCACTGATTGTGCCACCCACAGGAGTAGCCCTAAGATGGTGTCTCAGGCCTGCCACTGCAGTGCCTGTGCGCAGTTTGTAAACTGCCATGTTGTCCTGGCCAGTGTACACACTTGCCAGGCCTAACCCTTCCCTTTTCTTACACATTGGACACCCCTAAGGTAGGCACAAGGTACCCCCCTGGGCAGGGTGCAGTGTATGTGAAAGGTAGGACATGTACTAGTGTGGGTAACATGTCCTGATAGTGAAATACTGCCAATTTCGTTTTTCACTAATGAAAGGCTATCTTGCCCATAGGATAACATAGGGAATGCTGTGTAACATGGTTACCTGCATATCTTCCCATAGCAGCAAGATAGAAAGTTGGAATCTGGTACCCCTGAACTCAGAATTTAATTACACATCGTTTAGTGAAGATGGTTTTTAAATTCCAAGTTTGGAAATAGCACTTTTAGAAAGTGGCTATTTTCTTGTTCAACCTTTCTGTGTGCCTCTGCCTCTTTGTGAATTGACTGTCTGGTTTGTGAGTGACAGGGGCTGGCTGCAGGAGGCTGGGTGAGTCAGCACTAGGCTGAATAGACCTATCTGCATGTAGAGTGGTGGGAGGAGTAGCACATGGGTCTGAATAGGGCTGTGCCTGCCTTCCACAATGCTGGCTCCACCTCCTGCGGTGTGTCTGATGACCCTGGCCCACACTCACAAAGGAAGGAGAGGTGCCCTGGCAGAATGCACCCTTAACTGGTTTGGACTGGGTCCAGGACCCCACACACATGAAGAACAAAGACTTTTGGGGTATAAATACTAGAGCTGAAACCCCTGAACTTTAGACTACTTTTGGAATCAAGAGGAATCCCTGCCAAAGAAGATCAGCTGAATAGACTGAGGAGAAGTACTGCCCAAGTGTGTCTAGGGCTGGCCTGCAGTTTGCTGTTTCTACTAAGGAGAGATCTAAAGGACTTTGCTGTGTGCTGTGTCCCCCTGCTTGAAGAAGGACTTTGCTGAGTGCTGTGTCCATCTGAAGAAAAGTCTCCAAGGGCCTGAGAAGAGCTGGCCTCCTGTTTCTGAAGTCCCAGGCACAAAAGGACTTCACCCCCAGCTACCCTGAACTTCCTTGCTGGGAGTTCCAGTCTGCCAGGAGGGCCTGTAACTGTGTGAGGCCTCTCTTGCTGTTGGGAGCTGGAAGCGCGACGCAACGAAAGAGAAGCGTGATGCCGCCGCAGCAGCCGCATCATCGACAAGCGTGTCGCCGCTGCTCGCCGTCGCATCACCGGAGAAGCGTGTCGCCGTCACCGAGGGTGCGGTCGCATCACCGGAGAAGCATGTCGCAGGGCCTGTCGCGGCTCAGAAGTTTACCGAGTTCGCCGCATGGCCGTCGGGCGTGCACGCATCGCATCTACGTTGTCGCTTCGCAACAAAGACACCATTTCATCGCATCGCACCAGCGCAACGCATCAAGGCGCCATTTTGTCGCACCGGAGCGCAGGAAGAACCGACGCATCGCCTTCACTGCGCCCCTTTTGCTTGTTTTGCGTTACGCATCCCAGGTACTTTGAGACTGAAAGTGTCGCATTTGAGATCTACAAGTTTATTTTTGCAACAACCCTTTTTAAAGACATTCTACTGAGTTTTGTATGTTGGATTTTTGTCATTTTGGTCTTGTTTAAGTTTAGTAAAGATCTTTTATTTTTCTAAACTGGTGTAGTGTCCATTTGTGGTGTTTTCACTGTGTTACTGTGAGTGTTGGTACAAATACTTTACACATTGCCTTTGGGATAAGCCTGTATGCTCGTGCCAAGCTACCAAGGGGGTGAGCAGGGGTTATCTAAAGTGTGTATCCCCCTTACCCTGACTAGAAGCAAGGGTCCCTATTTGGACAAAGGTACCTACCTCTGCCAACTAGAGACCTTCAGCTCTAACATTGGTGGTCAGCGGTGAGGATTTGAACTTGTATTTGTACTTGACCCACAGTAATTGGTGAACATCACTAGTTAGTGCAGACCACTACGCAACCACATACTGTGTTCTTTTTGGTTTTTGGTTCTATTTTTGAGTAACTCTTAAAGAAAGCATCATGTCCCAGAAGGGGAATGCAGCAAGTGAAAAGGCAGAATTGGAGTTCAACATTGAGGATTTGTATTCCTACAAGGTAGACCAGCTTAAACAATTCTGCAAAGATTTGGGATGTCCCACAAGGAGTAGCGCTAAGAAAGATGAGCTACAAAAGGCCTTAAAAGCCTGGTGGGAGGCCAAAGGAGCTGCAGGAGGAGATGATGCAAATGAGGAGGTGGATGATCAGGGGAATTGGTTTGGGCCACAGGATTTGCCTGTGCCAGGAGCAGCCCGCAGGGCTGTCAGCATCCATTCCGCAGGGAGTCTCTCCCAGGAAGAGCGGGAAGAGAACCAGAAGATCAGAGAATATGAGCTAGAAGTCATGAGGCTCAAGATGAAGCAATTGGAAATAGAAAAAGAAATCCAGCACAAGGCAGAGGAGAGGGCTCGTGCCTTGAAAGAGGGCAAGGGTACTTGTGCCCTGGAGGAAAAGAAATTGCTTTTGGCTCATGAGTTGAGCATGAGGGAGCTGGACCTGAAGGCCAAACAATTGGAGTCCAGCTCAAATGGTGGCAGCGCACAGCCAGTGCAAGGGGGTAAAGTATACATCCCCAAGGATATAGTGCAGAATTTCCAGAAGGGACAGGATATTTTTGCATGGTTTGAGTCATATGAGGTGTGTTTGAGGATGCATGAGGTGCCTGAAAAGAGCTGGGGGGTGGGCCTGTGGAAGCATTTTGAGGCGTCCGGGACCACAGTTTTGACACCTTTAGAGAAGGAGGGTGCCCTGACTTATGCCAACATGAAGGAGGCTTTATGCCTCAAGTATGGGCTCACCCCAGAACAGTATAGAGTGAGGTTCAGGAACTCAAAGAAGAATGACTCAGACACTTGGGTTGAATGTGTGAGAATGTACACCCGCGCATTGGAAGGTTGGATGAAGGGCAGCAAAGTTACTGATTATGAGGGGTTGTGCCATCTAATTAGTTGGGAGCACTTGAGCAGTCTATGTGTTCCAGAGCTGCGCCAGCATCTTTGGATAGTAAGTTAACTAATCCTAGTGAGCTTGCTAAGGAGGCGGACCGCTGGACCAGCACCAGGGTCCACAAGGGGATTGTGGGTACCACAGCCAAAGGTGGGCAGGGTCCCCAGCAGAAGAGTGGGGGGACAAAGGTAATCAAAAGGAGTTCTCTAAAGGGCCCCAAAATAATGCAGAGGGAAAGGAGACCCAGCCCCCCCAACCTAAGACGTTGCAGCCCCCTAAGGGCGGGCATAACTTACAGGGTCCCCCCAGGTGTTACCACTGTGGTGAGAGAGGCCACATAGCCCCTAAGTGCCCCAAGAAGTCCCAAGCACCCACTGGTGCTCAGTCACCCGGTTTAGTGAGTGTAGCTTTGGGAGAGGAATTAGTTTCCAGTGAAGGGGAGGAGCAAGCAGTCATGACCCTTGTCTCGCTAGGAGACCGAGAGATGGTCCAGGAGTCCTACTTGCCTGAGAACACTAAAAAGTACAGGCAGTGGGTGACCATCAATGGGAGGAGGGTGGAGGCTCTGAGATAGACGAGAGACAGGAGCCAGCATGACATCCGTGAGGTGTCAGTGGATGTCTGAGGAGCAGGTCATTCCTGATGCACTTCACCCTGTAGTTGCAGCGGACAACTCAGTGCGCCTCTGCAAAGTGGCGCAGGTTCCCTTTGAGTGGGGGGGGGGGGTCTCAGGTTCCTTGAAGGTCGTTGTTAGTCCATCCATGCCTGTAGACTGTCTGCTAGGAAATGACCTGGAGAGTTCCCCATGGAGGGAGGTGGAACGCCAGGCTCATTTGGAGATGTTGGGTCTGCCTGAGTGCGTTTGGGTGACCACTCGGTCAATGGCAGTCAGTAGGGGTAACCAAGCGGACCTGGAGCCTGAAACAGTGGCCCAGGTACCTGCCAGGAAGAGGAAGGGCAGGGGGCGTGGGAAACCAGCCCCCACAATTCCCACGGTCCAGGAGGAGGCAGAACCTGAGGGGGATGCCCTGTAACCTACAGGGGAACAGATAGCCGAACTGGGAGACCTGCCTGAGCTGACACATTGGCAGCAAGAAGGAGGTCCCTCCAGGGAGGAGTTCTGCAAGGCACAGAGAGAATGCCCTTCTCTCATTGGTATGCGGAAACAGGCCGCAGACCAGGCGGCGAGTCCAAGAATCATCTCATTTACTGGGAGGATGGGTTACTCTATAGTGAGCCTAAGGTCGCTGAGCCCGGTGCAGCCCGTGTGCTGGTGGTACCCGAGCGCTTCAGGGCCTTCCTAATGGGTCTGGCTCATGACGTGCCTCTCGCAGGTCATCTGGGGCATGACAAGACCTACCAAAGGCTTGTCACCCACTTTTACTGGCCCCAGATGAAGACGCACGTCGGTACACACTGTAGGACTTGCCAGGCAAGTGGCAAGAGTGGAGGGAAGAGTAAGGCTCCCCTCCAACCCTTTCCCGTGGTGAGCACCGCTTTCGAGCATCGACATTGTGGGGCCTCTGGAACCCAAAACAGCCTTCGGCAACAAGTTTATCTTGGTCTTGGTGGACCATGCCACCCGGTACCCGGAAGCTGTCCCTCTCCGGACAATCACTGCCCCCGTGGTGGGCCGTGCATGGATGGGGATCTTTTCCCATGTGGGGTTCCCCAGAGAGGTGGTCTCCGACCGGGGTACCAACTTCATCTCGAAGTACATGAAGTCTTTGTGGGAGGAGTGTGGGGTAACCTAAAAGTTTACCACTCCTTACCATCCTCAAGGGAATGGGTTGGTTGAGAGATTCAACCGAACCCTGAAAGGCATGATAATGGGCCTTGCAGAGCCCATGAGACGGAAGTGGGACGTCTTCTTACCATGCCTGTTTGCCTACAGGGAGGTGCCTCAGAAGTCCTTAGGGTTCAGTCCCTTTGAACTCCTGTATGGCCACCCTGTTAGAGGACCTCTCAGTCTGGTGAAGGAGAGTTGGGAGAAATCCCCTGGTAAGACCCCCCAGGATGTGTTCAGCTATGTGCTGGCCTTCCACAACCAGACTCAGCACTTCAGGAAACTCGCTCAGGCGAACCTGGAAGCTAGCCAGGAAGAAATGAAAAGATGGTATGACCAGAATGCCACTCTGGTCGAATTTCAACCTGGGCAGATGGTGTGGGTGATGGTGCCAGTGGAGCCTTGCACGCTCCAAGACAAGTGGACTGGGCCATATGAGGTGGTGGAGCGCAAGAGCGATGTAACCTATCTGGTTGACTTGCAGTCTCCCAGGAACCCTTTAAGGGTCCTACATGTGAACCGCCTCAAGCCACACTTTGAGAGGTCTGATGTGACAATGCTTCTTGCCACAGATGATGGGATGGAGGAGGAAAGTGACCCTCTTCCTGACCTCCTGTCATCAGAGGAGCAAGATGGGTCAGTGGATGGGGTAAACCTCTCTCCCACACTGACCCCAGAACAGCAGAGGGACTGTCGCCATGTGTTGGGTCAGTTCGCCTCCCTGTTCTCCCTGACACCAGGAGTCACCAATTGGTGCGTCCATGATGTGGACACTGGGGACAGCCTACCTGTGAAGCAGAAATTTTACAGGGTAGCTGACAAGGTCAGGGCCAGCATCAAGGAAGAAGTTTCCAAGATGTTGGCGCTAGGGGTGATTGAGCCCTCAAGCAGCCCGTGGGCTAGCCCAGTGGTCTTAGTACCAAAAGCTGCTGCACCCGGTGCCACTCCAGAACTCAGGTTTTGTGTGGACTACCGTGGGCTCAATGCGGTCACCAAGACTGACGCACACCCCATCCCCAGAGCTGATGAGCTCGTGGATCAGTTAGGTGCTGCCCAGTACCTCAGTACGTTTGATTTAACTTCTGGGTACTGGCAGATTGCCTTAACTGAGGGGGGCCCAAGGATAGGACAGCGTTTTCAACGCCAGAGGGGCACTTCCAGTTCCGTGTCATGCCCTTTGGGTTGAAGAACGCCCCTGCCACCTTCCAGAGACTGGTTAACCAGGTACTGTCCGGGCTGGAGGAATTCAGCGCTGCATACCTGGATGACATTGCTGTGTTCAGCTCCAGTTGGGAGGAACATTTGCAACACCTCTGCGAAGTGTTGAAGGCTCTGCAAAGGGCAGGCCTCACTATCAAGGCCAGCAAGTGCCAGATAGGGCAGGGATCCGTGGTGTACTTGGGACACCAGGTAGGGAGCGGCCAGGTGGCGCCCTCCAAGCGAAGATTGATACTATTCTGGCTTGGGAGCCCCCCAAGACCCAGACAGAGGTGAGAGCCTTTTTAGGACTCACCGGGTATTACCGCCGATTTGTCAAGGGATATGGCACCATTGTTGCCCCCTTGACAGAGCTGACTTCAAGGAAGCAGCCCACGAAGGTGATCTGGACCGATGCCTGCCAGACTGCGTTTGATGCCCTGAAAGCTGCCATGTGCACGGCACCCGTGCTCAAGGCGCCTGATTTCTCCAAAGAGTTTGTGGTGCAGACAGATGCTTCAGAGCATGGAGTGGGAGCAGTACTCTCACAACTGAACGACGAGGGCTTGGACCAACCCGTAGCTTTCCTTAGCAGGAGGCTACTTCCCAGGGAACAGAGGTGGAGTGCAATTGAAAGGGAAGCTTTTGCTGTGGTCTGGGCACTGAAGAAGCAAAGGCCCTACTTGTTTGGGACTCACTTCCGGGTTCAGACAGACCACAGGCCCCTCAGATGGTTAATGCAGATGAGGGGTGAGAACCCAAAATTGTTGAGGTGGTCCATCTCCCTACAGGGAATGGACTTTACGGTGGAACACCGCTCTGGTACAGAACACGCCAATGCTGATGGTCTGTCCAGGTTCTTCCGCCTTAGTGATGAGAACTCCCCAGGGGATGGGCAGTTCTCCCCACTTTTCAGCTGGAGGGGACACGTGTTAGACCCGGCATCCTTGGCGTGGTTTCCCCTGACTTTTTGCCTC
Source organism: Calotriton arnoldi (assembly GCA_963921515.1). Taxonomy (NCBI): domain Eukaryota; kingdom Metazoa; phylum Chordata; class Amphibia; order Caudata; family Salamandridae; genus Calotriton; species Calotriton arnoldi. The sequence continues at coordinate 1,118,467 of CAWUFW010004328.1, forward strand.
TACCTCCTGTATTTTTGACACTGTGCTGGAATTCGTTTTTGCTGGTTTAGATGCTTTGGGCACTTTGCCACTGCTGATCAGTGCCAAAGTGCAAGTGCTCCCTGGTTAAATTGTTATTGGCTATCCACGATTGGTATATTTGCTTTACCTATAAGTCCCTAGTAAAGTGCACTGAGTGTGCCAGGGCTGGTGATTCAAATGCTACTAGTGGGCCTGCAGCACTGATTGTGCCACCCACAGGAGTAGCCCTAAGATGGTGTCCCAGGCCTGCCACTGCAGTGCCTGTGCGCAGTTTTTAAACTGCCATGTTGTCCTGGCCAGTGTGCACACTTGCCAGGCCTTTTCTTACACATTGGACACCCCTATGGTAGGCCCAAGGTACCCCCCTGGGCAGGGTGCAGTGTATGTGAAAGGTAGGACATGTACTAGTGTGGGTAACATGTCCTGATAGTGAAATACTGCCAATTTCGTTTTTCACTATTGAAAGGCTATCTTGCCCATAGGATAACATGGGGAATGCTGTGTAACATGGTTACCTGCATATCTTCCCATAGCAGCAAGATAGAAAGTTGGAATCTGGTACTCCTGAACTCAGAATTTAATTACACATCTTTTAGTGAAGATGGTTTTTAAATTCTAAGTTTGGAAATAGCACTTTTAGAAAGTGGCTATTTTCTTGTTCAACCTTTCTGTGTGCCTCTGCCTGTTCGTGAATGGACTGTCTGGTTTGAGAGTGACAGGGGCTGGGGGTGGCTGCAGGAGGCTGGGTGAGTCAGCACTAGGCTGAATAGACCTATCTGCATGTAGAGTGGTGGGAGGAGTAGCACATGGGTCTGAATAGGGCTGTGCCTGCCTTCCACAATGCTGGCTCCACCTCCTGCGGTGTGTCTGATGACCCTGGCCCACACTCACAAAGGAAGGAGAGGTGCCCTGGCAGAATGCACCCTTAACTGGTTTGGACTGGGTCCAGGACCCCACACATGAAGAACAAAGACTTTTGGGGTATAAATACTAGAGCTGAAACCCCTGAACTTTAGACTACTTTTGGAATCAAGAGGAATCCCTGCCAAAGAAGATCAGCTGAATAGACTGAGAAGTACTGCCCAAGTGTGTCTAGGGCTGGCCTGAAGTTTGCTGTTTCTACTAAGGAGAGATCTAAAGGACTTTGCTGTGTGCTATGTCCCCCTGCTTGAAGAAGGACTTTGCTGAGTGCTGTGTCCATCTGAAGAAAAGTCTCCAAGGGCCTGAGAAGAGCTGGCCTCCTGTTTCTGAAGTCCCAGGCACAAAAGGACTTCACCCCCAGCTACCCTGAACTTCCCTGCTGGGAGTTCCAGTCTGCCAGGAGGGCCTGTAACTGTGTGTGAGGCCTCTCTTGCTGTTGGGAGCTGGAAGCACGATGCAACGAGAGCCAAGAGTGACGCCGCCGCAGCAGCCGCTGTTGCATCATCGAGAAGCGTGTCGCCGCTGCTCGCCGTCGCATCATCGGAGAAGCGTGTCGCAGTCACCGAGGGTGCCGTCGCATCACCGGAGAAGCGTGTCGCAGGGCCTGTCGCAGCTCAGAAGTTCACCGAGTTCGCCGCACGGCAGTCGGGCGTGCACGCATCGTATCTACGTTGTCGCATCGCAACAAAGACGCCATTTCATCGCATCGCACCGGATCAGCGCAACGCATCAAGGCGCCATTTTGTCGCACCGGAGCGCAGGAAGAACCGACGCATCGCCTTCACTGCGCCCTTTTGCTTGTTTTGCGTTACGCATCCCAGGTACTTTGAGACTGAAAGTGTCGCATTTGAGATCTACAAGTTTATTTTTGCAACAACCCTTTTAAAGACATTCTTCTGAGTTTTGTATGTTGGATTTTTGTCGTTTTGGTCTTGTTTAAGTTTAGTAAAGATCTTTTATTTTTCTAAACTGGTGTAGTGTCCATTTGTGGTGTTTTCACTGTGTTACTGTGAGTGTTGGTACAAATACTTTACACATTGCCTTTGGGATAAGCCTGTCTGCTCGTGCCAAGCTACCAAGGGGGTGAGCAGGGGTTATCTAAAGTCTGTATCCCCCTTACCCGGACTAGAAGCAAGGGTCCCTCTATTTGGACAAAGGTACCTACCTCTGCCAACTAGAGACACCCAGTTCTAACAGGTGGCATGGCCTATTAACCAAGGAACAAGTCCGCCCTGACAAAGTATCCGTTACTGTGTGTCTGAGTTATGAACAGTAATACTTGGCAAAGGTATGCAGGGTGGACCAAGTGGCTGCCAAGCAGACATCATCCACCGAGGCACTTCAGGTATGAGCTGTAGGAGCTGCCAAGGTCCTCATGAAACGTGCACAAATGCCACCCCCTGTTTCTTGGCCAGTGTGTAACAGACCTTCACGTACAGGGTCACCCAACGAGTAAATGTTTTTTTGTGATCACCTTGCTTTACTTGGTGCCAGTGAAGCCTGCAAAGAGCTGACCGTCCAACCTACCTTGTTGTCCATGGCTGATGTAGCAAGATACAGAACACAGAGTCTAGTGTATATATCATCTCTCAACTTCCTTGTTGGACAGAGGAGGAGGAAAAAAGGATAAAACATTGACTGACTGGCCAATGTAGTAGGCAGACAATGTTATTGCAACTAAGCACAGTCAAGTGAAGTCAAGTACATCTTTATTCGCTACGTTTCTGTAGCATAAAAGCAAGAAATACACAGTGCAAACAAATAACAATCCACCCAAGCAATTATAATACACCATCAGTACAAAATTCATAAAACAGAATTCATGGTGGTCTCAATATTGCACATTTTCCTAATTTAACTATTTGCCATACAAAAGAGGCCACATAGCAGCATATAAGAGGACTGTGCAGCTGTTGTAAAAACAGACTAGGTCTGCATTGGATAAATTTAAAATCTTTAAAAATTGGCAATAAAAACTTCCTTCTCAGTATCTGGTAAAAAGAGCAGAAAAATTGAATATGCTAAGTCGACTGGACAGACTTACCATCGCACAGGCAGGGGCTCAAATTCTTTAAAGTGCAACTATTATCTGGAAATTTCACCAAGAGTGGTAGTAAATTCAAACGAAATCTGGCGAGTACAAAGCGCTGCTGTCAGTGGAGAATAAAAGAAAGGTAATGTTGAAGGCTCTCCTAAATGTGTACCAGATTATTTCTGCACAGTCGGTTTTTGATTATCTAAGGATGCTCTCTCTGGGTGCCCCATCAGCCGAAACCACCTTCATGTAAATAAGCCAGGGAATATCTAAGGCTGCATGTAGTCGAAGACAATCTTTCATAACAAGTTTGTTAAGCACGGTCTCTTCCCTTGCCCAGATAGAGTGCCATAATAACAAGGGGGATAATTTGATTCTATCCACAATATACAGAGTCCCCAATTCCGCATGGCAGATCGCATTGGCACTGCTTCTGGGAACCGCCAAAATATTCTACAGAAGAACAAGTTACTTACCTTCGGTAACGATATATCTGTAAGAGACATAGATTAGTTATAGATTCCTTACCTTTAGAATTACCCCCAGGCGTCAGACTGGACCCTGAGAATTTTGTCAGCAATACCCCTGCGCGTCGAAAGGTGGTGTCGGTCAGCTCCGCGTTCGTCGTTGGCGTCGTGGTCGCCAGGATGACGTCGCGGTAGCTACTTAGACGCCGCCCTCGCGCACTGACGTCAGTTCTTTAACACGACATTCCACGCCAGATGCGCAGAGCCATGCAAGACACTGACCACTGGTGCACAAAACTAGGCCCCGAAAAGGAGTCCCTTACTCTAGAAGTCAGTTCGCAGAACGGGGAGGATGGGTGGGGCGGTAAGGAATCTATAACTAATCATAGATTAGTTATAGGATGGGTGGGGCGGTAAGGAATCTATAACTAATCATAGATCGACGTCGGTCCGGCTCCGTGTCCACGTCGAGGTGGAGGCCGGGGTCGACGCCGGCTGGGGACACAGCCGGGGTCAACGCCGGCGGGGGGCACAGCCGGCGTCGGCTGCGGACGAGGTGCCGGAGGAATCGGCGCCGGGGGAGGCGTGATCAAGTCGACCGGCGATGATCCGGATCCAGGCCTGGATCCAAGGGGACCCTGCGGTGCCGGGGCCGAAGCCGCCGGCGTCGAAGGCCAAGGGCCCCCAGCCGAGTCCACGGGGCCCGATGGCGCGCCGGCGATGTCCGAAGCTGGGCAGGGGTCGCACCCGGTCCCGGAAAGGAAGGGAAACCCGGAGTCAACCCAGCGGGCTCCGCACGCAGAGCCGCGAAAGGGGCACCACCCGCATCCCTAGTTGCGTCGGCCAACGGACGGGGAGAAGTCGAAGAGCGATGATGCTTCTTCGACTTCTTCTTGTGCTTCGACTTACCTGAGGAGTGCGAAGACTTGGAAGAGGACTGGTGGTGGTGGCTCCGCGACCGGTCCCTTGACCTCCTATGCGACAGGGGGCCTCGAAAAGCTTTCGGGACCGCTCCTGCAAAGACTTCGGATTAATGGTCCGGCAGTCGGAACACGACTTGGGAGTCGTGGTCGGGTTCTTGACAGAACAGGCACACGCGGTGCGGATCCGTCACCGACATCAACCGTCGGCAGGAACCGCAAGTCTTGAAACCGGGCATACCTGACGTGCACCAGGAGTCGAAGACTCAAAAACGGCGTTGACAAAAGTCGGCAAAGTGACTGGAGGTACCGCTCTCTCCGGATCTGCGCTGGCTGGCGCGGAAAAATCAAGAACTGACGTCAGCGTGCGAGGGCGGCGTCTAAGTAGCTACCGCGACGTCATCCCGGCGACCACGACGCCAACGACGAACGCGAAGCCGGCCGACGCCACCTTTCGACGCACAGGGGTACTGCTGACGAAAAATTCTCCGGATCCAGTTTGACGCCTGGGGGTAATTCTACAGGTAAGGAATCTATAACTGTCTCTTTCAGATAGTTATTTTCTACTTGTTGCAACCTATGCATATCTATTATGACCCAGATAACTTCCCCGTACGTAGCAATGGCAACACTTTTGCTAAAGTAAATCTCCAAGAACTCATTCACTGGTTTAGAGTCCAACTTTTACAAAATCTATGCAAGCGGGTGATTAATTTTTCAAGAAGAGCTATTCTATTTAACAGCATTAAATTCCACTTCAATTTGCTGTCAAAAAGGATACCTAAATAAGAGAAGGAGGCCAACTCGGAAAACTTTGTGTTGTTAATAAAATGAGTCTTTTGGTCGATCCTGTACCACAAATCATTGTGAACGTTTTACTCGCATTGGCCCTTAATTCTAGATCATGCATAAAATCTATAAAATCATCAATTAAACTTTGCAGTCCTCTCCACGTTCTGGCCACAAGGACTACATCATCAGCGTATAAAAGAATGGAGAGAGGACGCGTCCCGATACAAGGTATGTCCTTTGATTTCAATTTTAAAACTTTGTCAACTCTGTTAATATATAAGGAAAATAAAAACGGGGCAAGGACACATCCTTGTCTGATGTCTCGTTTGATCCTAAAGATGTCAGCACATTCACCGTCCTTACCAAAGCAGACACTTGCAGTATCATCCTTATAGAGCTGTCAAATAAAAGAAATAATGCCCTGCTCCACACTCACCTGGTTCATAATTTGGAGTGTGACATTCAAACAAAAGCTGCTGTAAGGCCCCATAAAAGTAGATGGAACCCTTTTTAGCAGGTGTGTATTTACCAATGACTAAACTCAAATTTAGGCATTGATCTACGGTTCTCATTGGGTCTATTGGGTGGCAGTTAAGATAGCTTTCTCCACTGCCCAGTCCTACAGCCTATGCAGTAAAATTTGCCCCATAACTTTGACAATGGAATCTAAAAGCTATGTAGGCCTATAATTCTTAGGCTGAGTATAGGCCCTTTTTAGGTTGCGCATTCGAGACCTCTTGTATATACTTTAGTATATACTTATTATATACTTATAAGTGTATGTACTTTGTGGGCTCTGGCGATCAGCCCTAGGACATGTCTGCTTCCGCTTAGGGACTTTTTTTTCTGTTCAACGGCCTCTATTTAACTGTCTTGATAGAAAACAACCAGCAGAGGTCAGTAAAATACCAGAATTGCTTTCTGTTGAGGGACTTTTTTTTAATTTTTCTGGCAACTGCCTCTATTTAACTTTCTTGATAGAAAACGACCAGCAGAAGTCAGTAAAATACCAGAATCACTTTAGCATTCTCTAGATTCCAGTCCATAGAAATTGTCTTCCACGAGCACCCGTAGACAATAAAAAAAAATTCAAACCTTGTATTTTCAGTGATATGACCACCGAAGGCCCTGATTTTACATTAAAAACAGAGCTTTGGACTATACCATTTCCCGCTGAAAGGCAATATTTCTCTCCATGTGTTCCCATACCTGGCATATCACGCAGTTTGGTGTTTACTTTCCCTCCATGTTAAAGAACAGTAATGTTTCAGCACCCAGGCTAATGTGCTGCATAGCTAAATACATATAAGGTCCTAAAGGCGAGACCCATTGCATTGCAAATGCTTGTTTAAAATAGGTATTATTACTGAACTATTCCAGGTGGCTGGCGGGCCTACCATAGCAACAGCATTAAACACATTAGTAAGCAAAGGAGCCCACAATCGTGATTGTCAGTAAATACATCAAAGGGGACCCAATCTGGACCCGGAGCCTTGCCCTTACTACTTTCAGCCAATGCCCTACAAATCTCTGCATAATCAAAAAACAATGGCGAGCTGGAGGTCTCTGAGGTTCCCTGTGCCCTTCCCCATCTTGGGCCACCAAGAGGTTCTGGATGGAATATATACTGGAAAATTGGTCTATTCACTGCTGTTGAATAAGGACTTTGATTGTGGGACCTGATGACTCACTGAAAAAGGGGGCATTAATCACCCAGCAGAAGGCTGCACTATCTTTTAGCAGACTAGCCTTATGAAGGGCATGCCAGGCCTCCTCCATCTGCTTTTTTCCTGGCTGCCAGGGCTGACTTATAAAGAGCTTGTGCATTCCTGATTAATTCCAGAGCACAGGATTTCACATGAAGCGCAAAGTGAAGGGCTGGCAGGGCTTTAGTTCAAGCTGTGCCGAACCAGCCACATGGCCTTCGCGAGTGGTGTCGGGCAACATTTGTAAGAGACTGCCTGATATTTGCTGGGATATCTATAAAGGACGACCTGACCTCGATTGAGTATAAAAGCAGATAGCAATCTCTAAATGGTTAGGTTGAAAGAGTAAGGAAAGAAAACTTGTGTTATCCACCATGGCCCATTTAATAGAGAAACCATTTTTCCGGGACAAGACTGGTTTATAAACAACTTTAGAGCAAGGTTTAAACAAACCCTCGATCCTTACCCTTACAGTTAAGGCTGCATGGTCACTAAACCCATTAAACATGGCGACAAAATCACTTACAGTCACCCAAAGTTGCGGAGACCAAAATAAAATCAATGGTTGAATTACATGAATTACACAAGAAGGTAGGTGCAAGATTTGTAGCTACTACACCTAAATCTTTGGGCATAATTCAATTATATTTAACCAGGAGTTTATTCAATGCATTCCGATATGGGTCATGAACAAAGTGTGTTTGGGGGTCCTCACTGGTGTCCACCAAAGGTAAACAGCCATTACAACGAGGCTGTTACCACGCAAGTTGTTACATCGCATGCGTAACAACGCATGCGATGTAACGACTACCATTACAACGCAAACCATTATATCGCATGCCCTTTTAAAACGCATGCGATGTAATGGTTATCCACATCGTTGTGAGAAAACTGGGCTGTTCCGTTTCCGCACAACGACGTGCACCGCCCCTCTGTCGACGCTGGAACCAGGAGAGAGGAACCACGAGGAGAGAGAGGAAGGGGGATTGTGCTTGGGGTTACTTTTTAAGGGTTTTGGGTAGTGTCGAAGTAGTGTAGTAATGTTTGTGTAGTGTAGGGTAGGGTTGTGTGTAGGGGGAGGGTCGTGCTGGGGTAGTGTTTTAGGGTAGTGTGGTGTTTGTGTAGTGTAGGGTAGTGTTTTCGGGAATTGTTGTGGTGTTTGTGTAGGGTAGTGGTTTAGGATTTAGGGTAGTGTCGGGGGTCGTGCAGGGTAGTGTTTGAGTGTAGGAACGGCTGGGGGTAGGGGAAGGGTCGTGCGGGGGTAGTATTTTAGGGTAGTGTTGTGGTGTTTGTGTAGGGTAGTGTTTTAGGGTTTAGGGTAGTGTCGGGGGTCGTGCAGGGTAGTGTTATTGTAGGGAGGGGACTGGGGGTCGGGGAATTCGTGTAGTGTCGGGGGGGTTGTGCAGGGTAGTGTAGTGTTATTGTAGGGAGAGGACTGGGGGTCAGGGGAGGCTCGTGCAGTGGAATTACATTAGGGAAGGGTAGGTTGGAGTCACTTACCTTGCAAACGTTTACCATGAGTATACCTTTACCACGCATGCCTTGGCGTTGAAATGGCATGCGTGGTAAAGGTATAGTCGTGGTAAAAGTTTGCGTTGTAATGGTACTCGTAATTGACATCGCGTAGTAATACCCGCGTTGTAAAGGCAAGCGTGGTATTTCTATGCGATGTAACGAGTGCTATTCCCACCAAACCACAGACTAACTTAGCAGGGAGTCTGCAGTGGTGGGCATTAAAGTCATCCAAACAGAACATGTGCATGGGCTTCGGGTACTCAATAATTGTCTGGAAGGTTTCATTGAGTTCGGCCACCACCTGAGCCCTTTTAGCATCAAAACAGTTATTGTAGAAATCAACTAAATTCATATCCCACTTTTCTGACACATCGAACATGAGTAGATGGAATAGAACAGGGTCATTAATGAACCTGACCAACCACCCAAGAATAGTGTTTATAACATATGTCGCTAAGTCGCCCTAAGCTCTACTTGAACATGATGGCTGTGCCGGTGTACTATACACTGAGTACCCATCAATAAATCTTTCCTGAAGTTCCAACGTCTCTTGGAAACAAAGGATATGGTAGCTAGAGATAAACTCCCTCCAGTCCACCATGTCCAACTTTTTCTTTATCCCCGCTATGTTCCATGAAAGGAGCCCAACTTTAGTCAAATCACTTTGATGACTATCTGTGGTTGTAGTGTTAGTGATCGTGGAGGTTGAGGGGGTAAGGCATCAATGTTCCCAGGGGGCAGATTACTTAAAGGTAAATTGGATAGATCAGCCTCAATGGGATCCACACCCGGGGGCTCATGCTGCGGGCTGTTTAGAGGGAGTCAATCCTGACAGTTCAGGTTGCTAAAGCAAACAAATCGGGTACCCTCTCCTCCAATAATTATCAGTTTGTCAGGATAATCTGTCAGACTGGAGGCAGGGGTAATTATCAGAAAGTAGCAGAAGGGTTCCAGCCATACCTCGGGAGGGATGTAGGTTCTTTACAGGGGTGGCCATCTTTTACAGTCTATAAAAATATCTCAATGGGACCATCATAATAGATTTAGGCAAAATGAGGGTAGTGGAACAGATATGGAGGATCTTCTCAACCAATGCGGGCTCACGGAAGTTGATCACAATACAATCCCCATCCTGTATCTTAGCTCCTCTTCCCACCCAGTTGACCCGTCTAACCATGATCACATTCTGGAACAAAACATTGGTCATGCCAACCCTGCATCCCAACCATTGTCCACATTTATTTTTTAGCTCCCTCCATGATTCAGACTTCTTTTCTGGAAGAAGAGGCAGCCCAGCCATCACCAGTACACAAAGTGTTGAGTTAAGGAGGTAGATCCAGGTTGACCATAGGAGACTTAATGGGATCATCTGGCAGGGTCCGGGGGGGAACAGACCTAAAGCTCCATGGCACCTGAACCATACCAGAGTATCGTTCAGCTGTCCAAATGAGGGGGTTATAATCCTTGTTCTTCTCTACACAGTTGACTCCTACTCTGCTAACCATTTCCTCTGTTTGGACTGTGGATAAAACTAAAGACTAGCAGGATTTAAAAGTCTGCGGCTGGACTATCTGGCCCTGACAGAGTTCCGACCAGGCCACAGGCCCCTGTGTTTTGTAAGGAACATGTGGTCTAGGAGGTAGTTCATTCTGCTCTGAAGGAGGGAAATGTGGTGTGGATGTCAGCCTCCCTCTGGACCTCGACATGGAAACGGGTCTTAGCAGCACCCTCTGGAAACATCACCTTGTCGATTTTCACCTCCAGGGTTATTAGAACCTGTTTCACCCCTATAAGTTTATCTACTTCAGTAGGCTCGCCGGCCTGAGTAATATGGCCGGTGATATGGTCAATAATTTCCCTCTCCACCCCCACCCACCTTCTTCCAGGGGCAAAAGGAGGCCATCAATTCTGTTCATAACACAGTTTCTCCCCCGCTGATTTGGAGCCCTTCTTTGTAATGGGAGGGCCGTTGGCCACATCTACTGCCTTCCTCTTTCCAATTTAAGCAGCCTGTTAGATGACGAGGGAGACTAAAATGGGAGTAGCTTACTAAGGATGATCGATTAGTTGACAGTCCTTTCAGCAAGATGTCATAGGGCTGGCCCTGTCACCTCCAGGCTCCGACGTGCTCCAACAGACATGGAAGCGGATGAGCAGAATGCTCAGAATATGCTATATAGCACCATGAACCAAGCTCAGATATAGCAAGGTGTAGGGCGGATCCTCCGCCCCTATGGTGTGCTGGGACAGGTAGTCCCCTTCGGGTAGCCAAAAGACTTAAGAGTCTATATGTGCTGTAGTATATAGGAACGAGGAGAATGTCCTGTCAAAACAGTATCAGCAACTTACCTCCTCCCCTGGCATTTAATGATGGCTGCTGCCACCACCCACAAGCACAAAGAAAGGCGCACTTGAACGCAGTCTGGAACACTCCGAAGTCTCCAAAGTATTCGAAACGCTCAGAGCAAGACTTCTCCGTACTCCCAGTTTTCTTGGTGAGGACATTACCTAGAAGGTCTCACAGGCTTAGAAGACCATTGTCTAGCTCCGGCAGGAGTTGGTGGGTCGAAGGAATAAGGTTCAATAGTGTTTGGAATAGGAGGCTAAGTGCAGGCCACTCTGCTCAGATGCTGGGCTACAGTGAAGTGAAATGAAATGGCAATAATGGGGTTGAGGCACTTAAGTAACCACCTGGGATGAGGTGGGTTTGCAGAGAGGAAGTTTGGCGAATTTGTTGAGTTGGATCTTAGGAAATGGATATTAGAAAGAAGAGTAATGAGATGAAGTTGGTAGAGGTGGGAGATGAGCGGTTACCTGGATTAAAAGTGCCTGGATTGTCAGAGGGATTCAGTGGGCAGGGATAGCAGAAGCAAAAATATGGTAACAGGGCTCTTACATGGTGTACCGTTTTTGATAAGGTGGAGGGTGTATGGATGGATAATGCCCTGGGATGGCAGGAAAGGAAGCATCCAGACATTTTTGCCATCAGTGTTTTTTTTCATCCTGCTGGACCGTGATGCGACTGATTTACCCTGATGGCGACCCCTACTAGGCTTTGTGTACAATAGCAGTGAAATGGTTAGTGAAGCAGGCCAACAAAAAAAACGGTCACTGGTTACAACTATCAGCAATTAATTGACTTGGGGAGAGGAGTCTGTGGCTGACCCAATCACTGTTCGTCAGCCACCGCTGCAGATTTTTTGCAGTGCACTCTGAGATATGGACCATGTCTGAGAGAGCCCTCTGATGCTGCGCCCACTGGAACTTCAGGTCCCACTGCAGAGTTCGCATATGCCAGCAGTTCACATGCAGGAGTCCATGACGCCCAACAGCCTCACAGTCAGTCTCACCAAAATCCAGGATAGAGGCTGAAACATCTGTATCCTAGCCTGAATATCCGGGGCTAGTCACTCAGGAGGATAGACCCAAAAAAGCACTGTGTCCAGAACAGCCCCAATGAAAGGTGTAACTTTGGCACGTTGATAGCGAACCGCAGAGAGTGCAGGTGATCAGCCATTTTCTGGAGGTGGGAGACGATCGCCTGGAGTGAGCCCACCTGCAACAGTCAGTGGTCTAGATAGGGGAAGACTGGCACCCCTGATCTCTGCAGATGAGCTGCGACCACAGCAATCACCTTGGTGAACACCCGCGGGGCGTTAGTAAGACCAAAGGTGAGCATGGTAAACCGAAAATGCTTGTGGCCTACCGTGAACCGCAGGTTATGTCTACCTCAACCAATTCCATTGGCTTGTGGGTGGTAAAGAGCTGTCCTCTTATGTACAATGCCGCTATCACCCAGATATGTCTCCATCTCTTTAGAGACAAACTGAACTCCATTATCAGACAACATGGTTGAGGGAAACCCTTCTTTCTCAAAAATATGCTCCAAGAATGCCACAACATCCTTAGACTCAATGGAATTGGTCAATCCTATCTCTGGCCACCTCGAGTACATGTCGAACTACACAATGTATTTGTCCACAATCGAGATCTTGATGGGATCCAGAATGTCAATGGCCACCTCCTCCAAAACCTCTTTGGGAAGTCTCCTTAAGTTCATGGGTTGTACCCTAGGTTTCAACACTTTGTCACTCCTGTTACATTCTACACACACTCTTACAGCTCTGTCGATGTGAATGCCCATTCCTGGCCACCAATACACTTGCCTGAAAATCTCTTAGGTTTCGGAGATGCCTGCATGCCCCTCATGGGCAAATTCAACCAAGCATTCTCTCAAACTGCTGGGAGGAACAAGTCCTGTACCACGCAATAGTAAACTATTTTGAAACGCATGTTCATTTGATTGCCCCCCCCAATAAACTTTTGGACGAATGTCCAGTCTGTGTAACTCCACCTGATCTTCCAAACTTTTGAGATGCACTTCACACGGAATAAGGGTGATCTTCACTCCGGAGTTGAAAAGCATATGTATGGGTACATCCTCTATGAGAACTGTCTCAAACTAACCATTGTCACCTACATACATAACCTGTAAGACAATTTCTTCATCATCATCATCATCATCATTTTCTGCACAATATGTAACTTCATGAAACTTTTTTTTTTTTTTTACATTGCCACCCCTGCAACATTTAGTAACATGGCCCTTGCACCCACACTTTTTACACTTGACCTTCCATCCAACACATTGTTTGTTGCTGGCCACATGTCCAAACTCACCACATTCATAACCTGTTCCTTGACATTTTTTATCACTCTTACCATTATAATTATCTTTGCCTTTCTTTTGATGGAACTCTTTTTCCTTCTCTTTCTTGTGAGTTTGTTCAGCATGCACATTTTCTTCCTTGACGCCTTCAACCTCCCACTGTTTTAGTTCCTCCACACATGCTTGGCTATGTTCACATGTTTTTGCAATTGTTAAAACTTCCCATAAGGAGGGATTATCTTTCTACCAACATTTTTCCTTTGCTTTATCAATGCTACAACCCAACATGAATCGGTCCCTTAAACGTTTGTCACAATTCCCCTCAAAATTACATGTTAAGGCCAATCTTCTCATCTTTCTTGACATAAGTCTGCCAAAATGATACCTTTCCAAAACTGTTGAGTCCTTAGGCAAGAAATGTAAATTTAATGTTTTTACACAAACCTCAGTCATTCAAATGATCTGCCTGTTCAGCCGTCAAATCAGGCACATGTTTAAAGACTTCCTGACCCCCAGAACCTAAACAATGTAAAATAAGAGAAGTTTTCTGCTTAACCGACAGCCAGGTACCACACACATGCGCATAATGTGCAAACACATTTTTCCATTTCTTCCATTGTATAGGTGGTTCACCTGCCTGCAACAAGAAAAATGGTGGAGGAGCAATGTTCTGCATACCACCACTCTTTTCACCCAACGGCAGTATAAAATGCTTAATGTTGCCCTCAAATACCAGTATTAAAACACAGAACTGTCACAAATGTAGGAATTTTAGTATGTAAAGAAGTTGTTGAAGTTAGGACAAAACTTAAAATGTCACAAGTGCCAAAATATTGACCACAACACAAGCTGTGAACATCCGCATTGAAAGTGCATGCCTGAACCACTCTTTGATTGAACACACCAAAACCACATTCCACAAAGCACCGAAGTCAATGCTGTATATTACAGTTACGAGAAGCAGACACACAACTACCTTCAGTCGCTACAGTGAGCTGTGCACATCAGTGTACCCTTGTCAAGGAGTACATTTCCAACCTCTCAGCATGGTAGGAAAAGATTAGAGAAGAGCTGGTGAAAACCACTAAAACATGCATGTTAGTAGGTTTGCACTGACTCAAAAGGACACCCCAACCCGGGAACTATTGCTTACCGCTACCTCCAGTCCCAGTATGCAGATCTGCGGAGAGGTGGCAAAATACGGGTTTTGCTCATATTCAGACCTTACTATAGGATGATCCCGGACATAATCAGAGAGGCTATTATCAGAGCTCTCATATGAGATTGCTGCCATAATTTGTCGCCACACTACACGACATGAAAGGGACAAGTGGATTTTGTTACAGGACAAGCAGATTTATGAAGCAACCTGTCCAAAGGACAAATAGATACTTTATTAAATTCCACACCCTGGCTGTAGGCAGGCAGGACAGGAATGAGGAAGTATGCTTCCTGCAAGACCAACGCTACCATCCACTCTCCCAGATCCAGCACAGACCGGACTTGAGTGAACATGAGCATTTTGAATTTCTCCTTTTTCAGGAAGAAATTGAGAGGGCGCAGGTCTAGGATAGGACGAAGGCCTCCGTCCTTCGTGTGCACCAAAAAATAGAGGGGATAACCACAATCCACTTCTGATGACGGCACACTCTCTATGGCTCCCTGGGCCATGAGACGCCTCTTCCAGGCGGAGTAATGAGATGTGGCCCTCCATCAGGCACTCACAAGTGGGTGGCATGGGTGGAGGGGTAGTCACAAAGGGGAGGGAGTTGCCCCTTTGGACAATATGGAGAACCCAGCAGTCAGATGTTATCGGCCTCGAGTGGTGCAGATGACAGCATATCCTGCCTCCCACTGGAGGCAAACTAAAAAGGTTTGGAGGTTGCGGCTGCCAGATGGGAAGTCTACTGAACTGACCTCTGGCTACATGACACACGAAGTCTGTGGGTACAGCGTCCTCTGCTACACAAGGGCTGGTTAGCCTGCGGACTGTGGTGGCTGGGCAGGGGGCGACACGGCTGGAAGTCCCTTGGCAAGGAGCCATGGAAAGGCCCAAGGACCAGGCCACAGCCCTTCTGTCCTTTAATCTCTCCAAAGAGCTTTCTAATATTTTTGTGTTCTAAATAAAAAGAAATACATAAAACACTGAAGCACAAACCTGGGGATAATGCAAGGAAAATGCAACCAGAAAAGCAGCAAACGTGCAAAACTGGAAAAGCATACATTGCTACTTTAGGGAGATATACACTTCTATATACCATCATGCCTTTTGCTGGCAGTAACGGTAATACTGTCTGGGAAAGAACTTCACCTCCTTTGTACCAATTTAACAACCAAATACAGAAAAATGCAACCAAAAGATGACCAGTTACATTTTGCAAAGGGCTTTCCACTGTGCAAGAACCCACGTCGCCACGTTTTAGTAACTTTTTTGATCAGTTCGAGCTAAAACTTTTGGGGTTAAAATCTGCAGATTATGCAGCAGACAAATTATGCGGTAAAGCCATAATTATACGTAAAAAGCCGCAGCATGCCATAATTCCAGTGGCCCTGTTCATAGGATCTTGAAGATATAAAAACACTGGAATAGATTAACAAGCCCATGTCAACAAAAGGCCTTCAAAATCGGAAACCAAAAATATAGAGTGTGGACGGTGCAACAAAATTTAAACAAATAAGTTACTCAAAGCAGTTTCACCAACCACAGTGTCTGCTTTGGAGTTTGAGTCTAGGCAATAGCGCTTTGTAGATGTATGGTTTTACCCCCTTACATACCTGCTTTACATATTTCAATCAGTAACTCTTTTTCCTCTGATAGAATGAGTTCTTGGATAGCCTGGCAATATTGTTAGTGATCTGATAAAAGAGGAATATGGGAGACATTCCATCAAAACAGACTGCTTAGAAGCAGAGAGGCATGACTGAAAAGGGCCATACACGAGGAAAAGCTGACTTGGTTAAGCATTGTGTAGGTCAAACACTCCCAAAATTCTTGAAGAATGACCGACTTGACTAATTCAGTAAGCTTTAATACTCTTATGTATGAACTTAAGGTAGCACTGCTTTTCCTTGAAAGACACCTGGTCTGTTGGCTCCAAATTCAGAACTTCTTCCACACACAAAAAAAGGTTCATCATAACAAGTCTTTGACTTCCCTTGGGAAGGCCATAGAGGGCTGCACCATCTTCGAGTAACCATACTGCAGGAAATCTGGAGCCATGCCATCAAATTCAATTACTTTACATTTGGATGAATAGCTTGAGCCTGGTCATCCCATTTGGTCTGCCCTGAATTCCGTGTGGTCTTGTCAACATTTGCAGTTTGGTTAAGTACAGTGAAGTAGTAATATCTTACTCCAGTGGGGGAGTTGCAGAGGATGAAGCATGCCCCAAAAAGTTGTGGGTGAGGCGACCTCTCAAATATCTCTTTTTGAGCCCATTTGGAAAAATACATATTTTTTCCACCAAGTACTTTGTAGACCCAAGCACCTTGTGTGTATTCATTGTCTTGATAGGAGGATGTGCCTGGGTAGGTTTCCTCTTACTCTCCCCTGGTGACTCCATGATTGAGGAGCAGGGCAGCTCCAAGAGTTACTATGGCAATTAGCCATCTTCCCAGCGGTTAATTTCCCACGAGCAAATGGAAATGAAATAGGATGGCTAACAGTCTTTTCTTCGATGATAATGTAGTTTCCTCGATACTCTCAGTTCCACCCTTATTCAATGACACTACAATTAACCAAGCTATCTCCAATGCCAACTAGGAATCTTTGACGGATTTCAAATGGTCTCAAGGAAAGTCACTGCTGGATGGAGCAGCACTGACCAAGTTCTTTAGGGGCTCCACTGCACCCAGATGACAGTGACTAATGAACCACATTTTTCTGGACGGTTCAGAGCTCAGAAAGAACTGGTCTTTGATTGAGTGGAAGTGCACCAGGGACTGGTTTTTGCTGACTATCCAAACAGCTAAAAAAAACTGTCCGAAGAACTACTAGTTAAAATTAAAATTAGCGAAGCTGCTCTAAAAATAGAACTATCACCATTTTAAAGAAGAAACAAATAAATCATTTACAGAATAGAAGAACTTATTGATAACATCTAAAATACAGAAATTTCAAAAAGATTTGAAAAAAACATTAATTGGCAGGGATCTTACCATACTCTAAACCAAAGAAAAAAGAAAGATCAGACAGCTCTTTGAATAGTTCTTTCTCCTCCGAATCAGAGCAGTGGCACTGATCACAGGATCCCTAGGCCTAGGGGACACAACATCAAAAAGGGCAACGTTTTCGTCAACCGTTTAGTTTACCACGATACCAACAACTACTCTTTAGATGGAACCCTTATCAAGTCCACCCACCACCACCTCCTTTTGGGGACTTCCATTGCTTTCAGCCCCCATGCCTTTTTAGTCAGAAGTGGGAGAGGCAAAGGAAAGAAAAAGGATCGAACAGTCCAGTGGGAGAAACCATGTAATCAAATAGAAAGGGAGCCTTCACCACAACTGGGGATGAACAAGCAGCAAATGCTATAATCAACCTCAGTGATTATACTCTCTCGGAGACCCAATTGAGGTTATTCAATAAGGGTCTAGGATTTGTGCCCACACCCAAACAAGACATCGATGAACTTCAGAAGGAATTGGTGGAATTTTTTCGTACCATCCGTTTTTTCCAACAATAAATCACATGAAGAGTTGGAAGCGAACACCGGAATGAAAAGGAATACATGGTTTAATCCTCCCTCCAGTACCATGCCGGTTGAGGTACTAGCATTTGAACAGGCAATGGCAAAAGTGGATGAGCTGAAAAACACCAATACACATAGTTTGCATAATATCTCTGGAGCTGAGCAAAAGGCACTAGTTGAAATATCTGAAACATCACAGGTTGTAATAAAACCAGCCAACAAAGGAGGAGCCATCGTGGTGATGCCCATAGACATGTACAAACAAGAATGCCTAAGATTATTGGGGGACATCAGAAATTATAAGAAACTAAGTAGGGTTCCCACACAAGATATTAAGGAAGGCATTTGGTTTATGGTAAAACAAGCAGAGGAGAAACATTTGATTACCAAACAGGAGGCAGACTTTGTTTGAAAGTGACCCATAAGTCACGTACTTCTATATCCAACCCAAAATGCACAAAGCAAAAGTGCCACCTCCAGGCCAGCCAATTGTAGCTGGGTCTGCATTAGACCATTTATCCATGTTTGCGGAACATTTCGTGAGACGCCTAGTAATGACTATGCCGTCATGCATAAGACACAAAGGATATCCGTAACATCTTGGAGAGTATATCTTTACACTCCCCATACACAGCTGATGACTTTGGACTTTGAGGTGTTGTGTACAAGCATTACACAAGAGAAATCCCTCAAGGACCTTGAAGAGCTATGGTCCCAAACAGTGTGGCATGTCTGTATGTCCATGCATTTGAAGAAGAGCACATCTATAACTGGTCCAATCCTTGCTCTGCAAAAACTGCACTATGGAAATGCTATATTGATGATATTCTCATCATTTGGTCAGGCAAGAAGAAGAAGCTGTAGCGTATCCCAATTAGATTAACAAAAGGGATGAGTTCCTTAGGTTTACCATAGGTAGAAGCAAAACCGAAATTCCCTTTCCAGATCTGAAGATAGAACACACAAGAAATTAAGTGTGAAGTATTCTATAAGCCTACTGATCACAATGACCTATTAAGGTATGATAGCTTCCATCCCAAACCTCTTTGCGATATTCTACCAGTTGGACATTTTTTGAGACTACTGCACAACTGTACAGAAAAGCAGGACTAAACTCACCATGCAGGTCTACGAACCAAAAAACTGCAGGAAAAGAGAGTACCTTGAAAGAATTATTAAAAGGGCATCTAAGAGGGTGTACAACAGTTCAAGAGATTGGTTATTGCAAACATTTCATAAACCAACCACAGACAGCCTCATCTCTGTAACAATCAATCTATTGGATTCATTCCAACGCAATACAGAAAATTGTTAAGCATTGGAGAACCTTAACTTCAGGCATACTGAGCTTTAGAAAACCTGTGTTCTCCTTCAGACTGGGTAAAGCTCTAAAAGATGAGCTGGCGCACACATGACCTAGAAAATCTAAAATCGAGAATACCCTCATCACAACATGGCATTTGCAACCTGTAGTAGGACATTGCCCCTGCGGGCAGTGCAATGTTTGTAGATACACCAAGAAAGCCAAGCAACTTTATTTCGGGATGCATACCCCATGGATCCTCAGACATTTCACAAACTGACTCAGTAATGTTGTCTACATGATCACATGTCCCTGTGGCCTTAGATATATAGGTATGACAACATGTAAAGGCGAGAATCAATGAACACAAGAGTACAATAAGGTGTAGGACAACAGCCACAAAAATGATTCTACACTTCTTGGAGATTCGGAGAGAGACCTTGAATGGACTGCCATCAAATAGACATCACCTAATACAGTGAACATTGAAAAAAAGCTTATGTAGAAAATAGGTGGAATTACCTTTTGGGGTCATCAAATAATAGCCAAAATAATAAAATGCTGTAGTTACAACTTTGACCAGCATATTCTTTACTCCAATATCCCTTTTGTATCCTCATTTTGGAATAGATATATGGAATAGATACATGGGCCTTTAACATACCCTTATCTTAAACCCACCCACTTATGAAGTTGAAAGCGGTTTATCTTACTGCTTTTTCTCATAATATGGTCTTCCTCCAAGGTCTGATCCCCTGATCTTGGGGGTGTATCCCTCTAATTAGGTATTTTTCAGATTCTTGTAGAACAGCTTTTCGGTTTACAACCTAATCCATCGTCAATTTTATTGATTCACTTTAAATTTCTACACTGACCCATGGTTTCGGGTTCCCGCATTTTCTATGGGACCTCCCCTCGATTCCATTTTCCATCATTCAAGGCAACACTTCGTCACATATACGTGACATACGCACATGTAGCTGATCAAAAAGCCCCCAACTTGCGCGGCTTTAATGCCTATTAGGCGGCAGTGTGTGTGTGTGTGTGGGGGGGGGGGTTTATTAGCTAAAAATTAGCACATCAACCTCTTGATGAAGTGTTTATATGCTAAATGGAATAGTGTTTTGTGAATGTGTGTGGTGTAGACCATGTTGCAGCTCTGCAAATGTCATCTATGGGTATATTTCCTAAGAATGCCATAGAAGCCCCTATTTTGCGTGTAGAATGCGCCCTAGGGGGAATTGTTAATGTGCGTTTAGCTTTAATGTAGCATATTTGAATGCACTTAACTATCCACCGTGCAATACTTGATTTTGATATTGGATTGCCTTTATGTGGTGGAGCAAAAGCAACAAAAAGTTGCTTGGTTTTCCTGAAAGGGTTTTGTTCTTTCTATATAGTATAGTAATGCTCTTTTGACATCTTAGGTGTGAAGAGCACGTTCTGCCACTGAATCTGGTTGAGGGAAGAACACAGGCAACTCAACAGATTGGTTGATATGAAAGGCAGAAATGACTTTAGGTAAAAATTTGGGGTTAGTCCTTAGAACCACTTTGTTTTGATGTATTTGTAAAAATGGCTCTTCTATGGTTAGTGCCTGAAGCTCACCCACTCTCCTCAGAGATGTGATGGCTATGAGGAAGGCTACCTTCCAAGTGAGGAATTGTAGTTCACATTTGTGCAATGGTTCAAAAGGTGGACCCATGAATCTCGTAAGAACTATGTTGATATTCCACACTGGAGCAGGTGGAAGTCTGGATGGAATAACTCTTAAGTCCTTCCATAAATGCTTTAATAGGAGGCACTCTAAAAAAGGGACAAATGCTGTCTATTTTGAAGATATACAGCTATTGCAGCAAGATGTAAGTGTATAGATGTGTACGCTAAATTGAAACGCTGTAGATGTAGTAGATAGCAAATGATGTTTTGAATTGAAGCATCTAGCTGATTGATTTTGTTGTTACAGTAAATGACAAACCGCTTCCACTTTGCTGCATAGCATGCTCTTGTGGTAGGGCGTCTAGCCTCTTTGATAATGTTCATGCAGTCTGGCGGAAGATTGAGATAACCAAACTCTAGGATTTCAGGTGCCAGATCGCAAGGTTGAGATGACTGGGATCTGGATGCCTTATCTCTCCACGGTTCTGAGTGAGAAGACTGGGAGTAAGGCGTAGTTTTTGGTGAGGAATTACAGATAGCTCCAATAGGGTTGTGAACCAGGGTTGACGGGCCCATGTGGGAGCAACTAGGATTAGTGTCCGGGATTACTGTCTGAGCTTCCAAACCACTAATGGAATGAGTGGGAGGCGCGGAAAAGCGTAAGCAAATATCCCTGACCAATTCATCCATAGCGCATTGCCTTTGGAGAATGGGTGTGGATACCTGGATGCGAAGTTTGGGCATTTTGCGTTTAGGTGGGCGGCGAACAGATCTATCTCTGGGCAGCCCCACATTTGAAAGAATGGGAGGAGAACTTGAGGGTGGCGTTCCCATTCGTGTATCTGCTGTCGTTGACGACTGAGCAGATCTGCAATTTGGTTGTTTACTCCTGGGAGGTGTTCTGCAAGGAGATATATTTTTTGAGGGATGGCCCATCTCCAGATGCTCTGGGCTAGCTGTGAGAGCTGGAGAGTGTGTCCCCCCTCGGATTTTGTATGTAGTACATTGCCGTCATGTTGTCTGTGCGAATCAGGACAGCTTTGCCTACTAGATGAAGTTGAAATGCTTTCAACGCTAGAAAAATTGCTAGCAGTTCTAGATGGTTTATGTGGAGTTGCTTTTGATGGGGAGTCCACATGCCCTGAATGGTATGTTTTTGAAGATGAGCTCCCCAACCAGGAAACGATGCGTCTGCTGTTAGCACTATCTGTGGAACCAGGTCGACGAATGTCCGCCCCTTGGAAAGGTTTTGTATGTTCCACCACTGCAGAGAGCGATGGGTGCGGCCATCCACCAACACTAGATCTGATAACTGACCTTGAGCCTGGTTCCACTGGCGTGCTAAGCATTCTTGTAGGGGACGCATTTGGAGTCTTGCGTAAGGAACGATTAAAATGCAAGATGCCATCATTCCTAGCAATTGCATGAACACTCGAGCTGGTAGCGAGTGTTGAGGTTGAAACTGCGATATTAGAGTCGGCATGTTGCAGATCCTGACTGGGTTGGGAAACGCCAGAGCTTTTTGAGTGTCTATTGTGGCTCTTAGATACACTTGTGTGTTGGATGGTTGGAGATGAGACTTAGTGAGGTTTACAGTGAACCAGAGGTCGTGAAGCAGTTGGACTGTCTTTCGAGTGTGGAGTAGGCAGCTCTGTTGCGAGCTGGCTTTTATTAGCCAGTCGTCTAGGTAGGGGAAGACGTGAATGTGCTGTCTTAGATGAGCCGCGACTACTGCTAGACATTTTGTGAAAACCCTGGGTGCTGTAGTTACTCCGAATGGGAGAACTTTGAATTGATAATGTTGGCCGTTTACCATAAACCTGAGGTATTTGCGGTGAGCAGGGTGAATGAGAATATGGAAATAGGCGTCCTTTAGATCCAGAGTGGACAGGAAGTCGCCTTGTTGAAGGAGCGGGAGAACCTGTTGAAGTGTGACCATGTGAAAGTGGTCTGATTGGATGTAGAGATTTAGTTGTCTGAGGTCTAATATGGGTCTTAACAAGCCATCCTTTTTGGGAATTAAGAAGTATAGGGAGTATACCCCAAATCAAATCCAAATCAAATCCAGTACTTGTATAGCGCACGAATCACCCCCGAAGGGGTATCTCGGCGCTGGGGGCCGTTAGGAAGATTAAGCGAGCTATTGCCCAGAGTCGCATGGTGCTGGGCAGACCCCTGCCGCCGGAGCCAGGGATCGAACCGTGATCCCCACCGTCCAGTGTCAGTCGCCCTGGCCGCGGCGCCACACCTCTCCCCATGAAAAAAGGTCCCTTGGTATTGTAATGGGACTGGTTCTATAGCTTGTTTTCCTAGGAGAGAGAGAACCTCTTGCTTAAAGAGTGAGAGATGTTCCGGTGACATTGCATGTGGTCGTGGAAGGATATTTGGGGGATTGGCTGTAAGTTCCAGGCAGTAACCATATTGGATAATTTGCAGTACCCATTTGTCTGAAGTGATGGAGCTCCAGACAGGGAGAAATTGGGAGACGTCCCCCGACAGGAGTGGAATGATCGGGGTACAGGAAGGAAGTCACTGTTTGTTGTTGGAGGTGGAAGAGCGTGTGGAGTTGCCTCTGCCTCTTCCCTTGCCATTGTTACCTCTAAAACCTCCTCTGAAATAACCCTTTGGTGAGGGGGATTGAGTATTACCCTTGTAAGAGGAGGAAGTAGTGTCGGTGGATATGTTTATAGAGCCACCCCTGTAAAATGAGCGGCGAAAGGAAACCCTATTGGAGGGTGACTGCAAAGCCCCCATGGACTTTGCGACCTCTATCTTTTTTCATTTTTTCCAGCGAGGTGTCAACTGCTGGTCCAAAGAGATGTTCCTTATCAAATGGTTGGTTGAGGATGGAGGTTTGCACCTCAGGTTTGAAACCTGAAATTCTCAACTAAGCATGCCTTCGTAAGAGTACACTGGTGTTAATTGTACGGGCTGCTGTGTCTGCCGCATCTAGGGCACACCAGATAGAGGTATTTGTAATGAGCTTACCCTCTTGAATAAGGTCATTAGCCTTAGTCTTGTGTTCGTCGGGTAAGAACTGCATGAGTTTCTCCAAATCATAGTGAGCACGGTCATAACGAGCTAACAAAGCTTGAGTATTGCCACTACGCCAATGGTTAGCTGCTTGTGAAGCTACTCTTTTGCCTGAGGCGTCAATGAGATTGGACTCCTTATCTGGAGGAGGAGCTTCACCTGATGTTTGGGAATTGGCTCTCCTGCGAGCATTAGAGACTACAAGAGAGTAATTGACCTTTGATGTATGTAGGGTCGGTGGGTGCGGGCTTATGTTTCTTCTCCACCCTAGGAGTAATAATTCTTGCCCTGACAGGGTCTTTGAAAATGTCCTCAGTGTGCTTTAACATGCCTTTGAGCATAGGTAATGTATGAGTGACTCGGAGAGGAACTAAGAGTTTCAAAGAGGAAATCCTGCTCTAATGGTTCTGAATGTAACTCCACCCCATGATATTCAGCAGCTCTATTAAGGAGCTCAACGTATCCAATGTTATCATCTGGTGGGGAGGTTCTGGAGGGGTACAAATCTGGATCAGTGTGATAATCCTGCCAAGGATCAGTGTCTTGTGGGGGATCTTGGTTGTCATCACCATCATCTTGTGGGTTAGGTGAAGTTGGTGGTGGTGAATTTTCAGGTGAAATAAGTAAATTGGGATTAGTAGGAGAAGTAGGTGAGATGTAAGGAGGGGAAGGGTTAGTACCCACACTTTTCTTCTTTAGAGGAATGTGGTAGCCCTCTGGTAAGTCCAATTTCCTCTTCTTTGGTAAAGTAGCCTGAATATGGCCTGTATCAGGGTGAATCACCAATTTTTTCTGTTTCGGATCCGAAATGGAGTGATCGGACCGAGGCTCTTTTTCCTTGGTTGCCTGTTTCGGCGTCGAAGGTTTCGGCTCTGAGCCTTTCTGCGCCGGCGGTGTAGGCTTGGACTTGTGTTTTGGTGCCGAAGGTGTTGGGTCGGCACCGAGATGAGGCCAGTTCGAGCCCGAACTGGAAGGCTTTTCTTTATGTTTCGGAGCCGGGCCCGAGCCCGAGGGCTGGGCGTCGGAAACCTTTTGTCGGTGCCGACCTTGTCCCGAAGGCAGAGGAGGGACCGGAGCCTTTGTCTTAGGTTGTTAGGGGGGCAAGGGGTGGTCTTTACTCACGGTACGCTGACCCGGAGTAACTTGCTCCTCTTCTTCGACGTCTGAGTCGGCCTCGGACACGGAGAAGGGTTCTTCTTCTTCGGCTCCTTGGGCATGATGTTCGGAGTCGGAATCTTCGCCGAAGATGTCCGGTACGGAGCCGCTTTGCTGTTGCATCTCGTGACGTCGAGCCCGACGATCACGAAGAGTCTTTTTCGATCGGATCGGCACGCGCCGCAGTCTTTCTCGTCGTGTTCCGGGGACAGACAGAGGTTGCACACTTCGTGCAAGTCGGTGCGTGGAAATGTAGCACGACACCCTATGACATAACTTGAAGGGAGTCCGTTTCATCGACTGCTAGAGCGGTCGGTGCGGGTAGGCCCGACGGCCTTCCACGAGTTTTCCGATCGAAGATTTTAAAATTGAAGCGATACGCAACGAATGGGGTACCGCGATCGATAATACCGTTGAGGGTATGGATTGTGCGTCGAAGGGGTCTGAGAAACGGTGCCGAACGGGAGCGCAGCAATACACATCCGAACCAGATGGCGGAAAAAAACAATCTAACAATGGAGTCGATGCCCATGCGCACGATCACCGAAAGGAGGCGTCACCTACCTCGTGACTGGAAAGACTTCTTCGAAGAAAAACAAAGTGCAAACATCCGAACCCAACACTAGATGGCGATCTATGCACAAGCATATGATCTACAGCTCATATGCCTCGAACATTACATTATTATAACCACTTGCATGTAAATGCACTCCTTTTATTTTACCTTAACTGTTGATGCACATGAATCACTCACTCTCTGCAGTGTCCACAAGTGGGCTGAGTATGCTAAAAGTTGTATATATTTGTTCTGGGGAACACACAAAATACAATCGACTATAATTTTGAATGGTTCTTTCTGAGGATGTAGCATGCCACGATATGTTGTGGGTGAGGAGACCTCTCAAATATCTTTATGAGCCAATAGGCAAGGAGGTTCCCCCCCCCTTGGGAAAAAGATCTAATTTTACCAAGTTCATAGTATACCCAAGCACCTTGTTTGCATTCAGTGTATTGATAGGAGGATGTGCCTAAGTGGGTTTCCTTCTCTTCTCCCTTGGTGACTGCATGGCATTTGCAGATAGTCTGAACAAAAAGAGACTGGTCCTTCAGGAGCATTATTTTGGTGTTTGGCTCCGCTTCACTCGCTTCAAAGAAATCAGTGAATTTGTCAGAAAAGCATAAAAGTCTTTGCCTCATTAATCCATCACAAAGGGATTTCCAAACTGACTAAGGTTCCGCCATAATAGTCCTGGACCTGGGGATTTCTAGTGGTTGTGATTTTGGTTTGTTATCAGAACTCGTTAGTCGTCAGACAGTAGGAACACCTTGTGATCTAAATGAACTGGTTTGGGTTTTAGGAAAACTGAAGCAATGCAGTCTCCCTAACAACAATGCTAGTATCAGCTGATCTCACCAGATGTGCACTCCATAACATCACGTGACAATGATAGTTTGTGAAGGAAGATACTGACGAAAAGCAGTGCCTTGTAGCAGGAAGGACCAATTGTTTCACCCTTGAGGCAACTGTATCACTACCTGCAAAAATTTTAGTCTGTCCTACTACGTGTGCTCCATTTGAGAACACTGCTCCCATAGGAATTACTGCAGGGGCCCATGTACAGTCTGGGATTATGAACTATGCAAGTGCATAAAGCCGCTGTGCTTGGGAGTGACCCTATTGGAGATGCTTAAGAAGACATTGTGCCGTGTAGAAGATGATATCTGTATATCCAGGTTAACTCCTACATAAGAACAAACTTGGACTGGGAGAGGTGATGGACTACAGGTAATTTATCTGCAGACTCCAATAAGAGAGGAGTCATACAGTGTTCTGTAAGCTTTGCAACAGTCCTTTGTTGAGTGAAAAGCTTGTCATCCAGATATGGATGAAGATAAATCTGTTGCTTCACCAAGTGTGCCACTATCACATCTATGAACGTGGAAAAGTGTGAGTAGCAATCTTAAGGCACAAAGGGGAGAAATGTATACTCGAAGTGTGACTTTCACCATCACAAATCTAAGTTACTTCCTGTATTTTCTTGCAAGTTGGCTGTGGAAATATAGATCTTGTCATCCCACAGAACACATAAAATCACCTATGTGGGAAGATTTGGGGGAAGCTAACAAACTTCTGCATTTATTGCTGGCAATACGGAGATCCAGAAATGGGCAGATATTTCTGCTTTCAATGATTCTTTTTAACACAAAAGCACCTTGAATAGTTAGTGTTAGTCTGGACACCATTGGTTAGTAGTCCCCAAAACATTTGGACTTCACCCCTCCTGTTTTGCCTAACTTGTTTTTTGTTTGACTTTACCTCTGCTAACCAGTGCTAGAGTGCTTGTGCTCTCTCCTTTTAACATGGTAAAAGTGGCCTACACGCAATTGGCATATTTCATTTACTTATAAGTCCCTAGTAAAGTGGTACTACAGGTACCCAGGGCCTGTAAATTAAATACTACTAGTGGGTCTGCAACACTTATTGTGCCACTCATTTAAGCAGCCCTTTAAAACATGTCTCAGACCTGCCACTGCAGCCTTTGTGTGTAGTTTTTAAACTGCCATTTCAACCTGGTAAAGTAAACCTTTTCCAGGTCTAAACCGCTCTTTTTCATACATATAAGTCATCACTAGGGTAGGCCCTAAACTGCCCATGGGGCAGGGTGCATTGTATTTAAAAAGTTGGAGATGTATGTTTAAGTTTTACATGTCTTGGTAGTGAAAAACTCCTAGTTTTCCCTACTGTGAGGCCCACTTCTCCCATAGGATAACATTGACTAACCTTATTACTTTTAAGAAGTGATATCTTAAGTTTAAGAGCATGAAGTAAAGTCATGTTTGGTGTCTGAGGAATTTTAATTTAAATCCCTCTTTAATGGTAAAGTCAGATTTTAAGCCACAATTTTGAAAATGGCAATTTTAGAAAGTTACTTGAATAGTCTGGAGCACACCCATATTATTTCTCACTTGTTCTTTTCTGAATTCATCAAGTTCGGCGTGCATGCACCCTTATAATGCTCTGTATTTTTAAGCACACGATTTAGGATATGGGTGGTATTGCTTTAAACAAGGAGTTTCGGTGGGGCGGGCAAATGTGGACGCAATACGTGCTAATCATGGTGTTCGCAGGTGGGGTTGGTAACGTAGTTTTTAAGTTAGTGAGTGAGCATTGGGTGGTTAATCAGTTATGTTGTGCGCGCATGGGAAGAACAAGGCGCTTGCAAAAGCAGATTACATCAGGTATGTAAGAGCTTATATAAAGGATAATGGGAGAAGTGACAAGAATGGGGTGTGGGGGTGAGTTTACATACAGCGATGAGCGCACTATACGAGTTTGGTGGAAATATGGGGTTGTTTGGTGTAGAGCAATTTGGGTTAAAAATGTGGGGCACATTAATAATGACAAGTACAAACGCATTTTTGTCTGTTGGATGTTACACGGGTGGGAGCAGAGGGGTGGATTTATTCACATTATGTTTCAGTTTATCGCGGGGTTATTCAAGATGATTTTCCCATGTTATCTTTACATGATTTAATCAATGATCATCAATGATTGGATGTTATTATTATTATGATCTTGTGGCTGACAGACATATATATCTTTTACATACTACAGATACCCCTGAAGAAGGTTTAAAATAAACCGAAATGCATTGGGTGTAGAGATCGTAAATAGAAGAACTCGGAAATCTGTTTAACTGTTCTAGAATAGGCCTGGATGGGCAATTTTGGAATAAGCAACATGCATAAGATTGTGGAATTCCGAGTCTTTGGCGTGATGGATTAACTGTGAATAAAAGCGTGATTAACAAGAAAAAGACTTGATTACTGTGGTTTAAGTGGAAGAAATTCAAACACTAGTGCATAAGGCTGTGCAACCCTTTTGGATCTACAAAAGGCGGGTCCACATTTTTGGAAATTTTAGAAAGTTGGCATTTTCTTGTCCTATTTGGTGAATGCAACCCGTTTCCTGGGTCATACGACTACTTGTAGTTGGCCTTTGTGTATTCCTCCCAGACAGCATCACAATAGAGGGTCTGGATGATGGCAGGATTGGCCAGCTCCAAATTGCAATGTGTGTAGGTGACAGCTCAGGCCCACCATCCTGCCAAAGGCACTGGCCCAGCTCACCCACAAAGGACTTCACACACAAATGACTTCACACTAGCCTATTGTAACCCCAGACAATTTGGGGCCAGGACAGGGCGGCAGGAAATTCCAGACACTTCTGTAAGGGAAAAACTCTAGACGCTTCTTTCACTTCAAAGGTGGTACCAGGTATAAAATGGGACCCCTCAGACTCACTCATCAGTACACTCCTGGACCTGTGGATACTGCAGAAGAACACCCTTCTCCTTGAGGCCTGCCCTGCTTGCTGAGAAGAAAGACTGGACCTGCTCCCTTCATCGTATGCTGAAGTGACTCCAAAGGTCAAGCTGACTGAACTGTACTGAGCTATAAGGACAACAAGCTCCACAGACCGCTCTGCAACTGCCTAGCTGCAACTGGAACTACCTGGACCTGCTGGTGTGAGTTCCTGATCCCGAAGAGGTGCCTCCCAGGTCCTGGACCCTTGATGTGGCAGAGTTGAGCTCCTCCTGCAAGAAAGGGAGCAAATCTGAAGTTTTGGGCTCCTCTTGACGGTGAACAGGCCTGTTTGCAGGAAGATCTTGCCGCATGTGCCAACGCGAAGCTGCAGTGGACCAGACTCTTCATGCCAGAGCGACAACTGGCAGTGCGAGAGCTGCACTTTGCACTACAGCACTGGCAGACCGTGCCGACTGCCAATGCGAATCTCCAGCAACGACAATCTGCGACGCCCAAGAGGATCCTTGTGCTACAGCCCGATCATCTAGGACGCTCTCCCTGCTTCTCATGGCCTCCTCCACTGTGAATAGAACTCTATGCGCTAGACTCTAGAAGGTAACTTTTGCAGCAGGACTAACCTGGTCTCTGTATCAGGCTTTCGCTTCATTGTGGTCAGCTTGAACTTGAGACTTTCACCCGGTCTCGCACAGCCAGATAACCACTAGTCGATACCAAAGGGGATGATGGACGGAGCGTTTGAGCTAATCAAACACTCACCCCCAGTCAACTGATCTGGGTTTAATCCATCATCATTCTTTAGCTCACTCCACCACCCCAGTTCAGACATGGCCATATGCAAATCAGTCTGACCCTGTGCCTCATGGGAACAGTCCAGCCCGAACTGCCAAGCCATGTCTTCCCTGGACCGGAAACAAGCATCCTGGGACCGGTTTCTGGCTATTCAGCCATCATCAGCCAGGCTAGCTTGAATCCAGTGGCAAAGTGAGCAAGGGACCCACGTCTGGGCATACCCTGCCAACTTAGGGCGAACAAAGCGATACCAAAGGGGATGATGGACGGAGCGTTTGAGCTAATCACTCACTCACCCCCAGTCAACTGATCTGGGTTTAATCCATCATCATTCTTTAGCTCACTCCACCACCCCAGTTCAGATAACCACTAGTGGCGCTTTGTGCTTTTGGGCGCTATATTTACCTTAAACCTTTTAAATTACATCTCTCTGGTTCTACGGATTGGATTTGTCGTTTTGGTGTCAATTAAAATTTTCCTCTTTTTCTAAACTTTATACTTTACGCATTGCCTCCAAGTTACGCCTGACTGCTTTTGTGCTAAGTTACTAAAGGGTTAAGCACAAATTAATTTCATGACTTTGTGGTTCACCCCGACAGGGACCGTGGTTGTTGCTTGAGAAGGAATCAACCCTCAACCAACAACCCAATTTCTCACAGTTCTCTTTGTTTCTCTGGACTAAAGACTGGTTTAAAGGCTTGTTTCTGCATGTTTACCAATGCATCTTCCGTACTAAGTTCATATATGATTTTGGTACAGTTTTCAGAGTAAAAGAAAGTGGTGTTGTGCTGATATAAAGTGCAATACTTTCCCCCACCAGAGTGACGTGCAGACTGGAGAGGAGTTATTGTCTGGAAAGGAGTGATATTTCCCGGTCTTAAACACACTCATGTTTTGACTGTCTTTCCTTATAAGGGGTGTATGGATGAGGTTCAATCCTGAATTGCTGATGGCACCTTCTGCCTGCCTGTATTGAGATCCACTAAACTTTTCCACTAGACCAAAAGCTTTAAGAATTTCGGCTTCAGTAAAACACCTGTGCCATTCCTCCTCACATGAGGGTGTAATCAGGCTGAGACTGAGAAAGAAAGGCACATGATTTTAGATTGCACATCATGCCTCTGGGACCTTTGGTGCTAACAATGACAATTTCCTTAACACCAAACAATGATAATAGTCTGTGATAGTCAAGTCTGCAGAGTGGATCAATGCCCTGATCACTTGATTTGAGACCAGAAGATCCTCATGGAATATCTTGTCTGCACTTGGAGGTTTTTTTGATTAACTTCTGGATGTTCTCCCACGAAGATCTATTGTAACTACCCTAGAGAGCTGTAGGACTGGCTGCTTTCACAGCTATTGCAGCCATGTCACATACCTTTACTGCTACAATGCCCGATATTTTGCCCACAGGTGACATGTCAGTTTCAAACACTTGTTTTTTCCTCCCTCCCTCCTTTTTCCTCCCTGCCCACAAATAAAGTTCTAGAACATCCACAAATCAGCAATCTTTGTGATGGCTTGAATGAGGGACACTTGTTCCATGAGCTTGGAAAAGCTGAGAACCAAAGTTAATGGTCTTTAGGAAACCTGTGGTTGGAGAATCTCCATTATGACACATGAAGAAGGGTCTGTCAGGGGACTACTGAGCTTTGCTGTATCCCTTGCAAATACATCAAGAAATGTGATGTCGTCCACCGGGGAAGACCCTTGATGGTGGTGACAGTGTACTACGCAGATGTTCAAGACTCATCATCTGCATCCATTCAGAGAGATCATTGAGTCAGGGTCCTCTCTTCCTTTTGGAGATGTGGCTGGTTGTTTTGGTATGGCGATGAACCTTGTAGAAGAGTTCTGAGGGAGCTAGAGAAGCAGGAGGTGGTCTGCAAAGGATCCTGAAGGCTTCTCAGGTTTTGGAGAAAGAACAAAACTATATTAACACTGAAATTTCTTCAATCAATACTGAAGACCAGTGTGACGATGAGTAGGGAGATGTTGAATGATGAGGCTTCCAACGACATGAAACCAAACGGGCATGCATGTCAAGTGCCTAGATATTATTTATGCCTTAATATCATTTTGAGGTCCTCGATGTGGATACCTTCAACATCGACCAGGAGTTTCGGCAGCGACACAAATGCTGTTTCTTTTACAATCCGTGGATGATCTTCTGTGGCGGTGCTTGGAGGATAATGGTAACGTGCTGTATTTCTCCTTTTTAAAGGAAAGCAAAACGTTAAAAATACACGTTCTAATGGACCTATATTTTCCATTGTAACTGATTGTTAACGTAAGTTGATGTAATCAAACTGTGCTCATTTTATTTGTAAACAATGATTACTGCTAAGGAAGATCCAAGAAATCCCTTGAAATACTGTGGGCAGTACAATTTTTATTATTCATTCACTGTTGTTTATGATTTAAGATTGTAAAAATGCTTCACTTAAATCCAAAAAGGGTATTTAAGGGTAATAGTTAATCGAGGTTAAAGGTTACATACATCACATTGTTCCGCGGGAGGTACAGAGGGTGCACAGTCCAACCAATGAAATAAAGCATTTCTTTTTAAAATCGGTTTGTAAATTCATGGATGGGAAATTACATTGCAAATTGAATGGTAGCCGGATTTGAGTAATGTGTTCTGATTATATTTATACACATATACATCTATGTATGAAAAAAGTAACCCCATCTGATATCAAGATCGTCTGCAGTTAGTTACTGCTCAATCTAAACAAGTTGATTTATTAATCTTTTTCTCTCGAACAGACTCTAGATACATAGATTGCATTACATGAGACCTTATTTCCGTCAGTGTACTGCCAATAATTGTCCAGGGAAAAGAACATGAAAAGATCACTGCAATCTGTTTAAAACATGGCATACTACAAAAGGTAGTATTGAAACAGGGACAGTTCATTTTAATCAAAACAAATATTTGCAGAAAACCAATTTGATAACCAAGCCTAAGATTTGGTCCCTGCACATGCTGTTTAGAAAGGTCCTTAAAACTGCCCTTGATGTCAATTCATAACTTGGCATTCTATTTAGTCCTAGTTGTTGCGTTGTCCAGTTTATATCGACTGATGCATGTAAACAAAGAGTAGGTATGAATGGAGATGTTCATATACAGTACACATTTCCACACTTTCAGAAAGCGCTACATAAAACATACTTGTGGTTATTCAACAAAACAAATGAAATCCATATTGTTGAGGTATTTTCCTCACTCTAAAGATGATTATCATCAAATACTTTTAAAGAGTGACCCAGTGCGACAGAATCTAAAGGAGAAAAAAAAAAAAAAAGGATTGTGGAGGGGGGGGGGGGGGACTATCAGATGCACACCCATGTTCCTCTTCAACAAACTAAATACTTAGCGAAAGGCGACTGCGCAAACATCCAGTAAGTTACTAGGGCGTATTAATCTCCGATAATTGTGGCATTGCTGTTTTTATGCAATCGTTACACTACTTATTTGTAGGTGAAAACTGATAACCACCAACAGAAATTATTATTTTACAAACCTAAGGAGCAGAACACTTCAGAACCTCATGAAATAGTCAAACAAAATCCTTAAAGGAGCGCATTTAAGACTTTATTTTATTCAGTAAATTGGGTTATTTACACAATGGGTTTGGGAAGCTGGCTTTGTTTTTACATTCTGATTAAAAGAAATTCACCAGAGACAATACTGAACTTTATATATTTATACACAAATTTGTTGAACTGATTAGACCATCTGTATCCTTACCTGTATCAGGAACACCAAGTGCAACAACGGAACAGTATCCTAGACACCGTCTTAATACATCACAGAGGTCCAGTAATACTCTGGGAATTTTGTTGCAAATACCAAATTAAAAAAAAAAAGCAAATGTGTTTTGTACAATAATCAGAGTATGTAAAACTCTGAGACATAGTGGGTCACTTAAAAACCTTATCAGATCTTGTGCTGCAATTGGTGACCTAATTCTTTCAGATCACTTCCGGAATCAAAATGGAACAAATACATTATTCTCTAAAATACACCGATCTGATAAGGATTTGACCTAATAGAACTCAAGTTAAAAGGAAAACAAGTTAAGAAATTCAGAGCACAGCCCCTATTAGAACAAACTAACTTTCCAATTTACAAAAAAAAAAAAAAAAGTCAAAAGAAAAAAAAAAAAAAATCACTTCAACATGAAGCTACTATACAAAGTTTTTTTTCTTAGAAAGTTCTGTGTATATTTAATCAGGAGTTTTTAATGAAAATGACAGTTTTGGCCGCGACTTCCCCTTTCCCAGGATCATTTTTTGCTCTTCTTTTTGTTGACGCTGCCTCTCCTGTTCAAGTTTCATCCTCTCCTCATGAATTTTCCTTTGCTCCTCAACAATTTTTAATTGCTCTTCAGCCTGCACATAAGCATATATAAAATGATATTAATACAAATATATAAAGCTTTTCTTTACCTTATAGCAAAGAGTACAGTTTTTCTACATATGCTTATAATAAAGAATTAAGTTACATTGCAAATTATATAGTTGAAACTGTAAATACAGAAAAAGTATATTGAAATGTGTTTAACTA
This sequence comes from Calotriton arnoldi, assembly GCA_963921515.1. Lineage (NCBI taxonomy): Eukaryota > Metazoa > Chordata > Amphibia > Caudata > Salamandridae > Calotriton > Calotriton arnoldi. The sequence goes on from CAWUFW010004328.1 coordinate 1,153,045, forward strand.
GGGCGTGAACATTACCACAAGACTCAGTGAACTATAAAAATCTGAACATGATAGGTTTATTAGACTTTATACTAGTTTGTCCCTGCAATTTACTGCTGTGGATGCTGGCACACAAGTGCCAGTTCTCTTTTTAGTACCCAACTATAGGGACAGAGTCTTCTACAGCTAAGGTCTGTTGGATGTTTTCATTATTTGTGTAAGCGTTGCATGTTAGTCTACTTCAATACTGGAACTGTCACGGAGAAAATGCACATCTTATATCCACTGCATATGTTGTGGGGAATGCCAACACGACTCTGGCTTGGCATAAGGAATGGGAAAAGTCAATAGTGGACAGAACTGCAGGTCATGACAAAAAAGCCAGTAAAAAACTAAAAGGGGGAAAAAGCAAGCCCAAAGATGGATAGAGGCAGAAATGAAATAGGCAGGCATTGGGGAAACCAGTCTTTGTTTCTCATTTGAATTTTTAAGCTTCAACCTACAGAACAAAACCCACAAATACCTTTTCACTGCAGAAAAATACATGTTCAGCTGAGAATATTCCACACACCATGCAAATCAGTAGGCCCGCTAACAGCACTCCTTCAAAAATGAAAGCAATGACATGCATGCTTTGAAATGTTGACATTTTTCAAATGGAAGATCTTGTATTAAGACTATCCAAATATATGTGCCCTGGATAACTTGATAATCTTAGTAACTGGCCATTCATGGAAGTTCCATGGCGCTGGAACAGCTGAAATGATTGGGAGTCTCCCGAGTAAGGAGGAGCATTTTGTTAAGGCAGCCATATGCCACTTCCGCCACTCATCTACTCCCAATCCTGAATTTTGCTGCCAGTGAGATACTGTAACATTTCAACTGCAGATACTGTTTTTTTTGGGGGGGGCCCAAACAAACCCACCAAGAGTCCATAGTCAGCCACCCCTCAAAAATCTCCATATTTTGCTTTAAGACTTCAGGATAGAAAGGCATTTCACCTAGCAACACATGAATGTGTTTTATTGCATGGGGCAGCTCAACCCTTCATAACCTTCTTGCAAGCATAAGTAGGCTTTCGCATGTGTGTTGAAGGATATACAGTTACATAGTTTTGATCCTAACATACACACTTTTAACCTTTTCTGTGTGTTATTCCGTGCTTGAAAGCCAGGACATTAGCAGGAGGCGGCGTGAAACTATTGAAACCCTAATTATCAAAGGGAATCTTGAACTCAAGGAGGCAGAAGTCAAATTAGCAACCGTGGCTCCTAGTGAGAAGAACTGCAAACATTAACCAGGCCAGAGAATAACGTGCCCCCGGTCTAAATCAAGTACCACCTAAATTTACATATTTGTTCAAGGTGGCATGAAGATATATTAGAGACCACCCGCCTAGAAATCCAGTGGGAAGGAGGCAACTGCCCCGTATACTCACAAATTATAAAAAAAAATTAAAAACAAAGTGGCCCTCCTCACCAAATATGAGGTTTTTAACAGATCCAGTACAAATCTATTTACAGTGAGAGTTACAATTGTTGTCTTGATAAAGATGGAGATATGAGCTATCCATCGAAACGCGTCGACGCCCTTGTGAGAACAACACAATCCGTGAAGGGGCTAAAGCCTATGAGTACCCAATAAATAGTAAAATACTGGGTTTTAGCTGGAGAAACTGCTTAACACGGATGTGTACCACCCAAATGACAGATTGCTCTTGTCTATTATCTGTACTCTCCTTTTTATGTAATTGTGGTTTTTAACTTTGTTATTAACATTTGTGACATTTAATTGATGCTAGCTTTGAAGTGACATAGTGTTGTGGACTATATCTACCCTGTTTTTTAACTGTGTACCCTATTGGTTTTTAATTAATAAATTGATTTGTATTTTTCCATAAATTGAGTTGTCTAGATTATCTATCTGGGATATATGATAATACTTTCTGTATATGTATGGTGCCCAATTGAATGAGTGTGATTGGGATTGAATGTAGATAATTGATTGTATGTTTTTGACCTGTTAGACTAGCGTCCAAAGGATACCCTTTTTTGTGACATTATTCCACTTATTGACACACCACACTAAGACTGAAGGGGAAAAGACGCATTGTAAGATGTAAAACATATTTAAACCAGTTTCAGGTTTCTAGCACAGTTTTACCTCTGTCTCTTGGGAACTTTGATCTAGTCATATTCTATTTAATCATACTATCTTTTATATTCTAGCAGGGATGGTGGCTTTGTTTGGTAACACTTTGCCTTTAGTCCAAAGAGTTCTAATTTAGCATTAAAACACTATCCTTTAGCAAAATCGCTACAAACTTTAGGGAGTGTTTTTGCATATGTAGAAGTAGACTCTGAATGATATATTTCTCACTGCCAAGGTCCCATAAAGGTGCGACTTGTAAAGTCCTTGTGAGGTCACATGTAAACTTTAGGCTGATTCAACTCTGTTAGTGTGTTGGAAAGCCTGACCTAGGCAGGGTTTTTGGTTGTGTTATACTCCTTCCACCTCTAAATAGCTGCCCTTAACAAATTAAAATGGATATTCAAGGCATAGCCTGATATGCAGTAAATCCCTACAATTTAACACAAGACGAGGCCAGTTTAACTATGTGTCGCTTGATGTAATTTAGAACTACAATTAGAAGATGGGTGAATACTATTCATACAAGCTATTTGATTTGCAATTTATTTTCTAAAAGCATTGCCAATTCTCTTCACAAAGTTGGCGTTAGGTGTGCAAAATGAAAGAAAGAAAAAAAAATCAAACCATGATTAAGGATAGAAGGCAAAAAAGCGAGCATTTTGCAAGCTTTTATATAAGTACTCTATTGCTTCTATGTGGCAACACAAGAAATCTCTTCAATCCAAGAATCAAATAACGAAAACTAGAACCAATATCTGTATGTGACTACAAAACAATACCAACAGTCCTACAAGCCAGTCTTAAATACATCCATATTGAGTTTCCATTCTTTGTTCAACTTCGGTTTACATTTAAATTTCGCTACTCGTTTATCATTACTTGAATACAATATTGTGTATGTATATCTGAACCACCGCAGGCTTGAGCTGTAACATTGATATGGAGTCCCAAAGTGGAAAAACTGGTAGTTGGGACTCTGATATAGCCATTAGGATAAGCTAAATTACAGTAACAAACACAACTTTTCTAAAATAAAAACTGCAAATGGTTCCTTTGAGGTGGTCAGCAGTGGACGTATTTTTTTGGGCTGAGGACAACTACGAAGGCAGTCACAGTATACCATGCTGAAATGGTTTATGGATGTTGGAAGATAGAATTAAGTTGAAAACAATGAATGGAGGATGAAAACATGTTAAGACCTATTAAGGTATGCAGAAATAACTGACAAGTAATACTCGAGTCTCCTTTAATCACAATATTGGTTAATGGATAAAAAAATTATTAGAGGAAGGGAGTGGATTCTTTTTTCGATCAACTAGTGATTTGCTTGATAGTGTTTCCATATCAAATTCTTTCTGGCAGCATAAGTTCAGGAGCCAGAGGCAAGGATTAGGCTTGTCCTTCACTTTTATCAACCAGCAGCCTTTCAGAAACAACAATTTTTATAAAATAAAAAAACGTTTCCACTGAGACGTTGGGAGAGTCAGAAAACAAATGTAAATATAGGGGTTCCCCTGATACTTAATGGGGTTCCTAAGTCAGGGATACAAAAGCAATTGTATAAGAATATACTTGGGCAACTACAATGAATGGGGGCACCAAAGCTTAAATACCAAAAGCCAGATCAGAAAATGAAATAGAATATTTATATCAAAAAGGGATAGAAAAGTATCATAAATACATATATTTCAATCTATATATCATACAATAAGGACAAGTTACTTACCTTCGGTAACGATATATCTGTAAGAAACATAGGTTAGTTTTAGATTCCTTACCTTAGAATTACCCCCAGGCGTCAGACTGGATCCGGAAAGTTTTTCGTCAGCAGTACCCCAGCGCGTCGGAAGGTGGCGTCGGTCGACTCCGCGTTAGTCGTCGGCGTGGTTGCCGGGATGACGTCGCGGCAGCTACATAGATGCCGCCCTCGCGCGCTGACGTCAGTTCTGTACATGACTTTCCACGCCAGAAGCGCAGAGCCATGAAAGACACTGACCACTGGTGCACAAAACTAGGGCCCTGAAAGGATGTCCTTAACCCTAGAAGTCAGTTCGCAGAACGGGGAGGATGGGTGGGGCGGTAAGGAATCTATAACTAACCTATGTTTCTTACAGATATATCGTTACCGAAGGTAAGTAACTTGTTCATCTGAAAGAAACAGTTATAGATTCCTTACCTTAGAATAGATACCCCAGCAATACCAACCCCGGAGGTGGGTCTGCGAACCAAGTTCACACCAGAAAGTCCTGGAGAACAGAACAGCCAAAGAAGCTGTCTCTCCGGACTTGGCTGTCTAGGCAGTAGTGTTTGGTGAACGTTTGTAGCGATGCCCACGTAGCTGCCTGACAGATGTCATTGAGGGGGACTCCTCGTCCCAACGCATTAGTAGCTGCCGTCGCCCTGGTGGAGTGGGCATGCAGCCCCACTGGAGGCTCCTTCTTTGCCAAAGAGTAGCAGGCTTTGATGCACAGAACGACCCACCTGGAGATGGTTCGTTTGTGCACGGCCCGACCTTTCTTAGCGCCCACGTAACCAACAAAGAGCTGGTCGTCCACCCGGAATTGTTTGGTGCGATCCAAAGAGAAAGAAAGCGCACGTTTTGGATCCAGACGGTGGAGCCTCTCTTCCTCTTTTGAAGGATGCGGAGGCGGAAAGAAGGTGGGCAAAGGGATGGTTTGGCCAATGTGGAAAGAAGTAACCACCTTGGGAAGAAAGGATGGTCTAGTTCTCAAGACGACCTTGTCCGGATGGACAGCCAGAAAGGGAGGCTTGGAAGAAAGAGCTAGCAGCTCACTCACCCTGCGTGCAGAGGTGATGGCCACCAGAAAGGCAGTTTTCAAAGTGAGAAGTCTGAGGACAGTTATGTAGCGGCTCAAAGGGAGCGCACATGAGATAGGTAAGAACCAAGTTCAAGTCCCACTGAGGCATTACGAAGGGAACAGGAGGAAAAAGATGAGTAATGCTTTTAAGGAATCTATTTACAACAGGGGACTTGAAAAGAGAAGGCTGATCAGGAAGCCTTAGGAAGGCTGAAATGGCCGAGAGGTAGCCCGAGTGCCCAGAGCAGAGCCCTGCTGGGTCAAATAAAGGAGGAACAGGAGAACCTCAGAAAGAGAGGTGGAAAGGGGATCCACAGCCTTTGCTGTGCACCATGCCACAAATTTGTTTCATCTGCAGGCGTATACCGTCTTAGTGGAGGGACGCCTGGCTGCCAAGATAACATCGCCGACTTCAGGAGGCAGGTCAAATGACGTCAACTGCCGCTGCTCAATCTCCACGCAAGGAGGTGGAGGCTGGACAGGTTCGGGTGGAGGACCGTCCCCTACTGCTGCAACAGAAGATCCTCCTGAAGAGGCAGTCTGATCGGAGGATCGATGGCCATGTTGAGCAGCTTGGGATACCAGACTCTTCGAGCCCAATCCGGATTTCCAAGAATGACTTGGGCCCGGTCGCGCTTGATCTTCTTCAGCACTCTGGGCAGAAGTGGTATAGGCGGAAAGGCATATAGAAGACCGCAACTCCACTCGCGACGAAAAGCGTCGCCTAGCGAGTGCAGCCTTGGAAATTACAATGTGCAGAATTGCTGACATTGCGCGTTCTCTTCGGTGGCGAATAGATCTAACCAAGGCTCTCCCCACTGCTGAAAGAGACCTTGCACCACCTCCGAGTGAAGACGCCATTCGTGATCCATCATGCACCTGCGGCTGAGTTCGTCCGCCCTGGCGTTCAGTGAACCTGCCAGGTGTTGAACCACCAGGGATATGCCCTGATGTTCCACCCATGTCCAGAGGCGGAGGGCCTCTTGACATCGGGTCCACGACCCCACCCCGCCCCGCTTGTTGCAGTACCACATGGCGGTGATTATGTCGGTGAACACCTGCACTACTCTTCCCCGGACAGAGGGAAGGAATGCTTTGAGTGCAAGACGGATCGCCCGAAGCTCCAGAAGGTTGATGTGGAGCCCGGACTCCGCCGGAGACCAGAGGCCTCTGATCTCCGCCTCTCCCATGTGGCCGCCCCATCCCAGAAGGGATGCGTCCGTCACCACTGTGTGTTCTGGTTGGGGAAGGGAGAGGGATCTGCCGTTGACCCAATCCTGGTTCATTAGCCACCACTGCAATTGTTGTGCAGTGCCCTCCGAGATCTGGACGCAATAGGACAGATTCCCCTGATGCTGCACCCACTGGAACTTCAGGTCCCACTGCAGAGCCCGCATGTGCCACCTGGCATGATCTACCAGCAGGATGCAGGAGGCCATCAGACCCAGCAGCCTGAGGGTCATCCTGACCGAAACCCGGGATAGAGGCTGAAAGATCGGAATCATAGCCCGAATATCCCGGACTCGCTGTTCGGGAGGATAAGCCTGAAACTGCGTCGTGTCCAGAACTGCTCCGATGAAGAGGAGCTTCTGAGAGGGAGTCAGGTGTGACTTCGGCACGTGGATGGAGACCCCAGATAATGCAGAAGGTCGGCCGTAGTCTGGAGGTGGGAGACGACAGTCTGGGGAGAGCCCGCCTTCAACAGCCAGTCGTCAAGATAGGGGAAGACTGGAACCCCTGATTTGCGCAGAGGAGCTGAGACCACGCCATCCCTTTTGTGAACACCCGAGGGGCGCTGGTAAGGCCAAAAGGGAGCACGGTAAACTGAAAGTGCTCGTGGCCTACCGTGAACCGCAGGTAACGCCGGTGGGCCGGCAGGACAGGGATGTGAAAATAAGCGTCCTGCAAGTACAACGCTACCATCCAGTCTCCAGGGTCGAGGGCAGACCAGACCGGAGCGAGCGTCAACATTTTGAACTTCTCCTCTCGGAGGAAGCGGTTGACGTTCCAGAGATCCAAGATAGGACGCAGGCCTTTGTCCTTCTTGGGCACCAGAAAGTAGTGGGAATAGCAACCACGACCTACTTCTGGGACAGGAACGCACTCAATGGCTCCCTTGGCCAAGAGTGCCGAAACTTCCTGTTGTTGAAGGGCCAGGTGATCCTCCGACATGCGATGGTACTGAGAGGTGGCATGGATGGAGGGGTAGTCTCGAAGGGGAGGGATTAGCCCCTTCGGACTATTTGCAAAACCCCACCTGTCCGACGTGATGGTGCGCCAGTGGGGGAGGTGATGGTGAATCCTGCCGCCCACTGGCGTTTGGTGGCCCTGAAAGGTCGGACTAGGAGGGTTTGGAGTCTGCTGCAGAGGGGGCTGTGGTGGACTGGCCCGCCCGCTGGCCTCCAGAACCACGGCGGTGGTTCCCACGTCCCCGGCCGCGCTGGGGCTGAACAGCTTGCGCCGGCCTGTAGCTCTGGGCGGGACGTAGCGGGGAACCCCTTCCGTAGCCGCGAAAGGCAGACTGCGCAGGATGGGTGGTGGAGAGGCCCAAGGATCTGGCCGTAGCCCGAGAGTCCATAAAGCGCTCTAGCGTATTGTCTGCCTTGTCGCCGAAAAGACGACGGCCATCAAAGGGCATGTCCATAAGGGTGGATTGGACATCCCTGGAAAAACCAGTCGAACACAACCAGGTGTAGCGTCGAAGGGCTACTGACGTGGAAATTGTCCTGCGAAGTGCGTCGGCGGTATCCAGCCCACAGCGGATGGTAAACTTTGCTGCGTCTCTCCCCTCGGCAACTGCACGGGAGAGTACGGCCCGGGCCTCCTCCGGGCACTGGGGCAGCACCTGCGCCACCGTATCCCACACAGAGAGGGTGTAACGGCCCAACAGACATGTGGTGTTTACCAACCGCAGTCCCAAGCTGGTGGAAGAAAACATTTTCTTCCCAAGGTGGTCCAGCTTTTTGGATTCCCTATCCGGTGGAGTGCTAGGGAAGGCGCCTTTAGAAGTGGAGGCTTGGACCACCAAGCTCTCAGGGTTGGGGTGTTGGGAGAGGAAAGTGGGGTCGCCCGGGGCCAGCGTCGGGCAATCATCCTGTGTTGGGCCTGGACCACGTGCCCAAAAGGATGTCCGTGAGGGCTTCATTAAACGGCAGCAGGGGCTCCGAAGAGCTCGCTGCCGGTTGAAGGACCTCTGTCAGGAGGTTAGTCCTGACTACCAGCGTAGGTAGCTCGAGGTGGAGAGCCTCAGCCGCCCTAAGCAACACCACTGCGTATGACGCTCCCTCCTCCGTAGCCACGGTAGGAGGAGACAACATGCCATGGTCTGGTGAGGTATCCAGACCACTGGCTTCCCCCAGTTCCTCTCTCCAGTCCTGTTCATACACCAACTGGTCGGTTAAAGGGTCCCCAGACCCTCCCAGTCCTCCTCACCCTCCTCTGGCTGCCAATCTGGTCTCAAAGAGCCAGGGTAGAACAGGGGCACAAAAGTACCCGTCGGCGTCTGATACGGCGTCGGTCGACGCTGTTCCGACTTCGTGTCTATCTCGAGGTGGAGGCCGGGGTCGACGTCGGCTGGGGACACAGCCGACGCCGGTGGCGTACGTGGTGCCGGTGGAATCGGCGCCGGGGGAGGCGTAACAAGGTCGACCGGTGCCGATCCGGATCCAGGCCTGGATCCAAGGGGACCCTGCGCCGCCGAGGCTGAAGCCGTCGAAGGCCCCCAGCCGAGTCCGCAGGGCCCGAAGGCGCGCCGGCGGAGTCGGGCTGCCCAAAGATGGCATGCATCGCTTCATAGAACTGACTAAGCTGGGCAGGGGTCGGTCCCGGGAAGGGGGGAAACCCGGAGGCAACCCTACGGGCTCCGCACGCGGAGCCGCGGGAGGGCCTCCACCCGCTTCCCTCGTCGCGTCGGCCGACGGATGGGGAGAAGTCGAAGAGAGACTATGCTTTTTCGACTTCTTTTTGTGCTTCGACTTACCTGATCCCGAGTGCGAACACTTAAGAGGAAGAATGGTGTTGGCTCCGCGACCGGTCCCTCGACCTCCTACGCGACCGGGACCTCGAGCGACGCGGAGCCGACTGCTGGGACTGTAGTTCTTTCGGGACCGCTCCCGCAAAGACTTTGGGGCCATGGTCCGGCAGTCGGAGCACGACTTGGGGTCGTGGTCGCGCTCCAGGCAGTAGAGGCACACGCGGTGCGGATCCGTCACCGACATCAGTCGGTAACAGGAACCGCAAGCCTTAAAGCCGGGCATCCCTCGTGCACCAGGAGTCTATGGACTCAAAAAACAACGAGGTCGACAAAAGTCGAGAAAAAAGGTTCAGTCAAAAAATGACTGGGGGTACCGCTCTCTCCGGATCTGCACTTGCTGGCGCGGAAAAAGAAAGAGCTAATGTCAGAGCGCGAGGGCGGCGTCTATGTAGCTACCGCGACGTCATCCCGACGCCGACGACGAACGCGGAGTCGACTGACGCCACCTTCCGACGCGCAGGGGTACTGCGAACAAAAAACTTTCCGGATCCAGTCTGACGCCTGGGGGTAATTCTAAGGTAAGGAATCTATAACTAACTGTTTCTTTCAGATGCTAAAAATACCTCGTTATTGATATTTGACGTAACAATCCTAACATTCAGTCATTCTTCTTCATTCATCCTTCACAATTTTTTAAGCTATCCAATATTGCATCATTATAATGATAAATGCATAAATAGGTTGTATATTTACATCTCACATGGAGGACATTCTGTTCATTTAATGACTTATTTTTTCTGATGAAATAATTATTTTTTAACTTTTTAACAGTATACGATCTTTTTTTTAGTCAACTGTGAAAGTTGTTTTGAACTGGTTTTTCATCTCAATCATGGCTTGTTGTTCCCATCGCTACGCGCGTTTCGGCTTGACAGCCTTCATCAGGAAGCCATGTAGATTAAAAACCTGGCATATCTCGGTACTTCCAGGTGTAAAGCAATCTTTGATGGAGAGTCTGTCAAACAGGACTGATGTCCCCGACACTATACCAGGCAGAGTCAATTCACAGTAGAGCTCAATGCAATATGCTCCTGAAAGTCATTCTTTGGCCCAGCGAGGAGCTGATACCGAGCATCTCAAGATTCAGGGATTCAGACCTCGAATGCACCATAAAAGAGAGAACACTGTCTCTGTGGCTGAGACCGGTGTGCTGGTATCATTACGCGGTGGCGCGACCGTGATGTGGTCTCCCTGTTAGTATCGCCACTCGACCGTGCGTCTGGGGTGGAGGGTTCCCATTTAGCATACACACGGGCGCATCAACAGCGTCCCACAATCCTTTCAGAAACAACAATTATTGAAAAAACGACGCTTCCACTGAGACGTTGGGAGAGTCCTCGCAGACTAGCTTTCTTTCTTCGCTGCTCCAGCAGCATTCAGATAAGTGACTTTCATGTTTGACACTCGGAATTGCAATTATTTAAATTGACATTGAGCTGTTTCGTTATCTACCTTCTCACCTGTTGTGCGCGTTTGCCTAATGTGTGATTTCCCTCCCTTTGGGCAACCGTGGGAGCGTTCTCGTTTCCTATCCAGTCGCTGTTTGACTGCCAGGCTCGCGGTGCGGTCATCTGGCCGCAAGGGGGCCCGCAAACGTACTGTCTAGCGCTCCGCGCGTCTCTACATTCCAGCGGCCGGCACGCGTCAATTTCACTGTCGGATTTCACTGAAACGCGTCTGGCCGCGACTCAATACGGGGAAAGTCTTTAGAACTTTAATCCTGCAGTTTTCCACCGATTATTTTAAAAAGTGTTACCGCGAGACACTGCCTGGAGAACGAACACCCGCAAGGGTAAGAACAGCCTTAGTTGAGGCATTAGTGGGACATTTCCAGACAGCATATTACCCAATAAAGAGAGGGTGCACGTCCCATTTGGATTCTAATTCCCTACACTGAGAGTGTTTGAGTGCTAGTCAGAGTTCACTCCCATCATATTTGCCCCAATATAAAGTTTGTCTCTCAATATGGAGGACTTTGAGGGTTCTGAAGAATATATGGAGAAGGACGTCACCTACTTCCCAATTGATGCCCATTTTTGTCAAGGTATGGATGCCTCCGTCTTTAAAGCTGTCTCTCAGGTGGCAGCCCCACTGGAGAAGAAAATCATGGCACTTCAGGTGTAATGCCTTAGACCCCTCGATCAGAGGGAAGACACTTCTGGGCCCCGGGCCCCCCTACCTCCAGGGCAGGCAGCTACCCTTAGTTCTGACAATCGCAAGCACAGATGACCCAGGGGTCGGTCTAGACGCCTTAGTGCGATTAAAGCAAAAGACACACAATTGATGGACGGAATGCAGAATAAATCAAAACATTCACCCCCAGTCAAGAAATCTGGGTTAAATCCATCATTCTTTTGCTCACCATGCCACCCCAGTTTAGACCTGGTCATATGCAAATCAGTCTTGATCCTGTGCCTCATGGTAACAGTCCAGCCTGAACTGCCAAGCCAGGTCCTCCCTGGACCGGAAACAAGCGATTAAAGGCGGCGTTCTGGACTCTCAGATGACTGGTACCTCAGGGATACTTCTATTACACCCCCCCCCAAACCAATCTTGGGGATGTGAATGATTTCTCCAATACTTCCAGATAGGGGCAGGGATCATAACAAGCCTTGGCACCCAACCTTTAATCGCCTTACGGGCAATGATTACGCTGTGGATGCAGCAAGGGCCCCGGAGGCGGATCTGTTGGACCCGGATGACCACCTACACCTGCGTTCAGAGGAATGGTGCCCAGCGGCCAAGGTATCCACCTACATGACGGGCAGGTTGCGGAAGCCCTTAGATGAGGAGTTGTCTCAAGGCAGAATGTCCCAGGCCATCTTTAGAGGGGACGGTGGCCCTCACACCAGAGATAGACGGCAATATGGGCTACCTTTTTTGCTAAATTTATCCGAGACCCCAAGAAGGGCATAGACAGGTCGTGGCGCTCATGCCAGGATAAACTACTGGATGTGGCGGGCTCCTAGCAAAGATTATGGACATGGTGAAGGATGCGAAGGCATCCGGTTCCATGGTATTTCTAGATGTCCTATCAGAATGGGCTCAACGAGCTATCATATTCCTAGAAAAGGCAAATTGTACGATTTCCAATGAGCGAAGCAGGTCGCTGTTGATCAAAATTAACCACAAACTGGGGGAACTCTCGACTTCGGAGGCTGGCATCGTGGCCCAGGGCAACCTCTTCGGGGACCCTTTCATTAGAGAACTGGGCAAATTTGTTAATACCTTAAACTCCTTAGATAAGGCCCAGACATTTATAAAGCGAATATTCACCCCCCCTGTTTTTGCTGGTGCCGGTCGAGGTAGGGGGGCACTCGATCGGCCGCTCCTTCAATCAAACCTCCAGAGGTGGTGACTGTCGTCAAGGCCAATGGCAGGACTCCCGTACATTTGGAAATTTCTATCCAACAAGACCCTACCCGCGCCTCAGAGGGGCCTGAGGCAGTTCCAGGGGCAACAGCAACTATAGCAATACACTCGATGAGAGTATAGCACCCCGAGGGGTTTAGAATTGGGGGCAGTCTGCCATCTTTCCTAATGAAATGGGAAGCTCTTTCCACAGATGCCTGGGTTCTCCAAACAGTACAAATTTTTTAAATAGAATTTTATGGAGTTCCAACCAAACTTCACAGAACCAGATCTCTGGTTTTCTCACAGGAACAGGAAAAACCGTTGCAGCAGGAGATAGAAAGCCTTTTAGAGAGGGGCGATCGTTCGGACTACTTTACACCCAAACAGGTTCCTCAGCAACCTTTTCCTCGTGGAGAAAAGAGATGGGGGACAATGCCCGGTAATCAACCTGAAGGAGTTAAACGAGTGGGTCCTTTACCAACACTTCAAGATGGAAGGCATCCATCTTCTCAGGGACCTCCTGCAAGTGTCGGACTGGATGGTCCGTCTGGACCTGAAGGACGCTTACTTGGCAGTCGCTATCTTTCCGCCTCACAGGCGTTTCTTAAAGTTCCACTGGAAATCTCAGGTGTTCCAAGTTTGCCTCCCTTCCTTTCGGTCTATCATCCGCCACTTGGTGTTTCACCAAACTGATGAGACCGGTGGTCGAGCACTTGCAGGCTCAGGGAGTGCAACTGATCATCTATCTCAACGACATCCTGATTATGAATCAATGCCCGCTGCGACTCTCCACGCATTTGCAAATGGCCATCGATATGCTGGTGTCTCTGGGCTTCGTGATCAACATGGAGAAGTCTTCTCTTACCCCATCTCAAACCCTGCAGTTTCTGGGATTCCTTATAGATTCGGTCACAGCGACAGTCTCCCTGACCAAGATCAGACACAAACTCAGAAGGACGATTCCCAAGTCCCAGGTTGCGCTACGGCAGGTGGCAAAGGGTAGTAGGGCCCCTCTAGTCCTCTATACAGGCTAATTTTCTGGGACTCCCTCACTACCGTGCGTTACAACGCTTGAAGATCTCTCATCTTCAACGAGGACTTGCGTACTCCCAGTTTGTTCCCCTCTCGGCAGAAGCAAAGGAGGAAATGCAGTGGTGGATCTCCTAAATAGAGACATGGAACAGTAGAGCTATTTTCGGTTCCCAACCTGATCTAATAGAATCCGATGCAAGCGGCTCTGGATGGGGCGCTTGTTGTGGGGAATTCACCACAGGAGGAAAATGGTCCTCCACAGAATAATCCTTGCATATAAATTGTTAGGAGTTGATGGCAGGCTCATTCGCTCTCAAATGTTGGAGAAAGGACAGAGTCCAATGTTCGATCCTGCCGAAGATGGACAATGTGACGGAGGTCCATTATGTCAACCATCGGGGGGGGAGGGAGCGATGTCAAAGACACTGCGGGACCTGGCCAGCAAGTTATGGGACTACTGCCTGACCAATCACATTTCTGTGTCAGCGAAGCATCTCCTGGGCCGCTCCAACCAGGTGGCAGACTGGCACTCCCGCCATTGGAGAGATGTCAGCCTATGGAAGTTGCAACCACAGCTATTTCAGGAGAGGTGGGGCTCGCTTTCCATGGATCTCTTTGCGTCCTGTCTGGACTTCCAACTGGACAGATATTACAGTTGGAGACCGGACCCTAATGCAGTGGCTAAGGACACATTCCTTCAGGACTGGACCAAGGAGACAACGTACGCCTTCCCTCCATTTGAGAACACAATGAGATTAGCCGCTCAAGTGCGCAGGCGGATCTGGTGGTAGTTACCCCAATGTGGAGGTCACAAGTTTGGTTTCCAGCGATGATGGAACTTTCTTGTGATTTTCCAATCCCTCTACCCCTATTTCAGGATCTTCTCCGGGATCCCCAGGACAACCCTCACTCTCTGGTGCTAATGGGCTCACTTGGTCTCATGGCTTGGAGGATTACCGAGAATGATGGAAAGTCCCGGGCATTTCAGAAGAGGCTGCCTCTTTGCTCGCCAGAGCCTAGGCAGACAGTACAAACAAGCAGTATCGATCTGCCTGGTCTAGATGGCTGGGTTGGTGTCTGCAAAACCAGGTGGTTCCCTTGGGGGCAGATGTCCATGTTCTGAATTATCTGGCGAGTCTATCCTCGCAGGGTTTTGTTTACCGGTCAATAAATACTTTCCGGTCAGCAATATTTGCCGGTGGATGGTCACCTGGTTGGGGAGCATCCTTAAATATGTAAACTATTGAGGGGAATTATGTTGTCACTACCCCCTGAACCCAGATACTCTGTATTGTGGGATGTGAATAAGGTACTTACTCTCTTTAAGTCTCGGCCTTCTAATAAGTATCTGTCTAGAAAGCAGTTATCGGCAAAGCTGGCAATGTTGGGTTTAATCTCTTGTCGCAGAATCTCGGATGTTCGAGCTTTAGACATTACACGTACAGTTTTCACCCCGGAAGAGGTAACTTTTCACACTGCTCGCTGAACAAAGTGTAATTCTAAAATTGTATCATACCCAGTGTTTCCACAGGTACCCAAGTTATGTGTTGTTCGCACAATTAAAATGTATGAAATTGTAACGGAGGACCTATGTCCTCATGAAGAGAGACAATAGTGGATTGCTCTCACGTAACCTCATAAAGTGGTTTCTTCCCCTACGATTGCCAGATAGATAAGATGGGTAATGCAGAAAGCAGACATTAATAGATCCCATTTTGGGGCTCATTCAGTCAATCAATCAGGGAATTGTAAGCGCGCTACTCACCCTGGAGGGTCTCAAGGCGCTGAAAGAGCCTTCAGTAAGAGGTGCAATGACCTCGAAGTCCTTCTTGTTGGGGGCTAGACTTGAGGATATCCTCAACACTGCTGACTGGTCATCTGACTCCACTTTTAAAAAGTTTTATTTGAAACCAGTGTCCTCTCTGGCTAGCCTAGTGTTAGAACAGCTTTCAACTAGCCTAATCCTCACCGCCTGGTCCTGCCATAGAATGAAAACTTTTCTAGCTATCGTAACGAAAAGTTTCAGTTCTATTGAGGACACAGAAGCGAGGATTAGCCCACCCAGGATATACAACTATGTCTAGTACACACCCGGTCAGAGGAGCAATGATATGTATGATTACGATGTCTTATGCCATGTAGAGTAATTTCTTAGTCTGTTGATTCAGCATGACAAATTAGGTTTTGCATAAGATGGTCGGTTGCTTACATGTGAAATTTGATTTGGATGACAGACAATATGCATTTCTTGCCCCTCTAGTTGGAACGGAGGCCAGAAAGTGCTGTGTTTGCAGGAAGAAAGAGGAAGATGGAGTCTGCAAGGACCATTATACAAGCGGAAACGCCCTGATTGGATAAACAGTTTTTTCTAATTCTCTCAATGTCTCATGGGAAACAGTTTGTTTTAAAAAAAAAAAATCGTTGTTTGTGAAAGGTTACTGGTTAATAAAAGTGAAGACAAGCCTAATCCTTGCCTCCGTGTCCTCAATAGAACAGAAACTTTCCGTTACGATAGCTAGGAAATTTTTCATTATCCTCTCACAAATGTATAAGACTAATTAATAAAACTATTTAGGAAACCACGAGCACAACAATGGAAAGATGTGAATCAAGGCCCTTAGGCTGAAACAGGGAAAGAGGGTACCATGGAAGATCTACGAATGAGTTTTACAGATAAGTTTTGCTACAGACGATATTGCAAGAGGCCGTTTTTTTCAAGGTCAAAAGAGCCATCACAACAAATGGGCTAGGGATTGACTAGGAAAAGGGAGAAGTGGATAAGTCAACTCACTAGGTAAACAGTTTTTGAACCACAGTTACAGGGAAAGAGAGATAAGGAATATGTTACTTTCCTGTAAGCATTTAGTATGTGGCATGTGGTGCTGTAGATTAACATGCTTTGCATACTCCTGCCGTCGTGTTGTTTTTCTTTGAAGAAGTCTTTTGAGTCACAAGGTAGAGTGAGTCCCCATCTTAGTGATAATGCGCATGGGCATTGACTCCATTGTTAGATTGTTTTCCCATAGGCGGGCGAGAATGGAGTGCAAAGTAAGTGTAAGTAAAGAGATGTTCAATTATATACGAAGTTGACTGCAACAGCAGCAGGGGTCCGGGGAGGAGGGTGGGTGCATGTGAATATACAGCACTATGTGCCACACACACATGCTTACAGGGTAAATAACATTACATTCAAAGCATGTGTGGCTGTAGATACACATGCTTTGCAGAGACTGTAAAGTAGTCCTTCTCAGAAGTGGCAAACCTGTGGGTGTTGCAGTTGTTTGGAAAAGTGTACATATCACTACATGTCCTATATTAGCTTGTTGGCATGCTAGAACGTCCACACAATAATGTTTAGTGAAAGTGTGTGGTGTACACCATGTAGATGCTTTGCATGTCAGCTACTGGAATGTTTCCTAGGAACGCCATTAATGCTACTTTCTTCCGAATAGAGTGTGCTCTAGGAGGTGTAGATAAAGTTATTTAAGCTTGAACGTAACATGAATGAATGCACCTATCTGGCAATACCCGATTTGGATGTATGCTTTCTGTTATGAGGTGTGGAGAAAGCAACAAATAGTTGTTTAATGTTTCTAAAAGTTTTGGTTCCATCAATGTAAAACAAAAGGGCTCTTGACATTTAATGTGTGAAGAGCTCTCTCTGTAACCGAGTCTGGTTGAGGGGAAAAAAACGATAACTCAATTTATTGATTGAGGTGAAAATTAGACCACTTTTGGGAGAAATTTAGGGTTGGTACGGAGGACCACCCGGTCTCTGTAGAGTTGGAAGAAAGGTTCTTCTAAGGTTAATGCCTGGAGCTTGCTAATGCGTCTAAGTGAGGTAATAGCAATTAAAAATGCACCCTTCCAAGGGATAAATTGGAGAACAAGTATGCATGGGCTCAAATGGAGGGCCCATGAGCCGTGTAAGAATAATGTTAAGATTTCATGAGGGTGCAGGTGGAACCCATGGTGGAATTCCTCTTTAGACCCTCCATGAAGACTTTAATTACTGGTATTTTGAATAAAGACGTGTTGCCTATTTTGTAGATAGGCAGCTACTGTAGCATGATGTAACCTTATGGAGGTGAATGCTAGCCCAGAAAGTGGAAAATGAAGCAAGTAACAGACAATGTTCTTAACAGTGGCACTGAAAAGATCAATTTGTTTTGAATGAGTAAAACAAACAAACCTTTTCCACTTGCCACGTAGCAAGCTCGAGTGGTAGGCCTACGAGCTTTTTTAGGAATAGCCATACATTCGGGTGGTAGATTCAAATAACCAAATTATATGACCTCAGGAGCCAGATCGCCAGGTTGAGAGCTTTGCGAAAAGGGTGCCTGATTTCTCCATGTTTCGGAGTGAGCATGGCCGCCCTGTTGGGGAGCTCCTCGAGGGGAACTATATGGACGTCCAGTAATGTTGTGAGCGAGGGCTGATGTGCCCATGTGGGAGCCACTAGTATTAGTGTGAGAGATGTTTGCCTGAGCTTCCAAACCAGAAATGGAAGGAGGGGGAAAGAGGAAGAAAAGCATAGGCAAATATCCCTGACCAACTCATCCAAAGTGTGTTGCCCTTGGATAGTGGGTGCGGGAACCTGGACGTGAAGTTGGGCATCTGGCAATGTCTGCGGTTGCGAATAGATCTATTTGAGGGAACCCCCATCTGTAAAAGTATGGGAGGAGGACTTAAGGGTGGAGTTCCCACTCGCGGACTTGTTGCTACATCCTGCTGAGATCTGCAAAATCCTTGTTTGTCCCCGGAAGGTATTCCGCTAACAGAAGAATGTTGAGGTGCAGAGCCCATCTCCAAATGGTTTGAGATAGGTGCGAGTTGTGGAGAATGTGTTCCCCACACCCCTTTTTGTACATAATATATACCGTTCATATTGTCTGTCCGAACTAGAACATTGCCGATCAGGTGAGGAAGGAACGCTTTCAATGCTAGGTGAACAGCTTGAAGCTCTATGTAGCAGGTGTGGAGACCAAGGTGTTTGGTGTCCCAGAGATCCAGTACCTTGAGGTCCTGCAAGTGTACACCCCATCCTGTAATTGATATGTCTGTTGTGACGGTGGTGTGGGGAACATAGTCGAGGAAAAGCCGCCCTTGTAATTGGTTGTTGGTGTTCCACCACTGCAGAGTGATGTGTGGCGGTATATCAACACTAGATCTTTTAAGTGACCCTGTGACTGAGACCACTGTTGAGCTAGGCACTCCTGTAATGGATGCATGTGTAATCGCGCATGAGGTACTATGGCAATGCAGGAGGCCATCATACCTACGAGACACATGATTGTCCTCACTGTGAGCTGTTGATTTGTTTGGAATTGGGGTATTAGTGCTTGGAAATTCTGGATTCTTGCAGTATTGGGCTAGGCTAATCCTACTTGGGTGTTTAGAATAGCCCCTTGATACGGTTGACTAGATACGGTTGAACCTACAGAGGATGAAGGTGAGACTTTGTGAAATTGATGGTGAACCCTAAGCGATGGAGCAGATCTATTGTAATCTGAGTGTTGTTGACACTGCTGATGAGTGTTGGCTTTGATAAGGCAATCGTGCATATATGGAAATACATGGACGTTTTGTCTGAGTAAATGGGCTACTACCACCGCAAAGCACTTGGTGAATACATGAGTTGCAGCAGGCACCCCGAAAGTGAGGACTTTGAACCGGTAATGGTTGCCGCCCACCACAAACCTGAGAAATTTGTGATGTGGGGTGTATTGGTATGTGAAAATAGTTGTCTTTTAGGTCTAGTGTAGCCATAAAGTCCCTTGCTGGAGAAATGGGATCCGTTTTGTAAGGTGACCATGTGGAAGTACTCTGACAGGATGTACTGGTTTAGGGCCTGAGGTCTAGAATAGGCCGTAAAGATGTGTCCTTTTTGGGCATTAGAAAGTATAGGGAGTATACCCCTGAAACCTGGTGACATAGGGGACAGGTTCTAGAGCTCCATTGAGAAGAAGAGCTTGAACTTCTTGTTTGAGCAATGTTTGATGTCCAGTGATAGCCTGTGAGGGTGGTAATGAGCTCCAGACAATAGCCATGTTGGATAATATCCAACACCCACTGGTCTGATGCAACAGTTAGTCATGTGGGTAGCAAATCTTGTAAGCAACCTCTGACAGGTGTTATATGGTCGGGGGATAGCAGAGGGAAGTCACTTCTTGGCGGTGGGTGTTGCCTCGCGTGGGGAAGCACCCTTACCTCTGCCTTTGGCATTGTGACCCCTGTAGGAGGCTAGGAAATAGCCTCTCTGGGAGGTATGCTGATTATGGTTGTAGGAGGTAGAGGTATCGGAAGAGGATGCTTAGGCACCTCCAAGATAGGTTGGGCGAGGCAAAAGGAGCCACAGGGAGTAGGTGGTTGGAGGGCCCCCATTGCTTTCGCTGTCTCCTTATGTATCTTTTTTTTAAAATTCTAGTGTTGGGTCTACTTGGGGACCAACCAGATGTTCCTTATCAAATGGCATATTAAGTACATTCTGCTGAATCTCTGGTTTGAAACCAGAAATACGGAGCCATGCGTGGCCTCTAAATAAAATGCTGTGTTGATTCCCCTTGCTGCAGTGTCAGCAGAGTCTAAGGCACAGCGCATTGAGGTATTTGATAAAAGGTTGCCTTCAGAGACAAGTTCTTGCCCCCAATTTTTGTGTTCCCCGCAGACATATTGGAGCAAGTCCTCCATCTCATCCCAGTGAGTACGATCGTAACAAGCCAGCAGGCCCATTGAATTGGCAAGACGCCAATGATTGGCGGATTGTGCCGCAACCATCTTCCCCGCCGCATCAATACACTTGCTTTCTTTGTCGAGTGGCGGGGCACCTCCTCTAGCTTGCGAGTTGGCACGCTTGCGAGCAGTGGTGATAAGCGAGTCCAGTGGCAATTGACCCCTGATGTAGATGGGAATGCCTTATATTTTTTATCTACTCTGAGCATTATAACCCTAGCCCTAATTGGGTCTTTAAAGATGCCCTCTGTGTCTTAACATGCCCTTTAGCATACAGAGATACTGTGTAGCCCTATGAGTGGAGGAAAGGGTCTCAAAGAGAAAGTACTTGTTTAAAGGCTCTTAATGGAGTTGTACGTCGTGAAATGAAGCAGCTCTGCCTATAAGCTTCTGATATGAAGTGGAGTCATTAGGAGGGAAGGGATGGGCAAGATACTGATCTAGATCTGTGTCCCCCTGGAAGGTCGATATCATAAGTATCCCAAGGGTTGGTATGTGGTGGTGTCCCAAAATTGTCTTGCCCCCACCCCATATCCAACTGTAACATCGTGGAGACCACGGAGGACAAATATCTAGTTGGTCTTTCATAGATTGTGGTGGAAAAGGCAAAGCTGATGGTGATAGGGGAGGCAAAGGGCTGGTGGCCTTGTCCAACTTTTTGCAGTGTTTTAGTGGTAGCAGTGGAGGAGAAATCGGAGCCGAAGGTTTGACAAGGATACAGCCAGTGTGAGGCTGGATGTGGATTTGCTTTTGTTTGGCATCCAGTTGCTCTTGGGGTCTATGAAGAATGGGCTACACTGGCCTGCCGGAATCGGGCTTGAAGTCTGCTTCGAAGATTTCAGGTCGGATCCAGGTTTTGGCACCGAAACTCTGCTTGGCATCAAAGCTGTGCCTGCCGATGGTCGGCTCGGCACCAAGGGTCAGGCAGGCGCCAAGTGGCGTTCTGGTACCAAAGTGCTGGATGCTGAAGGCTTCGGTTGGTGTTTTTGTGCTGAGCCGGAAGGCGGATCGCCCGAACCAGTTGCTCGGTGCCAACCATGCCCAGAATGCAGTGGTCGACTGAGGACCTCTGTATGTGGTTCCAGAGGGACCAAATGTCTTTTGGGCTAATCGACAGTGTTGAGGGACAGGAACTACCGTATTCTCAGACTGTTGAGGCGGCATAACTTCCTCAATCTTCACGTCGACAGAGGTTGGAGCCGGAACTGGCCTCAATGGATAGCACCTCTACCTCCGCAGCCATTGGCTGAGGGGGTTCTTCGATGTCTTCATGACTTAAGATTTCTGGAGTATCCTCGATGCTCTTTCGCAACATTGAGTCGAAACGCTCTAAGGGTTTTCTTGGAGCGGAAGTAGCAGCAGGCGTTGCAATCCGCTTCTCTGTGTTCTGATGCTAAACACAGACTGCGGACCTGGTGTAGATCGATTGGGAGTAGTGGAAAGGAGTCCGTTCCATCACCAGCGAGCCAATCTCTGAAGAATTTTATGGAGAATGATAAAAGGCCCGAAGGGCAAGGCCCTGTAGAGGCCGCGGTCAAAGCGACTCGACGAGCAATTTAGATATAACTCTATACGCAGACTGTTAAAAGCGATCGAAACAATACCGATGAGGGGAATAGTGTTGCACGAACCAAAAAGAGCAGTGTCGGCGTCGAACTAGAGCACAGGCACACACATCCGAACCCAAAACCAGTAAGAAAACAATCAAACAATGGAATCAATGCCCATGTGCATTATCATGAAGAGTCACTACCTCGTGACTCAGACTATTTGCACACATCCTGACCCAACAATAGAGGACAGGAGTATGCAAAGCATGTGTATCTAAAGCAACACATGCCTTGAACAAGATCTTTATCCAGAACGTGTCCATTAGGAGATCTGAACTCCTCCTTTCACTAGCAAACATATAGAGCAATTGAAATTGCCCAGGGGATAAGTAGGATGGTCAAGGATAAACATGCCAGTTTTGAAAATAAAATGACAGGATTAGCAATTTTCCATTAGTGTGGATCACAAATGTGCGACTCTGCTTGTGTGCTTCACAGAGGTGAACTACACTAACTTAAGCTTTTTTTCGGTGCACTGTTTCCAAAGTTTCACAATCAACTAGAAATGAGGAGTTTCATCCAGTCTACCTATGAACACTACAGTTGACTGTCTACGTAATATGAACATCATTTCCTCCAGAGATCAGAGCAAGCTTTGAAGAGCCATAACATTTATCTAAAAGAGTGATAAGCAATGGTGTGTAATACTGTGCTCATACTGCAAGTTTGAAGCTCCAGCCAGTAGACATTCACTTTTAGGTCAAAATCAGTTGTCAGGGAACTCTTCCAGAGACCATAAGGAGCAACGCTGAGGGATGAGTTTGAGAGGACTCCACGTGGGAACACAATGCAATCAATTTGAGCATTCTCTGGGACAACCATGGATGTCTGATTTTTCTGCAAAATAAGCAATTGCATCTTGACAGGAAGGTCATGACTGCTGTGGTATCTTAGACTGCCCAAATGAATTAAAGTATGTGGTTGGAAGCTAGGAAATTGGCCAGTTTAATTAAACCCATGGATGCTAGGAATTGGACCTCCATTGCCATAACTAATTCCTGGGTGCAAGAACCTTCAAACTCCATACACCCACACATGGGAGTAACTACCTGTGTGGGCATTGTAGAGCTCTCCTCACCCAGCAGTGGAAATACTTCTAATGGAAGCGTTTGGTATTCTATCCTTCATTCCCACACAATTAAGCCATGCACAACTTGTGCCATGACATCACCATGGTAAATCTCGAATTATAACTCATTACGCAATCAATGGGATAGACCAGAAGGAATTGGTTTAACAAAGCCGACAGTGAAGAACAGCCACAGAACAGTGTCTGGATTTTTAAAGGCAAAACAAGTTTTAACAGCTTTGGAAGTACCTTCAAAGGTGCATCTGATGCTGCAGGTGGTGAGGGTTACACCACTGCTCCAAACAATTCTGTTGTGGGGAGTTGTGATCATTCTTTTCAGTCATAAGCGAAAGCTTTAGATGGAGCAGGAAGCATTGAGTTGATTGCACTTGTGTCTTAAATAATGATCACATAGAATGTCTGAGGACAAGTAAACAGCCTTGAAACCTCATTGTGCTATGGATCACTCACCAATGCAGAGCAAGGAACGATCAGGACGCAGAAGGATGACAGGTCCAAAAGAGAAACAGTTACCAAGGAAAGTAGCAGTTTTGGAGGGCGCTAGGTGCTGGTTGGCACAGGTGGCGGTGTAAGTGAAGAGAGTCAGGAAGGCACAAGTCAGGGTCTAGCAGGTCTCAGACTTCGCGGAAAAGTACACTTGGTCTGAACTCCAGGGAGACATAGGTTGCAATGAGATATCAAGTGAGGAGGAAAAGCCTGCAGGCAAGTAGCTTTGCTTCATCAGCATGCCCAGCAGTGACCTGAATCTCTCCAGTCACACTACGTGGTCTTAAGGTTGCAATAAAGTTTGAATGGCCAGTTCGCACATGCAAGCCTTTGATTTAGACATACTTTGCAGGACAAAGCTCACCATACAGCACGGGAAGAGCTGAGATAAGGTAGGTTCTCTACATAAGTCAGTCTCTACCTTCTTCTCTGTACAGACTGCAGCAAGTGCTTTCCTCAGTCTGAATATATTTCATACTCGTTCAAGGGAGAAAGCAAAGTTATACTGCATCTAGATTCAACCTGCCTCTGTACAAGTGTACACAGCTTTTTCAAAGTCAAAACGCGAACTTAGAACATAAGGGTTAGTTGGAGTTGGGAATCAAGCATTCTTGCTACTAAAATTTAAACGTAAATTACTTTGGAGGGAACCAAAATGGTAACTTACCTGTACACGATGTTTTGCAGCGTGAAGGCTTTCTGGATTCTGTGCATTATTCGCCTTCTATTGATTGGGTCCTGAATTGTTTGTTTTCTTCTCTCGCTCTTTTTTTCCTTGACTGGGCGCAGTTGACTACCACTAGGTGCTGTGTCCGTCTTGGATTACATCAGAAGTATGCCCAGGAAGCTCCATTGCGTGACATGCAGGTGTGATAGCACCTTTGGGAGGAATTTGTGATAGGTTCTCATTGTTATTCTGTCCTTGGATGTATGGTTCCTGCTTGGTAAGTGCCAGCAATTTGCTAGCCTGTGCAGCAATGTTATTGCTACTAGGCAGGCCGTTTTTAAGGTGAGAAACTGGAGTCCTGTAGTATGCATGGGTTCAAAGGGTAGTTTCATCAGTTTTGTGAGAACCAGCTTGAGGTTTCATGTGGGTGTTTCTCTGGGTGGTGCCAATCTTTTTGCCTCTTCCACGAAACCTTTTGACCATTGGCGTTTGGAAGAAACTCCTTCCTTCCTATGACACCGCTTGTGTACGCTAGAATGGCTGCTAAGTGTCCCTTCAGCGTTGCTTAGGAAAGGCCTTAGCCAGGTAGGTGTGTGATGCATTTCACATTCTCTTCTCTGGTGTCCTTATGTTTGTAGCTTAGATCATGTTTGATGGATTGTCTCCCCTACACGCTGCAAATCTCCGCACTCATTTTCTGGCGGAGGTGGTAGGGTGGCCTGTGAAACCAGAAAGTCTTCAAGCTGCAAAACTACTCCTACAGGGAAATAACCTTTTCGTTTTCCAGCGTGAATCTTTCTTGATTCACATGCTGTGCATTGTATAGCAGCATTCTCTTGTCCTTTGGGTGTTGCGCACTCTGTCCCACCTGTGCCTCCTTTTTTGCTTGGATGTCACCACAGTAATGTTTAGTAACGGTCTGTACTGAGGACCTTGTGGCAGCCATGCAGATGTTAACAGACATTATCTATGAGGGCTGGCAATTACCCTTTCTTCCTCATGGAGTGTGCCCCTGGGTCTTTTGCCCAGTGCCAGACTGGAGCAGTCACATGAGGAGCCTGACTTTTGGTATGAGCGGTGTGCATGGTGCCATCATGCCCAGGAGTTTCCCCGGTCCTCAGTGTCAGAGCTTGCTTCTTCTGATAGAGTCGAATTTCTTGCGCCATTGTCTGGACAGGGAACGCTCACTCTCGTTTTGAGTCTAATCTGGCTCCTAGGAATATTTTCCCTTTCTGGTACTGTGGAGGAATTTTCCAGGCTGATGAAAAAACAAAATGTATACAGCGTTTGCATGACCTTGTTTGTGTTGTCTCTGCACTGCTTGTTCGATTTTGCCTTTATGAGCCAGCCGTCCAGGTAGTGGTATAAGTGGATCCCCTTTCTTCTTAGGTGCGCTACCACGGCGGCTAAATATTTTGTAAACACCCTCGGTGCTGATTTTATCCTGAAGGGCAACACTGAACTGGTAGCAAGCCTCGTCTATGACAAATCTCAGGAACTTTCTGTCTTTTGTTCATTGGCACGTGTAGATATGTGTACTTGAGGTCTATTGTCACCCCGTCTGATGAGTGGGATGACCTCTCAGTTTTGTCATCTGAATTGTTTTTGTCTTGATGAATCTGTTCAGAGCTCCAAGATCCATGATGGGCCTTAGGTACAGGTCTTGTTTTGACACGAAGAAGTAGGTTTGCTCCTCTTCGGACAGTGGTACCTTTTCTAGAGCTCTTTTCTGAATGAGGTTTGAGGCTTCCTTTTTTAAGTGTTATCTAAGCAATATCAGTTTCGGATTATGTTCAGTATCCATTTGTCGGAGAGGATAGTGTGCCATTCCCTGAGGAATCAGCGGAGGGTGCTCTGAGGAGTCATGCTGCTGCGCCTCTTCTACATCCCTTCCCTAGAAAGGACTGCCTTTGTTTTCCATTGTGCTGGAGTTCTCTTGGTAGGTTGTGTGGTGAAGGATGTATGGGAGGCTGATGGTTGTGAACCTCCTCATGCACTCACTCCTCCATAGATTTGGCTGTCTCATTGTCCTTCATTCCCTAAAGGCACTCTTCGACCGACGATCCAAAGAGGGACTCCCCAAAAAGGGCTTTTTCACCACTGCTGCCTGCACCTCTTGCCTGAACCCAGATACCCTTGGTTCAGGGTGTGGTGCGAGTGCAGAGTTGCCTACTGGAGGTGTCCGCCGCGTCTAGGGCTGACCTCACGCAGGTGTTACTGATAGTCTTGCCCTCCCCAAGTGCCTTTCCTCTCTTCTGGTATTGCTTTGGGAAGATGCTGCTGGTGCGCATATCTGTTTAGGAAGGCGATGGGGGTAGCGATACTCCACTGGACTGCGGCAGACCTCTCCATTTTCCTGCCCACCATGTGCACCAGTTTGTTTTCTCCATCGGATGATGGGCCCACTGATTAGGCACGCTTGTGTGCAAAGAAGATAATGGAATGAGGTTATGTAGTACTGTCTTGAGTAGGAAGTAAGACTCCACTTCTTCCTCAAGGTTATGCCGTAGTTGTTTGCTGCCATTTCCCCACAACGTTATACACAGATGTTGCCAGGGGACAACAGAGTCAATGAGTATGTGTCCATACCTTCCTCCAGTGAGTGTGTCCCACCAGTACATCCTGTCACCCCTTGTAGGGGCTTTAGTCTAATTCCTCTTCGAAGGCCTCTTTCTGTTTTTCAGTTAATTTGGTGTTGGCGTGATTTCTGGCTCTTTCGCCTTGACCGATGTTTCCTTCGGAGGCCGGAGTGAGATCATGTATTCCCTTAAAGAGTCAAACAACTCCTTTTCTCTTTTGATTAAGTCCTTTATTTTGGCCTCGAGACACTTCTTTTCTACATTGACCACCTTCTTTTCAGCGTCAACCATGCTTTTAATTTACGCAAGGGAAGACATCTATCTCCCTTCCATGCCATGTGTCCCCTTTCGGGGCAGAGGCTGATTCAGAGGGTTTGCGTATTGCCGTGGGGTGAGTGTGTGTATGAGTGCGTCTGTCACCTTCAAGCTCAAACTGGGCCTCTTTTGGTGTCTTTCAGCAACAGATCCTTCGGCGCCTATCCCTTCTCTGCTTCTACAGTCTCCTTGTCAGAATCTTGCAGGTGTGCCCTTCCTGCATAGTTGTCGTCGTACAGCTCCTCTGCCCCTGGGGTCTCTTTCTGCACCGGTGCCATGGCATAGGGCACCCACCTCTGCTTTACTATTATTCTAAGCACTTGTTGCTGAAACTCAGCACAGGCATGGCAGCCCTCCAGTGTGTGGTGCATGGGCTGACACAAGTTTCACACTTGATGGTTGTCTTTCTGTGCAAACTTATGGTGGCACTTACGGAAGAAACCTAAAGGCGCGTGTTCCAAACCCTATGAGCATTCTTTTGCCATGCGATAAAGGGACCTCGTGCATGGTGTGGTAGCTTACATCTTCAATTGAAATGAACCTTACATTTGCAGACATACAGTTTCTGATAAAAGTATACAGTGCACAAACGATATGTGGAAACATCACCTAATCTTTGATTTGTTTTGATCGTAGTAACACCATGCTCCCCGGAAGACAGATCCTGACATTTGACTTCTGTCTTTGAATGCACAATAAATGTGATGAGATAAGAACAAGATGTAAAGGCCTGTTTACAGAAATCGAGCACTGGTGGAAGACTACAGTAAATAGGGTTTGGGCACCGGAAGGGAAGAACTCAAGCTTGCCAGCCTAAAACAAACAGAGCCAGCAAACAGGAAGCAGGCAAATGTGAGTTACAAACCGCAAAGTCAATGTTAAGCAATGGGCA
Organism: Calotriton arnoldi; assembly: GCA_963921515.1. Classification (NCBI taxonomy): domain Eukaryota; kingdom Metazoa; phylum Chordata; class Amphibia; order Caudata; family Salamandridae; genus Calotriton; species Calotriton arnoldi. Next base: position 1,180,784 of record CAWUFW010004328.1, read on the forward strand.
GAATGCATTCCCAGGTAAGCTTTCCGAATGTCCCCAAGATGTTAGCACACCAGAAAGCTGTGCTGTCTGGTAGGCTTTGACCTAAACAAAAGAGAAGGCACCAAACAGCTCCGGACCCAACCACTAGATGGCAGAATGCACAGCATGCAAATCCAGAAAGATTCACACTGCAGATCATTCCAATCATCTGGTGTTCTACGGCTCTACTGCAACTAGCCAAAGATACATTTGTATCTTACTGAAAAGAAACTGGGGTAGCTAACCATGTTACAAGAGTTCTTCGTACAAATTCGTACATTTAATGCAAACCACACTTCATTTGTATTATGATCAAGAAACAATCTGTTGTTATGGACTACAGAACACATTTAATCAGACTCCTAAATCGTGAAACCTTGGGTTCAGAAGAGACAAGTATATGGTGCTCTTCAATTAATGGTCATATCGTTTATCGGGAAGTAAAAAATGTACCACATTTTAAGAGATCAAGCCATGGCTAGGTCAGAGAAAAAGGAAACTCAGTACCTCTTGAAGTAGGGAACTGGAAGCTGTGAAAACGTATGTGTATCGGTGAAATTTGCAGCATAGTGCACCGCGTCTTTCTAATTTATATAGCTCATGAAAGTTTATCCACTGTTCGAAGTAAATTTATGAGGCAATACCAGCTCGACCGCGACAGAAGTGGAATTACCTTATAACGGAGTGTAGTTTCTCTGAAGCACTGATCAAGTAACCCTACCAAGATAACTGAAGGATGAAAGGTTTTGTAAAGCCATCTAGAATCAGATCAAATTAGGATTCAAGGACTAGCAACAATAAATAGAAGAGGGCCCATGAGGATGCACCAAGTTTCCTCACCTTGCTATGAGCAGTTGTCAATGGTACAAAAAGAACTATGTATTAGTAGCTCTTATTTTCAATTGAGGACTCCTGCAGCTTTTGTCTCTAGGGAATTGGCTTTGCCTGAGGGGGTCTGCGCAATATGTATAATGTAAGCTTTATGGAACTTCATAATTGACAATTCATTTTGCGGGCATAGACAGCAGAGGAGTAAAACTGGACCCTTTTCGTGTTGTAAGAAATTTCAAAAGCAACTGGTTTGAAAGAATTAGAAATAAGGATTAAAATGATCAAGAAACTACTCCTGAGATGGAGTTGGCTGGAGGCTAAAAAGCCTTTTAGGTGGATCTGGCAAGACCCCAATTAACCTCACAATTCTACTGACCTCAAAGTTTAAGTACTCGGATTGGAAAATGGTGCACAGTACTACAAAAGGTTTACCATTGGGAGGTATTAGCATATAGATGCGCTCAGAGGAAACTCCTGAATTAGATATGAGGTCGCACAAATTGAAATTGAGTTTAAACTCTTACACGCATGCCTTTTCTGTTCAATTAGTAACGTTCTGTTGTGAATAAGAACCTCTTATCCTCGGTCGGTATTCTGTTAAGGTAGGTCTAAAGACAGCACAGGTGGAAGCTGATATATAACTGATAGGAACTTTGGAGTGATAGATGCTGGCAAGCGATGTGTGCAATCAGGCATGGCAAACAGTACTCTGTGCCTAATGATTGCTTTAAAGCCTGCAAGGCTCGAAATAGGATGGACGGGAGTCAAAGGGAGGAATCATAACTTTATGACCCAAGAAATATATATGGAAATCTCTACCACCAAGGATGACTGTGTAAGAGGTGACATGGTCTTTTCTGGACGATGAAAATTAGGCAATGCCTTCATTTTATGACTGTTGTGAGTTTGATAAGCAGCCCACATCATACAAAACTAGTATATTCATCTAGAACTGATCAGATTACTGTGACCCGCCATTTGTGGAGAGGCACTCATTGGAATCGTAGTTTCTTACCTGTAGGTGTAGTTTTGCAGCTAGAACTTTTTCTGGATTCATATGCTGTGCATTATTCCGCCATCTAGTGGCAAATGGGCCTTTTTGTTGTTGGTAGGCCTCAACAGACCCCCATTTGGTGTCTCTTGTGAAGTTGTACTGCTTCCACCAGAAGCTCCCACTTTTGGTCACCATCTTCAGATTTTTTATTTTTACTGGTATCTTGTTCCTGCCTTCCATCATCTTGGTGGAGGTGGGTGGGTTGCTTGTGAATCCAGAAAATTATTCAAGCTGCAAAACTACATCTACATGTAAGAAACTATGTTTTGTAGCATGAATCTTTTCTGGATTCATAGGCTGTGCAAAGATTTTGTAGTGGTTTGGGTTGAAGATGAGCATTGATTGGTTAACAGATGTTGTAAGACATTTTGTCCCACTTGTGCTTATTTGTTCATTTTTATGTCTAAACAATAGCTGTTTGTGAACGTGTGAATAGATGACCACGTTGCTGCCATACAAATTTCCTGCAAGGGTGTATTTGCTAGAAACGCAATGGTTGCTCCCTTCTTTCTTGTAGAATGTGCTCTAGGTGCTGAACTTAGTTTTTCTCCAGCATATGTGCTATCCATCTTGCAATTGTGTTCTTAGTTACTGGTCTTTCCATAAAACTGTTTGCAAACAAGGCGAATAGTTGCTTAGTCTTTTTTCTTTTCGATATAATAAATTATGGCGCGTCTTGCGTCTAATGTGAGCAGCGTTCTCTCTGTGTGGGTCTTTTGGTTTTCGGAAAAAGGTGGAATTTGTATACTTTGATTCATGTGGAATTGTGAAATTACTTTTGGCAAGAACTGTGGGTCTGTCCTCATGACAATCCTGTCCTTGTGAACCTGAAAGTATGGTTCTTGTCGCGCTAGTGCCTATTAATTCACTCGTCCTACGCAGAGAAGTTATAGCCACCAGAATTTTTTATTTTTTTTTGCATATTTATATAGCGCGAACTCGACCCGAAGGTATTGGAGCGCTTTACATGAGCACCGTATTTACATTACACATTCAGGCACGGGGAGATTAAGTGATTTGCCCAGAATCACAGGATGTGGACGCGACCCCGAGGCTCGAACCCTGGTTTCCAGCACCAAAGTCGGCAGTCTAGCCAACGGACCAATTGTAGTCTTTAAAGTGAGCATTTGTAATGAGGTCTTGTGCAAAGGATGGAAGGGTTCTTTCATTAACTGTACAAGTACCACATTTAGATTCCATGTGGGTACAGGTACCTTTCTTGGTGGTGAAATCCTTTTAGCTCCCTCCAAGAATCTGGTAATTAATGGTGCTGTGAAAAAACCTCTTCCAATATGGCCTCTTGTGTAAGCCACTATTGCTGCTAACTGTACCCTTAAAGATGCATATGTTAGCTTGCACTCAAGAAGATGTATTAGATATTATAACAGTCTTGTCTTGTGTTTTTTCTTAATAGTCCTTTTTAAAGACACCTGAGTGACAGTCTCTTCCACATCGCCATATAGCACTTACTTGTTGTTGGCTTTCTTGCTTCTCTTAGAACAGCCATTGTGTTTTCTGGCAGCTTTAGATGTCCGAATTCTAAGTCCTCAGGAGCCTTGCTGCTAGGCCCAATGACTCCGGTTCTAGGTGTAGTACCCTTCCTTCGTCCATTGGCAACAAATCCTGTTGAGTTGGTAATCTTAGAAAGTTCCCATGCTCCAATTCTATCAGCTCTGAGAACCATGTCTGACTTGCCCACTTCTGGGCAATTAGTATTAGAGTCATCCTGCTTATACTGCATTTGATGATCACCCTGTGTAAGAGTGGTGTTGGGGGAGGGGGGGGGGGCATACGCAAATGTCCCTGACCAATTTATCGACAATGCATTCCCTGGGATTGGTGGTATGGTCGTCTGGAGGCAAGTTTGGCATTTTGCGTTCAGTGGTGTAGAAAACAGATCCATTTCTGGTGTTTTCCCATTTCTGAAAGATCTTTCCAATAGCTTTTTGGTTTAGTTCTCATTCGTGGGAGCATGAGGCTTGTCTGCTCAGTCTGTCTGCCTCAATATTGACTTTCCCTGGCAGATGAACTGCTATGATTTCCATCTTCCTCTGAATTGCCCACTTCCAGAGTTTTCGGGCTAGCTTCAACAGGGGCAGGGATTGAGTCCCTCCCTGTTTTTTGATGTAAAACATGGTGGTTGTATTGTCTGTTTGGATCAATATTGTTTCCTCCACTAGCTCGTTCTGAAAGACTCTGAAGGCTAGGAACAGTTTTTAATTCCAGGATGTTGATATATTGTACCGCATCCTGTTCCTTCCAGAATCTTTGTACCTTGAGGCTTCCCATGTGAGCTCTCCAACCCATATGGGAGGGATCCAATGTAATCGTCACAGCTGGAGTTGGTTGTGCTGTGTTATATGTGATCTGTTCCACCACGCTATCTCCTCTTGTACCTTTTGCGTGACAACCACTAAATCTTTCCAACTCCCTGTAGCTTGAAACCATTGGTTCTGTAGCCATTCCTGTATTGGTCTCATGTGAAGTCTCGCATATGGGATCAAAGAGATGCATAATGACTTCTTCACTAATATTTTCCCCACAGTCCTCACGGTCAGAGCTTGCCTCTTCTGGTAAAGCGGAGTTTCCATCAATAGTGATGGTGTTCTCTTTTCTCTGGGAAACACCATTACTTTGATTGAGTTGATCCTTGCCCCCAGAAATATTTTTTTCTTGTTCTGGTGTTGGTGATGACCCTCAATGTAAATAGTGTCCTTATTTCATGTTGAATATGATCTCTGCACTTGTTGTGGGAGTTTGCTCTTACTAACCAGTTGTCCAGGTAAGGATAGACATGTATGCCTGGTCTTCTTAAGTATGCTACTACTGCTGCTGCTAGGCACTTTGTAAATACTGTTGGTGCTGATTTTATCCCAAACAACAGTACTGTGAATAGGTAGTCAGTCTTGTTCACTGCAAACCCAAGGTATTTCTTGTGCTGTGCCTTCATTGGAATGTGCAAGTAGGCGTCTTAAGTCTATAGTTGCCATGTAAACCCCTTTTTGCAATTGTGGTATGACCTCTTGCAATGCTTTCATCTTGAATGTTTGCATCTTTATAAACTTGTTTATAAACATGAGGTCTAGAATTGGTTGTAGGCATCAGTCTACCTTGGGAATTGGGAAAATCATGGAGTAATTTCCTTTACTGATTACTTGTCTTGATACCATTTGTATTGCATTTTTGTCCAGCAATTCCTATACCTCCTTGAGAAGACGAGATGTTTCTTCTTTGGAATGGGCCTTCTTTTTTGGTCCCCTTTCTGGAGGAATTTTGTCTAATTCTATGCAATATCTGTACTGTATTATGTTCAGAATCCATTTGCCAGCTGTTCACTTCCTCCACTCCTGAAGAAAGTTTTTTATTCTGCCTCCCACTGGTGTGTATAGGCGTCCTAGATCTTTGTTTATGCACCTCACTGGGGGTGTTCGTGAGAGGTTGCAGGGCTTTGCCAAGTCACTTATTGGTGGGGGTTGAGCCTCCACTATGTGGCTGACCCTTTACTCAGGTTATTCACCGAAAGGGCTGCCGTCCTTGCTGCTGGTACAGCCAGCTCTGTTGGCCGATTGGTTGTCTCCCTGGTGGAAAGTTCCAGCCTGGAAGCTGCCTCTTCCTGTAGGCCTGCGCGATGATACTGTCCCCTTCGTATTCCTCACCTAAACTGCAATGCTCCCATAGATTGTCGTTTTGTTGTCCTTTTTGAGTTGGTTGAGTGCTCCCAAAAGTATGTTAGCCTGCACCTCCGGCTTGAATCCTGAAATTCTCAGCCATGAACGGGGTCTGAGGGTGATGCCCGTCATCATTTGGCGGCTGGATGTGCCTGCTGTGTCAAATGGCAATTGAAATGCCTTTTTGTTATCTTCTGCCATGTGTGCAGCTCTCTTTCTGTATTGTTCAGGGAGGTGCTTCATCAGTTCCCCCATCCCTTCCCAGTGTTGGTAGGCATGGCGATTAAAGGAGGGCACTGGAATTTGCAATGTGCCACTGGTTCATCCTCTTGCTCTCCTTGTCTGGATCCTTCGATGAGAACTTCTATTTTTTTCTCCGCCCTTCGAGTCCCAGTTTGACAAGTGGGAGGTTCCTTCAAAGATTCGCTTTCCTGGTCTAGGACGCTAAGGAGCATTGGTAGGAATCGATTCCTGGCCTGTGTTGGTATAAGTGTTTCCAGTAGGAAACAAGACTTCCTTCCTCCAGCTGTACTCCGTACCTGTCTGCAGCCTTTTTTATGACTTGGTTGTACAAGCTAATGTCATCTGGAGGCAATGGCCTTGACTATCCACCCCTTCCTCAGGGGAGTCTGTTTCTAGATCTTGCAACTGGGCCTCTGGATATTCTGATTCCTTAGAGCCTTGATACAATCCTGCCAGTTGTTGTTCTTACCTCTTTGTAGAAGAGTTCCTTTTCCTCAGGTTCTGGTGTTAAAGAAGGCTCAATTTCCTCAACCTCTTTCCCCCATGATCCTTCGGCGCCAACGTTTTCGGCGGGATCCGGAAGCCCTTTAGATTTTTGTCGAAGTTGTCCTTTTTTTGTAGCAGGACGACCATTTTGCCCTTGAGACTCTTCCACTAATCGATTTCTGCCACCCCTTCTTCAGCATGGACGCTGGATGTCTTTCTCTTCGGCGAAGGGTCTTTTGAAGATGTTTTGGTAGTCGAGCTTCGATGTTCTGCTTGCGACCGGTCTCTGTTCAGCATCGAAACGTCCTTACCACAACCGTCCTTCAATGCCTTGAATTTTTCTGGCGTTCTTCCTCCTGCGGTGTCCCCTTTAAGGGGTCTGAGGGGCTCCTGGTCTCGGGCGTGCCTGTGGCCAGCGAGTGTTTTGACGCCGAGGCTCCTTTCGATGCCCTTGGGTCAGATTTTCTTGGCTCTGGCATTTTCTTTGAGGACGATTACTTTTACCTCTGATCTCTTTGTCTTCTTGATCTCCTGGCTTTCTACGTCGACAATCAGCAGGTCGGCGTCTGATGTTTCACCCTCTGCATCTTCAGCGAAGTTTTCCTCCTCTCCACTTGAGGGACCAAGGTCTCTTAGTGATGGAGTCGTCTGTTGTCCCTGCATGGTGTGATATGCTCACCTCGGTCTCTCTCTCACCCATAGCGTCTTCGATGTGAACAAGGAGCAGGCGTTGCAGTCTACGCTCCTGTGGTCTACGGCAGGGGCGGCTCCTCCATTAGGGAGGAGGAGCGTCGCCCCACTGCTTTCTCACAGAGCGAGAAGCAGAAACATAAAATGGTATTTTAAATACCATTTTATGTTTCTGCTTCTCGCGCTGCGAGAAAGCAGAATGGTATGCCTGGTTGGGGGCGGGCGAGTCGGGGAGGAGTGGCTTGCCCAATGGGGTGGGCCCTGACTGTTTGGTCGGCCCTCTGGGCCGACCAAACCAGTCATGCGCACTCTGCATTTTCTCTATGTAGGCTGCATGCAGCCTACATAGAGAAAATGGCCTCCCTACAGGCGTCCGCACTAATCACAATGCTGCCATTGTAGCGCTATGATTGGCTTAGGGGAGGGGAGGGAGGATGCCTGTTCCTGGAAAGCAGCAGGAAAATGCCAAACGCGGGACCCGGCCACGAGAGGCGGCGCGGGACCGGGTCAGGTAAGTTTTCCTTTAAAAAAAAAAAAAATTGCCCCTCCACGCGCGACCCCCACCACCCGCGAGTCATGTGAGCCGTGACTGGTCTACGGGCAGACCGGGTATTTGTCCTTCTGCGAGAACTTGGGGTGGCAATTCTGGCCGAACTGGAATGGTGTGTTCTCCATTAGGTCGCACAGGGAGCCCGCTGAACAGGCATTCTCTAAATTATTCGAGGAAATTCTTCTCCTTCCCCCGAATTATCCTCTAGTACCTCTACATCTGTATTGTTATCTGATTCTGTGAACTTCCTCATGTTGGAGAGCCTTCAGCAAGCATCCAGACGCAAAGGCGGAAAAAAAGAATCTGAAGATGGCGAACAAAGGTAGGAGCTTCCTGAGGAAGCAGTAAGATGTCACAAAAGACACCAAATGGGGGTACATTTACACCCACCAACAAAAAGTCCCAACCACTAGATGTCGGAATAATGCACAGCATGTGAATCCAGAAAAGATTCACGCAGCAAAACTGAAAGTACCAGTTTTAAGGTGCTATATAAATCCCTAATAACTGTTGCTTGGCTAATGAAGAGTGGGGGGTTGATGAAATTTCGGACATTTCTTGCATAAGCTAGGTTTTAGGCATCCCTGCCCTACTAACAAGAAAACAACTTTCCTGTATGTGGTGCTAATTTGTTTGGCCTAAAACATACAGGCATAACAAAGCGCATCTAATCAAATGAAGACAAATATGGCAAGTGCTCTTTGACACCACAGATGAGATGGATAATGGGAAATGAGAAAGATACTGGCAGTAAGCCCTGTTTTGAAGAAGACATCAACTAAAGTACTATAGACTCTACAAAATGAGACATGGTGCGCATGTGTGTGAGAGGAGTATATGGCTTACTGAGTTCCAAGTGGAAAAGCAGTGATGGATGGAAATTTGCGAAGGTGCACCCTAGTCACCACCTTCCTGCAACGCATAGCTCAGCTGAATTTAGCACTGGTGTTGCTATAGGTATGTATTTATTGCTCAAAAAGTCTTGGTGGAAAATTCCATGGGCTGGCACTAAGGTATTATGAGAATATCACATCACGGTGAAAGAAAAATCAGCAGTTCCATCCAGATTAATTCAGGCAACTTGAATCTTTTAACTGGAGGTACATAGGCCAATGGTCACATGTGGCAGGGGATGTCAATCATAAATCAATGACCAGTATAGAAATTCATTAATCAGTAAGAATATATACAGTTAGACTTCATTAACAACAAAACAAGACAAAGTGGGTGATTTATAACTTTAGGTATTGTATTGAAATTGTGAACTATTTTTATATACATCAAATACTTGCAGTATAATTAATCATTAAAATTGTACTTTGGGAACAGTGAGGAAACTACACAAGTGACAAATAAAACACTAACCAAAAATGCTCATGAGAGGTCATAGTTTCAATCATAGAGTACATAGTGGTATAACCTAATGCACTCTTACTAGATTTGATAACAAAAAATCCAGCTCCATTAGTAATTGATGACGTTTTAACACCAAATGGCATTGTGTGTTTGTGGGTCTCATCAGGAATTCACCCATTACAATAATGCGGGCAGATGTATCCATCAAACGATCTCTGCACTGTATATTTAATGGTGCAGAGTACCTGAGGAGGTCCTAGTCAGGACAGAGGCATGTGGAATGCCATACAAATGCTGTTCCACTACAACTGACCTTTGCAGTTTCTAGGGATCACCTCCAGTAGCTACACACCATTGAATTTGCAGTGTGAAGACCTTTTAGTGGATAGTTTTGACTGCAGTAGCCAAAATCGGTGTAACCACGGAAGAGGCACAAAGGCACAAGGGAAAATAGCCACATTTTTTATCACATTTAGAAAGCGTAAAGTGGTGGAACCGAAACCAAGAGTACAGAGCAAGAATTTTCAGGTGGAACATGGTTCTGCAGATTCTAACCTTCTGAATCATAAAAGAGCAGCCATTATCTTTGGAAAGCTTGATGTGCTTAGCAGTTGTATTTGGCATAGGGCCTCACACTGGACATAGCTGGTCTTAGAGCACAGAGTCTAAATAGAAGAAATGAACATCGAGAAGGATGGACTAAGCCTAGCTGTCCCTGATGAGAAGGCTTCAGGGCAATTCATAGCTATCTTCGGCATTAGGGAGTCCCCACAACAGATGTGGACCAGTACATACAGACTTAACATAGAGAGACATTGTTTGATTGTCAGCAGATCAGCCCATTTAAGGAGAGGCATGTAAGTGTGTATAAATACAAAGATATGGTACACTGAGAGAAGTCCTGTGAGCCTGCTTCTGTGATATGAAGTTCATTTGAGTCCTCGGGTGGCAAAAAGAGGGCCAGCAAAAAGTGCAGATCCTAAAAATAAAAACTGCAGAACGTACTCTCAATGCAGCTGTGTTCTGAGCATGTGCAAAACAAGCCCAAGCAGGCAGTGTGCTTTGGGAAATTCAGATAAGCACAAAAGACATTGCTTGATGCTGACCACAAGAGGTAAGGGAAGGCCAGATCAGAACATAGAAGTGAGTGGTCCACCAGAGGGAAAGATAAAAAATGAAAGCTTGCAGTTATTGTGCGAAAGATTCACTCTCAAAGTGAGAAAAAACAATTGTGTACAGACCTGGTTGGCATGCAGGCGGAGGGATGGAACCCACATGGTGTGCATACCCCTGTGGCCTTCCTTGCTCAGTTTGTTCAATGCTGTGCCACTGATAAAATGGTCTGCTGCTAGAAATCTAGAGCAAGGGGGACTGAAGGCTACAGGTACTCTCTTCTGCATAGACGAACAGCAGACTGCCACTTACAGACCATTTCACCTATGTTTTGCCTTGATTAAAGCAGAACAAGAGCTACTTGGCCAGACTTTATGGAAGAAAAGGGTACTATTTGAGTGACTGTCATTCTTGGAACATCACAATCACCAAGTCAGACCATCAACTTACTGGTCATACTTGTATCATTAAAGGGATATGGCACAAATCAGTAAACCTCATAAACCGATTTGTATTCTGTCGCAAACAGTTTCTGCAGCTACAAAGTTAGTCTTCAGATTTAACTAGAAGGCATCTAGGTTAATCTCAAAGTCATTCACTGAATGGCTGCTGCCTAAACAAAATTAAACGTAAAGGAATTGGCTGTACCTGAAAACAGACTGAAGAGGTTCGGTTACTGGCCTCTCTACCTTTCTACTGTCCTTCACTGCTGACTCAAAGCAAGAAATGTAGCGGACACATCCAACAATAACTCTTTTGTACCTTAGGTTGAATAAATCAGTCTTACAACAGTGCCAGCTCCACAAGATTCTTGCTCTCCCATACAAGACTTGTGTGCGAACTGATCCAATCATGAACTAGGCTAAACCTTGCAATTAGAAGATTTATACAAAACTTAATTAATCTCAAGAATATCCTTATCAAGTAATCAGTGCAAAAATCAGGGCTGAACTCTGAAGCACTGTGTGGGGGTCCAGTTAGTGGCCAAGTTTCCATCAATGATATACTATCAAGTACGCACTTAGAAAGCAGGTTAAGGCAAGGTCATGCACGTGTGTTTTGCCCATTATAGTACTATAAGGAATTGCTGATTCTTGTACCACATCACATCTCAAATCATGTACCAATCAACCACATATGATCCTTGACGCCACCAATTGAAGCGTGCTGTAGATATCACTTCCTAGCCATTAAAAGAAGCTGGCTCTTGTGCGACATTAGGTCGTGAAGTCCACATGGCTGTAGGCAGGTGATATAGGTCTATCACAGCAATCTGTGCCGAAATAAATACACTGAATGGCCAAGTTCCAGAACAGCCATTCTTCCTCTGACAAGAGTCGGGATCTCGACCTGACTTGCCAATTGATGTAGAACCTTGAGGTAGTGTTGCCCGTCCTCATTAAAACTGAAAAGCCATAAATACTCTTCTTCAGACCATAGGTTGCACAAGGTCTGAATAAGAATTTGCCTCCCTAAAAGATTTGACCATTTCCATAAGTGCCTTTGTTTTGGTCCAACTCACCAAAAACAACACTCTTCCTTCGGAGACGCTGCAAGGGGGGTTACAAAGCAACTTTGAGGGGGAAAATAAAAATCATTTTTAAATTAAGTACCCAAAAAGCACTTACTACAGAAAGATTGGAGCATCAGGGTAACAACCTACAATCTCATCTGAAAGGGTCACAACTCCAAGAGAACTGATGTGCAACTTAGTCCTTCTAAACCTATAAACCTTAAAACAGTTCCCCTTAGTGGAACGCTGTTGTCATAAAGTCTAGGTTGGATACAAAGCTGGTGGCCTGAGGGAAACACAAATAGAAGATGCCAGGAAACATTTTTCCATTGTAACCTCCACATTATGTAAACAATCTACTTAGCAGAAAATGGGAAGCCACACCTTTTCGATGCTCATTCCACCAGGAAATAAAGTCTGGCAAAAAGTGTAGAGTCTGATTAGGAGATGTTATAGCATCCGAAATTGGGACTGGGTAGTTTACAAATTAATTTCTCAGCATATGGTTATATTTGTGATTGTCAATATCAAAGTTATCAACATTCATAGCATCAGCTTACAGAGCAGTAGTAGTCAAGGCACAGGTTGACTAGGCTGTGGGACAGGAGATCTACTCTGAAAGTCAACCCTGAGCAAGGGCTATTGGAACCCACAGCACAGAGTTCTTTAGACTGCCTTCATAATACATGAGTTGTAACACTGTTCCTAACTCTGCTTGTCACAATGTCAATGCTGTGCCTTAGATGCTGGTCTTGCAGAGGATCCGGGCCAGAATTTTCATTGCCATCCTGTAGGTATGACATGTAGTTGGCCTACATCCTTTTTTTTCTCCAAACATTTCACCATAGGCTCCACAGTTACCATGCAAGGTGAAAAGATGCAATCTTAGACGTGGCACTGAGATTCGAATGGACAATAACAACAGTGTAGGCTACCTACCCTGAAACTACAGCAATCCTAAGATCTTGGAATTGTGCTTACAACCCTAAAAACCCCAACCACCACCAGGTAGTTCCTAGGTTTTTCAAAGCTGCTATAATCCAATCTCCTGTATAATCCTTAGCCACTTTTTCCTACAAAATTCCCACCATTTAGGCATGTTTCATACAAGACTAAGTAAATCACATTGTCAGAAGCACATGTGAACCGCCTATGCATTTTGTAATCTTGTCCACTCTGTGGTACTCAGAAAGTATCTGATGTGTGGATGAGCAGGCTGGAGCATCTCTTGTTAACAGCATTATAACCATCTCTCTGGCACAGGTGTGTAAACTGCTTACTATACTTTTGGAAAACAGGCTGTAAATCCTCTGCAATCTTATGTAGGGCTTCTAACTCTAGATTTGTAACTGACAACCAGTGGGACCTAACCCTGGGTCTCTTTTGCTTTGTAGATCAAGAGGTTGCTGTAGTGAAGTCTTGCTGCTCTGTGGATCTAGCTGTCAACAAATCTTTGGTTGGACTGATGGTTTAGGATATTAACTCTCAGGGCATTTGCACCTCATCCACAACCTAATGTGGTTGAGCAAATTCTGATGTACTGCTTCGTCTGTCCTGTGGCATGCTTCGAGTGCACTGGGTGTAAACTATCACTTTTCAGAAAGCTAGCTTGTTTTTTTGGTGTACAACAGTAGTTTGTAGCCAGTCATCTATTATTCTGATGGTGGTGTCTGGGAAATGTGCTTTTTATGGCAAGTAGAAATGTGTGAGGTTGACTACTTGGTTAAATTCATCATCATCATTCACTGTGAACTCATGTGAGGCATGTTCCTCTACAGTCCCTATCAGTCAGAGGTAATCTATATGGCTACGGCCAATGTAACGGAATGACCGATAAATCCAAGGCAGTAAGAAGTCGCTTGTCAGTTTTATCCTATAACCAAAGCATGAAAATGCAGCTTCTCAGTATAAATCTGTTCTGTAGTTTTTGAAATTTTAGTGTTGGTTGGTTAATTTAATGCCAATTTTTTTTAGGCTGACTCCGCAATCATAAAGCTCTTGAGTTCTAACAATTCAAACTATATTTTCATAAATAAGTGACTTGTTGATGAAGAGCTACAATTATTTTTCTCCTACGTTTGGAATCTGAAGTCAGTCAAACCTCGGAGTTTGGTGCTGAAACAAACAGCCGAAAGGCACAATGAGTAGGTTCATTCTAATTAGAAAAGGGTAGGTAAGTAGACAGAGTGGTAAGAAAACTTTTCCATGAGAAGGGGTAAAAAAACTTTTGGCTTATGATATGCTTGTGGTTGCCCTTTTAAATTTGGAACCATCTTCCAGAGCTCATGAGTTTGCAAAGAATGATTTTCCCCTAGTGTGAGAAGCTGGCCTGGTATATGATGTCCACTAATGTAAGTGGGCACCTTGCACCAGTCCAGACGACTCTTATGGTGATTTAAGAGGTCTCAGACAACCTTAGAAAGCTATCCAATTGGTAGCTGTGGAGAGCAGCCTTCAGGCTTAGTCTTGGAGTGTAAAGCAGCTTGTTTTACCAGAATGCAATCTTTTAGTATAGATTAAATGAAAAAGAACCACACAATTTATAAAAATGTGTATTTATAATATAACACTATCTAGTACATTACAGTATCTCCTACACGGAGACAGACACAGAGCACACAATACTTAAGCAAATAAATCACAGTAAATAGCACTAATACACAGTGGGCCACAGGGGGGGGGGGGGGGACCAAACCATAAACTAAGAAAGTGGTATAAGAACCACGACTCGAGTCAGGACAATGTCGAGAGGACGTAGAATTGCTGGGGACCCACAGAACCACCCAAGGTAAGTAGATAGGCACCCCACGGAGAGTGTGCGCAGTGTGTGAACATGACTGCGTGCTCCGTACACGTCTATGTGCAAGTCGCGGTTGGATTTTTAAAGAGTAGGGACCCTTCCCAGTGGACCCTGAAGAAACCCTGTGGAAGACAGAAGGTTGGAGAGCCACCCCACCCGTGGATACCATGGTACACAAGTTAACTATCCCAGGGAAGCCGGGTGCATGTGTGTGAAGTGGCGCCGGAAACCGCCATCAAACCCAATGGAGGACTTCAGGAAAGTGCCACTGCTGGAAGAGAAGAAAGTGTCCGGACGAATTCAAACGTGGATTCTTGAAGAGGAGTACCTGAAAGCAGAGGGGACAGTATCTATGTCACTCAGAGGTGACCAGGAGACTTGGAAGACTGATGCCCTCAGATGTCAGTGCTTCAGGAAAGATGACGGTGACCTTGACTCTGCAGCTGCGGTGACCAGCCGACGCCGAGGACGACCAGGACCCGGATACGAGCTGCCCCACGAAGGATGTCGAGTGCTGAGGAGTCGGTGTCCGGCGGGAGCACCGACAAGCCTTGGCAAATGCAACCCACGCAGGAAGTCAAGCAGGTGCACGGTTGGGATCAGCAAGGTCCAGCAGACTCACCACAAGCAGGGGAGTCCGGGCAGACCCCGAGCAATCAGGGGAGCCCAAAGAAAACAAAGGTGACCCTCAAATGGACCCACAGGCCAAAGTCACAGGAGTCGCAAGAGGACCTCAAGCAGCTCACCAAAAAAATGCAGGCCACGATGCGGTGTGGCCAAAGATTCTGGTCACTGGATGTGCTCCAGGTTGGGGCTACTTGAAACCCAAAGATCTTCTTGCAAAGAAGTCAACAAGCCTTTGCAACTGCAAAAGGGACACAGTACCCAGGGGTTCCTTTATTGCAACCCCCATAAGGACTACTGGCCTCAAACTTGGTAAGAGGTAGAGCAGGCCTCGGGTGCGGAGGAAAACCACCACCTGTGTTGCAGAGCCGACGGAGTCCGGAGGAGCTCGGGATCTGCAGACCGGTCATCTTCGTTGCGGTGCCTGCAAATGCAGGGGAGTGACTCCTTCACTCCAAGGGAGATTACTTCGGTTGTCCTTGATGCTTCACAGGCCTCGGAAGGTTCCTGTATGATGCACAGGCACAGACGATGCAGCAGACTGGAAGGGTGACGAAGTCTGTCCCAAACGAAGTCCAGAGTGCCCAAACGGTAGAAGTGCCGTGGTTTCAGTTCTGAATCTTATCCCACGACTAATCTAGGGACCTACATCCAGGTAAGCCCTTAAGTCCCCTAGGGAAAGGGTTGGGAAGATTCAGGGGACCCTCCCAGGGGAGGGTCTGGACAGGGGGGAGGTTACTCCCACGTCCTTTGTCCAGTTTCGCTCCAGAGCGGGAGCCAACGGCTCCCAGGACTGTTTTGAACTAGACTATGCACAGGGACAGCAAATGTGCCCCTCATGCAGACTTTCAGGCGCTGGCAAGCGCACCCACCCAGCCCTAATACACTAAATCCTGTCTGGGAGGTGGTCACACCTCCATTTGACAGGATGCCTAATGTCCTGCCTTCCCCTGCTCGAGCTTGGCTCAGCAGCAGGAGGGCAGAAATGTATCTCTGGTCGGCAGCAACCATTTTGTGCTGTCCGGGACTAGAAGGCTGGTACCGGGAACACTGGGAGCCTAACGGAGGGCTCTTCAGTGCTTGGAATCATACCCCCACACCGTTTACGGTGTGGGGGTATGATTCCAACGTTTGTTACCAAACATGATAGGATTCGTTGCAGCCGTTTTGAGATGGTCATCGCGCGATTACGCGATGCCCATCTATATAGTATATGACTGCTTCACGGACAACCCGGGAGAATGGACTCCGTAGGCTGCAGGGGTGTCCTGCTCATGCAGGGGCACCCTCTCACTTAGAACCAAGCACCCTGCCCTCAGGATTGTAAAGGCCTGCTATAGGGGTGACTTATAGGTTTTAAGTGCAGAGACCCTTGGATATAGTAAACCTATAGCTTTAGTAAGTGGTGCATGTACCAACTTACACAGGCTGCAATGGCAGGCCTGTGGTTCCATTTTGAATAGCTTCTTATGGGTGGCATAATGCATGCTTTAGCCCATGGGAGACCTTCTGGGGTACCTATGCCCTAGGTGCATAGGTACCATATACTAGGGACTGACAAGGGTTCCCCAATATCCAATCTGGGATGTACCTAGGTACTGAACACTATGGATTAGGGAGAAAGCAGATAGACTAGGGTCTTGATTTGCAGGATCCCAGTCAGACTAGTCAAAAACAGCATCACATCAAGCAAAAAGTGGGGGTAACCAGAAGAAGCAGATCCTACTTTCCTGCACCAAGACACAGCAGAAAGTGAAAGCAAATTTAACGCACTGATGCAATAATGGTTTCAGAGACAGTTACCAATGAAAGAGAGGGAAATCTTTTGTTGAATATAAAAGCATCTGTTCGTGGCATGTAATGCTGTAGATTCACGTGCTTTGCATTCTCCTGCCATCTAGTGTTGGGCTCTGACTTGTACAACATGTTTTTGTTCTTAGAAGTCTTTCGAGTCACTAGAAGTGGTGACTCCTCTTTTAGTTAGTTGACAATGCACACAGGCATAAACTTCATGGTTAGATTATTTTGCCGCAGGCGGATGAGGATGGAGATAAAAAACGAAAATGCGCAAAGATGTCCATGAAACAGAAAATAAAAGTTGAGGAAACCGTTATCTGCAACTACCAAAGGCATCCGGGGTGGCGCAAGTGAATCTATAGCACTACATGCCACAAACAGATGCTTCCAGGGTAAGTAATATTTTTCGTTTGTGACATGTGCAGCTGTAGATACGCATTGCATAGAATGTAAAGCAGTTCCCCCTATAAGGCAGTGGCTAGCCGGAGGATGTTTCGGAACACTGACAAAGTGTCTTGGGCTTGCTGTCTCGCTAGGGCATCCACATAATAACTTTGGTGAATGTATGCAGCGTGGACTAGGTTGCTGCTTAACAGAGATCAGCTATTGGAATGTTTTCGAAGAAAATCATTGAGGCTGCTCTTTTACATGTAGAATGCGGTCTTGGCGCAGCAGGGAGCTGTCTTTTGGCTTTGGCATAGCAGGTTTGAATACATTTGACGAGCTATCTAGGCTTTTGAAATGGAGCTGCCTTTGTGTGGTTCTGAAAAGGCTACAAATAGCTGTTTAATTTTACAAAATGGTTTTGTCCTATCAATGTAGTACATGAGGGCCCTCTTTATGTCTAATGTGTGAAGTGCCCTCTCTGCCACTGAGTTTGGACACAGAAAGAACAATGGTAGTTCAATTGTCTGGTTAAGGTGTACAAAAGAGATCACCTTGGGTAGAAATTTTGGATTTGTTCTAAGGACTACTCTGTCAGGGTGTACCTTGAAAAAAGTTAGGGTGGGTCAAACGGCAATAGTATACTTTGTCAACCCTTGGGGTGACAACTCTGGCCTTCACTGAGTCCTTAAATACCTCCTGCGTAGGCTTAAGCATGCCTTTAAGCATTGGCAGGAATTGGGTGGAAGAGTGTTACCACCACAAAGTCCTACTCTTCAGGTATGGAGTGTAGATCTACCTTGTGGAAGGTGGCTGCTCTCTTGAATAAGGTGGTGTCGTAAGGAGGGGAAGTTCTGGCATGATAAAGGTCAGGGTTGTTGGGCCCTCGAGGGACAACCCCATAGTCATCCGACGTGTTATCCTGGGGATCTTGGGTCATACGGGACATCTAAGGGTGGAGGGCTTCTATCCCCACATGATGAACGGGTAGACCACCCCTGTGGCGAAGAGGGCACCTGGGGCGGTGGAGGTGGCAGCGGTGGTAAGGGGGGGGAGAGAAGGAGGAGAGCGAGGAAAAAGATGGAGGAGCAGGCCTTGGGAGCAGTGGACTGGTGCCCATATCTGGTCTCTCTTTCTGTTTTGGAGGCGGTGGAGGCTCCCACACCAGCTGCTACTCAAAAGGTGAGCTGCCTCTTGTGAGGGAGATTCTGCTGCACTTGTGATGAAGGCTTAGCAATAATCTTGCTCGTGTGAGGGTGAATAAACAACCTTCGCTGATGAGTCTAGCTCCTCCTGAAGGTGCTGTAAGATGGGGAAGTGCTGGCTGCTGGAGTCCGCTGTGGACAGGTGCCTGGGGAGCGAGGTTTGTTTTGGCTTTGAGGCCACTTTTGACGTTGATCCATGTTCCGAATCCAAAGAGTCCTTTGGAGCCAGCGTCGATCCACCAGAGGGCGCAGAGGGAGCTGTTGGTGTCAAGGCAGGCCGGGACTTATGCAGCAGGCTCGGTGCCGGAGCCAGCTCCGAAGCCTTAGGTCAGTGCCGGCAATGACTGGGAGGTAGTGGCAGCCCGATGCGTAATGGGGACTTACCTGTAGGAGTAGTTTTGCAACTTGAAGAATTTTCTAGATTGACTTGCTGCACACTATTCTGCCATCTAGTGGTTGGGTCCAAACTGTCTCCTTGGATAGTAGTCCTTTCTTGCTTTTTCCTTTATTTATTTTTGTTGTTTGGTGTTGACGATCCCCACCATTTGGTGTTTGTTCCAGCCTCCTGTAACGTCAGATGTCCTCCTCAGAAGCCCCACCCTGGGTCGCCATGTACAGATTCTTTTTTTTTGCGGGCTTCCTGTTACTGTATTGAATAACTATCCTGTTTACTTGTCTCGTCTCATTTCTTGGGGAGGCAGATGGGTCACATGTGAATACAGAAAATGTTTCAAGCTGCAAAACTACTCCTAGAGATAACCATTTCGTTTTGCAGCATGAATCTTTTCTGGATTCACATACAGTGCACTGATTTTGTAGTGGTTTATTTATGGTGGTGATTGGGTTGAAGAGGTTGAGCTAGTAAACAGATGTTTTAGAACCCTGTCCTACTTGTGCTTCTCTGTCTGCCTGTACATCAATGCAATAGTGTTTTGGGAATGTGTGTGTTGATGACCATGTGTCTGCCATACATCGGTTGTTAAGTGGAACATTAAGCAGGAAGGCTATTGTTGCTCCTTTCTTTCTTGTGGAGTGTGCTCTTGGTTTTGTCTCTAACTGAATGTCAAGTTTTTGCGACATTTAAATTGTCTGCGTCATCCACCTTGCGATGGTGCTCTTTGTAACTGGCTCTCATCTGTTATTTTCTGCGATTGATACAAAGAGTTGTTTTCCCTTCTTGAAGGTTTTTGTTTTTTCTACATAATACATTATTGCCCTGCGGGCGTCCAGATGGTGTATTGCTCTTTCTGCTTGAGTCTTTGGTTCTTGGAAAAACCTTGGTATCTGAATAGCTTGGTTTATGTGAAAATAGGATATTACTTTCAGGAGGAATCGTGGGTTAGTCCTCATGACTATCCTGTCTTTGTGTATGTACTTGAGATTCACAGCAGTTTCCTGCCCACTTTCCCGGCCGCCTTGCTTCTTCCTACTGGGGTGGGGCTTCATCGCCCAGCCTGCACCAGGCCACAGGACGGTCCAGAGTCTCCCGTCAGCGATTTTAAGCATATCAGCTTTGTGGAGTTCCCTGCTGCTTTCCTGGCCGCAGTGCTTCCTCCTGCTGGGGTGGGACTTCATCCCCCCCAGTCTAAACCAGGCCCGATGCAGGCCCAGAGTCTCCCAGCAGCGCTCTTAAGCGTATCAGCTAACCGCAGCGTGGGACGGGCGCGGGGCGGTTCCACTTGGGCACAGACTGGGCCCATCTTTGCCCAGAATAGGAAGAGGCCGGGACTACTTTCCTTCATCTGCAGCTTGTTGACCCCACCTTTGATGACAAGTCTTCTGGCTGCGCAATTTCTTGGTGGTCGCTGGTTCTGGTAAGCGTAGCACTCTATTTTATTCTTATATTCAATTTCTTTGTGGCCCTTGCACATCAGGGAAGAACAATGGGCAAACGGAAAATCCCAGGGGATAGAGTTACTGCTTCTGCCAGCACCTCAGGATGTACAACACTGGACTCATTTCTGGCCTGTGCAGTCAATGTTTCGAAGGAAATTGAACTAGCCAAAAGGAGTCTCTACAGGGACTTTGGAGTTGCCCCTGGTTGTCCTTTAGTTTCCCTGGCAGGTCAATCTGCAGGTCTCACCACTCCAGTTCCACCTAGCACCATGGGACTGGTGCCCGACATGGCTACAGTTCAGATGGCTGCCCTTCCCGCTCCTAAATCTACCTGTAATTCGGACGCCATGCAAATCCGTGACAGTGAACCCTAAAAGGGAAGCGCAAAATGAAGCCTGGGGGTCGCGCTAAATCATGACTCAATCTCAGTCGTAGTACTGGTCATAAGGACTCTGTAGAACCCCCCTTGCTGCAGTTTGGGCAGGACTCTATTAGGCCTGCAGTTGAGACTGGCGAACAATCACCTATTGACTGGGATGGAATTTTGGACAGATTTTAGTCTTCTGTGCATGCATGTTTTTCTCTCTTGGATAAGATTTGTACGATGGAGCATACTGTTAGTCAGTTAATCCCCCTCCTTAAACAGACTCTTGCTCAGCAGGCCCTTAGCTCTACTTGTAATAGCACTCCTCCAGCTGTCCTGGTTAGTTTACCAGGATAGTGTAGGTCCTGGTCTGCCCCCTCAAGCCCGATTTAATTCATGCCCCCCTCTCCCTGTTGGGAGCAGGAGGGGTAGGTGGTTCTGGGGCGCAAATCTTAGGACTGGGGCTTTGGACAGGGCAACTCGACAAGTGACTAACACGCAGAGTCTAGCCTCTCCCCCACCCCCATCCTGAGTCCCGATTGAACCTCCCCCCCCCCTGCCTGCTGCTGTTCATACGTGGCCATTTTAACAGGAGTTCCCCACCTCCGGGATCCGGTGAGGAGCCTTATGTGCACCTTAAAAATAAGGTTTGTCACTAGTTGCCTCGCCATACAGATTCTAAAATACCCGAATATGATGACATCCTATTGGTAAGGAGGGTGGGCCCATCTCCCAAAAACATTAGAGGGGATTGCGTGGTTATTAATTGTAGAAGCCTTGGTCTGGCCCAGCGGTTGGTCAGAAGTGGGGTTAGGGTCTGTTTGGTGAGGGACGACATTAACCTTGTTCCCCTGCGGTTTCTTTATAAGCACTTGGTACCCAGGGTAAGTGTGGGATCTAAGCCCCTGCCTCTCTGGGTTGCAGCTGTTGATTGGTTTTCAGTCTCGACCTCCAATAGAATTTCTCGCCATCTGACTTGGCTAGTTTAGACTGGAACCCAATTCTGCCAACTAGTAACAGCGATATTCAGGCTGTTGGGCTAGTGGCCCTTAATCTCCCACTCACCAAGGCGGGGCCATCCCCCACTATTCCCATTATTACCTCATGTTCTGACCCTACTTCTTTTGAAGAGTGTACCTTCCCTAATAGTTGTGTTAGGCCTCCTTTAGTATCCCCCATAGCCTTGGGAGTCTCACGTTTTGGGTGACTGTCTCACATTTGCCCTCCCATACTAAGATAGTCTCCTGGAATATTGCTGCCTTGGCGTCTAAACTTGAGTGCCCCAATTGTTATTTTTTCATATATTCATTTGACATTTGCCTGTTCCAGGAGACATGGTCGGTTGCCCCGCAGCACCAAGGAGGGTTTGTTAATTGTTCACTGGCTGCTTCCACCTCAGGGAGGGGCAGACCTTCGGGAAGGCTGTCAGTTTGGATCAAAACCGCTCTGTGCTGAACGTCTAAGGAGATAGCATTGGGTTGTGCTGATGCACAGTGCATTTCCTTTCCATCAGGTAGGGTATACTACTTATATAATGTGTACTGTAGGCATGGGGGTAATGGTGTTGAGCTACAGATAATTTGATTGGTACACATATGGCTGACCTACCCGCAGACACTTTTAGAATAGTGGCAGGTGATTTTAATTGTAATTTCAAACCGCTGTCTGTCCTCTAAGAGGATCCTATTTGCTGATGAAGATCTATCGTGGGGAGTTCCTGGTCTTACACACCCCCCCTCCTCCACCCCCCTGGATAAAAGGTGGTCTGCTGCTGTGCGTCAGATAAACGCTTTCACGTATAGCCATGGTCTCAGGGCGTGTAATTAGAGAACCAAATCTCATTAAGAAGGGAGCAATACGTATCATCGCCCACAGTGTAGTAGCCTTATTGATTAGATCTTATTAGATATTAGGTTATAGCAGTCCTTGGCAGACATGACAGTAGTCCCCACGCAGGATAATGGTCATAATGCCTTGGGCCAAAGCTTGGCACTCTGGGTAACACCCTCTCAAATACTCCATATGAGCCACTTGACAGAAGGTTGGTCCCAACCAATAACCATCTGTAGGCTTAAGTGAAACTCTGACATGGTTCTGCATTCTGTCCATCAATTGTTCTTTTTGCATTTGACACTCCGAGTGGGACGGGTATGCCCAGACGTGGGTTTCGTGCCCTCCATGCCACTGGAGTCAAGCTATCCTGGCGGATGAGGGTTGAAACCCCGAAACCGTTAGGATGCTTCTTTCCAGTCCAGGGAGGACCTGGCATGGCAGTTCGGGCTGGACTGTTCCCATTGGGTGCAGGGTCAAAACTGATTTGCATATGGCTGGGTTCAAACTGGAACGGCATGGGGAGCAAAAAAACGATGGATTTAGGATAATGTACTGTACTGGGGTGAATGTATGACATTGTTCTGCATTCTGTCCATCAATTGTTCTTTTTGCGTGAAACTCTCTGGCAGGATCCGAAGTAGCTTTGGGAAAAGTGTTCGAGGTTGTGTCTGTAGGCTTGGATGTTGTAGCTTCAGAAATTAGGATCTCGGATGACATAGCTTGATTTCTAAGACTGTCGAAATGCATAACCATATGTTTGCCTCAGTAAGGAACATATTCTTGGTAGAATCCAAGTCCATCCCCAAGAGAAAGAAAAGCCACATCGAAGAGGATGAGGCCAAATGGCTAGAGCGGTCGACCTCGGAGCTAGGGAACTGAGTTCAAGTATTGGCTGGGACGCTCAACAACATCCTGTGGTTCTGGGCAAATCACTTAACCTCCATGTGCCTAACAAAATTAATGTGTCAGTCTGTAATGCAACTGGTGCTCATGTAAAGCGCAGATACCTTCGGGTCGAGTTTGCGCAGCGAGGGTTGATCTGGTAAAACAGAGAAAGGCAGACAAGGCCAACAAGTGGCCTTTAACAGTAGCTACTGCACAACCCTGTTGTGCTAGGGAAAGAACGAAACTCAGAATATAAGACAAATGGGCCTGCAAAGGATCAATCTCTCTCCACAACGTTTAACAAACTTGGCCCACCTACCAGAATAGACAGATTTGGTGGTATGTCTCCTGGCCGATAAAATAACATCCACCACATCCGGTGGGAGAGAGAAAGAGCTCAGGTTGACCCATTCAATCTCCAGGCATGAAGGTGCAGGCTCTGGAGGTGAGGGGGTAGAACCTGCGACTGCGAGAAGAGGTCTGCCCTGAGAGGGAGACGGAGCGGAGGGTGCGATGAGAGGTAAAGGAGGTCCGTGTACAACACCCTTATCGGCCAATCCGCAGCGATCAATATGACTTGGGCCCGGTCTTGACGAATCTTCCTCAGAACTCGAGGAATCAAGGGTATGGGAGGAAACGCATAAAGAAGCTGTGAGCCCCAGTTTAACTGAAACGCGTCCCCCAACGCTCCTCGCGTCGGATACTGGAGGTTCCTGTGAGTGGCAAACGGGTCCAACTGAGGAAACCCCCACACCCTGAAAATGTGGTGGACCACCTCTGGATGGAGACGCCACTTGTGATCGGCCGAATACTGCTGACAGACTGTCCGCACGCACCCCGGCCAGATGATTTGCGATCACGCAAATCTGATGGTCCTGAGCCCAGGACCAGAGTTGCAGAGCCTCTCTGCAAAGAAGATACGACCCTACTCCTCCCAGTTTGTTGATGCACCACATCGCAGTAGTGTTGTCCGTCACGGACCTGATCTGACTGACCGCGAAGGGAGGGAAGAAAGGCCTTGAGAGCCAAACGTATCGCCCTCAATTCCAGAAGATTGATGTGCAAATCTTTCCTCTGGAGACCAAAGGCCTTTGACCTCCAGATTCCCCTATGAGCTCCCCACCCTAAAGTGGAGGCATTAGTTATCACTGTGGCCACCGGAGAAGGAGGTTGAAACGGCTTCCCTTGAGACAGGTTGCCTGGAACTCTCCACTCTAACAGCTCCTCTGCAGTGTCTCTTGAGATCCTGACCACCTCTTCGAGATCTCTGTTGTGTTGAAACCACTGCCTGCGGAGGTAGCACTGGAGGGCCCTCATATGCCAACGTGCATGGTTGATCAACAGTATGCAGAAAGCAAGACCTTCAGGACTGCAACAGCCGCTCCATTCTGAAAAAGTGGAATCATAGCCTGGATGTCTTGAATCCTCTGTAGAGGAGGGAAGGCACGACTCACAGTAGTGTCCAGTACTGCCCCTATGAACAGGTTGCGCTGAGAGGGAACCAGGTGAAATTTGGGTATATTTATCGAAAACCCCAAGTCGAACAACAGTCGTGTTGTCACTTGCAAATGATACAGCACCATCTCTGACTTCAGCAGCCAGTTGTCCAGATAGGGGTACTTTGTACCTCCTTGCCACAGACCTGGAAACCACTGTAGCAGTCATAGGCTTCTGCCATACATCAAGGATGGGCTCAGTCAAAGCCTTGTTAAAAGGAAGTAAATGCTCAGAGATAGAGGAAGGAGAATGAGCACCAGAGTCAAGATGTTAGACTTTAATTCTGCTGTGGGAAGAGGCCCTTTTAGCACATCCGCTGCCTTCCTGATCACGGCGTGGTAAGAGGTCACCTCCTGCATTGGGAGAGCTTTCAGAGATGAGAGTTCACATTCAGGAGAGGTATCCAAGCCACTAGGCTCCTGCAGACCTTCAAAAACCTGACCAGGATCAAGAATCTTCCCTTCCCCAGCAGCTTCATGCTCCTCTTTTTATTCTTCCTCTTCCATCAGTCTCTGCGCCTCTCTTCGAGATCTCATCCTCTGAACAGGCGTCAGTGGCTCCAGATGCTGTGCCGGTGACTTCGGGATCGGCGTCGACGGGAGGTCAAATGGAACAGTAGTCGACGCCGGCCGAGGTCAAGTCGGCACAAGTTCAGAACCAGACAGCGCAGGGGAAGATCCATTCAGTGGCACTCGCCCCTCCAGAGATGGTACCGGAGATTATAATCTCAGCGTCGGGGAAAGGCCAACTTCCTGGAGCCATCGGCACAAAAAGGTGCCTGAGAGTAATGAGGTGGCAAGCCTCCCGGGAATATGCCAGAGGACCCATGAGGCATAAAGGGGCACCAGTAGGGTTTGCCGCTCTGGCAAACCAGCCGAACATTGCATTTAAGAAATGCAACGGATCCGTACCGGGAGTCGGGAAGGCAGGACATACCGGATCCGGCACAGCAGGCTCGGAGGACACTCGAGAAGGCAGCACATTCGACTCTGGTTGCGATGCCAGAGATTCTGGAGCCAGAGGTGGAGAGGTCGGCTTCGTTAAGTGTGGAGGCATTGCTTCTTTTGGAGCCGGTGGAGTCACCGCTCTCGGAGCCAGAAACGGGGCCGGAGTCACCTCAGGAGATGGAGAGATTTCATCCTTCCGATGACGCCTGGCAACCAGAGACACCGACATAGGCGTCGCATCCTTCGACGAACGACGCCGAGACCCATGGGGTTGCTTTTTCTTGTGCTTCTTCGACTACCTCGAAGTATGCGTAGTCGGCGACTTGGAGCGGGACCTCGATCTTCATCAACTCCTTTTTTGTTTCTTGGCTTTGGCCATGAACAATTTGGCTTCCCTCTCCTTTAGCGTTTTGGGGTTCATGCGTCTGCAAAATGAACACTCCGACGTCGTGGTCCGACGAAAGACACCACAAACAGTCATCGGGGTCAGTGATGGACATTTGACCCCCACATTCCCCGCATGGCTTGAAACTAGATTTCCTCCGAGTAGCCATAGTCGCAGCTACAAAGAAACTACGACTTGTAACAAAGAAACTCCCAGAAATGGAGAGCCCTGGGAAAAAACGTTACGCGTCGACGGCACGGAAAAAAGGGAACGGACGTCAGCAGGCCGACAAACTCTTTTTATGGCTCTGATGACGTCACGCAGTCGCGTGCGGAGCCGTTCCATTGTGAAGTCCTCGTCAACGTGGGAGAGCGGAGGAGAAAAGTTTCCGTGGAATGCTGTGCATAGGGGTAATTCATAAGGTGAGGAATCCACAATCAGATGTATCCATCCGAAATCTGTTTTTTAACCCCTGCCCAACTACTTGTGTAAACCAGACACTCAATGGAGTGGTCCTGGAGAGAGTTCAGGTGTTCGATTATAAGGGTGTTGCGCTCACAGAAAAATTTGATTGGTCACCCCATATTTGGGTGCGTGGGCTCAAACTAGAGCAACACTCTAGTGGTATTTTGAGGGCTCACCTTAGCTCTTTTTTTCGCCCAGTGACTCAAGCCCTAGAAAACTATAAAAGTCAGGCTTTAGGAGCTACCCTGTATGGTGGAGAAATTTGGGGCTTTCAAGACACTAGGCCCCTAGAAATTATAGAAAATCGTTTTGCGAGGAATTTAAGCAGTTTACCAGTTAGTACCCTGCTTCTCCCCCTACGTCTAGATTATGGCCGTAGACGTATTAATGACATAGCTGGGTTGAGACCGCTTCTGTATTGGCGGCGACTCCGGGTAACACCAGTACTCATGCCATTTTGTATGGCCTTAGAGGAAGTACTGGGGCAGACCAGGGCCTGTAAGATTGCCTGGCATTGGACAATTAAAGATGGGCTGGGTCAGATTGGGTACAAGAATAGGTGGTCTTCCCCTGCAGATGCTGGTATCGTTTCTAAATCAGAGCTAAATGTGGCTATTGGCTTTATATTGATAACCAAACTATGTTCTCTTAGGAATGGTTCTATTACCGATTCCTTCCTAGAGTTTAAAGCAGATTACTCTGAAGCATACTTTGCCGAGATTGACCCCCCATGTTAAGTCTTTATATTTTAAATTCCGCTTGGGGACTTAGGCTAGTTGCACCTTTACAGCTAAATGGAATTGTCACACTTCCGATAGGGTCTGCCCTCAGGTGTCTGAAACGGCTGAGCATGTTGTATCTAACCAAAATACCAAGTCATTAGAAGGAAGTGGATTTTACCTGTCTGACGTAATTGGGGACTAGGCATTTTAGGGCCGCATCTCAGATATTTTAAGATATACCAGTCAATGCTTCAGTTTCCAGTCTCTCGATTTTTGATATATATGTGGAGGCTTAGACAGAACAAGACGTCAAGTTAATGGTCTAAGTTTTACTCCACGCTGCCTCTTTACAATGCTTTTTTTTTTAGCTTGGTACTGTTTTCTATTTTGTTAACTCTGTTTTGTATAAAATGTTCTGTCTGATTGGCTTGAAGTATGTAAAGCAGTATGTTAAGATCAGCTTGACTGCTCTATGAAATGGAGTTTTTGTACCAATGTTTTTATTTTTTATATTTATGCATGGTGTCCTTAATCTGATCTTTTATGGCCATTGTGCAGAAATAAAGATAAAGATGAAAGATGGATGAGTATTTGCAAGTATGATTCCTGTATGGAGAGTGCTTGAAGCTGGCTTACTCTGCGGAGCGAGGTCATGGCGGTTAGAAACGTGTTTTTAGCATGATAAATTTCAAGGATGCTCTATGGATTGGTTCAAATGGTTCTCTCATTAACTGTGTCAGTACCACATTAAGATTCCATGTGGGTCTTGGTGTGTTCCTCAGTGGTGCTATCCTCTTTGCCTATTCCAGAAACCTTTTATTTATTGGGGCAGTAAACAAACTTCTCCCTATGCAACCGCTTGTGTAGGCTACTATAGCCGCCAAGTGTACTTTTAATGATGCATAAGTTGGGCCTTCTCCTAACAGGTGTGTAAGATAGCTGATGACTGTGGTCCTCTCTTGAAGTAGATTATATCTTTGCCACCATTGTATCTTTCCCATATTGCTGTGTAACATTTTCTAGTTGTTGGTCTTGCTTCTCTGAGGAACTACCATTTCTTTTTCGGGTAGCCCCAGGTGACCAAATTGTATGCCTGCAGAAACTATGCCGCTAAACTCAGCGTATTTGATTCTGGGTGAAGAACTTTTCCTCTTTCCGTGGAGAGTAGGACTTGTGACACTGGCAGTTTTTCTACCTTGTGTGCCATCTCCATTAGATATGAGTACCAAGTCTGTCTTGCACACTGAGGGGCTAGGAGTATGAACTTGCATTAGTTGATCACCATTGAGATTAGTGGGATGGGAGGGGAGGGGGAGTGTAAGCAAGTTCCCCCGACCAGTCAATAAACGGTGCATTCCCTAGGGAGTAAGGATGCGAAGTAATGGCATTTTATGTTTCCTGGTGCTGCGAACAGGTTTATTTTTGGAGTTTCCCACTTTTTGAACACTTCCTCTATCACCGTCTGATTCAGCTCCCACTCGTTTGAGGTGGACGTTTGTCTGCTCAGTTTGTCAGCTAACACGTTGTCTACTCCTGGTAGATTTCTTGTGGTTGTTATTCGTCTCTGAATGGGCCATCTCCATATCCGTTGTGCTAGTCTTGAGAAGGGAAATTATTTTGTTCCCCCCTTGTTTGTTGAGGTAGAACACTGTTGTTGTATTGTCTGTTTGGATTTGTATTGATTTATTCCACAATTGCTTTTGACAGGCCTAACACAGTTTTTAACTCCAGCAGATTTATATGTTGCACTGATACCTGTGGTTTCCATACCCCTCTGATGTTGTCTTTCCATTTGAGCTCCTCATCCTATATGTGAGGCGTCTGTAGTAATGGTCACTGTTGGAGCTGTTGACATGAATGGTCTTCCTGCGATTACATTCGGTCTGTTTCACCATCTCATTTCCTCCTTTACTCTCTGCGTGACAACCACTAGAGCTTCCCAGCTCCCCATCACTTGTGACCATTGGTTTTATATCCACTCCTAGATTGGTCTCATGAGTAGCCTCACATGTGGTATTAATGGTATGCAAGAAGCCATTCCTAATAATCTCCCCAAAGTGTCAGACACTGACCCTTCCAGTAAAGGAGATCTTCTTGTGTTATAGCCTGGACACTCTGCTTGCATGGAAATGCTTTTGCTTGAACTGTGTTTATTCTTGCTCCACAGAAAGAGTTTCTGCTGTTCTGGAGTAGGTGAAGACTTCTCCATATTTATTGTGAATCCCAATTTGGGTAGTGTTGCCATCACTGGTTTTATGTAGTTTTCGCACCGGTGTGTGAATTTGCTCTAACCAGCTAGTCGTCTAAGAACAGGTAAACATGTATTCCCTTTCTTAGGTAAGCGGCTACAGCTGCCAGGCACTTTGTGAATACTCTGGGAGCTGACTTTATGCCAAAGGGCAGCAGTATGAATTCGTAATGTGTTCTGTTTATTACAAAATACAGGAACTTCTGTTGTCCATGATTCATTGCAATGTGCACACAGGCCTCCTTCAGGTCGATAGTTGCCATGTAGTCTCCCTGTTGAAGTCGGGGGATAACCTCCTGTTGTGTTGTCACTTCAAACGTCTGTGTTCTTATAAACTTGTTTAGGAAGCGATGGTCTAGTATGGGCCGCAGTGTTTTTCTTCTAGTTTTGGGATTGGCAAGTATGCTGAGTAGACTCCCTTATTGATCTCCTTTGAGGGTACGTTTTCTATTACTTGCTTTTGTAGCAGTTCCTTTGCTTTCTTTTGAAGATAAGTTATTTCTGCGTTTGTGTGGGGGTTGCGTTTTGGGCACCTCATTGGAGGGGGCTTTTACAATTCTATGCAATAGCCATATTGAATTACACTGAGAAACCATTTGTCTGATGTTACCTTCCTCCACTTTTGGAGGAAGTCTCCTATTCTTTCCTCCACAGGTGTTGTGTGCAGGTGGTAGTCCTATGTTAGAGTCACTTGGTAGTTGCTGCCGCTCCCCTTCATGGCAGGCTCTTTCCCCTTGCTCGGCTGCAAAAGACTTTCTCTGTGGCATGTGGATTGGCCAATGCTGTGTTGCTGTCTGTGCTTGGCCCGTATTTTGGGAGGCTTGGTGCGATGACACTGATTGAACACCCCCCTGTCCCCCATTTCCTGGTGGCTTTCTAATGGGGGTGGCTCCCCTTCTTTGCTGGCCCCTAAACTGCAGGGCCCCCACCGACTTAGCAGTTGCCATCTACTGTCTAGCATTTAGGTGACTGTATTTAATTTGTGTCCATCTGGGCTTTTCTACTGTGTTTACCTTTGGTTCTTGTACTGTGTTTTACTACTGTGTTTATCTTGGTTTTCTTTCCCACTGTAATCCTCGTTCTCCGCTTCCCGTTCCTGCCGCTGCTGCACCCGCAGCCCCCCCCCTGTCCTCACCCGCTCCCGCCTCCCAGCTGATCGTCCCTCCCCTCCTCTACATAATGGTGTCCGCTGCGCGTCCACGACCCGACCGCGGCCAGCGCCAGGAACCCTGGATCTACGACCATCCATCGCTACGACACCACCACCCTCCTCGCTCTCAACCCCGGAAGACTCAGAGACTGCCTACAGGCCTTGCCGAACACGACCCACAGCCAGTTCTCCTGCCTCCACTGCCGCCAGACCTTCAACACTACTCCGACCCCCAAAACCACCGACGCCAGCTCCGGCGACACCCTAAGATGCATCCTCCTCAACGTGCGCTCCGTACACAAGCACGCCACAGAAATCTGGAACCTACTCGACTCTCTCTCACCCGACATCGCCTTCTTCACGGAGACCTGGACCAACGCCTCCTCCGCCCCCGACATCAACACCGCCATCCCGGACGAATACAAGATCCAGAGGAAGGACCGCCCCAACCACCCGGGAGGTGGCCTCGCCATCGCCCACAAAAGCGCCCTCCGCCTCACCACCTCCAGCGAAACCTTCCCCTCCGCCGAAAACCTGCACTTCCAGATCCGGACCAGCCCCAACGCCACACTCCGCGGAACCCTCGTCTACACTCTCCCCGGACACCCTTCGCCACCACCATCACCGACTTCATCGCGCCCCATGCAATCGCCTCCGCAAACTACATACTCATTGGAGACCTGAACTTCCACCTCGACAACACCAGCAACCCCAACTCCACCATCCTTCGCGACAACCTCGCCAACATCGGACTTCAACTCGTCACCACACCGACCCACAGAGCAGGACACACCCTCGACCCCATCTTCGCGGCAGGGAACAGCGTCCACTTCAGCCACACGACGCAACCACCATGGACCGCCCACCACTGCGTACACTTCGCCGTCGACATTCCCAAGGCACCCAAACCAGCCCCACGCCAACCACGCAGGAACTGGAGCAAGGTTACCGACGAGCAACTCAACTCCACCCTCACCCGAGACAACCACACCTGGGCATCCGACGCAAACATCGCAGCCAGAGAAGTTCACACATGGATCTCCAACTGCGCAGACGAGCTTGCCCCGCTACGCAACCCCGACAAACAGCGCCCCAGGAATGTCACCTGGTTCACCACCGATCTCCAAGAAGCAAGGCGCACCGGCAGGCGCCTGGAGAAAAACTGGAGAAACACCGAGACAACAGAAAATTACTCCACCTACAAGAACGCCATGACTGACTACCACAACCAAATCAGAACAACCAAGAGGAACTTCATCCACAACAAAATCCTCGCCAACTCCACCAACTCCAAGGAACTCTTCAATGTCATCCAGGAATTCACCAACCCACGCAGCGAAGTCACAGACATCACCCCATCCCAAGACCTCTGCAACAAGCTTGGAACCTACTTCCACCTCAAGATCAAAAACCTCTACGACAACTTCATCGACCTTCCTCCAGATGCCACAGACGCGACACACCCCCCCCCCAACCTCCAGAGACACCAGCCAGCCCACCATCACCAACTGGACACCGATCACGACCAAAGACACCGCCTCGACCATGAAAGGCATCCACTCGGGGGGGCCTCCACCGACCCCTGCCCTCCTCACATCTACCACAGGGCCGCAGCAGCCATCGCACCCGAACTACAACGCACCATCAACACCACCTTCAAAACAGGTACCTTCCCAGACGACTG
Source organism: Calotriton arnoldi (assembly GCA_963921515.1). Classification (NCBI taxonomy): domain Eukaryota; kingdom Metazoa; phylum Chordata; class Amphibia; order Caudata; family Salamandridae; genus Calotriton; species Calotriton arnoldi. Next base: position 1,213,132 of record CAWUFW010004328.1, read on the forward strand.
GAAGCGCGCAGAAGTCAGGCCCCTGCTGAAGAAGCCCACAGCTGACCCCACCAACCTCAAGAACTACCGGCCCATCTCGCTCCTCCCCTTCGCAGCCAAAGTTGCAGAGAAAACAGTCAACAAGGAACGAATAGTTTCTTACCTGTCGGTGTAGTTTTGCAGCTTGAAGACTTTCTGGATTCACTATGCTGTGCATTATTCCGCCATCTCGTGGTTGGGTCCGGATTCGTAGTCTTTTCTTTGTTTTTGTCTTTTTTTTTTTTTTTTGTTGTTGGCCCAGGTGGGCGGCGACGCCCCACCATTTGGTGTCTTCGGTGACGTCGTCGCGCTTCCGGCGGAAGCTCCCACCTTTGGTAGCCATCTTCGGATTCTTTTTTTTTTCTTTTCCTCTTACAGTTTTTTGTTGTCTATGTCTTTAACCTTTAATCCTTCAATTATTCTTTGATCCCTTTAAAACCTTGTATGTAGTTTAGTTGTACCCTTAACCTCCTATGTTATCTTCCTGGCGGAGGCGGGTGGGATCGCTAGTGAATCCAGAAAGTCTTCAAGCTGCAAAACTACACCGACAGGTAAGAAACTATTCGTTTTGCAGCGTGAATCTTTCTGGATTCACTATGCTGTGCATAGACTTAGTAGCGGTTTTGTTATTGCGGTGGTTGGGTGGAAGATGAGCATTGGTTGCTGAAAATGTGCTGTAAGACCTTCTGTCCTACTTGTGCCTCTTTGTTCATTTGGATATCAACACAGTAGTGTTTGGTGAACGTGTGCACGGAAGACCATGTTGCCGCTTGGCAAATGTCTTGTATAGGTGTGTTCGCTAGGAACGCAACCGTTGCTCCCTTTTCCTTGTTGAGTGAGCCTGGGCGGCCCCTTGTAACTCTTGTCCTGCCTGCTTGTGGCAGAGTTGTATTGCTTGTGCAATCCACCGTGCAATGGTATTTTTTGTTACTGGTCGTCCCAGGAAACTGCTTGCGAAGGAAACGAAGAGTTGTTTTGTTTTCCTGCATTCCTTCGTCCTTTCTATGTAGTGCATCACTGCCCTTCTGGCGTCTAGCGTGTGTAGCGCCTTTTCTGAGGGTGTTGAAGGTTTCTGGAAGAAACTTGGTATCTGTATTGTTTGATTGATATGGAACCGCGACACCACCTTTGGCAGGAAGTGTGGGTCCGTCCTCATGACAATTCTGTCCTTGTGTATTTGCAAGTAGGGCTCTTGTAGTGTGAGAGCCTGTAGTTCACTGACTCTTCGCAGTGACGTGATAGCCACTAAGAAAGCCGTTTTTAGTGTGAGCATGTGCAGTGTGCTCTTGTGTATGGGTTCAAATGGTGATTTCATCAACTGTGTCAGTACAGTGTTGAGGTTCCAGCTTGGGGCTGGCATCCTTTTAGGGGGCTATTCTTTTAGCCCCTTCCAGGAATCTTTTGACCACTTGGGAGGTGAAGAAGCTTTTCACCGCTTCTCCCCTGGTGTAGGCCACTATGGCTGCTAGGTGAACCCTTAGTGACGAGTAGCTCAGCCCGCTTTGTAGTAGGTGTGTTAAATATCGCAGTACTGTTGATTCTTTTGTGACTTTTCGTTGCAGTCCCTCTGTAATGCACCATTGTGAGAACCTTTTCCACTTTGCAATGTAGCATTTTCTTGTAGTGGGTCTCCTTGCTTCTCTGAGTACTGCCATGGTGCTTGGAGGTAGTTTGAGGTGTGCGAATTCTAGGTCCTCAGGAGCCATGCTGCTAGGCTGAGGCTGTCTGGTTCTGGGTGGAGCACTTTTCCGTCTTGCATTGTGAGGAGGTCTTTCCTTCTGCTGAACCTGTGTGCTGGTTCCTGCGCCATTTCCATAATCTGTGAGAACCATGTTTGTCTGGCCCACTGAGGTGCCACCAGTATGAGTGTCATGCTGCTGCTCCTGCATTTGCTGAGTACTTTGTGTAACAGTGGTATCGGGGAAAAGCGTAAGCAAATTCGTTCGACCAACTTATCCATAGGGCATTCCCTAGGGACCTTTGGTCCGGCTGTCTGGATGCGTAATGTTGGCATTTTGCATTGTGGGGTGTTGCAAAGAGGTCTATCCGTGGTGTTCCCCACTTTTGGAACAGTTGCTGCACCTCCTGTTGGTTCAGTTCCCATTCGTGGGATGCAGACGTCTGCCTGCTGAGTCGGTCTGCTTCTACATTGTCTATTCCTGGGAGGTGTATTGCTAGCAGGTCTATCCTTAGAGGGATGGCCCATCTCCAGATCTGTTGTGCCAGACTTGACAGCGGTGCTGATTGTGTCCCACCTTGCTTGTTGATGTAGAACATTGCATTTGTGTTGTCTGTTTGTATCAGCACTCGCTGGCCGTAAAGCTGCTTTTGAAAGGCTTTTAAGGCTAGGAACACAGTTTTGAGTTCTAGGTAGTTGATGTGTTTCACTGCATCTTGTTGTGACCAGAGCCCCCTGACGCGGAGTCTGGTCATGTGCGCGCCCCAGCCCTGCTGTGAGGCGTCTGTTGTGATGGTCACTGTTGGAGTTGGCTGTGTGAATGGCTTCCCTTGTAATATGTTCTCTTCTTTCCACCACGCTATTTCTTTCTGCACTGCGTGTGTGACAACCACTAGATCTTCCCAACTCCCTGTGGCTTGTGACCATTGCTGTTGTATCCATTCCTGGAACGGTCTCATGTGCAGTCTGATATGCGGGACAAGGTGGATGCATGATGCCATCATTCCCATTAGCCTGCTCACCGTCCTCACTGTCAGAACTTGCCCCTTGCGGTAATGACGTGTTTCCCTCAGGAGCGCTATACTTCTCTTGTCGCTGGGGAACACCTTGGACTGTGTGCTGTCTATTTGTGCCCCCAAGAATATCTTGATTTGTTGGGGTTCTGTTGACGATTTTTCCCAATGTATTGAGAAACCTAATGTGGACAGTGTTTCTGACTTGTTTGATGTGTTTTTTGCAGAGTCTGTATGATCCTGCTTTTACCAGCCAGTCGTCGAGGTAGGGGTATACATGTATGCTCCTCCTCCGAAGGTGCGCTGCAGCTGCTGCTAGGCATTTCGTGAACACTCTTGGTGCGGACTTTAGTCCGAAGGCTAGCACTGTGAACTGGTAGTGATTGTGGCCTATCACGAATCTTAATAGCCGTTTGTGTTTGCGGTTGACGGGTATGTGCAGGTATGCATCTTTTAGGTCTAAGGTCGCCATGTAATCCCCTTCTTGGATTTGGGGTATTACTTCCTGAAGTGAAGTCATCTTGAATTTTTGGGTTTTTACGAACTTGTTCAGGAATCTGAGGTCCAGTATAGGTCTTAGTGTATCGTCTACCTTTGGCACTAGGAAGTACGTTGAGTATATTCCCTTGTTCCTTTCGTTGTTTGGAACTGGTTCTATTGCTCCTTTTGTAGCAGTTCCTCTGCTTCTAGGCGGAGGAGGGCTAGTTCTCTTGCGGGTATTGACCGATGTCTTGGTCTTCTCCCTGGCGGGTGTTTTTGGAGGTCTATGCAGTACCCGTGCTGTATGGTGTTTAGTATCCATTTGTCTGTGGTAATTTTCCTCCATTGTGTGAGAAATTTTCTTATTCTTCCTCCCACTGGTGTCGTATGCTCGGTGGTTATTTGCTGTGTGCTTCTGCTCTTTATATTTTCCTTTTGCGGACTTCCCCTCAACCTTGGTGTTAACGGTGGGGGGCTTGTTATGTGTGTGGAGTCACTTTGAGGCGGGCTGCTGGCCCCCTCTTCGGGCCTGTCCCCGTCCGTACCCGCGCCCTCGAAAGGACCGTCCTCTGGGTTGGTACTGCCAATTCTGCTGCTGTTGTCCCTGCAGGTTTTGGCCCTGGTTGTTCCCTTGGTACCCTTGTTGTTGTGATTGATGTGAAGTGGTAGGTGCATTGCCTCCTCTACCACTGGCTCGCCTTGAGGGGTTCCCTCTTCTCATCCCCCTGAACTGCAGCGCTCCCATGGACCTTGCAGTTTCGTTGTTCGTCTTTAGTTGTGTTAATTTGTTGTCAACTGTTGCTCCAAACAGTTTCTCACCGTCGAACGGTGTGTTGATGATGTTGCTCTGTACTTCTGGTTTGAAGCCGGAGATCCTGAGCCATGCGTGTCTCCTCTCAGTCATCCCTATCATCATTTGCCTGCTGGAGTTCTCTGCTGCGTCCAAGGCTGACTTTAGGCAAGTGTTCGCGATGGCCTTGCCTTCTTCCGCTAGGTAATTGGCCCTTTGTTGGTGTTCTTCTGGCAGGTGCTTAATGAGCTGGCTCATTTCTGCCCAATGCTGGTATGCATGCCTGCTGATGAGGGCGTTGGAGTTGGCGATACGCCAGTGTATGGCTGCGTTCCTCTCCACCTTACGTCCTGTGAGGTCTATTCTTTTGCTCTCCTTGTCTGGAGGTGGGCCTGTGTTGGTGGGCACACCCGCCCTCTTCCTGGCTGTTGCAGCGATAATGGAGTCTGCTGGTACAGACCCCTGTATGTATGCAGGATCTTTTGTGGAGTGCTTATACTTCTTTTCGCTCCTAGGGGTAACCGCCTTGCAGATTGCTGGTTCCCTGAAGGCCTCCCTTCCCTGGTCGAGAACGCCAGGTAACATGGGTAGAAATTGACTCCTTGTCTGTTGGGGGAGCAGGGTTTCGAAGAGGAAACCTGCTTTTGTCTTTTCCTCCTGCATTTCGACCCCATAAGTCTTTGCAGCCTTCTGCACGACCTCATTGTAGACTCCGATGTCGTCTGGCGGCGAAGGTCTCGAGGGGTAAGTGTCTACCCCTTCTTCTGGTGACTCTGTGTCGAGGTCTTGCCAGTCTAGGTCTTGTACTTCAGAGGACGCCGAGTCCCTGTAAGACAGCATCTCTTCTTCGCCTTCGGCCTCGAAGTAGTAGTATTCCTCGTCCTGGTCTTCGAGCTGTTCGGGTGTCCCCGGGGCCTCGTCGACTTCGACCTCGAACTCCTCGACTGCCTCGTGGGCTTGCTTCGACGGAATAGCGTATTGTTTCATCTTCTCGTCGAAGTCTTTTTGCGTTGCAGGATGCTCGCCATCTCTGCCTCGAGCCTCCTCTTCTTTTTCGCCATCTCGTGGGCCTTTTCGGCGTCGAGTGGTGCAGTGCCTCTCTTCGCGGTCGCCGAAACAGACGCCGGGCCTTCCTTTCTCGGTGTCGAGGTTTCCTTTCGGGGACGACCTTCGACGCCTTCGTTTTTCGGAGGCTTTCGCCGATTGAGAGTCCTTGTCCAAGGATCCGCTCGGCTGTTTGTCCCTTGGTGCTGTTGCTTTCGTCGAGTGTTTCGGCGGCAACGCTCCCTTGGTGGACTTTGCTACACTTCTGGCAGTGTCGCTAGGGATTCTGGCTTCACTCTTTCGAGCGTCGCTTTGGTGTTTTGGGGTCGACGACTCCCTTACCTCCTTCGACGTTTTCTTTTCGATTTCGACGACAGCGCAGTCCTCTGGTCCCTCTGCGATGTTGTCCTCCTCTCCGCTCGAGAGACCCAGGTCTCGGAGAGATGGTGCTGGTCCCTGGCCCTGCATGCTGTAATTCGCCCTTCTCTGTCTGTCTCTCACCCGGAGGGTCTTCGGGGTGAACGCCGAGCACGCGTTGCAGTCTTCGCTGGCGTGGTCGAGCGGCAAGCAGAGGTTGCAGACTGGGTGCTGGTCTTTTTGGGCGTATTTGTGGTGGCAATTTCTGCAGAACTTGAACGGAGTCTTGTCCATAACCGCGCTTAGGGAGCCCCCTGTGAGCGCATTCTCTGTAGGCGTCGAGATTTCGGTCGTGGACCTTCTACCTCGTCGTCCTTCTCCGGTACTAGTGTCGTCGTCCGGTGTCTCAGTAGTATATCTTCTGTGATGAAATTTCGACTTTTCGAGATTCTTCGTCCAACTTTCTGGAACTTCTCGGCAACGATCCAGACCCCACGGCGGAAAAAGAATCTGAAGATGGCTACCAAAGGTGGGAGCTTCCGCCGGAAGCGCGACGACGTCACCGAAGACACCAAATGGTGGGCGTCGCCGCCCACCTGGGCCAACAACAAAAAAAAAAAAAAAAGACAAAAACAAAGAAGACTACGAATCCGGACCCAACCACGAGATGGCGGAATAATGCACAGCATAGTGAATCCAGAAAGATTCACGTTGCAAAACTGACTCGATTCATGGAAGAAAACGCCATCCTCGACCCGTCCCAATCCAGTTTCCGAAGCAACCACAGCACCGAGACCACCCTACTCGCCGCCACAGACGACATCCGCACCCTCCTGGACCAAGGCCACTCCGCAGCCCTCATCCTACTCGACCTATCAGCAGCTTTCGACACCATCTCCACCGCACACTAGTCGCCAGACTACATGACGGCGGCATACAAGGAACAGCCCTGGACTGGATCCGGTCATTCCTCACCGGAAGAAGCCAAAGGATCAGATTACCATCCTTTCTCTCTGATCCCACTAAAATCACCTGCGGAGTCCCACAGGGGTCATCACGGAGCCCGACCCTTTTCAACATCTACATGGCCCCCCTCGCAGCCATCGTCTGACAACACGGCCACAACATCGTATCCTACGCAGACGACACCCAGCTCATCCTCTCCCTCACCAAAGATCCCACCACCACCAAACAACTTCCAGAAAGGAATGCATGACGTCGCAGTCTGGATGACCAACAGCTGCCTGAAGCTCAACGCCGAAAAGACAGAAGTCCTCGTCCTTGGAACCACCCCTTCAGCATGGGACAACACCTGGTGGTCCACCGCCCTCGGAAGCCCACCTACCCCCTCAGACCACGCCAAAAAACTCGGCATCGTACCCGACTCATCACTCACCATGAACCGACAGGTCAACGCCGTCACCTCCAGCTGCTTCAACACCCTCCGGATCCTCCGCAAGACCTTCAAATGGATCCCCCCTGAGTCAAGGAAGACAGTCGCCCACGCACTCATCACCAGCAGACTGGACTATGGAAACGCACTCTACGCCGGCATCAACAAGTCCCTACTCCGCAAACTCCAGACGATACAGAACACCGCCGCCACACTCGTCCTCGGCATCCCCCGGCACGAACACATCAACCAACACCTACGAAGATTCCACTGGCTCCCCATGGAGAAGAGTCACCTTCAAAATCCTCACTCACGCCTACACAACGGACCAGAATACCTAAACGACAGAATCAACTTCCACGTACCCAAAAGAAACCTCCGATCCTCCAACCTCGCACTGGCCGAAACCCCGCGCATCCACAGAGCCAGAGCAGGCGGAAGATCCTTCTCTCACATTGCAGCCAAAACCTGGAACGAGCTACCAGCAGACATCAGACGCGCCCCCTCCCTGAACACCTTCAGGAAGACCCTCAAGACCTGGCTCTTCGGCTAACAGTTCGGCGTATCCCCCCCACCCCCAGCGCCTTGAGACCCTCACGGGTGAGTAGCGCGCTTACAATTCCCCTGATTGACTGATTGATCTACTGCATTACCAAACAAGTGTTCCCCCCCGTTGAAAGGGGTGTTGATGATGTTGGTCTGCACCTCGTTTTCTAACCACAATATTCTTAGCCATGCACAGCATCTTAAGGTTGTCCCCGTTACTAGTTGTCTTGCTGCTGTGTCTGCGGCGTCCAACGCAGACTTTAAGCATGCTTGGCTATAATGCTCTTCTGATATTGTTCAGGCAGGTGTTTTATTAGTTCTGATGGGTATACATGTTCAGCAAGGCGTTGGACTTTGCTATGCACGATTGTGTTCCTGCTCCTCTTTCCAATTTTCTTCCCACCATTTCGATCCTCTTGCTTTCTCTATCTGAAGGAGGACCAGAGGTGGTTGAAATATTTGCTCTCTTTCTGGCAGTGGCTACAATAATGGAGTCCGCCACCACATTGCCCTGAATGTATGGTGGGTCCTTGGAGAAATGTTTATATTGTTTCTGAACCCTGGGAGGCACGGACCTGCAGGTTGCTGGCTCTGAATGCCTCTCTTCCCTGATCCAAGATGCTTGTGAGCACTGGCAAGAACTGATTATATTTTGAGAGGGTATTAGTGTCTCTAGTAAGAAGCATGCTTGCGACTTTTCCTCATCCATCTGGACTCCATGCCACTGTTCAACACTTTCCGACTCTTTGACGTATTGGTACAGACCTTGTTCATCATAGAAGAGCTCTTGTTCTTCGAGGTTCTGATGTCAGAGGGGGTTCCAATTCCCCCAAATCTTCATCCTCTATTGTGCTTTCCGTTGAAAGTTTCGATGGTATTCGAAAACCCTATAGGGAGGCGTCCAATTACCTCTTCTTTTGAAGGATTGTGGCAATTTCAGCTTTATGCGGTCTTTTCTTGTGCTCTATTTCGAGAGCACGTTCATCGGCGTCGAGCAGAGGTGCCATTTTCTTTTTTGACGTCGAAGTTTCAGCTGCTGTTGGGGTGCGGTCTTCTTTCTCTCGGCTCCGATCTTCTTTCGACACAGATGTCTTTTCGGAGGCTTTCCCACCTGTGGTATCCTTTGCATGGGAACGAAGGGGTTCTTTTTGCCTCAACTTGCCTTCTGTCCGTGACATTTTCGGCATCGAGGCAAACTTGTGTAGTCTGGAGTCCGAAGTTTTCGATTTGACTGCTTCCATCTATTTCGGAGTTACCTGTACACATTTGTCCTTTGGTCTCATGAGGATTACCTATTCGGCATCACAGCCCTCTTCCGCGGCGTTATCTTCTTCCTCTCTCGACAGCCCAACATCTCTGAGTGATGTTGTTTCTTTCTGCCCCTGCATTGTGTGATGTACATGCCTCTGCTGCTCTTGAGTCTTTGGTTTGAACTCCGTGCAGGCCTCGCAGGATCCGACTTGTGATCTATTGGTAGACAAAGATTGCCCACTTAATAGTTGCCCCTCTGGGCGAATTTCTGATGGCACTCTGGGCAGAAGCGGAATGGTGTCTTAATTTCACGCCCAGCAGGGAGCCCCCTGTTCGCGCACACACTCTCGATGAAAGTTCCACTTACTTCAATATTTTCTTGGAATTTGTTGGGGCCTCTTATTAAAACCCCTTTTCCTTCGCTATGGCGATTATTTTCTTCTGATTTTTTCGACGAAAATCCAGTTTGCTTCCTCTTGGAGTTTGGAGATCTTGACAATGCTTCCAGACCCAACTACGGGGGAAAAAAAATCTGAAGATGGTTACTAAGAGTGGGACTTCAGGGAAGGGCAGCTGATGTCAGAGGAGGCTGGAACAAACACCAAATGGTGGGGACTGCCAACACAACAAAAAAAATGGAAAAGAAAAAAAGGACTAATATCCATGGAGAAAGTTCTGGGCCCAACCACTAGATGGCGGAACAATGCACAACATGTGAAGCCAGAAAAGATTCACGCTGCAAAAGCCTGTGTCCCTGAATGTGGGCCCGAAGCCCGGCCCCTGGAAGGGGATGAGTGCCTTGGTGTAATATGGTACTCTACTCAATGTGGTCTTTTGACCTTAAGCCGCAATTGGCTGTGTATCTGGGTTTCCAGAATCAAACATGCAATCATGTTATGGGCTGAAGGCTACTGTCTGTCCAGCGCCTACGTCTTCTCCCCCTTCCCCTCAAGATGTCAGGTGTATTCATTGTTGCTGTTGCACGGCACGCCATACGAGTCAGTCTCGACAATTCTAAATGCTTTTTCCGACCAGAAAGCGAGGTAGGCAGAGCAGGAGGCCTCGTTGTGGTCCAGTGACAAACAAAGGTTGCAGATGGTATGCTCGTCTATCCATGAGTACTTCGAATGGCAATGTGGACAGTAAGTTGCCGGACAGGGGCGAGGCCCCGTGCGGGCATCGAGAACACTGTTGATGCAAAACTGAAGCAGTAAACTACGATGTTGAGAAGAAATGTAGAAGCACAGAAGGATTGCTTGAGGGCTACCAGGAGCAGATAAATCAAGAGGCCCTGACGAAGAGCGCCATGCAGTGTTCACTCCGAGCCCCCGCGAAGCACGTTCCGACTCAGCCGGCGGAAGAAAACATTTTAACCATGAAGTCGATGCCCATGCACAGTTGCCACTTAACAGAGGAGACACTGCACCTCGTGTCTTGAAAGACTTCTTCAAACAAAAACAAGTTGCACACGTCCAAGCCCAACACTAGATGACTGGAGTACGCAAACCATGTGCATCTACAACTATACATGCCACGAACATTGGTGTTTCCTAGCCAACAATCCAGTGAATTTACAGGAAGCTGCGAGCACAGAAATAAGATGTTTGGTAAATATACAAGCTTATGATTTTTTTTTTTTTTTTTAAGTGTAGAGATACGGGCACGGGTCGCACGTCGGGCCTGGCATGATGCATAGGCAGGTGCTCAGTGTGCCCTACTAAGGCTCACAGGCTGGAGGGTACAGGCTTAATGTCTAACACCAGCATTCAGGCCACCTTCTCGGAGGGCATGAGAACCATCACTGACTGGATGAGCAACAACTTCCTTCAGTTGAATGCTGAGAAAACAGAAATCATGCTATTCAGAGAAGCAGTAACAAGGTGGGCTCCCAACTGGTGGCCAGGAGAACTGGGTCCAGCTCCGTCCCCCAAACTAGTGGTAAAGAACCTAGGGGTCCAAATTGATCAGAAGCTAAACTTGGAGGAGCATGTCACCTCAACCGCCAAGGCCTGTTTCCATGTACTAAGTCTACTTCGCAGAGTCTTCCCCTTACTTCCGTTATCCACACGGAAAACTTTGATACAACCATTGGTCACAAGTCGTCTGGACTACTGCAATGCTCTGTTGATTTCCGCTAAGGAATCTTCCCTAAACAGACTGCAAGTGGTCTGGAACACGGCAGCTCGATTGGTGACCAATGCCCCTCCCAGAACAGCTTCACTTCCCCTACTCCGTAAACTGCACTGGCTCCCCATTCAAAAAAGGATTAAATTCAAGATCTGCTGTATGGTCTATGAAGCCCTTAACAACTTGGGACCTAGGTACACCACAGATAAACTTATCCGATACAACCCTTCCAGGACCCTCCGCTGCGGGTCCAAAGAGCTTCTTCTTATGCCTCGCATGAAACAAACTCGGTTGGGGGGGGGTGGGGGGGAGGGGGGACATTCTCTTATGTAGCCCCATTTCTCTGGAACCAGCTGCCCATCCACCTCCGTCTCTCCACCAACTATACATCCTTCAGAAAGCAGTTAAAAACCGCACTGTTCTGATCGCCGGGTATTGTTGTCTAGGGCCGTCATAGCGCGGAGATACCCCGGTTGGGGTGATTCATGGGCTCTATAAATGACAAATAAATAAATAAATTCCCGCTGCAACTGACAGGTGAAAAACACTGACTGCAAGGTTTCTGGCTATTTGTCACTTTCAGAGGTTTAGAGTTCAAGAGACAAGACTCTAGTCTAGTCCCTGTTACTCAATGCTGAGTGTACATTGTGGTGATATTGATTACCAGAATTATAACCATCTACAATCTTTTTGAAGGCTGTAAAAAAAAAAAAAATAAGACTTCATGATTAGAGAACCTACCATGAGCTCCAGGTTCTGTGATACTGAAATTCCTTCTTAGTCCACGTGCCTTGGACAGAGAACCTAAACGAGCTGCCCATACTACAAGGGATGCTTCAGTCACAATTGACTATGAAGGCAATTCCAGAAAGGATGGTACTCAAATTAAGTGAGTTTTTGGAAGGTACTACTAAAGTAGCGTTTGCAAAGATACCTAGCACAAAGTGAGTCTGTCCTGCCAGCTGCCTTTGTTGTGCCATCAAGGATGCTCTATGCACTGCAGAAGTAGTGCCATGGTGAGGCAAAATGAGCAACTGAAGACCTCATAATCCCCAAGAGAAAAGGATGTTACTTACCCAGTAAACATCTGTTCTTGGCATGTACAGCTGTAGATTCACATGCTTTGCATACTCCTGCCATCTAGTGTTGGGTCCGGATGTTTGCAAGCTGTTTTTCTTGGAAGAAGTCTTTCCAGTCACGAGGTAGGTGACTCCTCCTTTCGGTGATAGTGCGCATGGGCATCAACTCCATTGTTAGATTGTTTTCCCGCAGAGGGTGAGAATGGAGTTAGTAGTAAAGAATAGAGATGTCCATGCGTATGTATGTATAATAAAAGAGAACTGCAGCAACTACAGGTACCCGGGGAGGTGGGTGGGCGCATGTGAATCTACAGCTGCACATGCCAAGAACAGATGTTTACTGGGTAAGTAACATTATCCGTTCGAGGCATGTGAGCTGTAGATCACATGCTTTGCATAGATTATACAGCAGTATTCTCCCAAAGCGGTGGCTAACCTGTAGCTGTTGAAGTTGTCTGAAACAGTGTTCTAAGTACTGCTTGGCCCACATTAGCTTGCTGTCTCGCTAACACATCTACACAATAGTGCTTGGTGAATGTGTGCGGTGTAGACCATGTTGCAGCTTTACAAATGTCAACTATGGGGATGTTTCCTAAGAAAGCCATAGTAGCCCCTAATTTGCGAGTGGAATGCGCTCTAGGGGGTACAGTTAAAGTTCTTTTTGCTTTTGCATAACAAGTTTGAATGCATTTAACAATCCACCTTGTAATACCCGACTTGGAGATAGGATTGCCTTTGTGTGGTGGTGGTGCAAAAGCAACAAAAAGTTGTTTGGTTTTGCGAAATGATTTTGTTCTTTCAATATAATATAAAAGGGCTCTTCTGACATCTAAGGTGTGTAGAGCTCGTTCTGCCACAAAATCGGGTTGAGGAAAGAATACTGGTAATTCAACCGACTGATTGATGCGAAAGGCAGATACTACCTTAGCTAGAAATTTGGGTTAGTACGAAGAACCTCTTTGTCTCTGTGCAGTGGAAAAAAGGTTCTTCTATTGGTTAGTGCCTGTAGTTCACCCACTCTCCTCAGTGTAGTGATTGCAATGAGGAAAGCAGTTTTCCAAGAGAGAAACTGTGGCTATAACTTATGCATGGGTTCAAATGGTTGGCCCAAATCATGTGAGGACTATGTTAAGATTCCATACTGGGGCAGGTGGAAGTCTCGGTGGTATGATGTGGAGCGATTTTTGCTGTTGCCTCCACAGGCCTTGCACTGTGTGGGGCTGTAGGTGAGCCCCCCCCCCCCCCCATCCAGTGAGGGATGCGTCCGCTGTTAGCATTGTCTGTGGAACTGGGTCCTTTTGATAAATTTTGTGTGCTCCACCACTGCAGAGAGCGATGAGTACGGCTTCTTACCAACACTAGATCGGTTAAAAGACCCTGCGATTGGTTCCACTGACTAGCTAAGCATTCCTGTAGGGGACGCATGTGAAGCCTGGCATGGGGAACGATCAGTATACAAGATGCCATAATTCCCAGTAGTTGCATATACACTCGAGCTGGAAGCGAGTGATTGGATTGAAACTATAGAATTGGAGCCTGAATGTTGTGAATTCTGACTGCGTTGGGAAAGGCCAGAGCCTTTTAAGTATCTAAAGTGGCTCCTAGGTAGTTTTGAGTATTGGAAGGTTGGAGATGTGATTTTAGCACATTGACTGTGAACCCCAGTTGAAATAGTAACTGTAGTGTTCTCTGAGTGTGTTGGAGACATTTTGAATACGTACTGGCTTTGATGAGCCAGTCGTCCAAGTAGGGGAAGACATGAACGTGTTGTCTTCTGAGGTGAGCAGCGACTACTGCCAGACACTTTGTGAAGACTCTGGGAGCAGTGGTGACTCCAAACGGGAATACCCTGAACTGGTAATGTTGTCCTGCTACCACAAATCTGAGAAATTTGCGATGAGCGGGATGCACAAGTTACTAACTTGTGTAACGATATATCTGTAAGAGACAGTAGTTAGTGACAGATTCCTTACCTTAGAATATCCCCAGGCGTCAGGCTGGATCCGGAAAGTTTTGCGTAGCAGTACCCTTGCGCGTCGGTAGGCGGCGTCGTGCGGCTCCGCGTCCGTCGTCGGCGTCGTGATCGCCGGGATGACGTCGCGGGCAGTACTTAGGCGCCGCCCCTGCGCGCTGACGTCAGTTCTGTACACGACTTTCCGCGCCAGGAACGCAGAGCCATGCAAGAAGCTGACATAGGTGTCTGAAAATACTAGGGCCCTGAAAGGGATGTCCTTAACTCTAGAAATCAGTTCGCAGAACGGGGAGGATGGGTGGGCGGTAAGGAATCTGTCACTAACTACTGTCTCTTACAGATATATCGTTACACAAGTTAGTAACTTGTGCATCTGAAAGAGACACGTTAGTGACAGATTCCTTACCTTAGAATAGATACCCCAGCAATACCAACCCCGGTGGTGGGTCTGCGAACAAAGATCAGACAAGGAAGTCCTGGAGGACAGAACGGCCAAAGAAGCCGTCCCTCCGGACCTGACTGTCAAGGCAGTAATGCTTTGTAAACGTGTGCAGCGAGGCCCACGTAGCTGCCTGACAAATAACGGGCAGCGGAACACCGCGGCCCAAGGCCGTGGTAGCAGCTGTTGCCCTGGTGGAATGGGCACGCAGCCCAACAGGAGGCTCCTTCTTAGCCAAAGAATAGCAGGTCTTGATGCACAAGGTAACCCAGCGGGAGATGGTTCGTTTGTGCACCGCCCGACCTTTTTGGCGCCCACGTAGCCAACAAAGAGCTGGTCATCCACCCGGAAGTGTTTTGTGCGGTCGATATAGAAGGAGAGCGCACGTTTTGGGTCCAGACGGTGGAGCCTCTCTTCCTCTCTGGAAGGATGCGGAGGCGGAAAGAAGGTAGGCAAAGTGATGGTCTGCCCAATGTGAAAGGCAGTAACCACCTTTGGCAAGAAGGACGGACGCGTCCGAAGAACAACCTTGTCTGGATGAACAGACAGAAAGGGAGGTTTGCAAGATAAAGCCTGGAGCTCACTCACCCGCCGAGCGGAGGTGATGGCCACCAGAAAGGCTGTCTTTAGAGTCAAAAGACGAAGAGGACAATTATGCAGAGGCTCAAAGGGAGCGCACATTAAAAGGTAAGAACCAAGTTCAAGTCCCACTGAGGCATCACAAACGGAACAGGAGGGAAAAGGTGTGTAATGCCTTTAAGAAACCTGTTAACAACAGGGGACTTGAAAAGGGAGGGCTGATCAGGGAGCCTGAGGAAGGCCGAGATAGCACAGAGATAACCCTTGATGGTACCCAGGGCAGAACCCTGATGGGCCAGAGAGAGAAGGAACAGAAGGACCTCAGAAAGAGGGGCAGAAAGGGGATTCACAGCCTTTGCTGTGCACCATGCCACAAATTTGTTCCACCTGCAGGCGTATACCACCTTAGTGGAGGGACGCCTGGCTGCCAGAATCGCATCACAAACTTCGGGAGGCAAGTCGAAAGGAATCAACTGCCGCCGCTCAATCTCCACGCAAGCAGGTGTAGACTGGACAGGTTCGGGTGGAGGACCGTCCCCTGCTGCTGCGACAGAAGATCCTCCCGAAGAGGCAGACGGATCGGGGGATCTATGCTCATATTGAGTAGCTCGGGATACCAAACTCTTCGAGCCCAGTCCGGAGCCACAAGAATGACTTGGGCCCGGTCGTGCCGAATCTTCTTCAACACTCTGGGTAGAAGTGGTATAGGCGGAAAGGCGTACAACAGACCGCAACTCCACTTGTGACGAAAAGCGTCGCCGAGCGAGTGCCGCCTTGGAAATTCCAACGCGCAGAACTGATGACATTGCGCGTTCTCTTCGGTGGCGAATAGATCTAACCAAGGCTCTCCCCATTGTAGAAAGAGTCCTTGCGCCACTTCCGAGT
The DNA here is from genome assembly GCA_963921515.1 of Calotriton arnoldi. NCBI lineage: Eukaryota > Metazoa > Chordata > Amphibia > Caudata > Salamandridae > Calotriton > Calotriton arnoldi. The sequence goes on from CAWUFW010004328.1 coordinate 1,228,783, forward strand.
GAAGATGCCATTTGTGAACCATCATGCACCTGCGGCTGAGTTCGTCCGCCCTGGCGTTCAGGGAACCTGCCAGGTGTTGAACCATCAGGAACATGCCCTGATGTTCCAGCCATGTCCAGAGGCGCAGAGCCTCCTGACAAAGGGTCCAAGACCCCACCCCGCCTTGTTTGTTGCAGTACCACATGGCGGTGGTGTTGTCTGTGAACACCTGCACTACCTTCCCTTTGACAGAGGGAAGGAATGCCTTGAGTGCAAGCCGGATCGCCCGGAGCTCCAGAAGGTTGATATGGAGCCGGGACTCCGCCGGAGACCAGAGGCCTCTGATCTCCGCCTCTCCCATGTGACCGCCCCATCCCAGAAGGGACGCGTCCGTCACAACTGTGTGCTCTGGCTGGGGAAGGGAGAGGGATCTGCCCATGACCCATTGCCGGTTCGAGAGCCACCACTGCAACTGTCTTGCAGTCCCCTCCGAGATCTGGACGTGATCGGACAGGTTGCCCTGGTGCTGCGCCCACTGGAACTTCAGGTCCCACTGCAGAGCCCGCATATGCCATCTGGCATGATTGACCAGCAGTATGCAGGAGGCCATGAGGCCCAGCAGCCTCAGGGTCATCCGTACCGAAACCCAGGATAAAGGCTGAAAGATCGGAATCATAGCCTGAATATCCCGGACTCGCCGTTCGGGAGGATAGGCCCGAAACTGCGTCGTGTCCAGAACTGCTCCGATGAAAAGGAGCTGTGGAGAAGGAATCAGATGCGACTTCGGCACATTGATGGAGAACCCCAGCGAGTGCAGGAGTTCGGCCGTAGTCTGGAGGTGGGAGACGACTGCCTGGGACGAGCCCGCCTTCAGCAGCCAGTCGTCGAGGTAGGGGAAGACTGAAACCCCTGCCCGGCGCAGATGAGCTGCGACCACCGCCATCACTTTCGTGAACACCCGAGGGGCACTGGTAAGGCCAAAGGGGAGCACGGTGAACTGAAAATGCTCGGGGCCTACCGTGAACCGAAGGTAACACCGGTGGGCCGGCAGGACGGGGATGTGGAAATATGCGTCCTGCAAGTCCAACGCTACCAACCAGTCTCCAGGGTCGAGGGCAGTCAAGACCGGAGCTAGGGTGAGCATCTTGAACTTCTCCTTCCGGAGGAAGCGATTGACGTTCCGGAGGTCCAAGATAGGACGCATGTCCTCCTTGTCCTTTTGGGCACCAGAAAGTAGTGGGAGTAGCAACCACGCCCTACTTCTGGGGTCGGAACATGCTCGATGGCCCTTTTGGTCAAGAGGGCCGTGACTTCCTTCTGTAGAAGCACCAAGTGATCCCCTGACATGCGGCGGAATTGAGGTGGCATGGCTGGGGGTGGTCTCGAAGGGGAGGGAGTAGCCCCTTCGGACAATGTCCAAGACCCACCTGTCCGAGGTGATGGTGCGCCAGTGGGGAAGGTGATGGCGGACCCTGCCCCCTACTGGCGTGCCGTGCACCTGAAAGGAGGGACTAGGAGGGCTTGGAGGCCGCGGACGGGTTGGAGGTGGTGGCCTGACCCGCACGCTGGTTGCCCGATCCGCCACGGCGGAATCCACGTCCTCGGCCACGCGAAGATGCCTGCTGCGCGGGCCGGTGGCTGGGCTGCTGACGTGAAGGGGCGCCCTACCGTGGCCACGATAGGGGCGAAAAGCAGAAGTCAGCGGAGGGCGTGTAGCAGAAAGGCCCAGGGACTTTGCAGTAGCCCGTGAGTCCTTAAAGCGCTCCAACGCATGGTCTGCTTTGGACCCAAAAAGACCGACTCCATCAAAGGGCATGTCCATGAGAGTATTCTGGACATCCCCTGAAAAACCAGTGGTTCTCAGCCAGGCGTGGCGTCGTAGCGCCACTGTCGTTGCAATAGACCTGCCCAGCGAGTCGGCGGTGTCAAGGCCACAACGGATAGTGTATTTGGCCGCATCCCTTCCTTCCGCAATGGCGCGGGAAAGCAGTGCCTGGACCTCCTCAGGGCACTGGGGCAAAACATCCGCCACCGAATCCCACAGGGAGTGGGTATATCGGCCCAAAAGACAAGCGGTGTTAACGGACCGCAAGCCAGCACTGGAGGAAGAAAAACCTTTCTTCCCAAACTGATCCAGGCGTTTGGATTCCCTATCCGGAGGAGCGGTAGGGAAGGCGGTTTGGGAAGCGGAGGCTTGGACAACCAAGCTCTCAGGAGTGGGGTGGACAGAAAGAAACAGGGGTCGCCCGGAGCTGGGCGATGGCGTCGTGACACGTTCCGATCCACAGGAGCCCCTGTGTTGGGCTTGGACCAGGCGCCCAAAGAACGTCAATGAGGGCGTCGTTAAACGGCAGCACAGTCTCCGCAGAGGAGGCTGCCGGCTGAAGCACCTCTGTCAAGATGTTAGGCTTGACCGTCAAAGTAGGGAGCTGGAGACGTAAGGCCCCAGCTGCCCTACGCAACACCGTACCAAAATTGGCCCCCTCCTCCGTAGCCACGGGAGGAGACAGCATGCCAGTGTCAGGGGAAGTATCCAGACCACTGGCCTCCCCTAGACTCTCTGTCCAGTCCTCATCATACTGACAGTGTCGCGTCAGAGGGTCATCAGACCCGTCCCAGTCCAACTGGTCCTCCTCTGGTTCAAAATAAGGAGGAGGAGGGACAGTTGGGACCCAAGGTCCCATCGGCGCCGGAGCCGGCGTCGAGCGACGTCGCTCCGGGTCCATGTCCGGAGCCGGAAGGAACTGGGGACGACGCCGCCCGGAGCCCAGGGCGGCGTCGAGAACGGCACCGGAGACATCGGCGCCGGCGGAGGTGTCGTTAGGTCGACCGGCGTCGATGGGGGTTGTGGAGCCGGGATCGAGGCCGGAGCCGGGATCGAGGCTGGAGGCACGGGCGACGCCGGGGCCGGAGCCGTCGGCGACGCCGGAGCAACCCCATCAGGGCCCGCGGGGCCCGAAGGCGCACCGGAGGGGCCTGAAGGCCCGAAGAGGCGGGCCATGGCCGACAGGAATTCCTGTACTTTGGCCGGATCCGCCCCCAAACCCGGGAAGGGCGGGTATGGCGGGGGCGACTCCACAGGCATGTCCGGGGCCGCGGGGCGGGGACGGTGCCGGGAGGGGCCTCAGCCGAGTCGCGAGACCGGCGAGGCGAAGTCCTAGAGCGATGATGCTTTTTGGACTTTTTGTGCTTCGACTTACCGGACGAAGAAGACTTCGACGCCGACGACCGGTGTGGACTCCGCGATCGGCCCCTGGACCTCTCACGTGACCGGGGCTTCCGCGGAGCCGAATGCCGGGCCTCAAGGAGCTTTCGAGACCGCTCTCGCAAAGCTTTCGGGTGGAGGGCCTGGCAGTCGGTACAAGACGCCGTGTCGTGGCCTCGGCCGAGGCAGAAGAGACACTCCCATTGCGGGTCGGTGACGGACATCATCCGCGCACAGGCGCCGCATCGCTTGAAGCCGGGCATCCCTACGACACCTTGAAAGATGGAAAAACAGTGAAAAAATCACCAAAAAGTATGGTCAAAAAATGACCAGGGCACTGCTCTTCCCGGATCTGCGCTTGCTGGCGCGGAAAAAGAAGAACTGACGTCAGCGCGCAGGGGCGGCGCCTAAGTACTGCCCGCGACGTCATCCCGGCGATCACGACGCCGACGACGGACGCGGAGCCGCACGACGCCGCCTACCGACGCGCAAGGGTACTGCTACGCAAAACTTTCCGGATCCAGCCTGACGCCTGGGGATATTCTAAGGTAAGGAATCTGTCACTAACGTGTCTCTTTCAGATGTATTGGAATATGAAACTAGGCGTCCTTTAAGTCTAGAGTAGACAGAAAGTCGCCCTGTTGCAGAAGTGGTAGCACCTGTTGAAGTGTTACCATGTGAAAATGGTCTGACTATGTAAAGATTTAGTTCTCCGAGGTCCAAGATTGCTCTGAGAGAACCGTCCTTTTTGGGTATGAGAAAGTAAAAGGAGTATACGCCCGACCCGTGGTTATTGTAGTGGTATGGGCTCTATAGCCCCTTTTAGAAAGAGACTGAACCTCTTGTTTGAGGAGGTGTAAACGATCTGGTGAGTTTGGTGTGACCTTGGTTGAATGTTTGGAGGATTGTTGGTGAACTCCAGGCAATAACCAGAACGGATAATTTCCAGTACCCATTTGTCTGTAGTTATGGACTGCCAGACTGGTAGGAAATGGGAAAGACGGCCCGACAGGTGTTAAATGGTCTGGGGGAAGTGTAGGGAAGTCACTGTTTGGTGTTGGAGGGGGAGGCACGTGTATTTGAGCCTCTACCTTTGCCATTGTTGCCTCTATAACCCCCTCTGAAGTGGCCCTTAGAGGCAGAGGGTTGATTGTTGCCTTTATACGTGCTGGCGGTAGTGTCTGAGGAGGTATTCTTAGATCCTCTGCGGTAGAAGGAGCGCTGAAAGGACCCACGTCCTGGTGTTAATTGAAGGGATCCCATGATTTGGCCACTTGTGTCCTTCATTTTCTCCAGTGAGGAATCTACCACAGGGCCAAAGAGGTGTTCCTTATCAAATGGTGTGTTCAGGATAGAAGTTTGAACCTCTGGTTTGAATCCTGAAATACGTAGCCAGGCATGCCTTCTTAACAGGACGCTGGTGTTCACAGCTCTAGCAGCAGTGTCTGCAGCATCTAGGGTCCATCTGAATGAATTATTTGAAATGAGCTGTCCCTCCCGCACTAGGTCTTGCGCTTTGTACTTGTGCTCATCAGGTAGAAATTGGAGTAAGTGCTCCATCTCATCCCAATGCGCCCGATCATACCTAGCTAACAGAGCTTGTGTATTAGAGATGCGTCAAAAGTTTGCAGCCTGTGAGGCTACCCTTTTCCCTAAAGCGTCAAGTTGCTTAGATTCTTTATCGGGGGTGGAGCATCTCCTGTTGTTTGGGAATTGGCCCTTTGGCGTGCGTTGGAAACCACCAAAGAATCCAAAGGTAATTGCCCCCTTATGTATGCTGGATCAGATGGTGCCGACTTGTACTTCTTATCCACCCTAGGGGTGAGGAAACGGGCCCCGACGGGGTCATTAAAAATATCATCTACGTGCCTGATCATACCCTTGAGCATGGGAAGTGTGTGCGAGGACCTTTGAGTTGTGCTAAGAGTCTCGAAAAGGAAATCCTCTTCTAGGGATTCCTTATGCAGCTGAACCCCATGGTAGGTAGCAGCTCTACCCAGCAGTTCTACATAACCTACACTGTCGTCCGGTGGAGAGGGCTTGGTAGAGTACAAGTCAGGACCTGTGGGGGAATTGGTGTTTTAATATGTCCAGGGGTCTGCAGGTATTGGTTCATTGTCCCCAGCCCCCTCCCCATCATCCTGATCTTCAGGTGTATGTGGTGGTGAGTACTCAGGTGAAATCAGTAAGGGTTGAAACTGAGGAGAAGGAGGTGATGGGAGGGGGGGAGGAGGAGAAGAAGGATTAGTACCGACATTCTTCTTTTAAAGGAATGTGGTAGGTCTCTCCTGTCTCAGGTTTCTGTTTCATTGTCACTTTTGTGGAGATATGTCCAGTAGTTGGGTGGATATATAGCTCCCTTTGTTTCGGATCCGATTTGGAAGGCGGAGCATCGAAATGTTGTTTCTTAGATGGAATCGGCACATCTGTTTGTTTCCGTGCCGAAATTATCGGTGCCGGTGTTTTGGATGCCGAGGATTTCGGATCCGAAGCGGTTTCCGGTGTCGAAGGGGGAGGGGCGGAGCCGGTCTTTGACTTCGATCCCGAAGCTTTAGGCTCGGCGCCTGTTTTCAAACGGCTGTGTTCGGAGCCAGAAGGCTTTGGGATGTGTTTCGGTGCCGAGCCGGAGGGCAGGGCGTTGGAAACATGTTCTCAGTGGCAACCGTGGCCCGGAGGCGGGGGTTGGACCGAAGTCGTCTTCTTGGGCTGAGGTGGACTTTGGGGCAAGGGAGGATCTGTATACACGGTACGCTGCCCTTGTGGGATTTCTTCGTCCCCCTCGGAGCCGTAGTCGGAGATGGGGTCTTGCTCTTCCTCGGCTCCCATGGCGTCTCCGGCCTCTTATTCCGAATCTTCTCCGAAGAGGTCCGGAATGGAACTTGTGTGTTGGCTCTGCATGTCGCGACGTCGAGCCAGACGGTCGTGAAGCGGCTTTTTTGACCGGAAAGCCTGACACTCGTCACAGTCCTGTTCTCTGTGCTTTGGAGACAAGCACAGGTTGCACACTTCGTGTGAGTCAGTGTGCGGAACCTTCGTGTGGCACCGAGGGCAGAATTTGAATGGAATCCGTTCCATTGACTGCGAGGCGGACCGACGCGGGTAGGCCTGGCGGCCTTCCACGAGCTACCCGATCGAAAAAGGCTTTAAGTAAATACGATACGCGGAGAATGGGATTACGCGATCGAAAACAATACCGTCGAGGGTGAGTGTCTTGCGCACTGAGGGAAACTGAAGAAACGGTGTCGAACCGGAGTGCAGCAATTCACGTCCGAACCCGATGGCGGAAAAAAACAATCTAACAATGGAGTTGATGCCCATGCGCACTATCACCGAAAGGAGGAGTCACCTACCTCGTGACTGGAAAGACCTCTTCGAAGAAAAACAACTTGCAAACATCCGGACCCAACACTAGATGGCAGGAGTATGCAAAGCATGTGATCTATGGGACAAGTGATAGCCTCTTACAAAAGAAACACTTTACTGTGTTGGGTCCAATGTAATGGGTGATTCTGGGGTCTTTGATTAGCAACTTAAGAGATTGTTGCCTGAACATCTTGAACTTGCTGGCTTTCTAGAAGGATGGAGCTTTATTAGCCAGTCCTCTAGAGTATAGGTAAATTAAGATCTTTCTTAGGTGTGTTGCTACTGCCGGCATGAATTCTGAAATGCTTCTTGGGGTGCATATCAGCAAAATATAGTACTCTGTACTGATACTGCAATTTTGTTGCCACAAAGTGCAAAAACATCTAAACTGTTTTTGTGCTTGTGTGGTGTCTTGTTCACTCCTCAATTCACCTGAAGGGAGATTTGGTATAGTGGCAATATCCTTAACATTTCTTTTTTTATCAATTTTTTTGCCATTTTAAAATCGTGAATTATAAACTGGTTTTGGAGTATCACAAACAGATTTAGATTCCATTGCCTGCTTTTGCAGAGGATCTAGGTCTCTGCTTGAGAAGAACTTGACAAAATAGGCAGATTCTCTGATGTTCCTGTGGGAGGATATGTTTTAAACAGTAGGCCATAATAATTTGGCACAATATAAAGCATCCATCTGTTTTCCCATTGGAAAAGTATACAAAGAAAGGTAAGTGAAAGAACGACTGTCTGGTTGAAGTAGGAAGTTGCTGCCCATCTCTTCTGCTGGTTGGTCTCGACCGATGGCAGAGTTGTTTTTATTGTGGGTGTTGGTATTCAACAGATGGGCTTTAACACTTCAATGGTGAAGATCCATTCTATTCTTCAATCAATCAATCACGGTTTGTAAAGCGCTGCTTCTCACAAGACAGGGTCTTACGGCGCTTATACCTGTAATGAACAAGGGTTAGGAAATCTCTCTCTTTTTTGGCCCAACTATTTATTAACGTTTCAGGTAACATTTTGATTCATCAGTGTGAGGTCTGAAAAGAACTCAAACTGAGAAAAGGAAACGGACTATCTTTGTGCTGCAGGCTTTATTTCTGTAAGCCAGAGACATGGTTTAAGGGTATTCAATGGAATAATTTGTTGACTACCAAATCCGAAATATCAACCGAAGCACTAATGGTTTGGTCAACTTTCAATTGGTTCCCATCTGGATCTGTTATAATGGCCTAATAGAGGAATGGAGACAGCAATTTTTATGGCTGTTGCTACAGACTCACACCTCTCTGCCATCACCTGTAGGTCCCCGTTTTCATTATAAGTGGGTAGACAGGTCAAATGGAGCAGTTAAAGGACTTTTTTGAATAGTCACCAATCTTGCTGAGTCTGAGGATCTGCTCTCAAAAATGTGGGATCCTGCTTGGGAATAATTTATGTAGTAGTAATCAAACACAGCCACTGTGAGTAGATCCAGAATAAACCGGAGAAGAAGTACTGAGAGAACTTGTGACTGAAGTCCTTAAAAAAAATAAAAAAAAAGAGAACTAATGGAAGCTGGGTGTTCAGACACCCATCAAGATGCTTAACTTAAATGCAACTCACACAAGAGCCCAATGGAAGATGTAGTATTAAGAGAAAACGTTAAATTCTGAGCCTGCTGATGACAGTACAAGATTGTAGTTTATGTGTCAGTATCTGTCTATATCTACATAAAAGATGTGTACCTCCATCATGAAGTAATAGATGAGGAAGTAGATTTGTTCTTTGGGGGCATCTCTTTTCTGGAAGGATGCTTCCTGTTTGAGTAAGGTTGTCTCTAAGGTGATCTGTCCATTCCTGAAGAACAAGCCCTACCAACTGACTTCTGATGCCCACATGCCGACTCACGGACTGAACTACCGAAGACTCCATGGAGATGCCACCTCAACTCCCTGCCTCATTTATCACTGGGTAATGGTGTGAAATAGATGCTTCAAATGCCTAGTACTCTGACGCCGGAATAAGTTATAATGCGGACAGCGAGTTCCGCCTTGTGGTTGAGAAGGTCAGATACCAATGCAGTCTATGATGGTGGGAAGGCTGACATCACATATTTGCTTGAAGCCAATTCCCAAAACAGCGAAAGCAGGACTGAGTTGCGGAGTAACCCGCCTTCCCAGCCTACAACAACTCTGCCTTTAATCTCTTGCATTCTTTTAGCATGTTCAGTCTGCCTCGTACTACGATGCTCACTCTTTAAGGGCCTCTCTGGATGTTTGGTGGCAAAATTCACTCTTCTACAATGTGTAAATCTTGTAAGCCGGCCATACAGAGTATGTGAGTCCTTTCATGCATTTTCTCTGCAACAGTACAGAAGCTCACTCTTGACAAAAAAAATGAATGATTCATAGCTAAAATCAACAACGGATCTCAACTATTTTAACACCTGTCTTTGAAAAACATCCAGTACATATGAAAAAAATTAAAAAGGCAAAAAGTAGAGACTAGTGCGCAAGCATTCTTTCCACGAAGAGGAAAGCAAAGAAAATGCATGTGCAAATCATGGCGGGATATTAAAGCTGTAGGCTGCCTTAAAGTAAAAGGTCAAATTTATGTTCATCTCACCCACCTTTATTTTCCTCATTTTCTGTTTTCTTTTTAAAAGTACTCAGTAATTTTTTCCTAAAGCAAATCCTGAATAAGCAAATTTTAAAATCAAATTCAGGAACTACAGTCTATAGATGGGCTGTTCTGTATTTTTACATTTAAAAATTGAATTTTAAAAATCAGGATTTTGCATAGGACCTGGCACATAAGCGGGATTGCTCAAAGGTGTTTTAGTGAAGAGCCCACAACAAAACAACCACAAGAGCCAACTTTGATGGCAGAGCATGACTCCAGATTGTCACGGATGGCCAAAACAGACATGTGGAAAGTCTCTAACAGAGTTGGCGTACTTGAAAACAGGATTGTGAAATAACACTAGCATGTATGTCCCGTGTAAGCATAGATGACATTGCTTCCACATCACTGAAACTAAAAGTGTAAGATGCAGAAGAGCGATCACAGTTATATTAATTATTAGGGTGATGAGAGGGAAAACATAAGGGCCAAAAATTGAACTCTGTGGAAATTTGGATTAAAAGTGGCCTAAAAGTGACAGGCTGTCAAAGTGTAATGCTCAGCAAGCATATATGGCTCCACTACCATGTCTGACTGTGGGGGCACCACCTAGGACATTTACCATCAGGCTACTCAACTAAAGATGTCATACTATAGGTTTTTACATGCACTGTGCTTATCAGGCTCGATAATGCAACAATTTTTCATGATTACAGCCAAAATGTACAAATATGTTAAGTTCCATTAAAACAGAAAATAATCTAAGACTACACCATTTTTCCATGGACCCTACACAAGTTTGGGACTTGGTGGAAGGCTGGTAACACCCATCAGGCAATAGGAAAGGGTTGCTCACTAACTAATGATGCCAGATTTTTTTTTTGTTTTTTAAACTTGAAGCTACTTATCTTAACTAACGATGCTCCTGGTGGATAACAGACCCCCACTCACCTCCAAACACCACACTGGATCTAGAAACTTTATCATATTTTCCAGAGCAGCTAGGAGGTGCCATACAGCTATGGCTGCTTCTATAGTACTTTCCTCAGATGTCTCGGACTTGGGAGTCACACGGAACCACCCTCTGTGCAATCATAAGTTCCAGTCATTTTTTCTACACCCTCACAGGCAGAAAATAGACCAATGTAACAATGACAAATGGCAGAATATACAAAACTAACCTGAGAAGGAATTAGCAGTACCCCAAGAAAACTGTTCTAACAGGGTAGTTGGTGGCAGAAGGTGAGAAATCTCCAGGTAGGCAGTATCCATCAGAATGATTATTACTAAAGGTAAATAGTTTATTCTTTTGATCAATAATTCTACACTAGATTCCTCACCAAGCAGTAACACAAAGCGGTGGGGGTCTGAGAAGAACATTTAACCAAAAAGTCTTGCAACTTGGACCTGGTGAAATGAAATTTCTTAAGGAACTGAGTAGACATTAGTGCCTCACGAAGGTGTGGACTGAGGCTGATGTAACATCTCTGCAGAGGTCAAAACACCACAGTCAATGCAGCAGAAGCTGCTTTACTCTGGGTGGCTCCATCTTGGCCATGGCATAGAGCAATTTGATGCAATTAACTAAACAGCAGTAAATGGTCCTCTTCTGGACAGCCATGCCAGTCGCAACAAGCTAAAACCTCGATAACTGGTGTTTCATGAGGTGTTCCATGGTTCTACTGGTTTACAAGCGGATAGCTGCTGAGGGTCAACCGATAAAGCTGCTCTTTCACCTCAGTAAGACATGGAGGAGGGTAAAATACTGGCAGCATTTTGGAATACCTTTAATGACATTCTAACATCAGGTTAGCCAAAAAAGGTGCATGCCTGAAGCACTAGCTGGTCTGGAAAGAAAAATGTCAACGACGGATGGACAGAAAGGGCTTACAGCACACTTGTCCCCCGAGTAGCGGTGATGGTGACAAGACTGTCTTTAAAGTAAAAAGCTTCACAGAACAGCTCTGAATGGGCTCAAATGGTGTACTCTTAAAAAACTGTTAGAATACAATTCAAGAGTGACACCTTTGCGCTGTGGGGAACCAAACGTTTGACTTTTTGTGCACAGGAAAAGGTTTTTACAGAGCAATAGTGAACAGGAGCACTCCAAAGGAGACAGATGATAGGATAGCTGGAAGTTGGTCTTGGGGTACTTTCACAAAAAACTCTAGAACCTGCCTTCAACAGCCAGTTACAGGAATAGACCTGAACCACAACTAATGGCTTAACCTTCGCGAGTACCAGAGTGCCTGATGTAAGGCCAAAAGAGAGTACCGTGAACTGAGAGTGAGTGAAACTTGACATATTGCATGTGCCTGTGAGACTGCAGGATTTGGACATGAAAATAGGTGTCTTGCATCTCTAAGTACACCATCCAATCCTTGTAATCCACAGCCAGAAGAACAAGGACAAATCTTGAACTTTACCATGTGGAGGAATGATTCAAGGTCCAGAAAACAAAAGAGGCAGGGGGTGGGGTTTGAGGCAGTAGGCAAAATAAGAAATGATCCCCCGACTGGACACAATTTCTCTGAATGAGGACAAATTAAAGAGGTTTTGTTGCGGGGTGGGGAGGAGGAAGAAGAGGACTGTTGTTGCTCATGATGCCTGTTTTTGGCACATCCTGAAACACCTTTGCCATACAGGGTGTTCAGCTATTTTTGGCAAAAGGACTGGTTTCTCAAAAAGTCCGGAAGTTCCAATGTTGTTCATGGAACTGGTGCACTGAGTGGAAAAAAAGACCCAGCGAGTACGCCATGCATCAGCTCAAATTAAAATGCTCCAGTGCAGTACACATTAGGGAAATTTAAATTAGGATTAAGTCATATACAGAGGAGTTACCATGCATAGAAGGGGTTTGACATCAGGATAGATTATTACGTGGAAGGTACTTTAACATACATTTTTGGGTCAGTAGTACTTAACCAATTGGGAAGGTGGATGGGTAGAACTTGATATGTTAACACTTCCTGCGACTTTCAATGTTCCTCCAACCCACTACCAGTTAAACCACTTGAATTACTGAGGTGGTGCCGACTTTACTGAACTGAGTGATGGCGGAGATTATATGGTTGATAGAACTGCGGATGAGATAGTAAAATTATTGGGTGGTCACAGTGTGTTTGGTTATCACCTTCCCACGTCCACTTTTACTAAGGAGACTGATGTGCATTCCCCCTCTCCGCCACCTCAATGTTGTTGCTAAGGGACCTGGCATTGCCCTTATCTAAAGGCCTCTATTGCCTTTTAAAGGTCCCCACCCGATGCAGACCCTTTTTTAAGCTAGTGAGACTGGAGCAGCCACTCTTCAGCCAGACTTGTGATGAGCAGATCTTTGTGGGTGTGTAGCTGGCAGGGCGATCTCTGCTTCCCTTTAGGAAGGAGTTCTATACCAGACACACAGAGGGCAGTCGAAGCCCTTTACTGACCTATAATTGGCAATGCACTGCTTGACCATATATTGCTTTCTCTGTAAATGCCTAAACACTGTATCAAGTGCAAAGGCTTAGAGAGAAAATATAAAAACCCACATGTAGCCCATGACCTCTCCTTCACCGGGTAAAAGTTGTTTCACATGTTAACCGTCTGGAAATCTCACTTCCAGGATTTGCATTCTTGAACTTCCCCGTTTGATTTAGTAGCATATTGTTTCAGTTTAGACAGGAGATTGCACATAAGGCCTCCAACACAGCTAACAGCGACTGTTCAACAGGAAATCCAGTGGCCATTCACCTAGATTACCAGTAAGGTGGGAGTGCGACTGAACTGCGAGGCTCTGCATAGGTACTTATCCTCTTCTAGTCTAACTCAATACTTAGTGGTTCTGCAGTCAATTGTAGTTGAATTTAGGCTTCATGATAACATTTTCACATTGATCGCCTAAACATATACATGACAAAATAGCTACAGATCATGTCTTATCAAATACTCCTACCAATCTATGGCAACCAACTACTTCACCCCAGCTAGAAAGGCAAGTTATGACTGAAGAAATCTGTTATACACGGATGGTCACTTGAAGACTAACTTAGCACATCTTACCGGTTCTGACTAGCTACATACACCAAACGCTACTTAATACCTTAAAATGACAATACAGTCTATCCTTGCAGACATGACCCTCCTATCCCCTCCACCAATGCCTGCCCATTCCTATAGGATCTTGGAGTGGTTGGTCCTGTGCTGTACCCAGCACACTTTAATTAGAATTATCATAAAGGGAGCAGCACCACTTATCAAAACTGCCACTGTAGAGTAAACCATTAATGTGCATCTACCTTTCTCACGTCTTCATTTATCACACAACTAAGCTCTGGTTCCCATGACAACACCACCTCGCTGGTCATCATGCACACGGAAACACATTACCAACCAAAGGTCTTACATGGTGCAGGGTGCAATACATGCGGAAAAGGGCTTCAGTGCCACATAGAGGGGTAGTAAGCGCTTTAGAAATACTACAATATAATACAACACAGAGCCAATTGTTGAAGCACTGCCTCTGCGACATGAAGTTAAGCACACTCTGCAGTTTTTATTTTAAGAAGAAACAAAACAAATACCACAAGCTGGTGTCATGTCAAATTAATAGGCATAAATAAAAAAAAAGTATTATAGATTATGGAAAATGTTACGGGATCTTCCTCGTAGACTAACCGTTACACTGTTTATAAATTATCAGTGACAATCTCATGATGGAGACCAAATTTATTGTATTCAAAAGCCTAGTTGGAGTAGACATTTTAGGTTAATGCCTTCAGGTTCAGAAAGTGCTGCTAGAGTTTTACAAAGAAACCAGTGTTCGGAAATGTAAACTGCCTAGCTGATTTGTTCATAAAAAGACTTTGAGGGAAAAATTCTACATCATTCTGGTCCTGTCAGACTTACCAGCCCACATTTCAGGTTCACCTCCAAAAGCTATTTGATGCTAGCCATACTTATCACCATTAAGTTCCCCCCTCTTCCTAAATAGTCTCTCTAGGTGGACCATGCTCTAAGGCAGACTGTTTCTGCAATGCAGAAAGCCATAAGCAGTAAAGTATAAAACTCTCCCAAACCTTCAGGCTGGGATTTTCCTGCAAAATAGGTGAGTTTATGCAGTGGCATGTCCTACGATCCTTACACTCCTGACTTGACTGTATTCCAAAGCAAATTCTTTTAGTTGTCTTTTTGGAGTTTGTAGTCATTCAAAAATATGAATCAACAAAGTTTGTATTTTAAATAGGATGGCTACTACTACAAGCCAGCTTTCTTTCACTGCAATACATTGAAACGGGTTAACATTCAAGACCAAATGGATTTAATATTTAAGCGGTGCAATAGCAGCCAATGTGCATACTACAAGCCTGAAACTGCCAGGACGTTAGAGGTTTCTGTTAAAATGCCTAGTACTTTGGTCTAAACTGACAAAGCCATTTGTGCATTCAAGTTCAACTTAGGTTCAAACAATGACCCAATATACAAGTGCCACAAACTGGCGAAAAATATGTTCCAGAAGCAAAGAGTTTGAGTTTCAGGGCGCAGATGCCTTGCAAAATAAATTAAAATAGACAAACTATCGGGTTTTTGGGCATTCACAAACTTTTACCAGGCCAGATTATATTCTGGTAGAGGGCAGTAGTAAATCTGTAGGAGAGATCTCCAAAAGCATCTTCCAAGTGAAGCAAAAATTGAATCTTTCCTCTTTTGTTAAGTACTGATTCATAAATGTTGTATAACAGGTGAGTTTACGCATGTGTAAATACCAGCACTTGTGAATACTCCTGGAAAAGCAACAACTGTTGAAGCTCCTAGGAATATACCTGGAATTTTAAAAAAAGTACATCTACTCTAAATATAAGGGTGAACCCAGAGTTGTAGCTCTACAACTTGTTGAAGAATTGCCCCCAGTGAAAAAAGTCACCTGGTAGTGCATAAATAAATACTCTGCTTAGGGTAGGATAAGAGAATAAGCATACAAAGCAGTTTTGATTAGTGGAATGCTCTTTTAAACACTGTGTACTGGGCCTGCTACCTGCTTTTAAAAAAATTTAAAATACAGTACCAGTCTGCCTCATTGGTGTTGCTGCTGGCAAAACACTGAATCTGGATTCAGTGGAGACACCTAGTGGTCCTTCCAGAGAAAGGTGGTTTGGGGATGCCAGGGATTAGTTGTTGGCCAAGGATATATGGCTCATCATGGTGCGAACAGACAACTGGGACAATGAGGACATTCAAGACTGGTGCTCAATGGCCGACATCCTATTGGAGAATTTTCTTAACCCACTAGTGCAGACACCCCAGATAACAGTGATCACCCTTCCTGACTGATCAAAACCACCTGAGTTGTATGTCAGAGGAAAGGGAGTCAGTGCTTGCTAGAGAAGGGCATTGCTTTAGATTGGAATGATTTGTGATGCATCGAAAAAGATGTTGAAATGTGCTGGGGAACTTCATGTGCGGAGACGCTGTCCTTTTTTTTGATGCGATACAAAATGAATATTTAAAGAATGTAGTTTTGTTAAAAAAAAAAAAGTTTAGAAGAATCTGTGTGAAGCACAATTATTAGCCAGCTACTGTAAAAAATGTATGGAATAGTCTCGAGTGAGCAAGAAAGTACCAGGTTATCTTAAATAATAACAGTACAAGTAACAAATGGGTAAACATTTAACTCTAATCAGATTAAGACAATGTAGCAATTCTGGTGGAACAAAACCCATACACATTGCCTTAAAACTTCTGCTCTCCCACTGAAGACTGGATTAGGGAGATCAGAACTCATGCATGGTCTTCTTTAGAGAAAGAAGAGTTGGAAGATCAGCCTAAAGACGGGGGGGCGGGGTTGAACAATAGTCTGCAAGCTTGTCGCTTAAAGAGAGAGGTAATGGCATCTCCACATACTCAGAATATCAACAAACAAAAAATACAACCACACCTCTACAGGATGTAGAATACACCAGAAGCAGATTTTGTAAGCAACCAGAGTGAGCAGATCTTGTGTTCTATACCTCTCTTTGCTAACCTTTTCTTTTACAGATTAGCACCAACAATATGCAAAGCTTCTTAAACAAGATAATTGACCTGTCGATTGCCATGGTTAGATGTTTCAAAAAACATCTTTAAAAGTAATGGAAAACACCATGCCTTCTAAATACAAACTGACTGGGAAAAATGACTGCTGAACAATCGTTAGAATGAAGATAATGCAACTTAATTAATTACGTTTGGCCCTGATGAGGAGACTTGGACTAAGATTTTCGGGATGCTAGATTGCATTTTAACTACAATAATTTTGTCCACACATCAATAATAAAATAGATTACACAGAACTTTTAGTAGTGCTACATTTATAAGTGCAAAACACAAGAATAAATAAATCCACGTTTACCAGCTGTACAAAAGCGAAAGTACTATATTTTGAAAATGGCAACAGAAATATTGTAACTGTACATACCAATTTAGCTTGTGCATCAGCAATTTTACGATTATTCTCTTCCAATATTCGCTCCAGTTCCTCACGCTTAGCGCGTTCTTCCTCCTAAAGGGGGGGATACGGAAAAGTATTAAGGGAAGAAAAGCAATATGTGGGGCTCCTTGTCCTTTCTTTCTTCAAAGTCCTTTCTGTGCAATGACTTGAAGGGTAGCCCTTCAGACTGCCTTCTCTCTCAAAAGTAAGCAGTGCTGCCACAGAAGTGGCATGTTGCACTAGATTTAAAATCAACCCACCCAGACCAAACAGCATCCAACTAAACCCTCCCTAATCAGAAGCCTGGAAATTACCAATACTTTAATATCACACAAATCAACAAGGACAACTACATAAATGGAAATTATTTACCAAATTAAAAATATATATAAAATATATAAATAAAGTGAATAGTAAGTCTCACCAATTACGCACGTATACCTACGTTACTTCTTTACCTATACTCCTTTAATCAGCATTAAAAGTTGGATATTTACTGTCTTGTCCAGTGTCCTGCAGAGTGTGCTCCTCAGCTGCGATACGCACCAGCTTCCTCTTTAAAATGATTTGTACTGTTAGCAACACCTGCCATCAGCAGCTCAACCATTTACATGAAACAACATACAAGGGAGGCTGAGCTGAGGAATGCAGATGTTTATGGTAAGAAGGAACAAAAATATGTAAATCAATCCTAAGGCAAACAATTAATAAGAAAAGTACATTTACTGTTAGTGAAAAATACAGAGGGTAATCCATACTTCATGGAGCGGTGGGCTTTTGTTGCAACCTCCAAAAATTGGCTCTCAATACTTTCACCGGTTGGCGAGAATTTTAAGACAGAATTAACTGTCACGTGAGGTGCAAAAAGACTATAACAAACAGATGAATGGCTTAGAAACTTGGATTCCAGTTACATTACGTGATACTAGTGAAGAGAATTGGAAATTTGGAAAAAGTCAGATGAAGTGCATGTGGTTGTATTTCAGGGTACGTCACATAGAACCACCATTGAAAATTATTTGGCTGTATGACCAGAGGATATTCTGTATGAAAAAAAATGTTAATAGGTAACAAAACAACTATGAGAAGAAAAACATCAGACCATGAGTAGTAACTAGCTACTGACTTGCACCCTTCACTCCAGGACCATACAGGTACTAATGGTTGAAATATTTAAAGGAGACAAACTAAAAATCACTGGGATAAAGGCTTAACTGCATTATGTGTAGCAAAATTATATTGCAGATAAGCCATGGTAAAGCATTTGTTCCTCCGAAGTGTAGATTGCAAATTGATTACAATCAGTAGACAAGTGATATTAAGTATCTAGCACACTTCTGTTGGCCATCCTTGAAATACATCTACATTTCAGGATGCCAGAGTGGAATACAAAAGCACTTCATTACCAACAAATCATTCTACAGTGAAATGACAAAAAAAAATGTGATCAGAATCACCATCTCAGTGACCGTGTAAAACGAAGAGTACAAGGAAAGAACAAGCCCTTAATTTTGAAATCCTGGAGCGATTAGTAATATGATTACTTGAAGTCAATAGTAGCAAATTACTGTCATAGAAAGACATTCCTCATGTTTTCAGTTTACTAAAATAAAAAAGAAACACCCATACCGTCACTTGACAAATTCAATACAACAGGTTGCTAAATAGTAAACACTAGTAGTTGAACAGTGGATGACAAAATGAAGACTGTATAGATAGAGAAGAGGAAAGGCAGCATGTGCTGAAATGGCCACAAGGCATGAAAAGGCTTAAGTGCACTAAAACTTCTATGTTTCAATAAAACTCGCCTCATTTTAGACAACGGTTTGGGCATGTCACCCTTCACCAGGACTTTGGCATATGTGATCCCTCTGTATACTTCAATAGAGGCTGAGTAATGGCTACAAATAGATGACAAAACGGTAAGGAGAGAGTGGCGAATATGCCCACTCATTACAATGATTTAGAAATAGTTTTTCAAAAGATCAATAATGTATAAGCAGCGGTGTATTAACAAATGATGAGATTACATAATATGCTTCCTAGTTAGCTACATTTAGCGGACCTGGAGGCCAAAAGCAGACACTGTAGTTTAGGGGCCATGCTATGCATCTGGCTGAAAACAATTCTCTAATCTGAGTTTAAAGCAATATATGTCAGTCAGTCTGTAGAAGGAAAACAGATAGGACTGTATATTTCCCACAGCCATGGCAAAAGTTTCAAACACTTCTGAAATATGTATGTGGGCCATTTCTATTATCAATTAACAGTAAAAGTATTTTAAGATGGTGCTTGTGAGCTCCATTTGTTAATACAAGCTGGAAATAAGATTCACAGCAACAGATTTGTAAAAGTAAAAAAAAAAAAAAAAAATCTGAATTAGATGTGATACACTACATCATCTAAATAATACAGGAGGTACATCCCGAAACTGAAAGTTTTGCCATGGACTGTCTCTACTTCTCAAACGACCAAGCGTTACCTCTCTAGCTTTTTGAGCTGCAAGCTCTGCTTGTCGCTGTCGCTCGAGTTCTTCGAGCAACTGCTTTTCCATGATGCGCTTGGCTTCCTCCACTCTACGGAGAACCTCTCGCTCAATTTCATCTTTTCGTTTCTCTAGCTCCTCCTCCACTCGCTTGGCCACCAATTCTTCCACTCTCCGCGCCGTCTCTTCCTCTATGAGCTTCTCCTCGATTTCTTGCTGCCGCCTATTAAGAACAAGGAAATAAAATGTCAGCTTGAAATGATGTACAATAGAGTGGATGGATTTTAAAATTATTTAACATGGCAGGATTTCTTAGTTCAAAAAAATGTATATTATTTTTAACACACAAGTCCCTAAACAATAGCATGCACGAATGAATATGAGGGGTCATCAAAAAAACATTATAAAGCTTGTCATCCCGGGACAAAACGAACACTGCTTACAAATCAAACTCAAACAATGCACGTGAGGAGGCCGTTCAGATATCTTAATAAAGCTGGTTTACTGATAAGTGTTCATGTGCAGTAGCTGTAGAATACGGAGATGGAGTAGGCAAAAACTTCTAAAGAAGATGTACACCCCAACTGCGTACACATTGCTGCTCTATATAAAAAAAGAGATGCGTTACAAGAACAGCAGACCTATATTATAAACTAGTTCAAACTAACCATTTCCCAGAGGTCAGATACATAGAATATTCAAATAGATGACCACCAAAAACAGTAGACAGGGTTAATAGATGACATTTGACAAAAAGAACTTAGTGGAGGTAGCAGGAGGGGTAGTTGGCCCCCCAACCTTGGGTGCCAACTACCCCTCCTATTACCTCCAGTAAGACCCACACAGAGGCATTGCTAAGTTCTCATAGGTCACGCCCCCTTTCCGCACCACTCTGCAAACATGCTCCCTGCCGCGCTCTTGGATGGGGATTAAAGTCCACTTCGCTGCTGGGGGTCCTTAGGGGCCAACTAGCCTACCTGATACCTCCAGTATGCCCCAGATAGTGGGATTGCGGATAGGTGGACACAGGCCACGCCCCCTGTGTCCACCACTCTGCAAACGCGCCTCCTGGTGCGCTCTTGGTGGGGAGAAGAAAGTCCCCTTGCCTCCTGAGGGTCCCTGGGGGCCAACTAGCCCACCAGGTACCTCCAGTAAGCCCCACACAGCTGGATTGCGGAGTGGTCCGAGGCCACGCCTTATTTTTACACCACTCTGCAAACGCACCTCCTGGCGCACTGCTGCTCGGGGGATGAAGTCCACTTGTGTCCTGAAGTCCTCAGGACACAAGAGGACCTCATCGCCCCACCAGCAGTGCGCCAAGAGGCAGAGAACTCTGGGTAATTCTCAAGTTTAGGTGGAAAGCAGCTCCAGTATAGAGCACTCTCAACACCAGTGGCCCGATCTCTTTCTATAAGACGGCCTGTCTACCTGTCTGTCTGGATATATGTCTGTCTGGATATATGCCTGTCACTCCATAGCCCTGTTCGATCTACGCGACCCTCTCCCGCTTTCTATCCGTCTGTTTTCTACACGTGTCTGTCTGCGTCTCATTGCTCCCTCTGCCCCTGGTGTGCGCCTGTTTCCCTGGTGCTACTCTTCTCCCTTCCCCCAACGCCCCCTCTAGTTGTCCTGCTAAGCAGAGGGAAGAGTTCTGAGAATCACCAGCAGAAGGCGCTCTTACC
Organism: Calotriton arnoldi; assembly: GCA_963921515.1. Lineage (NCBI taxonomy): Eukaryota > Metazoa > Chordata > Amphibia > Caudata > Salamandridae > Calotriton > Calotriton arnoldi. The sequence continues at coordinate 1,249,542 of CAWUFW010004328.1, forward strand.
CTTTGCTCCAGCGCACCACCACATGGGCACACACAAACCCCCTCGAGGCTTCCTCTCAGTTGGTTTCCTGTGGTGCATTCTTGTTCCTACAGGGCTCGGGGAGCCTCGCGTGCAAGAGTAGAGATCTGTGTGTCAGCTTTAAACGTTCCACTCACCCAAGGACCGGCTGTGCGCGGGTCCGGGGAACCCCCGTGGCCGCAGCGAGGCTTGAAGCGGAAGGGGAGCTGTGACTGACTACACACTCTATCACACAAACAACACACACTCTCCCTCTCAGAACCAAAATTTGCAGCGGCCGAGAGAAGGCTAGCCCATCCCAAACACACCACCCTTTCCAACAGAAAACAGCACCATGCGCCCACCCGTGCATTGCATAACAACCCTACCCCCATTCCTCACGAAACATGGGCTCAAAAAAGGTCTTACGTTGCGGGAGCTGACTTAGGCGTGCGGGGAGTAGTCATTAATTACAAGTGTCCACTGGCAAGCATCAAGAAAAACATAAATCGCCTTCATATAGGGTCGTTGAGCGTGGGCATTCAGCCTTTAAGCCTAGACACAAACCGATCTAGACTTTCCTGCGGATCAGCGCCATGAAGCGTTGGTGTCAGTGCGCTTTACAAACAAACATAAGACGCTAAAGTTCTGACTGCTGTAAACAAGGGTGCGGAGACCAGAGAGCGCTTTGGGGGAGGGGGCGGGGTTTGATGACTATATCCGAAGACCAAGTACGCGTCTCGGGCCACAAACTTCTAGTTGTTACCCGAATCAGCGGGGTGCCACCTGCTAAAATAGTGTGAAATCTGCATGTAAACGGGGTTGGTGAACGGATATGAGCCAGCCTTATATTTTACTATACTTCGAATCGGGGGAACGCTATTAACATTACCACCAACCACAACTGAATGTGGGGCAGAATCTGGTGGGCAGAGGTGGGGTGGTCGATGTTCGACGTCTGCCCCCACACATAAACCTCCGATTATTCATCGGTTTGAGTTTAGAACTCACAAGAAGCGAGGCGGGATCCAACTGGGCTCCCCCGGCAGTCAGAGCCCATTGCTGGCCCTGGGTGCTACAGCAGACCGTGGGATTCAACGTCAAGAGTTGGCCCCTGTGTGCCACAGCACCAATAGAAGTGAGAGCCAGGAGCTCTCTAGTACATGGGAGTCACACGCAGGGGCTGCCTTGAGGGGGCCACGGCACCCAGTGGGAGCCATAGGTAGGGGCTGCGTAGTGTGTGCCACAGCACCCCGTGTGAGTCACAGGCAGGGGGCAGCCCCGTGGGGGCCACAGAACCCAGAGGGAGTCACAGGCAGGGGCTCTTGAGTGTATGCCACGGCACACCGTGGGAGCCACAGGTAGGAGGTACCCAGTGTGTGCCTCAGCAAACCGTGAGAGTCACAGGCAGGGGCTGCCCGTGTCTGCCACAGCAAACCCTAAGAGTCATCACAGGCAAGGGCTTCCCGTGTGTGCCACAGAACACCGTGGGAGCCACAGGCAGGGGGTACCCCGTGTGTGCCACAGCACAAAGGGCGTCACAGGCAGCGCTACAGCTTCCCGTGGGAGCCATAGGCAGGGGCCGCCCCGTCTGCGCCACACCACCCTACCGCAGCCTGCGATAGGAGTTGACCCATGTGCCAATGTAACCCGTTGGGCTCAGAGGCCGGCCAGTGTGCCACAGCACTCCAAGTGAGCCAACGTCAGGAACCGTCCAGCGTGTGGACAGCAACTTAGGGGAGTCAGCGCCTGATGCTCACTCACCTGCCAAAGTACCTCATAGGAGTGAGAGACAGGGGCTACCCAGTGAGCCAACGCCAGGGACTGCCCTGTTTGTCACTGCACCAGTGCTTGAAATGGAAAAATAGAACTGCAGGTACGCGATAACCAGGGTACCTGTTTCTGAGAAATGCTGGTACTCTCCAATTAATAGTATTACGTTTTTCTTGAGAAGTGTGGGTACTCCCCTCTTAAAATAAAAAAAGTACTGGTACTCAGTATCGGAAATTACCGGCCCATTTAAAGCACTGCATTGCACCCTACTTAAGTGAGGGCCAGGAGTTAAGCCTAATGTGACACGACACCCTACGGAAGTCAAAGCCAGGAGTTATCCCGTGTGTGCCACAACACCCCATGGAAGTCGGAGCCAGGAGTTATCCCGTGTGTGCCACAACGCCATACGGAAGTCAGAGCCAGGGGTTGTCTCGTGTGAGCCACAACAGCCTACGGGAGTCAGACCCAGGAGTTATCCCGTGTGTGCCACGACACCCTACAGAAGTCAGAAACGTGAGCTCTCCCGCGTGTGCCACATCACCCTACGGAAGACAGAGCCAGGAGTTAGCCTGTGTGTGCCAGGATACCCAGCAAAAGTCAGAGCCAAGAGTTATGCAGTGTGTGCCACTACACCCTACGGTAGTCAGAACCAGGAGTAGAATTGTGTGTGCCACAAACCCCCCTGGATTGGAGTCAAAACCAGAGGCTGCCCTTTATGCCACAGCCACGAGCCATCTATCCTGTGTGCGCCAAGGCACCTTATGGGTTCCAAATCCAGGAGCGACCCTGTGTGCGCCACAAGCGAACACCTCAAATATAAAGTACAGGGGGTCTCCTGTCCTGCTCCAGGCGGTCCATGCGGATCTCCACCTGGCACCCTCCACCCCCAAAAACACCAGCCTGTTCCAATCCGCCCGCTTGCCCAGATGAGACTGGCTGACCTGTGTTCGCCTCGTTCCCCGCTGCAGGGCCCGGCTCCTCTCCAGGGAGCGCCAGGGACACGGCATGCCTGGGGTGCAGCCCCCCGGGGGTCACATCTGAGCTCTGGCCAGCTCCCCGCTCCCTTGGCTCCTCCTCCACGATGCTCTCTTCAATAGGGGGGTCCTTATGTCCTGTGGCGCGATCATGGTCCCGTCCAGGGCAGCCTCTCTCCTCAGGCTCTCCCGGGGAGGCTCGTTCACTGGCGGTTCCCGCACTCCCGGGACCGTGCCCAGGCACCGCTGCGCAGCTCGTCTCAGATCCTCCTAGAGCGGCCTCTTGGGGCTCCCAACAGCCGGAGATCCCGGTCTTCCCCTCTCCGAGTTCCTATTGGTCCAGACTCCAACTTCTCGGAACTTAAAGGGGCCGTGGCAGCCACCCCTTGTACCCTCCCCCTTCAGCACACTGCACTCCCTGGGGCGGGAGCCAGGGGGTGGAGCCCTGCAGCGCCGTGTGAGCATCAGCGTGAAATTGGGACTCCTTGAACTTCAGGGCATGTTCCTTTGGAAATTAACATGGGGAAAACGCGTTTTGGGACCCCCCTTTTTTCTCGTCCCGCACTTGAAAAATCACCCCGAAACTTTCAAAACAGGACCTGACCTGAGTGAACCATTAGGTTTGAAAATTGAGAAGATTCGTCAAATGGCGCCAAAGATATTGGCAAAAGAAAAAACGCTTTTTGAATAGAAACAAGGGCCTAACTATAACTATCTGCTGGCGACCGCAAGTAGGATATAGATATATAGATATTTATATATATTCCCATACATACACATATGTACACATACACACACACACAAAGTTATTTGGGAAAATCGAAGCCAATGAGAAGCTTTACAATTACATTAACAATTACATTTATACCATGGTTAATACTACCTGTTATTGAACGCTTGTTTTGTATACTTTAGCTGCATTTACTAAGTTTACACAAACAAAAGTGTGAATGCTTCTTACGCCATAACAGGAAGTCAATGGATGAATTGGTAGCGACTGGAGCAGTTTAGCTCAATTAAAGTAGTGAACATTCTAAGAAGAAAACATTTTTCCTACTGAGGTAGTAAGAACAGCAATGTACACAAAAAAATTGTTTAACGCTTGACATTTTGGAAATGTCCAAAAAGGCGTCCATGGGAAGACATTCCAATGAATAAGCAAACTTCAAAGCAATACAAAGGATTCAAATAGGATAAATTAAAAGTAAGCCTAGGGAACAGGTATGACACTGACCTATTCTGCTGGACACACACTGGAACTTAACTTTGCCTGTGCCGAATCATTCTCTAATTTCATGGTCAAATCCTACTCCAAGACAAACTATTCTTTGATCACATTTAACGCATAAGCCAAATGCAATCGGATAAGAGAAAACAACAATTCGGCCCATCCTTACTCTCCGATACCTACAACTAAAAAGTCGCTATGATAAGCTTCTATTTAACCCAACACTTTCCCAGACAGGCCACCCTACCCATTAATGGACAACAACTGATAAACCTGCAAAATGGATCACCACAGAAATTTGGAAACTTGAAAAGCAAAGCAGAAAACGGTAAAGACTTTGTAAGAAAATTCACTGGAAAATGTATGTAAAGCACACGAGAGAACACCATAGAGCAAAGTCTTAAGCACAACCACAATCAAACTGCCTTATTATTTATTTAAATTTTTCATAGAAGTAACAGAGTTGTAGACTGCAAAAAATACTCCTGTTACCACTGACCAACACCGTGAAAATCTGGCTTCCTTCTTCAAGAACAACTACTTGAACATTCCGACAGAATGCACAGAACTATGGTTCACCAACTTCTGTCTTCAATCCAATCTTTCGGAGCATTTAACCCAGATAAAGTGAGCTAACAGGAAGCTTCAAATATCCTAGTCAAGCCCTGCTCATTTAATACAACCAAAGACCACTTCGATATACTTGAGCATTTATATGATGATTTATCTGGCCCTTCTACAAGGTCTGGTCTACAGAATCCTAAAACAGGCTACATTCATTACATTACTGATAAACCATGAGTCAACCTCACCTGAACCAGAAAAGCTTTACCTAATTTTAAACCTTTTTATTAGCAAATGATGGTTGAGGTTACACAACAACTGGAATAATTTACAGAGTCTAATTCTATTCTTCATGAGAGACAAGGTTCATATTGGAACAAAGGACGGAAACCACATTCGATGTTAGGGAACACCTGCTTTGCTCCCTGGAGGTGGGATGCTCAAATACAAACCCCATTTGACCTGTCTCACGACTACAGCACTGTGGGCCATAATATACTTTGGAAGTGCCCAGTAAATGGGCTAGGATCCATGGACCTGCTCTCAAATTGTGTTCATCCTTCTTTTCAAATCGAAGTTGCGTACACAATGACATCTGTAAAAAAGGTTTGCAAATAAATCCTATAAGTATTCCATCTCACCATTCATTCAACATGTACATAAGGCCACCTACCCAACTGATCTCAATACCAGTTACACCTCCAAATATAAGCACGATACTCAACCAAATTGGAGTGAAAAATCACAAGGAGCACTACAAAAAACATAATTACCTTCCTCAAACTCCCTTTGATGGATGAAAAACGTACTTCCGTCTAAATACTGAAATTCAGAGCCCGTTATTGGCAACCTTCTCTTCAATTGGTCAGAGAAAAAAGTGTGTGCCAAATCCAGCCAAAGAAGGGGATTCTTAAGAGTAGGCCTGATATGGATCTCTCTTTTGGTTGTTAATAGCACCACAGTAACCAACAGCTTATTTCTCATGTTACAGAGAAGGACATTTCTGTTTTTACAACTTCCTTACCTATCAAGCCTGGACTGTTTAACCTCTTATGTGCCAAGGACGTGCTGGAGACTTCCTCAGCACCAGTGATCAGGTGCGGAGGACGTCTCCAGCACGTCCTGGCACCAGAAGCAACAAATCCCTCTGGAGCGAGCACTAGAGGAATTTCTTTTTATTGAATTCAGCCTCGGGAGCTGGGAAAGAGCTTCCCCAGTACCAGAGGCTGGTTTTTTTTCCTCCTCTGAAATGATGATCGGCACACATGGCCTGCTGACATCTGTTAAAAATTTGGGTTCTGGTTGGCAGAGGTATGCACCCTGTCAAAGCAGGAACCACAATCTTAGTCAAGGTAAGTAACACTCTAAATTAACCTGTGCTCACCCTCTGGTAGCTTGGCACAGAGCAGTCAGGCTCAGCTAAGAGGCAATGTGTAAAGTATTTGTGCAGACTAAACACAGTAACAGTGAAAATAGCACAAAAGGACTCAACACCAGTTTAGAAAAATAGAGATTTTTATGAGTAAAAAGGACCAAAACGACAATAATTCAATAAGTAGAAGTCGAGATATGAATTTAAGATGAAATTAAAACTAGTTCTTAGAAGCAAATAGCGGTCAAAGAGTTAATTGGTCACGGTGGACCAGGACAAAGCCAAGATTTTAGGCCGCCCACGATGGAGTGTAGGCCGGCTACAGGACCCACGCAGGACCCGCCGAGCAAAAGTACCTTAATCCTTGTTGCAGCACGAGATTAGTCTATGATCCCGACGCAGTTTGGTTTGTAGCACGGGATTTCTCCATGCAACTGCGGCGATGCGGCTGTTTCGTTGAGCACAGCGCCGGTTCAGAGTGCGGCAGTTCCGAAGGCGATTCGCCGGGTTAATCCACGCTGGAGGGGTAATGGGTTGGTTCTGAAGCAGTGGTTCTGGAGGCGATGCAGCAGTTCAGAGTGCGCTGCGCCGGTCCCTGCAATAGCGGTGATGCATTGACCCCCATCTCGCAACAGGTGATGCATCTGTTTCAATCAGTGCTACGGCGTCTACGCGCAGGTTCTGGCAGTTGCAGCCCTTTTATACTCACTTCCAAAGGCGCTGGACTGGGTTGGCACCCCTCGGCAGAGCAGGACTTGCAGCAAGCAAAGCCCAGGTGCTGTTTGAAGATGGAAGACAAGTCTTTGATATCCCTCAGACTTCAGCAACAGGAGGCAAGCCGACAAGTCATTGGAGAAACTTAGGTTCTGTGATGCAGAGGTGCAGGTCCAGTCCTCCTCACTCCCAGGCAAGAAGCAGCAGCCCAGCACATAAAAGCAGTTCAGCAAAGTGGCAATCCCTCCTGCACAGTGCACAATACCCTGCCTTTCCTGCTCTGGCTCCAGACTCACTACAGGAGGGTATGCAACCCTTTGTGTGGGGACAGGAAACAGCCCATTCTGGTGTAAAGTGTCAGCTCCTCCCTCCCTTACTGCTCAAGAAAGGGTAGGCGCGACTGAGTAGCCATCAACATGCAGATGACTACTCAGTCACACCTAACCTTTTTTGTTTGTGGGTGTCTAGAGAGAATGCAGGAAGTCGGCTGTCACCCACACCAGACGTGTATTCCAGAGACAGGCAGAAGGCACCAAATGGTTTAAGTAAGAGAATGCCAAATTTCTAAAAGTGGCATTTTCAGAACTGCAATTTAAAAACCAACTTCACCATACATTGTGTTTTTAAATTGTGAGTCCAGAAACACCAAATTTGGGGGTCCCATCTCTTCCCAATTGGAAACTACACTTATAAAGCCAATCCCAGTGTTATCCTATGGGAGAGAGGCCATGCAGTAGTAAAAAACTAATTTAAGAGTATTTCACTACCAGGACAGGTAAAAATTAAAAGGTACATGTTCTACCTTTTAAATACACTGCACCCTGCCCATAGGCTGTCCAGGGGCTACCTTAGGGGTGACCTATATGAAATAATAAGGAAGGTTTGGGCCTTGCAAGTAGGTTAACATGCCTGATCAAAACAGGCTCTGGAGAGGAATTGGGGAACATGGTGCCGCTAGCTGAACGGCCGCAAGCTCCCAGGAGGAATGCGTTTCCTTTCGTGTCGGCGTCTCCCCCGCCTCCAACCGGCACTTACCTGCACACGACGTTCCACCCTCTATCCTCGATGTGCCTGCCCCGGCAGCCCTCCGGCGCGTCTTCAGCTGAAGTAAGCTGTAAGGTTGGGGAACTCCCATGCTCGGAAACAGCCGCTAAGGAGTTGCAGAGGTGCCTGGCAGCCTGTGTTCAGATCCAGGTCTGCAGCAGCAGAGTCAGCACAGGACGACAGTAAGGGCAGGATAACCTTCCACAGGCTGCAGCAGTATTCCTGGAGTCACTTGGCAGTCTACAGCCCCAGTAAAAGAACTGGAGGAGCATTCTGGGTACAGCAAAAGAAGTCTGGTGGGTTGAACACCCTTTGTCTATGGAGAGGAGCAGTTTGCCCTCAGAGAAGGCAACTAAATTCAGCGGTAAGGACTCGAGGTACACTGCGCAATCGAGCAGTTACAACAGCATTGAGGGTAAGTCCTGGGTTTGAATGTCCCTCAGTATATGTCGCCCCATGTGCTAAGGAGCACTATCAGAACTATTTACTCAGTAAGGCAGTAGAAACGGAGTTTACAGTGGTAAAACTAGGGAAACAGGGAAAATCTGCAAAACTGTCTGGTAAAAGCCTGCAGGGAAGGGATAAAAGGATCCTGCCCCTTCGGATTAAGGTGACCCCCCCTTTACAAGAAACCCCCAAAGGCAGGAGCCAAGAAAAATCTTAGCCAACTTCCTCTCATACTCAGTGAAAGAGGCGATATGGAGTACAGCTTTAAGGAATGGCCCATTCATGGTTGGTCCTTATTCCCTTTTGATTAGATCAGATGTATGTCGGGCAACAGATCAGAAGCAGTGGGAATTAGGTAAAAGAATGGAGGAACTACATAAGTTAGGGGCAAAGGCTCAACTGAAATTCCGGGCAATGCTACGGGTTATGTGAATAATCAAATGCATAATCATCGAACAGTGGAAGAGGCAGATGCCCTGGTTGAACTCATTAAAAAGGGGGCAGGCTCCTGAATCTTGCTAAAATAAAGTGTGAGGGGGGGCCAAGGGGATACCACCAAAGCTAAGCTCACTCGAGTATAACCAATCCTCAGCAGGGAAGCTCATCTGGCAGTCCATGCCTGCTAGTAATGGGAGGATTCACCGGGGTGGGTTGGTGGGAGGACAAGAGGGGGGAGCAATGGGAGAAAAAATAAAAATACAGTTAACCAAATAGGGTCAACCGCTTGCCCAACGATAATGTATCTAAATAAGGGTCCTATGTCCCCAGATGATGATGGGGAGTAGTAGGGAGATTTCATTTATAACGTGGAATGTAAATGGCCTCAGAATTAAAAAAAAAACGCAGAGACTGGTAATGAGATATTTAGAAGATAGCTTGGCCCATATAATTATATTACAAGAGACTCATTTAATGGCCAGCGAGAGCAGAGCCCTCTTCTCTATATTTAGATGGATAGAAAAGTACGTTGTCTCAGACCAGACAATGCATTGTAAGGGGGTGGCCATCTTGATAAGGAGGGGAGCTGGGGTTGAGGTGATGTCTTCAAAAACAGACAGCTCTGATAGGTGGGTTATAGCAACCCTGAGATGTGATGATTTAAAGTTGACGTGTGTTGGTTTTTATGGGCCGAAAATTGATGATCCCCAATGTATAATAAATCTTGAGTGGAATTTAGTGGAGGTTACTATCCCGCTAATTATAGGGGGAGATTTTAATACCCTCCTGGACCCTCTTTTAGATAGATTCACTAGGAAGTACCATGCCCAAGCTCCTAGGACGAGACAAGCCCTTAGAAACATGCTGCATGATATAGGCTTAGTAGATATATGGAGATACTTAAAGGGTTCAAGAAGGGGCTATACTTTTCATAGCAAGAAGTATGGCCACTTCTCTAGACTGGATTATATTTTGCTGGATAAAGCCCTAGCCGGGAAAATAAAAGAAGTTAACCTGTTGCCAGGGCATATCTTAGACCATGCGGCAGTCAGCATGACACTTACGTGTTTTAGAAGTCAAAGTAATGCACGGGGGACATTAAAAAGGACGAACCTCCTGGATCTACACGTAGTCGCAACTTTGAAAAAAGCTAGTGTAGAGTTCTTTTTAGTCAATGCCGGCTCGGCCCGCTGGATATAATCTGGGATACTTTTAAAGCTTATATTAAAGGGGTGTTGAAAAGTCTGGCATATGGTAAAAATAGGGCTGAAAGAGTTGAACTCACTAGATTGGAGGAAAGAGTGGGGTCATTGGAAGCAGAGATGTAGCAGCAAAATGCACGTCCCAATAGTGACTGGGAGAGATTAGCTAACAAGTTGGAGGCCAGGTTAAATTATACGGTCAAATTGGAAGCAAAGTGTAGAGAGCGTTGCTAAACCGGGTGTATGAAACAATTTGAATACGGGGAGAAAACGTGGGTGCTGCTAGCATCTAAGGTTAGGGTTGAGAGGTCTAGAAACTTCATTAGGGAATTGGTAATCAATTCGCAGGGAGATGTTGTGAACAAGGCAGAGGAAATGCAGGGCCTCTTTACTGAGCTGAATACGGAAGAGGTCCATCCTGACCCAGAGGGACTTAGAGCTTGGCTAGAAAGTGTAGGGCTTTTGGGGCTTACAAAGGAAGGTAGAGAATGCATGGACGCCCCGATAACTGAGGAGGAAATTAGGTCGCACCTCCAATGATTAAAGAGGGGAAAGGCTACCGGTCCCAATGCAATACCCTCAGAGTTCTATAAGATCCTAACGGAAGAAATTATTTCCGAATGGGAATTGCCATTTAACTCAATTTACTTGAGGGGAGGACGGTTCCTAAATTCATGGAAAGAGGCCACAATTGTTTTGGTTTTAAAACCAGCCAAGGACCCTCGGAAGGCAGATTCCTATTGCCCAATCTCCCTGTTAAATGCAGATTATAAAATCTTTATGAGTATTTTGGCAGGGAGATTGGCCAAGTTAGCCCCCCAGTTGTTGCACCCGGATCAGAAAGGATTTGTGCCAAAGAGGCAAAATCAAGAACTTACGCAGCAACTAATAGGAACTATTGATCTCGCCACCGATTGTTCGACTCCCTTGGCCGTGGTCACAACTGATGCGGCTAAGGCATTCGATCGAGTATGATAGGCTTACATATGGATGGTCCTGCTGGTAATGGGATTCAGTCCAGGTTTTATCTCCACTCTCCGAACATTATATAAAAACTCATCAGCTAGAATTCTCCTTAATGGCTCTTTGACCAGGAGTGTTAACATTCAGAGGGCCACCAGGCAGGGGTGCCCCCTTGTCACCTCTCGTTTGATATTTATATTTAAGGCTCCCTGTTTTCCGTTTTTACTGATTTGTACAGATAAATACAGACGGAAAACCATCTATTTTCTTCTCTGTATCAATTTTTAAATGTGGAAAAAAAATGGAAATTGGGTTGCTTTGAGTGATTCGAAATACTCTCTGCCCTGACTGCCAGGCCAATAGCTGTGTGTATTGATAGGTAAGGGGTTAAAAAAAAAAAAAGGAAGTTTAGTAAAGAGGCTTCAACAGCAGTAGATATGCACATGGATGTAACTGAAATTTGCATATTTTCATTTAAGTGTATTGAATTATCTTCTGCTGGTGTTCATATTACCGAAACCAGGCAGGCATTCAAGCATGAGTGCACATTTATCATCAAATAAATGTGTAAATATACCAGTTTCTGCTTCATTTTTTTTACAAAACCCAAAGCAAATGTGGATAGATACAGATAAAATTAGCAAAAAATAAATATGGATAAATACAGATGGAAAAGGCAAAAAAATAAATGCCATAAAACCGGGAGCCTTATTTATATTGAGCCATTAGCACAACTGCTTAGGAAAGATAGCCATGTTATCCCTTTTAAACCCGCCCCCCCCCCCTTTAGCGATAAGATTGTGCTGTGTGCAGATGACCTGATGATCTATACATCTGATCCCGCCCAAACTACACCTAGGGTGGAGAGGTTGGTAGTGGAGTTTGGTGCTTTTTCAGGATACATGGTCAACAACTCGAAGACTGAGATAATGTGCTGGAATTTAGATGGTTGGAGGGGGAAAGTATCTGCAGAGTTAAAATATCTTGGGATTGTTATTGTTAACCCAGTGGAGGAAATACCAGCTTACAATTTGAATAAGGTGGCTAAGGAGGTAGATATCATGTTGTCAAGATGTAAGAACCTGCCACTGACAATCTAAGATCGAGTGAACCTTAAGATGTCGATCCTTCCCAAATTTACTTAACTATTTAAATGTATTCCCCTTACTTTCCCAAGATCAATTATCGACAAGATTCAGGGGAAAACATCCAGCTTTATATAGGCTTCCCGTGGGGCAAGACTGGCTTGGAAGAAGTTGAGGCGCAGGCTCGAGAAGGGAGGTTTAGTCCTACCTGATTTAAACTTACACGGCATAGCATTTCAGTTTAACAACCTCCGGATGCTTCTTGGAAAACCAGACAGCTCAACATGGGGAAAGCTTTTAGGTGAAATGATAAGGGAGTTTGGAGAGTGCAGTTTTTTGTACAAGTTTGGAGCTCCAAACTTTAAGAAGGTTTGACTAAAGGTTTGAAAGACTGCATTAAACCTTTGGTGGTAGGTGAAGAAGACACTAAATATGGGCTGAGCCCCCCATTAAGGTAGGCTGGGATGGCGACTTGGGTGGGGGACTTGATGACAGTGCAGGGAATTTTACCATGGGTAGTCCTGAAAGCCAATTCTCAGGATAGCTTTTTAGGTTTAAATATATGTGTAGTTGTCATCCTGGCTTGCAACCTCGACCTCAGAGATAGGGGGGGACTGGGAATTAGAGTCCTCTCTCCAGGACGGGAGACCTAAAAGGAAAGAAGTAGCCACTTGGTACTGGAAGCTCCTGGATGCTGAAGATAAGAACATGATGGCATCATATAGGATGCGAGAGGATACTATTCAGGGGGTGGACATACAACCATTATGAAATAGCTCCTTGAAACTGTTATTTTCAATTGTCAAGCCTGCGAAACTAAAGCAAAATCATTTTTTACCATCAACAGACTATTGGACATCCCAAAAAATGTCCACGTTTGTAAAACAACCTACTCACAGGTGTAGAAGATGTGGCTTTCTGAAAGCGGATGAAGAACATGTCTTTTTCACCTGTCCCGGGATGAAGGTATTCTGTGCATATATCGTTGCCAGTGCATTAAATTCTCTATTCGTTTTATTGAGGGTGGATAATACCACACATAGTACACCGAGCAGGGATCAAACCGGTCTTATCTTTTATCTGTCACTGCAAGCCCAAGAGGGAGATTTGTAAACATTGAATTGACCCATTACCTCAGAGTGTTATAAATTGGATAAATGTGGCTAAATGGATCTGCCGTCTTCATATGGAAGGCATTCCAAGAAGGATGTCTGCGGTGTGGATGAGTTTATCAGATGGACTGGCCTAGAGGGAAGAGCTGCAGAGAGAACACAAGATCCAATGATTACACCAATGACACCGCTTAACATTATCGCCCGGCAGGCTGGATCAGTGCGGTGGAAACAACGTGAATGCAATAGATCGAGTGGCGGTCAGAATGGGTTTGGAGGTCTAAGTATTGCAGACACTGTGGCGGTATGAGGACGAAAAAAAAAAAAAAAAACACAAGTAAATATAATTTGCACTGTGTGTTAAACTCCAGCCAGGTTGTTCCCTGTAGTTAGTGACCACAGATTCACCCTTCCCCAACTATTTCAGCGTTTGAGGGTCTGTAGAAACACCCGGGTCAGTTTCAGCAGTGTTGTTGAAAAAACAGTGTGGGGTCGCCATTGGCTGCTTCTCCAGGAGAAAATAAAGTGCGCGGCCGCTATAATAAAGCGTGCCGTGCTTGCAAAATAAATATGTAAATAATACATTTTAAAAGGAGCAAGTTCAAACCGCACCGTAAAATAAATAAATAAGCGCGGCCGCTATAGTTGAAGCGGACCGCGCTGTAAAGTAAATAAGCAGTTTAATAATATAAAAGCGGGCGGGTGCTGGGATGTTATAGGTGGAAGAAGCATTAAAGAAGCGATGTCATGGGTGGAATATTTAAAGAAAATAGTGCTCACCAACTTATAAAGCAGGCCGTGTAACACCGCCAGTAAAAGGTCCAATCCTTATGGGAGGTAACAATGCAGACAAGGCGGTACCACGGAGGGACTAACAAGCCTATTTATGAATCAGAAGCCAGCATGTATGAAGGACAATGACACAAGCAAACGACAAATATGGGTGGAGAGTGGGTGGGGCTCCCAGTGCATACCCTAATACAGCATGCCTCGCAGAGCGAGCAACGCATGCGCGCTGCCGCTAGGCTCAACCTAAAAACACAGGCTCTGCAGTGGCCAGCCTGAGCCATGTTTAAGGGCTACTTCAATGGGTGGCACGATCAGTGCTGCAGGCCCACTAAGTGGCATTTACTTTACAGGCCTTGAGGACACATTGGACACTTTACTAGGAGCGTATGAGTAAATCAAATATGCCAAAAGTGGATAAACCAATGTTAGCTTTTTTTTAATTTTATTTAAGTAAAGAGCACATGCACTTTAGCACTGGTTAGCAGTGGTAAAGTGCCCAGAGTCCTAAAGTCAGCAAAAACAAGGTCAGGAAGAGGAGGAAGGCAAACGGTTTGGGGTGGCCCAGCAGAAAAGGCCATTTCCAACATCATCATTTCAGAGAAAGTGAAATGAGCGAATTAGCTCATTTCACTTTATCGGTACTCGGGGGGCATCTCTCAGCCCCCTGAGCACCAATACAGACAGGAGAGGTACTGTTAGAGAGGTGAGAATCTCCGCTTTCCAATGGTACCTTTATCTAGTCAGTCCCTGCTAGGGGATCGCCGCAGGAGGGCAATCTCCAAGCAGGGGCCCACCTACTAGACACCAGGAATTATTTTGTTGAAAGGGGGAGCTGCCCCCACACAATGGGCTAGTGCTGCCACTCCTCCAGGCCCAAAGGTCTTTCTCCCACCCTGAGGGCAGACTGGAGGTCCTTACCTCCAATCTGCCCCTATTTGCCAATATGGGTAGCTCCAGTGTTTGGACCTTGGAACGGCAGCCACACAGGGAATGCTACCAAATCCAGACATTTCTGAAAACTAGACATCCGGGGAAGTCCAGGGTGGTGTGACTCGGGTGGATCCCACATCATCTTACCCACAATGTCCTGCAAACCTTAAACTTTGCCTAAAATCGCACCATTTGCCTTACATTTCTGGGACATAAACTTCCAGAATCAGCAGGAATTCACAATATTCCTACCACCCAGCGTTCCCCCACTTGTCACGACAAAAATGCTTCCCTACTTGTGTGACTTGGCCTAGTGTCTCCGACCGGCACAAATCAAACCAGTGTCAATGAGTCGCTCCACATGACTCTCATTGACCTTGGTTTGATGCTTGCCTGTCGCATGCAATAGGACCAGCCACACAAGTCAAGTAGCATGTTTACTGGGACAAGTGGGAGAACACTGAGTGGTAGGAATTTTGTGGATTCCTGCAGCAGAAGTTTAGGTCACAGAAATGCAAGGAAAATGTGCAATTTTAGACAAAGTTTGAGGTTTGCAAGGCATGTGGGTAAGAAAACTTGGTGGGATTCACGCTAGGCATACCACCCTGGACTCCCCTGGGTGTCTAGTTTTCAGAAATGTCTGGGGTTGCTAGGTTTTCCTGGGTGGCCGTTGCGCCACAGCCAAAAAAAAATTAAAATTGCTACCCCCATTGCCAAATCAGATCATTTTTGTGACAGGAAATGTCTCCACATTGTATTTTGGCTCCTTTCCAGTTGGGGGCACTAGGCCTACTCACACATGTGAGATACAGTTTTTATTGGGAGACTTGGGGGAATGTTAGGTGGTAGGAACATAGAAATGTGTGGAAAATGTGTTTTTGTCAAAGTTTGAGGTTTGCAAGTGTTAGAACCTTTTGAGAGCCACACAAGTCACCTTACCCTGGGTGTCTAGTTTTAAAAAATTTACAGGTTTGCTAGGATTTCCTAGATACTGGCCGAGCTAGGGCCCAAAACCTACAGCTAGCCACATTGCAAGAAAGAGGATCCATTGTCAGTTGAAAAATGTGATGTGTCCATGTAGTGTTTTGGTGCCTTTGAGGGCACAAGCCCTACCCACACAAGTAAATGTAAATGTAGTAGTATTTGTATATCGCCCGAATCGACCCCCGAAGGGGTATCTCAGGCGCTTGTACGCATACCGCTGTGGAACCCTTCCTGGCCTTTCCCTGTGAGATGCCCACTCCTGGGCACCCCCAAGGTGAAGCCAGGCATCCTAGCGTTGTGGGGGCCGTTGTGGAGATTAAGCAAGCTATTGCCCAGAGTTGCAAAGTGGGACCCATGATCAGAATAGGCACAGAGGCGAGAATTATCAGGTCCGAGGAAATTGAGCCCAAGACCCGCCAAGGCGGGAATTGAACCCTGGTCCCGGGCTAGACCTCTGCATCAGGGTCTGCCGCTCTAACCATTGAGCCACACTTCTCCACATGAATGGTACCTTCTCCAGTGAGGTACCATTTTCATCAGGACACTTTGGGGAATACTGGGCAGTAGGAAATTTGTGGCTCCCCACAGACTGCAGCAGTTTTTATCTGGACACATGTGGGAAAATAGAACATAGTTATTACCCAATTGTATTTCTCTGCATTTGTGCCTTGCAAATGTAAAGCAGTGTGTAAGAAAGAAGAAATTTTGATAATTGCCCTCTGAATCACATGGTAGTACGGGTATCCACAAATTCAGAGATGTACAAATAACCACTGCTCATAAACACTGTATCTGGGGTCTATTTCAGAAATACATAGGCTTCTTTGATACCCATTTTTCACTCTTTATTTTACAATGTAAACTGCTCTATACCCAGTACACAATGAAAAAACATTGTACGGTGCAGTTCAGTTGTTGGCTCTGGGTAGCCCGGGTTCTTAGAGAACCTACAAACACTGTATATCTCTGCAACCAGAAGGGTCTAGCGGACGTAATGACATGTTACTTTTGTAAATCGGCCATTGTGACAAGAAGTTACAAATGAAAATGTTAGCACAAATGTCTGTTTTTTCTACACAATGACCCCATGCTGAATTTATACTTTTGTCTACTTTTCAGAAACCTATAGCTTTCACGGATCACCCATAGGCTTCACCCTGGGTTTCCATCACAACCTGGAAGTAGGTCGAAAGCACAAAAAAATTGGAAAAAACAGGCTACCTTTTTTTGAAAAGGCCAAAACTGGGGCAATTTTTTTTTTTGACTCAGCTCAGCGTGTTCCTGAAAGCCGGGAAAATGGTGACTGTAGCAAAACTTTTGTTGATGCCATTTTTAGGGGAAAAAAGAGCTTGTGTGTGGAGCACTACCCCCTCCCCCCACCACCACCCAAAAAAACTATATTTACGCTATTTTCGTATCAACCTCCAGGAGAATCCACAACCCCTGGGTACCTTTACAATCCCCAGGATGTTGTAAAAAATAAAAAAAATAAAAAAGAGAAGAGGCAGATTTGCCGTGGATAGATTATGTGGAAAAACGTTGTGGAGACCTAAGCATGGCCTACCCCAAATAGCAAACAAGCATTGGCAAAGCCAACATGTCTCGCCTATGCAAGAGCTATTGGGTTTGCCAATGTGTTTTAGCCATGTTGTATACCAGAGTGGCTGCTGTTCAGCATGGCTAAACATTAGTGGCGTAGAGGAGAGTGGCGTGGAGTGTCGTAGAGGTATTTCAAAGAGTGGAGTAGAGCGTTGTAGAGTGGAGTGGCAGAGTGTCGTGCATTAGAGTGGCATTGTGTGGATTAGTGTAAAGTATCATAGAGTAGAGTGGACTGGTGTAGAGTATAGCAAAGTATAGTGGCGTAGAAAGCAGTGGCATTGAGTTCACCAGCATACAATGCAGCACCGGAGTGGTGTAGAGTGGTGTGGTGTGGAGTGGAATGATGAGAGGGCAGTGGCACAGAGTAGTCAAGTGGCATAGAGTGCAGTGGCATAGAGTGGTGCAGAGTAGAGTGTAATGCCCTAGAGTGAAGTGGCATAGAGTGGAGTAGTGCAGGGTAGAGTGGAGTAGAGTACATAGAGTAAAGTGCAGTTGTGTAGAATGCAGTTGTGTAGGTAGACTCCAGTGGTTAAGAGGAGAGTGGCGTAGAGTGCAGTGGTTAAGAGTAGAGTGGCGTAGAGCGCAGTGGCACAGAGAGCAGCGCCGCAGAGTGGCGTAAAGTGCAGTGGCATAAAGTAGATTGTTTCAGAGTAGAGTGAGGTGGAGTGGTGCAGGGTAGAGTGGCATAGAGTAAAATGGTGTAAAGTGCTGTAGCGTAGATTAGAGTGGCGTACAGTGGAATGGCGTAGAGTGCAGGGGCATAGAGTTGAGTGTTACAGAGTAAAGTGCAATGCCGTAGTGTGTATTGGTATAGAGTGCAGTGTTGCAGAGTGGCAGAGTATGTTGGCATAGAGTGGAGATGTGCAGAGTAATTTGGTGGAATATTCAAGGTGTGGTAGCACACTGCCATTGCAGTCAACACATTTTCAATTGAAACGACCGTTACATTTGCACAGACATACAGTTTTACTATTAAAACTATTCAGTGCACAGAAGAAAATGTGTGGAAATTGCATCACCTACTGTAATGATTGTTTTGATCATATTGAAGTATTTGTTTCCAACACATTTCAGAAACAACAATTTAAATGTGTGCTAGAAAAAACTCTTTCCTACCCCTAGTGTCAAGCAAGATCGTCACATAAATCCTCTCACTTTAAAGTCAGAGAAAGAAATGTAAACAAGCTCCCTCAGAAGACAGCACCTGACATTTGACCGCGGTCTTTGAATGCACAGCAAATGTGACAAGATAAGAACAAGATTTACAGGCCTGTTTACAGAAAGGGAGCACTCAAAAGGATACTGTAATATGGTTCCGGAAAGGGAAGGAACAAACTCAGGGTGAAAAGCCTAAAACCAAAAGGCCAGCAAATAGAAAGCAAGAAAATGTGAGATACAAACCACAAAGCCAATGGCAAGCAACAGGCAGTGTGCATTCCTAGGTAAACTTTCTGAAAGTCCCCAAAATGTCTTCAGCAAACCAGACCGCTGTGCTGCCTGGTAGGCTGCGAGCTATAAAAGGGCTTAGCATTCTAGGGAGAAAAGGCCTAGCAGCAAAAGGGTTAACGTTTAAAGATAAAGATACGTAAACTACAAATGCTGGAAAACCAAGGAAGAAAACAATTTCATTACAAGAAATCCTCACATCACACCGCTCTTCAAAAGATCTGCATTAACTTCCAATGGTAAAGTGATAATCAAAATCTTCTGTACGTCCTCAAAGTTCACACAGGCCTCGGATCACAATATATTCAATTACGGTTGTTGGGCTAAATTTCAAAGTTCAACCTAAGATCCTGGAAGGCCAGGCCTGATTTAACCTTAAAAACCATGGAGGAAAATGTTTCAACATGTTTGAAGCACAACTCAGGAATACTCTGCACAAAACCGACGAATCGATTTAACTAGGGATCATATTTTTTTTAATAAAAGAAAAAAAACTCACAAGAACAAGCATATTCAAAGAAGTCTTCTGATCTATCTTGGTATCCTCTAGGTTCATCTGCACTTGAACCAGAAACAGCGCCTCTGTGCGCAGTTTGACTCTAGTTGAAGGATGGATCTGAACTCTTCTCTACCTGCATGACCTCATCTTGTTCAATTCGGATGCTGCCTCATCCAAAGCAAGCGTTCAAAATATTTTATGAACAGCTTTCTTCTCAAGGCCATCAGCGTTTCAAAGTGGCTTTGTCACCAGCCAACACTATACATAACAAATAAATTAAACCAAAGGAAATGCAAAAGAGTTAAACGAGTCCAACTGCTTGATATCCAAATCTTTCCAATAGACAGCATCATCAACATGTCGACAACTACATAATGGAATGGTGGAGCACGTAGGGGAAACTAAGAGGAGCCAGTCAACCAACACACCTATGTCCAGAAGGCAAGGCAACAGCACTCAAAATTAATAGAGTCAACTGACTGCATGAGATAGAGAACAGAAGAATAGAACTGATAGTAGAGTAGGCAGTACTAGAGTGCTTAAAGGAGACTACCAATTTAGTTAATCTAGCTTCCAGTCCAACATCTCCAAGGCATTGACAGGGAATTACTCAATATAGGGAATTATTTGGTGTGGTTACGTTCATTCCGGCACCCACATGTGGTGTTGCTGTGTGTGGGTGAATTTGCAGGAGAGCTAAGGGGTAGGGTTGTTTGGGGGCAACCTTGTGAATCTGTTGTTGGGGACTAGAGGGGGAATGGTTGCACTGTGGTCAGAGATAGCAGATGGGTAGCATTAGTTTAAGAGTTTGGTGTGATAGGTAGATCATAGCCAGGATGATTGGAGAGGCAGCATTACACTCCAGACTCATCCCGGGTTACCCACAGCAATACCCTCCCTCGGGCTCCAAGGCATGAAGAAAAGTGACTGAACAGGCATACCCTTCCATCATCCTCCATGGCTACCCTGGCAACAGAAATCACAAAACCTAGGAGCACCACCACACCGTCTCCTAGCTCTGCTCCCTATGGCATGCATAGGTAGAAACCAGACGTAATTGTTTAGGCAAAGCTAACTCACCACCAGGCATTAACACAGACACATGGGAAACAAGTGGGTATGAAACCTCTTTTTCCAATTTTCGTATTTCAATTTAAGTCTTAGTCCATCAATTTAGCGGCTGAATTCCAGTTGTTCTGATATGCTTTTAACCTTTCGGCCACGAATGTGGGGTGGAAGTTAAAGACATCTCCTAGAGCATTTATGAACTCTGCAAAGCTGAAGTGGATATTTGGAAACAGCTGTGCCTCCCAGAAGCAACACAATGTAGCAATGAGGTATTATGGGGTCTTCCAACATCTCTGAATAATGAGACTGGAGAGCAGGATTGACAGAGTGAAGACTGACCGGGCTTACCAGCAGGGGCTATACAAACAGACCCTTCTTGGCTTACAGGGCTTTAATTAAATAATCCCAAATGCTCACTTTCGTGGAAGTGTGGGCGAGCAGTTTAGGCTTATCAGAGGGTAGTGTTAATGCATTTGTTGAACACACACAGTCTCAACAAATGAGGCAGACTCAAGAAGAAACTCGAGGCCAATTTAGAAAAATAAGTATTGTTATATTCATTTTTAACACCCAGACGTATGTTAGGGAGCAAGTACTTTTCAGTTTAGCAGGTAAGTAAAACTGTTCACTCAAATGCATCTTTATGCATTAATGCTTTCCTATGGAGATAAAGGAATACACTGCATACGGATATTTGGAAATAATTCTCAGGGGACCCTTTAAGGACTTTAGGTGGTAGGGGGCCAAGATCCACTGTGCTGCCAGCAGTTCAAGTTTACCTGCCCTGGGGTGTCTGTACGCAGAGGTGCTGGACAGGTTGGCAGCCTTGCGCGCTACACCACCAGCAAAGAGGGGGCCACACAGAAAACAGTCTGCAGAGGGGAACTTGGGAACAAGTCCGGAAGCTCCGAAAGGAGGCTTGGTTTGTGGAGGTCCTGGGAGTAGGGGAGCACCGTTGGTTGTCGTGGACCCAGGCCGGGGAGCTTTGGTGCAGAGGGCTTTGGTCGGCTGGGGCTCATGCGTCAAAGGCACACACAGGTCTCTGTTAGACCTGCACAGGGGGACAAACCAGGACACCAGATCACTCTCTGTGCTGGCCTCTGAGGTGCCGGCGTCCCTCACCGGCTGCTCGATCTTTGTGGCATTGGAGTCCAGATTGGACTCAAACAAACTTTGGTTGCTGCAAGGGGTCCGGTACCCCAGGTACTGGTGCAGGAGGCTCTGGTTGATCCTGGCGTCTTCTCACTTGGTGGGGAGACGGTTCTGACCTCTAGGAGCAATGTGACCTCTTCCTGGGTGGCTGTTGCGTCGATGGACCCGGTGAACTGCAGAACAGTGAACTGGACGTTGCAATCGGTGCTTACAGGCAAGTGGCTCCTCCACTTCAAGGGAGATGCTGATGGATGGGCAAAGTGCTGGAGGCCCTCTGAGGCTTTTGAAGGATGCATAGCTGCAGGACGAGTCAGGTTGTCGCAATTGTCGGGACAGGAGCAGGTAAACAGGCAAGGGTTGGAGCCAAAGTCCACCAGCAGGCCACAGTTCTTGATTCTTCGGCTCTTCTTTGTGCTCTTCTTTCTTCAGTCAGTCGAATCTGAGTTCCTGGTGTCATGGGGTCACCTAAATACTGAATTTAGGGGCGTTAAGGGGAGTGAAGGCGATAACCAATGGGCTACTTATCCTTGGGGTCACTACACCTCCTATATGACCACTTCCTGTGGGGAGTGGGCATAATCTTGCCCCAGAATTCCTATTTCCACCAAAATCAAAATGGTGGAACCCTTCTTTTGTGGCGCACATCAGGCAGCCCGTCTTAGGAGTGTGACTGGCCTGGTAGTGCACCACCCCTCCTACCATACCTAATTTCCCACCTGTCCTGTTGTCAAATGGGCCTCGGGCAGGAGGTGGCATCTCCCAGGTCTGGGGGAAGCCAGGACTGCATATCAAAGGCGACCGGCGCTTTGAAGCACCTGGCATGCAGATTCACCAGCCATTCTGCTGGAGGAGGTGTGAACACCTTTCTCCGGAGCAGGCATGGTTTCTGGCCACAGAGGGCACGGGCTCTCCCCTGCAGGGTGTCAGAAACATGTCTGTGGTGGCAGCTGGATGATACCAGTCGGCAAACTAAGAGGCTGGTAGGTTTTCAGGAGGCACCTCTAAGGTGACTTCTGGGTGCATGTTTTAATAAATCCACTACTGGCATCGGTAGGGATTTATTAAGACAAGGTGTTTGAAACCAAACACCATAGGTTTCAGTGAAGCCTTCATGTAGCTGGGGAACACGTAATGACCAGTACATATACTTTAGATGGCTTCCCTGTTCACTGGTACTATCTAGCAATTGAACTAGACAGCACGGGGGCATATCTACTCATGTAGATATGTCCTCACGTTATATATTGCACCCTGCCGTAGGGATATAAGGCCTGCTCTAGGGGTCACTTACATATATTGCATGCAGCGTTTGATGGCATGAGACACAGGGTGTGTGCCATGTTGTGTTTTCACATTTATTTGCACCATTTCAGGCAGTCTGCATTAGTTTGGTTGAGGGTCCCTTAGGGTGGCACAATACATGATGCAGCCCTTAGGGACCCTCATAGTACCCATGCCCTAGGTACCATTTACTAGGGACTTACTGCCGTGCTAAGTGTCTTGCCAACTAGGGAACAATTGCAGTTACCTTATGTTAGGGAAAGAGCACTGCGGAACTGTCTAGCAGGAACCCAGTGCACTACAGTCAAAACTGCATCAAATACCAGGAAAAAAACATTGGGGTGATCATGTCAAAAAGGGGCACATTCCTACAATCAGCATCCAAGACAGAGATCCTGGGCACCAACATACTTTTTGCCACTCCTTGAAAACCCATTAGTTGCCACTAATGACGCATCTAATTCAGACTAAGCATCCCTTTCACAAGCAAGATCCAGAATACAGGTTATCCACTTCAATAGAGACCAGCAGACTATGACACCTCTAAAAAGCATGCTACATGTGTGCCAGAGGAGCAGAATCAGTTAACCTATCAGACAAGACTTCAACTTCTCACAAAGCAACCAGTTGTATACGAAAAAGTGGATCACAAAATATTTCTATTGCATGGATGGAATCTGCAGATCTCTGAAACACTCTGCTACAACTACGACTGAAAAGGAGATCATAAAATGAAGAAAAGGGCCATTGTTTGTTGCAACCCATTTTGTGGATGAAGGTGTGTAACCTAAATTGCTTTAAAACTGATGTACCCTTGGGTGGAGACAGTCTAGTTCGCATCTACTCTTCACTTGTCGGTATTACCTTAAGAAACATTTTGTTGTATTCCTCTTAGGGTATCCATAAACGGGCTTTCCAGTATCATGTCCTTATATAGGCATAAAATCCCAGCCCTTATTTAGGCATTAAACCGTGCACTCCAAATACAGGCAAGGTCTCTGACATCTGTCCACCCTAACGTCACAACGAGTTCATGAAGAACAGACCCTTAGGCTGCGGGAGTTTCCCTAGTCCAGGACTATTGATTTCTTCAAGGACTCCTATATTATGCATGAACCATTATTCCTTAGGGGGTTCATTCATGACGTCTTTCGCTGTCCAACTCACGTCAATACTAACATTCTTAGGTGCTCTCAGGTATAAATATACCTTCCCTAGCCCCTGTAAACCAGAGGAGACCTCGACTTCAGAGGGGCCTGTTTCCCGGCCTGACGCACTGAGAAGACGCTGTCATCCCTGCACGCAGAGAGTCCAGCTTCCAGTGATCTGACTTCCCTTGCGGGGTGTTGGAGTTCGAGTCTGGCAAAGAGATTCCAACCTCTCTCATTCTTCAGGTATGGAGCCGACTAGAACCTAGAGGGACTCTTGGCATACTAGGCATACTAGACTTAACATACTCTTAGTATACCGTAGTAAGGAATACTTCACCTACTTCTTCCCTCTTCCTACACCTAGGTCAGGTTAGGTACATTGGGGTAGAACTAGCTTAGCAACGCATCGTATGAGTACTCGCATTTTTAGTCTGTGTTATTTATGTAACAGCATATGTACTAAAAGATAATGCTAACGCAGTTTTATTTATTTCTACTGCTCACACTGTACATTATTTATCTCGCATACTGTCGTGATCGTAACAGCACATTTTACTTACACCAGAAACAAGACTGTTCAATAAATCCTTTATTGAAACGCCCGTCTATTTCTTTCTGTGTAACTTGGAGAAAACTAAGCATGCACGACTGAGCTGAGTGAAATAGTTATCTATTGTTTCCACGACTCTGGGACACGTTCTGATTCTAAAGGGAAACACAGTGGTCATGTTTTGCGGCTGCCAGAAACTACTCCCTTCTTATTGTCAAGGAGTTTCTAGTGGCCTCTGAGCTAGCTGGCACAAGTAATTAAGTTTAATATACTCGATAGGGACATACTGACCTTAGTCCTATGTCAAACCTATAGGATATATTATTCCAATGCGCAGAGCCTATTAGGGAAATAGGAGCTACACTACATGGCGCCCAACGTTTGGTAAGGCAGGAATTCAACGTTAGATACTGAGTAACTCAGCCGTACTTTTCTCTCAAGACCCCTACCCATATACTCCAAAAGACGTCTGGAGTGGGCAGGGTTAAGTATCCACCACGGCTACATAGGGCAGTACCCTATATATTAGCTGTTTGGTTTGCTCAACGTTGAAGGATATTGTGCACCTTATCTTTGTTTCCTTGAAACTTGTTCTACATTTTGCAATAAAACAAAATGACTGAAGACGCCGAAGACGGTGTAGCTGTGGCTGATCCAGCCCTACCAGCAGTTTTTAACATTACCAGTTTAAATGAAACCGAGGAGGGTGTCATAAATATCGCTCCAAACTTAAGAAGAGCCATCACTCTAAAACTTATAAAACATGGCCTACCACCAAGAGGCGGTAGAGTAGTTTTCGTGATAGAGGCACATGAATCCTTTCAGACAGAGGTATTCTATTCATGGGTAATATTTCCTGAATCCAATTCAGTAACACACATGTTTCACTTCTACAAAGAAGATGAACCACCAGAGGAATACATTCCTTTCGAGGATATAGAAATTCCATTAACATACCAAGAGCATCAGCTCTGGTTTAAAGGTGCCCTAAAACATCACAAAAACATTACTAGGCTCGGTCCACTAGGTAGACCAGGAGCAACATGGCCGATTCTAGCTGGCTACACACCTCATCCTGACATTGAAGAGATGTCAGACGAGGACTTACTTACTCAACTCACAGAGTTAATAAAAATCTACAGACAATTGGTCCAATATGTCATGCGGACTTTTACAGTCCGACCACCATTAACATTTTCAAATGCAACTCCCCAACAGGGGAATACACTAAAAATTACACCACAGACTCTATACGCAGTCATGGGTAAAATGCCCACAAAACGTGAGCAAATTCCATTCTGGATAGCTCAAAAAATTACTCAAATCGAAGCAGTATTTCCAAATACTAGCCCGTATGAGAAACTCAGAATCCTAACCATCAGTTTACCAATGGGGATCACACCACAACTGGAAGACTGCACCACTTGGGGCTCAGTCTTTGCTGCCATCTTTACTAAAACACATGGCATTCCGTCAATTGCGGTAATACCCGATGTCCTAAAACAAATTCAAAATGAATATGGGGCAGAGCCTGCTCTAAATTTAGGTATGAAATTACTGAAAAATTTCGACCAGGTCTCAACAATAATATTAAAGGGGAGGCAGCAGCAGTGGCGATCCGCCAAAAATTGAGGGAATTCGATGTTACAGAACATCAAACAGAGCTACCCAGAATTATAGAACAATCTTATGCAGAATTAGGCAGAGATAGTTTGGGTGGAAGACCAGTAAAGCCGAAACTATCTGAAAGTCCTGAAAAGGACTCAATAAAACAAACTCCTACATCTTCTAAAAAGAAGTGGGAGTCTACTAAACAAAAATCAAACGAGAAACGTTCTCAATCCAGAGGTAAGTCTCCTCAAAAGGAGCCCTCTGAAAGGAGGTATAACCTCAGGAATAGGGATAATTCGAGAAAACCAGATGGGTATCAAGATACTGATACACTTCCTCTCGTCCCTTTCAGATCTCATCACAGACTTCGGAAAGAAGAGGACGATCAGAACATAAAGAAGAACGCGTGAAATCGAAAGACGACAAACACGCTCCAAAAAATAAAGTAAAACCTCAATTCTCCAAAAAGAAGGTAGCAGGTCTGAAGATCAGACATGCCGAGAATACTGAGAACACAACTCAAGAACGGAGAATGGGCTCAGACAATGCTGGACAGTGCAGCAGAAGTCACAATAGTTCGCCAGACCGTGAAGGAACTTCTGGAGATAGTGGACTTGAATGAGTACATCACAGTAGAGACTGTAGACACCAGGGTTAGTACTCCACAAAAGTTATATGAGATAATACTCCGGATGGAGGGAGACAAACCTAGACAGGTGAAAGCACTTTTTTGGGAAAGACTATCAAGAGGCTATGACATACTTCTAGCAGAAAAGGACTGGCCACCACAATTTGTCAGGGAGTGCCCACATGGCGAGGACATTATTATGCCTGCCTTCTCCAACCATATTCCAATTCACCTAAAATATACATATGCCAGGAAATGGGCAGTGGCCCAGGCCCCAGCATTATATAAAAATCATGCAGGATGGGATGAGGATTCACCTCACCATAAAATACATCTGAAACATGAACCAACTGCACAACGGCAGTACCCAATAAAGCAAGAAGCTAAAAAACAGGCCAGGGAGATCTTAGATCAACTTGAATATCAAGGGGTGATTGAAACATGCACCTCCTCAATGAACAATCCTTTGTTTCCTGTCTCTAAACCAGACAATACATATCGTCTAGTTTTGGACTACAGACACCTAAACACTTGTTCTAAAACTTTTGCAGTGCAAAATGCAGATAGCACAGCATTAATGAATAACATTGTGCGTAAAAAATATAAAACCACATTAGACATCTCAAATGGTTTCTTTTGTCAAAACATAGCACCTGAAAGCAGGTACTTAACTGCATTCTCCATAATGGGGACCCATCGTCACTTTTGTTGACTCCCACAAGGGTTCAAAAACAGCCCAGGTTTATTCTCAGCGAGGGTAACGGAGTTACTACAAATTTATGACAATGAGGCATTGTCCTATGTCGATGACATATATCTGACAGACGATGACCTGAACAAACACTTGAACAGGGTGAGCACCATTATACTGGGTTTCGCCTCTGAGGGCTACAAGTTCAACTTTAAAAAGTCCAGAATTGCCCATCTCAAT
This sequence comes from Calotriton arnoldi, assembly GCA_963921515.1. Classification (NCBI taxonomy): domain Eukaryota; kingdom Metazoa; phylum Chordata; class Amphibia; order Caudata; family Salamandridae; genus Calotriton; species Calotriton arnoldi. Next base: position 1,277,074 of record CAWUFW010004328.1, read on the forward strand.
GTCCTATTTCTAGGATATGAGCTTTCAAGTGAAGGCAAGAGCTTGGCAGCTAACTTTTTAGAAAAGTGTGCGCTGCTCCAACCTCCAAAAACGCTAAAAACTTACAATCCATCCTGGGTTTCCTAAATTTTGGAAGAACATACATTCTAAATTATGCAGAAAGGGTTAAACCTCTACGCATTAATCAAACCTGATTTTTCGATCAGAAACTGGACACAGGAACACACAGAAATCTTGAGTTCACTCCAGGCTAACATGTTAGCAACAAATCACTTACAAACAAGCGTAAGTCAACGTAATTTGGTGATCCGAATAATTTCGGGTCAATGCAGATTCACCTACTTAACATTTAATGAGGGTGAGAAAATACCAATTGCATACAAATCCCATTTGTACACACAAGCGGAAATGCGCTTCAGTTCTACTGAAAAAATTCTAACAGCAGTTCAAACCGCTGTAGCAAAAGAAAGAGCCTTAGCCCAAGGGAAACGCATTATTGTCGTAACCCCAGTACCGGCTTTAGAAGCGGTCACAAAAGCAAGCATTCCAAATGCTAAAGCATTACATCCGAGATGGATACAATGGGTTAATTCTCTTGCTGCAACAGATGTTGAATATGTTTTTGATCCAGATTTAAAAACACAAGCATTCCTGCAATATGAACAAGAATGTCCTCTGCCTACTGAAATTCTGCCTCTTGATCAGTACAAATTCATAATTTACACTGACGGATCCGCACAACCCGCAATAGGGAGTAAGCAAGCTTACAGTGCAGCGTGTGCAATCGTTAAAGGTCGCATGCAAGATGGCATCTTCAGACCTATGGTCACAAAAACACAATCTCTAGGGGATTGTACAGCTCAGCGAGCTGAACTACAAGCATTCAAACTGGCACTTGAAAGTACAGATCGAGAATTCCCCACACTAATAGTGTGCGATTCCTTTTACTGTGTTCAGTCGTATAATGACTATATACAAAATTGGCTTGAAAATTGTTTCAAAGATGCGAAAGGTGGCACAATAAAGCACAAAATGCTTTGGGAACAAGTAGTTCAGTTGAAAAACGAACTACCAAAGGCTCACGTGATCTACACACTGAGTCATCAACGTGATGGCGTTCACGTTGCAGGGAATTCATTGGCTGACGAAGCCGCAAAGGGGGCTGTGCAAACGGCTTCCGTAGCTGCGATCACTCGTTCAAAAATAAAAATAGACGGTGAGATAATGTTGGCTGTCAATGCATCGAGCAAAGGCAGCAGTGCAGCGTTACCAAAAAAGTTTCCACTCAAGTACTCTTATGTAATTGATGCGAACAACGTTCCTTTTGCTCGAATCCCTGGAGTGGGGGATAGGGTAATTCCAAACAAGGAACGCAGATTAGGACTAATCCTAGCAGCACACGAAGGGATAGCTTCTGCCCATGCAGGTGTTTCTGCAACAGTATCTTTACTCAAGCAAAGATATTGGTGGCCTGGCATTAGAAAACAAAGAACTATGTTTTAGAATGTGATATATGCCAACAGATGAAAGTCTCCACAGTGAAACGTCCTGCGCAGACACCCCTGTTAATTTCAGATAAACCATTAGCTTGTGTTTACCTTGAACACTGCGGTCCCCTGCAAAGGGATGGTAACTATAAATACATCTTGGTTGCAGTGGATTCATGCTCTAGGTTCCTATGGTTATGGCCTCAGCGCTCGGCTGACGCTCGAACTGTTATAAAAGATTTGCGAGTCTTTATCGGCACATACGCAATAGGCACGCTACATTCTGACCAGGGTCCTGCGTTTAGCTCTAGGACTTACAAAAAAGCCATGGCCAGTCTGGGCGTTGCATTGCGGTACTCCTCTCCATTCCATCCTGAGGGAAATTCGGTTGTGGAAAGGAAAAACCGGGACATAAAGCAGTCTAACAGCTAGGGTATTAGGTTCTGGTGATGGGTGGGTCAAACACCTTAGTGGGGTTCAGCGCTCATTGAGCAACCTGCCAAGAAGTTCTCTAGGGGGGGTCACTCCATATGAGGTCCTATTTGGGACAAGAATGTGGGTACCAGACCTTGAACACGTAGGCACAGTGGTGGAAAATAAACCCTTTGATATCAAAGATCGTTTGGCTGTTTTACAGGAACTAAATGAACTAAGATCAAAACAAAGCAACGTATTCCTACAGTCAACCACCACTGGGGATCAACCGGCTGTCCCAGCAAGGCCTGTCTGGATTCCAAAAGTTGGGGATCTAGTCAGAGAAAAAATTGCAGACAAGAAGGAATTTGGACCTTCTTACAGACAACCAGTACCTGTCCTAGCAGTTCAAGGAACAAGAACAGTACTTCTGCCGCCCCTTGCTGGAAGAAAGGAGAATAGATTTGTGTCCATCGACCTCATCAAACCACAGTATGTGGCCAATACTAAATAGTAGGCCTCGTGGACTCCGACCTAGTAGCAGACACACTCCTCTCGCTACTATCCAAGAGGTTCAGACTGAAAGACTGATCACTATCGAGAATTCAGCTGTAATAGATGGAGGACTAAGCAACAACGCTATGGAACTCATCCCTCTTGAACACCAAGTAACAGTTCGTCCAAATACACCTGTCTACACCAACGTAACAAGTGATGAACTGGTTCCAGTGATTTCTACAAATCCTGATGCAATTCCAATAATTGACAGAACTGCTTCTGGCTATTTCATTAACTTTGATACGTTCTCAGAAGATCCGAGTGAACCTGAAACGACGCCAGTGTCATTGAAATTCAAGCAGCAAGTACAAGACTTTCTGAAAAAGACTTATTTGGTTTCTCCATGGATTGAACTCTGGATTACATCTGGACTTTTTGTTTTCCTGCTCCGGCTAGCTTTGGTAACAACTGTAAGCATGCTTATAAGTGGCAGATATATCCATGTGAACACTGAAGGAAAAGACGTGAACGTACTTTTGAAACCTCAAATCTTCCCATCGTGAAGCAAGAGACTTATCATCAGTGAACATCACAGCTGTTCCTATACAGGATGGTATAGTGTGGGACAAAACAGATTATGATATCTTCGGCCCGAATGAACAATTGAACATTCCACATTTGTTTAAAATTTCACTAAGTGATCTAATTACGTCCAGTACCTATTCAGATGATTGGGACTTTGAAACTGTCAACGACATAATGTTTGACTTAGAAAAATCTGCTGCATTTTCTAAACATGAATATTTAGAGGGTTCATCAGACTATGAACAACTGTATTGTTATAATCACTATGGTCATCATTATTTGCATAAATCTGCATATCCAAGAAATGTGTTTATGTTTAACCAATGGGAGCAATGTCCTACACCACCTAAAGGTAGTTCAAAAACGTTTGCCAACAAGTTTCCATATTTTTCAGGATACAATAAATCTGATCCAGAAATGTTTTACTATAAAAATGTAAACAAGACAGGACTGAAAATTATGTTAACAAATACAAAACAGATTTATTCTGCATTTTTTAATGCCCAACTGTCTAGACAGGGTTTCGACTTTTGGAAAGACACAATTGACACAAAAACTGTGTGGGGTACAAAAGATTGGCAAGTGCAGGGGATAGAAGCTTTATTTAGAGCCTGCATCATCCCTGAACAAATAATGTTTTTGAATGAAACTATCCAACAAACATCTTGTCTTGGATTAGCCAAGATAAAAGAGATGAACACACCTTCTGTACCAACACCTGCCAGTGAAAATAATACAAAGGCAGTGGTGACAGTTGACAATATACTACAACTCAACAGATCTAATCCTACTTGGAAAAAATGGTTGATCTGGCCCACAGACACGAATAACTGTCAGGAAAGATTCCTGAACAAAACTCAGGGCTTTACTATTCATAGGCCAGACCCAAGATACGTCCAAAGACAACATCCGGGGTAGTAACAACATACAGTGTAGGGAAATTATGCCTCGATTGGCTGCATAAGTCTACACTACAGGATGTGAAACAACACTTAACCTTACTTAAAAAGGACGCAGACCTTAGGGAATTCTTGCTTGGACCAAGAAAACCGCGTCAAAAACGTTTCATATATGCCGGCATTTATGCTGCTTATAATGAAGCTTGGAAAGTATCACAGATAGAGGCTGCAGAACGAATACGTGAACTTGATCGTATTAATTTAGAGAAAACACTTTCTGTGGTCGACAATGGGTTAACAACTTTGTCCTCCAGAATATATTCATTGGATGGCATTGTATCCTCTGCTATCGACATACTAGAACAAGATTTGGCGATGTTACAGCAAGGCCAGTCTCAATTACGTTCTATTATGTTATTAAGCTGGACGCTGCAATCTTTGCGAGCGGGCTATGTGCCTTGGCGTTTCATAAACACAACGGCTCTGTTTGCAGAATACAATCTAACTGATAAACAGATCGAACTGGCACAAAGAGGAGCAAAGTATACAGTGCTGAGCATTGAAAAATTGGAAAAGTTACCATTCACTGTGGCAGAAAAACCAGCTAGAGAATGGCTTATTCATGGCAAAATAACATTACCTGTGAGTACTTTTCAGTTTCAGTATTGCCTCAGACAAATGCAAGCAGGCAAATATGAAAGGTTGGGTAAGGAATACATTAAGACATCGTGGGATTTACCGTATACATATAGATGTTGGAGTGGGGATCGTGAAGTGTTTTTGAGCGGTTCAAACTGTAAACTTGCACTGAGTGGTTCACTTATATGTCAAGACATTTCCTTGCACGGGGCTTGTAATGGTTCAGTGGAAAATTTGTCTTGCCACCAGCAGGGTACTCCAGCTGCTGTGATTAATCCAATGTTTGGACAACTTTCTAATGGGAGTTACCCCATGTTGAATGATCAGAGCTGCTGCGGCATGCTGCCAGGCATCCCATATCTAGTAACGGTCAACTCCAGGGTCACTTGCTGTATGCAAGTATTGTTTGCCCCCAATAGACACAGTCAGGGAGTCGCCTCTATGGCCTTCGCTGAACGTCTCTTTTATAAGATTTGATACTCTAAGCAGAATGAAAGCCATGCTTTTACAGCAAACAGTGCTTTTGACCTCGGCCAAAAGAACCTATGATCTACAAGTAGCAAGGACTTCGGCTGAGATACAGACTTTAATACGTACAAACTGCCCTATACATTTCGTAGAAATGATAGGACGCATCTTCAACATGTCTGATACAACTGGAATTGTACATGTATTTAAGAGCATCTGCTCAGGTCTGTTAGCACCTTTCCAGACAATACTTGGAATCATCCCGAACTTTGCACATTCGGTGTTTGGTGGTATACCATTAATTCTAGCACTTGTTGCCGGAATTCTATTTCTCTTCCTGCTATTGCGCTATGGCCAGCCTATTCGCAGACATCACTCCGAGCGAGATGGAGAAAGCTCTCCTTGAACGAAAGTGCCGTGAGCAAATAGTAAAGCTTTTGGGCATGACTCATCTACGGGACCTTAATACAACTTGGTTCCTGTCATTCAGACCAATGTGGCAAGATTGCATCTTACCTGTTCTACGATGCCTGCTATGCGGTGAAGAATGCGTGTTGGACACCTGTCTAACATTTCCATCAGCAACGCCAACGGATGTCGATATTCTGCTGGACCAGATAACGGCCCATGCTCTGTGTTGTCCCCAGAGGCTTCCTATCCTGCTGTCAGCATTCATTGAGATCTCACAGACGCTTCCGGCTGCTGCTGAGGTACGAGAAAGATCTACAGGCACACAGGTAACAATGGACGCGAACATTGCTGAGGCAACCTATGCTGGAAGCAATACTTCCCATCTCTGTGCAATTAATCTACTACACAAGGTGTTCCAACTGACACCAACAACAGTGGATGAGGTTTTGTCTATAGAAATAGATGATCTCATGTTTACACCAGACCCGTGAACTAATTCTGATTCGGCATACAGTGTTCCAGAGATGCAGTGACAATTTGGCCAACATTTTTAAACAACTTGGAACTCTACCAAAATTGAACCTTTTTCCCATTTTTTTGAACGAAAATGGCACATCAATCTGCTTAAAGTAGAACTAGCCTTATAATACAGACTTTACGGAACTTCCACGGACACGTAGTCATCTTGTGTGTCTAAAACAGTTCATTAATTTTCTTGACATGAAATGACTGATTTTTAAGATACTTATCGATCATTTGTTTTTCTGTCACATGTAAATATTACTGCTTATTTCATTCCAATTGCATTTATTTTCGAACTTTATGCCTGAAATGAAAAGCAATGCTTCATATGTACAGTACCTTTTTGCATTCTAATAGGTTTTTTAAATGCCTTTTTTAAATGGCTTTATGAAATATTTTAGAAATATGCGGTACTCCATTTTAATGTTTAGCATTTTAAATGTTTAGCATTTTAGTATTATCGTACACACGAAAGAGGAGTGGGTGTTGTATTCCTCTTAGGGTATCCATAAACGGGCTTTCCAGTATCATGTCCTTATATAGGCATAAAATCCCAGCCCTTATTTAGGCATTAAACCGTGCACTCCAAATACAGGCATGGTCTCTGACATCCGTCCACCCTAACGTCACAACGAGTTCATGAAGAACAGACCCTTAGGCTGCGGGAGTTTCCTAGTCCAGGACTATTGATTTCTTCAAGGACTCATATTATACATGAACCACTATTCCTTAGGGGTTCATTCATGACGTCTTTCGCTGTCCAACTCACGTCAATACTAACATTCTTAGGTGCTCTCAGGTATAAATATACCTTCCTAGCCCCTGTAAACCAGAGGAGACCTCGACTTCAGAGGAGCCCGTTTCGCGGCCTGACGCACTGAGAAGACGCTGTCATCCCTGCACGCAGAGAGTCCAGCTTCCAGTGATCTGACTTCCCTTGCGGGGTGTTGGAGTTCGAGTCTGGCAAAGAGATTCCTACCTCTCTCATTCTTCAGGTATGGAGCTGACTAGAACCTAGAGGGACTCTTGGCATACTAGGCTTACCATACTCTTTAGTATACCGTAGTAAGGAATACTTCACCTACTTCTTCCCTCTTCCTACACCTAGGTTAGGTTAGGTACATTGGGGTAGAACTAGCTTAGCAACGCATCGTATGAGTACTCACATTTTTAGTCTGTGTTATTTATGTAAATACATATGTACTGAAAGATAGTGCTATTGCAGTATTATTTATTTCTACTGCTCACACTGTACATTATTTATCTCGCATACTGTCTTGTGATCGTAACAGCACATTTTACTTACACCAGAAACAAGACTGTTCAATAAATCCTTTATTGAAACGCCCGTCTATTTCTTTCTGTGTAACTTGGAGAAAAGTAAGCATGCACGACTGAGCTGAGTGAAATAGTTATCTATTGTTTCCACGACTCTGGGACACGTTCTGATTCTAAAGGGAAACACAGTGGTCATGTTTTGCGGCTGCCAGAAACTACTCCCTTCTTGTTGTCAAGGAGTTTCTAGTGGCCTCTGAGCTAGCTGGCACAAGTAATTAAGTTTAATATACTCGATAGGGACATACTGACCTTAGTCCTATGTCAAACCTATAGGATATATTATTCCAATGCGCAGAGCCTATTAGGGAAATAGGAGCTACACTACAATTTACTAAATGGTCTCAGTGAACAATCTGAGCTCACTTACAGATTACAAATCAATGTGGTTTTGCTATTCTAGTCCAAATCCAAGATGAATATCAACAGACCTAAAATCCTACCTCTACTGGACAACCGAAACACAATCTGTACAGATTTGATTTTCTGGCCCCAAATCAGGCATTCCCACCATACACATAAAGACTTGATTTCATGAACCCATCCACCGCCATATAAAAACACCTTAGCGTGTGCCTCTACCCTTACTGCGTATTTACTTGCGCATAACGCTATTTAAGGTGAAGGCCCCGAGGACATTTGTCAGCCTCGGGAATATTTATCAGCCATTCCACCACACAAATGTTCTGCCCTGTGAATCGCCAACCACTTTTTGACCCCAATTTATGTATCGTGCAACAATATTAAATCCCTGACACGTTTCACCTCCGTGAGTCCCAAATACAGGCACGACCTCACCCATGCAGCCCCAACACAACGACCGCCCACTACATCCTACATGAAGCACCCATTATTAAATCGCAGACCTACGCATCCCCAGACTGAACATAAAGTATGAGCCACAGGCCCCGCCCCCACAGCATAAAATATGACACCGCACAAAAAGTATCTGCCACCGCCACACCTCTAGCATGAAGCCAGATACATGCGCTTTCCTCCAGCATGAAGCTGCAGAGATATGCGCTACACCTCCAAGAAGCCGCAGCCACATGCACCACTGGACTCACCATGAAGCCACAGACGCATACACCGGCCCTCAGCATAAAACCGCAGACACGCACCCCAGGCATTAAGTTGTAAACACATACACTCTTCCCCCCAACACATGTCGAAGACACGCACCTCCTCGTTTGCAACCTAAGACATGTTGCACCTTTTCTTTTAGGTCTCGGACATATGGTCTTTCCTGTCTGATGCGTCAAACGCATGCACCGCTTATGAAACCTCAGTAAGCTGCAACTTCCAGTATAAGATCTTAAAACTCTGTGTGAGATCTTAGACTCGAGCACATACCCTACACAAGGTCGTAGACATGCAGGATGACCACGACACACGCATCAATCGCTAGACAGCCCTTTTATGGTGCAGTCCCTGATCCCTAAGCAGGTACTCACAGCTTGCGCTGCCGCTCGTATTCGGCTTTGCGTTCCTCCTCCTCGCGCTTCTGCTTCTCGTCCAAAGTGCTGCGCTTGCTCAGGGTTCGCCCGAAGATATCCACGCGTTCCGGTGGGGTGACGGGCCTCTCCCGTTCCCTCTCGCGCTCCCGCTCACGTTCCCTTTCTCTCTCTCGTTCCCGCCGTGCTGCCGCAGCTGCCGCGGCAGCTGCAGCCGCCGACGCAGCCGCGTTAGACCGGGACCGTGAGCGCGACTCTCGTCGCCGGTTGCGCTTGCTCTCCCGCGACTTGGAACGCTTGCGCACCCGCTCCTTGTCGCGCGAGCGGCTGCGCTTCTTGTTGTGCTTGCTGCTCTTGACATGCTTGGAGCGGGACGAGCTGCGGCTGCGAGAGCGGCCCATAGCCGATCCTGCAGAGGAGTAGACGGGAAGGCGCCCGCTGCCCAGAAAACTATAATTTGAAGCTGCTGCTACGAGTAGATATCGCCCTCTGAGACTAAGTTGACGCCAGACACCACCTCCTCCTCCTCCTGGGCTACAAACCAAAAAGGTAATGAATCGCCGCCACCGGACACCACCGCGAAGAAACCGACAGGCCGCGCACGGAAAACCTCCCAGACAAGATGGCGGACAGGCTAGACTTCTCGCGCGACTTGCTATCCCACAATGCAAGACGACTGCTTGACTCAGGACTGACGGCATCACCCGAGGACTTCGGAGCGTCTCCGGAAACACACGAATGTCTTCGGATAGTTAATTTCCTGGGATACAAACGTGGAAGGTGTGGCGCTGGAGTCACTATGTAAACAAAATGTATCAGAACTGTCAAAACGAGCAGCGCTGCTCTGACAACTCGGATGTGTTCTCTTGGGCATCTTGTGCAGGAAGCGGCCATGTTTGACGGTTAAAAAGCCGTTGATGGGAAGCATTTGCTTGATTCACTAAGCATAATAATACTCATTTATAACCTGCGAAGATTAAATCTCACAAACAATCCTGCAACATGTCTTTGTTTTAAAAAAATGATTGATATCCAACTTTTAAATGTAGAACCGAAAACTTGCCAGACTTTCTTTTTAAAAGAAATGTTATTTTTTTAATGTAGTTCGGCTGGATTGTATGTGGGTTGAACAGGCTACCAATGTTATTGTAGCACTGAATAAAAACATTAGCAGCTTAAAACTGGAAATCTTGTGGCACACAATTGCAATTATTTTAGTATTTTTACGGTAAGCACAGTGATTAGAAAGTATCTCTTTATCCTGTTTTTAATTGTTTTGGAGTCGTTCAGAGGGCTGATCCCTCACAAAAGACAATTCCAGTGTTAAGTAACGAGGCTCACAGGAAGACGAGTAGAAGTACTTTATTGGTGGAAATGAAAGCACCACCAGGTACACGTCTTCAAGCTCCAGTAGCCTCTCCAAACTGTCCTCACCAAGTCACAGCACGGACCTAGTTATTCTAGAATGGAACACCAGGGCCGTGAGACAATGCATTCAAACATAAACACACAACACATCTTCCTCCTTTAATAAAAAAATAAATAAATATACATATATAGAGTGTGTGTGATATATATATATATATATATATATATATATAATTAAAGAAAAAATGAGTAAAATTTACACCCAAAATTTGCTTTTGACATGAGCAACAAAATCAGACAACCATCCCGGTCTTTTACGAGAATGCTTGTTTGTTGACTCATTATGCTGATTTTCCATAGGTTCCTTGCAAACTGCATGAACATTATCCTTATGTGTCTCTTCTTCCTCCAAAAAATCCTGCAGGACCATTCCTTTGAAGTCATTCCCTGCGCAATCACATATCTCAATATTTCTTTGACATTCATCTTCGTAGAGATTTTTGTCTTTTTTGAGAATAGCTTTTCTGCGTAGATTCCACACCTTACCATCCGTGAGTCTCACATCGTTCTTTAATACTTCCTTGACTTCAAATGAACCCATGTACTGACTTTCCCCTTTTTTACTCTCCGCGTTTTTTAACCTTCAGCATCAGTCCAATGCTGACTACAGGAATACATTTAGATCCCTTTTCCTATCAAACTTATGTTTGTTGGTTAAGTGTGTTTTAACAATTCTTTCTTTAAACACTTCTAAATCCATGTTTGTAGATTTTGACTGGACTAACTAAGCAGGGTTACACTTAGCCTACCCCTCATTATTTCAAAAGGAGAACACTTCGTCATGTCATTTATGGTGGTTCTATACATCCAAACAGTTTTGAGTACTTGCGTCTCCCACTTATCACTGTCTACCCCGGCAATTTGTATAGCACTGTTGAGAAGTTTATTAAATCTCTCAATAACACTATTACCACTGGGATTATACAGGGAAGTGGTTCAATGTGTAATTCCTACTCACTTGAAATAATTCTTTGCCTTGTTGGATAAAAATTGCACTCCATTTTCTGTAATGATATGTACTGGTAAACCTACCTCCGTGAACATATCATCAAGAAACGATAATACTACATCTGTATCCACTTTCCCTACAACTTTTATAACTGGCCATCATGAGAAAACATCAATAGCAGCTACAAAATACTTGGATTTTTGACCAATGGGACCCATAATATTCATAGCAATGGTGTCCCATGGGTTCTCCGGAACCACATGTTCTCCCCTGTTTGGCCTCAAGGTTTTAAGGGATTTATTCAACACCTGGCCACCGAAATCCTTTTTTCACAGCCTGTTTGGTTCTAATGATTCCACTGTGTCCTTCATGTCCATGTAGAACTATAGTGCGTCTTAAACCAGTGGAGGGTATTGCTCTATCACCTCTTCTGATAACACCCTCCACAAAAGACAACTGTTGGAAAACGAGGCATTAGTTGTGAGGGCTGCACAAATAATGGGTCTACATTTGTCCTTCACTGGGAACCAAACACCCCATTGTAGCGCTTGACTCTCAGAGGGTAGCGTTGCAGAGCAGTGTAAGGCCTGCTCAAGGGATGTGGTGTGGGCTAGTAATCGCCATTTGCAGATACACAGAAATAACACTTAATAATTGATTGTCCAGTCTGTACTTTTCTTTATAAAAAGGACATTTATTACACACACACTACTCAATACTATGCATCAGTTTACAAATATACATAAGCTGTTGGAAATACTTCTTGACATTGCGTAAACATTCCCACCCCTCCCGCAGGAGGGGGGAGGGGTCTAGTACCACCACTCACATGTATGAACATCATCTTGCCCCCAAATGCAACGAGTTGACCATAACCTAGAGTGAGGGCCCTTCCCACTAGCACCACCCTAGTGGCAGCCCACCCTATTATTTCAAAAAGCATTTATAATGGGAACACCTGCCATAGTGACACATAACGCTGACTGAGAGCACCTCATACTGACCAAACAGTATACACACTTAAATCACAGTGGCTGCCAGTCTGGTTGTTCAACTAACTCAGTAGCAATAATACATGTCTAAGCATCACTTGTAATGACAGGTACTCACATATCTGGTAACATGAACAATGTAAGTCAATCACAGCCCCTAAAAGGCATCACATTTATAATCACGTGGTTATGCAATTACCACCAGACACCCTAGCTGCAATGCCTGGAAACCTATTTCTAATTTACTTATTACTTCACATATTGCATGTGACCTCCAGTCCCCACAAGGAACAACATTACATAAATGCACCTCCTGTGCAATTACACCTTTCTACTCCTAGGGGATGTCTCCCAAAGGTAGTCCATGTTCAGCCTCTCCCACCTCAGTGAAGACCTAATCATCAGCTCCCAGTTGAACAATAACATTTCTGGCATTAGGTAGGCTTAAACACATGGCTGAACCCTTGAGGGGTTAGTTCCTTTAAGTCACCAGAGACTTAGGGTGGGGACGTTCCACTTTTGTGCTGGGGGAGTCTGCGCTGCTCCTGCATCTCCCCCTGCACCTTGGCACTCAAATGGCGGAGAGCCCATCTTCCTGGGGTCACCACCCACTGAAAACAAGCCGGTTTTCACTGCAGGCCTATCCAGGCCCTGCAAGGCATTATGGGGTGCTCTTTCACAAGAGCGTGCATATGTGAGCAGCGGCTCTCCCGCTGCTCCGAGGAGAGCCGCGCTGCCTTGGTTGGTAGCCTCACACCTCGGGGGACCGGTCCCACTCGGGCACCCCGCATCCAGGTAAGTTGGAGAGCAGCTCGGGGAGCCCACCCTGGCTGCTTTCGCCGGCTCCCCGCCTGGCCAGCACCCTCGCGTGCTGCCGCGAGATCCGGCTTTTCATTCTGGTCTGCCTGCTCCTGCGGGCAGACACCAACTCTGCAGCCGAGTGGGCGGGGCCTCGGGGGAGTGCGACGGCACTCCCCCCTCCCTTCCGCCGACACCCGTGGCCCAGGGAAGAGGTCCTGGGCCCCACCCACCTTCACAGGGAGCACAACAGCGCACCCCAAATTCTTCTTCTGCGGGACCCAGAGATGGGGTCCCGGGCCCCTGAGAACTCTTCACGGGGGGGGGGGTGTGACGGCGTCCCCCAGCTTCCTCTTCGGTGGTACCCGAAGATGGGGTCCCGGGCCCCTGAGAACTCTTCACGGGGGTGCGACGGCGCTCCCAGCCTTCATTTCTCGTTGGGGCCCAGGGTGGGCTCCTGGGCCTCTGGGGCCCATTTTACAGGGGGCGCAACGGCACTTCCCGACTTTACTTCGCAGGGGCCCGGGGTTGGGATCCTGGGCCCCATAGGCACCTTCACTGGGGGCACAACGGCGCTTCCCGACATCACCTTGTTCTGGGGGCAGCCCCTGGGACCTGACCCACCCCGGGGGCACACCGAGGACCAGCGGCGGAGCCCCATGCGCTCCCTCGACGGTCGCATCAAAGGTCACCTAACGTCTGATTTCGAGCATCTTGGACTCTTTTCGCTCCTGGTGGCCAGCCCTAGCCACCTGGAGTCCTTTTCGCCACCCTCCTGGCCTCCAAGAGGGCGTACTCAGCAAGGAGCTGTCTTCACTGGGTCCCTGCGCCAGGCTTTCACCTGGCTCTCCTTCTGGGCCTCTCTTCTCCTTGGGCAGAGGCCCAGGCTTCCTCTCACTGGCCCTGGACTCCCTCAGAGGCACACTCCAGAGTCCTGGGGCAGTCAGGGGGTTCCTCCTTCCAACTTCCCATGGTGCCAGTCTCCAGCACCAGTCTTCCTCAGCAAGACCACACCCCAGAGAGAGCTCCTCTTCCTGTGCAAGACCTTTTAAGAGAAATTAGAGGGGGCTGGCAGGAAGGCACTTCTGCCCTATCCTGCAGCGAAACATCACCTCTCTGACTCTGATCCCTCCTTCCTGCACAGGCCTTTGGGATACTTCAAGATGGCGTAGTCCAGGGGTCTCATGCCACATGGTCTCTGAAAAGCTCCTTTCCTCCACTGGCTGACTTCATGGCCCGGGCGGGAGCAGGCCTGGTGCCTGGCACCGGGTGACAGCTGCTGATTGATGCCCTGCAGCTTCACCCCATCTCTCCCTCTTAGAGAGAAGACCTTCGCCCTTGGGAATGCTTGTAGTGAAGGGCTAGGCCTCTGATGGTACAGCTTGGGTTGGGAGGTAATTAATCCAGCCTGGCAGGATCACACCCGGCCGGGCTCTGGTTCTGAGCTGAGTCAGAGGAATATGACATTTCTGGATAACCCATAAGCAGTACAGAAATGGCTTTCGACATAGCAAAATGGTTCTTTTCACACAACTTACAGTGTACCTTGGTGCATGTCTGGAGTTTGTAGGCCCTAGGGAACTGAAACTACCCCATGTGGTCTCTGTCTCCATAGGAGAATAATGGAGTGTTCCTACAGTGAAACAATAAAGCACACTGACTATCCCTTACATGTGTCTCCCGGGAAACATCCTTTACCACGAAACCATTACAACGCAGTATGGTTACATCGTGGTTTTCACAACGCAAGTCGTTACATGACTTGCACTGGAGGGCGCTCTAGACTAAGGAATAGTGTGAATTACTATTCCAACACCTTCCCTACTGTACGTAGACTGGAGTTGGAATAGTAATTCACACTATTCCTAAATCCAGCGCCCTCCAGCGCAAGTCGATGTAACGACTTGCGTTGTCAAGACCGCAATGTAACATACCGCGTTGTGATGGTACGCGTTGTATCATCATACATTCGTGTCTCCCCACATTATAAGGCCTATTCCATGTCACCACCCAACTCTGCATAGTCCCTTCCACACCATTCTATCTGTACCCTGCTCCTGGGCTGCGCACAACAGAGATCTTGTCAGACTCTTACTCACGTTTCCGCAGGAACGTCATGCAAGGATGAGAGGTCCCGACTTCCCCAGGTCACTGATATACCCAACTAAGTCAAAGCAATAACAGTAAACCAGGGGAAGAAGGGAAAGTAGGGATGGAAAGAAAATATGTCCCATGTCGTCCCCCACTCATGGACAGGACCAGGCAACCAGGAAAAAGCCCTACCTGAAAAGAGATAGAGTGTGTAAGTATACAGAAGGATGTGATAAGCGAATACTAATAGTTAAGAAAAATGTACAATTATCAAGTACCTAGATTTTCCCTTCTTCCGCCAAATGATAACAGAGTGGTTCACAGGGTGTTATAGCCTTTGTCTAAAAGAAAAGGAAAGGACAAATCACAATAAGGTACACCTACAAGTAGAGAACAGAAATCAAGAAGGGAAGCACTCTAACACCCACCTAAGACTACTAGCAACACTTGAAACTGGTAACTTGATTAGGATTCTTTAGTGCCTAAACAACTGGTTCAAAATAATTTAAACACAAGCTCAATTCTGGAGCAATACTTAAATCCTCCTGATATTCAGGAAGCAATAACAGGGAATTCCTTTGTCTTTCAGGAATACTCTGGTGCAAAAAGAAAATACTACATGGAAAAAACGGATCTCCGGGGACCTGGTTCCCTACAGATAAGTATAAGGCACTCAAAACATAAAGAACTCATGTGCAGCGCAAAAGACCTGTTACCGTCATGCTGACAGAGCCTTTCCTTGTTGCTGGGAAATCAGGAATGCATCACCGCAAGAGACGTCTCAGAGGTACTCAAGAAATGCCTGGTGATACAAGGAAGACGCGACGAGACGAAGAACAGGAACACCGCCACCCGGTGGTGAACCGGAAGAACAACAGGTAAGTGACACAGAAGTGAGGCACGCACGATCCTGAGCACTAGAACGCTAAGCGTTTCAGTGCGGGATCGGAGGAGTTTTATACTCCTCTGCCGGCACCCGCGATACCTCGTGGCGGGACCGGCAGGCATGACACTCCTCCGCACAGCCCTTACACGGGTGCAGAGACATGTGCACACATGTGTGCACATGTGTCCACATGTAATCAGTCCGGTGCCCCTTACCCTGGCTGCAGCGCAGCGGCCTTATCTCACAAGACGGACACCGATGGAACCCAGATGCAGTCCATTTTATCATGAGTTTACCGTGAGTGAGTCCCAACTTATGAGGCTCTCCCACAGTAAAAGCTCCAAAATCAGGTGTTTCAAAAAGCGAAAAATCCGGGCGGCTCAGATGGTCAGAACCACCTTCTCCCAGCAACTCGTACTTCCCCAAAACACTGTAGGTCAGCATTCATGGAGCTTTTAGTGGGTCACCCTCTTACAATGCACTTCTCCACCTCCTGTAGCACTCTATCCATAACAAATTCCTTGTGCCAAACAATCTTATCAATAGGCATGGTTCCTTCATCATGCACTAAAGCAATTTGATAATCATCCCACTCATTATGAATGTCTTCTTTGACACGTAAGGGCATCCTGGACAAGAAATCAGCTGTAACGTTATCCCTTCCAGGAACATACACTACATTGTAAACAAAGTCTTGGAGCCTCATGGACATTCTAGCAATGCGTGCTGACGCTTTGGTAATTCCTTCAGTGCTGAGATGGCACACTAAAGGTTTATTGTCACTTCTTATTACACGTTGCTTGCCCCATATAAAAACTCTAAAATGTTCTAATTGACAGACACAGGCAAGAGTTTCCCTTTCAATAGTGGACTATTTTTCCTCTGTTGGTGAAAGTGCTCTAGATGCATATGCTATAATAAATTCTTTTACCACAGTTTGATTTTTGTGCCAGCACAGCACCTAAACCCTTTCAACTCGCATCAGCGGTAATGATACAAGTGAGTTGGGGATCAAAACCGCAAAGGGCTGTAGCCTCGCAAATTGCCTTTTTCACATCATGAAATTGTTTTTCACACTCAGGACTCCCTACAAACTTGTTCTTGTCCTTGACAAATTGCCTAATGTTATATGTTCTGTGTTAGAAATTGGGTTTCTGGTTGGCTAGGGTATGCAAAACACACAAGATGATGGACGGAATGCTGCACATTGGCAAACATTCACCCCCAGTCACAGATCTGGGTTTAATCCATCGTTATTTTGCTTCACCACGCCACCCCAGTTCAGACATAGCCATATGCAAATCAGTCTTGACCCTGTGCCTCATGGGAACAGTCCAGACCGAACTGCCAAGCCATGTCTTCCCTGGACTGGAATCAAGCATCCTAGGACCGGTTTCAGGCTATCAGCCTTCATCAGCCAGGATAGCTTGACTCCAGTGGCGTAGTGAGCACGGGACCCACGTCTGGGCATACCCTTCCCACTTAGGGCGAAATGCAAAACACACAAGATGATGGACGGAATGCTGCACATTGGCAAACATTCACCCCCAGTCACAGATCTGGGTTTAATCCATCGTTATTTTGCTTCACCACACCACCCCAGTTCAGACATAGCCATATGCAAATCAGTCTTGACCCTGTGCCTATTGGGAACAGTCCAGACCGAACTGCCAAGCCATGTCTTCCCTGGACCGGAATCAAGCATCCTAGGACCGGTTTCAGGCTATCAGCCTTCATCAGCCAGGATAGCTTGACTCCAGTGGCGTAGTGAGCACGGGACCCACGTCTGGGCATACCCTTCCCACTTAGGGCGAAATTCAAAACACACACCAGGGAAGACATGGCTTGGCAGTTCGGTCTGGACTGTTCCCATGAGGCACAGGGTCAAGACATGAGGCAATTACCGCTCCCGACCTCCAATATTACTCCTCTTTCCAGATGAGGAGCGGGAGCCTCTGTCGAGGTTTACCCCGAGCCGTCCAAGAAAAAATTGCCCCCCCCAACAGCAGGTAAGCATGCAGCTGTCCGCAACCATGTGGTGCAGCTGCGATAATGTACAGAATGCATCGGATCCCCGCGGGGAATCGGAGACCTCTGTCGAGGTTCCACTCCTTCCCCAACGATCTCGCACAATGCCCCCGGTAGGTCCACACCAAGGAGGAAGGCACCCGCACTGGCCACACACGGCGGGAGCCCTCCACTGCCAAGGTCTGGTTCCCGCAACCTCACGGTGCCGGTACACCCGGGGGTGAAATGGAGCTGGCCGCGCTACCTGGCGGTACCGCTTGTTGCCGTGGGACTACTTCGCCCTCAACCAGGACTTGCCAGAGGCCCTCGGGGCGTCCCTGTCAGTGAAAACACCAGGCCTCCAAAGCTGCTGTGGCCTCCCCAGGCTGTGCTACGCGGTCTGAGTCGGAAGAGCGTTCTTACTGCTCTTGGCGATCAGCTGCATCTCCTGCGGGGCGGGGTTGCGGCATCCTGTGGTTGCTAGGCGACGCCAGAGCTTTACTGTGGCGCTCGATCCCTCACGAGCGGCCGCGCTTGGTGCCTTCTTTTCGGTCAGGTGGGGACTCAGCCCAGAACTCGGCTGGCATGAGGCTCCACGAAGCGCAAACGTTAGTTTACCGGAAAAAGCGATCCCCAGACCCTGTACAGCTCTCCACATGCGCTCTGCAACAACAGGGTGGGGCAACACAGCGCTCACCACGCACTGGGTAAAAAACACAGGGCGGCCACAAAGCCCTGGGAGGTCACTGGAAGCAGAGAACAGGGCACAGGCAGGCCAGCACACATGGTCACCCAGCAGAGTGGCAGTCCCTTAAGCCACCCAGCAGGCAGCCGGTCAGTCTCGCAAGCAGATAGTCCCTGTTGGACTTGGCCCTTTTTGCAGGGTCATCCCTGAACTTTTTGCCTTCCTCCTATATTTTCTCTGACCTGTTTTTGTTGGTTTTATGACTCTGGGCACTTTACCACTGCTGATCAGTGCTAAAGTGCATATGCTCTCCCCATGATAAATTGTGTTATGGATTAGTGACTCCATGATTGGATGATTGGTTTACTTGTCAGTCCCTAGTACAGTGCACTGCGTGTGCCCAGGGCTTGTAAATCCAATGCTGCTGGTGGGCTTGCAGCACTGGTTGTGCCACCCACAGAAGCAGCCTGTAAAGTGTGTCTCAGGCCTGCCATCGCAGAGCCTGTGTGCAGCCTAGGGCTGCCATGTCGACTTGGCAAGTGCACCCACTTGCCAGTCCCTAAACCTTCCCTTATCTTCATATCAGACACCCCTAAGGTAGGCCCAAGGGCAGGGTGCATTGTAAGTATAAGGTAGGACATGCCCTGGTGTGTGTGGCCTGTCCTAATAGTGAATTACAGCCATTTTCGTTTTTCACTATTGCAAGGCTACCTGTTCTCCATAGGCCAGAATGGGCAGTTTGATTATTACACCTTATAATCCTAACTGACCCAGGGAACATGGTAGAAAAACGAATTTAGTATGCCTGAACTCAGGATGATAAAATACATCTTTTAGTGAAGTTGGTTTTAACATTCTTTGTTTGAAAATACCACTTTTAGAAAGTAGGTATTTTCTTGCCTAAACCATCCAGCTGCCTCTGCTCAGGTTGTGTATTGTGTGTCTGGGTTTGTGAGTGACAGGGGCTGGGGGATTCCAGGAGGCAGGGTGAGTCAGCACTAGGCTGAATAGGTCTGCCTGAAGGAGGATGGGTGGGAGGAGTTGCACCTGGGTCTGAATAGGGCTGTGCCTGCCTTCCACAATGCTGGCTCCACCTCCTGCCGGGCGTCTGATGGCTCTGCCCCTCACTCACAAAGGAAAGAAGGAGTCAGAAAAACAAAGTGCTCCAGGACTGACCAGAACTGGTTTGGACTAGGCAAAGGCCTCTCTGCCTTCAGAGAACAAAGGGAAAAGGTGTATAAAAAGGGGACCCAGACCCCTAGGAGATTAGATCACTTCTGGGAAATCAAGAAACCTGTTGCCAAGGAGAAGAACCGGAGAAGCTGAAGGAGGAGTACTGCCCCTGTGCTGTTTTGCTGATTGGGGTTGGCCTGCAGTGGTTGCTTTCTGCCAAGGACAGGAGAAAAGACTTTGCTGTGCTTTGTCATCTTGAAGAAGGGAATCTCCAAGGGCTTGAACTGAGCTTGCCTCCTGCCTGAAGTCACAGGGACACAAAGACTTCACCCCTTCTGTTTGCCTGCATCTGGAACTGCTGTTTTAGCTGCTAACAGAGGGAAATTGCAACACCGACGCCGGCGAGCGACGCCGTAACCTGCACCGAAGCCGTGGGCACCGCTCGTGAAGAGCACGACGCACCGCCCCGACTTGCACCGTAGGCCCGACGCCTGCCGACGCCGTGCGACATCGACTCCGAAGCCGTCATCGAGGCCGCTGCCTGCACCGGAGCCGAGGACACCGCTCGTGACGCTCACGACGCACCGTCCCGACTCGCACCGCAGCCCCGACTTCACCGACGCCAGGGCTTCATCATCGCGGAGCCGATCCTCGACGTGGGTGACCCCGAATCCATCGACGCCGCACCATCGTAAGGAACCGACGCCCGCCGCCATCCGTGACGTCACCTCCCCGACACAGTAAGGAACCGACGCCTCACCTCCCTGCGCTGCAGTAAGGAACCGAGACATCACCTCCCCTGGGGTCGTAAGGAACCGACGCCGCCGGCGCCAACGAAGCATCACCTCCCCGACGCCGTGCACCGTCTTTGTTTTCATCGAATTCCAGGTACTGTTCTTTGTGGGTCTGCTCGACTCCAGGCCCGACGCCGCGCACCTCGCGGTCGGCGCCGTACTTTGGGATTTCCACCGGTCACGACGTCGTGATAACTCCAAGTGGAGTTATTTGTTGCTACAAGCTTTATTTTTGATTGACTATCCTATTTTTGAAGATAACGTGAACTGTCTCTATCATTTTAAGTCTATTTTTGATTACAGTATTGTGGATTTTTGCTATTGGGTCTTGTGATAAGTCTATATAAAGATTACTTATTTTTACATAAACAACCTGTGTGGTGTCCATCTGTAGTGTTTTCACTGTATTACTGTATGTGGTCACAAATGCTTTACACACTGCCTCTGAGATAAGCCTGTCTGCTCGTGCTAAGCTACCAGGGGGTGAGCAGGGGTTATTTTAGGAGTGTTTCCCCCTTATCCTGACTAGAAGCAAGGGTCCCTATTTGGACAAAGGTGCAAACCATTGCCAACTAGAGACCCCCAGTTCTAACATTGGTGGTCAGCGGTGAGGATTTGGACTTGCATTAGTGATTCATATACAGTGATTGGTGTACACTACTAGTGAGTGCAGACCAATACGCGACCACATACCTTTTGATAGGACTTTTTTTTCTTTGGAACCTTTATTTTTGTTGAGAACTGCCAATTTTCACCATGAGCAAAAAAGGATCCATTGCACCTGCAGATATTGAATTTGAAGAAGATAGGGTTGATACCTACACTGTGCCAGAACTCAAAGCTGTTTGCAAAAAGTTTAAAATCTCTATGAGAGGCCTCACCAGGAAGGAGGAGTTTCACAAGGCGCTAAGGGCCTGGTTGGAAGCACGGAATGCCAGTGGGCAGTCCGAGGAGCCTGTGGAGGAGGCAGAGAATTTAGATGGGCAGCTTGAGGGGCCATTGGGCTTAACTGGGAGGAGAGTGCCTTCCAGGGAGGGCAGCAGTGTTTCTCAAAAGGGCCTGTCTCCAGAGGAGCTGGAGGACAGGGACAAAAGCAGGATGCATGAAATGGAAATGGCCAAACTAAAACAGGGAAGCCATGATAGCCTTGAGCATAAGAAATTGGAGTTGGAAAGTAAGAGGTTGGCCATGGAAGAAAGGAAGATGCTTTTAGAGCATGAGAGAATGATGAGGGTGTTGGAGTTCAAAGCCAGGGGCTTAGGGATTCCTCCCTCTGGTGGCAGCAAAATTGTATTACCTAGTGCTGAGGGAGTAGTACACACACCCAGAGATGTGGTGCCTGACTTGGAGGGGGTTAATATACACCAGGAGGTTCAAGGACATGAGGTAGCTCCAGTAGTGCGCAGTGTCCCTGAGAGGAATAGGGAAACTGACGCAGGGATTCATGGTCCTAGTAGCAGGAGGGACACTCTACTGACTCTAGATGGGAGGTGCAGGGAGAGTGGTTCCCCCATGTTTGAATTCCTGGGGTGTGAGTGTGAAGACCGCCCAGAAGAGTGTGGGTTGAGTGACAGAGACAGTCAGATACTGTCTTGCCAATCTCAGCAGAGTGGTGTGGGGTACATGTGTGAGGCACTGGATGGTGAGGTGAAGGATAACTTGGTTAACACCTGTGAGGGGTTGTGTGATCCAATTGTGGGAGAGCATATTGTAAGTCCCTGTTTTCCAGAGCTATGCCAACGCCTGTTGGAGAGTGAGTTCTCTGACCCCAGGGAGCTCACGAGGAGGAAGACCTTTTGGTGGTTTCCAGAGGGTCTGAAAAGGCATTGGGGAGTGACCCTAAGAGGAGTGGCTCAGGTATCTTCCAGCCCAGAGTGGTGGAAGTGGTTCAGAGTAGCCCAGCTAGGTCCCGGTGTAGTGGGAGGGGTGTAGGGGCTCACGTCCTGTCTCAGTGGAGAAGGAGTGAGTGTGGGGCTGCGTGTCCCAAGGTGCCCGAAACCCAGTCTCAGAGCCTGGATGGTTCTTTAAGGGAACACCAGGTAGGGAGCCTAGGCTGTCCTGATGGGCCGCCTGTTGAGGAGGATCTCCTAGTGTCTAGGAGAACCTGGAGCGTCTGTAAATGGAGCTCCAGTGTTTCTGGTATCTGGCAGTGCCGCTCCACTTGGGAGGGTGCAGAAGTCCAGAGTGAGGGGTGAGAGGGGGAGAGAGTCCCCAGTGGAAGAACCAGTGGGTCAGGGACCAGCCAGAAGGGCTGAGTCACCAGTGAATGACCATGGTGACACCACTTCTGTCCTGGGGGATCTTCGCGCGCTGTCAGATGGACAGGGGTCGGGAGATCTGCGCCAGGCGGACTGTCACACAACACATGAGAGATGTGTTACCCTCTGGGGGGCATGCGTGCTCCCCAGGAAGTCCTGGTGCGCCAGGCAGATTATTACACAACTCTAGAGGAGTGTGTTTCCCTTGGGGGGTTGGTGTACCCTCCCGGAAGTCCTGGGTTGCCAGGCACAGGTCCAGCCTAAGGGTACAGACCCTGGGTTGGAGGACCAGGTTCAGGGTGTCCCCCTGACCTGGAGGAAGGGGCAGCTGCTAACAGTGCCCCTACCAGTTTGTCTTCTGGGGGCACCGCTCCAGGTGGGAGGGTGCAGGACCCCAGTAAGGGGGCGGGGAGAGGACAGCCTCACCCCTGGCCTCTGCCCAGTCTAAGGGTACAGACCTTATGCTGGGATCCCAGTTGCAGGATAGAACCCCTGAACTGGTGGGCGAATGTGCAGGACCCCTGCCACAGGTGCCCTGACAATTCTGGAAGGGGGTACAGCTCCAGGTGGGAGGGTGCAGAGCCCCAAGGAGGAGGACCAGGTGTGGGAGAGCCCACCCCAGTCTCCTGTCCAGCCGCCGGTTACAGGCCCGGGGCTGGTGGGTCAGTGTCAGGATGTCATACCTGACCTGACGGTTGGGAGAGTGGACAAAGGGTGCCAGGCACCTGGGGCTACTGCCCCCGCTCTCTGACACCACAGAGGTTGGAGAGCCATGAAAGGCCTGGGGCCTGGCTCTCATCACTGACGGCTGTCAGTGGCCACTGTGGCTTGCTGTCCTGGTGGACAGAGTTGCCCCTGGGAGGGGGACAGAAGTCACACCCCGGGGTGGACTAGGCCACACATCTGTGTTGGCCATGTGGGTACTGTCTGTCGGTTGGGACACACCTGTGGGCAAGCTAAGGTTAGGTGCTGCACAGGTGGTGTCCACAGTTGAGGAGAAGGGTTCCCCATGGGTTAGCTGGGTGGGCCCTGAGAGTATGGACAGAGGGATCCAAATAGGTTCAGATTGGCGTAGAACTGGAGTATGCCCCTGCTGTTGTGGGCCAGGGTCCAGGTTCTATCGCCCAAAGCAGAGAAGCCCATCAGGGTAGTGATTGGTCTCCCTGCGTTTTGGCTGGAAGGGGGTTGTGTTGGACTTGGCCCTTTTGCAGGGTCATCCCTGAACTTTTTGCCTTCCTCCTATATTTTCTCTGACCTGTTTTTGTTGGTTTTATGACTCTGGGCACTTTACCACTGCTGATCAGTGCTAAAGTGCATATGCTCTCCCCATGATAAATTGTGTTATGGATTAGTGACTCCATGATTGGATGATTGGTTTACTTGTCAGTCCCTAGTACAGTGCACTGCGTGTGCCCAGGGCTTGTAAATCCAATGCTGCTGGTGGGCTTGCAGCACTGGTTGTGCCACCCACAGAAGCAGCCTGTAAAGTGTGTCTCAGGCCTGCCATCGCAGAGCCTGTGTGCAGCCTAGGGCTGCCATGTCGACTTGGCAAGTGCACCCACTTGCCAGTCCCTAAACCTTCCCTTATCTTCATATCAGACACCCCTAAGGTAGGCCCAAGGGCAGGGTGCATTGTAAGTATAAGGTAGGACATGCCCTGGTGTGTGTGGCCTGTCCTAATAGTGAATTACAGCCATTTTCGTTTTTCACTATTGCAAGGCTACCTGTTCTCCATAGGCCAGAATGGGCAGTTTGATTATTACACCTTATAATCCTAACTGACCCAGGGAACATGGTAGAAAAACGAATTTAGTATGCCTGAACTCAGGATGATAAAATACATCTTTTAGTGAAGTTGGTTTTAACATTCTTTGTTTGAAAATACCACTTTTAGAAAGTAGGTATTTTCTTGCCTAAACCATCCAGCTGCCTCTGCTCAGGTTGTGTATTGTGTGTCTGGGTTTGTGAGTGACAGGGGCTGGGGGATTCCAGGAGGCAGGGTGAGTCAGCACTAGGCTGAATAGGTCTGCCTGAAGGAGGATGGGTGGGAGGAGTTGCACCTGGGTCTGAATAGGGCTGTGCCTGCCTTCCACAATGCTGGCTCCACCTCCTGCCGGGCGTCTGATGGCTCTGCCCCTCACTCACAAAGGAAAGAAGGAGTCAGAAAAACAAAGTGCTCCAGGACTGACCAGAACTGGTTTGGACTAGGCAAAGGCCTCTCTGCCTTCAGAGAACAAAGGGAAAAGGTGTATAAAAAGGGGACCCAGACCCCTAGGAGATTAGATCACTTCTGGGAAATCAAGAAACCTGTTGCCAAGGAGAAGAACCGGAGAAGCTGAAGGAGGAGTACTGCCCTGTGCTGTTTTGCTGATTGGGGTTGGCCTGCAGTGGTTGCTTTCTGCCAAGGACAGGAGAAAAGACTTTGCTGTGCTTTGTCATCTTGAAGAAGGGAATCTCCAAGGGCTTGAACTGAGCTTGCCTCCTGCCTGAAGTCACAGGGACACAAAGACTTCACCCCTTCTGTTTGCCTGCATCTGGAACTGCTGTTTTAGCTGCTAACAGAGGGAAATTGCAACACCGACGCCGGCGAGCGACGCCGTAACCTGCACCGAAGCCGTGGGCACCGCTCGTGAAGAGCACGACGCACCGCCCGACTTGCACCGTAGGCCCGACGCCTGCCGACGCCGTGCGACATCGACTCCGAGGCCGCCATCGAGGCCGCTGCCTGCACCGGAGCCGAGGACACCGCTCGTGACGCTCACGACGCACCGTCCCGACTCGCACCGCAGCCCCGACTTCACCGACGCCAGGGCTTCATCATCGCGGAGCCGATCCTCGACGTGGTGACCCCGAATCCATCGACGCCGCACCATCGTAAGGAACCGACGCTCGCCGCCATCCGTGACGTCACCTCCCCGACACAGTAAGGAACCGACGCCTCACCTCCCTGCGCTGCAGTAAGGAACCGAGACATCACCTCCCCTGGGGTCGTAAGGAACCGACGCCGCCGGCGCCAACGAAGCATCACCTCCCCGACGCCGTGCACCGTCTTTGTTTTCATCGAATTCCAGGTACTGTTCTTTGTGGGTCTGCTCGACTCCAGGCCCGACGCCGCGCACCTCGCGGTCGGCGCCGTACTTTGGGATTTCCACCGGTCACGACGTCGTGATAACTCCAAGTGGAGTTATTTGTTGCTACAAGCTTTATTTTTGATTGACTATCCTATTTTTGAAGATAACGTGAACTGTCTCTATCATTTTAAGTCTATTTTTGATTACAGTATTGTGGATTTTTGCTATTGGGTCTTGTGATAAGTCTATATAAAGATTACTTATTTTTACATAAACAACCTGTGTGGTGTCCATCTGTAGTGTTTTCACTGTATTACTGTATGTGGTCACAAATGCTTTACACACTGCCTCTGAGATAAGCCTGTCTGCTCGTGCCAAGCTACCAGGGGGTGAGCAGGGGTTATTTTAGGAGTGTTTCCCCCTTATCCTGACTAGAAGCAAGGGTCCCTATTTGGACAAAGGTGCAAACCATTGCCAACTAGAGACCCCCAGTTCTAACAGTCCCAAATGGCGGTTCCTCCTGGCACACAGAGGTCCTCTGGATACAGTCCAAACAGTGTCTTCTCTTCTTTACATGGGGTCACTGCCCCTTTACTTATAGTCCCAAAGTATTTGCTCTCTGGTGGCAGAGGGCTCTGAGCCCAGTCCAAACCAGTTCTGTCCTCACTGGTGTAGTTTCTGGCAGGAGGTGGAGACAGCATTGTTCAGGGCAGACCAGGCCTATTCAGGTGCAGAGAGCAAGGCAAAAAGTTCTGGGATGACCCTGCAAAAAGGCCAAGTCCAACATTCTGCAAGAAAATGTTTGCACATATTTCGAATAAAACTCAGTCAACCCTAGGAAAGACCTTACATCATCTTTGGAACCAGGAGAATTAGCAGCACGTATGGCTTCTACCAAATCAGGTTTGGGTTTTATACCTTCTTCACACAACATGTGCCCCAAATAAGTGACAGATTTAACACCAAATCTGCAATTAGAATGCTTCACTGTCAATCCGTTTTCACATAAAATCATGAGACCTTTCTCTAGCATGCAGTCGTGCTCATGTCTGTCATTCCCAAATGCTGGGATGTCGCCTTAAAAACAAACAGCATTTTTACAATCTCCAAATAGGTTGTGCATAATATGCTGAAAAATAGCAGCTGCAGACGCCAGCCCAAAAGGCATTCTATTATGTTGATAGCAGCTAAAAGGTGTGATGAAAGCATTTAAATGTTTGCATTTCTCATGTCACACAATTTGGTGGTAGACTGAGGACAAGTCATTTGTTGAGAAAATTTTTCCTTTACCCACCACTGCTAGTGTCTCTGCAATGCGTGGTAACAGGAATTGGTCGATTAAAATGTTAATGTTTAAGTGGCGTAAATCAATGCAATGTCTAATCTTGCCGTTGGACCGTCTGGCCACTACAATGGGGGAAAACCACTCAGACGAATACATTTTTTCAATAATGTCCTCATCAACGAAACTTTTAAGTTCTTTTTCCACCTCATCTTGTACTACTATGGGAATATTTCAAGCTTGGTGTTTTTTAGGACAAGATTCTCTTTCAAATGGATTTCATGTTTGAAATCTGCTAATTTGCCAATTTCATTTCTAAAAACCCCTGGAAATGTTTTTAACATAACTTCTCCAATACCATCATGATCCTCACTAACCATAACGGGATCAGGAATATTGGGATTGAGTATAATATCAAGTTTCCCTTGCTCAAACCAACTTAACACACACTGACCCTTTTTGGACACATACAGTTTAGCCATACATTCACGATTTTTAAACCTATAAACTAAAAACCTGAAACCAATAATCTCTATTCTTTCACCAGAATACCCTTCAGGATTGATGTCTGATTCTTCTAAGTTATTTCCCAGCCTTTTAGTACACTGAGATCTCCATACAAACAAATTCACAATAGAATAAGGAGACCCAGAGTCAGCATACATTTGGATTTCTACTCCTCCTATCACCATGTTGCAAACAAGCTTTTTCTTTACCATAGTATTGTCAATGTTGAGAATTACAGGAATAGTGTCTTTTATGTTTAACACAAACCAATTACTTTCTTTAATATCACCTTTCAACTGTTCATCATCACTGTCTTCACTTTCCTCATTGCATTTGATCCTATTGTTCTTACCTTTTCTACATACCTTGGCAAAATGCCCTGTAATGCCACAATGTGTGCACTTCTGCTTAATAGCTGGACACAACTTGCTGTTAGCAAAATGTGATTTGCTGTCACAGCTATAACATCTCATATTATCCCTGTTAGATTCAACAAACCTCCCTTTCTCACTACCAGATTTTTTCCTGAACTCTTCGTTCTTGGTATTGTACTTATTGCCGACCTTAGCTACGGTCTCACTATTTCTTACATTCGTCTCACTTTTCACCTCCTTGGCGCTTCCGCAGGACATTTTAGCTTTCCTTACTATTGCTAAAATGCATTCAAGACTAGCATCCCGATTCACCCACAGTCTTTCGTCCTTGGCAGGATCTTTCACATGCATGACCACTTGGTCTCTGATAAAGTCTTCTTGTAGAGTTCCAAATTTGCAATCAAGAGATAATGATCTCAAAGCAGATACTTAACTATCTACGGATTCATCAACCTCCTGTTTCCTCTGAAAAAATTAGTACCTAGAAATGCCAATGTAAACGTTTGGTGAAAAATAATGGTCGAAATCTGCAATAGCCCTTTCCAAGACATTTCTGTCAACTTCCCCTCCCTCCTTAGGCATTTGATTAAAAGCCTTAAGGCCTTTAGGTCCTATGGAATGTAAGAAAATACCTTTCTTTTGAGCAGCTGACATTTTTCCCAGGACATCTAAAATTTCAATGTAATTAAGGAAATATGCTTTCCATTCTGCCCAAAGCATGCAAGGTGTACTTCCTGCTGGCCAAAAGCACTGCAGTGGTGCTGAGTAATTTTGAGCACACATGGTAATATAATAGAATGGCAAGAAGGGGAAGGAAAACAAAAATGAGAATCAAGGAAAAAAGGAAAACTGAAAAGGAAGAGAGGAAGAAAAAAAAATAAAAAATAAAAATAACAGAAAGCTAGCAATGTAACAAAAATGCGGGTAAAATCTGACAATGGAAAAGTTCACTGGAAAGTGTCCAAAGCAAATGTGCGATCTTCACACTTGCCGCATTACAAATTTGAAAGCAACAACTAAATACAAGGGAATTGTTCACTGATAGGAACGTAATAGAGTGTCCATTCTTCACCCTTGTAAAAACCAGGATAAGTGCGTAATCCAATTCCTAAATGATTATAAGTGCAGCTCTAAAGCACAGATGAAAATGCAGGGTTGAATCAGTTGAAAAATACCATAAATGCGCAATGAAGAAAAAAAAAAAATCGCCAACACTTGAAATAGGCTGTTCACAGAGAAGTATAATTGCGCATTGAATCTGGCACGAATTTGGCGCGAGTGAATTTTTTTTAATCGAAACTCTCACCCAAATCTTCATGAAGAACAGGGATCAACATGTTCTTAAGAGTTCCTGCCACTTGCAAAGCAGATGAACACTGAAACAGAAGAAATCCCAAAGTTGCCGCTTCGCGCGTCACACGCTGAAGATTTCCGGAAGTGCTGCCCCGAAACAGGGATGTGGCTGACCTTACGTCTATGACCTCTGACGTGATGGAAGACACGTCACAACGCCACTCGTTCTGAAAGATGAAGTCAGAATCCTGCAAGAAGGAATGTGACCGGAGTCTTCTAGGCAACAGCAGGTAAGATCATCCTTGTTTATCTTTAAAAAGAAACGAGCCGACCAGGCGCTGAACACTGAGGTCCTCGGGCAGTGTCCAAAACGCAATTAAAAAAAAACTCCATGCAGCTATTAAAAAAAAAAAACGCCTCTGCACAGATCCTCACTGAAAACCTTGATCAAAATTAAATACGAATCAAAGAAAGGAAATCCATTAAGTAGCCATTTTTCTTTTTCTCCCAAAAAATCCCCATGCGTGAAATCCTTTACGGTGCTGCTAGTTCTACGCTCGTCACCACATTGTTAAGTAACGAGGCTCACAGGAAGATGAGTAAAAGTACTTTATTGTTGGAAATGAAAGTACCACCGGGTACACGTCTTCAAGCTCCGGTAGCCTCTCCAAACAGTTCTCACAAAGTCACGGCATGGACCTATTTATTCTAGAATGGAACACCAGGGTCATGCTGTGAGACAATGCATTCAAACATAAATACACGCCATCCTGTTGTCCACAACCCATGCCCAAAGACCCATATACCTGGCATTCTGCCTCTCTCACTCCCCCAAAAGGTTGTGTCAGCTTTAGAAATAAAGGTGCTAAGATGAAAACCAGTTGTGCAACTAAGAAAACATGAGCATTCCTGCCATGTCCATGTTTTCTAGCTAGCGCTGTGTGTTCCTCCAGTGACCTTAAATAATCATGCAAATCCATTGCAGACCTCTATCTTTTCTGTTGCTGTTTGCCATCGAAGTGGTTCTTGGGTGGGCAGGGTCACCCATTGTGTATTCCTCCAGCCAGTAGAGGTGGAGTACTGCATACATGCCAACATTTTAGAAGAGGTAAGTGGGAGATTAAAAAATAAATAATCAGGCAAGTGTATTTCCCCTAATGCCAGAGCTTTAGAGGGAGAAAGATGCACTCATATTTGTAGTGTTAAAAATGATGTCGTCCAAAATGCATTTCTTGGTTTGTTATCCTTTTATTTAGTGTGGGTGATTAGGTTCACCGGTTTAAGTTCCCAGTGAATGGAGCTCCATTCACCGGGCCGCAGGGACGGCATCAGACGCGAACAGATATTTGATATGTTACATATGGATTAATCACTGCCTTGAGAAAGCCCTCGGCCAATTAGGTGCCACGGGCGAAACACGTGTCGGCTGTTTGTTTTCTTCCTTTGTTTGTGACCCTAATCACCCACACTAAATAAAAGGATAACAAACCAAGAAATGCATTTTGGATGACATCATTTTTAACACTACAAACATGAGTGCATCTTTCTCCCTCTAAAACCCTGGCAAGCATGTTGAACCAGGAGCTCCTGGGTGCAGCTCCTTGAGGAGAAAGTACCAAACACAAATTGGGTCCTGCCTGTGATGATGCTGCTTTTCCGATAGGATCCACTCGTTTGCCTACGACTATTTCCCCTAATGACTTTTATTGAAACAGAAGCAAAAAAAGCATCTTTTGGCTTAAAAAATCGAGTGTCCCATCTGAATCGGCATGTATGGTACAGCTTCTTCAACCCAGACTAGGCTGTGGTTGAAGGTGGTGGCAGCAGCGTCATAGTCGAGGGATGTAGGCCTTTTGTTTCTTTACCTCTGGGTGGAAGATGTCAACTGGCGTTCCCTAGATAAAGGTCTATCAGGTTCCTATAAATTAGTTTGCTTGCCTTCATCATGTTTAGGCATATGTGGAAGTTGTGTATAAGAAGTGTCAGTGATTTATACAAAAAAGAGTGCACTGTGGTTCAATTTCAATCCTGTGGGCATACGAGGGTGACTCTCCTTAGAGAAGGCTGTTTTCCTTCCAGCCTGACAATTCTGTTTCACAGACCCCCCCACCCCCACACACACCAAAACCTGCTCTACCTGCGGAACTGGGTAGACCATTTGCCTGTTGCTTTTCTGTAAGTAGTTGCTAGAATATCATTTGCAAAAAACATGGTCAGCAGCAATATTTTGTCTTAAATATTGTTTACAAAAATATCTTGCTATTGGGTGTAGAGTTTCTGTTATTAACTCTAATGGGACAATATGATAAATCAATAAATGACAACATTTGTTACTGTTACTAAAAACATGAGATAGAGGAAGACATGAATCATCGGGACTTAACACAGGACAATTTCAGGAATAATAGAGTGCTCCGCGTCAGGCATGAGTAGTCAATATACCTAGGTACAGCAATGTATTGAATAGAACAACATTTGATTTTTGTACTGTAGAAGTTTTCTTTTTAATTGCTTGTGACAAAGTGCATTCCAAGTGACACACAGGATGGGCATAAAAACTACTCATGGAAATAATGAAAATATAGAAATTCCACTCAATTGTAGACTGGAAACTTGGCAGCTATGGTGTATTCAAAGTTCACACAAGATCTCGATCACCGAAGTACTAGAAGCATAGGCACTCTTGGTCACACATAAAATTCACCTCTAAATGCACACATCTTTTGAATAAATACACATAGGGGCATATTCTCAAGAACGTGTGATAACTACCGCAAAATTAGCTTAACGCAACTCTTCACATCGCAGTCTTTCGCGGGAAAACAACTTGTGTCAACGTGGTATTCACAACACGGCGGCCACATGCAATAGTCCCACGATAACGCGTCAATAGAACGTGTTAAAACTAACGCGACGCAGAAAAAACGCAAAACACAAACGCGAAAATAGTAGCGATGATGCCAATCGCGATACAAGAGTCAGCGATAACCAGCTATAGGCCGGCAATCCCCACGCGTCATGCGTGAAAATGCACCATAAAAGCAGATAAAAAATACGGTGAGATGACAATGTATGAGTACCACCACACATCCGTGACGTAGAACAGATGACCATTGTCCCGCATCAAATAGGCAAGATCCTCACAGCCACAATGTACATTGACATGTAGTCTGCATGTAAACTGCGCCAATGCAGAAACATGCATGGAACACACATTGAAACCGCATCTCCCCTTCACATTGCAGAGGGACAAGCAACCCCTCCTGCACACAGACGTGTCATGACCATGATCAATCCACCATGAAAGCGTGGACGAATGTAGGGGCAGTGACTCCCGCTTACGTACATATTGCCTATGTTGTGGGACTTGAGCCACAGGGGGCATCCCTGCATCATGGTGGTACATATCTGACCCCAAAAGGAGCCCTGTTGTCAACTGTAGGACACAAATGGCAGCCAAAATGGAATGAATTTGGAAACATGTGAAACGCCGAAGAGTGGGATTCCCTACTAACTGCGACACACAGAACTGGCAGTTCGAATACGTGACACCCTAAACAGCCTCTCTGCACAGAGTGACACACCCACCATCCATGAACAAATCATAAAATTGTCAGCAATACATGTCGCACTCACACCTGTCTGAGTGATGTGCCTGTACAGATGAGTGACATGCACTCAGGGAATGTGTTTTTTGAAAGCATTTAGTAGCACATGCTGTGCCTGTGGTCATATTGTACTGTCCCATGATTGCCAATGACTGTCACAATGTGACGTGCTCATGTGAAGAAATTGTCAATGATGGTGTTCCTACGGGCAATTCCTGCGGCGGCTGCAGTGGGGTGTGGTCCACCTGCCTCATCCTCATCGTCCGGTGCATCTGGCACTTGTATCCAATGGGCCTTGCTGCGTACACATATGTTGTGTGTTTTGCATTTCGCCCTATGTGGGAAGGGTATGCCCAGACGTGGGTCCCGTGCTCACTACGCCACTGGAGTCAAGCTATTCTGGCTGATGAAGGCTGATAGCCTGAAACCGGTCCTAGGATGCATGATTCCGGTCCAGGGAAGACATGGCTTGGCAGTTCGGTCTGGACTGTTCCCATGAGGCACAGGGTCAAGACTGATTTGCATATGGCTATGTCTGAACTGGGGTGGCGTGGTGAAGCAAAATAACGATGGATTAAACCCAGATCTGTGACTGGGGGTGAATGTTTGCCATTGTGCAGCATTCCGTCCATCATCTTGTGTGTTTTGCATTTCGCCCTATGTGGGAAGGGTATGCCCAGACGTGGGTCCCGTGCTCACTACGCCACTGGAGTCAAGCTATTCTGGCTGATGAAGGCTGATAGCCTGAAACCGGTCCTAGGATGCATGATTCCGGTCCAGGGAAGACATGGCTTGGCAGTTCGGTCTGGACTGTTCCCATGAGGCACAGGGTCAAGACTGATTTGCATATGGCTATGTCTGAACTGGGGTGGCGTGGTGAAGCAAAATAACGATGGATTAAACTCAGATCTGTGACTGGAGGTGAATGTTTGCCATTGTGCAGCATTCCGTCCATCATCTTGTGTGTTTTGCATTTCGCCCTATGTGGGAAGGGTATGCCCAGACGTGGGTCCCGTGCTCACTACGCCACTGGAGTCAAGCTATTCTGGCTGATGAATGCTGATAGCCTGAAACCGGTCCTAGGATGCATGATTCCGGTCCAGGGAAGACATGGCTTGGCAGTTCGGTCTGGACTGTTCCCATGAGGCACAGGGTCAAGACTGATTTGCATATGGCTATGTCTGAACTGGGGTGGCGTGGTGAAGCAAAATAACGATGGATTAAACCCAGATCTGTGACTGGGGGTGAATGTTTGCCATTGTGCAGCATTCCGTCCATCATCTTGTGTGTTGTGCAACACACAACATGCAATGATCATCTTGCACACGATGTCTGGGCTGTACAGGAGCCTCCCACCTGTGACGTCCAGGCACCTGAAACGTGACTTCAACATGCCAAATGTGCGTTCCACGATGCCCCTGGTGCGTTTGTGGGCCGCATTGTACTGCCTCTGGGCCTGTGTGTTCGGGGCTCGGAGGGGTGTCATCATCCAAGCGCAGAGTGCATATCCTTGGTCACCTTTGACTGTGCAGAGAGACATGAGTCAATAGTTGGTTCTGCATGATGTGTTGGCAGGCTCAGTGGTTCATTGGTGTGTGATATGTGTGACTTTGTGATTCCTGCATGACATGTACTGCATGTTGCAAGTGAGCGGCATCAATGTGTATTACGTAGCCTCACTGCTGCTCCTCTCTCCCGCCGAGCACATCCACTAGTGTGCGCAGCGCGGTTGCATCACTTGCACCCCTACCGCACACTATTGTCATGCCTGTCTGCGCATGTCCACAAGTCCGACAATGACACAGTGATGTTGTGCGTTGTAGGTGGACGGACACGTGTGTGTAGGCCT
Source organism: Calotriton arnoldi (assembly GCA_963921515.1). Classification (NCBI taxonomy): domain Eukaryota; kingdom Metazoa; phylum Chordata; class Amphibia; order Caudata; family Salamandridae; genus Calotriton; species Calotriton arnoldi. The sequence goes on from CAWUFW010004328.1 coordinate 1,311,831, forward strand.
ATGGTAAGGGTAGGGCGGACACAGATGTAGAGTTCATGCCTGGCTGAACTCGCCATGCGGCTGAGGGTAGACCTTTGGCTTATGCTGCGGAAATAGCGACACACACAACAGTTGGCATGTCTGATCCCTGACCCCGAGCGGGCTTGCGCACCCTCATTTACCCCTCGGCCGAGCCCGTACTCCGGGGGCATGCTACATAGCAACATTGTATATTGCGTGATGGGTGGTGCCGACACTACACCTGAGACACACGCATTAGTTACTGCCTTGGCAAGGCCTACACTTAACCACGCCCAGAGCCACGTGTTGAATGACCACACCCTTACGCCGTACTGCCGTACTGCCGTACGCCGGTCCACTCCCTCACGCCCACGGGGGGGTCCGACACAGATACATGTCCCAGGTCCACCCCACTGCCTGAGGTGACAAGGTTGCGCATGCTGTACACAGCACAATGTAATGTGGTATGGCCCGGGGCCCACATGCATACAGAATGACCACACGGACACACTGAGATAATTTGTGGAACTGGCTACGGGCACGTGCGCCCGGCCCCTTTTATTGCCAGGGTCACATGTCCAGTGACGCCTGTGCTGGATGGGTGTTGGGTAGTGTAAGCCACCCCTCAGGGGTTGGTTGGTGCTGGCAACAACTACAACAGTGATCAGACAATCAGGAGTTCAAAGTACAAACAGCAAGGGTCCATGACTTGAGCTGCACAGAGTCGGTGGCCCCGGATGCTCAGCGGCCGGCACAGGCACACCGCCACGGGACGGTGACTTGCGATGCACTGAGGTAGGGCCACGGGAGCTGAGCGGGTCCTCGTTGATGTCCAAGGAGAATGTCGCGGAGTGTTACGGGGGACAGTGGAAGGTGTCCATCCAGGGCATGATGCAGAGGGCAGTAGCAAGCAGAAACAGGCAATATGGAGGAGTTGAATGCTACAGTCTCCTCTTTCCCACAATGTCAGTGCCAGCTACATGATGATGAAGACAACCCCCAGGCCATAGACTCAGACGCCACCAACGTTCAACCAGAGAGTGTCCATGACTCCCGTGGCACAGAGTTAGTGGCACCAGAGCCGGAAGGGGATGCAGTCTGCGATGAGGCCTGTACAATGATATAAACTCTGCGATGAACAAATCAAGACTCAGTTCCAATTGTGTGTCCTCCCCGACCGCAGTGGGTGCCGAAGGCAGCGGTCAGCGCGGGGCACCCGCTGTGCAGCCAGCTCCTCCTAGATCTCTAACACACGGCGTTGAAATGACATGTGCAGAAGATTCCTGGTTGACGGAGGTGGAGGCACCAGAGGTGAGCGGGTGTTTAGCCAGCGACGATGCCGTGTCCTGCCTGTTACGGACTGTATTGGATTGGTGTGAGGCCTCCTGGACTGCTGTGTAGGCCGAAGGCAGAAGTCTGCATGGGGCCCACAGACACGTGTGGTCAGAATGCTATGCACAGAGTTGGTGGCACCACATCGAAGGGAGTATAGGGATATAAACGATGCCATAAATATGTACTCTGCCATTGTGTAATCAAGACTCAGTTCCAAATGTGTGACCTACTTGACCGTAGTGTAGGCCGGAGGCAGCGGTGGAGTATGTCAACGAAAAAGGAGTAAAGCGGGCCTGTGTCGCGGACGCCGTGATGGTCTGAGGAGGCTGCCAAGGTCGCGGGCTTCGGGCTTGGAGCTTGCGCCGGCACATGGTGGGCCCTCTTTGATACACGCCGGTGTCGGCAGGTGAGCAGTGAGGCCTGGCTGCGCAGGGGCGGGCATGACGGGTTCGGGGACCAGCGGCCTGGGGTGCAGCAGGCGCACAGGATCGCAGGCCACACCGCTCACGGCGATGGCGTCGGCCTCGTGGCGGGGTGGGAGGCGCCGCCCTGGCAGACACGTTGGGCATTCCGGAAGAGAACCACCCCCAGTGCTACGTGTTTTTTATTCACACCCCTACGCTGGCGTGGCATCCTCCGGGCCAGCCCACTCCGAAACGCTTACAGGGGGACACGTCACATGCTACAATTCCGCGATCTTCCCCACTGGCTGGGGTGACATGGTTGCGTCCACTGTCCACTACACACCAAACACCAGCAGTGCATGTAGACATGGATATGTCTGTGGTCTGCATACTGCAGTCTGTCCAGCATTTCCACGTCACACTTGGCATTGTGTACATTCTCATTCATGGGTCACTTGCCTCCTTTGTACATGCCTGGTTCCCACCTCTCCCCACATTCCGCTATTGTGTGGCTGAGGTGCCATGCCATTGATGGCTCATGTACATGGCTAACCAAGGTTGCCACAGTAAGTTGTGCTGTCGTTTCTGGTGGGTGGGCATGTTGTTCGGCATGTTGTATGTGATTTTGTGACGTGTGCAGTGCCAGAGTTGTGACTTGCATGATTGTGGAGTTGAGGTGTGTGGTGTGTTCATTTGGTACTTGCCAACGAGCAGTGCATTCCCATAGGTGCCATCCTGGAAGCGCTGGTTGATGATGGACTGTCGGAAGATGAGGGGATCATGCACACTGCCTGGGTAGTAGGCTACGACATTGGTGAAGAGTCCCCTGTGGTCCACGATTGCCTGCACGTTGATGGAATGCGTGTGCTTTCTGTTGCGGTAATTGTGTGCAGTGTCGGCAGGGGGCACAAGTAGGACATGTGTGCAGTCGATTGCCCCCAACACGTGCGGGAAGCCAGCTATGGCGTATAGTCCTTGCTTGGTCTCCAGCTGTTCCTGTGCATTGTGGGGGACGTATAGGTACTGGGGTACCTGGCTGATGATGGCATCCAGGACAGGTGTGAGGAACTTGGATGGGGCTGGCTGTGAGACTCCTCCGACTCTGGCGGTTGTTGGTTGGGAGGTACCAGAGGCCAACAGGTGCAGCACAGCCAGCAGCTTTGTCTGCGGAGGGATGTTGGTTGTCCGCTGTGTTGGTACCGTCAGCCTGTGGGCAATGATGTTCAGGATGCGGAGGATGGTTGTCCTTTTGAGCCTGTAGTGGGCATTGACATTGTCTGGTGTTAGGTCTGTGAGGCTGGTGCATTTCCTGAAGGTCCGCTGTCTTTGTCTGCGCTGCCTCTGTGGTGGTCCGGGGAGGGGGCAGGGGGATCCTGGGGGTGGTGGCGGTGTGTGTTGTTGCCCTCTCGGGGCTCCGGGATGCATGGTGTGTGGCTCCATGGCATCTGTTGTTCTTCATGTGTGGCTCTGGGCTGGGCTCCCTTTGATGGTGCAGGTTGTCGTCCGACTTTACACCAGGTCAGAGCAGGTGTTAATTTCCTGCTGCTAACGCGCCTTATCGCCTGTTTTGTGGTCTTATCGCCGATGTGGTTGGTTGTTGAGAATGTTGAGGTGTGGTGTTGTTGCGGCATTTTGCTCGGGAACGCCTACTCTGCATCTCATTAGCGATAGTTGCCGGGGTCATCTGTGGAGATGTTTTTTGCGGGTGCTTTCGCAAGTAAACTGGTGGTATCGGCTGTTAGCACCAGCTTGTGAATGGGGCGATAATTTTATCGCGACTTTGGCTGAGATAAAGTGCCGTTAACTCGGCGATAGTTCCTTGAGAATATGCCCCACAGTATATTCCAACTGCTCCCACTACATTGCTGAGCCTCCCGAATAATGATTGTCAGATATCAGATGCCTCCTATTTACAGATCCACAGGCTAAACTATTTAGCAGAAAATGTTGGTTTTATCTGATTTACTAATTTTTATTGGCTCAGAGTATGAATTAAATTAGGAGGATTTGGTTTGTGTGTGAAAATTTAGTATGTGAACATGCAGGGAGCACCATCTTTACTCACCATCTGCACTTTCATTGGAAAATACAGAATGCTTATTCACAGTACTTTTCAAAGGCTTTCAGAAGAATAAACACATTCTACCCTGACCTACATTTTTACACTACATTGGGGTTATTATAAAGTTCCCACAAGAATGCATGGCACACATATCGTACTAGACAATTATTTTAGACCTCCTCCACAGACAGTGTTTAGCTGTTTATCTGCCAAAGACCTCTTGTCCACCATCCAAAATCTTACAGTGGGGTTACAGCCTGCCCATTGCTTTACCATTGACGTTATTGTCACTTTCATTTGCTTGCTTTTATTTGATGGATTGCCTTGCTTTTATGTGTTTGTCCCTACCTGAAGTATTGCTTTTTACCACCCACTTGATTGACTGACTTGTAGCCTTCCACTGTTCACATTCAGGAACTACTTTTTTCTTTTTATTTCATCACTCCATGTGCCCTCCTTTTTATGCCCCCCCCCTCAAAAAATGCCTCTCTTCTCTGGTGCTCTCCGGGTTGCTCACCTCCACGCTGCCCCAACACATCTGTTGCTTCCCACAAGCCACCCAGTCTGTTTTTATTTTTGTTTTACTTTTCATCCCCACTTTTCCCAAGCTCCTCCGTTGCTCCATAAACTGCCCCACCCAAGCTCCTCTGTTGCTCCCCTCCCCGCACATTGTTTTTATTCATTTGTCTTACTGCCTGGCAAGTGCAATTTGCTACTGGGCTGCTCCTTTCTTGAAGTTTAAAAAAAAAAAAACTTTTTTTAAATAAGATTGCTTGGGGAGGGGTGGGGGTGGTGGCGGCAGCTGCACGACAATACCAAGCCACTCACTTTCTTTCACACACCCCCTCACCCTTCTTCTATAGCCACTCTCCCCCCCTTCGACTGTTTCCCCTTCCTGTAACACCTCTTCATTTAAAAAAAAATGTTTTGGTGAGGGGTCTGCAGCGACCGCGCCAATTGCTTCTTTCATTTCACTTAACATTTCCTCCAAAGAGACTGCTTGCTGCTCAGTGATAGCACAAACAGCTCAATCAGAAGATAGCATGCAGTTGCTAGGAAACAAGGGCGGGTTTCCCTGCGATCTCCCAATGTTAAAGGGTGGGTGGGTGCATCAGCACATCTGATTTGGTGTTAATAAGCACACGACTAATCAGCTTATGCGTCAGGAACATAACTATAGAGCACCGTCGCACATCCAGTAAACACTATTAGTACTCTGCTTCACATGGCGTAAAATCCTCTGTCTTTTTGTGCTATAAGTAGCAAGTCTGCTTTTGCTTTGATAATTGTTGAGGAATTCTTCATACAGATCAGAAAAATCCTTTAGAAATTATTTTGATGCTTTGAGGTTTTAGTCAACTTTGAACAGCTTTGTCTGTGTGATCCCCTGTTTGTTCTTAAAGGCCTTTAGCTTAAGAATACAAGCCTTACCAGTGAAATACTGGCCAAGCAGTACTGGTAGCTCACCATTACCGCTCGGTCAGTGAACGGTATGCTTTTGTCGCTGTCTGTGCCTTGGTTGCCATGTGCAAGAGCTGGATGTGGAAGCACGACAACTGCACCAGGAGTAGCAAGAGAGGATCGCTGCTACTATCAGCCCCGAATATTTGGTAAGCGAGAGCCCAACCATGCTCCAGCAGCCTCCAGGATAAGCAGTCGGTGGAGCTTTCAGTTGTATTGTGGTAGTGAGCCATCTGGCCACTAATATTATATGTTACAACTTGCACCCTGTGGGCCGGGCTCGGTCCGGAGGTTATAAATAAATGTGTTCAAGCCGCTCGAGGCTAGTGAACATATGAACCCAGCCTGGTGTGGTGTGCCGTTCATTAACGTGCAGGGTGACGAGGCCTTGGATGAGGTTTGGCCACTATAGCATTTCCCCCACCACATATTGCTCTGTTCTCTGTTTTGTGTAATTGACTCACCCGGTTCTAGCTTGAGGACTAATTCTTTGATGTTCCACTTGTACTTTCATTATCACCTCTGGCGGGGTAATATCTGTCTTCAATAACAAAATAAAAATAATGGATGTGAATGCAGAAGAAACCAAATCCATGTGATCTCAAAATATCGGATCCACCAATAGAAGATATTTTATCCCTGGAAAACAGATCTTTCGTACACACAACTGTTTCAGTCAGTGGCGGCTCGCAGAGGGAGTGCTGCCGGGTGGTGAGGGAGGGGCAGGGGGGGGGTAGTGGACTCAGACATACGACGGAACGGAGTAAACTAAGTAAATAAATAAAACTATTTACCTTGCGCGCACTGCAGCGCCAAGTTGGCGATGCAGCGCGCGCAAGGTAAATAGTTGTATTTATTTATTTACTTAGTTTACTCCGTTCCGTCGTATGTCTGAGTCCACTACCCCCCCAGCCTGCTTCGACCCCACCCCACCCCACCACCCCGCAGCACTCCCTCTGCGAGCCGCCACTGGTTTCAGTGTCCTCTATAAAGCCAACAGCCTTGGAACTTACCTCCATCTGCAAATACCTTTTCTTTCCTAGTGTTGCCACCACAAAACTGTTCAGACAGTTACTTTTTGATGCCTATTACTCATTAGTCACCCATCCAAACCCCTTTAGTGAAGTGTGTAATCTTCCCATTGCTCCTTTTCATGCCTGTGTCATAGAGCTTTAATTGCTACGCAAACAAAGGATGGACGGAATGCTGAATAAATCATACATTCACCCCCAGTCAAGAGATCTGGGTTAAATCCATTGTTCTTTTGCTCACCATACCACCCCAGTTTAGTCCCAGCTATCTGCAAATCCGTCTTGACCCTGCTCCTCATGGGAACAGTCCAGCCCAAACTGCCAAACCAGGTCCTCCATGGTAAAGGAAACAAGCATCCTGGTTCTGGTTTCGGGGTATTACCCCTCATCAGCCAGGCTAGCTTGAATCCAGTGGCATAGTGAGCAAGGGACCCACTTCTGGGCATACCCATCCCACTTAGGGCGAAATGTGCTACGCAAACAAATGATGGACGGAATGCTGAATAAATTATACATTTACCCCCAGTCAAGATATGTGGGTTAAATCCATTGTTCTTTTGCTCACCATGCCACCCCAGTTTAGTCCCAGCCATATGCAAATCAGTCTTGACCCTGCTGTTCATGGGAACAGTCCAACCCAAACTGCCAAGCCAGGTTCTCCCTGGACCGGTAACAAACATCCTGGGACCGGTTTTAGGGTATTACACCTCATCAGCCAGGCTCGCTTGACTCCAGTGGCACAGTGAGCAAGGGACCCACGTCTGGGCATACCCATCCCACTTAGGGCGAAAGGTGCTACGCCAACAAATGATGGACGGAATGCTGAATAAATAATGCATTCACACCCAGTCAAGTGATATGGGTTAAATCCATCGCTCTTTTGCTCACCATGCCACCCCAGTTTAGACCCAGCCATATGCAAATCAGTCTTGAGCCTGCTCCTCATGGGAAAAGTCCAGCCTGAACTGCCAAGCGAGGTCCTCCCTGGACCGGAAAGAAGCATCCTGGGACCAGTTTCAAGGTATTACCCTTCATCAGCCAGGCTAGCTTGAATCCAGTGGCATTTGTGAGCAAGGGACCCACGCCTGGGCATACCCATCCCACTTACGGCGAAAAGTGCTACGCAAATAAATGATGGACGGAAAGCTGAATAAATCATACATTCACCCCCAGTCAAGAGATCTGGCTTAAATCCATCGTTCTTTTGCTCACTACGCCACCCCAGTTTGGAACCAGCCATATGCAAATCAGTCTTGACCCTGTTCCTCATGGAAACAGTCCACCTGGAACTGCCAAGTCAGGTCCTCTCTGGACAAGAATCCATCATCCTGGGACCGGTTTTAGGGTATTACCCCTCATCAGCTAGGCTAGCTTGAATCCAGTGGCACTGTGAGCAAGGACCCATGTCTGGGCATACCCATCCCACTTAGGGCAAAAAGTGCTACGCAAACAAATGATGGACAGAATGCTGAATAAATCATTCATTCACCCCCAGTCAAGAGATATGGGTTAAATCCATTGTTCTATTACTCACCATGTCACCCCAGTTTAGACCCAGCCATATGCAAATTAGTCTTGACCCTGCTCCTCATGGGAACAGTCCATCCCGAACTGCCAAGCCAGGTCCTCCCTGGACCGGAAACAGGCATTCTGGGACCGGTTTCAGGGCATGACCCCATATCAGCCAGGCTAGCTTGAATCCAGTGGCACAGTGAGCAAGGGACCCACATCTGGGCATACCCATCCCACTTAGGGCAAAAAGTGCTACTCAAACGAATGATGGACGGAAGGCTGAATAAATCATACATTCACACCCAGTCAAGAGATATGGGTTAAATCCATTGTTCTTTCGCTCACCATGCCACCCCATTTTAGACCCCACCATATGCAATACAGTCTTGACCCTGCTCCTCATGGGAACAGTCCAGCCCGAACTGCCAAGCCAGGTCCTCCCTGAACCGGAAACAAACATCCTGGGACCCGTTTCGGGGTATTACTCCTCATCTGCCAGGCTAGCTTGAATCCAGTGGCACAGTGAGCACAGGACCCACGTCTAGGCATACCCATCCCACGTAGGGCTTGTTTCTGGTCCAGGGAGGACCTGGCCTGGCAGTTCGGGCTGGACTGTTCCCATAGGGAGCAGGGTCAAGACTGATTTGCATATGACTGGGTCTAAACTGGAATGGCGTGGTGTGCAAAAAAACAATGGATTTAACCCAGATCTGTGACTGGGGGTGAATGTTTGATTGGTTCAGCATTCTGCCCATCATCTGTTCTTTTTGCACAGAGCTTTATTGCAGCATACTTGTATTGTAAAGTTCAAGATTTTCATGTGCTCCTTGCCAAGTGATTGGAAAATCATAGATTCAACAGTTTGGGTTAGTATAAATGAATCTCAAAAAGATTTTAAAATACAAAAAGTCAGCGATCCAGTCTATATCTTTTGCATCTCTGCATATCAGTCTTTGTATCTTTGGCAGCTATTTATTATCACTTGATGCAAATAAACTCAAAGAAAACGATTGAGAGATCCCAAAACATAAGATAAGAACAACAGTGTTTCTGAACTGTTATGAAAACGTTAATAAATGTAACCATGAGTCTTAGGTCTGTGAATGAAGCAGATCCAAAAAAAACTCAAATACCAAGTAAGTCACTTGAGGGACAGGATTAGGGCTTGTGCCCCACTGCTCCTCCTCCTTCTTAGCTATCCCCCAAATCATGGAACCATTTAAAAAAGATGGATAAAATAGGGAAGAGGACGTCTTGGATGTCCTAAGTTTCCCTATGCCGACGGAAGATCTCAGGGCGCTTTTGTATTTATACTTGAAGTGGGTCAGCACTGGTGGCACACCCAGCAAGAGGGGCAGTAGGAAATAATATGCAAGTGGGCACAGCAAGCTTGGCGAGACAAACACCAGACAGCGAAGCTTTAAAGTATGAGGCATGGCACGTAAGACATAAGGCCACCACCAAGCTCTCCCACTCTAGACCCTTTGTCCATTCTGTTCCCACTAGGCACAGATGGACTGAACCGGTATCTCAGTTATCTCAGTTATCACTCAAGACAGCCTGAGGCACACAGTAGGAAATATAACTTGAGAGTTAGGAAGGAACTAGCAAAGTGTTCAGTACATCTCATCTTCTAGTGATGCTGACATTGAGGAACGTGCCTCAGACTCCCCTATGCCGCCTTTAATTGAAAGACTGCACTGGCCCAGAGGCTGAGTACCATACATGTTCACTGGTACCAACATGACCCGATTAACAGTTCCCTAGTGTACATGACAAACCTTTTAAGTTTTGTGAAAAATTGCAATTGGTTTTTATAAGCCATATTTGGCAGATGTAAATCAATTGTTGAGATTGTGAAGTGAGAGTGTGATTGGTAAAGAAGAGTGATTAACCACAACAGGTTCCTCAGGATGGTGCAGCTTTAAGAGCAGCAGACGAGAGTTTGTTGAATGTTTTTTTAATCGTGATTCATTTATACATATATTGCATGTGCTTGTGTAATGGTTTGGTTTGCATTCTACATTCCTTGGAATGGTGCAGTTTCATGGAATGTAGAGTGTTCGCAGAGGGACACTAGCTGTTTTCATGTGAGGGCAGTTTTTCTGTGCTGCGAAGAATGAAGCATTTCCTTCTTCCTTTAATTGGAGTCTTTAGGTCGAGCCTAGAGTCAGCACGCATCCGCTGCTCTGCGAGGCATGCTGTAACCCCTCTGTGGGGTTTGAATGCACCCAGCACACGCCCCCGGCTTTTGACTGGTTGCTTGGTCCGCTTTAACTAATTGCATAGTTTTCATTCGTGACTAGAGTACATTTGGCCCACCTTATGGCTGATTGTTCCCGCCCTGCTGACTGCTCCTGCTGCATGGATCCTTTCGACATGCACTACTTTCCCTTTCATTCCTCTCCTCGCTGGCACACGGCACCGCTTGCAGTTCTCTTAATCTCTTAATCTCGCCATGCCTTCCCCCAACACCTCCCGCCCCTCGCAGTTTAATCTCCAGTGGCTTGTTCACGGGGTTTTTTTTTTTGAATCCCCGTGAACAAGATCTCGGCTGAGATCGAAACGCGTAGGGGTGTGCTGACCTTTTATGGTTAAATAAAAGCACCGTGGAACCGCTTTGGAGGCATTGGCATGATTATTACCTTATGAGAGTTATGGAACTGTGAGTGCGGAGAGGATTTCCTTTGGGGAAAGTGTTTGGCAAATGGTAACGGCTTGGTCCAGCTGTACTCAAAACGCACCACCGCAGATGCGCCCAAATGGTCAAACAATGGGACCATGCAGGAAATTATATATATATATATATATATATATATATATATATATATATATCCACAAGAAAGGTGCTCCAAAATTGTGGCGCTACTCACAGCGTACTTCTTCCCCTTTATTGGCGGACTTAAAAGGGTTTCAGCATCACTCTTCAAGCATTAAAACAGCATTAGTCCATTAAGATCCTCCGATTTCACCAAACGCGTTTCGGGCTCTCAGTAGCCCTTGCTCACTGGCATTGGACATGGGAGACTGCAACAAACATTTCTGGCACACCTGCACCACTTTATATCTCACGCCTTGTAGGCGTATGTACAACTTTGCATCATGGTAGTTGGAGTTCGACAAATGATCTTATCCCCAGTGGGTGCAGTCAATCCTATAATAATGCATAATTCAGAAAACCACAGTGGGTTGCTTAAACAGCCGATGCTGTCCCCCTTTCCTTTTTATTTGTTCCACCAACAGAGACGCCGTTCCTTCAGCGCTTCATTTCCCTAGCGCATCGGGACCCGCTCGATCTGCAGCGGGGCGCCTCACGACCTGAGCAGGCCGTAAACAAATCCACAAGAAAGGTGCTCCAAAATTGAGGCGCCACTCACAGCGTACTTCTTCCCCTTTATTGGCGGACTTAAAAGGGTTTCAGCATCACTCTTCAAGCATTAAAACAGCATTAGTCCATTAAGATCCTCCAATTTCACCAAACGCGTTTCGGGCTCTCAGTAGCCCTTGCTCACTGATCAGTATCTTATTTCAATGTTTAATTAATGGTAGTGTCTGATATATATATATATATATATATATATATATATATATATATATATATATATATATATATATATATATATATATATATATATATCGCTATCAATGGTAGACCCATCACAGCTTTCAGCAGATATGTCAGAAGGTTGTAACTTATTAATGTCAAATAATTTGCCACACTTTTCTAGGAAATATTCTCTGGTAATTATGGTCCACAGTGAGCCAGAATCAGCCATAAGTTCCAGTTCAATACCTAATATGCGAACCACACACTTAGGAAGTCTCTTTACAACTTGGTCCGACTCTTTTTCCCTGTTCGCCTGGATCGACAACACAATCCCCCTTCCACTCTCTCCAGGTGTCCCACACTCACAAAAGGAATTGGGGGGCATATGTACCAAATACTGTTTTTGCGATTCTCAAATAGCGATTTTTAGAGAATCGCTATTTGAGAATCGCAAAACGAGATGTAATTAAAAATTCGCAAATATTTTGCGATTCCCTGACATTCCTTAATTGTGACTCGCAAACTGCGAATCGCAATTAAGGAATACCTTCCCATTCATTCATATGGGCCTAAAGGCCCATAGGAATGAATGGGAAGACATTCGCAATTTGCGAGTACCCATTAGGTACTCGCAAATTGCGAATGCTACTACAAGAGTGCAAGGGTGTCAAAAGGACACCCTGTTGCACCCCTGAAATGTGCATGTGTGCACATGTGGCACACATACATGCCCTAAGGGCATGTATGTACGCCACATGGCACTGAAAAATGCAAAAAAGTGCATTTTTAAAGAAATCTCAGATTACCACCAACTTGAAGTTGGTGGTAATTTGCATTCCTAAGGCCAAATCGCACTTTTTTGTGCTTCTTACATTGCATTTAAGGAATCGCAATTTGCGATTCCTTAAATGCATTTGCAAAATATGGAATCGCAAATTTTGCGATTCCTTTTTTTGCCCGTGGGTTTTTGTGTGATACATTGCACACTGCTAAATTGCGATCGCAAATGCTGAAATTCTGCGAATTGGATTTATAAACCTTCCTTAACTTCTGTAGTACACAACATTTTCCCCCGCATCTGTTTAATGTCCTTCTTAGTATCCTTACTATCCCGTGCAAAATGTCCTACTCGGCCAGATTTCTTACATTCCTTGTTAAACATAGGGCACCAGGCAAATGAAGCAATGTGCATGTTGCTACCACACCTGTAGCACATCCAGAGCTCCCTGTTTTCGTATTAACATTAGAACTAAACAAGAACTACCCATATTACACACATCCACACTGCATTCTTCCGGACGGTTCACAACACACACATCTTTAGCACAATCCATTCGCATACCACTGTTCTTAACAGATGATATTCATTTTTCAGATGATTCTAAAGCTTTTGCCGTACAAATAGCATCCTGCAACTCAGGATCACCCCATGACCCACAATTGTTCCTGTGTTTTCTTGCTCTTCACATGAACAATAATTTGATGCCTAATCATTTCATCAGTCATAGGACCAAAATTACATGTCATAGACAAAGCTTTCAAGACTATCAGAAATTCATCAAATTATTCACCATCCTTTTGCGCCCTCGTGTAAAACTTGAATCTGTTTAAAGCAATGCTGGTTGTGGGATTGAATCTATAGTACATTTTTGTTATTGTTGTTATGGAGGAATATGTGTTGTATCGTGAATCGAATGTATATATATTGCTTGTGGTTGTGTAATGGTTTGATTTGCATTCCACATTCCTTGGAACAGTGCCCCCCAGTAGTTTCGACTGCCTCAGGATGCAGCGCCTCTTCCTCGTTGTTACCAGCTATGTTCTTGATGATTAACTGGTCATCTGCTACCGTATCCAGTTGTTTTCTGGCCCTCCAACTTTGCTGCAAGCTCTGGTTTCTGGATCTTTGTTTGGTACCTCATTGATATAAAGTGAGGCACATGTGTTCAAAGCAAGTGCACAAAAGCAACTGCAGATTGTCCACTGCCCACTTGCACGATTGCCACTCTATCTACAAGGACAACACCTATGTGCATCTGCTGCAAGGATACCGAGAGGACTCAAAACTTTCTCCTTGCTGGATTTGCACTCACGCCCACTGATGTTTGAGGTAGCTTGCCAATGATTCATGTGTCACTTGACCATGCAGCAACTTGTCGTAACCGGTGCGTTTATGGGGATCACATAAAACTCTGGCGCTCCTACCTATCTAAGCTACCTTTAGAACACAATGGCCTCCAATTTCCTAATGTAAGTATCATGCCTGAAAGTATCCCACCTTGAATATGCTGTCTGTGGCTGTATCTGTAACATCCGTGATGGCAAACATTTTGTGGGCTGCAGTGAATGTGACACTGTTCTCAATGTAATTTCTGACTATGGGACTTATTTAGAGATTGGCGGGTGTGATGCTCCATCACAAACATAGCAGATATCCCATTCCCCCGTATTACAAGTTCATTATAGCCTATGGCACTTGTAATACAGTGGACGGGACATCCTCTATTTTGACGGAGTGTCCGGTCCATGAAACACTAAATAAGGCCCTATGTTTCCCTGTTTAACTTTCAAGCTGCTTCTGGATTGCTGTATTTTTGCAGCCAGCCTAACGAGGAGTGTGGAATATATTTTGTCTATGGGAAGAAAGCTCATGCCTGGCTGCATAATTAATGGTTAGGCATTGCAATTCAGACTATATGGTCTCAGCACTCCACAACACTCTTGATCAGTTTCTCCATTGACAAGGACTATCAGTGCAATCTCTGAAGCAAACCACTTTTCTCCATCTTTTATCGCATGTGCAGTTTGTGGCGCAAGCTATCCATGAAGTCCGAATCCCAGCACAAATTCTGGGAGAGGTGGCAAATGCTGTGACATTCTCTTTCGGACATGTTTCTGATCAATAAACTGCTCAAAGAAAAGTTATTGTGCAAAGTAGAATGACTTTACATGTCGTCCTGACTGCCACTGGTGATGTATGTGCCATAGTGGTCTCTGATGGTTGTACCTTCATCCCCATACTTCACTCAGTTATCATGAACAAATAGACCACATTAGAGAGGGTGTTAGGGAAATAAATAAAATCTGCAATGGGTTTTGCTTAGACAGTAATAGCATTTGATCCTAGTTGAAAGATATTTGTGGAGGATGGGGAATGAAGATTTCTAAAAAATAATTTTTACAGTATTCACTCTATTGGCCATCATTTCCATTTCCTTACAATTATACCTGTGCGCCATTTGCCGTCTCACTACCAACAAAGGGCCTGCCTATTCATTTCTATTAACTATCAGTAAAGACGTCGAAGGTTGTCACGAGAAACATGTAACTAAAAAATGGAATGATACTAAAATAGAAATCTGTCATGTTGAGTAACCCCCAGCCATTTTGTATGCTTGTGGTATACTAATGTGCTTGAGTTCTCTCACCTCTGATGCACTTCCATGCCTGGCACTGCGAAGTAGGAATTCTCAATTAAACTAGCTCAGTGTCTGAGACCACCTCTGCTGTACCTCTATTCAAGGTACTTTTTTGTTCTTCTCACAAGAAACCTGGGCACCTGTTGGTATCATTATCTATAGTTTCAGTTTCTGTCACATGTATGCTTATTCAATCGCCTACATGGAGAAAATGTGTAAAGGTTGGGTACGTTTGTGGAAGTGTTAGCATTGGATGCTGAATTGTATGGTGAATTGAAGCTCTGGTTGCAGGGTAGCAATATCGCTTTGTTTTTTGATGACTTCTGTCTAATAAACACGTTTTAGATTTCCAGTGGATTCAGAGAGATTTATTTCTTCCACAGTGCATTGACTTTGATAAGGACCTTCATGTAGGTCTCTCGCCCTATAACTCCTTTGCTTCAGCTGGTCCATAATGCAGCATCTTGAATTCTACTGAAACGTTTTTGCAGAAATCCTATCTTCAATCACCCGAAGAGACTACACTAGAATTCCATTCACAAATGCTCTAGGTCAAGTGTCTTTGCATATGCTTCATACCAATTCCTAATAAAAGTCTATACTTTATTCAGCAGCTCTTAAGCTGGCATAAATCAGAACGCTCATTGCGCTCTGATTATACCTACCTTCTGAGTGTTGCAAAGATGAGAATATCACAAAAGAGGAGGTTATACCTGCTCCTACCAGGTAGCTACACTTGGAATTCATTGTCTAATGCCTGCTGTTATGAAAGTCTGGCTTTTTCAGCTGTACTTACCTCAGCTAGCTCTTTACACCTCTTGGGCCTCAGGCGTTAAAGCTAGGACTCCTGTGGGCAATTGCTCGATTTATAAATTCAAAAAGTAAATACTAATAAATAAATAACACCGTTTTACACAATGAAAACTGTACCGAGATCCAGATATGTGAAATACATGATGCATTTTTCATTCTTGGAGGACACCTGAAACTGGTTGTACATTTGTTAGAAAATCAAAAGGTTTAGTGGACCTGCCCATGTAAAACAATGACAACAGCATTTCTAACATTTGTCTGCCATGCAGGAGTAGATGAGATCCCCACCACGCAGGGAACCAGATCAAGTGGTGGGTATAGAAGTACAGTTCAACTGAAGCCTGCTCTGAACAAGCATTTGCAATGCAATAGGTCTTGCATTTGCGAGATTTTGAGCTAATGGCATTGTAAATGACAATGCATTTTATTGATGTATTTTGAAAACCTGCAAGCAAGGACTATAAGTACAAAGTGCACATAAATTAAAGTCATTGTTATTTTCAATTATAAACAACATTATGCCTGACCTCCGTTGAACAGAACACCTGGTGTTCTTTTAGACCCACAGGAAGTTTTCACAATCACTTTCAACTTCCCCCGCCGGCACGGCCAATTAACCATTACCAGCTGGTACTTACTGTTCAATTTAAAACAACGTAAATAACCACAAGACCTACACACAAAAGTGATATCGTACCATCAAGTGAATGTGTACAACACAAGAAAAATGTGAGAAGAGGCCAGAGAGCACCTCACGTCCGCACACCCAAGGAGCTGCTGGATGATACTCGCCAGTATGCTCACGTTCTTATCATCGGTTGCTCTCGTGGCCAGAGAAAGAAAAGAAAAGGTGTGTATAGAGACTTCCTATGAGGTGGGAAATCAAGAAAGAGATAAATCAAAAAATTGTGTGACAGCCAACACTGAGAATATAGGCCCTCTCAGTGCCACTGGTTCCCAACCGTGTAGAGAAAAAGATTTTCTCACTATTTAAAATGGGGTATCACTCACATGCAGAACATCCTTTATTTAGAGCAGTGAGTGTCCTCAGGTTAAAGGAAGGCATGTATATGGCCACTTTCATCCACGAAAGAGCAAACATGTTTCGTTGCCAGCACTTTTTAGGCAACTTCATCAGGGCTGTTGGGGAAGCCAGTCTTCACCTCCATATTTTCACACCAATCTGTGGTTATTGACAAAATTAAAAAGAAGATCATGCCAATCTCAAACAAATTCTGTTTTTATCCTGCTCTTCAAAATACTACTCCAACCACTTTTGGTAAAAGGTCCTGCGCCAATTGGTCGCGTTTCACCTTCAGGGCTGCATATGTCAGTCACCACCTATAGCGACATGTATATTGAATACCTCTTGTACAGCAATGTCTACCTACATCATTTCATATGTAAGTGCCACATACTGTCTGTTCCTTGTTGCCTCATCTTGTGTTAAAAATCACAATGCCATTGCCGCTATCAGCCCATTCCTCACTCGTGTAGGACCCCTTCACAAATCTCAATACAGGGACCCCTGATGTCAATTATTAGGTATATGGTATATGGCCCGAAATGCACTCAGCACTCCCCCCCGATGTACTCAATAGTAAGACTGATACTGCACACAACGCTGGGGAGATCTCAATTATTAAGTGTATGGCCCGTCATATACATAGTACTCCTCTCCTAATGTACTCAATAGCTGACCCTGCTCGCAATACTCGGGAGACAATGGTCAAAGAAATGACTATACTCTCAGTAAAATCAACGCTGTCCACCCAATGCGCTTACCCGTGAAACTGACACTGCTTGCACTCAGCACTCAATCAGCTCGGACCATAATGCCAAAATATGCCTGCCCTATTCAAAGCCCCCGCATGGAACGTCCTTACCACGCTCGCGTCGTGACAGCGCGTTCACTCCTCCTTCTCGATCGCCCACATTGGGCGCCGACATAATTTTTAAACGGAATGAACCCAGAAGCGCGTGTCACACAGTTTGTACTTCCGGTGCGTGATCCTTTCAAACTCCCTCGATTCAATGTTACCCTGGCAGCCATCTGAACCTGATCTAATATATTGATGTAGATGCCCTAGACCCTGTAACAGAAGCCATAGTGACTTACAACGCCAAATTGTTAAACTTTATATTTTTCAAATAATTAGATGTCAATACTGGAGCGATTTCAAAGCGGAAAAAAGGCTTTATTTTGCAATACTCATTATTTCATTAATAAATTTGGCAAAAAAGGGAGACTGCCATTTTGAAGTGGTGGTATAACGTTAACAATCTACACTCCACTTACAACTACTCCCACACAGTCCGTCTAGACCAATTTCTTGCAGTGAGGATTGATTTTAATACAGAGTTCTTACACAGGGGTCATCCAGGAGATACTTGTTTTTATACCCGCACTATAACAATGTTCATTACTATACTCGCGGGGCAAACCCTGTTACTACGAAACGGCAGTCAGAGGTTCTTACACTGAACCAAAAAATATAAAAACCAGAGACAAGAATGTTCTCAATAGTGTATTACATAGACCCTCACCGTTCCATGGAGAGAAACCCAGGGTCACAGATTCGCAAAGCCCCTTCATCAGAAAGGCCCACAGGTTCCATTCCCAACTGAATCTTTAAGGGAACAACCGGTCCTACTGATTGCTTACTCGATTCCATTCAATGGAATCGTTCAGACTCACACGATCGACCTTCTGGGTAAAAATCCATCTGGCCTCTTTCCTGGCCAAGATGTCGTCAATATTATATTTTCACCTATCACCTTCTCTCAACACTGTCCATTTCAGATCCCTGAAATTATGTTTTGATTCCTGGAAGTGTTGGACCAGGCGTGTAGTCAGCTTCCCCGCTTTCAAGGTGCTTGAGATGTTCTTGTATCCGCACCTTGACTTTGCGTGAAAGTGAGGCCTATGTAATGCAACCCACACACACACACGTGATCCTATAGATCACATGTGTGGAGTTGCAATTACTGAACTTGTTGAGGTACCAAGTCCTTCGACTTACAAGCTGCACGCTCTTTGACATTTCAGTTAAATCACATACAGAGCAACCACCACAACGATAATGTCCTGTTGGAACGCCCGACTCCTTCTTCCATTCCATTGGACGTGTGTGGACCAATCTATCTTTTAGATTGGGAGATCTCCTGAAGGCAAATCTAGGGGATGGCATTTTCTTCCCCCCAGTGTCCAACAGCGACCAGTGTTTCCGTATTATCTGTCTAATTTTCGTAGACAGTGGGTCAAAAGTTGTTACTACCGGAAGACACTGGTCTTTTTGTCTAACAGACCTCTCTAGTAGTGCTTCATGCGGGGGTATTCAGGGCGCGCTTCCTGGCCCTCTTGACCACTTTTGTTAGGATACCCCTATTCGTCAATTTTGACACCAGATCTTCGGGTTGTTCCATAAAGACTCCCGTCGAGGAGCAATTCCTACGATACCACAAGAATTGCCCCACCGGCAAGTTATCGCGGAGTGCTCTGGGGTGAAAAGAGCGGTAATGCAATAGAGAGTTCCTATCAGTGGGTTTCTGATGGACCGACGTCGTCAGTCCATTGCCCTCAGCCATGATGTCTACATCCAGGTACACCGCTGAGTCCTTACTGATGCTCCAAGTGAACCGCAAGCGGTCATCTTGTACATTCAGCCATGATAAAAATTCCAGTAGCTGGTCCTCTGATCCAGTCCAGATACAGAGGACATCATCAATAAACCTCTTCCAGAGAGAAATATTCTCCTGGAAGGGGTTGGAGGCATGGTAGACCACATTCTCCTCGAACTGGCCCACATAAATGCAGGCCAGACTCTGCGCGAATGTCACCCCCATTGATGCTCCCGACACCTGGAGGTATATCTGGTCCTTGTATGCAAAAAAATTCCTAGTCAAAGCAAGTTCAATGCATTGCAGCACAAATGATTGGGGGACATCATAAAACCATTCCAATGCCCCAAGAGCACGCGCTGCTGCCACCAGCGTGGCATCTTGGGGTATGCTGGTATATAAAGACTCAATGTCTATTGTTACCAGCAATTGTCTTGATGGATCATATTCAACTGTATTCAGGATGTTAAGGACATCGGTAGTGTCCTGCACAAAGGATGGTTGTGTAATCACAGATTCCCTCAAAAAAAAGTCCGCAAACTGGGACTTTTATTTTACCCAGAAGGTCGATCGTGTGGGCCTGAACGATTCCATTGAATGGAATCGAGTAAGCAATCAGTAGGACCGGTTGTTCCCTTAAAGATTCAGTTGGGAATGGAACCTGTGGGCCTTTCTGATGAAGGGGCTTTGCGAATCTGTGACCCTGGGTTTCTCTCCATGGAACGGTGAGGGTCTATGTAATACACTATTGAGAACATTCTTGTCTCTGGTTTTATATTTTTGGTTCAGTGTAAGAACCCCTGACTGGCGTTTCGTAGTAACAGGGTTTGCCCCATGAGTATAGTAATGAACATTGATATAGTGCGGGTATAAAAACAAGTATCTCCTGGCTGACCCCTGTGTAAGAACTCTGTATTAAAATCAATCCTCACTGCAAGAAATTGGTCTAGACGGACTGTGTGGGAGTAGTTGTAAGTGGAGTGTAGATTGTTAACGTTATACCACCATTCAAAATGGCAGTCTCCCTTTTTTGCCAAATTTGATAATGAAATAATGAGTATTGCAAAGCCTTTTTTCCGCTTTGAAATCGCTCCAGTATTGATATCTAATTATTTGAAAAATATAAAGTTTAACAATTTGACGTTGTAAGTCACTAGGGCTTCTGTTACAGGGTCTAGCGCATCTACATCAATATATTAGATCAGGTTAAGATGGCTGCCAGGGTAACGATGAATCGAGGGAGTTTGAAAGGATCACGCACCGGAAGTGCAAACTGTGTGACACGCGCTTCTGGGTTCATTCCGTTTAAAAATTATGTCGGCGCCCAAAGTGGGCGATCGGGAAGGAGGAGTGAACGCGCTGTCACAACGCGAGCGTGGTAAGGAGGTTCCATGCGGGGGCTTTGAATAGGGCAGGCATATTTTGGCATTATGGTCGGAGCTGATTGAGTGCTGAGTGCAGGTAGTGTCAGTTTCACGAGTAAGCGCGTTGGGTGGACAGCGCTGATTTTACTGAGAGTATAGTCATTTCTTTGACCATTGTCTCCCGAGTATAGCGAGCAGGGTCAGCTATTGAGTACATTAGGAGAGGAGTACTATGTATATGACGGGCCATACACTTAATAATTGACATCTCCCCAGCGTTGTGTGCAGTATCAGTCTTACTATTGAGTACATCGGGGGGAGTGCTGAGTGCATTTCGGGCCATATACCATATACCTAATAATTGACATCAGGGGTCCCTGTATTGAGATTTATGAAGGGGTCCTACACGAGTGAGGAATGGGCTGATAGCGGCAATGGCATTGTGATTTTTAACACAAGATGAGGCAACAAGGAACAGACAGTATGTGGCACTTACATATGAAATGATGTGGGTAGACATTGCTGTACAAGAGTATTCAATATACATGTGCGTTATAGGTGGTGACTGACATATGCAGCCCTGAAGGTGAACGCGACCAATTAGCGCAGGACCTTTACCAAAAGTGGTTGTAGGTACAGTGACGAACAGCAACCACTCGGTAAATATGTTTTTATGGAGGTCTTTGGAGTAGTACTTTGAAGAGCAGGATAAAAACAGAATTTGTTTGTGATTGGCATGATCTTCTTTTAATTTTGTCAATAACCACAGATTGGTGTGAAAATATGGAGGTGAAGACTGGCTTCCCCAACAGCCCTGATGAAGTTGCCTAAAAGTGCGACAACGAAACATGTTGGCCTTTCGTGGATGAATGTGGCCATATACATGCCTTCTTTTTTAACCTGAGACAGATTAGCAAAATGTTCTCGCAGAGCATCAACCAAAGTTGCTGCACTGCATTGTGTGAGAGAACTGGATAGTACCATATCTGCACAGATATGGCACTCCTGCTCTCTTCCCTAGCCCAGGTACACTCTCAGATTACCTAGAGCCATGCACATAAATTTGCACAACAGTGCAAAGATGTCTGTGTATTGTCTACCAAAGGTTTTGGTACTGGAAGGGTACCCTTTCAGCACAAAAAGTCAGAATAGCTTGAAGGAATGAAAACATTTCTCCTTTTTAATGCCATTCTCAATGCAGCATTATTTTGTGGGCTAAAGCCCTGTCTACAAATGTTAGCAAAAGGGGCTTTGAGTCAAAATCCATGAATGGCTGCATGGGAGTTCCCATTTACCACCCTTGGTACTCCCCCTTGGGGCAAAGCAATGCATAGCACCATACATTGCATTACTTTAAGGCTATCTTCCAGTGAAAATAAAGTTTTGCATTGGAAAGTAAATTATAAATAAAAAATGTGTGCAAGTTTGCATCACTTTTGTGATGCAAACTCAGCACAAAATGTTAATAAATATGTCCCGAGATAACTTGTCTGGGGTGTTTCCAGCTACTCATCACTTAAGATTGCATTACAAGTAAGGGACATGAGGATGTGAGATAAGTGAGCTTTCACATGTGGCTGTTGATAGACAAATAGAATGCCAATAGCTTACGAACAACCTCAACATTATTTTAAAAAGAAAATATTGGGTCAGTGCAGTCCTAAATTTCTCGATAGGAAGCATGCAAAACAGTTATTAGGGTCAAATCCATATAATGTGCAGTGGGTAAATGCAAAGACCGATTTTCAGTGGGCAAGAAAGGTCGATGAAGAGTTATTGACTCTGGAACAAAACTACCTTCATGACCCAAGACCCAAAATTAAAAGTCAAATTGAAGTTAAAAAACCTGAAACCTATATTGGTCTCTATAGGTAACTAAGTCGAGGTCTCTTTATCTGGCTATGCAGAAAGAAAGTATGAAGTAGAAAAAATGGCGAGACGACTGTTCAATCAATCAATTAATCAGGGATTTGTAGAGCGCACTACTCATCTAGGAGGGTCTCAAGGCGCTGGAGGGAGGGGGGGGTTTTGGGCAGCTCCGTTCATCCGAAGAGCCAGGTCTTGAGGCTCTTCCTGAATGCTTGCTGTGTGGGGCTTTGTCTGATGCTGAGGGGGAATTCATTCCAGGTCTTGGCCGGGATGTAGGAGAAGGATCTGACTCCAGTTCTGGCTCTGTGGATGCGGGGGATTTCGGCCAAGGCTAGGTCTGTGGAGCAGAGGTTTCTCTTGGGGGCGTAGAAGGAGATTCTTTTGTTGAGGTATTGGGGTCCGGTGTTGTGGAGGGCTGTGTAGGCAGGGCTCGAGTCGGGGGTACACGCGGGTGGACGGCGTCCGCCCACTATTTTCACAGGGTGGACACCGTCCACCCTGCCAAGAAGTTGGGCCCCACTAAAAAATATGCTGAATTCATCCCGGTGTTATTTGCAAACCCCGGGACACACTCAGCAGCGGCTGCACGTTGTCGTCTGCTTTCGATTGCAACAACGTGCAGGCGAGGAAAGGGCTTTCTTAGTTTTGACTCCTGCTGGGCCCAGAACAAAGGCCCAATTTGAGGGGTCATCAGGCCTCCTTTTGTTCGAGTCTCCTGGCTGGGAGCAGTCAGGAGCCTCACACTTAGAAGCAAATGCAGAAGAGGGGAAACAAAGGCTCACACCTTATTAACACTTCACACATACTTAAGATAGGCAGCTTTTCACTTTGTTCAGTCCCTGTTTACAAGATATGCATGCTGTAAGAATGTCAGATGCATTGGTCTTTCCCTGTATTTACTCAAAATAAATGTAATTTATATAGTGCTTACTACCCCTGAGGAGGCGTTGAAATAATTTAAGTACCACAATTTTTTCTTGTAAAGCACTATGGGTAGAGGTAGTTTGCGCTGACAAAAGGCAACATTGTTTTATGCATAGCTTTCAAAAGTGTGAATCTTCTGCCTCAATCAGGAGGGCTTGCATGTATACTCGAAATGTGCTCTAATGTACTCATGATAGACCTGCTAAACATATATGTGAGGGCTCAAGATCTGATGTCACTTCTTATGATGCCAGTTATTGTGATGTCGCGCGCCGCAATGTCACACGCCTCGATGTCACACACCGTGATGTCACGCGCCGTGATGCCACTTGCATTCTGATTAACTAGGTTAGTCCCCCCACTTCTTTTTTTAGGACTTGAGCCCTGTGTGTAGGCATGTGTGAGCAGCTTGCAAGTCACTCTTTTTTCGACAGGGAGCCAGTGGAGATCTCGTAAGTGCTGGGTGATGTGGTCTTGTCATGGGATGCTGAGGACGAGTCTGGCTGCGGCGTTCTGGACGGTCTGGAGTTTGTGGAGTAGAGATTTGTTGATTCCGGCGTAGAGGGCGTTCCCGTAGTTCAGTCTGCTGGTGATGAGTGCGTGGGTGACGGTCTTCCTGGTTTGGGGGGGGGGGATCCATTTGAAGGTCTTGAGGAGTATGCGGAGGGTGTTGAAGCACTTGGAGGATACGGCGTTGATCTGTCGGTTCATGGTGAGGGAGGAGTCGAATATGATGCCGAGGTTGTGGGCTTGGTCCGTGGGTGCGGGAGTGTTAAAGAGGGTGGGGGGCCACCAAGTGTCGTCCCACGCGGAGGGGGTGGATCCGAGGATGAGGACTTCCGTTTTCTCCGAGTTGAGCTTCAGGCAGCTGCTGCTCATCCAGGATGCGACGTCCTTCATTCCTTCCTGGAAACTGTGCCTGGTAATGTTGGGTTCCTTGGTGAGGGAGAGGATGAGCTGGGTGTTGTCGGCATAGGATACTATGTTGAGTCCGTGTTTTTGGACGATTGTTGAGAGGGGGGCTTTTTGAAGAGCGTGGGGCTGAGGGAGGATCCTTGGGGTAATCCGCATCTGATCTCTGTGGGTTCGGAGAGGAAGGGCGGGAGTCTTATTGTTTGTGTTCGGCCGGCGAGGAAGGAGCGGATCCAGTCTAGGGCAGTTCCCTGTTTGCCGGCGTCGTGGAGTCTGGCGGCTAGTGTGCGGTGGGAGAAGGTGTCGAAGGCTGCTGAGAGGTCTAGTAGAATGAGGGCTGCCGTGTGGCCTTGGCCGAGGACTGTGCGGATGTTGTCCGTGGCAGCTAGGAGGGCGGTCTCGGTGCTGTGGTTGCTGCGGAAGCCGGATTTAGATGTGTCGAGGATCGTGTTGGATTCAATGAAGCGTGTGAGCTGGATGTTGACAATCTTCTCTGTGTCTTTGTCGGCGAAGGGGGGGAGATAGATGGGTCTGAGGTTCTTGAGGTCAGTCGGGTCTGCTGAGGGTTTCTTGAGGAGGGGTTTGACTTCTGCGCGTTTCCAATCATCGGGGAAAGTGCCTGTTTCGAGGGTGCAGCTGATTGTCCGTCGTAGTTCTGGTGCGATGGCGGAGGCGGCCCTGTGGAAGATGTGCGGCAGGCAAGGGTCAGTGGGTGCTCCGGAGTGTATGTTCCTCATGGTCTTTGCGGTGTATTCTGTGGTGACAGGGGTCCAGGCGAGGATGTCCGGCTGAGTGGCGTTGCTGGTGGCAGGTGTTGGGTCAGTGCCTTGGTTCTGTTCATTGAAGTTGTCATAGAGTGTCCTGATCTTGTGGTGGAAGAAGGAGCCGAGTTTGTTGCAGAGGTCCTGGGAGGGAGGGACGTCAGAGGTTTCACTGGGGGGTTTGGTGAATTCTTGTATGATGTTGAAGAGTTTTTTGGAGCTGCGGGAGTTGGAGAGGATTCTGTCCTGGATGAAGTTCCTCTTCGAGGGCCTGATGAGTTGGTGGTGTTCTGTAATGGCGGTCCTGTAGGCAGTGCGTGCTTCCGGGGTTCTGCTGTTCCTTCATGCTTTCTCGAGTCGTCGGCATGAGCGCTTGGATTCTCGGAGGTCTGTGGTGAACCAGGTAGCTTTCGTGGTGTGTTGTCTGTCGGAGTTCTGGAGGGGAGCGAGCGTGTTGACACAGTCGGCGATCCATCTGTGGAGTTTGTTGGCTGCAGAGTTGGCGTCGGTCGTGGTGGGGGAGTAGTGCGGCTGAGGGCAGAGGCGAGGTGCTCTTCGGTGATCTTGCTCCAGTTTCTGTGCAGGGGACGAGGGGTAGGATTGTTTGCAGTGGGTTTCGAGAAGGAGAAGTGGACGCAGTGGTGGTCCGTCCAGAGGGGTTGCGTGGTGTGACTGAAGCAAATGTTGTTTCCTCCTGCGAAGATGATGTCGACGGTGTGTCCTGCCTTGTGGGTGGAGGTGGTCACAAGTTGCTTCAGTCCGATGTTGGTTAGGTTGTCTAGGAGGGCGGTGGAGTTGGGGTCACTGAGGCTGTCGAGGTGGAAATTCAGGTCTCCGAACAATGCGTAGTCTGTGGAGGCGAGGGCGTGTTGGCCTGACTTACCAGGTTGGGTGAAGGTGATGGATGAAGGTGATAGATGGATTAGGGCAATGGAAGACACCAAAGGCAACTACACTGGAGTAATAATGAGATAGCTTGTGCAATGTTCTTTCCTTTTATGCATCCAATTTGGAGGTAGGTTTGACTGAACTGGAGGTATTTGTGGCAGAGTTACATATGATGAGGTTGCCAGAGACTGACAGAGAACTACTTGAGAATGGTCTTACAACGGAGGAAGTGGCAGAGGTTATCGATCAGCTACAAAGTGGGAAGGCCCAATGGCCTACCAGCTGAGAGTTTAAAGAGATGTTTTGGTAAAGTTGGTCAAACATATATTGCATGTGTTCATTTGCCTCAGTGGCTGTAATACATAATTCAAGAAACCAAAAGTCAGCGTGTGCATCCTACAGCCCATTATCACTTCTTAAGTCTGAAATAAAGACAGTGGTCAGAGTGTTAGCAAACAAGGCTCCTAGGTGTTATAACAGAATTGGTCATACAGATCACTTGGTTTCATGTCAGATTGATCAATGATGCTTAACACAAGAAGCCTATATTTCTTCTGGGACTGCTCACTGACTGTAGATCATCCTACTGTTGCCTTGTTCTAGGATGCAACCCAAGGATTCAACTTATCTCTATTCTGCATACTAATAAAAATGGGCTTTAGACCCACATTCATATCTTGAATCCAACTGTTGTATGTTGAACCACTGAGAAGGAGTAAGGTTAACAGATTCCTGAAGAGAGCGTTCAGCCTAGGAAGTTGTACAAGGTAGGGCTGTCCTCTGTAACCTCTGTTATTTGCTCTGGCACTTGACCACTGGCATGCTGGATAGGGAGGGACACACTCATCAGGGGACTTGCATGGGATTCATCCTGTGACAAAAGAATTTCATGATATCAAGAAATAATTATGCGAGATTCTGCGGAATTAAGCGACGGGGTGGAGTGGGCATTTGACACTATTTTCTTAGTGCAAAATGCACCCTCACATCTAAAAGTGGATGTGAAGATGCATTTTGCGCTAAGAAATAGCACAGCCACATACCAAATGCACTGCAGTGCATACCCCTCTGCGCCCTTACATACTCTGCAGTAATCACTGCAGAGTATGTAAGGACGCCGAGGGATATGCACTGCTGTGCATACCCCTCAGCGTCCTTACATACTCTGCAGTAACCACTGCATGTAAGGACGCAGAGGGGTATGCATGCACCATATGTTCATTTTGTATTTGGCACTGCTGTGCATACCCCTCAGCGCCCTTACATTCTCAGAGTATATAAACCTTATATACTCTGAGTATGTAAGGGTGCCAAGGGATATGCACAACAGTGCAGTCAGTAGTTTTTACACAGGACCAGAAGACATAGCTG
Organism: Calotriton arnoldi; assembly: GCA_963921515.1. Taxonomy (NCBI): domain Eukaryota; kingdom Metazoa; phylum Chordata; class Amphibia; order Caudata; family Salamandridae; genus Calotriton; species Calotriton arnoldi. Next base: position 1,339,125 of record CAWUFW010004328.1, read on the forward strand.
TCTCTCTATTTTTAAAAATCAGTGCAGATTTCAGTGCAGATTAAAGTTTAATCTGCAGTGGTTTTTAAACATAGAGGACTGCTCCTCTTCCAGCCCTGTTTAAAAACCAAACACTGCAGATTGATTCCGTCGGCAGAACAGTGGAATTTATTAGTAATTCCACATTAGAAGAGTAACGTGGAATTACCAGAGTCCTCCAGTTCCGACGGTGGAATTAAAAATTCCACCCACCCCTACAAATAATCCTACATTTAACAGACAATGGATTTTCCATTGACAGAATTTTTGAGAGATTTCTAGTTTTTGAAACGTATTCTAGATATAGCATTAACTTCTCTAATTGTTAAATATTTCCACTGGGCAGATAGTGCCCGGGCCCAAATTCATATTCCTTTTTAGATCAGAGCTAGAGGGATTTCGCTACCTGCGTGTGTCTATTTTACATGATACGGATGACTCTCATTGGGAAGAGGCAGATTGGAGCCCTAGAGAAGTAGCAATTCTTAATACAGCTTAAAGTATCACACCAAGTGTGTTATACATGTACTGAACTTAAGATGTTTGATCGAATGGACTCTGATCACTATCTGAGGGAATGTAAATAGGTGGGTACCTGTTTATACGTGATAGGAAGATCCAATGATACAAGAGTTTTTGCTAAAGGTGGAGGAATGTCTATCAAAGGTGCTGGATATTCAGGTGGCACTGGATGCCAAGACCATGTAGCTACACATTTCAAGGGATCACCCATCATAAAGAGTATAACAAAAGTGCTTTGAGATATTGGGCCAGTAGTGGCCAGATGGGAACCATTAGACTCTAGAGCAGGGAGTTATCCCCAAAATACATGTACCTATGTATGTAGATGATGCCTGTAAAAATTCACAAAACATGGGGCAGATGGAATGACTTTCATGGCCTGCTGGGACACGCCGATTGTACATGGGAGTTGTTAAACTGTTAATAGCCAGGGTGATGGGACCTTAGATGAGTAGAAACTTTGGTCATTAATATGTTCATGCACTCTTAAACTTTAATAATCTGGATGTACTGTGTCTATTGTCTAATTGCAATATTGTTCATAATGCATGTCTTCTACAATTAACTTGCATGTAAACCTACTATGAGTGAACACATTTGACATAAACATTATTTATGGATTCCCCTTCCTTTTGTTGTACTTGTTTAAGGATGAATCTCTCATAGTCTGGATTGAAGTGGGTATCAAATCACTTTCCGTAGACTCTAGGGAATTTCAGGAAACTTTTGCATATTTCCTCATCAGTGTAGTAGAGTAGCAATGATCTCTTCATATTTTCTAATACTGTGCTGTGGGAGGTAGCAATGCTAGCTCAACTGAGTCATGGGAACTGGCTGGCTGATCCACCGGTGTGGTGCATAGGCGAACTTTCCGAATATTCTGGGCCCGCATCACCCATGATGCCTTCAGATGTAGAGATTTAGCAATTAATAAAGATTTCTTATTATCTCAAAGATTACATTGTGGGCTTCTCATATGTTTAGTTTTCCCTCCTCCCTTCTCTTCTAGTGGGCATTCCCATACTAACTATGGGCGACATTGTAGGTAAACCTCAGCGCTCCTGTGAATAAGTGGGGCCATGTGACACTCTGTGGAACTGCTGCAATACACATACCATTGTATCCTCGCTTTGTGGCTGCAGGGCCTGCTGCACGTACCTGGCCGAGTGTCAGAATTGTTGGAAGAGGATGTGGCCTCCAGGTCAACCCACCAAAGAGAATGCTTTCTGATGCTAGTCTTAGAGACATACACGCCAAAAAACCAGAATCAGGATGGAGACTCCCGATTTTTTAAGCCAAAAAATCCTTTATTTTAGCTGTCATCCATCTAAAGTTGCCTCTGTTTCTATACATGACAATCGATAAAATACATTACCCCATTATTTTTCAAAATCTTCCATTTTCCAGTTGTAAAATGTTGGCATGTATGCAGAGAACAGCGTTAGTCTCCTTGTCGTAAATTTTCAAGTTTGGCGGTAGGGGTGTGGGCGGACCTGAGACGGGACAGCAGCAGTGACGTTCTGCTTCCCGTTCCACCGCGCATTGTGCCGTTTGTGTGGAGGAAGCTTTCTTTAGACATTTCTCTTGATTGCCCTAGCAAGCAGCAGTTAGCTGTCTAGCTCCTCCATACACATGACTTCCTGCTGGCTATATCAAGCTGATGCTGGCGACGACGTGCAGCGGTCACACGTCGGCATGCAGCGGGCGTGATTGAGCGCAGCAAAGTCAAGCCCGTCTGCTCCCGTCCACGCCCAGCCGTCACCAGGAGCGAGAACCCCTGTTTCTCCATCAGCAGATTTCAGGTAGCCCTAAAATTGGTCTACTCCTCTGAAATGTTGTAGAATTTAGACAAACTAAATAGAGAAAATGCCCCTTTAGAGCCTTGCTGTAATAACATCTTCCCAGCACAACAAGAAGGCCCTGTGGTCTGTCTTTAGTGTAGATTTCACAGTGCTCCTTAGCCCCCTATAATAACCAACAAACCTTCAGAGCCTAAAAGTGCTCATAAACATCTGACAGCTGCCACCCAAAGTGATATACAAAAGATTTCCCCTTTAGAGCATAGGTCCGCTCCCAATAGGTCCAAGAGCTTTTTACTCAACGTTAGGTCTCTTCCCAAACATGCGGTAGAACTCTGGGACCTATTTTCCTCATTATCACCTAAAGCTGGCTTCCTTACAGACACCTGGTTTAGCACTACTACTCTACCAGCCTATATGCTTGAATTACCTAAGAATTATAAAATGCTTAAATTGGGCAGAAGAGGCAAGACTGGAGGAAGCGTTGCCATTGTCTTTAAAGACTATATTAAACTCTCATTACTTGATGCCGCCACAGAAGATTGGGCAGAAATATGCATATTTAAGCTTAAAATTTGTCCCAAAGTAAGCTGGAAAGGACATTAGTTTACCATCCACCTGGTCCAAAATAAGACTTCAGTCAATGCTTACTGGAATATATAGTGCCCCATGCGCTTGCAGCATAATTCCTTTTGTTGGGAGACTTCAACTACCATGGGAAATATTCCGCTAATTTAGAGACTAGTCAACTATTTTCCGATCTAGCAACACTTGGACTACTCCAACAAGTTAGCAGAGCAACTCACGGTGCAGGGTATACTCTGGACCAATTTTTTACAAACTTCTCACCTTTAATTTATGAATCGCCCAAACCTTTACCCTAGACAGACCACTCACTCATCTGTTTTCAGATCCCTAAGTATAATGTGACAGGAAAAATGAACATATGCTATAAAAATATGTCTAGACAGTGGCGGAAAATCACCCCTGAGTCCATGGCCAAGGTGCTGAAGGTCTTTGTCCATACAGAGGATCTGGATGTAGATCAATCACTTTCTGACTATAACAGAGCTCTGGAGATGGCTTTTGATAAAGTAGCCCCTCTCAAATTTTACAACAATCGGGCACATAGACCCCATGCACCTTGGTACTCAACAGAATTAAAAATAGAGAAAGCCTTCTGTAAGAGATTAGAAAGACGATGGTGTCACATCAATAATGTAACCGATAAGGATGTTTATAGAGTTTCCTCAAATCTATACCACCGTAACATCAAGATTGCCCTTAAATCATTTATATCAAACCAAATTGCAGAGGCCAAAAATTCATCCAAAGCCCTTTTTAATGAGCTCAATACTTTTATTAATCCTGAAGCATGTTCCCAATAAATACATGCGTCACAAACTCTTTGTGACTCCTTGATCAACCATTTTGATGATAAAATCAAAATGATCTATCAGTATTTTTCCAGTCCACTTGATCAGGTTTGCGAGGAGCTCAACTTTGGTGCACCTACCCCTAATTGTGCTACCAGCCTAAGCAAATTTGAATGCTCTACTCCTGAGACAATTCAGAAAATCCTTGTCTCCTTTAGATGTCTGCCCACCTAGAATACTGGCTGACCTCTCTAATTTGCTTGCCCCTTTAATCTGTTCCCTGTTTAATCTAGCTATCAACACAGGAATAATTCTATCGGACCGGAAGGCAGCTCAGGTCAGACCTATTAAAAAATGGCCAATTTGGCATTGGCCAATGTTGCCAATTATTGACCCATTTCCTTGCTCCCCCTACTGGGGAAGATACTGGAAAAACATATAAATAAGCCACTAATGACATATCTGGGCAAACAGTATCTAAGATCCATCACAGTCCGGTTCTAGACCATCAAATAGCACAGAGACAGCTCTGGTGGTGTTCACTGACCACATCAGATGTTCTCTCGATGCCACTATACCATCTATACTGTTGTTGCTGGACTTGTCTGCAGCATATGATGCTGTATCTCATCCCAGGTTACTTGCTAGGTATCCACGGAACATTGTTACAATGGCTCTCAGATTTCCTCTCCAACAGGGCCCAAATGGTTATTCTGGGCTCCTATAAATCTCATACCATGACACTGGATAGGGGGGTACCCCAGGGCTCATATCTTAGCCCTGCACTTTTTAACATCTATGTTGCCCCCTTGCCAAAATTGTCAGAGCCTTTGGTTTTGAGATGCTATCATATGTGGATGATACACAGCTTCTAATCTCCCAGATAATAACCTGGCCAAAACCAAATAATCCTTCTCTGCCGGGATGAAGGCTATTGCCACCTGGATGGTTATAAACTGTCTCCAGTTAAACGCTGCAAAATCAGAGATTATGCTGTTTGGGAAAGCCCAACAGCTTTGGAATTCTGATTGGTGGCCCCCAGAACTTGGTAAGGCCCCTTCACTCAAACTAGTAGTTAAGAACTTGGGAGTCCGAATTGATCAATCTCTCACCATGAATGAACAGGTTGTATCCACTGTAGGCTCTTGCTTCTATATAATGTGATTGCTGAGAAGAGCCTTTCTCTTCTTTTCCACTTACAGCAAGAAAATCTTTAGTCCAGGCATTGGTCATAAGCTGTCTGGATTATGGGAATGCTCTCTTGGCCTCAGCAAACGAGTCGTTGCTATCTAAACTTCAGGTGGTGCAGAACACTGCCACCCACCTTATCTGCAAACTCCCCTCTAGAGCGGCTACCACTCTCCTACATGCTTTACATTGGTACTGGTAAAAAACTGAATTATTTTTAAGATCTGCTGCTTAACCATAAAGCTCTATATGGTAAAGGGCCTTCCTATCTATCGTCAAAGCTTACCTGCTACTCCCCCCCAAGATTTTTAAGATCTTGCAACAAAGCATTGCTCACGGTCCTCAGGGTCAGAAAGTCCCGATCAGGGGGCAGGCCGTTTTCTTTCCTAGCTCCATTCTATTGGAATAAGCTGCCTCTTCAAATGCGAACTTGAAAGGACCATTTCTAATTTAGGAAATTACTTAAGACCAACTTATTCTAACTGCCTTAGTTCTGCTTGGCTCCTTGCATTCACGCTGAGATACCCCTCCCAGGATGATTTGCGCACGTAATAAATTTTAATAACATAACATAACAATGATCGCTTACTGGGTACTGCCTGTCGCGGACGCCCGTGCTTCCTTTTAATCGGACAGTACAGCCGCGCCAGGCCGTTAGGTTGCAGAGGTGGGTGTGCCCTCCGGTGGGAGGGGCGGTACAGTTGCCAATATATCTAGGTCCCAACATGGAATGATGCATAGCATAAGCAGCAAACCCAGCACATTTCAGCATTTTAGGTCTCGCCTAGGCAGCGCTTGTGCTGTCTCTTCGAGACATGCTGTATCGAGGATTTGTTCCCCTGTGAAATGAATCCAAAAAAGAAAGAAACACTTTGGCTGCAAATGTTGCCTTTTCCTGACATTTTTCTATTCCAAAGTGCAGCCTCGGAACGGAGAGAAAAAAATGTTCAAAATATGAAAAGTGGCCAGATTGGTTTTATTCCCAACCAAAAACATTAGCGCCACTTTACGGAGTTTGCCAGTGAAGCGCTACTTTCATTTTCTCCTCTATCTTTGAACAACATTGTTTTCTAGGGTGGGGAAGTACACCGTTCCTGGAGGTACTGCAATACCTGGTTGATGGGTAAAGTGGAAAAAGTTTAATGTGATCCTTATCAGCGGTTTTCCTTATTTTAGTTTATAAAATGAGTACCGTGGTTCTGTGTTCAATGATGTGGTCTTTTTAAACCATACTGCTTACGTTTTGTAAGGATGTAAGCAATGGACATTGAGACAGGTCCCTTCCGGCCCTGTAGTCATGTTCTTAACTTTTCAGGCAAAAACACTCAATGATAACTGAATAATAAGTGTAAAGCGTTAAGGTAACTATGTTGTTCCTGCTTACATTTCACATGCTTTACTTACTCTTGCATTCCCTATGAGTGTTTGCTATTTCCAGGATGTTGTTACTTTTTTTTTTCAGCCAGCATTACTCTTGTCTCTTTTCCCTCATAACCTATTTCCCATTTTCTGGTTCTCCAGCGCTGCAAGGTAATACGCAATAATGGCAATAGCGCTATGCAAATATCATCACTCCACTGAATACAAAAAAACAAAACTAAAAAACACTGTCATTTTTAACGCCAAGAGCTCTAACTTTCACAAATGTGAAACCAATTACATTGCAAATGCTTGTTTATATGTCCACTTCACTCCAAACCAAAACACATGGGTAAAAGACATTGTCATTTACAATGGCAATAGCTCTAACTCTCGTAAATGCGAGACCGATTGCATTGTAAATGCTTGTTTTATGTGTCCCCTGACGGTGTCTTGGCTCTGTCCTTGACTTCTGCTCTGTGCTCTTCCGAATGCGCCTAGTGTAAAAAGGTAAGGTATCAACATCACAGGACTGGCGGTTTGGCATTCCCATCCGGGCCAGGGCCGGCCTTAAGCATGTGCGAGGCGGGCTCTCGACCAGGGCGCTGACCTCCACAAGGGCGTTGGATCTCCTGGCAGCAGTCTTTCTATTACTTCAAACCAGAGAAAAGTGTGTTTAAAAACTTTTTCTGAAAGCTGCTGGCGCCCTTGTCTGCTTTGTGTTTGTTTTTTCTTTTCATGGCTTTCCTTAATCTTGTCTCCTTCACCTTTCTCCTCTCTCCCAAATATTCAATACACAGACAATTAAGGAGGACGAGTGAGAGAAGCACCAGATTTAGTTCCACCCAGGACGCGCTCTCTGAGCAAAGGTCAGCTCTGCCCATCACCAGTGCTTAATTTGAGCTGGTGCGGGCTACCAGCATTTATTTTTTTCTCTTCAGACATTTCCTGAGGGCAAGAGAGGGAAAAACACACAATGGGAAAGAAGGAGGAAGAGAAAAACAGGGAAAAAACGTCACAAAGGGATAAAGCAGGAACCTGCAAGAGTGAGATAAGAGGCAGGGGGTGCCTGGCAGTGGGCTAAAGAGGCCTGAGGTGGATTCAAGATTATGCAGCCTTGATATTGGGAGTGCTGACATTTAATAGCGCCGTTCGGAGGCTTCTGAACAGCGCTTTGGGCACCGGCACTCATTCTTTTACAAATTAAGTACTGCCCATCGCACTGTGGATCGTGACCTTGGAAAGACGTACCTGTAGCTTGCTTCAGTCTGACAGTGGGAATTGCTTGACTCGCCAGATACAGGAATGTGTAATCAATCCTCGCTTCATGTGTTAGTCTAACGTTACCTTTGGCCGGGAAATGGGGTTCAGAGATGTTAGGTCGACATGGATGTGTCCACCCCGAAAAATGCCCTCTGGTTCCAATAATATGACTGAAAGTACTTCAAGCATGTTTGAAAGGAACAATGTCTGGCTTTCAATCTGGCTTCAAATGTAAATGTTTTAACTTATGAATGTACTATTTGGCAGATAAGTCTAAGATGTTACATTTAAATATATATTTAAATACTCTAATAAGGAGTTCTTTAATTTACAAAAGCATGTTTGACACCACAACTACAATATACTTCACCTACGTCGTGTCAATCATTTCTAATGGTTTCTTTTGCAAGCTTCCTGGCCATAGACTCATTTTTTTGAAAATCTTAAGCAGGCTCTCTGAAGAAGCAGATGTTACCAGGGTTGTATAATTCCGAAAGACTTGTGTTTTGACAGCACACATCAAACTAAAGGAATGTACTGTCAAAAGCGTGGCAGCCTAGTCATTATTGCGTCTCTTGACGGCACACACGCCTGCTTGTCAAGAATATTCCTCTAGGCAAACATGGCGTGCAGACAGTTGGATGCAATGTTTCACTTCAGCACTGACAGCTGGTAAGTGGCTGTATACAGTCAATGATCAACTTCACACGAGATCAGTGTGACAGTAATGGCGTCTTGCTATGATGGCCGAGACCCTTAGCCACCTCTCTGCGTCTTTTTTCTTCAAATGTGTTACTCTTCTCAAATGCCTTGAATGATTCCCGCCCCGTCAACAAGATTAGAGAGCAGGAAACAGGTTGCTATCTTGCAGCCAACTGTTGCTTACATTCACCTGACAAGCCTGCTGCCTTCAGCTCTTCTGTGGAGCTTCAAAATGTTTTGTCTCCCGTGCACTTGAGACACAACATTGTAGGAAACACACAACGTGCTCGGCAGAAATGTGTTTTGATGGCTAAAAAAATCACCCACTAATGTTTTTCTGCTACACAACATCCGCGGGAACTTTGCAAGATTGCTGCCTTGATGGGTGTCAAATCAAGCTCTGTTGAAGTGATGTAGTTACTCCATGAATCTCTTTAAGGCACTCTGTTTGCTTTTATTGGACACGCATTTAACTACAACCCCCCCTAGTCTAAGCTAAGGGGGAGCATATTTCAGGAAGTAAGGCTGTAGTTGAAGTACCCAATCAGTTTTTTGCCAATGAAATCACTTAACCATAGCCAAAAACTTGAAACCCTCCTCTTTTGGTCCACATATGACTATCCTCCCATCTCACCTGACTGTCTAAATTTTTGTCTTATCCTCATTCCTCAGGGAATAAGAGGATAAAAAATCTTAAACATCAGTTCTACTAAATATTGACATGACCCTCCTGACCTTTTGCAAACCATTGTTTTTTTCCCATTAGGCCCTGGCGAAATTTCAGTTACATCAGTGTAATCTCACATAGTTTTGATCATCTGACATTAAGAAATCAAGCCACATCATATACTTATGTTCTGTTCACGGCAAAGATTTAGTGGGTGCACACGGGAACAATGCGAATGACCTGAATGTGATGGGCTACTTTTAGCGGCCCATGTTTTTGTGCTATCTTTTAGTGCAAACGTGTCCTCCCATCCAAAATGGAAGCGAGGATGCATTTCATGATACATTATAGTGCCAAATGCCAGTTTTGTATTTCTCGTAATTTTGTTTATTTTCCTCAAATGTTGTATAATTATACAAATGCAAATTACTGGAATTTTGCACACTCCTACTTCACCCTTGAGTAACCTAGTGCCATCTCACCAGAAAGCGTTCTGAAGCAGCCAACGCGTGGTGCGTGTTGTTACACACACTGGGTGACATTAGAATGGCTCTCTCAATACAGTGGCTATCTGCAGCATGCCATTATTGGGTCATAGTTGGCATCTACGAAGACCACCTGCACATTTACTTATGACAGGTCTTCATGATTGCAGAGCTCACTGTCATCAATTTACAACAGAATAAACACATTTGTGGAAGTTTAGGAATGTAATGATAATGATGGGCGCAAGATACTATTATAAAAGTGCACTGCACTGAAGAAGCGCAAGCTCAAAGGGGCTGCTGACATCCTTTGGTTAGACAAATCTCACATGCTTAAACACTGCAACTACCACTAAGATAAAAGAGAGCTTGCAAGTTCAGTAGCATTCACATCTTGTAGGCTTCACCAGTTTTACAGGGTCAGGCCTCAGATAGAAGTAATGATAATAAACAATGCCTTAAGAAGCGATTTCAAAATAGATGTGAAGTGCTTCTACATGAATAAAGAGATTACTGTTATATTAGGAGGTGCTAGCTGACACCAAGGAAATAACATCAGCAATAATGGTCCCCACCACAACATGAAACATCAATCAAACAAGAACTTTAAATATATTATAGAAATGAAATTATTTCTTCTCAAACATCAGCTTGCCATTTTCTTAAAATACACACATTCTGACATCTAGCTTTTGTTTTGGCTAACACTTTATTGCATTTTGTTGTCAAATTTGGTATATTCCGAGCTTGGATCTCAATCATCAATTTATCATATCTCAACAAGTACTCTAATGTGCCACTTCCCCGTGTGAACAGATTCGGACTCACATGGGCCATCACATGTCAGAAATGCCCATTTTGAGTCAGGGGTACCCACAAATGCTGATTATCCTAGAACAGCCCCCATGTGGTAGGGCTAGCTATGAAAACACTGTGGAATATTATGATGCCAAGATTAGCTGCCACTTTTCCTGAAAATGCCACCAGTATGGCAAGGGTCACATGTTTGTGTGCACTTCTGTTCCATACTAAGGGTGCCTCAAATGCTCTTGTGGAATGTTTGCTCTGAAGATGAGCTGGGATAGGAGATTCTTGATCAGAAGAGCATATAATATAGGATGCATTTGGTGAGAACTCCTCTAGGGGTGTTGTTCATGGGAGCATAAAAACTCTTGAATGAGAGAGGCTGAACTGATACTTCATCTTTTTTGGACATGTTTATTTTAAATAAAATTGTGAAACTGGTTATTTCTGAAAGGCCTCATGGAGAATGAATATGCAGATTTCATAGCAGTAGAAATAAACATAAAAAGCCCTGCCCTACCTTTTCTGTCTGACTTTATTTTGAAAATGGGAGCCAGCATTGCATCTGGCAAAGAGAAAGTGGTGAGCAAAGTGAAAGACTTTGCCTACAGAATTGGGCTAAATTGGGAAACCACTCATTCCCTGCAGCACTCTGGTGTACTTTGCAACCTCTCACTAATTAGCTTCAAACCCAAATTTTAACCTACATCATATGTCAGGTATCCCACGCTATACGTTGTTTTTGCTGTTTTGACATGCATGCATCTCTAAGATGAACAAAAAAGATAAATGCAATCGTGGCATCATTTAGGATAGTTCACAAAAATCTTGTCATTTTATTTATTGTCTCCCAGGCACCCAATCTAGGTGGTGGAGGTCTGACATCAACAATTGATTCTTTGTTTATTCCTATGCTGAAAGTATATTGCGTTAATATTTTTTAGGTTGCTGTCTGCCACCAATAGACATGAGCCCTGAGACAACATTTCTGCAGCCGCGGCCTGTGCAGTTAAGAGCGGTGGGGCGATGGGGTCGGTTGGGCGGGGGAAATTTCGACGGACGATGACGAGGGATAATTAATTATTTATTTAATTTTCCCTCGTCATCGTCTGTCGAAATCCCCCCCCCCACCCGGCCCCATCGCTCTTACCTGCATGAGCCGCGGCTACATTTCTGCTTGACTTTCTTTGGCAAACACTAGCCATGGGCACATTTTTAATTATACCAGCTTAATTTCTGAATTTCACAGCATGCAGAATTTGAGTAATTCCACAAATTTTCATGTTGGAGACCCGTTCGTGCAGAAAATGTTTTGCAGAGATATATATTCTGCTCAAACTGATCTTCTGCAGGTATCTTGCAAGAATGTTTGATGTCCAAAAAGATACCAAAGATCAGGGTCATCTTTACTGATGGTGGTGCCCGGTGCAACAATCAACAATATTTGTTGGCAGCCCCCAATGACCTTGTTCCCCAAGGATTCTCACTACCACCCTCCCAGTGTGCCTCTCATCTCATCACACCCCCTCTCTCACATGTAGTTCTTTTATAGCACTGTCATACTATTGTAGGGTGACACAACAATCGACATCCAGTAGCGGCTGCTACCGAACAGGGGTGGTGAGGCGGGAGGGTAACAGAGGGAGGGGGTGGGAAATAATAAAAAAGTTGCACTTACCTATACCGCCGACAGCCGGCCGCCTCTTTTTCTTCCTCTGTCATCTGTCCTGCTTCTGCAGAAAGCACACAGCCTCCCAGAATCCCCTGACCAATCACAACGCTGCTTTAGCTTTCACCGGGGACGGAGCGGGGCCTTCAACCCCGGGAGGATCCGGCCGGTGTCCTGTGCCCTCCTGCACGTGCTTCTTCCCCCCCACTGGTTTTCGACGGGCGCTTCGGCCCGAAGTGGAACAGAGCTACTGCCGGGAGGTGGGGGGAGTTCTGGTGGAGCGGTGGGCCCCCCCCCTGGCGAGTCGAGCGGCAGGTCCTGGGCAGCGCAGAGGGGGCAACGCTACAGCCTGGAAGCTACACTGAAGCGGCCTGGCTCTGGCTGTGCGCCGGCCCTGCGGTGCCAGCGGCGGATTCCCTGAGCGGAGCTTGCGCTGTTGTGGCCTGGGACGATTGGCCGCCTTACGATCGCTGTGCGCAGCCGGGAGGGCCTGGGGTGCTTGCACCGTCCACACCGGAGTGGACGCACTGTATTGTGAAGGACTGAGAGGCACTTGGCAAGTGACAGACATAGTCCCCCCATCATGGCGGCCGGACGCCTTAAAAAGGACCGCACGATCAAGGACCTCCTTTCCAGACCAGGGGGGAGCGGGAAGGAGGACGTGGCCGCGCATCCTGGAGGGTCGGGTATCCCGCCGGATCGCCAGGTGGAGGAACCAGTAACCTTGTCATTTATGGAGGCGCTGTTCACCTCCCTGAGGGATGAGCTTCACTCCCTTAAGAGCGAATTTGCGCAGGAGCTGAAGGAGACGCGGTGAGATGTCGACGCTCTGGGGAAACGCGTTGCGGACCTGGAGGAGAAGGACGAGAACAAAGAGGAAGAAGTGGACGCTCTCCAGCAAGAAGCCATCCGACTCCGGGAGCAGCACATCGACATACAGGCACACCTGGAGGATTTAGAAAATCGCTCCCGGAGGAACAATGTGCGCATCAGGGGAGTGGCATCTGGGGCAGAGGGGGAAGATATCTTTGGTTTTACCCGTGAGCTCTTTCATCACATCCTTGGGGGCCCTCCGCAGTCCCCGATCCAACTAGACAGAGCACACAGGGTGGGCCTTCCGAGGCGGAACTCTTCCTCACCACTGGACATTCTGGTCTGTGTGCATGACTTTCAGGCGAAGGAGGAAATCCTTAAGAAAGCACGCAGCTCTCACCCCATCGTTTTCCAGGGCCACTCCCCTTCCCTCTTTCAAGACCTTGCGGCCATCACCCTGCAGAAGCGCCGGTCTTTCCGTCCGGCGACGGCGCACCTCCGGGGTCTTGGAGTCTCCTATTCCTGGGGTCATCCCTTCCGCTTGATTTTCAGGTGGGGGGGGGGACAGCTCCACCAGTTATGTTCCATGGAGGAGACTTGCCGAGTGCTGGGTATAGCACTTCCGGAGGAGCAGCGTCTGGAGGGCACGCCACCACTATCTCAAAAAGCGAAAAAGAATGGTTGGCAGAGGGTGGGGCGCCGCCGTACTGCGACTAAACCAGAGCCCGAAGAGATAGCTAGGGGTCAGCAGGCAGCCCTCGAAGCGGTCCCTTCCACCTTGACCAAAACTGTTGCCCCTTAACTTGGGTCCCGGTTTCTGTGATATGTCCTCTTAGAGTGGGGCGGCGGGCGGAGGAAGTTGTGCCTATGACCACATTCCAACCCCCATTGGACTCACCATATGGTTGCGTCATACCACAGGACTAGATATTTGTTCACCTTTCCATGTTTCTTCATTGTTGATGCTGGTTTTTTTTGCGAGGGATTTTGTTGGGGTCCACACTCACCTACGTAGGGGTTATTTTATATGCACCTTTTGTAGGGATTCCTCTGGATATTCAGGGCTTGAGGAGCACGGTGGGCATGGGGAGCACCCAGGGGCTAGAAGCGCAGTAACCACTTCACCTCATAGATAACAAGTAGGGACATATGTGTTCTGTCGCTCAATGTCAGAGGACTCACTAATCTGATTAAACGTTGGGCTATTATTAACTTTCTAGAGTCCTCACGGGCAGATATATGCCTTATACAGGAGACCCATCTCCTTGCTGAAGACTGTCATAGGCTGAAGTCTAGGGCTTTCCCGCAACAATTTTTCTCGTCAGGCCCCTCTAAGTCGGCAGGGGTAGCGATTCTGGTGAGCAACTCCTTTCCCGGGGCAATTGAACAGAACGTGAGTGAAATCAGGGGGCGCCTACTGGTGTACAGGTTCACCATTGCAGATAGGTCACTTGTGATTGGCTCATTGTATGCTCCTAATGAGAAACAGGAAGAGTTCCTACACGAGGCAATAGACAGGGCACTGGGTTCAGGGGACCAATTGGTGTTGGTGGGGGGGATCTCAACCTGGTGTTTGATAACTCCCTGGACAGATCAGCGCAGAGGTTCGGCCAAGTGGGGGCGCTGTCTACGGATGGCCTGACACGTCTGGAACAACTAGGGGTGGTGGATTTGTGGAGGGCCAAACACCCACAGTCACGGGCATTCTCTTACTACTCTCATGCACACAAAACATACGCCAGACTGGACCACTTCGTAGGCACCAGGGAGCTCCTCTCACTCACTAAGGAGGTTGAGATTCACCCGGCTGCGCTGTCAGACCACAGGGCGGTGACACAATCTCTTTCCATGCCCCCGACTGCTCGCCCCCCCAGATCTTGGCGACTACGGGACTCCTTACTGCACCGCACGGAGGTTAAAAAGCAAATCCAGCACGCTCTCGATGACTTCCTCCATCACAATGATATCCCTGAGACGTCGCCAGCCGCCTTGTGGTGAGCGTTCAAAGCAGTCATTAGAGGGGAATTCCTAGCTATATCCGCCGCAGATAACCAAATGCGCAAGGCTAAAAGAGAGAACCTCACTGGACAGGTGAAGGAATTCGAGCGCATACATCAGAGGACGGGTGCCCCAAGAGTGTGGCGCCAATTATCCAGCGCCCGTGCTCAACTCGCAGCACTGGACCTGGACAGGGCAGAATATTCCGCCCTCCGATTGCGTCATTCCTACTATGTCGGCGGAGACAAATGTGGCAAGCGCTTGGCTACTACTCTCCGTGCCAAACGCAGCGAGCAAGGCGTTTCCGAGATCTTCTCGCCCACTGGGATTCTGGTCACAGAGGGCCCAGACATAGCGAATGCCTTCCAACACTTTTATGGGCACCTGTATGACAGCCAGCAGCTCGATGTAGCAGCTGGTTCTCGTTACCTGGAGGGGGCTAAGACCTCGGCCCTTACCTCGGTCCAGGCAGACATCCTGTATGAGGACATCCGTATAGAGGAGGTAATATCGGCGATAGCGCGCCTTAAGCTGGGCAAGTCCCCGGGCCCTGACGGGCTCTCAGCGATCTTTTATAAAACTTTCTGCCCCACAATAGCCCCTATCCTTACGAAATTATTCAACTCCTTCTCAGACCCTGGGTCCATCCCCCCTGAGATGCTGAAAGCCTCGATTATTGTCATACCCAAACCTGGGAAAGACAGACAAAGATGCAGCTCCTACCGGCCCATTTCCCTTTTAGATATTGATTTCAAATTATTTACGAGCATTATAGCCCATAGACTCACTGATTATATGCCCTTCCTAGTGGACCCGGACCAAGCAGGCTTTGTTCCTCATAGGCAAGCAAGCGATAATACCAAGAGAGCGCTGCACATTATCAATAAAGCGAACAGGTTCCAAGGGGAATACATGCTCCTGGCGGTGGATGCCGAGAAGGCGTTCGACCGGGTCCATTGGCCGGACCTCAACCGAGTACTGGAGCACTTTGGGATAGGGGACAGGTGCAGGACTCGTATTCTTAATTGTTATAGAGCCCCTACTGCGACAGTCCGGGTCAATGGCTTTACCTCCTCCCCCTTTTCCATCCATAGAGGCACCCGTCAGGGTTGTCCACTCTCGCCCCTATTATTCGCTCTGTATATGGAGCCCATGGCGCAGAGGGTCAGGGATCACCCGGCTATCGCCGAGGTTTCCTTCGACGATGACAGACACATTATCAGCCTATATGCCGATGATGTCCTGGCATCTCTAGCGCGCCCCACTGTCTCCCTTCTGGCCTTCCTGGAGGAACTGCAGATCTTTGGAGCTGCCTCGGGGTTCAAAATCAACATCGCAAAGTCTCAGGCCCTCAATCTATCGGTCCCTCGAGATACGGTGGACCTTCTGGCGTCCCAATACCCATTGGAGTGGGCCTCGAGAACTATCTCGTACTTAGGGATCACTTTAGCCAATTCAATATCGGCGAAGGTGGACAGCAACTATGGGGCACTCCTCCGACAGATACGGTGCGACTTGGGGAGGTGGAAACACCTGACTGTCTCCTGGCTGGGTCGGATAGCGGCTTGCAAGATGACGGCCCTTCCCAAAATTCTATACCTTTTCCAAACCATGCCTCTCACTCCCCCACGGGGTATGCTTGCTAAACTTCAATCAGAATTAGCGCAGTTCATCTGGCAGGGTCAGAAGCCGTGCATGAAGCGGTCTCTGAGTTACCTCCCTCCGGAGGCCGAAGGGCTGGGAATCCCGGACCTACAACTCTACTTTAAAGCGACACAATTGCGATACTTAGTAGAGTGGAGCCGCCCAGAATCGGAGAAGCCTTGGCTCTTCCAGGATAAGGCGGTGGCGGGCACGGATCTCTGGAAGATTCCGTTCCTTCCTAAAGCACACAGGCCCAGAAGTCTGAACGTGTCCCCGATAACCCGGGCAACACTATCTGCCAGGGATAGTATCAGTACTAGACTAGGTCTGACCACTTATCCATCCCCGTTGTCCTCTCTCTGTGAAAACCCGGATTTTACGCCTGGATTGGGGGCCTTGGATTTCGTAGCCTGGAGAGAGTCGGGTTGCCGCTCCATGGGTCACTTCTTTGATGTGGAAGGACTGCTTTCATTTTCCCAGATGCGGGAAATCTTTGGGCTCCCAGAGACGGAACGTTTCCATTACCTTCAATTGAGGCACTGGATCATGCACTCCTCTAATCGCGCCAAGGTGCAGCGCCGCCTGACCCAGTTTGAAAGGTGGCTTCTAGCTAAATCATCTGACAAAGGCATGATCTCAGAATTATATGCGCTCCTTCTCCAGACACAGGTTCACACATTCCACGCAGGGCATGCAAGATGGGAAGAGGAATTGGGACGGTCCTTAAGCGCAAAAGAATGGGAGAACATAGCCTACCGCGCTTGCCACATGGCTCGCAACACGGCCCTCACAGAGACACTGACTAAGATTACCTCACATTGGTACTACACACCAGTTAGAATACATAAAATCAAACCTTCACGCAGCAACAAGTGTTGGTGGGGCTGTGGAGACAAAGGGACCCTGAAACACATCCTGTGGGAGTGCCCGCACATTCAGCAATACTGGACACGAGTCCTCGATGACATAGACAAACACCTAAACACACAGCTCCCGCACTTTCCAGCCTATGTGCTTCTGGGTCTACCAAATCCTTTGACCTACCCCCTGAAGTCCACCCGCGGCAGACAGATCGGAATGGCGCTGGGTGCGGCGGCCCAGGCCATTCTTGCCCATTGGGGAACAGCGAACACCCCCACCCACACGAACTGGCTGCATAGGATTTGGCACATATTAGGAATGGAGAGGATATCTATGTCTCTCGCAGGGAAGGGGGCGGAATTTCAGGAGGTATGGGAACCATATGTGACTTTACTATCACAGGAGTTCAACGAGTTGACTTGCCCAAAATATCTCCGGCTCCTACGCCTAACTGAGGCCCCGAAGCCGGATCAATCCACGGCATAAGTACAACAGCTCAATAGCTACATTGGTGCAATTTATGTTATGGGGTGAGTGTGGAAGGGGGGGGAGTTGGGGGGGTTTGGGGGGGAGTTGGGGGGGTTTCGGGGGGGAGGGTTTCCTAGGGCAGGGGTTTCCCCCCTTTTTTTTTTTTTTTTCTCCTTCTCGGGCTTGTTACACCACACTAGCAGGAAATAATGTGTGCCTAGCTTCCGGGGAGTGGTCTCCCTGCAGTGTTCAATCTGCTACTGTATCTGTCTGCCCTTCTTTTTTGGAAATGCATATAAAAGATTTAAACCGTAAAAGCACAAGATAGCTTCAACCTGCAGCAGCTCCTGAGAATGGAGGCTCTAATTCTAGAAGTATTCCACAGATGAACTTTGAAACTCCAGGCTCAAGTTAAAACAAATTTGGAAACAAAAAAATAGTAACAGTGAAGCATTTTGGTCCCAAAAGTAAGCTGTCATTTATAGGACACAATCAAAACCAAGACGCTAGCCACTCAGTCCTAATGAAACGACTGAAAGCCCAGTGGGGTCAAAACACATTGTCACAATGAGGGAAGCTGTTTAGAAACAAAGAAGAAATGAGCAAAGACAGTAAGGATTATTCTCCCAATACCCTCTCAAACATATCAACAGTTCCCTTAACTATTCCACAAGAAAGGGTTCTTCCTCTGAAACAATGAACTTTTTCTCCAACCCTAAGAAAGGGCTTGGGGCACCGAAATACAAAAAGAATTGAATGCCTGTGTTTTTTTTTTTTACTTTACTTCATTAACTTTATTTCGGCTGTGTGCCATAAAAGTGAAACAAATAAAATTTCATAACATGAATTGAACCTCATAAATATTAAAAGCAAATGGATACAGTATACATTTGACAAGATAAAACTGGTTATAAATAAAATGCACTAGTTATAATAAATACCTAATTAGAGGCACACCTTTTGCCTAATCCTCCATATTGCAATTAAAAAGCGGGATACAGCAAAAAGCAGACTTTGCTTAACCTCAGTTTTTAAAATGTAAAATGCAATTTGATAATACCTAGCACCCAAAAGCTGACAAACAGGGATAATTAACTTATCCTGCTTTTAGCGTAAGCTGGGCAGAAAAACAAAATATGCACTTCCGACTCCCAATCTGCTCCACAGCATGGGCAGGCGTATCCTGTAGGGCTCTGTTTACTTGCCCATTTACCATTAAATGAGGCTATTGGTAGGGTGCTGTATCTGTACTGCATATACAACTTTCGGGCCAAAGGAGGTTCTATTTCGTCTAAAAACTGCTCCAAACTATAGGCTACCTTGATCTTAAGGAAAGAGTCAGCCAGGGTGTCATATGAGGAAAATGCCAGCAGATAATCCATTTTGTGTTGCTGGTACCTCCTCTTTAACAGAATTTTACGAATATACCTCATTATCACGCAGTCTTTTTCCCCGCAGGGAATTACAACGCGGTCGTTACAACGACCGCGTTGTAATTCCGCATACCATTACCCCGCAAGTCGTAACAACGACTTGCGGAGGGGGGGGCGCTGGATGTCGGAATAGTATAATTTACTATTCCAACTCCAGTCTGTGCGGACAGTAGGGAAGGTGTTGGATTTTAAATCCAACACCTTCTTCCCCCTCCGCAAGTCGTTGTTCCGACTTGCGGAGTAATGGTATGCGGAATTACAACGCGGTCGTTGTAACGACCGCGTTGTAATTCCCTGCGGGGAAAAAGTTTCGTGGTAAACGTTGTTTACCGAATTTTACTAACTGTTAGAGTGGCCTCCTGTTCTGTCTACAAATCCACAGACCCTACCTTGGTCAAAGTATCTTTTATGTATTTTATCTAAGGTATACTTCTGGACCCTGGGATTCCTAACACTTCTCTGAGGCCAGCTCGATAGGAGTGCAATTCTGGCGAAGCCCAGATCCATCTCCAAAAGAGTATGGGCCTGATCCCTATCCCCTCAGTAATAGGCCTTACTCCCAGGTCAAGTCTGAGTGGTAGTAATGGAGTACTATTAGGTAGTCCCAATGGCTGAGGTAGGAAACGGTTCTCACTAACTAGCAGTACAGAAATATCCTTATGCCCCGATAGCTCGGCCCAATACAGGGCAGTTCCTAGTGACTGCAATTTGTTGATTTGAATAGCTGGGGAAATTGGAAGGAAATGTGAGTTGTTTTGTGCTCTTAACAACACTCCACTATGTTGGGATAATGTAAGCCTTCTCTTTTCAATATGACATCTCCAATCAAAATCTTCGGTAAGAGTCAACCCCAGGTAGTCAAAGACACGAACACGGTCGAGGGGGACACCACTTAGTTTAGGATTGGCTCGAGTAGAATGACCGAGATTTAAAATCATACATTTTGTTTTGTCTACGTTTATCTCAAGACCCCTCTGGGCACAGATTCTCTCAAAACTACATAGAAGGTTTTGTAACCCCAATGCTGTTTTGGATGTAAGGAGGGTATCATCTGCAAATATCAATGCTGGGATCTTTGTATTAGCCAACCTTAGCACATCTCCATCACAGTTATTCAAGAAGGAAATCAAATCATTTACAAAAAGGGAGAAAAGAGTGGGGGCAAGGATGCAACCCTGCCTTACCCCACCATGGTGTGTGAGCAACTGGTGGCTAGGGAGTGAAGAAAAGAATAAAAGTATGTGTGAGTTGTACCAGACTTTTTGAAGAGCAGTGGCTGACTTTTCTTTATGTTCACCCTTTTTCAACAGGGTATTGTAAATAAACCTTCTCTATGCTTGATATCTGGTCAGATTGTGATTGTGTTTCTTTTGGAAATGCATAAGGGAAGTTTGTTGGGACCAAAACCAGAGTTTCAAATGGAATAAGTTGCATATCTAAAGTATGCATAACACACAGCCTAGGAACTCTCTATACTCCTGTACAGATTGTCGCCTATCAATCGCCCCAGGAAGCTCTACCATCTATTTGTGATTACTATTGCATCCGTAGACAACAAAGGGTTACACATGGAAGACTATCCATTAAAGTCTCTTTAAATAAGCTTCACTAATCAGCTGAGGTTTACCTGAACTGCTGCTTAGGTGCAGACATTTGTGTAAGAGATATTAAAGTTCCCACTGAATCATGTGTCCATGGCTAGGTAAAGGCGGGCACTATCACAAGCTGTATCACAATCCTATATTTGTCAGAATGTTGGAAGGTGCCATTTGGGAAAGAGATGTTTGGTTTTTGACCCAGAACAGTCCAGGTAATTCAAAGTGCTCTTCTAGCACCTGGATCAGCAGGTATCAGAAGATGACACTGATTTTCATGACGGATACTTACATTCGGGGTGGATAATGTAAGGTTTAAAACAATCATAGTATTGGTAGCTGTATTTTTCCTCTGTGTTGGACAACTTACTCTAAAATCATGAAGAAATCTATTTGACAAAAAGTTGCCGAAAGAGCAGGATAAATGAAATAGTGCTCCTGCCTTTCCAGGTTTCCTAGGTAACCAATTCTTTTTTTTATCCTGCAAGTGGCTGGCTCTCTGAATACAGTGCCTTTGTAAGCGCAGAATGTAGCCAGCTGAAATAGGCAAATTAACCATCTCTTTCTCTCACATAGATTAGCAGTCCCTTTTTCTTTCTGAAATTATGAGCTAAAAGTATTGAAGGTGGACAAAAATAAACCTCTCTCCATGTTTTGTGGACGTAAATAGTATTCTATAAAGGGATCATCTCTATCTTCCCATTGCTTCTGTTAGGTAGGGGCGAAGATATCAGTACTGAAGTAGTTACCGGTGCCCTAAGGTGTTAGGGGCCCGATGCATCCAGATTATGGCTATGTTTTATTGTTCAGCCAGTGGACGGGGCTTGCACGGAGCCCACGGTAATATCTGAACGCCATTGCTTTTAGGAGAGCATGATGTGTGGCAAATGGTGTTGGGATGCGTATTGCATGGCTTCTCTCTCCCGCCTGTTTAATTTTTTTCATCTTCCATTTTTTACTCCTTTAACTGAGTCAAACCAAGAACAGTTGCACACTTTCTCTGTACCCGTTAGTAAAAGTGCAGCTTTGCCACCTGCTGCCTTGATCTCATCCTCTTATACAACTAGGCCACAAGGTGATGTAAAGTTGCTAACTCCCGACTCCCTTTTGAGAAGGCTGAGACTCCATTTTCTTCCTGATCATCGGCACGTGTACCTTTGACATATATGACGTCTGCCCTTATCTTCTGAAGAACCTATAAATGTGTCAAATCATCCAGACAGTGACATCAATAAGACACCTAAGGTGACATCATTCTGAGATAAATGCCTTGTTATCTCTATTTCAAGGTCAGGTAATAATAATAACATAAACAATGTAGTCTGAACCGGCGTGCTTTTACCATATTTGTTTATAAAAATGTGTCTAAGACTAGCATATTGATGCACACAGGTTATGTGAAACATTCCTCAGGTTATGCCAGAAATTCCTCAAAAATTCCACATGCAGATAAGATCGGTGGCCAACAGCCTTATCAAGTGGCCACTTATATAGAGATGTCCTTTGACCCAAATTATCGCACATGATATTGCCAGAATATCATGACAGAGAATGCCAGATTGCCTTACTGCAGCGTCATCTAGTCCTGCATTGAAAACTTATACCGAACCAAGTCTG
The DNA here is from genome assembly GCA_963921515.1 of Calotriton arnoldi. NCBI lineage: Eukaryota > Metazoa > Chordata > Amphibia > Caudata > Salamandridae > Calotriton > Calotriton arnoldi. Next base: position 1,361,406 of record CAWUFW010004328.1, read on the forward strand.
AGGGGAGAGTAGCTGAGCCCAGCTGATGTGTGTTTTCCTTTCAAGGTAACACTCCCCCTTGGCTACTGATAACTTCAGCTTTTTGCTGTAAACAGGGATGCAGTGCTCTGAATCCAATGAAACTCTACATGCAAGTTAAGCTACTCCATGCTCTCATAGTATAGGACATTGAAGTAGGCTCTAGGGATGCCAAATGACATTCCCACTATGGTAGAAATGTTCATATTATTCTCATTGTTAGTGACATGCTCCAGTGCTGTTTTAATAATATTCTGTGCCGTTATTTTACATGTGCTAAGCAAGAGGATGAGAATGTTGCAATAAAGCACTTTTAAATATAAAAGGTCTTTTCTTAGTGCAGTACCTGTGTGTGATATTATAATGCAAAAAATTGTGCATGAATTACCACTGCGTCCCTGACCCCTTTCCATGATCACTTGTGAGGGACTGTTAATGACCCAGAAAGCACAGCCACCACATCAACTATGTATTGTGTGGGGTTGTGTGGGGCACAATAACCAGTACTTTCGCATTCAAACGTTGGTTCTCTGAACTAAATCCAGGCATCTGTGGGTGTGAAAGCAAACCTTGTACAACTAAGCCATTAAAGTCCCAGAGTGACATAAGATAAGATCATTTTCCCTCTGTCCAGGAAAATGTTTTTTTTAGTGTCAGCAAAAATGCAGAGTAGAGTTTCAGTGACTGTGGCATGAGAGAGAAATGCTCAGTTGTGGCAGCCCTGTCCAGAGACAAACATCCTGGCCTACTTGTTAAAGATCTTATGAGAGAAATCAATAAATCTTTTTAGCAGGTAGGTTGTTCCAGATTACTTTATTATCACATGTCTAAAATATAAATACTATTGCACACACAAATACGGTGGTTTTTATCTCTTTTGCATCTGCTCCATACTTGAGTACCATTGAATAAGTCTCGACATCCTCTACATAACAAACACTCCTGCATGAAGTAGAAATAGTCTTGAAAAATGACCTCTATATATCCCTTCTCTTTACCTTCCTTCATCTGCATGACCCACTCTCCTTTTTCATTAACTCCTATTCAAATTTGCATGACTTTTCTGATTTTGGCATGAAGTTTCTGTAAACGGAACACGTCTGAACCCATAACCTAGCATTTACTTTAAAAAGAGGCAAAAACATGATGACAGCCTACCAGTGCTCCAATCTGCTCTATCCTATGTCACCCCACCAATTATATTGAATGACCTCACATGTTCTAGTGACCTTGTCAAACTCCTATTAATTCCACCACAAAGAAACTTAATGTACAAAAGGTTTCTTTTTGAGAACACAAAACTAAAACCAATATCTACTGATTTAACCTCTAACTTGGATTAGAAAGTAGCATGCTGCTTGCCACAAGAGTGCTATAAAACCATGTTAAGTGTAGAAGGCGCTATATAAATGCAAATGCAATAAAATACAATACAATGACATCACAACATTGGAACAACCTTTGATACTACTGTCAGTGTTTAGCAGAATCACCAACTTCAACTGAATAAATACAGCTTTCTCGACATAATTTCACAAAATTATCACATTCTAAACACACAACAAGCAAACATTTAATAACTGAATTAAAGTTGGGGGGCAGTGCAAAATCCTGAATGATGGGCTAAAACAAAAGCAAACAAAAGGAGATGGACCGGAAACAAAGCATTCTGGGGACGGATTTGGGGTAACACCCCTCATCAGCCAGGCTAGCTTGAATCCAGTGGCAAAGTGAGCAAGGGATCCACATATGGGCATACCCTGCCAACTTAGGGAGAACAAAGCAAACACAAGGAGATGATGGACGGAGCGCTGAAACTTTTCAGACACTCACCCCAGTCACAGATCTGGGTTGAATCCATCATCATTCTTTAGCTCACCTTGCCACCCCAGTTCAGACCCAGCTATATGCAAATCAGTCTTGACCCTGTGCCTCATGGGAACAGTCAGCCCGAACTGCCAAGCCAGGTCTTCCGTGGACCGGAAACAAGCATCCTGGGACCGGTTTCGGGGTAACAATCCTCATCAGCCAGGCTAGCTTGAATCCAGTGGCAAAGTGAGCAAGGGACCCACGTCTGGGAAAACCCTGGCAACTTAGGGCGAACAAGTTATAGTTAGCTCTGCTAACTATAACTGGTGAATGTCTGTGATTTTTTTTGGTTCAAAACATTAATGTTGTTACTAACAAATTCACCCAACTATAACGCTACTTTAACCTTTGTTTTTCTATCTATCTATCCTTCTATCTATCTATCTATCTATCTATCTATCTATCGATATATATTTATCTATCTACATATATATGCGGGGGTGCCGGCGCGAACATCGGCAATCCTTTTTAAGACATTTTTTGTGAGTGCCGGCGGTGACCCACTTGGGTTTTACTGAACCACCAGTCCCAGGAAGCATTGCTTCAGGTGATTCACCTGAGCGTTATTATTATGGGGATTACTGGTGGTTGCCGCATGCCGGCACGTCACATGGTCTGCCACTGAAGAGGGCATTGGCCCGAAACGCGTCTGGCAGGTAAACCAGAGAAGGACTTTGTTCATGGCGTGTGCCCTTGCTTTGGCGTAATTTCCACCTGGGAGTGCATCCCACCTAGTGGCAACTCTTTCTGTATTTTGTACAGCGGCCTGCCTGGTCGCGGGATTGCACCACCGCGAAACACTTGCGGGTCCGCGGCTGCTTTATTGGGGCAGCTGACTGTGGAACAGGAGGTGCCTGTTATATGCGGGGGTGCCGGCGCGAACATCGGCAATCCTTTTAAGACATTTTTTGTGAGTGCCGGCGGTGACCCACTTGGGTTTTACTGAACCACCAGTCCCAGGAAGCATTGCTTCAGGTGATTCACCTGAGCGTTATTATTATGGGGATTACTGGTGGTTGCCGCATGCCGGCACGTCACATGGTCTGCCACTGAAGAGGGCATTGGCCCGAAACGCGTCTGGCAGGTAAACCAGAGAAGGACTTTGTTCATGGCGTGTGCCCTTGCTTTGGTGTAATTTCCACCTGGGAGTGCATCCCACCTAGTGGCAACTCTTTCTGTATTTTGTACAGCGGCCTGCCTGGTCGCGGGATTGCACCACCGCGAAACACTTGCGGGTCCGCGGCTGCTTTATTGGGGCAGCTGACTGTGGAACAGGAGGTGCCTGTTATATGCGGGGGTGCCGGCGCGAACATCGGCAATCCTTTTTAAGATATTTTTTGTGAGTGCCGGCGGTGACCCACTTGGGTTTTACTGAACCACCAGTCCCAGGAAGCACTGCTTCAGGTGATTCACCTGAGCGTTATTATTATGGGGATTACTGGTGGTTGCCGCATGCCGGCACGTCACATGGTCTGCCACTGAAGAGGGCATTGGCCCGAAACGCGTCTGGCAGGTAAACCAGAGAAGGACTTTGTTCATGGCGTGTGCCCTTGCTTTGGCGTAATTTCCACCTGGGAGTGCATCCCACCTAGTGGCAACTCTTTCTTTATTTTGTACAGCGGCCTGCCTGGTCGCGGGATTGCACCACCGCGAAACACTTGCGGGTCCGCGGCTGCTTTATTGGGGCAGCTGACTGTGGAACAGGAGGTGCCTGTTATATGCGGGGATGCCGGCGCGAACATCGGCAATCCTTTTTAAGACATTTTTTGTGAGTGCCGGCGGTGACCCACTTGGGTTTTACTGAACCACCAGTCCCAGGAAGCATTGCTTCAGGTGATTCACCTGAGCGTTATTATTATGGGGATTACTGGTGGTTGCCGCATGCCGGCACGTCACATGGTCTGCCACTGAAGAGGGCATTGGCCCGAAACGCGTCTGGCAGGTAAACCAGAGAAGGACTTTGTTCATGGCGTGTGCCCTTGCTTTGGCGTAATTTCCACCTGGGAGTGCATCCCACCTAGTGGCAACTCTTTCTGTATTTTGTACAGCGGCCTGCCTGGTCGCGGGATTGCACCACCGTGAAACACTTGCGGGTCCGCGGCTGCTTTATTGGGGCAGCTGACTGTGGAACAGGAGGTGCCTGTTATATGCGGGGGTGCCGGCGCGAACATCGGCAATCCTTTTAAGACATTTTTTGTGAGTGCCGGCGGTGACCCACTTGGGTTTTACTGAACCACCAGTCCCAGGAAGCATTGCTTCAGGTGATTCACCTGAGCGTTATTATTATGGGGATTACTGGTGGTTGCCGCATGCCGGCACGTCACATGGTCTGCCACTGAAGAGTGCATTGGCCCGAAACGCGTCTGGCAGGTAAACCAGAGAAGGACTTTGTTCATGGCGTGTGCCCTTGCTTTGGCGTAATTTCCACCTGGGAGTGCATCTCACCTAGTGGCAACTCTTTCTGTATTATATATATATATAGAAATTGACTTTTTTCATTGTGCCAAAGCCTACTAAGGTATTTAAATGTATGATTACAGTGAAGGTGACAGGAGCCTACAAAGGGAATAATTAATGCTCGTGAAGGACTACATATCCCATAAAGCATTGAACAAGGAAATGCACTTTGCCAAGCCCACTATGGGCGTGTGAGTGATGATGAAATTAAAAATAAAAGAGAGCACTTCCTGCAACCTCACATTACAAGCCTATGATTAAGATGCTGTGCATCGAAACGCGTAAGGCGCAGAAGAATGTTTGTTGGCACGATGGAAGAAGCGGAAACTAACAGCTGAAAAGCAGGCATCCTGCCGAGTGCGCTCCTAAGCTCCAGGGCGTTTGTATAACAATATTATTCGCGGCGGCCCCCGTCGTAGAGGAGAAGCACCACCTCGTCATCAGAGGGGCTGAGGGGAGAAACTATTCTTTACCGGACAGCGCTGGAAGCCTAAAGAAATTGACTTTTTTCATTGTGCCAAAGCCTACTAAGGTATTTAAATGTATGATTACAGTGAAGGTGACAGGAGCCTACAAAGGGAATAATTAATGCTCGTGAAGGACTACATATCCCATAAAGCATTGAACAAGGAATTGCACTTTGCCAAGCCCACTATGGGCGTGTGAGTGATGATGAAATTAAAAATAAAAGAGAGCACTTCCTGCAACCTCACATTACAAGCCTATGATTAAGATGCTGTGCATCGAAACGCGTAAGGCGCAGAAGAATGTTTGTTGGCACGATGGAAGAAGCGGAAACTAACAGCTGAAAGGCAGGCATCCTGCCGAGTGCGCTCCTAAGCTCCAGGGCGTTTGTATAACAATATTATTCGCGGCGGCCCCGTCGTAGAGGAGAAGCACCACCTCGTCATCAGAGGGGCTGAGGGGAGAAACTATTCTTTACCGGACAGCGCTGGAAGCCTAAAGAAATTGACTTTTTCATTGTGCCAAAGCCTACTAAGGTATTTAAATGTATGATTACAGTGAAGGTGACAGGAGCCTACAAAGGGAATAATTAATGCTCGTGAAGGACTACATATCCCATAAAGCATTGAACAAGGAAATGCACTTTGCCAAGCCCACTATGGGCGTGTGAGTGATGATGAAATTAAAAATAAAAGAGAGCACTTCCTGCAACCTCACATTACAAGCCTATGATTAAGATGCTGTGCATCGAAACGCGTAAGGCGCAGAAGAATGTTTGTTGGCACGATGGAAGAAGCGGAAACTAACAGCTGAAAGGCAGGCATCCTGCCGAGTGCGCTCCTAAGCTCCAGGGCGTTTGTATAACAATATTATTCGCGGCGGCCCCCGTCGTAGAGGAGAAGCACCACCTCGTCATCAGAGGGGCTGAGGGGAGAAACTATTCTTTACCGGACAGCGCTGGAAGCCTAAAGAAATTGACTTTTTCATTGTGCCAAAGCCTACTAAGGTATTTAAATGTATGATTACAGTGAAGGTGACAGGAGCCTACAAAGGGAATAATTAATGCTCGTGAAGGACTACATATCCCATAAAGCATTGAACAAGGAAATGCACTTTGCCAAGCCCACTATGGGCGTGTGAGTGATGATGAAATTAAAAATAAAAGAGAGCACTTCCTGCAACCTCACATTACAAGCCTATGATTAAGATGCTGTGCATCGAAACGCGTAAGGCGCAGAAGAATGTTTGTTGGCACGATGGAAGAAGCGGAAACTAACAGCTGAAAGGCAGGCATCCTGCCGAGTGCGCTCCTAAGCTCCAGGGCGTTTGTATAACAATATATATATATATATATATTTATTCACTGAAAAAAATAAAGGTTACCACACGTTATTGTTAGGCTCAGGTTTCACTCGTACAAAACCAGAGAAATTAAGCAGTTGTAGGTGTCTGAGCTATAACCCGCACCCCCGCAATGCACTGCTTATAACCTCACATATTACATCACTCATGACATGGTATGTGACATCACTCATGACATCTCAAATGACATCACAATGACATCACTGGTTACATCATCCAGTGAGTGTGTTTGTTTATGAGTGTTAAATATATATATCAAGGTGTATTAGTGAATCAGTGGGTGTATGTGTGCCTGTATGGATAATTCAGTGGGTGCGTGACTGACTGTATAAGTGAGTGATTAGGTGTCTCAGTGAATATATGGGTGAGTGACTGGTTGTGTGAATGCCTGTATCAGTGTGTCATTTAGTGTCTAAGTGGCTGTATGGGTGTGTGAGTGGGTGTGTGAGTGGCTGTTTGGGTGAGTGATTGGTTGTCTGAATACCTGTATGGGTGTCTGAGTGTCTGTGTGGGTGGGTGAGGATGTGTGTGACTGGCTGTGTGGATGAGTGAGTGAGTCAGTGGCTATATGGGTTAGTGAGTGCATGTGTGAAGGGCTGTATGGGTGAGTGAGTGTGTGTATGGCTGTGCCAGTGAGTGAGTGGATGTGTCAGTGGTACATGGGTGAGTAACTACCTATGTGAAAGGCAGTATAGGTGAGTGTTGGGGTATATGAGTGACTGTATGGGTGAGTGAGTGATTGTGAGAGTGGCTGTATGGGTGAGTGTGTGCTTGTGTCAGTGACTGTTTAGTTGAGTGAGTACGTGTTTTAGTATCTGTATAAATAAGTGAGTGAGTGTGTGTAAGAGTATGGATGATTAATTGGCTGTGTGTTGGAATGTATGGGTGAGTGAGTAGGTGTGTAAGTAGCTCTATGGGTGACTGACTCAGTGTGTGAGTAGCTGTATAGGTGTATGAGTAGATGTATGTCAGAGGTTGTATTAGTAAGTGAGTGTGTGTATGAGAGGCTGTATGGGTGACTGAGTGGATGTGTGTGTAGTCCTAAGAATCAGGGAGTGGCTGTGTGAGTACTGGTATGGGTGTGTGAAAGGGTTTGAGAATGGTAGTGTGGAAGTTGGAGTGGGTGTAAGAAAGGTTATATGGGGGTGTGAGTGGGTGCATCAGAGATTCTGTGGATGATGTCATCAGTGATGTCATTTGAGATGTCATCAGTGATGTCACTGACCATGTCATGAGTGATGTAATATGTGAGGTTATAAGCAGTGCATTGTGGGGGCGTGAGATATAGTTAGCTCAGCTAACTATAACTGCTGAATTTCTCTGGTTTTGTACGAGTGAAACCTGAGCCTAACTATAACGTAAATTTTGCTTTTTTCAGTAAATTTGTAATTTTTTTTAACTATGATGTCCCTGTAACCTTTGGCTTTTTTAGTACATTTCTAAGGCTTTTTAAATGCTATTTCGTAACTATAATGTCACTGTAACATTTGGGTTTTTTCAGTGAATTTTTATGATTTTTTAAGTAGAAGTCACGTTTGCAGAGTGGTGAAGAAAGGGGGCTGGGCCTCCAAACAGCTCTCAAGAATCCCGCTGTGTAGGACTTACAGGAGGTGCCAGGAGGGCTTCTTGGCACCCAAAGTCCCTCAGGAGTAAAGTGGACTTCATCCCCAACCAGTTGTGTACCACATGCGTTTGCAGAGTGGTGGAGAAAGGGAGCGTGGCCTCCGAAGACCTCTTATCAATCCCGCTGTCTGGGACTTACTGGAGATAACAGGAGGGGTAGTTGGCCCCCAAGGTTACCTCCAGTAAGTCCCACACAGCAGGATTGCTGAAACCTCGTTGGAGGCTACGACCCCTTTCTCCACCACTCTGCAAACACACCTCCAGGCACACTCCTAGTAAAGGAATGAAGTCCCCTTGGCTATTGAGGGTCCTTGGGGGCCAACTACCCCTCCTGTTACCTCCAGCAAGTCCCACACAGCTGGATTGCTGAGAGGTCGTCAGAGGCCACGCCCCCTTTCTCCACCACTCTGCAAAGGTGCCTCCTGGTGCACTGCTGCTTGAGGGAAGAGGTCCACTTTAGTCCTGAGGCCTTCAGGACGCAAGGGGACTTCATCCACCCACCAGCAGTGTGCCGAGAGGTGCGTTTGCAGAGTGGTGGAGAAAGGAGGCATGGCCTCCGACCACCTCTCAGCAATCCCACTATGTAGGGCTTACTGGAGGTAACAGGAGGTCTTGTTGGCCCCTAAAGACCCTCAGCAGCCAAGGGTAGCCCCCTTTCCCTGGGCGGATTTCGGCCCTGGAGACCCCATCCCCGTGGCCAGACATGTTAAGAATGGGTAGGTGGGCTGTGTGGTCCCCCTCCCAGGGCGGATTTCGGCCCCGGGGTCTCCATCCCCCAGTGCCCGGCCTTTCTTCTTTTCTAAATAAAGGAAGGGGGGCCGCATGGCCATTTTCGTCCCAGAGGGACCCACCTCCCAGGGCCTGGCCTTTTCATTTTTGTACAAAAAAAATATTTAAAGGAGGGGGCCATTTTCAGCCACGGGGACCCCATCCACCGGGTCCCGGCCTGTAGTGTTAGTGTGTGTGCCCAGGGTACCCCCTTTTTAAATGTTGGGGACTGCAGGGGAACCTGAAGGCCCCCGCGGTCCCTGCCGGCTCCCCGTCTCTTGCGGGAGCCGGCATTGCTTTGAGACCCAGGGAGTTACTGAACATGCAGCTCCCTGGATCTCAAAGCAATTTGTCTATTTCCTTGCTCGCTTGACAACGGGCAGGGTCAGAGACATGCCCCACTTTCAGCAAGCAAGAGCATTTTCTTATCTTGCAAGCTGAAAGCGGAGTGTTTGCTATGGCTTGGCAGGAGTGGTGCTCCCACCAAGCCATGTCAAACTGCGGGAGCCTGCCCTTGTGGGTGGCAGTCCCCAGGGCCATCTAGGGCTCCAAGAGGGGGGCCCCCCTCTTTTTTTGTTTTAGCCTCGGGTAGGTGGTGGTCCCCGGGGGCTGCGTGGGCCCCCGCGCATTATTAAAAAACTTGCCTTGGAGAGGTGGCAGTCCCCAGGGCGTGGGGATTGCCTCAAGGGCAATCCTTGCATAAACAATGAAACATTTCCCGGGGAGGTGGCGGTCCCGGGGCTTTAGGGATTCTAGGATGGGGGCCCGTGCGCCCCGCCTACATATTTACACATGCCCCAGGGACCTGGACCACCTGGGGGCCAATAATAAACTAAGCGTGGGAGCCCACGCTTCATTTTTTTAAATGTTTTGGCCGGATCAGCGGACCGTGCTGAAAATGAGTGGTACTCCCCCCAAGAGGCCTAGGTTCAACCGAGTCCCAAGAGGGCTGCCAACACTTCCTGGTTGAAGTGTTGGCAGCCAATCAAATTTCAGTAGGGTCTCAGCAGGCTTTTGGGCTCCCAGATATCTATATTTTTTTAATGTAAATATCTCTGAAACTACTGAACAGATTTAGACCAAATCACAAAAAGCACGCTTTCTGGCCCAACATCTAGCTTTTTGCCAATTGTGGTGTAATTCTGTTCAGTGATTCAGGCTGTAGTTGTGTTCAAAAAATGAAAAATCCCACAGACATAACATCGGGAAAACGCGTTTTGGGGCCCACCTTTTTTCTCGGCCCCTGCTTGACGGATCACCCCGAAACTTTCAACACAGCAGCTGAACCAAAAAGGAGACGTTTTTTGAAAATGTCATGAAGATTCGTCAAGCGGTGCTAAAGTAAATCATTGTTAACTAATTGTAACACTGGGCAAAGTAATATGAAATCATTTTTCATTACTTATATGTGAAATGTAACGGTTTTTGTATATAAATTGTTACCTCACTTAGAGGATAAATCATCTAAAATTGACATCAAATGTACTAACATTACGTCAACCCAATCAGCCGATTTCATGTTACAATGTTTGTATCATAGAAATAGCAACATTAACCATAATGCAGCAGAAAGGTATGTGCTCCAATGGTCTAAAAGTAAAAACAAACGTAGGACCACCAGCCGTGATCAAGACTGACATTCGAAACACGTTGGCTTGGTATCCATGTTAACAGTGAATAAATAGCTGTTACAAAACCGCTTTGCAGTGCTGCTTGTAAGCGAAAATATTTATGTATATATCTTACAGACGCTCCACTGACCAATCTGCATGAAACTTTGCAGAAAAAGGGCATTAACTTTGACAAGGAGAAAATTTGTGCATATTAACCAATGTGTGCTAAAAGTATATAGATATAACAGGAATGCAAAAAGAATGGCTTGCTTGGGAATTCCCGATTAGCATTTTCACTGTGAAGAAAAAGCAGAATGAGAATCCATCAAATTAGGAAGGCTCATTGAATGCCTTTTTGCCGATCGGGTCAATTTTGACCCGGCCATTTTCTTGAAGAACAGAAAAACATAATTGTCCATTTCACATGTGTGAGTTATGGCTATACCAGTTAAGCCAATTGAGAAGACTTGGAAAATGAAAAAATGCAGAGAAATCTGAATTTTTCTAATGTGCTCAAACAGAAACAATTATGATTGGCTGAAATCCATCCCTCAGAATTGAATGGACTGTTTTATAGGTCTGACTATTCTTGCTAGGTCTAGGTGGATCATGGACTCTAAATATATTGTATGTTCCACCTGCTGTATACAAAATAGATGTTTGTATAGACAAGAACTGACTCAATATGCAAAGATGTATATACAATAGGAGGTATATGTTCCATGTGTTTATTGGTATATATGTACATGTATTCCTTTTTTTTGTTGTTTTACAATTTATGTTAATGGAGGAATGTCTATATGGTTTGTAACATATTTTGTTTTCTATATAAAAATAATCACCAAGAAGTACACACAATTGTTTGAACAGAGATGTGGGGTGCTATAAAAGCATAGTTGAAGACCTCAAGAAAATAAATTCATAGTTACGCGAACGAATCAATTTCGGTTTACGATATAGAAATTGATGATTTGTCCTTGTGCTTTCCAATTTATATCATTATGGAATCCCTCAGAAGGCAGTAACCTTCTTTCCCTCACACTTGATCACAAATATTAAGATGTAAATAAATGAAATGACGGTAATCAAAGGAATTTGTTTAATGCTTAAAAATATGCTACGTGATCTCCATGATGCAGCATGTTCATTTAATGAGGTAAAAAGTCCCATGTTTAATGGTTTGTGAACATTGATAAGACTTTAGAAAACAAAATGCTCAGCAGGAGACCCAGTGTTGCATAATGCATAGGTGGGGATCCTGTTGGTTTACCAATCTAAGCATTATCTTACACCGGCCTGTCATGGAATGGTGAGATATGAATTAAAGAAAGGGTTTTGCCTTCAGCCCCTCTCCTTCAACTTGCCCAGGTCACGAGAGGACTCCTTTCTGCCCACACATTTGTAAATCCCCTCAGTCTTTGGGTATCATGTTGGCGGTCCCAGGGACCACCCATCCGATGCTTTCCCAAACAGGAAACATTTTTTAAAGCAAATCATCTGCCACAAAAAGGGACAAGGAGGACTTAAAAAATGTTTCCCATTTGGGAAAGCAAAGACAGGGACTGAGGTCTGCTGTGCCTTGCAGGCCTTCATCCCTGCACTCATGGTCAACAACAAGGGGTTGCATATTACTACCAGCCTAATAAACAGTTTTTTATGGAAGTGATTTTGCGAGCCCCATGAATGGACAATTTGCGACATGACCTATTACTTTATAGGTCACAATGCAAATTACATTCCCATTAAGCAAACAAAATAAAATCTGTATAGGGTTTCTATTTTTCGTCCTAGGTATTTGTGATCTTCAAGAGAGGTGAGAAAAACTGTTAGAAACACCAAACAGTGTATTTCATTTTCTGAAAAGCTCTCCTTGGGATTCTGAGTTTCACTGAGGATTAAAGGACAATGGAAATACCAATATTATTATCATTCAATGGCGGCTCCTCCGTTATGGCGGAGGTGCGTCGCCCCGCCTGCTGCGAGCACAGCAGGCACAAACATTAACTAAATGGTAAAAAGTAGTATTTTATTAATGTAGTCCCAGGCTCGCACTGTTACAGCGCGAGGGCAGGGCGTGGGGCTGATTAGTGCAATTGCACTATTGCTGCAGCCCCTGCCAGTCCCCATGTGAGATTGGCCGGCTGTTTACAGTTGGCCAATCTCACATGCGCACTTCAGAGCCTGCAATTCCAAGGCTGAAAAACAGCCAAAGGATTGCAGCCGTAGGCCCCCAACCTCAAATTGAGCGCTGGGTTCGCCTGCTCCAGCCAATGCAGCTACAGGAATGGCTGGTTTTGCGCTGTACAAGAGAGGAAGTCCTTCCCCTTCCTCCCTAGTAAACGCCTACGGAGGAGAGCCCCAGGAGGAGAGAGAGACGGCAGCTGGACCCCCAGCAAAGGCAACATGCATATGGTGAGTTTTTGGGCATCGCGCCCTCTATTTTGAAATGTTGCCAGCCGCTGCTGTTACCTTTTGCTATTTTTACACATTTCTGGACAGGTGGGTGTCTCCAGTCTGTATTGCATATGTTCTAGTCCAGGAGTACATGCTTTCCCCATTAGTTCTTCCTTATTGAACTCATATCTTCAGCGAGGGGGCCCTTCGTCCACCACCCACCAGGAGAAACATGATAATTGAAAAAGAGAAATCCTAGAACTGGCGGAAGTTAATAGAATACGTTTCTGCATGCAGTTCTATCAGAGGGAAACACAAAGCTATTTAAAATGGTTGCTCAGCTATGGATTTGTAAAGCTTTGACAACAACGGGTAAACCAAATGTCCCTGCTAAATAGCTAGTGGTAAATTACTGTGAGAGGATGACACCACAAGATAGCTGTTGTTCACAGTGTTATTCATGGCTTCCATATGAATCTTCTATCGTTTACACCAGATTCTAAATCCAGTTAACCACTGATGCTACCTCAAAAAGGCCAGGTTGGGCCAGGCTGACAGGGCTGCCCGAGGGCCTGTGAGAGCAGTGCTGCTTTTCTGCTTTGACTGAAAGCAGAAAGCGCAGCTGTAGAAAGGAGAAGGAAGGAATGGTGATGAGGGTTGGTTAAGGACGGTAGGTGAAGTATTTTTTTAGGGTCGAGCCTGCGACAGGGCATGCAATCTTGCTTGCGAGACTCTTCTGTTTGCAATAAAGGACTTGCAGCCCACCCATTGCTCACCATTCATCGGCTTCAGTCTCGGTCTCAGTCTACTTTGTAGCCTCCTAATTGGCCAGCGCAGGCCAAAGTTTGTGTGGAGCACGGACCAAGCACAGATTGATTAAACTTAATTAGTACCCGTCCGCTGCTCCCGACGCAACTTAGGTACTATTTCTTCTTCAGTGGAGGCTTGCACGGATAAGGGGATGGGGGTAAAGTAAAAAGGAAATTACACTTACCTCCTCCCCGCTTCTCTCCTCGCCATCCCTTCTCTCTGGCCAGAACAGGAAGCACCCAGGCTCCCCTAAGCCAATCACAATGCTGCAATGCAGCTTTGTGATTAGTGTGAGCACCGTGGTTCAGCGTTCAGACGGGGAATGGGAGCCCGGGCACGTTCTACATCAGGCTGTAATGCAGCGTGGGTGGAGAACATGCAAAGTGCTCATGACTGTTTGGCCGGCCCAAGACGGCCGGCCAGCCAATCATTCATGCGCACTTAGAGTGCCCACCACTCCTCCCCCTGCTTCTCTGTCAGCAGAGCAGCCCTGCCCCTCCCGCAAAGCTGCAGCAGCAGGAAGAAATAAAATGATAATAACATCGAGTTATTATTATCTTATTTTTCCGTCATTTACACTGCTGAGAAGCAGTAGGGCGACGCTCTTCCGCCTTAGCAAAGGAGCCGCCACTGTCTTCCCCCTGCCACTCCCCTTGTTTTCTCAACGGACTACTAGTCCCAAAATTCAAACAAGCATTGGCATAGCCAATAGGTCTCGCCTTTGGGACCTTATAAGTGTTTAGCCATGCAGCACATTATCACCCACCTGGCAGATTTCTGTAATTGAACTAGTACTTATGTAAAGTGCTTTGATACCTTCATTCGCGCTACATAATGCAAAAAATAAAAAGGAATGAAAGGAGAAGTGCTTGCAGATTTCTGAGGTGGGGGAGCGAAAAGATAAGTTAAGATTGCATTATATAATGCCAGTACCAAATCAGAAAGCGAGCACAGTAGAGAAAATCAGGAGCCGAATTGAAAGGAGGCGAAAGTGAGTTATCCCAGTGTGCAAGTGAAGGCGGTGCTGGAGTATGCTGCATCTTGGTGCCGAGTAACAGATGTTTATTGCCAACCAAATGAATGTTAATTAGTTCGTGGGCCTCTAGTAGGATGAAAGGTTGAGCAGACGCGCTGGGGTTCGAACCTGCGGTTGTGAGGTCAATCATAAGATTAATAGGGTGCTTGCCTTAAAGTAAAGATTGCATTATATAATGCCAGTACCAAATCAGAAAGCGAGCACCGTAGAGAAAATCAGGAGCCGAATTGAAAGGAGGCGAAAGTGAGTTATCCCAGTGTGAAAGTGAAGGTGGGGCTGGAGTATGCTGCATCTTGGTGCCCAGTAACAGATGTTTATTGCCAACCAAATGAATGTTAATTAGTTCTGTCGGCCTCTAGTAGGATGAAAGGCTGAGCAGACGCGCTGGGGTTCGAACCTGCGGTTGTGAGGTGAAACATAAGATTAATAGGGTGCTTGCCTTAAAGTTAAGATTGCATTATATAATGCCAGTACCAAATTAGAAAGCGAGCACAGTAGAGAAAATCAGGAGCCGAATTGAAAGGAGGCGAAAGTGAGTTATCCCAGTGTGCAAGTGAAGGCGGGGCTGGAGTATGCTGCATCTTGGTGCCGAGTAACAGATGTTTATTGCCAACCAAATGAATGTTAATTAGTTCGTCGCCCTCTAGTAGGATGAAAGGCTGAGCAGACGCGCTGGGGTTCGAACCTGCGGTTGTGAGGTGAAACATAAGATTAATAGGGTGCTTGCCTTAAAATTAAGATTGCATTATATAATGCCAGTACCAAATCAGAAAGCGAGCACAGTAGAGAAAATCAGGAGCCGAATTGAAAGGAGGCGAAAGTGAGTTTTCCCAGTGTGCAAGTGAAGGCGGGGCTGGAGTATGCTGCATCTTGGTGCCGAGTAACAGATGTTTATTGCTAACCAAATGAATGTTAATTAGTTCATCGGCCTCTAGTAGGATGAAAGGCTGAGCAGACGCACTGGGGTTCAAACCTGCGGTTGTGAGGTCAAACATAAGATTAATAGGGTGGAAGCGTCAGCCCACTGAGCCAACAGAATCGGCTTGGACCGGAGCGGACCGGGCAGGCTAATTGAATCTGGCTTATTGTCGGTATTTTCGTGCTGCTGGTGTTTCTAGAGAAGCAGCGGCTGAAATGCAAGGTTTTCACGTTCAACCGGACACTGCAGTCTGGAGTCATTTGAAAGTAGCGTGGATGGACATAATAAGCTTATTTGTAATTTCCCGTGAGGCTCTGGCCAAGGCCCGCTCATTAGACGGTGCTGACGATTCCACTGAAAAGTAAGATGTCACCGTAATTGATTTCGTTTCTGTTCCTTAGTGTTTTAGAGAAAATGAAAGCGCCCTCTTGTGGAGGTGGGGTGGAGGGGACGCGCCTTCTAATGAAAGCGGCAAGGTCTGGAAATGAAACCTGACCCAAAACAGATGGCAGCCTGCGCGCCGCTGCTGCTGGCTCCCGAGAGCAAAACGCTCTGGGAGTAAACATTTCCGAAAAGCAAAGAATGGCGCGAGAGAGAAGCGTGGGCGAGTGAGCACGGCAGCACGGCGGACGCGAACGTGCTAATTAAAAACAGATGGTGACATGACCCCGAACAGATGGCGCCCCTGCTCGTAACCGCAAGCCGTAGGCCGTGGGCGGATACATTCCCTGGGAAAGGTGGGACATGCACCCGCCTTTACCCAATTGCGTGCTCTCTTTTTATAAAGACGCACGCAAAGCCCAATAGAAAAAATGCTAAAAAAACCACATGCACGAGCATGTGAAAAGTCCAGAGTGATTCCAAGAGGTTGTTTTCCTAGTGCAGAGCATGCGCGCTGCGCTAGGCTCCGACCTAAAAAGCAACCTGATCTGGAGCAGCAGCAACAATGATGGAAAAGACGTTTTACAGTGATGCCATTTTACTCTAAACTCCATCCCCCTTCACTACGAGCTCACAGCGGCAAGCACGTGCCTGTCAGTTCTGCATCGGGTTACAGTGCGGGTTCCTCTCCGCGGTGTAAGTTTCATTTAGCATCAGACTTCGCTGCACATTTTAATCCCCTCAGCTCCATGAAGCAGCAGATTTTCATCATGACGCTACAGGTTTATGTAAAGAGAAGCTTTATTTAGAACGTTCTGGAAATGAAAGAGGCTTTAGTTAACCTGTCACCTGCTTGCATAACCAGGCCTGCGGATTGCTGAGGGTCCCACAATCTTGTTTACCGGCCTAACAAAAAGGAAATAAATATATTTACAGTTATGTCTTGTCACATTGAGTGTTTCTTCAAAGGGCATTTGAATCACCCTTATCATAGGGCACTGCCCAGCCAGCTGTGCCCAAGAATATTTCTCCTAGTATTTGTGAAAGTTATCATTATATAAACGTAGCATTGTTGACCTAATAATTTGCATCTCCTCAGTGAGAGGCACGTTGTGTGTTTTTCGATTTTGTCTCACCTAATGTGCTACACAGGGATTTCAAAATTTGCATTCATCATTAAGTTGATTTCTTTGTAGCAGATCTGTAGTGGTTTTGTTCACATTATAGATATTTGTTAACATGTTAATCTATTTATTGAATATATATTAAAAAATGACAAGTTTTGTAATCAGCCGGAACAAAGGCATTTTCGACAATCTGAAGCAGTAGAATTTATTTTCTTTCTTCTTGGGACTAACAACAAACACACAGGTGCAACACCATCCCAACACAGAGTCTCAATTGAGTGAGTCCCTTAAAAGGGTGAGGTGCCTTGGTCAGGATCCACTCTACGCCCCTCCATTCTATACCAATCTATTGTACACCACTCTACCCTGCTCCACTCTACTCTGTGGCACTCTACTTTATGCCACTCCACCTTACGAAACTTTACTCTGTACCACTATACGCCACTCCACTCGACACAACTCCATTCCATTCTATGCCGCTCTATGTCACTCTACGCCACTCCACTCTATGCCACTCCATTCTACTTTCTGCCACTCTACTCCACTCTGCGCCACTTCAGTCTATGCCACTCTTCACCACGCCACTCTATGCCACTCCACTCTACGCTCCTACACTTTACGCCACTCTGCTCTATGCGACTCTACTCTACACCAATCTACTCAACGCCACTCTACTCTGCACCAATCTACTATGAGTCACTCCACTCCACCCTAAGTCATTGCACCCTGCTCCACTGCACCCTACGCCACTCTACACCACTCTATGCCCCTCCAATCTTGGCCACTCCATTCCACTCTATGCCACGCCACTCTAAGCAACTCCATTCTACTCTGCCCCACTCTACTCTACATCACTCTACATCACTCTATGCCACTGTACTTTACTTCATTCTACACCACTCTACTGTGTGCCACTCTATGCCACTATACTCTATGTGACTCTACATAAATCCACTCTACGCCACTCCACTATACCCCACTCCAGTCTATGCCACTCTAATATATGCCACTACACTCTACTCTGTACCTCTCAATGAATAGGACACTTTAACCCGCACACTTTTACTCTGCGTGCCATTGCTCCGCAAAATCTTTTACAACGCAGGGCTTTACACCGCAAACTATTACAACGCATTCCCCTTTACAAATCAATTTACTATTCTAACTCCACCATGGCGAATGCGTTGTAATAGTTTGCGGTGTAAAGCCTTGCGTGGTAAAAGATTTTGCGGAGTAAAAACTGCGGGGTAATGGCACTGCGGAGTAATGCATGCGGAGTAAAGGATGTGCTCCCCTCTCAACTCTAGGAAACTCTCCACCACTCCACTCTACACCACTTTACTCCTCTCCAGTTTACACCACTCTATGCCACTCTAATTTAAGCTAGATCACTCCAATCTATGCTACTCTACTCTATGCCACTCTATGTCACTCTGTGCCACTGTACTCTATACCACTCTACACCACTCTACTCTCCGCCACTCTACTCTAACTCACTCAACTTTAACCCACTCCACACTATTCTACAACTCTCCACTCCACTCTATGCCACTCCATTCTACGACTCCCCACTGTTTGCTACTTCACTCCACTCTAAGGCACTCTGTGCCACTCTACTTTACTTTATGCCACTCCAGTCTGTGCCACTCTATGACACTCTACTCTACACCACTCTACTCTACACCACACCACTCCAGTCTATGCCACTCCACTCTATGCCACTCTACTCTACTCTACGCCACTCCACTCTACCCCACTCCATGCCACTCCACATAACGGGGATGTTTTTCACCTCAGGGTTCTGAGTGACATCCTAGACGACTGGCGCAATGTCACTCAGAACCCCTGGGTGAAAAACATCCCTGTAATTCACTGTTACGCATCGATAATTCTATGTTACTGACACCTATAAATCACACGTTCGATTCCTATCTCTACCATTAAATTGTCAAAGCATATGGTATTACGTGCTGTAGAGTAAACATTATTTTAATTTCATATTAGATGTGCCTAATGTTGTTCACACAGTGTGACTAGCTTATGAAGCATGTTTCATAACATGAGAGTTGAGAAATTAGTTATGCAGGCGATGTTTTATCTGTGTGTGTTTATGGGAAACTTGCCCTTTCTGTTCTGGGGCAGGTCACCACCATCGTTGCCGAACTTGCAGACCATGTCCTCCCACCAACCCCCGAATCTTGCCTGTTGTGTCATGCCCCAAAGCCAAGGGAGACAAGCACTTACACAGGTTCATTTACCTCGTATTTGTCCTGTTCAAATGACAGATAGTGATGTTGTGGAAGGCACCCACGACCCCATACACCCAATGCAGGCTAAACACATTACTGATAAGGGCTCTCGCAGAAGCAAACACCGTTAAACTCTTTCAGATGTGAGGGGATCCTAGAACAGGTGGCGAATACTGGGGGACATACTTCACCAGCACTGAAGGGAAAATGACATGCGCCCACCATGAAACAGATGCTGCGTCCTGCGACTAAAGACCACACTAATGTTGCAAGATGTGGGGTTCCTGGCCATGGGACCATGAGCACTCATAAGATCCACACACTTGGTAAAGGCCCCACACCCGCTTCTTCTCCAGGGGAGCCTCATTCACAGTGAACTTGGGAGGCCCAAGAGACAGCAAACACCTACCCTGACACTACGTACATGCAGGCCCCCTGTGCCAAGTCCCCAAATTGACCCACGAGCAGCGGTGCCCCACCACACGTGATGGCACAGCGGCACCCACAATACACCCTTGCACTATCGTCCAGGCCTGAGGTTCCTCACCGGGCCTCGGGGTTTACACACAATATGCACTTGCACTCTTTATGAACAGACTCCATTATTTTAGCTGTTACAGGTTTTTTTCTTTGTTTTGTTGCTTTTTCTTTCTCCATTGCAACAGATGTATGCTGTTAAATTATTGTGATATGATGTTTGGGATGGGGAATCACAAACAATTATATTGCCTTTGCCATGCTATAGCATTGCTTTCTATAATGTGAAAAATAAATAATAAACATTTTTTTTTAAATATCTTGCTCTTTCTGAAGGATGACCCCAGATTTATTCCTTCTGTTGCTTAACCTGTTTTTGTTGGCCATAGGACTCTGTGCACTTTACCACTGCTAAATAGTGGTAAAGTGTGTGTGCTCTTCCCTTCTAAACATGTTAAAACTGGTATACACCTAATTGGTAACTTTAATTTACCTACAAGTGTCTAGCAGATGGCACTACATGTACTCAGGGACTGTAATTTAGATGCTACTAGTGGGCTGCAGCACTCATTGTCCCACCCACTTACGTAGCACTGTACAACCTGTCTCAGGCCTGCAATTTCAGCCTATGGGTGTAGGTGTAAAACAGCCATTTTGACCTGGCACAATATAGATTTTGCCAGGCCTAAACTTCCCTTTTTAATACTTATAAATCACCCCTAACGTAGGCCCCAAAGGCTCACAGGGCATCTGTACTTAAGTTTTACATATCCTAGCAGTGTAAAAACCCCCAAAGTTGTTTTGTAACTGTTGCAAGGTTACCCCCCTAAGACTAACACTGGGTTGCCTTATTACATTTAATACTGATAACTTCAATTTGGGAACAGCTAGAGAAATCCTTATTTCACTCATTTGAATTTCAATTTAAAATATTCTTTAATAGTAAAGACGGATTTTAACTTACTATTTTGAAAATGCCACTTTTAGAAAGTTGGCATTTTTCTGGCTAACCCAAATGTGCCTTTCTACCAGTGTCCAGGGTCAAATGACTGTTAATGGACCTCCTGTGGTGTAATATGTATTCCTTCAATACAGAAGGCAGTGTACAAAGGACCTGGGTGTGTGGAAGGGTGCTCTTCTTCTGAGCAGATGGCCTGGTTTGTACCCTGAACTTCAGGAGTAGCCTGGGGGCTGTACCCAACCCTTCCTGTCTTCAAAGGAAGACTACCCTGTCCCTGGCAGATGCAGCTAACACCTGGGCCTGCCTTCCTTTGTTTAGCTATCCAATTTGAAGACAAACCCAGGGGAATGACAAGAACTGACCAGAACCAATTTAGGGTTAGACAAAGGGGGTGTCTCCCACCCACAGGCTGACACTTGGCATAAAAGTGGCAACCCCAGAACCTCTAAAGAGAAAACTACTGGACTTGAGAAGATTCAGAAGAGTCCTGCCCTGCTGTATGGGAAGGAAGACTGAACCTGCTTGCTTGGACTTAGAGAAGTGACTCCAAGGGTCAGTTGACCGGATCCAACTCAGAGTGACGCAGCCCGAATCAGAATGATGCAGAGCTCCACCGAGCATCGTCTTCTCATCGAAGTCTGGAGGTAAATTCCAGTGGGATGCACTAAGTCCTGTATCTGGCTTGCATGACCAGATTCCCGCCGATGGTGCTTCCTGCCTTTTGTACTGTTTCTACATATAACTTTAAGAACCCATAACACCAGTTTTACTGATTGTATTTTTGTTATTTTGGCCTGCTTGACCAGATCCCCGCAGTTGGTGCTTTGCGCCTTTTTGTGCTATTTCTACCTAGAACTTTAAGAACTCATGACACCAGTTCCACTAATTGGATTTTTGTCCTTTTGGTGTCATTTTATTATTAAATTATGCTCTTTATTTTAAAAATCAGTTCGGTGTTCTTCTTGTGTTGTGTTTTTACTTTATTACTGTTTAAGTGCTGCATAAATACTTTACATATTGTCTCTAAATTAAGCCTGACCGCTTGTGTGCGAAGCCTCCATTGATTAAATCACAGGTTTATTAAGTGACTTTTGTCGTTCATCCTGACAAAGATTGTTATTATTCTTTGAAGTGGGTTCTCACTCTTTCAACGAATAAACCAATTTCTTACAGTGTTTATCTGATTATAACCAACTATGATAGGGTTTGGGGAGTTATTTTCTTTGCTTTTTCAGTTTGTATTGTTTACTGTGGGTATCATCCATAGCCTTGCTTCTTGAGTAGCCCTGTTTCCATAACTGGAGGGAACGATGCGGGATTGTGGGAATTCCGGTTAAAGACCAGGGAGATGAGGAGACAGTTGTATGCTTGCAGGACACAGAAAAATTTGTATCCTTAAATGTATCCTTAAATGACATGTTTTCTTGGTGAAGTCAGAATAACTCCCCAATTGTCTCTTAAAACTGTTCAAAGCCAATACATGAAGGCCTGCAGGCCAATTTACTTTCATCTGGTAAGTCTTGCTCTAGTGTGTCAACTTCATCAGCAAAAAGTCCCATGTTTAATGGTTTGTGAACATTGGTAAGACTTTAGAAAACAAAATGCTCAGCAGGAGACCCAGTGTTGCATAATGCATAGGTGGGGATCCTGTTGGTTTACCAATCTAAGCATTATCTTACACCGGCCTGTCATGGAATGGTGAGATATGAATTAAAGAAAGGGTTTTGCCTTCAGCCCCTCTCCTTCAACTTGCCCAGGTCACGAGAGGACTCCTTTCTGCACACACATTTGTAAATCCCCTCAGTCTTTGGGTATCATGTTGGCGGTCCCAGGGACCACCCATCCGATGCTTTCCCAAACAGGAAACATTTTTTAAAGCAAATCATCTGCCACAAAAAGGGACAAGGAGGACTTAAAAAATGTTTCCCATTTGGGAAAGCAAAGACAGGGACTGAGGTCTGCTGTGCCTTGCAGGCCTTCATCCCTGCACTCATGGTCAACAACAAGGGGTTGCATATTACTACCAGCCTAATAAACAGTTTTTTATGGAAGTGATTTTGCGAGCCCCATGAATGGACAATTTGCGACATGACCTATTACTTTATAGGTCACAATGCAAATTACATTCCCATTAAGCAAACAAAATAAAATCTGTATAGGGTTTCTATTTTTCGTCCTAGGTATTTGTGATCTTCAAGAGAGGTGAGAAAAACTGTTAGAAACACCAAACAGTGTATTTCATTTTCTGAAAAGCTCTCCTTGGGATTCTGAGTTTCACTGAGGATTAAAGGACAATGGAAATACCAATATTATTATCATTCAATGGCGGCTCCTCCGTTATGGCGGAGGTGCGTCGCCCCGCCTGCTGCGAGCACAGCAGGCACAAACATTAACTAAATGGTAAAAAGTAGTATTTTATTAATGTGTCCCAGGCTCGCACTGTTACAGCGCGAGGGCAGGGCGTGGGGCTGATTAGTGCAATTGCACTATTGCTGCAGCCCCTGCCAGTCCCCATGTGAGATTGGCCGGCTGTTTACAGTTGGCCAATCTCACATGCGCACTTCAGAGCCTGCAATTCTAAGGCTGAAAAACAGCCAAAGGATTGCAGCCGTAGGCCCCCAACCTCAAATTGAGCGTTGGGTTCGCCTGCTCCAGCCAATGCAGCTACAGGAATGGCTGGTTTTGCGCTGTACAAGAGAGGAAGTCCTTCCCCTTCCTCCCTAGTAAACGCCTACGGAGGAGAGCCCCAGGAGGAGAGAGAGACGGCAGCTGGACCCCCCAGCAAAGGCAACATGCATATGGTGAGTTTTTTGGGCATCGCGCCCCTCTATTTTGAAATGTTGCCAGCCGCTGCTGTTACCTTTTGCTATTTTTACACATTTCTGGACAGGTGGGTGTCTCCAGTCTGTATTGCATATGTTCTAGTCCAGGAGTACATGCTTTCCCCATTAGTTCTTCCTTATTGAACTCATATCTTCAGCGAGGGGGGCCCTTCGTCCACCACCCACCAGGAGAAACATGATAATTGAAAAAGAGAAATCCTAGAACTGGCGGAAGTTAATAGAATACGTTTCTGCATGCAGTTCTATCAGAGGGAAACACAAAGCTATTTAAAATGGTTGCTCAGCTATGGATTTGTAAAGCTTTGACAACAACGGGTAAACCAAATGTCCCTGCTAAATAGCTAGTGGTAAATTACTGTGAGAGGATGACACCACAAGATAGCTGTTGTTCACAGTGTTATTCATGGCTTCCATATGAATCTTCTATCGTTTACACCAGATTCTAAATCCAGTTAACCACTGATGCTACCTCAAAAAGGCCAGGTTGGGCCAGGCTGACAGGGCTGCCCGAGGGCCTGTGAGAGCAGTGCTGCTTTTCTGCTTTGACTGAAAGCAGAAAGTGCAGCTGTAGAAAGGAGAAGGAAGGAATGGTGATGAGGGTTGGTTAAGGACGGTAGGTGAAGTATTTTTTTAGGGTCGATTCTGCGACAGGGCATGCAATCTTGCTTGCGAGACTCTTCTGTTTGTAATAAAGGACTTGCAGCCCACCCATTGCTCACCATTCATCGGCTTCAGTCTCGGTCTCAGTCTACTTTGTAGCCTCCTAATTGGCCAGCGCAGGCCAAAGTTTGTGTGGAGCACGGACCAAGCACAGATTGATTAAACTTAATTAGTACCCGTCCGCTGCTCCCGACGCAACTTAGGTACTATTTCTTCTTCAGTGGAGGCTTGCACGGATAAGGGGATGGGGTAAAGTAAAAAGGAAATTACACTTACCTCCTCCCCGCTTCTCTCCTCGCCATCCCTTCTCTCTGGCCAGAACAGGAAGCACCCAGGCTCCCCTAAGCCAATCACAATGCTGCAATGCAGCTTTGTGATTAGTGTGAGCACCGTGGTTCAGCGTTCAGACGGGGACTGGGAGCCCGGGCACGTTCTACACCAGGCTGTAATGCAGCGTGGGTGGAGAACATGCAAAGTGCTCATGACTGTTTGGCCGGCCCAAGACGGCCGGCCAGCCAATCATTCATGCGCACTTAGAGTGCCCACCACTCCTCCCCCTGCTTCTCTGTCAGCAGAGCAGCCCTGCCCCTCCCGCAAAGCTGCAGCAGCAGGAAGAAATAAAATGATAATAACATCGAGTTATTATTATCTTATTTTTCCGTCATTTACACTGCTGAGAAGCAGTAGGGCGACGCTCTTCCGCCTTAGCAAAGGAGCCGCCACTGTCTTCCCCCTGCCACTCCCCCTTGTTTTCTCAACGGACTACTAGTCCCAAAATTCAAACAAGCATTGGCATAGCCAATAGGTCTCGCCTTTGGGACCTTATAAGTGTTTAGCCATGCAGCACATTATCACCCACCTGGCAGATTTCTGTAATTGAACTAGTACTTATGTAAAGTGCTTTGATACCTTCATTCGCGCTACATAATGCAAAAAATAAAAAGGAATGAAAGGAGAAGTGCTTGCAGATTTCTGAGGTGGGGGAGCGAAAAGATAAGTTAAGATTGCATTATATAATGCCAGTACCAAATCAGAAAGCGAGCACAGTAGAGAAAATCAGGAGCCGAATTGAAAGGAGGCGAAAGTGAGTTATCCCAGTGTGCAAGTGAAGGCGGTGCTGGAGTATGCTGCATCTTGGTGCCGAGTAACAGATGTTTATTGCCAACCAAATGAATGTTAATTAGTTCGTGGGCCTCTAGTAGGATGAAAGGTTGAGCAGACGCGCTGGGGTTCGAACCTGCGGTTTTGAGGTCAATCATAAGATTAATAGGGTGCTTGCCTTAAAGTTAAGATTGCATTATATAATGCCAGTACCAAATCAGAAAGCGAGCACCGTAGAGAAAATCAGGAGCCTAATTGAAAGGAGGCGAAAGTGAGTTATCCCAGTGTGAAAGTGAAGGCGGGGCTGGAGTATGCTGCATCTTGGTGCCCAGTAACAGATGTTTATTGCCAACCAAATGAATGTTAATTAGTTCGTCGGCCTCTAGTAGGATGAAAGGCTGAGCAGACGCGCTGGGGTTCGAACCTGCGGTTGTGAGGTGAAACATAAGATTAATAGGGTGCTTGCCTTAAAGTTAAGATTGCATTATATAATGCCAGTACCAAATTAGAAAGCGAGCACAGTAGAGAAAATCAGGAGCCGAATTGAAAGGAGGCGAAAGTGAGTTATCCCAGTGTGCAAGTGAAGGCGGGGCTGGAGTATGCTGCATCTTGGTGCAGAGTAACAGATGTTTATTGCCAACCAAATGAATGTTAATTAGTTCGTCGCCCTCTAGTAGGATGAAAGGCTGAGCAGACGCGCTGGGGTTCGAACCTGCGGTTGTGAGGTGAAACATAAGATTAATAGGGTGCTTGCCTTAAAATTAAGATTGCATTATATAATGCCAGTACCAAATCAGAAAGCGAGCACAGTAGAGAAAATCAGGAGCCGAATTGAAAGGAGGCGAAAGTGAGTTTTCCCAGTGTGCAAGTGAAGGCGGGGCTGGAGTATGCTGCATCTTGGTGCCGAGTAACAGATGTTTATTGCTAACCAAATGAATGTTAATTAGTTCATCGGCCTCTAGTAGGATGAAAGGCTGAGCAGACGCACTGGGGTTCAAACCTGCGGTTGTGAGGTCAAACATAAGATTAATAGGGTGGAAGCGTCAGCCCACTGAGCCAACAGAATCGGCTTGGACCGGAGCGGACCGGGCAGGCTAATTGAATCTGGCTTATTGTCGGTATTTTCGTGCTGCTGGTGTTTCTAGAGAAGCAGCGGCTGAAATGCAAGGTTTTCACGTTCAACCGGACACTGCAGTCTGGAGTCATTTGAAAGTAGCGTGGATGGACATAATAAGCTTATTTGTAATTTCCCGTGAGGCTCTGGCCAAGGCCCGCTCATTAGACGGTGCTGACGATTCCACTGAAAAGTAAGATGTCACCGTAATTGATTTCGTTTCTGTTCCTTAGTGTTTTAGAGAAAATGAAAGCGCCCTCTTGTGGAGGTGGGGTGGAGGGGACGCGCCTTCTAATGAAAGCGGCAAGGTCTGGAAATGAAACCTGACCCAAAACAGATGGCAGCCTGCGCGCCGCTGCTGCTGGCTCCCGAGAGCAAAACGCTCTGGGAGTAAACATTTCCCGAAAAGCAAAGAATGGCGCGAGAGAGAAGCGTGGGCGAGTGAGCACGGCAGCACGGCGGACGCGAACGTGCTAATTAAAAACAGATGGTGACATGACCCCGAACAGATGGCGCCCCTGCTCGTAACCGCAAGCCGTAGGCCGTGGGCGGATACATTCCCTGGGAAAGGTGGGACATGCACCCGCCTTTGCCCAATTGCGTGCTCTCTTTTTATAAAGACGCACGCAAAGCCCAATAGAAAAAATGCTAAAAAAACCACATGCACGAGCATGTGAAAAGTCCAGAGTGATTCCAAGAGGTTGTTTTCCTAGTGCAGAGCATGCGCGCTGCGCTAGGCTCCGACCTAAAAAGCAACCTGATCTGGAGCAGCAGCAACAATGATGGAAAAGACGTTTTACAGTGATGCCATTTTACTCTAAACTCCATCCCCCTTCACTACGAGCTCACAGCGGCAAGCACGTGCCTGTCAGTTCTGCATCGGGTTACAGTGCGGGTTCCTCTCCGCGGTGTAAGTTTCATTTAGCATCAGACTTCGCTGCACATTTTAATCCCCTCAGCTCCATGAAGCAGCAGATTTTCATCATGACGCTACAGGTTTATGTAAAGAGAAGCTTTATTTAGAACGTTCTGGAAATGAAAGAGGCTTTAGTTAACCTGTCACCTGCTTGCATAACCAGGCCTGCGGATTGCTGAGGGTCCCACAATCTTGTTTACCGGCCTAACAAAAAGGAAATAAATATATTTACAGTTATGTCTTGTCACATTGAGTGTTTCTTCAAAGGGCATTTGAATCACCCTTATCATAGGGCACTGCCCAGCCAGCTGTGCCCAAGAATATTTCTCCTAGTATTTGTGAAAGTTATCATTATATAAACGTAGCATTGTTGACCTAATAATTTGCATCTCCTCAGTGAGAGGCACGTTGTGTGTTTTTCGATTTTGTCTCACCTAATGTGCTACACAGGGATTTCAAAATTTGCATTCATCATTAAGTTGATTTCTTTGTAGCAGATCTGTAGTGGTTTTGTTCACATTATAGATATTTGTTAACATGTTAATCTATTTATTGAATATATATTAAAAAATGACAAGTTTTGTAATCAGCCGGAACAAAGGCATTTTCGACAATCTGAAGCAGTAGAATTTATTTTCTTTCTTCTTGGGACTAACAACAAACACACAGGTGCAACACCATCCCAACACAGAGTCTCAATTGAGTGAGTCCCTTAAAAGGGTGAGGTGCCTTGGTCAGGATCCACTCTACGCCCCTCCATTCTATACCAATCTATTGTACACCACTCTACCCTGCTCCACTCTACTCTGTGGCACTCTACTTTATGCCACTCCACCTTACGAAACTTTACTCTGTACCACTATACGCCACTCCACTCGACACAACTCCATTCCATTCTATGCCGCTCTATGTCACTCTACGCCACTCCACTCTATGCCACTCCATTCTACTTTCTGCCACTCTACTCCACTCTGCGCCACTTCAGTCTATGCCACTCTTCACCACGCCACTCTATGCCACTCCACTCTACGCTCCTACACTTTACGCCACTCTGCTCTATGCGACTCTACTCTACACCAATCTACTCAACGCCACTCTACTCTGCACCAATCTACTATGAGTCACTCCACTCCACCCTAAGTCATTGCACCCTGCTCCACTGCACCCTACGCCACTCTACACCACTCTATGCCCCTCCAATCTTGGCCACTCCATTCCACTCTATGCCACGCCACTCTAAGCAACTCCATTCTACTCTGCCCCACTCTACTCTACATCACTCTACATCACTCTATGCCACTGTACTTTACTTCATTCTACACCACTCTACTGTGTGCCACTCTATGCCACTATACTCTATGTGACTCTACATAAATCCACTCTACGCCACTCCACTATACCCCACTCCAGTCTATGCCACTCTAATATATGCCACTACACTCTACTCTGTACCTCTCAATGAATAGGACACTTTAACCCGCACACTTTTACTCTGCGTGCCATTACTCCGCAAAATCTTTTACAACGCAGGGCTTTACACCGCAAACTATTACAACGCATTCCCCTTTACAAATCAATTTACTATTCTAACTCCACCATGGCGAATGCGTTGTAATAGTTTGCGGTGTAAAGCCTTGCGTGGTAAAAGATTTTGCGGAGTAAAAACTGCGGGGTAATGGCACTGCGGAGTAATGCATGCGGAGTAAAGGATGTGCTCCCCTCTCAACTCTAGGAAACTCTCCACCACTCCACTCTACACCACTTTACTCCTCTCCAGTTTACACCACTCTATGCCACTCTAATTTAAGCTAGATCACTCCAATCTATGCTACTCTACTCTATGCCACTCTATGTCACTCTGTGCCACTGTACTCTATACCACTCTACACCACTCTACTCTCCGCCACTCTACTCTAACTCACTCAACTTTAACCCACTCCACACTATTCTACAACTCTCCACTCCACTCTATGCCACTCCATTCTACGACTCCCCACTGTTTGCTACTTCACTCCACTCTAAGGCACTCTGTGCCACTCTACTTTACTTTATGCCACTCCAGTCTGTGCCACTCTATGACACTCTACTCTACACCACTCTACTCTACACCACACCACTCCAGTCTATGCCACTCCACTCTATGCCACTCTACTCTACTCTACGCCACTCCACTCTACCCCACTCCATGCCACTCCACATAACGGGGATGTTTTTCACCTCAGGGTTCTGAGTGACATCCTAGACGACTGGCGCAATGTCACTCAGAACCCCTGGGTGAAAAACATCCCTGTAATTCACTGTTACGCATCGATAATTCTATGTTACTGACACCTATAAATCACACGTTCGATTCCTATCTCTACCATTAAATTGTCAAAGCATATGGTATTACGTGCTGTAGAGTAAACATTATTTTAATTTCATATTAGATGTGCCTAATGTTGTTCACACAGTGTGACTAGCTTATGAAGCATGTTTCATAACATGAGAGTTGAGAAATTAGTTATGCAGGCGATGTTTTATCTGTGTGTGTTTATGGGAAACTTGCCCTTTCTGTTCTGGGGCAGGTCACCACCATCGTTGCCGAACTTGCAGACCATGTCCTCCCACCAACCCCCGAATCTTGCCTGTTGTGTCATGCCCCAAAGCCAAGGGAGACAAGCACTTACACAGGTTCATTTACCTCGTATTTGTCCTGTTCAAATGACAGATAGTGATGTTGTGGAAGGCACCCACGACCCCATACACCCAATGCAGGCTAAACACATTACTGATAAGGGCTCTCGCAGAAGCAAACACCCTTAAGCTCTTTCAGATGTGAGGGGATCCTAGAACAGGTGGCGAATACTGGGGGACATACTTCACCAGCACTGAAGGGAAAATGACATGCGCCCACCATGAAACAGATGCTGCGTCCTGCGACTAAAGACCACACTAATGTTGCAAGATGTGGGGTTCCTGGCCATGGGACCATGAGCACTCATAAGATCCACACACTTGGTAAAGGCCCCACACCCGCTCCTTCTCCAGGGGAGCCCCATTCACAGTGAACTTGGGAGGCCCAAGAGACAGCAAACACCTACCCTGACACTACGTACATGCAGGCCCCCTGTGCCAAGTCCCCAAATTGACCCACGAGCAGCGGTGCCCCACCACACGTGATGGCACAGCGGCACCCACAATACACCCTTGCACTATCGTCCAGGCCTGAGGTTCCTCACCGGGCCTCGGGGTTTACACACAATATGCACTAGCACTCTTTATGAACAGACTCCATTATTTTAGCTGTTACAGGTTTTTTTCTTTGTTTTGTTGCTTTTTCTTTCTCCATTGCAACAGATGTATGCTGTTAAATTATTGTGATATGATGTTTGGAATGGGGAATCACAAACAATTATATTGCCTTTGCCATGCTATAGCATTGCTTTCTATAATGTGAAAAATAAATAATAAACATTTTTTTTAAAAATATCTTGCTCTTTCTGAAGGATGACCCCAGATTTATTCCTTCTGTTGCTTAACCTGTTTTTGTTGGCCATAGGACTCTGTGCACTTTACCACTGCTAAATAGTGGTAAAGTGTGTGTGCTCTTCCCTTCTAAACATGTTAAAACTGGTATACACCTAATTGGTAACTTTAATTTACCTACAAGTGTCTAGCAGATGGCACTACATGTACTCAGGGACTGTAATTTAGATGCTACTAGTGGGCTGCAGCACTCATTGTCCCACCCACTTACGTAGCACTGTACAACCTGTCTCAGGCCTGCAATTTCAGCCTATGGGTGTAGGTGTAAAACAGCCATTTTGACCTGGCACAATATAGATTTTGCCAGGCCTAAACTTCCCTTTCTAATACTTATAAATCACCCCTAACGTAGGCCCCAAAGGCTCACAGGGCATCTGTACTTAAGTTTTACATATCCTAGCAGTGTAAAAACCCCCAAAGTTGTTTTGTAACTGTTGCAAGGTTACCCCCCCCCCCCTAAGACTAACACTGGGTTGCCTTATTACATTTAATACTGATAACTTCAATTTGGGAACAGCTAGAGAAATCCTTATTCCACTCATTTGAATTTCAATTTAAAATATTCTTTAATAGTAAAGACGGATTTTAACTTACTATTTTGAAAATGCCACTTTTAGAAAGTTTGCATTTTTCTGGCTAACCCAAATGTGCCTTTCTACCAGTGTCCAGGGTCAAATGACTGTTAATGGACCTCCTGTGGTGTAATATGTATTCCTTCAAGACAGAAGGCAGTGTACAAAGGACCTGGGTGTGTGGAAGGGTGCTCTTCTTCTGAGCAGATGGCCTGGTTTGTACCCTGAACTTCAGGAGTAGCCTGGGGGCTGTACCCAACCCTTCCTGTCTTCAAAGGAAGACTACCCTGTCCCTGGCAGATGCAGCTAACACCTGGGCCTGCCTTCCTTTGTTTAGCTATCCAATTTGAAGACAAACCCAGGGGAATGACAAGAACTGACCAGAACCAATTTAGGGTTAGACAAAGGGGTGTCTCCCACCCACAGGCTGACACTTGGCATAAAAGTGGCAACCCCAGAACCTCTAAAGAGAAAACTACTGGACTTGAGAAGATTCAGAAGAGTCCTGCCCTGCTGTATGGGAAGGAAGACTGAACCTGCTTGCTTGGACTTAGAGAAGTGACTCCAAGGGTCAGTTGACCGGATCCAACTCAGAGTGACGCAGCCCGAATCAGAATGATGCAGAGCTCCACCGAGCATCGTCTTCTCATCGAAGTCTGGAGGTAAATTCCAGTGGGATGCACTAAGTCCTGTATCTGGCTTGCATGACCAGATTCCCGCCGATGGTGCTTCCTGCCTTTTGTACTGTTTCTACATATAACTTTAAGAACCCATAACACCAGTTTTACTGATTGTATTTTTGTTATTTTGGCCTGCTTGACCAGATCCCCGCAGTTGGTGCTTTGCGCCTTTTTGTGCTATTTCTACCTAGAACTTTAAGAACTCATGACACCAGTTCCACTAATTGGATTTTTGTCCTTTTGGTGTCATTTTATTATTAAATTATGCTCTTTATTTTAAAAATCAGTTCGGTTTTCTTCTTGTGTTGTGTTTTTACTTTATTACTGTTTAAGTGCTGCATAAATACTTTACATATTGTCTCTAAATTAAGCCTGACCGCTTGTGTGCGAAGCCTCCAGGGATTAAATCACAGGTTTATTAAGTGACTTTTGTCGTTCATCCTGACAAAGATTGTTATTATTCTTTGAAGTGGGTTCTCACTCTTTCAACGAATAAACCAATTTCTTACAGTGTTTATCTGATTATAACCAACTATGATAGGGTTTGGGGAGTTATTTTCTTTGCTTTTTCAGTTTGTATTGTTTACTGTGGGTATCATCCATAGCCTTGCTTCTTGAGTAGCCCTGTTTCCATAACTGGAGGGAACGATGCGGGATTGTGGGAATTCCGGTTAAAGACCAGGGAGATGAGGAGACAGTTGTATGCTTGCAGGACACAGAAAAATTTGTATCCTTAAATGTATCCTTAAATGACATGTTTTCTTGGTGAAGTCAGAATAACTCCCCAATTGTCTCTTAAAACTGTTCAAAGCCAATACATGAAGGCCTGCAGGCCAATTTACTTTCATCTGGTAAGTCTTGCTCTAGTGTGTCAACTTCATCAGGAAAGGGTGAAAGCATAAATATTGAGAAAGGAGAGAAAGGTGACATGGCGGTATTAGACATCCTTTAAAATCCATTTGAGGAATGTTTAGTTTGCATGTTTGTGGAATAAGTGTGTAACACTAATAATGTATTAAAAAAGGGAGGAAACTTTGCAATCTCAAAGTGTGCATCAGCCTTTATTTATTTTGTCACTTTACAGTGCTTTGAAAGTTAGGGTTCCTTCTAAAAGGGTCTCTGTGGATCCTCTGAATGTCTTTCCTCAAATCCTCCTCCGATTCCTCTATCTGCAATGATTCTTTCAAGAGTTTGACTATGTAGGATTTGAGGTAATCCCCCTTCTCAACAACAACAAATGACTGGGTAAGCCTAGTGAGCAGGAGCAATCATACTCATACAGAAAATATATACTAAAATACATAAAGGTGAACACAATTAAGAAGTGATAAAAGTGTAAATACAGCATATGAGCAAGACCCAAAATGCAATACTTAGATGAACAACAGAAGAGATTCTACAGGGTTTATATGGTTAATGGTATGCATTCATAATACTGGTCTGGTTATATACGTAATTTAAAGATCAATTTTCTAAGGGTACCTAGGTCAGAGTTAGCTCAGGAACAAAATCATCAATTGAAGTCATGATCTTTGAAGGAATATCAAACCCAAATGGGATAACATGGAAAGAAGTACACCAGACTAAATAAAAGTACATCTAAGATGCATTTGAGCGCATCTGAAGTGGTTAGAGAAGGGGCTGAAGCGAACATCTGTCAAGAACAGTTGTTCAGCTCTTTTTTGAAGGAGGGTTTGGGTAGATGGCTGAGCGAATGAACTTCCAATCTTTGCTGAGTGCACACACAGTGAAAAATGTGTACACTGCCCATATTTTGTTAAAGAAAGGGAGCTTGAGAAGAAGCATATTAAAGCTGAATCATCTGCACGATTCCAAGACAGTTTGAGTTGCCGGGCCAGGAAGTGAAAGGAATCAGAATGAAGGAGTTTACAAAACAAGCATGCAAATTTGTAGATTGATCTGCCCTCTATTAAGAAGCGCCTAAAACAATCAATATAGGAATAATCTGGTAGAGGTGTCCAATTATAAAGATCATTCCGGCCACAGTATGAGTAGTTTTTAGGAGACAAGATTAAGTTTTGGAATGCCAGTGGGACAGAAACCTACATAATGACATCTGGAGAGACACTTAGAATTAACAACTACTTTGTGGTTTTGTTTAGATAGGAAGAGTTTAATCCCATGGATAAATCTAAGTTGGTAATTTTCCTTTACGGCCATTTTGTTGATATGATTGTGAAGATTGAGAAGCTATCTAGAATAACTCCAAGAGTGTTGAAGCTTTTGCCAATGATCATAGTACAATCTATGATGTTAGTGGAGTCTAGCCAGTTTTGGACTAATGTAAAAGAGCAGTGTGGAGAGATGATTAGGAAATTATTTTTTGGGGGGTTTGATTTGCGGTCATGGGCTGCCATCCAAGTTTAATTGTTGTCTAGGATTTTAGCCAAATTATGAATATCATCAGGAGAAGTGACTTTCAAGTAGAGTGTCATCTGCAAATGGCGATGTAAGATGCTTGAGTCATTCATGATGTCATCTAAGGATTTAAGGTATAGTTTAAAAAGAGCAGAAGCTCGGATGGAAACTCTGGGTACTCATTGTAACATAAGAACTGGGTTAGAGAAGTAACTACTTAAGCTGTTGAGATCGATTTTTAAGGTAGGGTTCAGATGATAGGAGCTGCCATTGTTGAGGATCAATACGACAAAAAGATTTGCATAAGGACTGTTTCGGTGCTGCATCCAGCTCTAAAATTGGATTGGAAATTGTCTAGCAGGTTGTTTTAATTTACATACTGTTTAATTTGGTTGTTAACACAACTCTAAAGGAGTTCTGTGAGACGAGGGAGGTTGGAATTAGTTATGGTAACTCCGGGCAGTTTCTTTTAAGACAGTTGGAGACTTGTCCTACTACTAGACAATGGAGGAACACTCCTGGTAGACAGAAAGAAACTGATATGATTAGTCCATTGTAGCCTTAAGAGAATACACAGATTCTTGGCTAGTGTAGTTAATATCTGATACAGAAAATGAGTCGAATATTTGAGTTTTCAGGTGGTATTCAACAGTTCAAATTGAGATAGCTCTATAAAGGCAGAGCAGTTGTTATGTGAACATCGATGACACCATCAAGACCATGGGCACAATACACTCCGGCTCCCCGTCAGACCCTTTCCCGCACCACATCTTCAACAAAGCCAGCAGCTCCATCGCACCCCACCTGTGCAACGTTATCAATCTCTCCTTCGAGACCGCAACCTTCCCAGAGAGCTGGAAACACGCAAAGATCAACACCCTACTCAAAAAACCCAAGGCGGACCCGAGAGACCTCAAGAACTTCCTGCCCATCTCCCTGCTTCCGTTCCCAGCCAAGGTCATCGAGAAGATCGTCAACAAACAGCTAACCCGATACCTCGAAGAAAACAGCATCCTGGACCCATCCCAATCGGGGTTCCGCAGCAACCACAGCACTGAGACTGCCCTCATCGCCGCCACCGACGACATCAGGACCCTGCTGGACAACGGTGAGACCGCAGCCCTCATCCTGCTGGACCTCTCCGCCGCCTTCGACACTGTCTGCCACCACACTCTACGCACACGCCTCCACGACACAGGGATCCGAGACAAGGCCCTGGAATGGACCACCTCCTTCCTCGACGGCAGAACCCAGAGAGTCCGCCTCCCACCTTTCCGATCCGAAGCGGCGTACCCCAGGGATCTTCCCTCAGCCCAACACTGTTCAACATCTACATGGCCCCGCTCGCACGCATCACCAGACAGCACGACCTCAACATTATCTCCTACGCCGACGACACTCAACTGATCCTCTCCCTCACCAAGGACCCCCTCGCCGCCAAATCCAATCTCCATGAAGGAATGAAGGCCGTCGCCGATTGGATGAAGATCAGCCGACTAAAGCTGAACACGGACAAGACAGAGGTCCTCATCCTCGGCTCCAACCCCTCAGCCTGGGACGACTCCTGGTGGCCAACGACGCTGGGAGCAGCCCCGACACCCACCGACCACGCACGCAACCTGGGAGTCATCCTCGACTCAACGCTCTCCATGGCCAAGCAAGTCAACGCAGTCTCCTCCTCCTGCTTCGCAAGATCTACAGGTGGATCCCGACAGACACAAGAAGAACAGTCACCCAGGCCCTCGTCAATAGCAGACTTGACTATGGGAACGCCCTCTACGCGGGAGCCCCGGCCAAGCTCATCAAGCGACTGCAACGCATACAAAACGCCTCCGCACGCCTGATCCTCGACGTACCACGCCACAGCCACAGCACCCCCCACCTGAGGAACCTGCACTGGCTCCCCGTCGACAGGAGGATCTCCTTCAAACTCCTCATCCACGCACACAAGGCACTCCACAAGACTGGCCCAGCCTACCTCAACAGACGACTCTTCTTCTATGTCCCCAACCGCCAGCTCTGCTCCGCCGACCTCTCCCTCGCCACCGTCCCTCGCATTTGAAGAACAACCACCGGCGGCAGATCCTTCTCACACCTCGCCGCCAAGACCTGGAACACCCTTCCACTAAGCCTACGACAGACCCAAGACCTGCTGACCTTCAGGAGGCTACTCAAGACCTGGCTGTTCGACCAGTAGCAGCACCCCCCCCCTTTTTCTCTCCCCAGCGCCTTGAGACCCTCGCGGGTAAGTAGTGCGCTCTACAAATTCTGTGATTGATTGATTGATTGATTGATGTGACTTTCTACACAGGTGGTCTTGGGAGGTAACTTAAAAAGGGTTTCAAATGTTTTTGCTTTTCTCTCAAAGAAGATGGCACATTTCTGACATTTCCTTTAAGGCTTTTCCATCATGAAGGGGATGCATTCGATTGGTAGCTGATTTAATGACTCCAAAAAGTTGTTTTGGACACATTTCAGCAGAGGCAATTTGAGAAGAGATGTAATTGGCTTTAGCCTTGAAGATTTTTTTATAGTAACATTTGGCAGAGCTAAGATCCTTTAAGTTTACTAGTGAAGCCTTTTGGCGCAGGCAGCTTCCATAATTCCGAGGCGTATTTGCTTTCTATTAAGTTTCATTGAGTTTCAGGGAGCTAATTTCTTACTTTTGATCAATTTCTATTTCAGCGGGGCAAAATAATTTATGATTCCAAAGATATTATTGTAGTTGGCAGTTCCATCGTCAATGCCTGATCATCTGTATGGTAAGCAAGATTGGATGAAGTGCATGTGACAAGGTTATTAAGATTTTTATTCTGACTGTTCTAATCTGAACCTATGTTTGTTTTGTTTTTGGTTGGCCAATCATCATATATCTCGAGAAGGACACAAAGAAGTAAATTTGAGAGTGGTTTCACCAACCAACCTTGGTAGTGTCATTGAATTTTAGATAGACCATATTAGAGACAATAATCTGATGATTATCTTCAGAGATAACAAATTTAACATGCATTGGAAAAGCCAATAGGTCTCGCCTTTGGTACCTACAGGCTTTGCCAATTGCTTTTGGTGATGCTGTACAGTATTGGGACATTGTCTATCATCATAAAAATAAAAAATAAAAGAAAGGTGCTATGGTCATTCTACTGATGCATGCATCCATCAGAATGCAGGCATGTGCCAGATGGAGGTTGTGCGTGCTAATTGCTTTAATTTTCTATTTACTGATCCAAGGTTTTTTGGTGCAAAAGTGCCAATCAAAAAAAAAGTACTGCAGGTGTTGCAGAGGTGATGGGGGTAACAGGAGCGTGGGTAGAGGTGAAGGGGAACAGCAGCGCATGGAGGCAGGGGTACAAACATAAGAGGGAGACAACAGCACAGAAGCACAGGGGTGCGAGAGAGCAACATGAAGCACGGGGTGCAGGAAGAGAAGAACATAGGCAAGAGTGAAGAGCTAGGGAGAGAAGCACATGGATGAGAAAGAACAACTGGAGTGGTGGGGGAGAGAATGACACGAGGGAGGCAGCTGGAAAACACATGCACTTCCCTGGAGTGCTCAAGCAACAAGAAAAAAGTAGTTCCCTAAAAGTGAGCGGTTGAAGGACACAAGTAAAGAGGCTATGTTCCAGGGTAGGAACAAATACAAGAGGGATCAGGCAAGTGATCAAACAAGCAGCTAGCAAATGACAGTGACAATGTAGCCAACCAATGGTAAGCAATGAGCGTGCTTTAATCCCACTGAAGATCTTGGTAAGCTGAAATAAGGTCTTTTGAAACCAGACAGCTTGCACTGCCTGGTACACTCGACCTAAATATGTGTTGCTCATAAACAGTGGTACACATCTGCAAGTTACAAAAGTAGCAACCTACAGCAACATTTCATATATGCAGGAGATCTATTGCATTGGCACACATGGACCCAAGTATGTTTCCTTTAGCTTGTAGTAATGTGCAAATGCTCAGTGTATTCAGAAAATGGAAGGATGTTCAAACTAACTGGACTATCTGCAACATAGGAATGTTCGGCATATGCTGTCATAAACCAAACCTAATGCACTCATTTTTTGTTGTTGCAAAGTGCATGGTTTTGGGAAAGATGTTTTTGAGAGATTCCACATTTTTTTGAGTGTGTAGACACGGGAATACTGATTAGTGAAGTTTCTGTTTGTGATTATCACCTTATAGAAATTGACTTCAATTGATTTTTTTGGGGATGATCCTACCGGGCACAGTCAGCCTGCAACGCTTGCTGCCTGTTCTCTGGGCTGGGACTCGGTCCCCCAGCACAACGCAGTCTAAGGGAGATGGAGTCAACTCCTGCCCAACGCCACAAAGCACCAGTGTGACTCCCGCTGCGCAGGACGCTCCTACCGGGCAGCATCAGCCCGCAACGCTCGCTGCCTGTTATCTGGGGTGGGACTCGGTCCCTCAGCACCACGCAGTATAAGGGAGGCGGAGTCAACTCCTCCCCAATGCCACAAAGTGTCAGTGAGACTCCCGCTGCGCGGGACGCTCACAGATCACGCCTGGGCGAAGACCGGGCCAAGAGCGGGCCCGTCTGCTGCCATCCGCGGCTGATCGAGACTGGGCTGGGCCACCCCCCTTGGTTTTAACTTCGTGTTGGACTATAGTGGACATATTTTATACAAGGTACTGCATTTTATTTTTACTTTTACCTCACCTCATACCTCCCACATCCCTGCCACGTTTTGTGTACTTGATCATAAATCTAAAGGTGCTTTAGGTCTCGTGCATACTCACTTACCCGGTTCTGTAAACAACTGGTGAAGCTAGTGCTATAATATTAAGGTATTTGGTCCCAGTGCCCCCAATACTTGGCTATTTTTGATCATGGGCAAAAGGAAGCTAAATGTGGGCACACCGGGAAGGGATACAGCAACCACTTTAGACACCTTTTTAGCAAGGGCAGCGAACGTCCTGTCAAAAGAAATAGCTCTAACTGAGCAGAGATTTTCTATGAATATTAACCATCCCCAGGAGCCTTTATCTCATGCCAATTCACTGATACTTGAAGAGTTGACTGGCTCCACATTTAAAGTAAATCCTATTGCCGACACACTGGACAGTATTGACGCAACCCAGGAAGAAGTTACTTTTATACCTGAACCCCCAGTAAAAAAGAAGAGGGGTAGAGGGAAAAAGGTTGTTCTGCCCCCCAAGAAGGTAGCCAGCCTGGCAACGTTGGGCCAGTTTGATTTGGATCAGGCTGTCGGTAATCTAATTCCCAGGCTTGAAGATGCTATAAAATTACTATTGGCTCCGATTATATCACAGCTTGCTGGGATAGAAGCCATGCTTGCTAAACTCATTGAG
Organism: Calotriton arnoldi; assembly: GCA_963921515.1. Taxonomy (NCBI): domain Eukaryota; kingdom Metazoa; phylum Chordata; class Amphibia; order Caudata; family Salamandridae; genus Calotriton; species Calotriton arnoldi. Next base: position 1,401,059 of record CAWUFW010004328.1, read on the forward strand.
ACCAAACCTGGCCCTACCCCCGAAATAGCAGAGGCTGTGGTGGCATGGACCAATCAAACGGCTGGGCCGCACCCACAGTCCTCTTAAATGAGGGCTGTAACCCCACCGGGCACAGTGATACTGCTCAGTCAGGTCAGGTGGTTAGACGTCCCACACAGGGAGGGTCCCCGGTTCTTAGAGGTCCTGGCTCTTTTACACATGCTGAAGCAGTAGTGAGTAGCGGAGGTATACCGCACCAGAGGTTTTCTGACGGCCTGAGGGTCAGCCCTAGAACAGAGTACCTGCCCAAAGGGCCAAGTTCTCTAGGCCCCAACTTTCTTAGACCTTTTTTAGTGACAGTCGGGGTCAATGACCACTTAAATCTGCCTCTGGAGTCAGCTCCTTTGGTGGCTATTTTGACGGGTGTCCCTCCTATCAAGCTGGGCTCAAGGGAGACCACGGTAGATTTACTACACAAAGTTATCCACTGGTGTGACAACAAAATAGTAAACGGGCACTATATATCACCACACATTATTATGACTAGAAGAGTGAGTTGGGTTGGCAATAGTGTAAAAAAGGATAGAGAGGTAGACTGTGTTGTGGTTAACCTAAGACATCCCAAATATATGAAAGCTTTGGTTGATAGTTACTGCAGTCAAGAAACTAATACTAAAATTAGGGTCTTCCCGCTACATTGTTTCTATTCTCCTAGTAGGCTATCTCCAATGAGCTCCTAGTTTAATCGGGCCTCCTTCACAGAGAGGATACCACAGCATCTGAACACAAGGTTGGCCATTCCCCTGGCCAACAGATACGCACCAATGGTAGGTCTAGACAACGTAGATTGACAAATGGCTTCACCTATTGATCAGAGAACCCTAACATCTTCTGCACTAACATTTGAAGCACCCATCTCTCCTCCCCAGTTGGACCCCACCACCCGCAGTCCACCAACTTTGAAGATAATGACCTGGAATATTGCAGGTCTGAGGGCTAAAAGAGATGATGCTCAGTGGCTTGCGACAATAGGCCCTTGTCATTTTGTCGCTTTATAGGAAACCTGGGATACATCTGATTAGTTTGTACTAGATGCTTCACCACCTTTATTAAAGCTGCTTCTCCCTCCACAGCAGGTCGTGCTAAGGGCGGCCTCCTCACTTTGATATTGCTTAAAGTTTCCTGCATCACCACAGTGGTGACTTGCCATTCGCCTCACTTATTAGCAGTGGAACTAATTTTTACCTAGTGCTCTCCTCTGTTGGTGGTCAACTTTTATAACTCCTTCTGTAGAAACAATGATACGGAACATATTGCTTCCCTGGAGGGATTTCTTGAGCAATATGGAGAGGTGGGTTGCCCATTTTATGAGGTAATTATTTTAGGCGATTTTAATGTACATCTTTGCCAGCCCAACTGTACCCTAGGTAAAGGACCTTGGGACGCCTTATCTCCAACTGTTCATTTTGAACACTCGGACCAAGGTTCTCCGGCTAGAGGGTCTACTTGCAGCCAATAATCTTCATTGTCTTGAAGATCCGGGAAAAGTAGACCCTGTACCAATGGTTACTAGAAGGGGCTGTTCCTCTACCATTGATTTTACTTTGGTTTCTGCCCCTTTGCTTTCCGATGTGGTCAATTTAAATCCTTGGTGGAGTAACTTCAACTATCATAATTCGCTAATAGCGGAACTAACGGGGATTCAGGCCTTTCATAAAGATGAGGGCAAGAGCCTATCGCATAGGGAATTCAAACCAACAGATCAAACTTGTAGAATAAAGTGGGAGAAGGTAGTACCAGATGTATTCCTAGATAATTTACGTGTAGAAGGTGCAGATGATATTAAATCCTGCTTTGATAATTACTCACAGGACAGTTTGGTACTAGACGCTTATAGCAATCTAAGTAAGTGGATTGCGGATAACCTAACATCAAGAGGCAGAGCAGGAGACTCTAAGGGGGAAAAATGGTTTGACGGTGTATACTCCAAATCACATAAAACCCTGTTGACTGCCTTGAAACGGTTGTATGTTGGAATAACGAGTTTCTCAACAACGACTTCCTTAACAACGTGGTCGCTACAATGACCGCGTCTTAACCACGATTTTTTTTTACAGCGCATTCCTTTACTACAAATGTTTGTGGTAAAGGCATGCATGGTAAACGGCCATCCGTGGCTACCCCCACCCCCTAAAAACTACCTCAAACCCCCCACCCCTAAAAACTATCCCATACCCCTCCCACCCCCTAAAAACTATTTTGAGAAGTGGTCAACAGCCCTTTCTTTGCCGACCAGCACTCCTCTAAAATGATCTGTACTATCCCCGCTGAAAAATGGGTCAAACACTCTATAGGGGAGTGAATCTAGAGGAGAACAACACTTCTTGGGAACCAGACATAGACACTTGACCTTTGACCTTCAAGGTGGACGAGGTTTATAAAGCCATTGTGGCCACAGCGGGAGGAAAGCACCCGGTCCTGACGGGGTTCCGTCGGACCTTTACAAAGCCGATCCTGTGCTGTGGGACAAAATTGTGACATGGGTCTTTAACGCAGCAGCCACGAGTGGCTTGCCATCCTCGTGGTCTACTGCTGTCATCTTTCCAATCTACAAAAAGGGAGCCAGGGATAACCCAGCATGTTATCGCCCAATTTCCTTACTTGATTCGTCCCCATAAATTATAGGAAAGGTGATATTGGACCAGTATGGCTTGATAATTCTAATGTAATTTCAGATCTGCAGTTCGGTTTTAGAAAAGAAAGAGGAACCCTGTGTGAGAAAGTGCCATCTTTCTTACATGGTATGCCCCCACTTTTTGCTGAATGGCTGATGTACTTTGACTGAGTGTGCCCTGGGCTCCTGCCAACCAGGTACCCAGGGCCTGTGTTCCTTCCCTAAAATTGCATTGATACCTACACCCAATTGACATCCCTGGCCACAGGTCAGCCCCTGGTAAATGGTACCATGGGTACCCAGGGCACTGTGACCAGGGAAGGCCCCTAAGGGCTGCAGCACTTGTTGTGCCACCCTTAGGGACCCTGCACCTTTACACACACACACTGCCTTTGCAGGCTGCGTGTCTTGGTGCAGAACAAAAGTGAAGAGTCGACATGGCTCACATCCCTGTGTGCCATGCCTACAAGCCACTGCCCTGGCCTAGGTCAGCCACCCTCTAGCTGGGTGCACTATGCCAGTGGTGAGGGCATAGAGGCATGAGCCCTGTGCCCCTACAGTGCCCAAGTCCATTCTTGGGCATTGTAAGTGCAGTGCTGCCATTAAGAGTATATGGTGCTGGGAGTCTGTCATTACGAACTCCACCGCACCATAATGGCCCCACTGAAGACTAAGAAGTTTGGTATCAAACTTCTCAGCACATTAAACCCCCACTGATGCCAGTGTGGGATTTAATGTAAAACGCACTCCAGAGGGCATCTTAGAGATGCCCCCTGAAACCAACCCGACCTCCAGTGTCCGGACTGAGTGGCTGCCCAGGCTGCCACCACCAGACATGTTTCTGGACCCCTGGGTCGAGAGCCTCTGCTCTCAGGGGCCTGAAACAATGCACATCCCGGGACGAGGTGCCAAAGCCTCCTCCCCAGGATGGGCAGGGGAGCTTCAAAGGCCTGCCGCCTTGGAGTTTCCCCAGACCATTTGCTGCTTCCAGCAAACTGGTCCCCACTGGTTCTACCCCCACTCCTGGCGGGAGAACCGGCGGGAAAACCAGAAGCAGGAAATGGGTTGTGCCCACCTCTGCCAACTCCACCCCTAAGGTGGGGGAGGCGAGGTGAAGCACAAACTCGAGTCCCCGCCATCTTGAGGATGGGGGGACCTGGCCAACCAGGGACAGGCTCCTGCCCCCTCCCACTGGAGAGGAGCAGAATAGGGGGTGTACCCACCCCAGGGAAGGGACCCATTGGTCCCTGCCCTTACCTACCTGTAACCACCCCTAAATTTAGTATTTAGGGGCTCCCTGAACCTTCCTTGGAGAGTTCCCAAATCCGAAAACAAGAAGAGAAGACGAAGCAAGAAGACCAGCCGTGCAGCTGCTAAAAAGGAGGCGACAACAACTGACTTGGCCCCAGCCCTACCGGCCTGTCGACCTCTGAACCTGCTCCTGCGGAATCCCGGCCTCAGCAACCTCACAAACCCCGGAGGACCTGACTTCTGTGCTACAGCCTTCGACCCAGGGACTCCCACGAGCAGTGGTACTGCTCAAAAGAAAACCTACTAAAGACCCGGCCCTGGCACGGAGCCGCGAAACCTGCACACTCTGCACCCGCCGAGTCCAGCCTGTGCCTGAGTGACCAAAGACCTCGAGGACGTCCCCCGGCGATTCTGACCTGGAATCCAGTGGCCAAGGACCCTCCTCGACGACCCAGACGACGCCTGCAGCCTCAGGACAAGGGACCCCTCCAACCGCGACCAGCAGGGGGTAAGATTTCCCGACCTCAAAGACACCCCTGCACCCGGCGCCCCACGGCCCCCTGTGCCCAACTCCTGGGTGTCTACCTATCCTCCAAGACCCCAACTTACCTCCTGAAGTGTTGGTCGTCCCTGAAGAATCACCGTCCCCGAGCCTGCAGCCTTTCTTCACCTTTCACGACCTCTATTGTTTAACATTGAGCGCCCGACGGCTCAAAAGCACCCTGCACCCAGCCGCCCGAGTGCCCCTGGAAGTGCAACCTCTATCCTAACCTACTTCCCTACTTGCCCTGAGCAAGTGACCAGGAGCCCAGCTCCCACAGTCGCGTGGCCTGCTTGCCAGCAGCCACCAACCCGGGGCCCCCGCCTGCCATAGGATAACATTGGGCCTTCCCACTCTGCACCCGGCCGCCCCTGTGCCGCTGAGGGTGTAAAACTGTACTTACCTGATCCTGGGGGACCCCTGAGTCTTACCCAGAACCTTAACCCTGCCAGTCAAGTACTTACCCGAAATCCGATAACTCACTTTTCTTCCATAGGGTTCCATTGACTGGTTTTCTCGAAATTTCTTCTAAGTGTGGAGTTCTGAAACTTTAGAATATTCACCAAAAATCAACCGAGTCACGAAAACGAAAATACTCACCTAGTATTAGAAGGGGCCTCAGTGCTGGACCCGAGTGCCCAACACTGGCCCTAAAAAGTAATCGCAACGTTACTTACCGCTAACTCACTTTTCTTTCATAGGGAGCCATTGACTGGTTTTCTGTGAAATTTCTTCTAAGTGTCGATTTCTGTATTTTACAAATATTCTTTAAAAATCGAACAAACTACAAAAACGTAATTACTTACCTGTTTTAAGTAAATGTCCCAGTGCTGAACCTAGGAGTCCAGCACTGGATTACAAAAGTAACGTAAACATACTTTGCTTGCACACTGTATTTCCTTTCATAGGATAACATTGGTAATTTTACCCAGAAAAGTTTCTAAGTGTCAGCTTTTGAAATATAGTAATATTCTTCAAAAACCACTACAATAACCAAAACGCTTTTTCTTACCTGTTTACAGGAAGTGTCCCAGGACTGAATCCAGGATCCAGTCCTGTGGTTAGAAAAGTGCTCTGCAAAGTAATCAATTGTAATTAAGCATAAATTTCCATTGAGCTCAATGTTGCATTGAATTTGACCCTGTGTTGCCTCTTGCACCAACTGTGATAACCACTATCAAAAAAAAGTCTACTGCCTATCTGTAAGGTGAATAACCAAAGCATCTCATACTGAGAAAGTATATTTTGATCCTATTGTTGGTTCTAAAATAAAACAAGCATATATTTTTTATATACAAACCATTGGCCTAGAGTTCAGTTCTTGAGTATGTGGCTTCATTTGCTGACTGAGTGTGTACAACAAATGCTTTACACTGTCCTCTGATACTGCCTTACTGCTCGACCAAGCTACCACTTTGGAGAGTAAGGTTATATCTAACTTTAGCCTCTGTCAACCCTCTGGGGACTGTGGACTCTGTACACCCTGAACCTTACTTGGGTACAGTATATACAGAGCCACTTTCCTACATTGGTGGATCAGCGGTGGGATACAAACTTGCATTTGTTGGACTACTTGGTTACCATCTGATCACACGACAGAACTCTTAAATTGCCTTTAGAATTCTGATTTTTTTAATTGGCATTTTTTTTACCAAATTACTAAAAGTCTTGTTAGGGCCTTGCTTAAGTCCCTGTAGCATCTTAGAAAATAAAAAGTCACTATAGCCAAGGTTAGAGGGGTTAGAATTAAAAAAAAAAAAAAAAAATGTCTCAAGACAAGAACCCAGCTACTAGTGAAGATAATAATGACATACAGGAACTGGTTGAGGAGCTCGACCTCACCCCTTATCTTCATTTGTCTTTCAAAGAGATAAGGTCCTTATGCAAACTTAAAGATATACCAATGGGCCAGCATCCAACCAAACAAGGGCTCCAGGAGCTCCTGGCTGAGTATGCTAAAGCCCACCCTCTGAGCATGGTGATGACCCAACAGAGGAGGAAAGGAATGAGGAGGATGGGGATGGTAACCCACCTCCATCACTTCCTAGGGAAGATAGGGTCCCTGCACCCTTAACTCCAAGAATAGACCTCTGGGGACCTAGGGGCCACCTAGGTGGTCCTGGTCCCAGAGAGGACACTGAGGATACCCTCAGTGAGGAGGACAACTTGTTAGCAAGGTTGGCCAAACGACTGGACCTAGAGACCAGACTCCTGGCTCTAGAGAAGGAAAGACAGGAGATGGGTTTAGCACCCATCAATGGTGGCAGCAATACTAAAAATAAGGATAGGGAGGAAACTTCTGAACCTAAAATCCCCAAAGGGATTGTCCCTAAGTTTGAGGAAGGTGATGACATCACCAAATGGTTCACAGCCTTTGAGAGGGCTTGTGAAATAAGAAGAGTAAAGAAACCTCTGTGGGGGGCACTCCTGTGGGAACTGTTCTCTGGTAACTGCAGAGACAGGCTTCTGACCCTCTCTGGGCCAGATGCAGGGTCCTATGACCTCATGAAGAGTACTCTGATTGAGGGATTTGGGCTCACTACTGAGGAGTATAGAATTAGATTCAGGGGGCTCACAAAACCCAGACCCAGTCCTGGATTGACTTCGTGGACTACTCAGTAAAGACACTGGATGGCTGGTTAGCTGGACATAATGTGCATGATTTTTCTGGACTTTACAATTTGTTTATGAAGGAACACATACTAAGTAATTGCACAAATGAAAAGTTGCATCAGCATTTGGTAGACCTAGGTCTAATTTCTCCCCAAGAATTGGGAAAGAAGGCAGACCACTGGGTCAAGACTAGGGTGACAAGGACAACCACTGGGGGTGACCAAAAGAAGGTGGTCACCAAACCCCCCAGGGGCAAGGTGGTGAGAATCCCCAAGATAAAAAGTCTGAGTCTTCCAAAGGGCCCCAAAACCTGTTCAAGGGGGTGGGTCCCAAACTACTCCCTATGTGCCTCAACCCTATAGGGGGAAGAACTTTGATCCCTTGAAGGCCTGGTGTAATAACTGTAAGAAGTCAGGACACCTCACTGTAGACAAAACTTGCCCCCACAACAAAGCCCCTAAGGCACCCAGTACAGCTACTCCTGGGGCAGCAAGTTTACAGATGGGATCAGAAGTGTACCCTGAGCAAATCTGGGAACCCACTGAGGCAAGTCTGGTCTCCCTAGGGGAAGTAGAATTTGCCACTGTAGCTGTGTGGCCACCCAACTTAAAGAAGTATTTGCAATACCCCTGGGTGAATGGAACTAGAGTAGAGGCTCTGAGGGATACAGGTGCCAGTGTCACTATGGTGAGGGACACACTGGTTTCCCCTGAGCAATACTTGATTGGGAAAACTTACCCAGTCACCAATGCTGACAGTGTCACCACTAGTCATCCCATGGCCATGGTGACATTAGGCTGGGGGGTTACTGGCCTGAAGCAGGTAGTGGTCTCTCCGAAGTTACCAGCTGCATGTCTGCTAGGAAATGATCTGGAAACCTCAGCCTGGGCAGAGGTGGAGCTAAAGGCCCATGCAGCCATGCTGGGCATCCCTGAATTGGTGTGCGTAAAAACAAGAGCACAGAGCAAAAGGCAGGGTGAAGAAATAGTGTTGGAGCCTGAAATGATGGCCCAGCCTACCAAGAGAAAAGGAAAGAAGACTGGCGGACCAGCTTCTACACAGTCACAAGAGCAGGACCCCTCTCCTCAGGGAGAGAACCTGGAAGCCCCAGAGGGAACTGAGCCCCTAGAGCTTGACCCTTACCAGGTTGAACTCTTGGGCCCAGGGGGACCCTCTAGGGAAGAGCTGTGCCAGGGACAGCAAGACTGTCCCACTCTTGAAAGCCTGAGGCAGCAAGCTGTTTCAGAAGCCAAGGGAGATGTCAGTGGTACCCACAGAGTCTATTGGGAAGAGGGATTACTGTACACTGAGGCAAAAGACCCCAACCCTGGAACCACCAGGAGAGTGGTAGTGCCCCAGAAGTACAGGGAGTTCCTCCTAACTTTGGCTCATGACATCCCCCTAGCTGGACATCTGGGCCAAACCAAAACTTGGGAAAGGCTAGTTAGCCACTTCTACTGGCCCCAGATGCACCAAAAGGTGAAGGAGTTTGTCAGCTCCTGTGTTACCTGTCAAGCCAGTGGCAAGACAGGTGGCCATCCAAAGGCCCCCTGATACCACTACCTGTGGTGGGGGTTCCCTTTGAAAGGGTAGGTGTGGACATAGTGGGTCCACTGGAACCTCCCACAGCCTCAGGGAACAAATTCATACTGGTGGTAGTGGATCATGCCACTAGGTATCCTGAGGCTATTCCCCTTAGGACTACTACAGCTCCTGCAGTAGCCAAAGCCCTCATTGGTGTCTTCACCAGGGTAGGGTTTCCTAAGGAGGTGGTTTCAGACAGAGGTTCCAACTTCATGTCTGCTTACCTGACCCACATGTGGAAGGAGTGTGGGGTGCAGTACAAGTTTACTACACCCTACCATCCACAAACCAATGGCCTTGTTGAGAGGTTCAACAAGACATTGAAAGGCATGATCATGGGGCTCCCTGAAAAACTCAAAAGGAGATGGGATGTCCTACTACCATGCCTGCTTTTCGCTTACAGAGAAGTGCCACAGAAGGGGGTAGGTTTCTCACCCTTTGAACTTCTGTTTGGCCATCCTGTGAGGGGACCACTCTGTCTTGTAAAGGAGGGCTGGGAGAGACCTCTCCAAGAACCCAAACAAGATATAGTGGACTATGTGCTTGGCCTAAGGTCCAGAATGGCTGAGTACATGGAAAAGGCATCCAAGAACCTTGAGGCCAGCCAGGAGCTTCAGAAGCACTGGTATGACCAAAAAGCTGCACTGGTTGAATTCCAACCTGGGCAACAGGTATGGGTTTTGGAGCCAGTGGCACCAAGGGCCCTCCAGGACAGATGGAGTGGCCCTTACCCTATCCTAGAGAAAAAGAGTGAGGTCACCTACCTGGTTGACCTGGGCACCAGCAGGACACCCAAAAGGGTTATCCATGTGAACCGCCTAAAACTCTACAATGACAGGGCTGACATCACCATGCTGATGGTGACAGATGAGGAACAGGAAGCTGAGAGTGAACCTCTCCCTGATCTCCTCTCCCACAGCCCAAAAGATGGGTCAGTAGATGGAGTTGTCTTTTCAGACACCCTCACTGCCCAACAGCAGACTGACTGCAAGCAAGTCTTGCAGCAGTATGCTGGGCTCTTTTCCTTGACCCCTGGTCTGACAAACTGGTGTACCCATGATGTGGACACTGGTGACAGTGCACCTGTCAAAAACAAGATCTATCGTCAGTCAGACCAAGTTAAGGAAAGCATCAGAGCTGAAGTCAGCAAGATGCTGGAGCTAGGGGTTATTGAGCCCTCTGAGAGCCCCTGGGCTAGCCCAGTGGTTCTGGTCCCCAAACCTCATCAAAAGGGTGAAAAGAGAGAGATGAGGTTTTGTGTGGACTATAGGGGTCTCAACTCTGTCACCAAGACAGATGCACACCCTATCCCAAGAGCTGATGAACTGATAGACAGATTGGGTGCAGCCAAATACCTGAGTACCTTTGACTTAACTGCAGGGTACTGGCAGATTGGCATGGCCCCAGGAGCCAAACAGAAAACAGCATTCTCCACACCTGATGGGCATTTTCAGTTCACTGTTATGCCCTTTGGTTTAAAGAATGCCCCTGCCACCTTCTAGAGGTTGGTGAATCAAGTCCTTGCTGGGTTGGAGTCCTTTAGTGCAGCTTATCTTGATGATATTGCTGTCTTCAGTTCCACCTGGCAGGATCACCTGGTCCACCTTGGGAAGGTTTTAAAGGCCCTGCAAACTGCAGGCCTAACTATCAAGGCATCCAAATGCCAGATAGGGCAGGGCACTGTGGTGTACTTGGGCCACCTGGTTGGTGGAGGCCAGGTACAACCCTTACAGCCCAGGATCCGGGCTATCCTGGACTGGGTAGCTCCAACAACTCAGACCCAAGTCAGGGCATTCCTTGGCTTGACTGGGTACTACAGGAGGTTTGTGAAGGGATATGGGTCCATTGTGACTCCCCTCACAGAACTCACCTCCAAGAAGATGCCAAAGAAAGTAAACTGGACAGTCTGTTGCCAAAAGGCTTTTGACACTCTGAAAGAAGCAATGTGCTCAGCACCAATTCTAAAAGCACCAGATTATGCCAAGCAGTTCATTGTGCAGACTGATGCCTCTGAGCTAGGGATAGGAGCGGTCCTATCCCAGACCAATGATGAAGGCCAAGACCAACCTGTTGCTTTTATAAGCAGAAGGCTTCTCCCCAGGGAGCAGCGTTGGAGTGCCATTGAGAGGGAGGCCTTTGCTGTGGTCTGGTCCCTGAAGAAGCTGAGGCCCTACCTGTTTGGAACTCACTTCCTAGTTCAAACTGACCACAGACCTCTCAGGTGGCTAATGCAAATGAAAGGAGAAAACCCAAAACTGTTGAGGTGGTCCATCTCCCTACAGGGAATGGACTTTGAAGTGGAACACAGACCTGGCACTGCCCATGCCAATGCAGATGGCCTTTCCAGGTTCTTCCACTTAGACAATGAAGACTCCATAGGGCAAGGTTAGTCTCATCATCTTTCGTTTGGGGGGAGTTGTGTGAGAAAGTGCCATCTTTCTTACATGGTATGCCCCCACTTTTTGCTGAATGGCTGATGTACTTTGACTGAGTGTGCCCTGGGCTCCTGCCAACCAGGTACCCAGGGCCTGTGTTCCTTCCCTAAAATTGCATTGATACCTACACCCAATTGACATCCCTGGCCAAAGGTCAGCCCCTGGTAAATGGTACCATGGGTACCCAGGGCACTGTGACCAGGGAAGGCCCCTAAGGGCTGCAGCACTTGTTGTGCCACCCTTAGGGACCCTGCACCTTACACACACACACTGCCTTTGCAGGCTGCGTGTCTTGGTGCAGAACAAAAGTGAAGAGTCGACATGGCTCACATCCCTGTGTGCCATGCCTACAAGCCACTGCCCTGGCCTAGGTCAGCCACCCCTCTAGCTGGGTGCACTATGCCAGTGGTGAGGGCATAGAGGCATGAGCCCTGTGCCCCTACAGTGCCCAAGTCCATTCTTGGGCATTGTAAGTGCAGTGCTGCCATTAAGAGTATATGGTGCTGGGAGTCTGTCATTACGAACTCCACCGCACCATAATGGCCCCACTGAAGACTAAGAAGTTTGGTATCAAACTTCTCAGCACATTAAACCCCCACTGATGCCAGTGTGGGATTTAATGTAAACGCACTCAGAGGGCATCTTAGAGATGCCCCCTGAAACCAACCCGACCTCCAGTGTCCGGACTGAGTGGCTGCCCAGGCTGCCACCACCAGACATGTTTCTGGACCCCTGGGTCGAGAGCCTCTGCTCTCAGGGGCCTGAAACAATGCACATCCCGGGACGAGGTGCCAAAGCCTCCTCCCCAGGATGGGCAGGGGGAGCTTCAAAGGCCTGCCGCCTTTGGAGTTTCCCCAGACCATTTGCTGCTTCCAGCAAACTGGTCCCCACTGGTTCTACCCCCACTCCTGGCGGGAGAACCGGCGGGAAAACCAGAAGCAGGAAATGGGTTGTGCCCACCTCTGCCAACTCCACCCCTAAGGTGGGGGAGGCGAGGTGAAGCACAAACTCGAGTCCCCGCCATCTTGAGGATGGGGGGACCTGGCCAACCAGGGACAGGCTCCTGCCCCCTCCCACTGGAGAGGAACAGAATAGGGGTGTACCCACCCCAGGGAAGGGACCCATTGGTCCCTGCCCTTACCTACCTGTAACCACCCCTAAATTTAGTATTTAGGGGCTCCCTGAACCTTCCTTGGAGAGTTCCCAAATCCGAAAACAAGAAGAGAAGACGAAGCAAGAAGACCAGCCGTGCAGCTGCTAAAAAGGAGGCGACAACAACTGACTTGGCCCCAGCCCTACCGGCCTGTCGACCTCTGAACCTGCTCCTGCGGAATCCCGGCCTCAGCAACCTCACAAACCCCGGAGGACCTGACTTCTGTGCTACAGCCTTCGACCCAGGGACTCCCACGAGCAGTGGTACTGCTCAAAAGAAAACCTACTAAAGACCCGGCCCTGGCACGGAGCCGCGAAACCTGCACACTCTGCACCCGCCGAGTCCAGCCTGTGCCTGAGTGACCAAAGACCTCGAGGACGTCCCCCGGCGATTCTGACCTGGAATCTAGTGGCCAAGGACCCTCCTCGACGACCCAGACGACGCCTGCAGCCTCAGGACAAGGGACCCCTCCAACCGCGACCAGCAGGGGGTAAGATTTCCCGACCTCAAAAGACACCCCTGCACCCGGCGCCCCACGGCCCCCTGTGCCCAACTCCTGGGTGTCTACCTATCCTCCAAGACCCCAACTTACCTCCTGAAGTGTTGGTCGTCCCTGAAGAATCACCGTCCCCGAGCCTGCAGCCTTTCTTCACCTTTCACGACCTCTATTGTTTAACATTGAGCGCCCGACGGCTCAAAGCACCCTGCACCCAGCCGCCCGAGTGCCCCTGGAAGTGCAACCTCTATCCTAACCTACTTCCCTACTTGCCCTGAGCAAGTGACCAGGAGCCCAGCTCCCACAGTCGCGTGGCCTGCTTGCCAGCAGCCACCAACCCGGGGCCCCCGCCTGCCATAGGATAACATTGGGCCTTCCCACTCTGCACCCGGCCGCCCCTGTGCCGCTGAGGGTGTAAAAACTGTACTTACCTGATCCTGGGGGACCCCTGAGTCTTACCCAGAACCTTAACCCTGCCAGTCAAGTACTTACCCGAAATCCGATAACTCACTTTTCTTCCATAGGGTTCCATTGACTGGTTTTCTGCGAAATTTCTTCTAAGTGTGGAGTTCTGAAACTTTAGAATATTCACCAAAAATCAACCGAGTCACGAAAACGAAAATACTCACCTAGTATTAGAAGGGGCCTCAGTGCTGGACCCGAGTGCCCAACACTGGCCCTAAAAAGTAATCGCAACGTTACTTACCGCTAACTCACTTTTCTTTCATAGGGAGCCATTGACTGGTTTTCTGTGAAATTTCTTCTAAGTGTCGATTTCTGTATTTTACAAATATTCTTTAAAAATCGAACAAACTACAAAAACGTAATTACTTACCTGTTTTAAGTAAATGTCCCAGTGCTGAACCTAGGAGTCCAGCACTGGATTACAAAAGTAACGTAAACATACTTTGCTTGCACACTGTATTTCCTTTCATAGGATAACATTGGTAATTTTACCCAGAAAAGTTTCTAAGTGTCAGCTTTTGAAATATAGTAATATTCTTCAAAAACCACTACAATAACCAAAACGCTTTTTCTTACCTGTTTACAGGAAGTGTCCCAGGACTGAATCCAGGATCCAGTCCTGTGGTTAGAAAAGTGCTCTGCAAAGTAATCAATTGTAATTAAGCATAATTTTCCATTGAGCTCAATGTTGCATTGAATTTGACCCTGTGTTGCCTCTTGCACCAACTGTGATAACCACTATCAAAAAAAAGTCTACTGCCTATCTGTAAGGTGAATAACCAAAGCATCTCATACTGAGAAAGTACATTTTGATCCTATTGTTGGTTCTAAAATAAAACAAGCATATATTTTTTTATATACAAACCATTGGCCTAGAGTTCAGTTCTTGAGTATGTGGCTTCATTTGCTGACTGAGTGTGTACAACAAATGCTTTACACTGTCCTCTGATACTGCCTTACTGCTCGACCAAGCTACCACTTTGGAGAGTAAGGTTATATCTAACTTTAGCCTCTGTCAACCCTCTGGGGACTGTGGACTCTGTACACCCTGAACCTTACTTGGGTACAGTATATACAGAGCCACTTTCCTACACCCTGGACCAATGTACCAATTTGCATTTGGTCATTGGTAAATATACAACAGCCAAAAGGGGCTGTCTGCACTTGGCCTTTATGGACCTAATGTCTGTGTTTGATCGCATCAATAGGTCTAAACTTTGGCCCTTGTTGTTAGAAATGGGCATGGAACCCAATCTGGTGGCCTTCATGTACTGGTCACACTCAAACCTGACAGCTTCGGCCAGATGTAATGAAAATGGATCACTTTCGACGCCCTGGGAGGTCCAGCGAGGGGTAAGATAGGGATGCATCCTGGCCCCCGTTTTGTTTACCCTATATATTAATACGTTCGGGGATAGTTTGCCAGCCGCGCGCAAAGACATTCACAGAGCTGGAGCCAAACTTATTCCTGCTCTGCTATACGCAGATGACGTGGTGCTGCTGGCTAGGACAGCTGTGGGGTTGTGAAGCCTTTTAAATACCTTCACTGATTTTATGATCTCACTTGACATCTCGATCAACTTTTTCTAAATCACATAAAATGACGACAGGTAACACAAAGCTCTCCAAATGTAGGCTATTTTGCAGGGGGTGTGAACTGACTAATGTTTCCACTTTTCCCTATCTGGGAGTCTTGTTTGATTAAAGGGGGTCATGGCTGTCTCTGAGAACCCTCAAAAAGAACACTTTGATCAGAGCAGCAGGGGCCACGGTGGATTTTGCCAGGAGATTTTGATTCAATTATTGATGCATTTGTGAACTAATCACATGCTGTGACTGCAGAATATTTGTATGTGTAGTCCATAAAATCTTTGTCATCTGCCTTAAAAATTTACAAAACATGTCTGTGGAATATGAGTAGAAAGTTTGCCAGTCTTCGTTCAATGACATTATATTAATGAAACCTATGTGTGTCAGCAAATTAGCGTTTGTAGTTCACTGTTTGAAATGGAAGTTGTTGCTATGCTCTGCACTTTTTCTAGAGTGACCGTCTTTATGGTGAGAAAATGCAGTCTGACTTTCTGTGTCAAACACAGTTGATATATCTAGCGCAAGTTTCCAAGTATTTGTTTTAAGTTCAGTTTTCAGATTGGTGTCTGTAGTATCCTGCCGGACACGTTCTAGTGTTCAGCTGGAAGCTGTAACCCCAGCCACTCCCTTGAGGGCTGGACACACTGCACCCCCACACCCATCCATCACGGGTGTCACGAGTGACGTGGCCCCGGCAATAAAAGGGCCCGGGTGCACGTGCTCGTGGCCAGTTACTGCACCATACTGCCCAGTGTCTGTGTCCGTCATTCCTTACTATGTGGGCCTAAGGCCAAATACTACAATGGCGACGAGTGGGTCTTATCCCACGCGTGAGAAGGCAGCCGCCTCCCGGTTACTTGGGAAGGAAGTGAAGCCTGACACACCTGGACACGCGCCCGCCAGTCTGCCCCTGCGTCCGCCCGCATGCTGACCCGGCGGCTGCCCATCACACTGGCCGGCCTGACAGCGAATCCTCGGTGGAAGAGAGGGGTCTGCTAAGGCCAGCAACAGGCTCGAGGTGACCGCATGTGCTGTGATCGGCGCCGCAGGAGGTGAGACGCCACCCGTGCCAGCACCGCCCGCATGCGGGGAGAAGATTGCGCCCATCCTCGGACCCGCGGGGTGCCCAGGTGAGAGGAGTCTGGAGCAACCCTGCCTCGCAACCCCCCCGGGCTCGCCACCTCCAGGACAGAGTGAGCAAGCTTCCCACTCCGACACTCGCTAAAGCGCTATCTCGTTCGGCGGAGGAAAGCCCCATGCCCTCATACCTGCTCAGGCACGAGGAAGCTCCTTGCCCGCCGCCAACTGCTACAGCCATGAGGGAGGCGCCGCCGAGAGTGAGAGCCCAGCACCGGCCCTGACGTCCTCCAAGACCCGCAGCTCTGTGACTGACTGCCGCGGCTGCCAAAGAGTCAACGCCCGCAGCGCCACCTGGTGGTCAGCAGTGCAAGCCGCATCCACCAACACCGCATCAGTGGCCGCCCCTGCACGAAAACAACCAGCGCCATGCGCCGACACAGCACGGGGCCCTGCACCAGCCTTTCAGCGCCCCGGAGCCGACGACAAACCGGCCACGCCACCACAAACCCCCAGAGACTGCCGTGGACCTTGGAGAGCAGGCTGAGGTACCGTGCCACCCAGCGGTCGCATGCCTACACCGCACCTGAGGAAAGGCCACAGCGCGTCCATACGGGAAACTCCTGCATGGAGCACCCTGTCCAGGACTGAGTCTGCGAGAGGACTGCCAGCCATCAGTTTGGTATCGCCTCGTACACCTACGTCCCCAGCACCCACGCCGCGAGGAAGGTGGCTGTGCCACTACACTGACACACATCGGCGCACCATCGCACCGGGACAACGTCCCCCAACGGCACCCACAGCCTAACAGCACTGAAGGAGGGCCTGCAGCACCCCTAGCTGTCTTCAGGCCACACCACAAAGAAAACTAGTGGGCCGCAGGAAGCGTACCTGAAGGACTCTGCCCCAGCATGCCTAAAGAAGCCGATAGGTCCTTTCGCCAGGCTGTCACAGATGAGGTTGCCAAGGAGGGAAGAGGAGCCGGTTCGAGCAGCTCACATCTCCCACCACTCCCGGAAGGCAAAAGCCAAAACTCACCTCAGCTTGCAACCGCAAGGAGGACTGACCGGAGTCTCTTGCAGTGACCACGCCTCCACACAGACAGGACCGAAGAAGGCCATGCTGCCCCCTCACAGAAGTATCAAGCCTCAAAACACGTCGGCTGCTCGCTGCATGCCAATGAAGGAGTGGCAAGTCTTCTGCGGAGATCTGCCAGCACAGGCAACCGCCACGTGACAGAGATACAACCAGGGGCCTAGGACTACCACAGCACAGGAACGTGCCAAGACGCACAGGACAGCGAAGCCCAGCGAGACAGCAAGCTCCAAGAGAAGCACACGAAAGCGGGGTGCGTTGCGCGCCACCCCAACGGGCTGCCTAGACTTTCAAAGGAAAAAAAAGACTTACACAGCTCTGAGTGCTCCCAGGAAACCCGAAGTTTCTCCAGCCCAAGCAAGCGCCGATCAAGCTCAAGCAGCAACACCGAAGACGCTGCGACACAAGCCCCACGAGCAAGAGTGGACGACCAGCCAGAACAGCAACGTCTCAAGGTCGCTGCCCCCACTAACAGCTCAAGAGAAACTTGTGCAGAGCGCGCACCACACGTGGCTGCCCTACGCCACCGCCGGAGGAGAGATCGCATCACTCGCTCCTCCTGGTACACAGACATAATCGCAAGCTACAACACAGGCACACCCAGTGCCAGAAGAGAGCGCCCAAGAAGACGACGGAGCGCACTAAGTCAGATGCGCGCAGAAGGCAGCGCCAGTGAACCTTACAGCACGGGCAGGCGCCCGGGAGATAGAGACATCGCCACAAAGAAGCACTGCTGAACGCAGCACAGAGAGCATCTACGTCTCTACTGCACCAGCGAAGCCCCGCAGTGGGCCGAAGACAACACAGAGTGTCCTCCCTCACACTGCCTCAAGACGGAGTCGGCGGTGACCCACGACAGGCAAGAGAGGAGTTGCACACCCCACGTGGCAGGCCGCCACAGCGACAAGCATTCCGACAACCGGGCGACACGTGACTGGACGTCACGTCGCACAGCAAGCAAGGAGCACGTCACCCGAAGTGACCAGTTCTGACAAGCACGCCGGAACAAAGGCAGAAGCAGGCGCCACGAGAGCGCCGCCTCGTGGTCCCAGCACAACACCCTCGAGAAAAGAAGAGTGACAGCCATGTCACACAAAAGGGAAGAAGAATGACAGCCCTGCAACACCCTCGAGAAAAGAAGAGTGACAGCCATGTCACACAAAAGGGAGGAAGAGTGACAGCCCTGTCACACCAAAAACTGGACGAGCACAGGTGTGGTGAAAAGACCAACAGGAGGAGAAGACCGAGGACTCACACAGCAAGCCAAGAGCACACCCAGACACACCAGACAGCCACCAAGGCGGACCGACGTCCCTGGACACAGCCTCACGGGAGAACCGAACACAAGCCGCAGCAAGCGCGATCCGCGTCTCTCCCCAACGCTTCCCCAGGCGACCGTCCATCCCAGAGTGTCGGCAGTCCAAGTCAACGGCATCCCTGCTCCAGGCCGCAGATGCCGTGGGTGTAGATCAGCACCGAGTGTCCCTCTTCACACCGCCTCAAGATGGAGTCGGCAGTGGCCCCCAAGACAGGCAAGAGAAGATCTGCACACTCGCCGTGCCAAGCCGCCACCAAAGATCATCAATCTCAGCACGACAGAGACATCTGGCAGCTAAGTCCCTCCTAACTTTCAACTCTCCCAGCAAGTCACCACCACCTGTCATTCCGATTCACCACACGGCTGGCCACCGCCATCATGCCAGCCCTCAGCACAAGCGTCAAACAACATCACTCCTAGAGTACCAATGGACTGGAGTCCCCCCTGGTTGCCACACCAGCCAACAAAAGAAACCAGAGGCTTCCTGTGAACCTGGCCTACACCTGAACCGCGGTAGCGAGAGCAAGTCTCGGCCAAGACTCATCCACCCTAGAGGGTTGTGCGTGCGACTAAGTAACGGCTTCTCGGTGGTCCTGCAGTTGCCTCCAGTCGGCACACAAGCGTTCCCAGCGCAGCCCTCCTGCAGTCCCGCAGCAACCCCGACAACGGGCCTCCCCAGGCGGGAGAGTGAAAAGAGACTTTGCCCCACCGACAGGTCATCGGTTGCAGCCAAAAGGTTCCACAGAGACAAATGATCAGACAACGCCTCCATGAATTCTCACCTGGGACTCCATCCACGTTCATGACGCTACCCACTATAAGGAACTGTTAGAAGTCACCACAGACCATCACCGACGTCAGCAAAGTGGAAGCCATGCAAGACATCTCATCATCAGTGAACTGACGGTATGCAGCGGACGTCTCCAAGCTGGCGGTCGTGTCCTGAACCCCTCAGGTTAAACTATGGGTGCCTGCCAAGATGGTCCTGCTGCAAGCACAGTCACCAGCTCATGTATGACGTCTTCCTGTCACCTGACTCAGAAGACTGATGGACCCTGTGGTGTCTAGTTAACTGTTTGTTTTGTCCCCACAGGTTTGGACTAAAGTTTTACTTGTTCTTCAATAAAGTTGGGGAGGAATGTAGTATCCTGCCGGACACGTTCTAGTGTTCCGCAGGAAGCTGTAACCCCAGCCACTCCCTTGAGGGCTGGACACACTGCACCCCCACACCCATCCATCACGGGTGTCACGAGTGACGTGGCCCCGGGAATAAAAGGGCCCGGGTGCACGTGCTCGTGGCCAGTTACTGCACCATACTGCCCAGTGTCTGTGTCCGTCATTCCTTACTATGTGGGCCTAAGGCCCAATACTACAGTGTCAAGTCCACAACAAAATAAGCCCCTTTTCCTGGAACAAAAAATGTCTGAAATAAGTGTATCTGACCAGTCCAGGTCCATCTCTCTTGCTGATCCGCTTAAGTGAAATCTGCTCATACAGATAAAAAATGTACTGCTCCCTTAAGGGAATGAAGTGGTGGCACTGGCAGTACCCCCTCAACTCTCCTGCCTTGTCTGCTTCACCCATAGTCATAAAATCATATTTTATGAAGGGACAAGCATGAACTCTGAGACTGGCAGGAATGATACAAGAGTTACGCTCTCCCAACTTCCACTATATCTTTTTGTGATAGCAAACATTAGCTATATATTCATCTACAAAATGTTGCCCTTGTGTGAGCGCGTTGACAGATCTCAAGGCTAAATAGACTTTGGTGCTGTAGCCTGGATAGATATTGACTCTATAAGTGAGCCTGGAAATCTCTTTCTAGTTATATTATTCATTTAGCTTTGGGGGGGGGAGGGGGAGGAGGTGTACGATGAAGTTATAGCGTAAGAATTAAAAAAATACCTGAAGACTAAGTAGAGTGTTCTGCAGCAAGCAGCGGGATGGACAGGCTTCATGGCCAAGCAAGCTCCTACGACAAGTAAGCACCAAACACGACTTAATAACCATCACAAAACGGAGGGGCACTAATCTTGTTTACAATTTGTTTTCTCAAAGAATTGTGGGGCATATCACCAAGGCCCCGCGATAAAATTATTGCCGCTTTAGCATCCGTTTTCGGACGAAAAGCGGCGATAATTTCATCGCACTATCAGCAAGGACACGCTAACGCGTGTTTCCATGCCTCAACGCCATTTACCTTAACGCCCAGCTTTGCATCTCTAATGAGATGCAAAGTGGGCGTACCTGACCAAAATAACGTGAGAAATGTCGCTAACCGACATTTCTCCAATTATCAAGCTGCACGCTAACCTGCATAGCGATAAGAAAAGTAGCGCTAACCGCAGTTATCGCTACTTTCCTTACGCCTGTTAATCTGACTTAGCCATTATATCCAATGGAAGGTGGATATTATGGCTAAGTCTGCCCTGCCCTATCAACAAGCTATCGCCTATGGATGTGCGATCATCGCTGGATTTCCAGCGATAATCGCACATTTGCAGCTAGCGCTTGGATTTTTATCGCATTGGAGATAAGCGTTGCTGATAGCACGCTATCTCTGCGATAAAATCCAGCGATAGCCGGCGATAATTATCCTCGCGCTAAGCGCGCTTAGCGATAATTATCGCCGGCTGTTGCTGATATGCCCCAGAGTTTCAATTACAGTGGCTATTGCCAGAAAAACAAGACGCACCCATGAATTTTTCAGTGTCTGTATTTTTATTAGTATTTCATTATATACGGAAGATTTAATAATTCACAATCACTAAAATAGAAACGGTCTTGGGTTGCGGATGGCGTTCATCAAAAATCTACTCTACAAATATTAACTTGCGAACATATTCTTTTGCAGAATAAGTTCGGGTTGTTAATGAGTTTCTTGAAAAATGCTTTTTCTGTGGGATTTATTTCCCCCATTCTTTATGTGTGAAGCCACGCTTTTTTGCTCTCCTCTCCCCTTTTTTCCTTTCTCAACTTCTAGTTTGCCTTTTATAGCAGTTTATTGCTACTTTTCATTCTTCTGATATCTATTCAGAACAGACGTTTTGCATTCCTCTGTTTAGTTCTCACACTCCTTACCTTCATTACCTGCCTTCCCTCTCCTTACTCTCTTTTCCCTTCATGTATATGTTTTAACTGTGCTTTGAGACTTTTTTCTTTAAAAAAAGAAAAATTCTCCTGATTGCTTTTTCCTCCTTCCTCAAATCACAGCCTCTATCACTCATGCAAGCAAACTCCTCACATCCCATGTTTTTGCATTCTAATGTTTTTCTCCATTGTTTAGTTTTTGGGTCATGGTAGTATACAAGACATACTACTGTGACTCATGTTTTTGTTCATTCTAAACCTCCTTCACCACCGTTTTTTTGCACAAAAGAGAATGTATTGTTTTAGGTTTGATTCACAAGGCAAATTTACACATGTAGATTTAGTCACTTGTAAATCTACTACTGCACCTAGGTGTACATGTCATCACAAAAAGATAGGAGAGGCGAAGGCAAATGTCTCTGCCTATAGATTAGTGAATAGCATTTTGTAGTACATAAGTAGTACTAACGTAGTAATACTTCAATTACTACACAATGGAATTTGTGCATATGCCCCATAGTGTTTTAGAAACTGTAAGAATAATATACTGATTTTGACTTCTTTTACCTGGACCTTCGGTACAATTAATGATTTTGTCAAATTTATTAACTTACTTTGACACTATGTTAATTTGGCCATTCTTCAAGTTTAAAATAGGAGAGATTAAATTTGACAAGTTGGCATTATCCATAATTGAAATTCATTATACTAGCAGA
Organism: Calotriton arnoldi; assembly: GCA_963921515.1. Classification (NCBI taxonomy): domain Eukaryota; kingdom Metazoa; phylum Chordata; class Amphibia; order Caudata; family Salamandridae; genus Calotriton; species Calotriton arnoldi. The sequence goes on from CAWUFW010004328.1 coordinate 1,423,139, forward strand.
GTCCTGAAAGAAACATGTTCATAATGTATATTAAGTGTAAATAATGTTCTACACATTACACAGGCAATCAATCAATCAATCTCTTTATTTGATCTCTTATTTAAACAGATCATAAAAGTATCAATTCATCAAATAAACCATAACACAATATTATAAAAAAGATCCGTATAAAACCATGGTTAAAACATTTAAAATGTTTACAGGGTCATCAATTTCGAGGATAGGCTCTACCAGTAAGAAATAATATTTAAAATCATGTGTAGGAGCAGCCGTCAGGTTTGAACAATTTCGGTAACTTAGGCCCCCAACATTTAAATAAAATCAAATTTTCCCATTTATTGCAGCAATTTAAGTCAACGGAACCCAGTTCTTCCTCTTTCTCATACATGCCCACAAACAGCATGCTACAGAGAAGCAAACAAAGGGGTCATGGAGTGCCTTTAAAAAATACAATGTCACCCTGCATTGAATGAAGTTGTGGCGCCTTAAAATCAGGAGAATAAAAGCTTTCCTTTCAGTGTGGTAAAACTTGCAGAATAATATTACTTGTAGGTCCGATTGGGGTGAGTGGTTATCACAGGGGCAGGGGGGCAAATCAGAGTGTTTAAACTTCCTCACTGGGTAGGCTAGCATCAGAGTTATATAGTTCAGGCGAAAACGCAATAAAATAAATCTATGGTGTGCAAAGCTAATGCATGCGAGGTATGAAAATCCTTCGCATAGTCTTGGCGCAATAAGATCATATACAATTGCCGCCCTTTGGTTATGATTTATTTCCCTCCGAAGATAGCTAGCCCTCTGAAGATACAGCTCAGTGATTTGCCTCCTCGAAACCTTCCTACACAATGTGGGATTCCTGAATAGATTTCCCTGCCCAATTGCAGTCAATTCAGCCTCTACGTATCTAAGCAAACCAATCCTGTTGTAGTGGTCCAGCTTCAGGCAACTGCCAATTATACGTTGCGTTAAGTTGACCGTGGACCTACGCCAAATTGAAAGCCACAGCAGGATTGGGGCCATTCTGATGGAATCAAGCAAGTAGGGTAGCCCCAATTCAAGGTGTAGAGTATAATTTGAATGTGACTGAGGTAAAGATACCCGGTTTTTAAAAAAGGTGTCTTCCATTCTCTGGAGATGGTCCGAGTTTGCCATCCCCCAGACTCCCGCCCTGTACAATACCATTGCCTTCGTTTTGGCATGACAGATTTTTTTAATCGTATCCAAGGGACTGCCGCCCAACTTTCTTGCAAAGCCCTTAATGGCCTACAGGCTCCTTTCCATGGCTGAAGCTCTGCCCGCAATCAGATTTTTCCAGGAATGGTTCTTGTCAAATAGGACCCCCAGATAGGAAAAGGAGTCTACCACTTCGATTTCCTTTGAGGCCAACTGAAAATGGGGGGGGAGAGGTTTCTCCTCTTCTGGCTCCTGCTATACAAATGAATGATTTTGCTTTGTTTACTCTGAGGTCTAGTGAGGCCATGAATGAGGCATATGATGTTATGAGGGATTGTAAGGCAACCCCTGTCCTGGCAATTAGGACCGCGTCGTCGGCGTACGCCAGTATCGCAAGGGGAATGTTATCAAAAATAGGCACGTCCAGGGGTGCTCCAGTCAGGGCGGCCTCCACCCCGTTAGTGTAGATGGAAAAAAGAAACGGGGCGAGGACACAGCCCTGCCTGACTCCCCTCCCGATTTGAAATGGACGAGTGCATTCCCCATTTACACCATAACGAACTGAAGAGGAAGCATTGGCGTATAGCTGGCGGATGAAACTAATTATCAATTGGTCGACCCCCATCTCTTTCAGCATAGGCCACAGCTTCTGGTGGGAGACACAATCAAAGACCGCCAAAAGGTCCATAAAGGCCATGTAGATCCTCCCCTCTTTCACCTTGGTATATTTGTCAATGCAAAGTGACAGATTAAGACATTGATCGACCGTCCCCTTTCCCTTCTGGAACCCATATTGCGCTTGCATCAGTATGTTATTATCTTCAGCCCAGTCCTCCAATCTCGATAATAGGAGCCGGCCCATAAGCTTTGCGGTGGTATCCAGAAGGGAGATGGGACGGTAGTTCATAGGAGTGCCCCTATCCTCTTTCTTATAGATGGGAACGATTACGCTCTGATTCCAGGATGGTGGAGGTCCCTCTTTTGCAATGCTATTGAACACGTTTGTTAATAGGGGGACCCACAAATCATAATTCTGCTGAAAAAGATCGATCGGGACCCCATCAGGGCCCGGGGCCTTCCCTGGTGGGCAAGACTCCAACCCTCTTCTAACTTCTGTTAGTGAGAATTTCAGACAACCTAGTGGCATTTCATCTGGCTCGGCAGGAGATAAGGGGAAAGAATTATTGTAGCCAAAGATGCTTTCAAAAAGCACCACCCAATAGTCCTCATCTACATGTGAGTCCAGTGAGGGATCATTAGAGTCTTTAAAGTATGGGGCATTTATAACTCTCCAGAACTCCCTACTACTGCCCGAAATCGCAGCTTGCTCCAGGTCGTTCCAGGCCTTTTGCCTAATATCCTTCTTTCTTTTTTCCCTAGCCTGTTTATAATTACTACATAACAATTTAACCCCTGCTGGGTCTCTACGGTGGGCTTTAAGAGCCTTAATAAGAGCAGTCCTTGCTGTGGAGCATTTGTGATCGAATCATCCTCTGATTCGATTAGAATTCACCGGTTTGGTACGAGTAAGTGGCAGTTTTAATTTCATTTAAAGTACTGTAAACTGGGTAACTAAATGTGAAGACGCAGTCTCCTCAGCCAGACAGTGTATGATGTCTTCCCTTGCTTGCCCTATTATTTCGTTACCCAGGTTCAGCTTCTCGACCTGTACCCACTTTAACTGGTAGCGAATTTTCCTTTGTAACGATATATTATCTGCTACCTGTTGGTGTTTTTTCGCCTTACAAGGGAGATCTAGAGAACTAAGTAGGATAGCATGATCGCTATAGGGTGTAAACAGGTTATCTAAATGGGCCACTTTTTTACTTAGTGTGGAGGAGACTAAAATAAAGTCAATCGTTGACTCCTGGGTACCCCGCCTGAATGTATTCCCTATCTGGCCAGATTTTATGTTATTGATTATTCCCAGATTGCTTGAATATAGGAAATTATTCACGCTATCACCGTATTCATGATGCGAAAAATGTGTGAGGGGGTTATCCTGTGGATCAATTAGACCACACACCTTAGACTCTGTATATTTGCATAGGTGAATGTTGAAATCCCCCACCCAAATAATGTGAGGTGTGCCTTTTTTATTTAGTCGGGTAATTTTCCCTAGCTCCCTGTTTAGATCTTCTACTACTTTTTTCATATTTCTCCCAAATTCATTATTATAAAAATGTATTAGAATCCATGGACCTTCGTTTTTGTGCTCAAGGTGCAGAAGCTGGACATGGGTATTTGGGGAACCAACCTGCCTTATTTGTACGGGGATGGTATTAGAAGTCAAGGTTAATAGACCCCCCTTCGCTCTGACTGACATAGAGGGCACTGCAGGAGTATGGAAAGTGCGAAACCCAGGAAAAAAGACCGGCTCCTTGGCCCATGTTTCCTGGAAGCAGAAAATCTCTAGGGAGTTCCAAAGATTATGCCATTGTTCATTGCCTATCTTAGAGGCAATTCCTGCCACATTCCAAGATGCTAGGGTAATCTTGTTTATATCAATTTTGCAACGCAGGGGAGGGGTCGTGGGTATTACCGGTGTTCCATATGGTAGACTAGCTAGCGTAGCTATTCTCCCAGGGGACGATGATAGTCAATCACAGGATTCTAAGTCGGAGAGGACAGCAAATCTATTTTGTATCCTTACCCCCTGGGGCGTATTGGGACCATCCATATATCTAGTAGGGAAATGGTCTAACTTTGACCCACCACTGTTTCCCGCTCCTGAAGATGTGACCTGCTTGTAAAAGTGCTGCAGTGGTAAAGGTATAATTTGGGTACTCCTAAGGACAGACCTAAGGAGATTGACCCAAACCAGGTGACCCACATATGCGTTATTAAAGTTTATCACCACACAATCCCCCCAATTGTCTTTGGAGAACTACCCACCCATCCCACTCTCCTGGCCATGATAATTTTATTTGCCAGGTGATGATTACTCATTCCAGAGTTCCTAAGGTTATATGAAAGCCAGTGGAGACATTTATCCATCAGTTGTGATGTTGATTCCAGCTGATTGTCCCAAAGGGGGGGTACGCTAGCCAGAACCAGCACCGGGGGGAGGCTTCCGGTGGAAGATGGAGTACTATTGAAGTGCGGTCATCTGTAGGGATGGTATGGGTGTCTCGTATTCCTGGTGCCTGGTGTAGAACCCTTGGAACCTCCTTCGATGACAGTGGGCGGTGAAGTGTATCACTTGGTGCCGTAGCTTGAAGATTTAGAGCCTCCCTTTGTGCATTTGCATGACTGCTAGTTGAAGAAGACGGCCCACAGACCCGAGTAACGGGGCTAGTTGTATTGCCCCGCATTGGTGCAGTTTACAAGAGCTCGAGCCTCACTAGGGGGAGCTAGCTAGAGTTACGTCTGCGGGTATGCATGGAGAATGCACTCTGGAGGGGTCACCCAGAGATCGGACAGTTGTGTTAGATGTTCCTAGGCTGGCTAGTCACTGTTCAATCTGCGTTAACTTAGTCAAAATAGGGTCCAGGAGTATCATCAGCCTTTTGCTTGCTTCCGCCCATAAGTCCTCATTGAATGGGGCATGTAAGGATAGTGTGTTTGCAGTTTGAGTCATAACTGGTATTTCATGAATCAATGTGGGGACTTTGGGATGTATGCCCATCGAATTGGGAGCGCGAGTGGCCTTGGTCTGTTTGGTGTTGATGATCGCGCCGGCCCTGCGCCGCTTTGCAAGGGGATCATTTGCGGGGTCGTTTGGTAAAACAATGGGAGGAGAAGACTCTAAATCCCCTCTAGAAAAGTCAGACGGGACAGTAGACACAGGCAGCAATTCCTGTTGCCCGGGTCGAAGATCACCAGATATTATCAGATGAGGCGAGTGGGTTTGTAAGGGGGCCTCCGAGTGCCCCCCGTAGGTGACACCAAAGGCAAAAGGAGGAGTTCCATTGACAGACGCCTCTGGGTTAGCTCAATTTCATGGGTGAGAACGCTGGCTGCTCTGGACAGGAATGCATCCAGCGTTGCTACAGGCCCTCCACCCGCTTTTTCTGTAGGACCTTTACGCTTTCCCATATTGTAAAAACAAACAACAAAAGGGGACAAATACCTTTAGGCCAATGCAAGATGTTAGATGGGGGGCCCAGACCAGCCTCTTCCGGGCTCCGACGGGCGTGGACGGGCCCGCCCATGGCCCGGGCCTTGCCCGGGCGCGTCCCCGCACACGTCCCGCGCCGCGGGCCGGCGTCGGTGTTTTCAGCGCGCTCCAGGCACAAAGGAGTTTGGGGATTGTAGTCCCCCAGCGGCGAGATCCGCGGCTTCTCCCCCGTCGGCAAAAGATTGAAGGTGCCCAGCGTCCAGAACAAGCAACAGGCAAGGTGAGAGTTTCCAGCTGGGGCGAATAGCGTCTACACGCGCCGCGGGCCAGCGTTGGTGTTTACAGCGCGCTCCAGGCGCAAAGGAGGTTGGGGATTGTAGTCCCCCAGCGGCGAGATCCGCGGCTCCTCACCCGGCGGCAAAAGATTGAAGGTGTCCGGCGTCCAGAATAAGCAACAGGCAAGGTGAGGATTTCCAGCTGGGGCAAAATGCACAGTCAACACCCCAGCGTCTTGTTTTGCTTTGAACCTTATATAGGCCAGGCATAATTTGAATAAGGCTACAGAAAGCTTTGTCATAATATCATTGTACATTTAAAAAACTCTTTCACAAATATTAGAGATTGTTTTCCAAAAATAGGAGCTCATGGTGAACCCACCAAGCACCAATCTGGTGCTAGTGAAAAAAGGGGGACCCTGTGATGAAACATGTCACTGTTGAGGGGTGCCCTCTTATACAGTTTTTACTTCGGAAGGAATGGTCTGTTGATGAAAAAGGGATAATAGCCCCCTTAATGGAGTTCACTGGTCCAATGTTTGTGTTTATAGAATTCTGACAAAAAGGTAGGGATAACTATTTTTCCCTCTTTGACAATTTGATTCAGGAGGTAGGCAGATCTATATGAGCAAATATTGAGGAAATTGAGCAAAGATAGTAATGTGAAACATATAACCAAAGACAGTTGCAATGGTTGTCAAAGTTACTTTTGAAAAGTGCTGTCCTAGATAATCGATTCCTAAACCACAAAATGAATAAAATACACTTTATCAACTAGTAAGTTTCAAAAGAGCTATTTCCAGAGTATTTCGGATGTGCAACATTTAATATATTAAACCTCGCTGTCAGACTGCTGCAAGAGAAGCACTCAGTCCACCATCATCTTTGGGTCAGTTGATAATAACATAATAATAGGCTGATATCAGTGATGTACTATTGGGGTAAACGGCAACCACTAGCATTGAAACTTCTCATTTACCAGGCTTTGATAGGTGTCTCTTGAAAATAGGGGAACTATAATGTTAGGGAAAACAAAAAGTAATATTTGCACCACAGGTTACAAGTTGAGCTCTGCAATAAAATGGTGGTGTTTGCCACACGAAATATACATACATTGTCCACAATAGGCATCAATTACGTACCATTCGGCCAGAGCATGTCCTCTGATGACCACTGTTGTCTGTATGGAACTCTGGTCAAGCACCTTTGATCACAGCTCATGGTAGTAGTGTCAAACAATTGGAGCAAGTTGCTGAACTTCGGTGGCAGTAGAGAAATCCTTCTGCGGTTACATGGTTATAACCTGGGTGGCTGGTGATGAGGTGCAGAACAGATCTCAGTTTAGATTGTGTAGGGCTCCAAATTAAAATTGCTTTGGGACCTCTCCCAAAAGAAAATGCTATTAAGTACGTCTGGCAGGATGACCATTTGACTAATGTCTAGAACAGAAGATCTTTGATGTAAGTCGAGTTAGATTGTTCTTTTATTGAATTGTAGTTGGGTAGCTGTTTGAAATGCTCTAAAAAGGACAACAATTTAGAATATTTCTAATGCAGTAGTGCATCAAAGTACAGCAAAGTGAATAGTAAATAGAGCAGGATGTAATTCAAATGATGTCTAGCTGGCTGGTGATTTAAAAGATCCAGGTATCCCTTTCAAGGGTTAATACCATAATTGGATAACTCATTTGAAGGGGCTATAGCATAATAGCGCTATGAAGCAGTCCAACCAGGATACCATTTTGAATGATTTATGTTTGAAAAGCAATCTAGAGTTTCAGTAACTAGCTCTTTAAAATATTTTAATAAGATTTTACGTTCTAGGATATCCAGCTGTTTCGGGATTTAGAGCCCCTGGATAGGTGATAGCTTGTTTTTTGGCCGTGTCGTTGTGAATGGAGAGCTGCTTCCATTCATGACAATCTGGTCACTTGTCACTGCCTCGTACTCTTAAGGCTTCCTGTGTCAGCATGTACTACCTCATGGTCCCTTCCAGGAATTTGTTGTGCAGGAAGAAACAGTAAGAAATGTATGTCCTCATTAGCTCTAGAACTAAGAAAAGGAGTCTCACCTGCAGTGGTTATGTAAGAACAAAGATCTTCTGGAGTGGTACGGGCTGTTTTTATGAGTACTTGCAAGCTGTTGGTGTGGAGAAAAAGTAACTAATCAATTAAATGTTGGGTTGAGGTGAGAGTTCGAGATGACCTTGGCTGGCGTCCATCTTTACTTTCTACTATATTTCTATACTGGTTAAGTAATTAAGTTCTTCCAATGTCAAGTGTATAATCTATTGTCTACAATTGTGCTTGCAGACAATCTTCATGCCAAGGCTCAACTATCATAACTATCTGCATTGAGTGCCAAGACAGAGCAGCCAGATAGCTTTAGGGCAGCGGTGGGCTTGGAGAAATGTACTGATTTTACTTCTCAGTGCATCACAATGATATCAGTACTGGAACCTGCTTGATCTAAAATTGCTGTTCAAATGGAAGGACGTGTGGAGTCTACAGTCCGAGGGGGCAGGGGCTAATGGACCTTGTATGGTGAATAGAGAAGCTACTTTCCACATCTTTGGCTGCAGTGAACTTGTGGATGAATCAAGTGTATGGGACTTCTCTTTGCTCCTTCCGCTCTACCAGGAATGTGGCAGTCTAAGGGCAGCCCAGAGGATGCAAAGCTGACACCTTAGATAATCTACAAGTGCCTAGACTACTGGTGGGGCTGTGCACTAGCAGGGAAGATCCTTGTGTTGCAATCTGCTCCACTCCTGTCCATATCTGAAGAGTTGTGAATTGCCAGATGACTTAACCGAGACTGCCTTGAGCACTTCTCTATCTATGGACATCAATTCACTAAAATTCATGGTGAACTGAAATTTACATCACACAACTTCTGACCTCCAATGAATTCATGAGGTTGGTCATTTGTACCACTCCTAGGTGCTCAACAACCTCTTATTTGTTGCTCTGGGGAAAGTGAAAGGCAATGATTGTACAGAAAGTAAACAGGACTCTAATAACTCTACCTTTTTTCTGTACCTGATGCTGTCTTCATGACCCATGAAACTAGATTTAAGAAGGGCAGTACTATGCTTACTAAAGGGCAAGATACCCCTGGCTATGCCTAATTGATGTCTAGGCCTCTATTCAGTGGTGGAGAAAACATTTTAAGTCTCACAAGGTGTTGTAAGCATGATTTCAACTCAAGTATGTGAAAAGACAGAGATTCACCAAACTACTTCCTTAGAGTGACGTATAGGGGTAGGGTTTTGAGTAAGAACAGGAAGATTGGCGCTCAAACTAGTACGCGTTATGTGAGTAATGTTACACAAAATAGTGCGGTGCTGCCAGGTCGGAGGACAACCCAAAAACCCCGTAAGCGTGTGAGTCGGAGAACTCACACTGGACATAGGAACACGATCCCTGTCTCCCCCCCTTTTTCCAACCACTTTGACATACAATGGGTTCTCAAGTTAGTTTCCCCTCTCTTCATTTCTCAACAGGGCCCCCTTGACATGCCACGCACGTCTTGTGGACTCGTGGCTCTGCACCTGCCCTAACTATTTTTCTGGAACATACCAGACTCGCTCACATTTTTCAGTCCTCCCCTGACCCTGGGACGATTTTGATTTTCACACCGTTCTCGAGACCTTGCTTTCTCGTGTGGCACACTCCACTAAGGTACCTGTCTCTTTTTCAATGGAGTCCTCTCATTAGATCTCTTCCCCGATCCGTTTACTTCTTGGACGGATCATTTTCTCTTTCCTCTTTCTGTTCGTCACTCTACTTCTGACCCCGGGTCCTATGCACCGCGACGTTTTTTGATCTTTCGAATTTTTAGTTTTTAATTTATCCTGTTTATTCCATGTAAATCGGTTCTTCTATTATTTGACCACTATTGATCCTTATAGTTATTTTCTTTATAACTTACTTTATGTCTCAGTGTATGTTTTAAGTAATTCTCTTTATTTGCTAGTATGTTCTGTTGATTAACAACAGTTTCTATTACGTACAAACACTTGAAACCCACAATGTCACCTATTACCTTGCGCCCTGCACATTTTGATTGTCACTTCATCTTTAACCATGCTTTTCCCGCGAACTTCATCATGTAGATCACTTCATGAGAGCGGCACTTTTCACAAGAGTCACTGGTTTCATTATGCACCTTTTCAACCATTGTTATTCAAGTTATTTTCGAGGTCTATTCCCCTTCCCATACGTCCCCTTAGGATAACTTTATCATTTGTATAGCCCACCTACTTTTGTTTCTTTCTTTCCCTCATTTTGATTTTTGTATCCTTCCCAGCCCTGAAGAGTCACAGGAATTATACTGTGACGAAACACGTGTCGGCTGGTTGCTTTGTTTCTATAATCTTGCTTTCTCTTAATAAACATCACTGAACTCTATCCAGACATTAATAAGAGTGATTTTCTGAACGAGACTCTCATACTACTGGTATACCCTTAACACGTGTGCCCAGGATCGTGTTCCTACTTCCTTAGAGTACCTATCTTCAGGGAGCATTGGAAAACTTGTGAGGTGCTTTTATGTGTTACCCAAACTTTACTTTTAGAAAAAGTTTATGAAGAACATGTCAATATTTAGAATTTGTAAAAGAAACAATAGTATGGTGTAAAGAATTGTAAGGAAGGGCTGCATTTTTAGAAGGTCTAGCTTTACCTATAACCCCCAATTCTAATCTAAATACTTCTTTGCGTCAGTATAAAATATATAACTGCTAATTGTTTTTGACAACATGAAGATTGGATTGATTGTAAGTGAAAGTACTTATTTTCTGAATGTTGAAGACAAAATGCCTTCAACTCTGCAGACTGAGATTGTTTAGAACCAGCTGCCTTTCAAACAGGGCCACTGGAATTATGTAATTCTTTGGCCGTGGCTTTTCCTTATAATTATTGATGCCAAATAATCCATCATTTACTGCATAGTTTGCAGATTTTAACAAAGAAATGTGTTTCTAACTCAAATGGTTCAAAAGTTACTAAAACCGTAGCCGCACATGTTGACATGCAGCGGAAGTCTCGTTTACAAAGGCTCATTTGTCACCTTTCAGTTACTTATTGCTACATTTGGGTGTTAAACCAGTACCATTGAGGGGAAACCTTTGCCCAGACAGTGTTACTGTGTAAAATTTGCAAAATTATGAAGTAACACTACCACAAACTGTGCCTCATTACACCACATAATTTTCATATCCTGCCATATAATTTAGTCAGTCCTGTCGCAAAATGTGGTACTTCCTTTTGCATAATTCTAGTGGCCCTGCTCTCAATTTGCTGCAAGGTGCAGAAACAGGATATATAAGCACACCTCAATGCTTATTGTGTGGTTGATGAAAGTTTTCAGACTGTTTAACTGAATATAACTTTCAACTATGGCACTGAAAGAGACAAACATATATTTGAAAAATTCTGTCAAGTTACATTCTGTTGTACTTTAGTGCCAGGTTGGTGGTCAATAAATCCTACATAACACAACACATCACAACTTAGCTTGAGCCCTTCTGTTCAATTCAATAGTTATGTGTAGTTTATTCTTAAAGCTTCCATTTTCTTTGTGCTGCTTCCATTTGTGCAGTTCTGTGTGCCAAGAGGATTTCATAGTGCTCTCTAGCATTATATTTGTGTGTACACTTCATTAAACACCTAGGGGCTGATTCATAAGGGGCCTTCGCACTCGTGGCGGGTAGCCCTCACTCATGGTGTGACAAACTGCAGTTTGGAGGTACTGCCTGGAGTGAGGGCCCCACACCACAACTGCGGGGCCTCCACCACGAGCGTGGAGGCCCTTTCTGAATCTGCCCCCTAAAATATAATGCACCAGGTTTATCACACAAAGCAGCATGACATCTTGCTGTGCTGCATGAAACGGAGATGGCAGGAAGGCACCATATCTATCAAGATATGTCACATTCCTGCTCTCTTCTTACACTGGCACACTCTTGGCTGCCTAACTTTGGTGCAGGCACCTTTGTAACATGGTGCAAGGGTGCCTGCGTTGCAGGCTGGATTTTTGTTTACGCAGGAAGGGACGCCTTCCTGTATAAAAACAACCCTTTGAGGCAGAATGCAGCACACATAGAAAGAGGAAAAAAACTATAAGAAATAAAGACATTCTTCCTCGTTGCACTTCCTCTAGGAAGGCGTAGCATTTTGACGCAATACTATATCTACAGCTCACTGTAAATATGGGAATGCGCCAAAATCCATGGGTGGATTTTGTGGGAACACCGATGCTACACCCATCGAACGTGTCCCTGGGGTAGAGTAAAATGAGGCAGCAACTTGCACTGCCTTGGTTACTCCAGGTGGCCTTGCATGGCTTGGTAAATCTCATCTAGGTTTTGTGTCACCATTGCATTACTTTGCATCGTGCAAGAACAATGCAAAACCTTGGTAAATATGCCTCATAATATGTCAAGCCATGGTATGACATGGCATAACACTATATGTATCTATTGTAGGGAAGTGTGAGAAATCCTGAAATTTGTTTTTTGAAAATTATGTGAAATTACGGTTAATGTACCTTCTGGCATTTTTGCCTAAAAATCTAAATCCATGGCTTACCTCGCATTCAAAAGATATATGCTATACCAGCGGGTGACTGTATGGGGAAGAAAATGTCTCAGAGCTGTGGTTTTACTCTGCCTGTAAGATTTTTTTGCTCAAACCAGTTTTCCATGGTAAAAATCAAGCACATTTTTGGGCCCGCAAAATCGTGCAGAATTTCACAAAAATCATTGGGTGTGAAATTCCTGAATCTCATGAGAGTGCAACCAAGTAATAACAATTACCCTAACCCAATTTAAATGCAGTTTTCTGATCAAAATATTTTGTGTTAAGAAGAAATGATAAAGTCACATATTTTACATAAAAAGAACAGTTTACAAATGTCCACATTTTTTCCTACTGATATGTAATGAGATACGTCTGGCTCTTTTGCGTACTTACACAGGTGAACTAAAGTCACATGTTGACAGCTGCCTGTACAACAGCATCCCTAAATGATGAAATTGAAGGAACATCTTTGGCTTTACACATGTTTATTTGACCTAAATAATTGTGATGTCCCTGTGATGGTCAGCAGGGTGTACCATTTGCGTGGGTGTCCGGGGACTGATTCTATGGGAGGGTGAGTTATGGTACAGGCAGAATGTGACGTTGGCTGATAATACAAGGGGTCACCTGGTTCTGGTGTGCCAGGTTGAGCTTACCATCAGAGTATGTGATTTTATGTGTCACACACCAGACCGCTGCTCACATAGGGCCAGATTTACAAAGATTTTGCGTCACTTTGTGGTGAAGCCACGACACAAAATCCATTTTGGCATTTGCTAAACCACACATTTGATTTGCGTGGCTTTGCGTGGTTTAGTAAACACAGAGTAACGCAACACAGTGCATAGAGTTTCGTTGAATTAGGCCTTACATGCGTGAAGCATTGGTGTTCCCAAGCATCCACCCATGTATTTTGACGCAAACCTAGATTTACAAGCACCTTTAAACCTGGGTTTGGGTCATCACGGTGCGCCTTCTCGACAGAGGTGTAGCGAGGAGCAATATCTTCATTTTTCCTCATTACTTCTTCTTCCCACTTGTGCTGCATTCTGCAGCACACATTGAAAAAGGAATATGCCTTTAAGGATTGTTTTTGTGCAGGAAGGGATGCATTCCTAATAAACTTGCCCGTAGCAGACACCCTTTCATCATGGCACAAGGGGGCCTGCATTAGCGCTAGTCTACCTGAAGAGCACCATCCCTGGGAGAAAGCAGAAGTGCTTCATATCTTGGTAAAAATGGCACATTTCTGCTTCCTCCCTTTCACAGAACGCGGCGTAACAAGTTCCTTTGCTGCTTTGCGTGAAAGAATAATAAATCTGGCCCTTAAATTAGTAGCCCTACTGTAATAGTTCTTTTTTTTTTTATAGACTTATGCTGATGTAATGGTGAGTTGCTCACAATCAGTCTGATCACAAGTTCTGTGACCAACAAGTGTCCGTTCTGAGCCCCATCACAAATGGAGAATGAAAACATGATTTTTATTGTTTCCGCCATATCGTTCCAAACCTGGCTTGATTTTCATTGAGCTTCATTTCTGGACCCTGGAGGCTTCCGTCCATCCTCGAAAGGACCACTAGGGAGCTCTGAAAGGCATCTCCCAGCTGTGCACATAAGCCCTGCTGGCAAACCACCCAGGAGCATAGCGACGGTAAAGCATTAATGCCTTCAAAAGTGATTAAAATGCGCGACATCCGTCGGGGACGAAAGATAAAACCAGCTCCAACTGCTCGCTGCTTCTGCAAAGAATTAGGGTTCGCTGACCCAGATCGGGCACTCCAAAATGCACTGCCTCTAATTAGTGTGATTACTTTATTATGGAAATCAAATAACAATAATGGCATACTGCTGATCAGAGCCTCGGCGGATTAGCATAATAATTAGCAAACATGTGGCAGCTTGTTAAATCAAATATGTGCAATTTGCATAGAAACAAATTAATAAATAGACATGCTGCTCATTTGTTGGTACCCCCTTCCACAACTCTAAATCACATAATGAGGCAGCCACTTACCCCATAATTAATCACTGCAAAATATTTCATTTTTTCTAGTCGGGTTCGCACACACTGTCACTCCAATAAACAATCAAACTTCCCAGGTTGATTCTTGTTAAAGTACATGAAATTGAAGGTGTTCATTTCCAGCTGAGAAAAGTGCGAGAAAACATGATTATGATGAAATATTGGATCTGTTGTTTCTGTTGCTGGCCTCTTTCAAGGTTTCAGGTGCCAGAAGCAGCCTCCTGTCGATACAAGATATTATCAATCAATCAATCAATCAATCAATCAATCAGGGGGCTTATATAGCGCGGCTACTCACCCATGAGGGTCTCAAGGCGCTGTGAGGGTCTCGGTATACACTTTCAACATTCCTTTTATTTGCGTCAGTAAACATGGGTCTAATCATTATTTTGTATTTATTTTATTTTTGCAATTATATCTAGTGGCCAGGGTGTCAGAATGTTTTCCAATAGGATACCTTGAAGATACAGTGATGAGGGCTTAGTTCTAATAGCAGCAAGTCAATAGTATACAATCACTCACTAGTGAGAGGCGAGAGGAAGGAATGCTTTACAGAGTGTTCTAGGAATGAGTGGGTGACTACAACGGCAAAACTTAAAGATTCACAGTTCCAAGGCCTTCTTGTTGGCCTCACTCAAATATTAAGCGCGCATCCTCTGAGGGTGTATGATCCATAGCACCAGCTTGTTAGTTATGCAAGTATTTCTGCACTAATAGCTTATTTAGGCTCTTGAAATCATCAACTGACCTGGTTGTGAAGATTTCAGGATGGACCACGTTCTATATCATAGGGGAATTTCCATAGAAAGATGATTTTAGAAGAGAAGTTGATTTTATCTTCTTGAACGTGGGGGATTTAAGTAGTAAAAACTTGGCACTGTGCAGTGAGTGACCTCCCTTGGATGGCATGAGTTTGTCAGTCAGGCATTTCAGTGTGCCACAGTATAGGGATTTGTGGGTGATGCAGGCCCCTGAGCGCAGGAGTAATTTGATTTGATCTGCTGCTCCTCAGATCATTCTTACTGTAGGGTTGCCGTCATTGGAGCTGGGTGAGATTTAGGGCATTTAGTGAGGAATGCATTTCAGTAGTCTACCCAAGGAATTGAACTACCTGTGTGACATCTGATTCTGGGATGAAAGGTTTATCGATTTTAGGACTCCTGAAGTGATGTTGGGCACCTCTCACTGTGGCGTTTATTTGCACTTGAAGGTTTAGATTCTTGTAGATGGCTATCCTGATACATTCTGAGTCAGTCAGGGCTTTCAACGATTTTGGGCTTGCAGCTTAGAATATCTGTGAAATTCAGTCAGTTTTGGGCCAGGCTCTGACTGTGCGGGGGTGATAAGGAACAATTCTGTTTTTAGCATCAGATGGTTGTAAGACAGTCAAGGTTGCCTGTCCTTTAGGGTATTGTCTTCTTTGGACTAGACTTTCAGATATAGCTGTATGCCATTGGCATATAAATGGTAGGAGACGTTCAATCATTTTAAGATTGTGGTCAACGGCTCCAAGTACAGACTATGGAGACAGTATCAATTCTTGCAGGACCCTAGGCGTAACTGGAACAAGATCAGGAAGTGATTTGTTACATTTGATTGATGTGAGTGAGCCTTCAGTTATAAGGAAAAAAATCCTCGAGGAGGCCATTCTCTCCTCGAGGATGTTGAGTAGGTTGTTGTGACTGACTGTGTTGAGCGCTGTAGATAGGTCAAGGAGTACCAGTATGCAGGGATCACCTTTGTCCAGGAAATGAAGAGCATTATCTATGATCTGTAAAATGGCTGTTTTAATGCTACTTACCACTCTGAAACCAGATTGAAGATTGTCTAGTAGGCTGTGGTCATTAATGTACTGCTTGGGTTGAGTTTGGACACAACGTCCCTGTATTTGTGCTAGAATGGGATGTTGCTGTTACATTCCTTTTGTATTCTTTGTACTATGTCTTTATGGTTAAAACATATTTATTAAGGAAGGCATCATATTCTTACACAGCTTACTGCCCACATCCATAGGCCGGCAGAGCGGGATTATCAGAAATTTACACAGCGTGTGTGCCACAACCCGGAGGCCAGCCGCGCCAGTCTACATGTAGTGCTCCTGAGAGTGCATTCCTTCCATTTTTGAATATGTACAAAATAACATTTAACAAAACTAACTTCCCCGTTTCCCCCCCCCCCCTTCTTCCCCCCTCCCCGAACCGATGTGCTATATGTTGTCGCCCTTGAGGCCGCCATCCCTGCGAAGAGTCGCAGTTGTGTGCCTTCTTACCACTTCATGGTTCCCGTTTGGCCCACCTGTCGCTTCCTCCGTTTGTGGTCCGGTCCCGTCCCACGCCCTCGTCCCCTCCCAGAGATATCAATTAGGTGGTGCCTGGTGTAGTGGCTTCGGGAGGTGTGTCCGTGAGACGGAGAAGGCGGAGGTATCTTGGACAAGTCAGCTCATTCATCTCCGTCGACAGCAAGGACAGCAGGGGTTTCCAGACAGTGTGGAAGGTGGCCATGGAGCTAGTAAGGGCGGCTTGTATCCGTTCCATGCCTACCGTGTACCAGAGACGGTGAAGCCAGCCCGTGTGTGTGGGTTTGGTTGGTTTCCCCCAGAGTGAGAGAATGTGCTGTACCGCCGCCCCCATCGCTAAACCCATCTGCCTCCCCGGACTGATTTTAAGGGGAACGTTAGTGGATTGGGTAACCCTAGCAGTGTATAGGCAGGGAATCGGGGGATCTCCGTATCAAAGTGTCTGTCGATCTCTTCTAGTACAGTATGCCAGTAGTCCGTTAGCTCCCTACAATCCCAGAGGAGATGTGTGAGGGTACCCTCAGCATCGCAGCCACGCCAGCATGTGGGACTTCGATCAGGGTTTCCCCGATGCAGTCTTGCCGGCGTCAGGTACCAATATGTAGTGATCTTGACTGCTGCCTCTCTACTAGCCGTATTACGGGCTGTGTGATTGGCTCTATAATAAATGTCTGTCCATTCCTTCTCCGTCAGGTCTCTCCCCAGCTCCCTCGCCCACCTCCTCTGTCCAGCAGTAGGCACAAACGGGGTCCGGGGGCGGAGCATTTTATGGATCTCCGAGATCAATTGCTTGTCTGAAGATTTAGTCAGGAGCCACCGTTCGTACAGGCGTGAGTTGTCTGCCCACCTCGAGTCGCACTTCCGGATGGAGTAGCCAATGTCGTAGTTGAAAATACTGGTATCGCTGGGGTGCCTCTATATTGTAGGATTGCATTGCTGTCGACAGGGGAAGGAAGCCGTCCAGGTCAAATAAGTGCCCGGCCGACCTACATTCAGTGGCTCTCCACTGTGGGAAAGCTTTTGCCTCTGTCCCTGGTAGGAACTCCGGATTGTCGAAGAGGGGCGTGATAGGGGACGGGAAGGAGGTAAGTCCTCGTTTAACCGCGACCGAGTCCCACACTTTTAGCAAGGTATGTGTGATCGGGGACCCCTTCAAGTTAGGTGGCCGATCTGGGCGTTTCAGAAACGGAATCTTCCACAGGGACGTGTTTGCTAGGGCTAGGTCTTGGAAAAGCCACCGCTTTTCAGACTCCGGCCTGCTCCATTCCACCAAGTATCGCAGTTGAGCCGCCTTGAAATATTCCATGAGGTGAGGAATGCCGAGCCCACCTTCGTCGAGGGGTTTGTGGGATAGAGCCCTTGCCATGCGAGGGCGTGCTCCAGCCCATATAAATTGTTGTACTGCTCCCTGCAACTTGCGTATAATTCCCGCCCGGGGCCCCACTGGGATGGTCTGAAAAATGTAGAGTGCCTTGGGAAGGATGTTCATTTTTATCGCAGCTATCCTCCCCAGAAGAGACAGCGATTGTTTCTGCCATCGTCCAAGGTTCAGCTGCGTTTGGGACAGGAGCCTGGTGTAGTTCAGGTCAACTGTGGGCGTGACCGTACGGGCCAGGGTTATGCCCAGGTAGTTGAGCTGATCTTGAATTTGCAGTTCCCCATATGCGGGGTGATCCAGTGCCTGCATGTTAGTGTTGCGACCCAGGGGTAACATGATCGATTTTTCAACATTAACCTTAAACCCCGATGCCCGGCCAAACTCCTCCAATTCTGTCAGGAAGGCCGGGACGGATCTCTCTGGAGATTCCAGGGACGCCAGAATATCGTCTGCATATAGGCTTATCGTATGCCGTTCCCCTCCGAAGGGAATCCCAGCAATCTCCGCATTGTCCCGGATTTTTTGCGCCAATGGTTCCACGTAGAGCGCGAAGAGTAGGGGTGAGAGGGGGCATCCCTGCCGTGTTCCTCTCTGGATGGCAAAGGCCCTAGACGTTGTGCCATTCACCCTAATCACGGCAGTAGGGTTGGCGTAACAGCTGGCTACCCAGCCTCGGAATCGCTCCCCGATCCCAAAATGTGCCAGAGTGGCACTAAGAAACCCCCAGCTAACGCGGTCGAACGCTTTTTCTGCGTCTACCGAAAGTAGCACTGCGTCCATCTGGGTACGATGTGCTTTGTCTATTAAGTGCATGACCCGCTTGGTATGATCACTGCTCTGGCGGTTGGCGACAAATCCGCACTGGTCCGGTTCAATGATACCTGGTATGTATGGGCCTAGACGTGCCGCTAGAATACCAGTGAATAGTTTTAGGTCTAGATTCAGTAGGGAGATAGGTCGGTACGCGCTACATTGGGTCCCGTCTTTCCCTGGTTTGGGGATTACCACGACGTCTGCCGCTAGCATATCAGGAGGAATGGACCCAGGGCCGTGAAAGGAGTTAAAGAGTCTCATCAGTATCGGAGCTATTAAGGGGCACAGGGCTTTATAGAACCCCGCGGAAAATCCATCGGGGCCCGGTGATTTGAGAGGTTTCAACCTTGAAATTGCGCTAATCACCTCCTCGACCCTAATGGGTGCATCTAGTGTCCCTGCCCCTGTCTCGTCTAATTTCGCTGTGTGTATCCCGTGAAGGTAGGCTTCCCCTCCGATATCGTCGTGCGGGGGTCCCTTTGTACAATGTGGCGTAGTACGCCCGGAAGGCCTCCGCTATCTCGTCGTCCCGGCTCACTGTATCCCCATTTGCCTTTCTGAGGGCCTTTACCCGTGCTTTCTCCACTCTGGCCCGTAATTTACTTGCTAGTAGTCTCCCTGCTTTGTCCCCCCCAGATAGTATGTATGTTTCAGGCGGATGGCCGCGTGTTCGGCCCTGTCTAAGTCTAGCGCCGCTAGTTGCGCCCTAACGGCACGCAGCTGCCTCCAGATACGGGGGGCCCCTGTCCGACTATGTATCCGTTCCAGTTCTAACACCCTAGCTGTGAGATTATCTCTCGTGGCCCTGCGTTCCCTGGCCTCCGCTGCGGCGATAGCTATCAGTTCTCCCCGAACCGTAGCTTTGAGCGCTCCCCAAAGTGCCGTAAGAGGGGTTCCCGGGAGATCGTTCCGATCCAGATAGTCGGAGACGTATTGACGTAATTGCTGGGTCGTACCTGCCTTCTGCAGCAGGGATTCCCGAAAACGCCATCGTCCGGGCGGTCTGCGTTGTGAGGGGCGTTAAGGATCAAGTCCACTGCGTCATGGTCCGAGAGAGCCACCGGGGAGATCGTCACGCCCTCTACCAGGGGCATCAGGTCTGCCGTCCCTATAAAATGGTCCAGTCTAGCGTAAGTGCGGTGGGCGTGGGAGTAGTAAGAATATTGTGTGGTGTGTGGGTGGGTCTCCCTCCAAATGTCCACTAGTCCCCTCTCTTTTAACCACTGTTTACCTGAGGTTGACAGTGCTCCCGTCTGACCATATCGTTGTACCGATCTGTCCAACTCCCTATCCATGACTAGGTTCAGGTCCCCTCCCACCAAGAGCCTTCTGTCCGTAGTGGTCAATACCTCTGCGAGCGCTGTGTGGAGGAACTGTTCTTGCCCCGTGTTAGGCGCATAGATGGACCCGACCACCAGGGGGACACCTCCCACCTGTATTGTATATGCCAGCAAGCGTCCCTTGATTTCCGCTATTCTGTCACCCACTGTGCCCTGAAAGCTGCGTGCCACTAAAATAGCTACTCCTGCCTTCTTAGTCTGTGTGGAGGAGTAAAATTGTTGGGGAACGGCACGAGATTTCATGCGGTGCCAGTCTTTGGGGAGGAGGTGCGTCTCTTGTAGGAGACAAATGGAGGCCCCGGAGTTTTCCAGATAGGACAGTACCGCTCTCCTCTTAATGGAGTTATTCAACCCCTTGACATTCAAGGTGAGGATGCGAACCTTCGAGCCCATCCTCTAGGGGGATCTACGGAAGGCTGTGTCTGCGTGTGCTTATGGTATGCGGGCGCCTCGGACCTGCCCTGAAATAAATAGCACATCGGTTCCCTGTCGCCCACCCCCTCCCTAACCCCCTTTCCCAGTCCCATCCCAAACTCCCCCAACTCCCCCTTCCCCGGATCCCCCCACCCACCCTCCCGACCCCCAACTGGTTCGTCCCCAACCTGTACCATTGTCCGATGCCCATCATCCGTCGTGGTGGGCAGTGGAATCCAATAAATCCCGGGGATCTCCGTGGCCTGACGAGCTCCGGCTCCCCGCTCCCGAACTCCCGGCAAATCTATTTCAGTATTAGTACTAGTACGTCCCCCGTGCGTTGAGAGGCAAACCAGGGATTCAGCTATGTTCGGGCGACGCCGTGTCTTTTGATACTGCTGCCAGTGCTGCTTGGCGTTCTTGAGTCATGGTGAGGGGGTCCGGTCTCTGCGTGAAAGGAACTGTCCCCTTGCGCCGCACCCTCTGCCATCCTGGTTCAGGTGTTTTCGTAGGCCTGGAAGGCGAGGCCGCCGGAGTCTCCCCCCCCAGACCGAGCAGCTCCGAGGTTTCTTGGATGGAGCGCATTTGCTGGAGTTTGCCATTCCATTGAAATATCAAGCGAAAGGGATGACCCCATGAATAGGCCACCCCCTTCTCCCGCAGGTGTGTCGTTATATCTTTAAAAGCTCTTCTCCTCTGCAGCGTTATCGCGGCGAGATCCTGGTAGAGCGCTACCGTGTGGCCTCGGAATATGATAGGTTGTTTGCGCCTAGCCTCTTTCTGGATACGCTCCTTCAGTGTGTACTCTGGGAGGAAGGCCAGCATGTCAGCCGGTGGGGCCGGCGCTCGTCTCGGGGGGCCCACCCGGTGTGCGCGGTCTATTCGGATCTCAAACTCCGGGCCCTCACCCAGAATGTCGCCAAACAGATCCTGGAGGTACCCGGTAATGTCTGCCCCCTCCGCCTGCAATGGAACTCCCCTGACCCTTATGTTGTTACGTCTGGACCGGTTTTCCAGGTCCTCCGTGTGGGTCTGGAGGTCCAACTGTTGGTCCCGGAGACGTAGAATCTCCTGCTGGAGTTGTTCAATTTCCTCCCCTTGGGCGGTTTCGCCTTCCTCCACCGCAGCCACTCTCTCTCCGAGCCCGTCCACATCCCGGCGCACCTCTCGGATCTCTCCGGTGACCTCTTGCTTCAGGGTCTGGAAGTCTTCCCTGAGGGTGTTGAAGAGGGATTCCAGGAAGGACCTCGTGATGGGCTCCTCCCCCTCTTCTGAGTGGTCCTGTGACTTGGGGGTGTCGAAGCCCTACCGCTTCTGTCGCCGAGCAGGGCTCCCTTTGCCATCATCTCCTTGATTGAGCGCTCCCCTTCTTCCGCTGGGTCGTCATCCTGGACCCCTGGTGGCCACTCTCCCTCGAGCTTTCGCCCTGGTCACTCAGTGGCAGGCTGCCTCACGGCCTACCACCATCCGGTAGTTTAGTAGTGCAGCTAACACGTGGCAGGGCCTCCCAGGAGGGAGCCCGGGGCCCCCGAATCCTTCGCTGTGCTGGCCCAGTATGTGTCGCAAATGTCCGTCCCTCCTTCTCAGGCCCTTATGTCACCTGCCCCCTGGGCGCTCAGAGCCGGCGATCACCCCTGGCAGCTACAAACAGCCAACTCTTTGCCTCGTCCTCCCCGGTGTAGCTGCCACTCCCTTCTTCCACCATGGGCCCGTCGTGCCGCCACCTTTCTATTCGTGCCCCTTTACTCACGACAGGTGCCCCGATCCGGGGGAGAGACCTCAAGCCTGCGCTCCGACTACACCCAGCTCGGGTCTGCGACGCTCGGCCACTGCGTCGTCCCCCCGGTCTGGTGCCTCGCCTTCGTTGGGGGCCGTCCATTGTCTTGATGGGGCCAACCTTCGTGGGCCCACAATTAGGCTACCGGCCTCTGGCCCGAATCTGTGTGCCCCCTCCCGGGCACTCTCCTACCCGGCGGGCCAGTCTATGAGGCCCGTTGCAGCCTTCCGATTTCCGCAGCAACGTCTTTGCGGGGCCGCCTTTCCAGCCTCCAGCGATCACGGGAGGCCTCTCCACAGGCCGCAGATCCCCGGGCCTCGATTACGGCGTTTCCCCCACCGCGGTGTCTCCGCCGGGTATCGCTGCGTCGCCGCTCGCTGCTGGACTCGGGTCCCCCCTTCGGGGAGACTCGGCGAGCGCCGTCCCTCTCTCCGCTGGATCTGGTGAGCTGGCGGAGCACCCGCCAGCGGGTCTGCACCCCCGCTCCGGCGTATGCAAGGCGGTCAGGCCCCGGGCGCCATCTTTCTTTTCGCGCCGATCTGCGGTGCTGGGCCCCCTCGGGAGCTCTCTCGTCCCCGCTCCGGCCTCCCGGCACCGCTCGCCGCTGGTGGAGCCCTGCCCCTCCGGCAGATCGACGTCTGCTCTCTTGTGGGGGGTATATAGCTGGAAATTCACCGGGGCACTGACCCGGGAGCGGGGAGCCCCGGAGACACACGTCCGCTCAGCTCGCCATCTTGGCCACGCCCCCTGTACTATGTCTTTAAATGCTTTTCCCTTCCTTCATTCTGCTTAGAACACTTTGTTAGGTTCGGATTGTTGAGCTATGATAGACATTCTGTATTGGAGTGAGATGCCGGGAGCTCCGTACCTAACCAGCTGTGCAGTCCTGTAACTCCTCCATTAAACTACTTATTTTTAATATAAAACATCATTTTTGTACTCATTAAATTCAACATTTTGGCGACGATTGAGAACTTCCAGACACCTACACCTGGATTCCCGCATTTGAGGAGTGTTTTACTTTTCGATTTTACCGTTTTTCACTTTTATTGCCCTTCAAACTACTGGTGAGTGCCCCTCTCAGTAGCAAC
The DNA here is from genome assembly GCA_963921515.1 of Calotriton arnoldi. Taxonomy (NCBI): domain Eukaryota; kingdom Metazoa; phylum Chordata; class Amphibia; order Caudata; family Salamandridae; genus Calotriton; species Calotriton arnoldi. The sequence continues at coordinate 1,446,359 of CAWUFW010004328.1, forward strand.
GATTTCATTTTTGATTTTCATCGCCTCGCTTCTTCACGACATCTACCCTGAAGGTATTTTGTTTCCTTACCGTTGGATGACTGTTGATGCCTGCTATCCTTTGAAACTGCGAGCATTCTTTTCCTGGCTCGAGCCCGCGCCACGCGATACATGGCTTACGTTGTTTAGAATCCTCTTGACTTCTCCGGGTTCAACCCTTATGTCATCACGCCTATGTGTGAACGCCAAGGTCACGTTGCGCAAGGAGGCCATTTTGATTTTCTGCATTTCTGGTCTCCTAGCAACGCCGAGTAGTTCAAGGAAGTACAACAACTGAAGGCTGAAGGATTCTCGCTGCTCGTGCGGTGATTTCTTCTTTTGTTTTCACTTTCAAGGGGGCATTTGGTGCACACGGTGATGTGCGCACCTTTTCTACGTTTACAGAAGGTATTTATTTCTTCACAATTTTGAGGAAGAACTTTGTGCACACAGTGATGTGCACACCTTTCCTGCATTTACGTCCACATCATTGGCATTACTGAGTGCATGTACACGGTGATGTGCACAGCTTTCTACGAGTGTGAATTTAAATGTTATTTGAATCTCAGTTCCTAGAGCATTTTTGGATACTGCATCTTTTCGACTGCTGTATGCACGCGGTGATGTGCACACCCTACTTTTGACTTTTAATCAATATGTGTATAATTTTCTAGAACTTGTACACCGTTGTGTAGAACCCCTGTATTTTCAAGGCTTTACATTAATTGTTTTTGAGTTGTTTCTTCACTTGTATGTTTCACTATGCAATTTGATCCTCCTGCGAAATTCCTTCAAGTGAAGGGAGAACCTCCCATTCCTTGGTCTAGGTGGAAAGAGGAGTTTCTAACCTATCTCAAGGCCATTGATGGCGAAAGACTTTCCGCCGAAAGGAAGAAAAATATTTTTTACATTGTTTGGGTTCTGAAGGGCAGCTTGTGTTTAGGACTCTCCCACAAACTGATGGAAATGGTGATAGGAATGTTTTCGAAGATGCTTTACACAGGATAGAGATTAGATTTAAACCTACTTTCAGTGTAGCTCTTAACAGATATAAGTTTTATACAAGAACTCAAGAAGAAAATGAAACATTTGATGATTTTCTTACAAGTTTACGGGGATTGTCTGTGCATTGTAATTTTGGCCCTATGACCGATGAGATGATCCGTGATCAGATTATCGTGCATATTAAAAGTAAGAAGATCCAAGAACATCTGTGGATTATGGGGGATCCCAATTTAGGTGATGTCATTAATACTGCTAAAGCAATGGAACAATCAGAGAAATGGGTCAAGGCTTTACATAAGGAAAGTAAGGGGACAGGAGGGAGTGAAGTATGTGCTGTCAAGGGAGTGGCACCACGTATGGGTGTTGATTCATTACGGGTTGGCGTTGAGTCATATCAAGCCGGTCAAATAACATCAAGAAAACCTGACAGGGGGTTTCATTGTTTCAGATGCGGAAACCCGAATCATGGAGCTTCTTTTCCCAAATGTCCTGCCCTTAATAGAGAATGCAAAAAGTGTGGCAGACGTGGACATTTTGCCTCTGTCTGTAGGGATCCCAGGAACCGTTACACAGGAAGTGGGAAAGGGAAAGTGTCCTACGTCAACACTGAGCCTGATGAAGGGAATAGTGAAAACTGTGAAGGGGGAATAATTGTGTCCATAACAGAGGATGGAGATAGTAAGGAAGCCAGTAGTCTGAAGCCTCCTAAGTGTCTTGTACATGTAAAAGATGTGGAGTTGGAGCTCATGGCGGACTCTGGTTCTCCCTGGACCATTGTCACTAGAGAACTCTTTTTGGATCGTTTTAAGGGAAAGTTCTCTATTGAAGAGTTGAAGAAATCAGATATTATTGCTAGGGCCTTCGATGGTTCTGTTATTGAAATGGATGGTTTTATTGAAACTATTCTTGAGTTTAAAGGTCGCACTGCAAATATCAAAATGTATGTTGCTGTCAAAGGTGTGAACGTTTTAGGATTGAGAGATCAGAGGACTCTCGGAATCATGCTTAATCCCAGGAGTTTGGATCCTGTTTTGTTAGTGGCTCAAGTGAATGAATGTATAGATTTTAAGGATGAAAGTGACACTATAATTAAGCTTTTCCCTAAAGTATTTTCAAACAAGTTAGGAAAGCTCAACAACTTTTCTCATAGAATTAAACTTAAGGTTGGAACATGTCCTGTAAAACAGAAACTTAGGTCTGTACCCATATGCGTTAGAGAAGATTTAAAAGTACTTTTGCAAGATCTCATTGATGAAGATATCATAGAGGAAGTAGAATCCTCTGAATGGGTTTCTCCCATTGTTCTCGCAAGGAAATCGGACAATAGTTTGAGGCTATGTGTTGATTTGAGAGCCCTCAATACAAATTTGATAGTGGACTGCCACCCTTTGCCTAATATAAATGAGGTAGTTTCATTGCTTGAGGGAGCCAAGATATTTTCTACGTTTGATTTGCGGTCCACTTATCATCAGATTGTTCTCACAGAAGATTCTAAAAATTGTACTGCTTTCCTGATGCCGCAGGGGTTATTTCAATATAAGAGAATGCCTTTTGGATTAGCCTCTGCGGCGTCCGTCTTTCAGAGAGCGATGTATCACAATTTTAAAGACCTGGATGGATTTGTGAGATGTTTCCAGGATGATATCCTTGTGTTTTCTCCTGACCCTGGGAGACACGCTGAGCACATTAAGGAAGTATGTAATCGTTTGGAACAAAATGGTTTGACCTTGAAACAAGAAAAGTGCAAAATGTTTCGTGATAGTGTTGAGTATTTGGGTCATACACTGTCTGGGAATGGTGTGGTTCCTAAGAAATCTTTGGTTGAAGCTATTGTAAATGCCCCAGCTCCTGATAACAAAGAGAAACTGTTGTCCTTTGAAGGACTTTGCGAATATTATAGTAAATTTATCAAAGACTTTGCTACAAAAATGGAACCTTTAAGAGAGCTTACAAGGCAGAAGGTTGAATTTTGCTGGTCGCAGAAACAAGAAAGTGCCTTTCAACTTATAAAGAAGGAAATTGTTGAGGCTCCCACTTTGAAACCGTTTTGTATCAATAAGACCTGTGTTGTTACTGTGGATGCCAGCATGTATGGTTTAGGGGGGGGTTCTTTCACAGAAGTGTGGGAAGGATGAGTGGTGTGTGGCGTTTGCTTCTCGCACTCTCAACGAAACAGAAAGGAGATATTCTGTGATCGAGAGGGAGCTGTTAGGATGTGTTTGGGGAATTGAGCATTTTAGGAATTTTATCTGGGGTAATAGATTTGTACTCAGAACTGATCATAAACCACTTGTTTCTATCTTATCTCCTGGGGGTGGATGGAATGCCACTGCGAGAATTAGTAGACTCATGTCCAGGTTGCAAGAGTATAATTTTTCTGTAGAGTATGTCCCGGGAAGACAAAATGCCACTGCAGATTGTCTTTCTCGACTACCCACTTCCCAGATGGGAGAAGTTGATGTGTCAGGAGAGATTGAAATGATTGCTTCTGTCTTTGATCTTGTTTCCCAGGAATTCTCTACCATTTCTGAGGAAGCGTGGAATCAGAGTATAGTTTCTGACAAGACTTGGAGTTTACTAAAAAATTTCATTCTTAAAGGGTGGCCTAAAGATGGAAGTATCCCTGTTGAACTTCAGTCCTTTATGCAAGTCTCTTCTGAACTTACCGTGGAAAATGAACTAATTTTTAAAAATGGAAAATGTGTACCTCCTGAGTCTATGCGGGATGCTATTCTCAAGCTTGCACATGAAGGGCATCCTGGGATGTCGTCCATGAAGACATTAGTTAGATCTAGTTTTTGGTGGCCGGGTTTGGACAAGTCTGTAGACAGGACTGTAAGAGAATGTTTTGAATGTGTTAATAGTGACAAAATGCTGAGAGTTTTTCCTGCTCCCCTTAAACCTGTGCCGTGGCCAGAATGCCCTTGGCAGAAGGTTGCTTTTGATGTTTCGGGGCCTTTTCATTTTTTGCCTCAAGATTCTCGTTTTGCATTGGTAATCATTGATTATCATTCTAAATGGCCAGAGGTTAAGTTTGTTCATCATGCCACCACTGCTGCCATTATTGAGTTTTTCAGGGAAGTCTTTGCCAGGGAAGGTTTCCCAGAGGTTCTTGTGACCGATAATGGAGTACAACTTAAATCTCATGAAATGGAAAGTTTTTTGAATTTGTACAATATTAAACATCTTACAACGGCCCTCTATGAACCCCAGGGTAATGGTCAGGTTGAAAGGTTCAACCGTGTGCTTAAAGATGGGGTTGAGACAGCCAGGAAGTCAGGGAGGGAATGGAAAATTGTCTTGAGACAGAAGATGTGGGCGTATCGTATTACTCCACATTCCACGACCAATCTTAGTCCATTCCGTCTCCTTAGAGGAAGAGAACCAGCTTCTAAGCTCTGTCCCTGGTGGATCAAGAATAAAATGTCAGAAAGTCTTGTTGGTAGTGATTTGAAGCAAGTATCGCTTAAGGTTCAACAAAAACAAGAAAAGATTAAAGGGTTGTATGACATAAAAATGAAAGTGAAGGAACCTTCATTTGTTGTTGGTGACTGGGTAAGAGTACGTAAGCCACGTTTTAATATCAGAGGATACTCCAAATTTGGACCTCCTATTAAAGTTGTTAAGGTTAACCTCAATAGTGTAATGACACAAGATGGGAGGATTTGGAATGTTAGAAGAATTGCTATATGTTGCTTCCCTCCTGATCGCTCCATTCTTTGTGAACCCAACATCTCCGAGGAACCTGACTCTATTGCTTCCAGGATCAAAACTGGTTCTAGGAGTATCAGACCTCCCACTAGAATGAAGGATTATGTTTAAACTGTTAAGGGGAGGGATGTGTTACATTCCTTTTGTATTCTTTGTACTATGTCTTTAAATGCTTTTCCCTTCCTTCATTCTGCTTAGAACACTTTGTTAGGTTCGGATTGTTAAGCTATGATAGACATTCTGTATTGGAGTGAGATGCCGGGAGCTCCGTACCTAACCAGCTGTGCAGTCCTGTAACTCCTCCATTAAACTACTTATTTTTAATATAAAACATCATTTTTGTACTCATTAAATTCAACAGTTGCTCACTTGTTGGAAGTCACTAAGTCTCTCTAGGTCAGCTCCTTGTTTTTCCACAAATGTAGTTGCTCTTCCAACTTTCAGACAATCAGGGACGTCACCTTGGGCCGAAGAGGAGTTGAACAGCTGGAACCAGTACGTGGAGATGTGTCTGTTGATTTCTTTGATTGGGATGGGGAGCATAGAGTCAGCAAAATGTGCAGCTGGTTATGGTTTTTGTTATGGTTTTGATAACTTCTCTCTCATCAATTTCTCTGAACTTCCTCTAGAATGTATTATTTTTTTGGGAGATAGGGAAGGTTAGGAGGCCGGCTGAGATACTAGGCAGTGATTGTTTGATTTTTTTAATCTAGGCCGCAAACAAGTTAGATAGCTCTTCACATCTTTCCCTGGAGTCGTTGATGTCCTTTTGCTTTTAGAGCTGGTTTAGTGCTTCATGATTTTGAATAGTTTTTTGTGGCAGCTTCTAGTCTGGTCTAATTAGAATCTAAAGAAGTAAGCCTTTGCTTCAAAGATATTTTTATACCTTATTTTTATTGCAGAGTATAATCAATCAATCAATCAATCAGGGGAATTGTAAGTGCGCTACTCACCGGTGAGGGTCTCAAGGTGCTGGGGGGTGGGGTCAGCAGTTCCGTTCAGCTGAAGAGCCAGGTCTTGAGAGCCTTCCTGAAGGTGTTCAGGGAGGGGGCGCATCTGATGTCGATTGGGAGCTCGTTCCAGGTCTTGGCCGCGATGTAGGAGAAGGCTCTTCCCCCTGTTTTGACTCTGCGGATGCGTGGGGTTTCGGCGAGGGCGAGGTTGGAAGATCGGAGGTTCCTTTTGGGTGGGTGGAAGGTGATTCTGTCGTTGAGGTATTGGGGTCTGATGTTGTGTAGGCATTTGTAGGCATGGGGGAGTATCTTGAAAGTGACTCTCTTCTCGACGGGGAGCCAGTGGAGATTCCGCAGGTGTTGGCTGATGTGTTCATGTCGAGGGATACCGAGGACGAGTCTGGCGGCGGTGTTCTGTATCGTCTGGAGCTTGCGGAGTAGAGACTTGTTTATGCAGGCATAGAGGGCGTTTCCGTAGTCCAGTCTGCTGGTAATGAGTGCGTGGGTGACTGTCTTCCTTGACTCGGGGGGGATCCATTTGAAAGTCTAACGGAGGATGCGGAGGGTGTTGAAGCAGCTGGAGGTGATGGCGTTGACCTGTCGGTTCATGGAGAGGGAGGAGTCAAGTATGATGCCGAGGTTTCTGGCGTTGTCCGTGGGGGGGGAGGGGGCTGCCGAGGGCAGTGGGCCATCAGGTGTTGTTCCATGCCGATGGGGTGGTTCCAAGGACGAGGACTTCTGTCTTCTCCGAGTTGAGCTTCAGGCAGCTGTTGCTCATCCAGGTTGCGACGTCCTGCATTCCTTCCTGGAAGTTGAGTCTGGTGGTGGTGGGGTCTTTGGTGAGGGAGAGGATGAGCTGGATGTCGTCGGCGTAGGACACTATGCTGAGGCCGTGATGTCGGACGATGGCGGCGAGGGGGGCCATGTAGATGTTGAAGAGGGTTCGGGCTGAGCGATGATCCCTGGGGCACTCCGCAATTGTTTTCCGTGGGTTCGGAGAGGAAGGGTGGTAGTCTGATCCTTTGGCTTCTGCCAGTGACGAACGATCGGATCCAGTCGAGGAAGGTTCCTTGTATGCCGGCGTTGTGTAGTCTGGTGGCGAGTGTGCGGTGGGAGACAGTGTCGAATGCTGCTGATAGGTCGAGTAGAATCAGGGCTGCGGTGTGGCCTTGGTCAAGGAGGGTGCGAATGTCGTCTGTGGCGGCGAGTAGGGCGGTTTCGGTGCTGTGGTTGCTGCAGAATCCGGATTGGGACGGGTCGAGGATGGCGTTGTCCTCGATGAACCTTGTCTGTTCTGTGTTGATGGTCTTCTCAGCGACTTTCGCCGGAAAGGGGAGGAGCAAGGTGGGCTGTTAGTTCTTGAGGTCCGTTGGATCTGCCGAGGGCTTCTTGGGCAGGGGCCTGACTTCCGCGCGTTTCCAGTCGTCGGGGAAGGTGCCGGTCTCGAAGGTGGCGTTGATGGTGCATCGTAATTCTGGTGCTAAGGCGGTGGCGGTTCTGTGGTAGATGTGCAGTGGGCAGGGGTCTGTGGGGGCCCCGAGTGGATGCCTTTCATGGTCGAGGCGGTGTCTTGGTGGTGATCGGTGTCCAGGAGGAGATGGTGAGCTGACTGCTGTTGCCGGATGGCGGGGTGGTTGCGGAGTCAGGTGTATGGTCGTTGAAGTTGTCGTAGAGGTTTTTGATCTTCAGGTGGAAGTAGGATCCAAGCTTGTCGCAGAGGTCCTGGGAAGGGGTGATGTCTGTGGCTTGGCAGGGGGGCTTGGTGTATTCCTGGATGACGCTGAACAGTTCCTTGGAGTTGCTGGAGTTGGCGAGGATTTTGTTGTGGATGAAGGTCCTTTTGGTGGTTCTGATGTGTTGGTTGTATTGCGTAATGGCATTCTTGTAGGTGGTGTAGTTTTCCTGCATCTTGTTGTTTCTCCAGTTCTTCTCCAAGCGTCTGCATGTGCGTCTGGTTTCTTGGAGGTCGGTGGTGAACCAGGCGGCTTTCCTGGTGAGTTGTCCGTCGGAGTTGCGTAGTGGGGCGAGCTTGTCTGTGCAGTTGGAGATCCATGTGTGGAATTCCCTGATTGCGAGGTTGGCGTCGGTTGTAGCGGTGGGGGTGTTGTGGTTGAGGGTGGAGTTGAGCTGCTCCTCAGTGAGTCTGTTCAAGTTCCTTCACGGGGGGCGCGGAGCTGGTTTGGGCGGCTTGGGTTTGTCGTCGAGGAAGTGTACGCAGTGGTGGTCGGTCCATGGGTGTTGCGTGGTGTGACTGAAGTGGACACTGTTTCCTCCTGCGAAGATGGGGTCGAGGGTGTGTCCTGCCTTGTGGGTCGGTGTGGTGACGAGTTGTTTTAGTACGATGTTGGCGAGGTTGTCCCAGAGGGTGGTGGAGTTGGGGTCGCTGGGGGTGTCGAGGTGGAAGTTCAGATCACAGATGAGTATGTAGTCCACGGAGGCGATGACGTGGGGTGCGATGAGGTCGGTGATGGAATTCGGCAAAGAGAGCCCGGGGCCGGGGAGTCTGTAGGCGAGGGTGCCGCGGAGTGTGGAGTTGGGGTTGGTCTGGACCTGGAAGTGCAGGTGTTCGGCGGCGGGGAAGGTGTCGCTGGAGGTGGAGAGGTGGAGGGAGTTTTTGTGCGCGATGGCGAGGCCTCCTCTCGGGTGGTTGGGGCGGTCCTTCCTCTGGATCTTGTATCCATCCGGGATGGTGATGGCGATGTCTGGGGCGGAGGAGGCGTTGGTCCAAGTTTCTGTAAAGAAGGCGACGTCGGGTGAGAGGGTGTCCAGGAGGTTCCAGATCTCCATGGTGTGCCTGTGTATGGAGCGCACGTTGAGGAGGATGCATCTTAGGGCGTCGGTGGTGTTAGCGGTCGGGGCGGTGGTGAAGGTCTTGCGGCAGTGGTGGCAGGAGAACAGGCCATGAGTCTTGTTCGGCGTGGACTGCTGGCAGTTGTTGTTTCTTCCGGGGTTGAGTGCGAGGAGGGTGGCTGAGTCGTATCAGTGAGTGGTGGGAAATCCAGGGTCCCTGGCGCTGGTCGCGGACTGGCGCAGACGGGCTTGCCTTTGGCGCGCCTTCGGAAACACAATTGTGGTGTGCAAGACTTAGTATTGACTCAGGGGAGCAGGCAAATACAGACACAATGTCAATTGTGCTGCATATGTGTCTTTAATCAAAGCAGGTTTTTGGGAGAGTAAAATACTGGACAAAATGGTCACACAAGATTACCAGATCTCGGCGACCATTTTGGCTTACAAGGGCTTACAAGGGCTTAAATACCATGCATGATTGCTACACCCTTGCTAGGCAATCAGAGCATCGAAACACTGCACTTACCTGATCCCTGGAATTCCTACTGTCTCACTTTTTGGAAGTCAGACATCGAGCTTCTCTTGTCAGAGGCGGTGTCCTCCCCTGCTCGCCTGGTCTTTTCAGTCGGAGATCGTCCTGAAACAAAACAACAACAGATAAGTGAAAGAAGTACATTGTTTCGACTAATTCTAGTTAAGGACTTAATCGCTAAGGTATAAAAAAAAACTCTCAGAGGATTACAGTTGTGATGGAACAACTTTGCAAATACACTTAAAGATTAAGAAATTTTTCACTTAAGAATTAAGACATATTTTCTAAAAGACTGAAGTCAAGTCTTCCGAACCCTTGGCCACTCTCTTGTGTCAATTCTGTGCTTATTGCCTCATAAACTGAAAAAGTAAGACTGTCCTTTTTAGCAGTGAGAGGTATACATGATGTTAGATCTGTCAGCCTTAGGGTGGTCTTCCCCCAAACCTTTTGCCTTCACCCCTCCTATTTTTGCTGATCTCGTTTTTGCTGGCCTTAGAACTCTGCACACTTTACCACTGCTAACGAGTGCTCTCTCCTTAAAATATGGTGGAATTGGCTTATGCCCAATTGGCACATTAAATGTACTTGTTAGTCCCTAGTAGAGTGGTACCATATGTACCCAGGACCTGTAAATTAAATGCTGCTAGTGGGCCGCTGCACTGATTGTGCCACCCACTTAAGTAGCCCTTTTAAACATGTCTCAAACCTGCCACTGCACCATTTGTGTGAAGTTTTAAACTGCCATTTAAGTCTGGCAAGATAAATCTCTTGCCAGGCTCAAACCTTCCTTTTTAATACATATAGGTCACCTCTAAGATAGGCACTACACAGCCCAGAGGGCAGGGCGCAGTGTAATTAAAAAATGAACATGTACTTTTAAGTTTTCCAAGTCCTGGTTGTGAAAAACTCCTAAATTCTTTCTTCACTACTGCAAGGCCTACCTCCCCCATAGGATAACATTGGAGTTACCTCATTACATTTAATAAGCTGTAACTTTCAATTAGGAGCAAGTAGATAGTTTGACTTTGGTGTCTAAAGAACTGTAAAAAAAAGCCCTCTTTAATAGTGAAGTTGGGTGGAATCACAATTCTGAACATGCCACTTTTAGAAGATGAAATCTTCTTGTCCCAACCATTTGGTGTCTGCTGCCTGTATCCTTGGTCACATAACTAAGTGTAGTTGGCAGTTGGTCTTTGTGTATTGCTCCCCGACAGTAAGACAAAGGGAAGCTAGGTGTTAGCAGGATGGGCTACTCTGAGTTAACCAGGAGGGGAGCTGTCGCCTACCACACATACATATCACAAAGGCTCTGACTGAGCACTCTCACAAAGGGGTTTGACACTAGTCTATTGTGACCCCAGACAATCTGGGGCCAGGGCAATGAGTCAGGAAATTCCAAGCACCTCTGAGGGGTGGAATGCTCTGGAAGCTTCTTCCACTTTAAAGTGGGCACCAGGTATAAATATTGGACTTCAGATACCAATTATTATTTTAAAATTTGTATGGCGCACAGCTACCTCGTAGGGTTTCCAAGCGCCAAGCAGGGTAGGCAAGAGAGTAAAGGTACAAAGAAGGGCTAATTTAAGAACAACCAGGTTTTCAGACCCTTTAAGAAGGCGAGCAGGGAAGTCTCAGCTTGCAAGGAGGCAGGTAAGGAATTCCATAAGGTCGGTCCCAGGTAAGGCAATGACCGGCCTCTCATACGGGTCCGTCTTATTTTTGGAACAACAAACCGAATTTGCTGAGCGGAGCGTAGGGGGCGGGACGGAAAGTGACCCTGCATCAAATCCTGCAGATATTTCTAGGCCGAACCTGTTTTAATTGTAAACATATAACACAGAGCCTTAAATTTCACCCAATTTGACACCGTCAGCCAGTGTAAGTCTTGTAGACACCCTGAAACAGAGGAAAACTTAGGGAGTCGAAAAAGAAGTCTTGCTGCTGCATTTTGCACCAGCTGCAGCCTCTGGATGGTCGACTTATCTGCTCCCAGATAGAGGACATTACCGTAATCCAGTCTTGAAATAACAAGAGCCTGGACCACAGTTCTCTAGACTGAGAGAGGAATCAGCTATAGAATCTTCTTCAACCATCGCAAGACTGCAAAACAGGTGGATGAAATCTTAGCCACTTGTTTCATCGATAGATGTTCATCTGAAATGAAACCCAGGTTACGAACACTGTTCACTAGCGTGGGAAGAGATCCCAATTTGGGGGGCCAATGTTGTGGTCCCCAGAGGTCATGTCTTTTGCCTACGATCACAACTTCCCTCTTGTTGCCATTTAATTTGAGCAAATTATTTTGCATCCAAGAGGCAACTTTGCTCAATCCTAGGTTAAGGTCAGGGCTAATGACGAGGAGAGAGAAAAAATAATCTGTGCATCGTCAGAGTAGGAAAAAAGAGACAGTCCAGCATTTTTAACAACCTCCACTAAAGGGCGGATGTATATATTAAATAACAGCGGACTCAGCACCGAACCCTGTGGGACACTGTAAGGGGATGCATGAGAATTGGACCAGGCCATTACTGAGGAGACCTGGAAGGTCCGATCCTTAAGGAAGGAACAAAACCATTCTAAAGCCATTCCATCCAAGTCTAGTGACTGTAAGGGTTTCTCCAGGGTATGATGGGATACCGTGTCGAAAGCGGCACTAAGATCTAATAAAATGAGTGCCGCAGATTTGCCTTCATCTAGACGGTGCCTTAGCATTTCAGTCACCCCCAACAGTGTGGATTCAGTAGAGAATCCAGCTCTGAAACCTGATTGGGAGGTGTGAAGAAAGTTCTGGGTTTCGACGAAGGAGGCCAGTTGACCATTGAAATGCTTCTCCAGAATATTTGAGAAAGTGGGGAGCAACGAAATAGGGCGAAAGTTAGACTGAATGGAGGGATCAAAATTGGGTTTCTTTAAGAGGGGGAGGACCATAGCGTGTTTCCATCTGTGAGGAACTATCCCATCCTTTAAGATTAACATTACTAGAATGGAGGGATCCAACTGCCCTAATACATGTGGAGGTAGGGGATCAAGCGGGGAGCCAGATTTCATATTTGAAAGGAGGTAATTAAAGGAGGTACACTTCAGTACACTTCTGGACCTGTGGACTCTGGCAGGAAGAAGGACTGCTGTGATGCTAAAAGGACAGCCACTTTGCTGGACAGCTCCTCTGAAGGACTGCTGCCATACTGTGCTTGCCTGCTGCCCTCTTGCTTGGGTGAGAAGGACTGAACCGTCATCTCTAAACCCAGTCTCCCAGAGTCACTCCAAGGACTAGTTGGCTGGCCTCCTGATCAGAAGACTCAGGGACATAACCTTGAACCCAGCACCTGGACTGTTCTATCTGTGAGCCCGACCCTGCCAAGAGGTACTACCCCAGTCCTGGAGTCTTGAAAGTGGGCCTGAAGGTGCTCTACCAGCCCATCTTTGGACTCAGCAGAACCAACGCATCTCCTATTCTGCGTGGCACAACCCCGAGCAGAACTGATGCATTGCCTCTGCTACATGGACTTTTTAGGCACAAGGACTTCACGTCGCCTCACAGTCCTCAGCCTCATCGAAACCAGTAGTGTGCAATGCATCCCCATTGCAGGACCTCGCATTGAAAGCCTCTCAATGATGGCAGCCTCGATAACGGCGCAGGACTCCACATCGCAAGCCCCGCAGCTTCTTCGTAACCAACCGGTGATCGACGCAGCTTCAATACAGGACTTCGCATCGCATGCCCCCTCATTGACGGCCTCTTTGTCGATGATGCAGGACCTCACATCACTGCTTCACAGCTCCCCGGAATTGATGCTGTGTGGTGCTTATCCGACGCGGCCCTCACATCGCCTCAGCTACACGACGCATCCTCGATGCGTGTCTCCACAACTCTTCGCAACCAGGTTTTAAGGTACTTTTGTTCAGTGGGCCTAACTGAACCCTGCAGCCGACCCACGCTCTATCACGGTTGGCCTGAACTTGTGAAGTGTCCTGATCTAGCGCAACCAGATAACCACAGTTGGTGCTTTGTGCTTTTTTGTGCTATTTTCACTTAAATCTTTAAACTTGCATATCAATGGTTCGATTGATTGAATTTTTGTCATTTTGGTCTTAAATTATTTATTTATTACATCTTATTCTATGTATCCAATTTGGTTTGGGATTTTTCTTGTGTTCTGTTTTCACTTTATTACTGTTTGAAATGCTGCATAAAAACTTTACACATTGCCACTAAGTTAAGCCTGGCTGTTCTGTGCCAAGCTACCAGAGGGTTGAGCACAGATTAATTTGTGGTTTGCTTGTGGCTTCAACCTGATAAGGATTGTGTTTGCTGCTTGAGTAGGGTTCTACCCGCCTCAACCAGTAACCCAATTTCTTACACATAATATGAGGGGAAGCACAATTGTTTTTGTGATGTTTGTTATTCAGTTTACATAGTGTGTATTTCTCTGTTTGCACAAGTAGAGAGAGAAAGACAGCCAACATCTCTAAGAGCGAGTGGAGGAGACAAGGAGGCGAACTGAGCATAATCAGTCCTGGGTGGCAAAAGAGAGGTTCATGCCATGCTGCAAGCTGACATGTGACAGTGTACGACACGGTGTGACACACTGAGTTGTGATGGTAGAGTGCAACATATTTATTTATGATAGTGGACAGAGGGATGCTGCATACACCATTGTGAAGGTAGATGGCAATGGGCTGAAAGTACTTTGCAGGGTGCTGCAGACTCAGTTGTGATAGTAGATGAGATGGCAGGGAGCTGCAGACTCAGTAGTGATGGTATATAGTAGGATGCCACTCTCTCAGTTGTGATAGTGGATGCAGGATGCTGTATACAAAGATTTGACAGTAGATGGCAGGGTGCTGCTCACTCACATGTGGTAATAACTAGCAGGATGCAGCAGGCTCAGTTGTACCAGTAGACGGGATGGTGATGCTGACTCAGTTGAGATATAGGAGATTGCAGTGCACTGAGTTTTGACAGTAAATGACAAGGGACTGTACACTCTATTGTAGTAATAAACAGCAGGGTGCAACTGAGTCAATTGTAATAGCAGATGGGATAGTGATGCTGACTTAGCTGTGATAGCTTATAGCAGAATGCTGCACACTTAGTTGCGAAAGCAGGTGGCATGTGTTGCAGTATGTTTATGATACATCCCAGAGGGCTGCAGGGTCACCTGTGAGAGCAGATGGTGGAGTGCTGCAACCTCATATGTGATAGATAGTAGGGTGTTGCAGGCTCAGTTCCATTAGTATATAGGAGGTTGATATGCTTTCAGTTGTGATAATGGATGCAGGGTGCTTTACACATACTTTTGATAGTAGATGGGAGGGTGATTCACGCTCACTTGTGATAGTAGATGGCAGGGTGCAGCAGAATAATCTGGAATAACAAATGGCATGATGCTGCAGTCTTCAGACTCTCCTGCGATAGGAGATACCAGGGTGCTGCACACTCACTTGTGATAGTAGATGCCAGGGTGCTGCAGACTCACTTTTCTAAGTAGATGGAGGGTGTTATAGATTCAGTTGAACCTCCTCTTTTGATGATTCACAAATGACAAATGGAGGAAGGAATGTATTAATACCATCAAATAAGTGCAGTTACACTACACAAGGTTCTGTGACTGTCTAGGGGAATGAGTAATCAAAAAGGTCATGGGATGAACGAGCTGCCATTGGAGTCTCAGACTCACAGGACCCTGGTAATCTGTCATGTTGAGAACTTAAAAAATTAAGAAAGTCAGTCTGACAAAAGCAGGCTGACGAAACTTAATTTTAGAGAAAAGTCAAAATGACGAAAAAAAAGGTGCCTCAAAAATATCATTGCTTAGGGTCGGAAGGTGGGAAAATCTTTAATGTACTCCCAAAGAGACTGTGGTTGGTGAAGGAGATAAGGTAGACGAATAAGCATCTGCATTTCAATCTCTCAATACAATATTTGGGAAAAATATAACAATGGAAAGGCATACATTTTATAGGAGGGTGCAACTTCCATGTGAATCCATCAGCAGGTTTGTAGGAGCTCTTAGAATATTGGCTGTGTCCTGTGAATACAAAGCATTTGAAGAGCAGATGAGGAGAGATCAATTAGTTGAAAAGATCAATAATAAGAAGATTCAAGAGGCATTATTATCAATTCGTGATTTAACCTCAGAAAAGGTCATGGACAGTACTTCTAGTATTGAGAGTACCACGTCTTTCATGCAACAAATGTCCATCAGTTATAGTAACGACACAATTGAGAGCAATCAAGCTATGTCAGTTCTATCTGTAAAGAGTAACATCCAACAGTTGACAAGAAGCACATGACAACTAAAAGTTGAGTTTTAGAGTGTTACTGGCGTAGCAGTTTATCTCATTTTGAGAATGCTCAATGTGGTCCTTCAATTGATCGAATATGCTCCAAATTTAAAAAGAAGGAGCATTTTGCTAAAGTTTGCAAATCCTTATCATAAGTTTCTACTAAAAAGATTCACAAGATTGATTCTCTAAAAATAGTGAGAAGAATTCAAGTTCTAGTGAGGATAATGTAATTCTAACAGTTGATGAGGCCACTTTCCCTATGATGCCTTCGGAAGTTCTTAAACACCTGTTTTGCTAGTTACAAATAATGACAGCAGTGTCAATGTTATGGCTGATTCACGGTCAGTCACCTTTTTACCTTAATAGCAGAAAAGATGTCAGTTAAGCTATTTCATGATGTTGTATTGAGGGAAGCACTTATTCATCCAGTAGGTTATGGTGGTGAACCTATCAGCGTAGTTGGAGAATTTGATGCTACCTTTCAATTTAAAGAATGCATTGCTATTTGGTTAGTGTATGTAGCCAAAGATGATTTCTGTTCATTAGATTGGCTGGATCAAAGGAATTTGGGAATAAGTTTAGATCCCAACAATGCTGAACTAGTGCTGTTTTACAAAGAATACAATCCGGTATGTTCTGTGGACAATTTGGTTTGGGTAAATATGTTTCCTGATGTGTTTCAAGAAAAATTGGGGTTGGTGAAAGGTTTTGTGCATAATATATGTCTCAAAGACAATGTTCAGCCTGTGGCTCATAAAATGCACAGGGTTGCCCTAGCTCTCAGGTCAGAGTTGAAATTAGAGTTGGACAAATGATGTGACCAAATCTAATTGATCCCATTGAGGGATCAGAGTAGGTGGCTCTTAGAGTTCTGGCACACAAAGCCAATGGGTCATTAAGGATGTGTGTGGATTTTCATGACCTCAATTTGAAAATCTGGATCGATTGACATACCTTACTTAACATCACGAAAATATTCTGCACTCTTAAAGGTGACAAAGTTTTCACATTGTTAGACATGACCTCAGCGCCCCATCAAATTAATCTACATCCTGATTTACGACATCTATCTTATTTTTTCAAGCTGATGTTGAGTATAGTTTCAAATGTATGTCTTTTGGTTTGACACCAGCAGTCTCAGTTTTCCACAGGGTAATTAAAGTTTTTTTCAGAAACGATGAGCGTGTTCATGCATTTCAGGGCAATGTGTTTGTTTTGTGCAAGTGAAAGTGAGCATGGCGACGGTTAAAGAAAGTTTTAAGCATAATAAAAAGTAGGGGTGTCACTTTCAAATTTGATCATTGTAAATTTGATGTTACGAATGTGGACTACTACGGTGCAAATTAAATTCCAATGAAGTTGAACCCAATGATAGTCTGGTCAAAGAGTTAGAAGATTTTCCTACCCCTATCAACAAAGATCAGCTCAAATCGTTTATGTGATTGCTGGAGTTCTATACCAGATTTCTTCTAGGCCTGGGCAGAGCTTGCGGAGTTTCACTCCGTGGAATTCTGCGGAGTTACCAGAAAACTCTGAGAGATTCCACAGAGTTCCGCGAGTGGGCAGAGTGTGAGTTTAGTTAACGCGTACCTCATTCTCCAAGACTGACACCGTATGGCCCTCGGCAATGGTGCACCCTCCTGGATCACCACTGCTACGCTCATGCATACTGCTTCACAACATGTCAGGCTGCGCCTGTGGGTATAGCGAGTTTGGCGACACAATGAAAACATGATGACGCAACTGAAAATACAACATCCCACTGACAGGAGCAGCATTTACAGCCAGCCCTTATTTGTAGTGCAGTAGGTTAGTGTACACGTTAACATCTTTTACAGAGTGGAATGATAGGACAGAGAGAGAGAGACATTTTTATTCTCTAGGGTAAGACATACTTAAAGAGCTCCATGGGATATTTTCAAAACATTCACCAAAGCATAACAATTGTAAACTCTCTACCTTTCTGCATGACTTAAAAGTTGTCATGGTTGAACACACAAATGAATGACTGATGTCACAACAACAGCCAAAGAGAGTAAAATGAAAAAGTAGAAGTCACATGAATCTTCACAATTGGAAACAGAACAGAATAACTGGGTTGAGAGGGGCAGCTCTTGGGCCACTTGCAGTGCACTGCACACTGCATCCCAATTCCCTGAATCTGCAAACAGATGTGCGATGAGCTAACATAACCTTCT
The DNA here is from genome assembly GCA_963921515.1 of Calotriton arnoldi. Lineage (NCBI taxonomy): Eukaryota > Metazoa > Chordata > Amphibia > Caudata > Salamandridae > Calotriton > Calotriton arnoldi. Next base: position 1,463,857 of record CAWUFW010004328.1, read on the forward strand.
TCGAAACGCTCACCTTGAAAATATCCCTGGCCTGGCTTTACACAAGACTCTTTTGAAAAGGCAGATGCACCATATGATATCAGCGAGACAGGGATGGGAGTTGACAAACAATGTCACTGATCCAGAGCGCACCTACACTCCAAGGGCTAAGCTACAGGAAGCTGAAAGCAAAGTTTTCACATCACTAGTGTGCACGCCAGCTGGCCCTCCTCGTTACCCGCACCTGCAGTTCCTGCTCCTTACAGGAGTTGTGGGCCCTGGAGTCCTGACCATCTACCTACAAATACCAGACTGGCTTGGTGCTGCTCCACGGCGAGCCAAGAACTGGGGGAAAGCTCTGCGGGTTCAGGCTGGCACTCTGCTGATGTGGTGCGTCAGGGGAGGAGGCACTGATGCTGCTGCCATGCTGTGCCCGGGAAGCTCCCTTCAGTCCATCTGTAATGTGCCTCCATCCACTGAACTGCTAAAATTCCCTCTGCCTGGCTCCTTCCCTTCACTCATCCTACCAACAGCAGACCACCTCCTGCTTCTTCAGCAAACACTACACCTACCGAGGAAGAACCCAGACAAACACAGGCATGTCTCGCAAGACTCTTGCTAGAGTGGGCGGTAAACTCCGCCTCTGGGAGGTTGGCATGGAGTGTTTACCAAACTCTGTGCTCCAATAAGAGCACGGAGCTGCACAACTCAGCGAACTCCACCGGCAGAGCAGAGTCCACCACCCACCCCTGATTTATTCTTAACTGTGCAGAGAAAACTCCCAATATGCATAAACGTCTGAAGAAAAATGAGAGGTTTGTGTTGGGTGAGTTATGTACACAGGAGTTTGCACTTGTAAAAGAAGAAGTCTCCCATAAAAAATTCCTCAAAAACCACACAACACTAGTGATGTTAGTATTGTGATGACTGATGCTAGTCAAAGAGACCTAGGTGCCTGTTGCCACAAAAGCGTGATGGCAAGGAAGAAGTGGTAGCATTTGCCTCTTGGAGTTTGAGGGGGGGCTGAATCTTCATATTCAGTTATTTGGAGAGAGACTCTGGCGCGCTGGTGGGCATTTCTCATTTTAATACATGTCTGTGGGGAACCATGTTTGTTGTGCGTGCTGATCACAAACCTCTCATTGATTTGCTCAACACAAATTGGACTTCTGGATCTACTCTGAGAATAGCCAAGTGGCAAAACAGGTTAAAGGAGAATGATTATGTGTTGGAGTATGTGCCTGGAGCAAAACACATTTTGGCAGATTTTCTTTCCCCTCTTCCAGTTGATCATAAGCATGTTGAGGAGACTGACTTTGATGACATAATAAGTCTGAGTTGTGTGGAATGTCATACTGAAGGTGCTTTTTCACAAGTGGAATGGTTAGAAGCAGTTAATTTTGATTCTGTTCTGGATAAATTGAAGGAGTACATTGTGCAAGGATGGCCTGAACGCAGGCTGATGAAGAAACAACAAAATATTGGCATATTTTTGAAGAACTTTCTGCCAATATTAATATTGTTTATTGCTCAGGTCTACTGGTAGCTCCTTCATGTTTGGTGAAGAAACGTTTGTCTATGACACATGAGGGACACATTGGAATGAAAGCGATGAAGAAAAGGTTGAGAGAGAACGTTTGGTGGCCAGGGTTGGACAGGAATGTTGAGCATGATTTTTTGGCTTGTGCAGTGAGTGCCAGATCTCAAGTGATGGTTCCTAGTCCTACTGAATCGGTGCCAGTCCGGTAAAGGCATGGTGAAAGTTGGGTGTCTTCATTATAGGCTCAATTAATATGAAGGGTTCTGTCATTCAGTGTGGCATTGTTGTGATTATTTGTACAGTTGATGGCCTGAAGTGAAATGTGTGACAATGGCCAGTGTTGACAAGATCATTGAATTTTTGGAATCTGTGTTTGTCATGGAAGGCATCCCAGAGGAAATTTTAACTGATAATGGACCCAGTTTACTTCTGTTGAGGTTGGTGCATTTTTGCAACACTTGGGGGTGAAAACAACTAAAACCTCTTTGTATCATCCCATAAATAATGGTTTGGTAGAAGATTTACTAGAGTCTTAAAGGACAATTTACAATTATTCAGAACCAGTACTTTGGATGGTGTGCAAGAATTGAGGAAGTTGCTATCAGCTTTGAGAACCACTCCTAATGCAGACACCGGAGTTTCACTTATTGTCATGCTGAGAGGTAGAATACTATACAAAAGGGGATGATGGACGGAACGTTTGAGCCAATCAAACACTCACCCCCAGTCAACTGATCTGGGTTTAATCCATCATCATTCTTTAGCTCACTCCACCACCTCAGTTCTGACATGGCCATATGCAAATCAGTCTGACCCTGTGCCTCATGGGAACAGTACAGCCCGAACTGCCAAGCCATGTCTTCCCTGGACCGGAAACAAGCATCCTAGGACCGGTTTCTGGCATTCCAGCCGTCATCAGCCAGGCTTGCTTGAATCCAGTGGCAAATTGAGCAAGGGACCCACGTCTGGGCATACCCCCGCCAACTTAGGGCGAACAAAGCGATACAAAAGGGGATGATGGACGGAACGTTTGAGTCAACAGATCTGGGTTTAATCCATCATCATTCTTTAGCTCACTCCACCACCCCAGTTCAGACATGGCCATATGCAAATCAGTCTGACCCTGTGCCTCATGGGAACAGTACAGCCCGAACTGCCAAGCCATGTCTTCCTGGACCGGAAACAAGCATCCTAGGACCGGTTTCTGGCATTCCAGCCGTCATCAGCCAGGCTTGCTTGAATCCAGTGGCAAAGTGAGCAAAGGACCCACGTCTGGGCATACCCCCGCCAACCCAGGGGCGAACAAAGCGATACAAAGGGGATGATGGACGGAACGCTTGAGCCAATCAAACACTCACCCCCAGTCAACTGATCTGGGTTTAATCCATCATCATTCTTTAGCTCACTCCACCACCCCAGTTCAGACATGGCCATATGCAAATCAGTCTGACCCTGTGCCTCATGGGAACAGTACAGCCCGAACTGCCAAGCCATGTCTTCCCTGGACCGGAAACAAGCATCCTAGGACCGGTTTCTGGCATTCCAGCCGTCATCAGCCAGGCTTGCAGGCGAACAAAGCGATACAAAAGGGGATGATGGACGGAACGTTTGAGTGTTTGATTGGCTCAAACGTTCCGTCCATCATCCCCTTTTGTATCGCTTTGGTCGCCCTAAGTTGGCGGGGGTATGCCCAGACGTGGGTCCCTTGCTCACTTTGCCACTGGATTCAAGCAAGCCTGGCTGATGACGGCTGAAATGCCAGAAACCGGTCCTAGGATGCTTGTTTCCGGTCCAGGGAAGACATGGCTTGGCAGTTCGGGCTGGACTGTTCCCATGAGGCACAGGGTCAGACTGATTTGCATATGGCCATGTCTGAACTGGGGTGGTGGAGTGAGCTAAAGAATGATGATGGATTAAACCCAGATCAGTTGACTGGGGGTGAGTGTTTGATTGGCTCAAACGCTCCGTCCATCATCCCCTTTTGTATCGCTTTGGTCGCCCTAAGTTGGCGGGGTATGCCCAGACGTGGGTCCCTTGCTCACTTTGCCACTGGATTCAAGCAAGCCTGGCTGATGACGGCTGAAATGCCAGAAACCGGTCCTAGGATGCTTGTTTCCGGTCCAGGGAAGACATGGCTTGGCAGTTCGGGCTGGACTGTTCCCATGAGGCACAGGGTCAGACTGATTTGCATATGGCCATGTCTGAACTGGGGTGGTGGAGTGAGCTAAAGAATGATGATGATGGATTAAACCCAGATCAGTTGACTGGGGGTGAGTGTTTGATTGGCTCAAACGTTCCGTCCATCATCCCCTTTTGTATCGCTTTGGTCGCCTCTAAGTTGGCGGGGGTATGCCCAGACGTGGGTCCCTTGCCTCACTTTGCCACTGGATTCAAGCAAGCCTGGCTGATGACGGCTGAAATGCCAGAAACCGGTCCTAGGATGCTTGTTTCCGGTCCAGGGAAGACATGGCTTGGGAGTTCGGGCTGGACTGTTCCCATGAGGCACAGGGTCAGACTGATTTGCATATGGCCATGTCTGAACTGGGGTGGTGGAGTGAGCTAAAGAATGATGATGGATTAAACCCAGATCAGTTGACTGGGGGTGAGTGTTTGATTGGCTCAAACGTTCCGTCCATCATCCCCTTTTGTATCGCTTGGTCGCCCTAAGTTGGCGGGGGTATGCCCAGACGTGGGTCCCTTGCTCACTTTGCCACTGGATTCAAGCAAGCCTGGCTGATGACGGCTGAAATGCCAGAAACCGGTCCTAGGATGCTTGTTTCCGGCCCAGGGAAGACATGGCTTGGCAGTTCGGGCTGGACTGTTCCCATGAGGCACAGGGTCAGACTGATTTGCATATGGCCATGTCTGAACTGGGGTGGTGGAGTGAGCTAAAGAATGATGATGGATTAAACCCAGATCAGTTGACTGGGGGTGAGTGTTTGATTGACTCAAACGTTCCGTCCATCATCCCCTTTGTATCGCTTTGGTCGCCCTAAGTTGGCGGGGTATGCCCAGACGTGGGTCCCTTGCTCACTTTGCCACTGGATTCAAGCAAGCCTGGCTGATGACGGCTGAAATGCCAGAAACCGGTCCTAGGATGCTTGTTTCCGGTCCAGGGAAGACATGGCTTGGCAGTTCGGGCTGGATTGTTCCCATGAGGCACAGGGTCAGACTGATTTGCATATGGCCATGTCTGAACTGGGGTGGTGGAGTGAGCTAAAGAATGATGATGGATTAAACCCAGATCAGTTGACTGGGGGTGAGTGTTTGATTGGCTCAAACGTTCCGTCCATCATCCCCTTTTGTATCGAGAGGTAGAATACTCACATTTAAATATTTGAAATCATGGATGTTGGAGTACTCAGTGTTGAAAACCAAGTTACAGAAAGTTGGGAATAGGAGGTCAATGGCACAGTCAAAATTATGTGCAGAAGGGAAGAAGAGTCTGGATGTGAACGTGGAGGATGTGGTACGTGTTAAATTGTCAACAGTTGTACCCAATTGAGACTCAAAGGGGCATATTTTGAAGCCCCTATCACCACCACAACGTCACTTTTTTGGACGTTGTGGTGGCGATAGAGGCTTCGCCTTATTTACAAAGCAGCGTTAAGCCTTGTAAATAACGCTGCCTTGTAAATAAGGCACCCTTTCACGCTATACTTAGCGTGAAAGAGGAGGGCAATGGGTGTTGCGGTGGGTGTTCCACTGCAACTCCCATGGATTTTGATGCTGCCCCATATTTACAAGGGTGGCGTAAATAAGGGGCAGCGCCAAAATTAAGACCAGGGAAAACCTGGTCTTACCCTGGCGATACGAAGAGAAATGTTTAATTTCTCCTCGTTTTTGCTGTTTCCATGAGTGCTACGTTGTGCAGCACACATGGAAACAGCAAAACGCCATTAATTGTTTATGTTCAGGAAGGTGTCCCTTCCTGCACATGAAGAATCATTAAAAAAATTATGTTTTGCAACTTCTATGTGTGCTGCATTAAGCAGCACACATAGAAGTTACAAAACACCATGTAAAGATTGTTTATATGCAGGAAGGGACACCTTCCTGCACATAAACAATCTTCTCCTGCAACGCAGACACCCATGCACTATGATGCAAGGGTGCCGGCATTGGCATTAGGCAGCTAAATTTAGCACCTGCGCAGGGGGAAACGCTGGGCTGCACCATATCATTGTAAATACAGTGCAGTCCTTTGTTTCAGAAGTGGCGGAGCACGGCGTTAAGCCAAGGAGGCTAACGCCGCGCTCCGTCACTTCCATTCTAAATATGTCCCAGAGATCTCTATACACAAAAAAGAGATTGAGGTAAAGAAATGTGTGGTGAAGTGGAATGAAGCAAATGGTGGAATAAGGAGAACTTGTCGATTGTAACAAGTAAGCCTGGAGTTCATGTCAATGGCAGAAAGGATGAGAAGGTAACAATATCATATCCAATAAGGATTTGATGTCAAGAGGAACATGTGGGAAATTACAAAGGGAGACAAGACTACCAAGAAAAATGGAAGATTTTGTAATTTTTTTTAATATTGTGTTTAAAAATATGGAAAATATATTGGATGTGTTTATTTGATATGTTACTTTGTGTGTCCTTAGGCAAAATGTTTAATTTGTGGAAGTGCGATTTTCTTTAAGTGGATGTTATTTGATTCACCTACATATGGTGTATAAGGCGGAAGGTGTGTTGGGTCTTCTAAATAGGTTAAATGGATGCATGGGGATACATGACAACAGAATGTTGGGAACAGTGCAGGTGTATTTTCAAAAGGAAACAGTTAGTATGGGGAGCAGTTGTAGCCTGTTCCCGACGGGTGCTGTAGTCAAGAATAAAGAATTGTTTTCCTCAGCTGTATCCAGTACTTCTTTCCAATGCCATAGAAAGAAAAAAAGACAGTGTGATAAAACGGTACGAAGGGAAAGGGGTGTGTGTATAGAGCAGGGTTCTACAAAGTCGGTCCTGGAGGGCTGGACCCATGCAAAATTTTTAGCTTATCCTCATTTAGATCAATGCAGTTATCTTAAAAATCTGGCATGGTTCCGACCCTCCAGGACCGACATTGGTGAACCCTGGTATAGAGGATGGGAGAGGCATGAATAAGGTAGGCAAGGTTAGAGAATTATACAAAAAAGAAAAAGAATAGAAAGTAAAGCAGGAGGGGGAGCAGCATAAGGGGTATGTAAGATAGGGGAGAGGGTGAATGGATCAAGGAAAGGACTCTCCTTTCAAAAAAGGAACAAAAAAGAATTAGAGGCCAAAAAAAGAGCAAAAAAACTCCTGAACAAATACATTTTTTGCAAGAAAGGTTTTCATCAGGTTGTTTTCATCCACCTGGTGAAACCTATTATTGATAAAACGTTATCAAGACTGGAGTGACAAAAACACTTTGTTACAGTCACTTTCTTAAGGTTTATTTTTTGTGTAAAGCACATACAACCGGGATACTACAGCTTACATCATACAGGCCTAAAAGATGGCTATAAATGCTCATGTAGGTAATATTCCCAATTATCAGACCTCCACTTTCATATAGGAAATTAGGAGTTCATCAGATGAAGGGCAAAATGGCTGTGTGTTTCCTCACTTGGAAATGAGTATACTGCCAGCTATGAGTTCAATATTGTTATTCAAGCTTGACATGAGCTTAAATAGAAAGCTTTTGTGCTCTTATGTTAAGGCAATCTGATGCCATATTATGTTCAAATTGCTATGAGTCAATTCTTTTTGTATATCTGCTTTGCTGAAATTACTAGTCTACAAAGTCAAAATAACAATAACTCAAAGGACAGTTAGAACTTGTTTATTTAATTAGATGAAACAGGTTGACATACAAGGTAAGGTATGAGTTGCAGCTACCAGAACCCTCTCCGGTATTATGGCTAAGGCTGGTTGTATGACACTGTAATGAGTTTGATTATATAGACATACAATAACATCAAATCCGCTTGAGCACCAACCACTACACTGGTGTTGTGGTTAGGTCGATGTAGTGAATGCAATAATTTTGTCATTTGATGTAACGTGTGATGTAGTGGCGGTATACCCTACAATGTTTTCTTTTTTCAAACAGATGTCAGTAGATGAAAACATGGATCACTAAGACCAAAAGATCCAAGACTGAGATCCACAACCTTCAATGAACACAGCAGAGCAAGATGCATCTACACCACCTAGTATCACCACCTAGTATGAGTGATCTGGAGTACACAATTATTGATGACTAATCTGACTGAGCAGGGAGGGGAGTTTTGGCAATCAGTGGCATTTGACAGTAATCATCTGAATCCCAAATGAAATCTTTATCTTACAAATGTGCAGGCTTTGGTGCTTTTTAGCATTGACTAAGAGAGCTCCATATTGGTAGATAGACATAATTCTTCACTAACCCGTAGCAAAAATGTTTCTCAACTCAGCGGAAATCTTAAATTTGGCTTGAGAAACAATTGCCCATATTTGACTTTAAAAATGTAACTACTCCCTCTGGAAGCTAGAATAAAGTACAACCTAGCCTGTATTACCTTTATATCTGTTCCACTACAACAATGGGACTGTCTTCGTTAATTCCCTAAAACTATCCAGGGTAGACAGATACTTAAGGATTTTACGCAACCAGGCTTGAAGGACCAACAGTTTAGAATTCATAAACTTTAAACATCCGTTTAAATTGTAATTTGACTGAACTGGTTCCCTTTTCGACTCCGATTTTCTTGGTGCATCCACTGAACTTCCATCTACACCATCTTTTGCCCCCTCCCTCTTCTTAATGGTATAAGAAAAACCTTAAGCTAAAAAGGGACAAATAACAAAGTAGAGTCTATTTTTTAGATTTTTAGGTCTACCAGCAGGCCTTTTGTTAAATTCAATATGCGTGCGGGCTATCAGACAATTTTAACTGAAATTTTCCTGTATGATTTGAACAGGAGACATTTTGTTATTCACCCTTTCTCATTTCAGGAATTGGTATCTTTTTGCAAAGAGCATATTCTATGTTTCTACCCATCTTTCAAAACACATGTAGATTGCTGCAGTCTTTGATCCATTCTCGTAATGAGATGAAGGATAGTTTTCTAACTTCAACTGTTGGTATAACAAACTTATTAAAATACATAATAATGGTAATCCTGGAGGGACAAAGGACTAATTTGGGTTAATCAACTTAAAACAAATTATATATTGCTTTCCATTTCTGAAGCTCAACATATTTTTACGTTTAAAATTTCCTTAGAAAATAAATGTAATGTATATACTTATAGAGTATCTACTGCATGTAATAAAATTCCAGTTGCTGACACAATCCATGCACTAGACTGCCATCTTTTACATAACTTAATTTCAAACTCATTAGCTTCCACTCTTTATAAAATGTTTAAAGTTTCCCATATTCACATTCAAAAATTGGTAGATTAATCCAATTTGTCTACAATTTGGGATTTTCATGAGCTGCAAGTGCCACCTAGTCTTTATTTTATATTTATTACAGACTCCTCATAACCATAATGCACAAGATAGTTGTTCTTCTTCTAAAGATTGTTCTACTGATCTAAAAAACTTGTTATTTACTTGTCAATATACTCATGAGTTTTAAGCAAAGGTTTGGAACAAAATCAATTACGTGCTTCAGTCAAATGTTCCTTTTACTTACACAAATATATTCTTTGGTAGCTTTCTAGAGGTTGGAACAATTGTGTCTTAAATGTTAAAATAATAGAGCTTATGTGAGCAGTTGCATTTCAACAAATCACAAAAAACGGAAGAACTCCAGAAACATTTCCTTTCAACTATGGGCCCGATTGTGATGCGGTTAGGAAATCTTCCCGATCGAATCGGTTTGGAAATGGTTTCCGACCGACTCGGATCGGGAGAGTCCGACTGACCAAGTATGATGCATGCGGATGCTTCCAGATATGATTTGGTTGGACCCCCATTGACTTCTATGGGAGCCTATGTTCCTAACCGCATCGTAATCTGGCCCTTGATCGGGAAGACACGTTCCCGATCCGATTCGGAAGAAGCAAATGCCGTTAGCAGGCCTTCCTAACTGCATCGTAATCAGGCCCTAGGTGGGAATGCTTTCCTAACCGCATCGGAATCGGGCCCATAGTGAAGCTGAGAATGTTATAATCACAGACTTGATCGAGAGAATACCTTACCTGTCTCATTTACTATTGAAAGGGAAATTATTTGATCAACTGTAACCATTTATCTTAACAGTAATGCTATGTTATATAATTCACATCACTCATCAATTGCCTAAACCCCGTGAAGACTTTTGGAGTTATGCTACATTTCTTGTTACAGCCCACTCTTTGCTTGATGAATACTCACATCTATACTTCACTCTTACATACCCTTCAATTATATGACATATATGGACTGCCATATATTTTTCTTACATAGTTATGTAGTTGATTAAACTTAAAGTACTGTTACTTGCCATTCCATGTTTTGCTAATTTGTGTACTTTGTACTTTGTTTCTTCTTTTCTTCCAACATTATTATTTTTCTTTCTATTTGTTTCTATTTATTACTTTTCTTCTTTCTTCTTCTTCTAATCCCAACTTTAGGAAATGTTCAATCTGACGTTTTAGTATCTATCAATGTATTTGATTCTTAACTGATTCTATTACAGCTACAGTACTATAATCATGACACATTACCAGCATCCAAGATGCTTTATGCTATAGCAAAATATTTTTATCTGGATAGTGTTCAGCCTTTACCAATAATATGCGCATATAATCCAGACAAATTAGACACTCAAAAAAGAGTGCCAAATTGGGGCTGACAGTATTGTTTAGGGTTAAAACATCACTAACTCTACAGTTATATTTGATAATTGGTCAAGATCTAAAATTTCATACCCAAAATACAAATTAAATAGGTTCATGGTTCAGATACAAGGATCACCATTTATTAGCAGCCAACATATTTCTTTTTAGACTTAGCAAGGAAAGAGCTACATCAATACCAATACAATACTAGTTGAAGCTCTTAAATTAACTGATCCAGAACCAAGACTTTTTTCTATAAAAATATTTTCAGGCGCACGGAGGTCACACCTTGCTCACAGAAGAAATGGGAACTCACCAGAGTGCGGTGCAGAAATACTATAATTCCTCGAAAAAACAAATAAAGATGAAATGCACTAGATCCCTGAATCCGTCAATCATGATTCAACAACCAAAGGCTGTTACTACTTTCACAGACAAAGATGGGTTCCCAGACCAAAAAGTCACAGTTTTAGAATCAAGTTATGGTTATGGACACCACCGGCTGGATTTTTCGTTTGGTAAAATTGGCTCCAGCATTAGCTAGTCCACTTATAATTGTGCAGAGCGGAATTCCACTCTGCGCAACATGCAATTGGGCTCTAAATGATGAATAAAGTCACTTGATACTCAGATGTCAAATATTTCACTTTTATAATGAAGAAATATACTTATTGTGTATTTTTGGTGCTATCCAGTTAATTCTTTTCAGCAACACTCATTGTCTCATGATCTCCAGTCTATCACTTTTTAAGGTTTATGGGCCAAATGTACAACACGGTTTAGCAGTAGCAAATGGAGAATCGGGCCATTTGCGGCCACTAAAGTGCTGGTTGGCATGTACTAACCCTATTTTGCGAGTCAGTAACCTATTACTGACTCACAAAATAGGGCTTGCAAGTCGGTATTAGGAAGGGGTGTAACAAGGGTGTCCCTTCCTAATAGCGAGTTGTAGGGAGATGTAAGAATGTTTTGCGACTAGAATGCTGTTGCAAAACATTCGCTGTTTTCCACCTACTTCAAATATGTGGTAAGCTAGTCGCAAATAAGAAGGGGTTGTTCTCCTTTGTGAATGGCAGCAAAAATGTTTCATTTTTCATTTTGAAACACATACCATTTTCCTTCAAGGAAAATGGGCTGCATTTAAACAAAAAAAAAAAGGTGCTATATTGAAAAGCAAACACAAATATGGTGGTCTGCTGTCTCCAGCAGGACACCATCTCTGTTTTTTGCGATTCCCAATGGGTCGCAAATTGCGACTTACCTCATGAATATTGATGGGGAGGCCAATTGTGATCCCATTAGGAATCACTAAATGTGTCTGAGACACATTTGAACATTGCATTTTGCGAGTTCCTGATTGTGAGTTGCAAAAATTCACAATTAGGGACTCGCAAAAGGATTCGGTCGTACATGTTCTATATTTCAAGATTGTTCTTGTCAGCTTAACCATTTAGTCCACTGCTCCATTCAGCTGAGAAGAGGTGTTTTATAGAGTTATCTATATACATTTTTGACATTATACATTTGTTATTCCATTTCCTTCCATTCAGGGAGATAAATGGTTTTGCTCAATGATCCTCTCTCCCCAAATTGAAGGAAATAGTTTAACAAAGGTTCTAAGGTTTTGTGTTTGGATGGAATGAAGGATGACTACACTTGTCAGTGTCATAGATTGGAGTGTATCTCCATTCTCTCAGTGGTGACAGCAGGATAAACTAAAGCTTTCAATCCCTTCCATATGGGCCAGCATCTCTATTTTACCTGATGCTCCTTTCAACCCATTGAACCTGATACGTTGGGTGCTCATATTATTTTATGGATGCAGTGTAGTTCAGAATATCTTGTTTTTTTGCAATTGATAACTTGCATAATTGCTGTATTTTAGGTTTATAGCTATGGCATATTTACATGTACACATAATGCATAAGTACTTGCACCTTGTGCTTTTTTTAAAAACATTTCATCTCTATTGTTTGTAACTATGTACATCTCCTTTCTATTTTGATACATTTATGCTTTTAGTACATACTATATTTTTAAATGCTGCATGTTTCTTTTTCCATGTCAACAGCTATATTTTAAATATGCTGGCTACACTTGGGGGTCGATTCCGATTCGGGCCGGAAAAAGCACCGACCGACTCGGATCCGGAAAAAATACCGACCGACACGTACCCGTGGCGCACGACACGCCAAATACGATGCAAGGCGCGAAAAATCCGACCGACACGTACCGAAACAAAGTCGACCGACCGAGCCGCACGGAAAGCAGCAATCCGGCCGGAAAAACACGCGAATCCAACCGACCGACACGCACCCGGAACAAATCCGACCGAAACGTACATGCGAACTCCAAACCGCAAAGTACGATGCAAGTCGCGAAAACCACGACCGAGTCGGACGGAGGACAAGCCGTACGACCGACACGCATACAAAACCGAGCCGAAGCAACACAATACACCGCGACCGACGCGTACGCAGCATAGAAAACTGCACAAACACAGCGTGAACGAAACGGAGAACACCGTACGAGACCAATGCAGGGTCCGACTCGGTCACAAGAACATTTCCAACATACACAAACAGCACAAAGGAAAAATCACCCAAAAAAGGCCAAACAAGCAATTACCAAGCCAATAAATACTGGGGGTGGGGACAGAGAACAAAGACACACCCACAACTCCACCTATATAAAGGACACAAATCACTACCATGAGCCTTTGCAAATGCCATTCCACTGCCAGCACCCAAGAGAAAGCAACCATACACCCACAGCTCATCCCTCACACAAGCCACACACCATCAGCACACCAACAAATACCTACCTCACATACACCCAGCAAAACACACACTCACACACCCTCACCTGCACACCAACACACACATCACCCACCATCACCACCCATCACCATGCCCCCAAGAAGAATCCCAAGTTCCTAGATAGTGAATTGGAAGTCATGGTAGACGAGATCCTCAGGGTGGAGCCACAGCTGTTTGGCACACTGGTCCAACAGACCCCCATGTCGCAGAAAACCAAGATGTGGGAGAGGATCATCAACAGGGTGAACGCCCAATCACCATGTCTGCGCACAAAGACCGACATCCAGAACAGGTGGTATGACGTGCGCAGGAGGGTACGGAAAATGCTGACGAAAGACTACATCAACAGCCAACACACCGGCAGTGGCCCTCCTGCCAAGCCAATATACCTCAGGCCCTGGGAGGAGAAGGTGCGGGCCATCCTTCCGCCAGTGAGCGTATATGGACTAGAGGACATCCCAGAGCCTGGTGAGTACACAACAAATGTACACAATATACTGCCACAAAACACACACATCACTGTCAAGGGAGAGTCAAACCATGCACTCATAGCAATTACACAGCAACCAGAACAGAATCATCCCAAAATGTGTATGTCAGTCAGATAAACACAACACATGCCATCAAAAAGTCACATCCAACTGTGCCAACACATGCACAAACACAACTACAACTACAGCTAGGCAGTGGCACAAATAGAACTAACAAACACATCCACACATGTAGCCACCACAACAACACCAACACACAGTGAAGACCACTCAAAGGAAGGAATTCTGTGTATGCTGGCCAAGCCAGTGTAGCCAATAGCATCATGGGAGTCGCAGTCACACATATTGCCCCCCACAACTGTCCCATCAACACCACCATGAACCATGCGCACATCACAGGGAGTGGAGAAGGACTCACAAGATGGCTGACACTGGCTACTGCTGTGGGGAGCACAAGGCCCTGCTGGCAACTGTGCACCAACAAACAGCAGGACACCACTGACTGACATCCTGAGAGACAACTTACACTCCCTGCAATGCAAGCACGTTCCATGGTGGGATATCTGGCTAGCTGGGTGGGAAGGGGGACTTGCAGCACTGACCATAGTCACAAGCACCTCCCCTCACACACCCCCAACACAAACTCCACAGAACCCACCTGGTAGAATGCAATGCCCCCATCCTAACACAAGATCCCACAAAGAACCACCACCCTGGGTTATGTTGTGTGAAGCACAGGGACACTCTTGGGACTCTTAGCCAAACAACTGCCAGGACAACACTCCCAGCCATCCTGTCAGCACAGCCAGCCCACCCCACGGGGAAGCAGAGTCAAAGGAAGGAAGCATGGGCATGCTGGGAAGGGGGAGGAGGCAATGGCATGATGGGAGTCGTAGTCACAGACATAGCTCACCCCCACAACTGTCCCATCAACACCACCCTGAACCATGCTCACATCACAGGGAGTGGAGAAGGACTCACAAGATGGCTGACACTGGCTACTGCTGTGGGAAGCACAAGGCCCTGCTGGCAACTGTGCACCAACAAACAGCAGGACACCACTGACTGACATCCTGAGAGACAACTTACACTCCCTGCAATGCAAGCACGTTCCATGGTGGGATATCTGGCTGGCTGGGTGGGAAGGGGGACTTGCAGCACTGACTATAGTCACAAGCACCTCCCCTCACACCCCCCAACACAAACTCCACAGTACCCACCTGGTAGAATGCAATGCCCTCCATCCTAACACAAGATCCCACAAAGAACCACCACCCTGGGTTATGTTGTGTGAAGCACAGGGACACTCTTGGGACTCTTAGCCAAACAACTGCCAGGACAACACTCCCAGCCATCCTGTCAGCACAGCCAGCCCACCCCACAGGGAAGCAGAGTCAAAAGGAAGGAAGCATGGGCATGCTGGGAAGGGGGAGGAGGCAATAGCATGATGGGAGTCGTAGTCACAGCTCTACATCCCCCACCACATGGCCCAGCAAGCTCACACTCACGCATGCACATCCCACAGAGAGTGGAAAGGCCCTCAAAGATGTCTGACCCTGTTGCTGTGTCGTGGGGAGCACAAGGGCATGCTGGGTACTGCACACCAACCAACAGCAGGACACCACTGTCAGCCATCTTGCCATTGCTCTCACACCCACACACACTGAACTCCACACAAAAGCAAGTAAGTATGGGAATGCTGGGAAGTGGGGTGGAGGCAATGGCATGATGGGAGTCGTAGTCACAGACATAGCTCACCCCCACAACTGTCCCATCAACACCACCCTGAACCATGCTCACATCACAGGGAGTGGAGAAGGACTCACAAGATGGCTGACACTGGCTACTGCTGTGGGGAGCACAAGGCCCTGCTGGCAAATGTGCACCAACAAACAGCAGGACACCACTGACTGACATCCTGAGAGACAACTTACACTCCCTGCAATGCAAGCACGTTCCATGGTGGGATAACTGGCTGGCTGGCTGGGTGGGAAGGAGGACTTGCAGCACTGACCATAGTCACAAGCACCTCCCCTCACACACCCCCAACACAAACTCCACAGTACCCACCTGGTAGAATGCAATGCCCTCCATCCTAACACAAGATCCCACAAAGAACCACCACCCTGGGTTATGTTGTGTGAAGCACAGGGACACTCTTGGGACTCTTAGCCAAACAACTGCCAGGACAACACTCCCAGCCATCCTGTCAGCACAGCCAGCCCACCCCACAGGGAAGCAGAGTCAAAGGAAGGAAGCATGGGCATGCTGGGAAGGGGGTGGAGGCAATAGCATGATGGGAGTCGTAGTCACTGATATTGGTCACCCCCACAACTGTCCCATCAACACCACCCTGAACCATGCTCACATCACAGGGAGTGGAGAAGGACTCACAAGATGGCTGACACTGGCTACTGCTGTGGGGAGCACAAGGCCCTGCTGGCAACTGTGCACCAACAAACAGCAGGACACCACTGACTGACATCCTGAGAGACAACTTACACTCCCTGCAACGCAAGCACGTTCCATGGTGGGATAACTGACTGGCTGGGTGGGTGGGAAGGAGGTCCGGCTGTCAACCAAACACAACCAATGCAGACCATGTTCACAACCCAGAAAATACAGAGAAATGCCCAAATAATGCAGGACAATGTGCCACACCAATATCAACCCCTGACTGTGACGACTTAGGACAATGCAATGTACAGGCCCGCACCCAGAGGCACAGTCACAACTGTCATGTGTGTCAACCATTGATGCCTGCAGAAACATGACATACATTGTTTGTGTATCCCAAAAACAGGTGATGATGGGGACACAGCAGCAGACGCTGAGGAGTCCCAGTCCCAGGCTCAAGAGGATGCCGAGCTCACTGGCGTCGTACAGCCTCTGTCCTCCTCGGACGATGAAGAACAACCTGGCACATCCGGTGCAAGTCAACATGCAGCACCAGCAGGACCACCAGCTGCAGCACCAGCAGGACCACCAGCTGCACCCCTGCACCCACCCCTACAACGACTGTCACCACGAATACCATCCCTGCCGACATGGACAGAATAAGGAGCAACACCAGCACAGTGACCCTGGACCAACCTGGGGCCATGGACACCACCACCACCACCAACCCCCAAGGTGGACCAGGGTTATCTGTGCGTGCCACTGCACACACTGCACATGTCAGCAGGGGTGGTGGGAGGGGTGGGAGACAGAGGTCGCTGCTTGCAGACGTTGCTGGTGTGCATGATGACCCACAACTGGTACGCATAGCTGATGCGTACCAGTCCAGCACCGGAGAGCTCAGCCAGGTAGTGGGGCTCCTCAGAGACATTAAACAGCAGCAGGCTGCCCATCATGCCCGCTTGGACTCCCACATGTCCCACGTGGAGTCACACATGTCCCGTGTGGACTCACACATGTCCCGCGTGGAGTCCAAGTGGGATGCACTGCATGAGATGACGGCGGTGCACAGGGACATTTTACAATGCCTCCGCCAGATGAACAGCAACCAGTCCACACCTCCCTGTGTGCCAACAACATCTGGTGCCGAACAAACTGCAACTGCCACAGGGAGGGAGGAGGACTCTGGCGGAGAGTCCCCTGCACCGCAGCAGCCTGCACTTGAGGGCCCCCCCCAAGAAGAGGGGTCGTCCGAGGAGGGAAAAGTGAGAGGCCGATGGCCAAGCGCAACTCCCAGGAAGCCTGAACCTGTTCTGGATGTTCGCCTTGTGCACAGACTGTTCACCCTGTTGACGGCAACACTACTCCCACACATTGCATGGGGAGTACAAGTTGGACCAATGTGTCAGACAACTGTGGCCCCGATACTGGGGATCCTGTCTACCCGGACTTTCAATTCACCTAGGAACTTGGGATTGCAAGATTTATGTACAGCACAACCCATCCTATGCACTATTAACACAAATGTCTCACAATAAACACACTAATACACCATACTTGCCTCTGTCGTGATTCCAACGTGGGTGCTGTTATGGGGATGATGAACTGCAAAATTACACTGTGTATGCGAACTGCAACAGCAAGGACAACACAGGCATGTGAGTACAGGCAACGTGACACACATGAGGGAGACACACCACCAGGGCTACACGACACATACACACCTAGGCCATCTGACTCATTGCCTACACTGATGTTGCCAGGGAAGACGGTGCAATGCACAGACACCACACCCATTCCCAGTTGTAGTCAAGTAGCCCACAGGTGCAGTAAGCAAATGGCAGTCAAATGTGTGACCACAGACAACGCACATCACAAAGTGAAGCACAGGTTTATTACACAGTTGCAACATGCCGTAACCACTACAGATGCAAGGTAACCCTACCTGGCAGCGGGCACACAGTCAACAACTGTAGACGGAAGGAAGTCCATGGGTGTGGCGCACATCACCTGTAGGGACACAACAGCTACCAGCCTGGATGTGCAATCACGTCGTCGGTGGACACAGTTGACCAAACGAATCTGAAAGTACCCTGTGAAGGACAGAAATGACACACAGTCAAAAGCAATGGAGTACAGGACAGAACAGCAAAACTCATGCACAATACATGTTACAAGATACCCACCCAGAACCAAGTTAGCATGTCAACACTGTTGGGGAGTACAGCCCACCTGTCACCACACATCGCAACACACATCCAGTCAAGTAGCCCATGGACACACTCCAACAGCACCAGAGCACCACCCACACATCATGCCAACTCACATCATTGACATGACACCTCAGGATACTCACATTCAGCTAAAGAAGTTGGTGATGAGCTGTGTGCGGACATCACCATCACCATCATCATCATCATCGTCACTGGCATCGTGGTCCAGGCCAGGATCCTCCACAGGTGGCGGATGTTGGTCATTGTCATCCTGGATGAGAGGCAACTCCTTCCGCACTGCCAGGTTGTGGAGCATGCAGCAGACGATGATAATCTTGCACACTTTCGCAGGGGCATATGGGAGGGACCCTCCGGTCTTGTCCAGGCAGCGGAAGCGGCTCTTCAGGAGACCAAAGGTCCGCTCAATCACTCTCCTGGTCCGACCATGTGCCTCATTGTAGCGCATCTGGGCAGGTGTCACAGGGTTCCTGAGGGGTGTCAGCAACCACGGCATGTTGGGGTATCCCGAGTCACCTACGGACAGACAAGTGCACATTAGCTGACTTGGAAAAGTGGGCGGAATACTACAGATCAGATCACACACAATGGCACAAAGTCAGTACACACCGACAAGCCAGGCACGCTGGTTCTGCATCTGTGCCATCATCCTGGGGATGCGACTACTCCTCATCACAAAGGCATTGTGTGCTGAACCAGGGAAACGGGCACACACGTGTGTGATGGTCATGTCTGCAAGACACACCACCAGTGCATTGACCGAGTGGTAGTGCTTGCGGTTCCTGTAGGCCTGCTCCTGGGCCTGTGGTGGTACCAAAGCCACATGTGTCCCATCAATGGAGCCAATTACATGCGGCATCCTCCCCAGGGCATAAAAGTCACTCTTCACGTCAGTGAGTCGTCGCAGTCTAGGGAAATAGATGTACCGGTTCAGGAAGAGCAACATTGCCGCCAAAACATCGCGGAGCACACAGCTGAACATGGTCTGTGACATCCCACCAGCAGTCGCCACAGTATGTTGGAAGGTACCAGTGGCAAAGAAGTGTAGGGCTGCCATCACCTTCACCTTGGGGGTCAGCGCTGTAGGATACGGCCGGCCAGGCTGCAAATGTGGGGACAACTGCACTGCCAAATCCTCAATCAGCTGCCTGGTGAAGCGGTACCGTCGGATGCTGTCCCGTTCCACCATCGTTGCCAGGTCTGGGAATGGCCGATGGACAGCAGGAGCCCTGCAGTGCAGAGGAGAAGTAAGCAAGATTGTCAGTCACCCCACATATGCGGCATTGAACACACTCAAGATCCCAACATACATCATTATGAGGCACAACTACATGAAGTGTGCAGTACCGGAAGGACATGTATGGTACATACATGGCCAACATCTGTCAACACGGTCCAACAGGTGGCCTCAATTAGTCCCAGGTTGGCCCATTGGATATCATGAGGCCGTGTCACAGTTCCCATCTCCTGCTGCCGTGTCACAATAACCCCCACAGTGACATGTGAGGACAGATGTGCCCCAGGCACCACAGCTCAACGACAGGTACATTCCCAGGGACCCTGTCATGCCACATGGACACTGGCATTACATGGAGTATCATGTATACACCACAGCAAAACAACCATGACCCCCACAGGTAGTGGCCCCACTTGCCACGGCAGGACAGACATGGACGTCTGTGACACACACGCACAACATCAGAGTCCATGCACACACAACGTGGATGTGGAGACTGTCTCCCATTGTGCACATGAAATCAGAGACATTGTAAACACTACATGCACAAAGACTGTGGAGGACCATCACTATTGTGCCACTGGGACACCCTGGCTCAAACATACCGTCCCACATGGGACTCACGGGGTATGTAACATGACATACACATACACCACTGTGAAATGTGACCATGGCACATGCACAGGTATGAACAGTTGCACATCACAGTGGTCACGTACACGTAACACCCAGGATCCTGTCCCCATGAACACGTGCACAGCCTGGGGGTGGCTGCCCACAGGTGACACCCACAGGACAACATGTACACCAACATACACACAATAGGAAATGCAGCCTTACATGCCTTATGATAAGGTTTGGACAGGCTGTCGTGATGTAGGTGTGCCCCTCACTCCCTGGGAGCTATCTGTGGCTGGCATATGTCCATCTGAGACAGGCATGCTGACATATGCCAGTCACATGTACAGTGATGCGTTGTACCGCAATGGACCGATCTGTGCCTCCGGCCGGCCCATTGCTTTCAATGTGTGCGGGTACGCATTGTACCCCTGTGCGCGTTGAACTGCAATGGACCGATCGGTGCCTCCGGCCGGCCCATTGCTTTCAATGTGTGCGGGTACGCGTTGTACCCCTGTGCGCATTGAACTGCAATGGACCGATCGGTGCCTCCGGCCGGCCCATTGCTTTCAATGTGTGCGGGTACGCGTTGTACCCCTGTGCGCGTTGAACTGCAATGGACCGATCGGTGCCTCCGGCCGGCCCATTGCTTTCAATGTGTGCGGGTACGCGTTGTACCCCTGTGCGCGTTGAACTGCAATGGACCGATCGGTGCCTCCGGCCGGCCCATTGCTTTCAATGTGTGCGGGTACGCGTTGTACCCCTGTGCGCGTTGAACTGCAATGGACCGATCGGTGCCTCCGGCTGGCCCATTGCTTTCAATGTGTGCGGGTACGCGTTGTACCCCTGTGCGCGTTGAACTGCAATGGACCGATCGGTGCCTCCGGCCGGCCCATTGAATTCAATGTGTGCGGCTACGCGTTGTACCCCTGTGCGCGTTGTACCGCAATGGACCGATCGGTGCGCACCCATTGACAATGGGCTTGCCTGGCAACGGACGCGTTTTCGAATTTCGAACGAGTCGGTTGTTGGAAAATCAGTTGGTCACCCACAACAATGTTGCAAAATCATGTATGTCATGAAGTTGAAGATTTGAAGGACGCTGTGGGCGTGTTTTGGTGCTGCTATTCCATGGATTGGCCAGATTCAGAAGATGCAAACGACTTGGACCTATCACTTTGGACACAAGGGACAGTATCTGCCTCTCCAGCACATATATATTGCTGGCTGTTCCCCTGAGAGCCCACTTGCCTGCACTACATGCTCCAAGACGACATCTGCCACTGCACTGCTGCTGTCTCTGCCCCTCTGGACCCTGCAATGGCACGTACTGTGGAGAGAGCCCCAGCCTTCAGCCTTGAAGAGAACCAGGCCCTGCTGGACAGCCTACTTCCACAGTACAGCAAGCTGTATGGGACACAAGGGGGCAGGTGAGTGTTCTGTGCACTGCCTTTCTGAATGTGCATTTTGTGTGACTAGCAAGGCTGAGAGTCTGCACGCCACTGGCTAGCAGGCTCACTGAGTAGTTGTCACCCCCATAGTGTGTAGTGACTTGCACTGGACAGGTATGGTGCAGTGACAGTGCATTTGAACATGGTTTTACTTCCCATGCAATGATACCATGTAGTGACGTCTGGCAAACTGTCCATGGTCAGCTTTGCACTGCCTGTGTACATCATGTGCCCCTGTGATTGAGACATGTATATACAACTGTGTCATGCACGGATATGTTGCATGTGTGGTAATGGCCTTTTCACTTTGTCATCCTGACAGGTTAATGCCCATCGGAAGCAGGAAATCTGGAAGGACATCGTCCGGGCTGTCCGGTCCGTGGGGGTCTACAAGCGCCGGATCCGCAACTGCCAGAAGAGGTGGCAGGACCTTCGGGGCTGGACCCGGAGGATTGCACGGGTCCAGCTGAAGCTGTCGCCTCCTCGCAGGAGGGGCGGAACACGGACCCTGACCCCCACATGCTCCAGATCCTGGCGGTGGTCTTTCCAGACCTGGATGGGCAGCTGAAGGCCAGACAGCAGCAAGGAGGGGGTGAGTCAAAGACTGCACTGTGAACTCTGTATTACATGCTTTGTGCCCTCCTCTGGCCTGGTTCAACTGCCACAGTGCAGCAGTCATGTTGTCCAGGAGCCATGTCCCTCTATTGTGCACTGCCCACTGCTCATCTGATACCCAGGTGTGGCCCTTACAGTCAGGGAATTGTGTCACTTGGGACTGTGTCCTTGCAGTTTGCTTCACTAAAGGTGGGGGACAGCATCTGTTTCCCTAACTCTGTTGTGGGCATCATGGGTGGGTCCATTGTTCACACAACGCCTGGGTTTGGACATGTGATCTGCGTGTTGCTTTGATATGCGGTCCACTTGCTGAGCTGAGCCACCACATGTGCCTGGGGTATGTGGCACACGCCCATGCAGCGGGTGGGAACAATGTTTGTGCCCCAGGAGTGTGCAGATTACGTGTGTCACACATACATAGCCAGCTATCCACTGTCCAGGGCACATCCCTCATTCATGTGGAGCAGGACAGTCATGCCTACTCCAGGCCATGCAATGCACTCTGTACTCCCACTCCCGTGTATCAGCTGACACATTGTGCACAGTGATTTGACCCCTCCGGTGTCTGCCTCTGTGTCAGTATGCTGTGGATTAGTTGCCAGGACTGCTGGGGTGTTTCTTGGTAGGGGCTCAGCATGCCCCTGGAGATGTGACCATAGGAGACGATACTTGTGTGTCACATAGGTGTTTGATCAGCTGCCCGTGCAGACTGGGGTATGCGAATGTGATGTTCAGGCAGCTGTTCCCCATTCACAGCAAATTGTGAGGGGCTCAGGTTCAGAGGGTAGTGTCACAGGTCTCCCATATGTCCAATAGGTGTGACCTGGACAGATGAGGGTTGAGATGATGTGTTGTGTGGGGGATGTACATGTGCACTTGTGCAGCTCCAGGACTTGCATTCCCCATGACCTACTATTGTGACACAGTGCATAGTGTTGTTGTCTGGCTGCCAAGTCATACATCACTGAGACAGTGATGTATGACTTAACAGTCATGCCTCTGCCATGGCATGTGTCAACTTATTTGTGGTCCTGCAGGGGAGTGACATGTGCTACATGCACACCATAGTGGCGCTGGCTATCAGGACATGGGTGCATCATGGTGTCTGTCGCTGGTATGCATCACATGCATTTCCTATTTGACTCTGGGCATCCCTTTCATCCGGAAACCTGTACTCAGTGGCAAGAGCTGTGATGTGTCCACACCGTGTCCTCTGCACTGTCCAACTACTGTGTACTTGGTGCATGTGTCCACACTGGGGTGTTGCAATCCAACAGACACCAGACAGATGGGTGCAAGGCCATGTGGGATGTGAGTGCCATGCTTGGTATCAGACTGACAATTGGCTTCTCCTGTTCAGTTAGGGCACTTTTAGCAATGTACAACTAATGATGCCAGGGCTTGCTCTGTGATGTGCTGTGCTCACAGTGGTGTGTACGTTTGGTGCAGGTGACTGATGTCTGTCTGTTTCCCCATTGTTTGCAGATACATCCACGGCCACGGAAGGGGACAGCTCCACGGACCAGGAGGAGCCACAGAGCCAGACTGGGTCAGCAGCCGAGGAGTGGTCGGAGGGACCCAGTGGCACGGAGGGCGAGGGGAGCCACACCGAGGAATCCTCAGCACCATCCACCTCAGCTGAGGACCAGAGCAACTCGGAGGATGACTCCCTTGTGGAGGCGGGTGTCAGCAGCCACCACACCCCAGCTAGTGTTGCTGTCCCCGCCACCACCAGCACCACCACCGCCCTCCCATCGGCTCCCATTCCCAAGGTCCGTGGAGGCTCCCATGTTCGGGAGCGTGTCTCCTTTGGCCCAGGCACCGCACCCCTGCCCCTGTGTCCCCTGCTGCCCTGAGTGAGGAGTCTGTGTACCTCCTTCGCCAGCTCCATGTAGGGCAGACAGCCATGCTGAGTGTCCTCCATGCGCACACCGCACTGTTGACTCAGCTGGTGTCATTCATGGAGGGCATCTCATCGGGCATGTCTGACCTACAGAGGGGCAACAGGTCCATGGACTCCTCCCTGACGGCAGCAGTGTCCCTCCTCAGACAGTCCCTCACCCCTCCTGCCTCTACTCCATCCACACTCCCCAGCACCTTGCCCGTCCCAAGCACACACACACCGGCACAGGCACACACCAGCACACACACATCAGCACACAGACACACACGCCACAAACTAAACGCACACGCACGCACAGTCAGGGGACTGAAACCAGACTCACAGGGGATGGGGCCCTGGTACACACACACGCATCCACGGGCACTGCACAGTCCTCAGTTGCCTCTCCCTCCAAAGCACCCTCCCTTGCCTCACCTGCAACCCCAAAGGCCCAGCGCCTCTTCCTCAGTGACCTCGGCCTCTTCCCCTCCGATCCAGCTGCCCCAGCATCCAGGGGGAAGAGGAAGCCCCCCACACGGAGCAGAGTGCCCCTCGCCCCCGGACACCCTCCCCCAGGCGCAGACAGACTGAGGCCCCCACCCGCAAGTCCCCCGGAGTGGTAAGAGCAAGACCCCGCCGCCGCCCTGCAGCTCAAGCACCAGGTCACCTTCCTCCATCCCTCAGGCCCCCACTCCACAGGTGCCCCCGCCACACCCTGCCCCAGGTTCCCCACCCACAGATATACCATCCCCAAGAGGCTCCGGCCTTCTCCCCTGCCACTTGCTCTCCCGGCACCACACCCCCGCTGCGCTTGTCTGTGCCACTGATGTGGTGAGGGTGTCCTCCCCTCTGTCCAGCCCACCTTGCCTGTTCCCCATTCTCCTCCCCTGGTGGTAGGCACTGCAGTGGAGTCCACTACCACCCTGTCTGACTTGGGCACTGCAGTGGCGGACCTGTCCACTCCATCTGCAGGGTCCACTGCAGTCGTGCCGGCACCCACAACATCTGAGCCATGCCCCCAGTTGTGCCGGCACACACCATGTCAGACACCTCCACTGCAGTTGTCAGTGGCTCTCCAGCACCCACCACCCCTTCCCTGCTTCCTCCTGGTGAGCCCTGATCTTGTCCCTGCGGTGCCTGGCCTACCCCCCGGTTGCCCCTCCTAGTGGATTGTCCCTGGTTTTGTGCAGGCATGTGTAGGGTGGCATCTGCCACTGTCACCCACTTGTGACTTTGTTGATGGACTGGCCATTGGCCTTTGGTTATGTTCTACCGGACTTCTACTTTTAATGCCACATATGCTGAATAAAGCAACTTTCTGTTTTCTAGTGCTTTTGCTTCTGATGTACATGATGTTGATGATGCTAACAATGCCCTTGCTGCAGTGATGGTGATATTTGGTCTCATGATAATGAAGTGTTACTGTGCAGGAACCCATGTGGTCCAGGGGTTATGTGTCCTATCCTGTGGTGTATCCATGTCATCCATAGCAGCATCTGAGGGTGTCATGTGTTCAGTATTTGGCAATGAGATTTCCTACTTAGATTGGCAACTTCACATCTGTGGCTTCCACCCCTGCACATCTGTTGTGCCTGCCATTGTTCTATTCGTCTACTTCCCTGACCGTGTGGCCATCTCCAGTGAACATGCAGGTTTGGGCATCAATGGGGAAGGACTCATCTGTGTTGTCAGTGCAACATTGCTATACAAGTGTGTTGGATCTGTGCTGATGATTCCGTTGGCACTTCCATGACCAGGCTGATGGGACGGGAGCCCTCATTTGTTGCTAATTGTTGATTGTGTGTCCCATTGCTGCCATGGTATGGTATCTGTTCGCCTCACATCTGCAGTCTCCACAGGGTATCTGCATGTGTGTGCCCATTGGTGCAAATATGTGGGTCTGCATTCGGATGGTCACTTCTGTCATTGTGTCATTGATGATTGTTGACGGTGTCAGCCCCCATGGGTGTTGTTTGTCTGCACATGGCCAAAGTTATGTCTTATTTGCACTGCAGGATTTGGCTCCCCAATTTATGTTGCAATGGGACACATACACTACTTTGCCACTGATGTGTTTGTTGTTCTGTGACCAGGAATCATCCATGCAGTTTGGCAGTTGCACCTCTTACTTTGTCAACACTTGCCTTTTGGTCACTGTGATGATGGGGGTTTGGACCCCATTGCCACAATGTTCAAAATGTGCTGCAGCTATGGACCCCACACTTGCCTTTTGGTCACTGTGATGATGGGGGTTTGGACCCCATTGCCACAATGTTCAAAATGTGCTGCAGCTATGGACCCCACACTTGCCTTTTGGTCACTGTGATGATGGGGGTTTGGACCCCATTGCCACAATGTTCAAGATGTGCTGCAGCTATGGACCCCACACTTGCCTTTTGGTCACTGTGATGATGGGGGTTTGGACCCCATTGCCACAATGTTCAAGATGTGCTGCAGCTATGGACCCCACACTTGCCTTTTGGTCACTGTGATGATGGGGGTTTGGACCCCATTGCCACAATGGTCATGGCCTGCTTGCGTTGTGTGTGCCACACACATATTTGTGTGGCACATGTGCTAGGGGTCACATTGTATGTTAGAAGTCATGTTCGGTGTTGTAGGCATTTGACACAGTCTACACACGCTTGTCATGGTGTTGGGGGATGTCTTCTTCTTGCATTCCCTAGGTTGTGGTGTGCTGGTTGTGTCATGCATTGTCCATCCTATGGGTGGGGGTGGTAGTGGTGGTAGGCATCCAGCCCCCTGGGTGAGGGTGGTAGTAGTGGTAAGCATCCTGCCCCCTGTCTAAGGGTGGTAGTAGTGGTAGGCATCCTGCCCCCCTGGGTGAGGGTGGTAGTAGTGGTGGGCATCCTGCCCCCTGGGTGAGGGTGGTAGTAGTGGTAGGCATCCAGCTCCCCTGGGTGAGGGTGGTAGTAGTGGTGGGCATCCTGCCCCCTGGCTAAGGGTGGTAGTAGTGGTAGGCATCCAGCCCCCTGGGTGAGGGTGGTAGTAGTGGTGGGCATCCTGCCCCCTGGCTAAGGGTGGTAGTAGTGGTAGGCATCCTGCCCCCTGGCTGAGGGTGGTAGTAGTGGTGGGCATCCTGCCCCCTGGGTGAGGGTGGTAGTAGTGGTAGGCATCCTGCCCCCCTGGCTGAGGGTGGTAGTAGTGGTAAGCATCCTGCCCCCTGGCTAAGGGTGGTAGTAGTGGTAGGCATCCTGCCCCCTGGCTGAGGGTGGTAGTAGTGGTAGGCATCCTGCCCCCTGGCTGAGGGTGGTAGTAGTGGTAGGCATCCTGCCCCCTGGCTAAGGGTGGTAGTAGTGGTAGGCATCCTGCCCCCTGGGTGAGGGTGGTAGTAGTGGTAAGCATCCTGCCCCCTGGCTAAGGGTGGTAGTAGTGGTAGGCATCCTGCCCCCCTGGCTGAGGGTGGTAGTAGTGGTGGGCATCCTGCCCCCTGGGTGAGGGTGGTAGTAGTGGTAGGCATCCTGCCCCCTGGCTGAGGGTGGTAGTAGTGGTAAGCATCCTGCCCCCTGGCTAAGGGTGGTAGTAGTGGTAGGCATCCTGCCCCCCTGGGTGAGGGTGGTACTAGTGGTAGGCATCCTGCCCCCCTGGCTAAGGGTGGTAGTAGTGGTAGGCATCCTGCCCCCTGGGTGAGGGTGGTAGTAGTGGTGGGCATCCTGCCCCCTGGGTGAGGGTGGTAGTAGTGGTAGGCATCCAGCCCCCTGGGTGAGGGTGGTAGTAGTGGTGGGCATCCTGCCCCCTGGCTAAGGGTGGTAGTAGTGGTAGGCATCCAGCCCCCCTGGGTGAGGGTGGTAGTAGTGGTGGGCATCCTGCCCCCTGGCTAAGGGTGGTAGTAGTGGTAGGCATCCTGCCCCCTGGCTGAGGGTGGTAGTAGTGGTGGGCATCCTGCCCCCTGGGTGAGGGTGGTAGTAGTGGTAGGCATCCTGCCCCCTGGCTGAGGGTGGTAGTAGTGGTAGGCATCCTGCCCCCTGGCTAAGGATGGTAGTAGTGGTAGGCATCCTGCCCCCCTGGGTGAGGGTGGTAGTAGTGGTAGGCATCCTGCCCCCTGGCTAAGGGTGGTAGTGGTGGTAGGCATCATGCCACCCCTGGGTAGGGGTGGTGGTGCGCATTCAGGCCCCTGTGTGCATATGTGGCATTGGTGATGGGCATCCCGCCCCTATGGTGCTGCTGTTGCTGGTATAAGTATATTCTGCATCCCTGTGTGTGTGTGTGATGTGTCGTGTACGTGTTGTATGTGTTTTGTGGTTGGTGTCTGGCTTACCTTCTGCGCCGTACGCGTCTGTGCCTGTTCCGGTAGTAAATGTAGAATATTGGTATGATCGGGACGAAGGGATTCATGGTTGGTTCGTGTCGTTCGTCCTTCTCGTTGCTTCGCGTCGTCCTCGTCGCTTTGCCTCGTCCTCGTCGCTTCGCCTCGTCCTCGTCGCTGCCGTGTTCGTCTCGGAGCCGTGGATCGTGTTGTGGCGCGAATCGGAGCTTATGTGCGCCTCTCCCGGATGCTTTGACGTGCCGTGCGTAGCGACGGGTTCGGGCGCGTACGGAAAGCGCATCGTACTTGTCCGGCCGGACAGGGCTGCATTTTTCCTTCCGTGCGACTCGATTCGGCGTTTCCGGATTCGCCTCGGTCGGAGAACAGGACCTGGTTTGGGTGAGTACGGCTCGGCCGGATTCTTTGCTGTTGTGCGCATCATACTTGCTCGTTCGGTGTGCTGTACGGATCGGTCGGGAAACAGGCTTTCGCATGGCTTTTTTCCCGACCGAATGGTATTGGGTGCGCCTCCGACCGAGATCGGAATCGGCCCCTTGGTCTGGAAATTTTTTTCATTCATGAAGCTGAACAATCAAATTCACTGGTTAGATATGGCCTGAGACATGCTTCCGCTTTAGATAGTGCACAATGCATTTGAACTTTTAAAGTGATCGTACAGTACCAATCTCTTCCCTTTCAGGTTATACAAGTGCAGTTTCACACATCTTCAACAAGGTCACCTGCATCTCTTACACAGATCCTTTTGTAGCAGAATACAATCTCCATGGCTTGAATATAGACCTTGATTTTACTTTATTGAGTGCATTATGGCTTTTCTTTCTTTTTTAAAATAGATGTGGATTATGTTTTCATTTTATAACCATTGAGTTCGCAATACTGAATAGAAAACATTTCAAATACCAATTTCTCATTATACAGTAATATGCTTACACTATGCTGGAACCCTTCTTAAAGCATGTTTCCACATTTATGAATTTTTATGGGCAGTGTAAATGTCACTTTTTAAAAATAATGTTCTAATGCCATCCATCATTTTTCTCAATCTCATTTTTATTAAAGAAGATTATTTGCCATCACTAATAATTTAGTTAGGCTTATACTGTACTGTTGTTCATCATTTTCCTACTTGTACTTACAGCAAGGGTCCAAAACAACAGGACGCATGGGGCAATATTCATAGCAACATTGTAAAGAATGATATGTCTAATTAGTGCCCCGTCAGGGTTCACAAATATCTGAATACCATGCATGCATAAGCTTCACATGAAATAATCTACTTGTATACATATATATATGGTGAATGCATGGTGAATGCCGAAACGCGTTGCAGCGTGATTGTGGAATAAACAACTGTATGGCAGAAATCTCCCTGTGTCGGTGCCGGTTTGTTTCCTAGCAAACGGTTATGGTGTTCATATATATATATATATATATATATATATATATATATATATATATATATATATATATATATATGTATATTATCTAGCAGTGGTCGCCTCTAGGTAGTTATAGTTAGGTCTGCTTTTCCATAGACTGAGCATTTTTTTGTTTGCTAATAACTTTGGCCCCACTTGACCAATCTTCACAAAACTTAAAAAACATTTCATCCACCTCAGTTCCTTACTGGAAAGTTTTGGGGTCATCCGTCCAGCAGGGACCGAGAAAAAAGGGGGGCCCCAAATATGCAAAATCCCCATGCATTTTCCATAAACTTCTTTAAAGCGGTCTTCAGCAAAAACTGCTGAACGGAATTTCACCAAATTCGACAGAAAGCTAGATCTTGGTCCACATACTTTGCATTTTGTGATTTGGTGTAAATCCGTTCAGTAGTTTTTGAGATATTAAGGGGCAGAAAAATATAAATATTTGGATGGATGGGCTCGCGAGAGTCTCAGAGATTCTCGCACGAGCGCCATTTTAAAAATAGAGCATTCTGATTGGCCAAGGGAGCTTTATATCTCTTGGGTCAACTCGTTGCTATGGGAGTCAGACTCCCATGAGAACGACTGCTCTGATTGGCTGCCATCAACATGAGAAAAATGTTGCTGCCAGCCATTACAGGATTCGGGGTCTTAAGGCTACATGTGTGCAGCATTTTTGCATTTGCAAACAGCCTGATACTGTGAATCGGGCAGTTTGCGAAGCAAAAATGCTTTTTGTGATGTACAAAGCCAAATTTGTGATTCGCTAACTTTTTGCTAAATCGCAAATTGGGTTTAGCGATTTAGTATTTGGAAGGGGTATGTTGAGGGTGTCCCTTCCTAACACCGAATTGGAATGGTATGTTCAAATGTTTTGCGACTGAAATGCGATCACAAACCTTTCACAATTTACCACCAATTGGAAGTTGGTGGTAACCCATGCGCAAATGAGAAGAGGTCCCCGAGCGACACCTTCCCCTTTGAGATTGGTTGTAAAAATATTTATTTTTAAGAACAGTTAGTGGTCCAAGGGACCACTGCTTACTGTTAATAATTGAAACTTCAAAATTTCATTTTTTAATTCGTAAACGCTTCATTGTTAAAAAGAATGATTGCTTTATTTAAAAGCAATCACATACCTGGTGGCCCCCTTCCGGAGCAATTAGAGGCACCAGGGAGCCCATCACCGAGCCTCCGAGAGGCCCTGGGGAGTCCACCCCCGGGGCCAACTATAGTTACTATGGGGAGGGGGGCCTCGGTCTCCCCTCCCCATGCATAAAGGGGCCCCGGGTAGCACATCCCCGGGGTCAACATTAATTTTTATGGGGAGGGGGCCACAAGGCCCCCCTCCCTGAGCCTCTAAAGACTCTGGGGAGTCCATCCCTGGGGCCAAAAATTCACAAAATGGTGAGTCGGCCCCTAAGCTTGAAAAGTCCCTGGCGGAGCCTATCCCCGGGGGCTGATTCCTTTAAGGGAGTGGGCTCATGGGGCCCCCCTCCCTAAATCATTAAGGGCGCCGGGGACCCAATCTTCCAAGGCCCGCTCTCAGGCTATGTCCTGGGAAGCCCAACCCAGGACAGTTTGGAGCCTTGACAGGGGAAAGGAAAGAATTTTCCAGAACCAGATGTAGAGGTAGGACAAGGAGTCCCACCACAAAAAGGCTTGTACCCGGTACAAGTATTGAACCTCAACAGCCACTAATGAGAACACTCCTGGACCTGTGCAAGTTGCAGAAGAAGGACTGCGCTGCTGCCACTGGACTGCCTTGCTGCTGGAAGGACTGCTGTGCTGTTTGAGAAGGAAGTTTGGACCTGCTTTCCTTCATTCCTGGCTAACCAGAGTGACTCCAAGGGTCAGTTGGCTGACCCCCGTGTGAGCTACAGGGAAACAACAAGCTACAGAGGCCTCCATGCAACTTCCCAGCTGACATGCTGTAACTGGACCTGCCTGGACCTGCCACTGGATCTGCTTGAGTCCTGTTGGCCTTTGCTGGAGTGAGTTCCTGATCCGCAAGAGGTGCCCCAGGTCCTGGACCCTCGGCTGGTATCAGAGTAAAATCCTTCTAAAGAAAAGGTGAAAATCCTGAAGTTGGGGAGCCTCAAGCTCACAAATGGGACAATTTGCACCAAGACTCTGCTGCCAGGGACAACTGCCAGCACACAGTTCTGGTGAGACGTGCTCTTTGCGCTGACAGTGATCACCAGCAGGTAACTGGCAACGCAACAGCTACACTGTGTTACTGCAATGACAGCCTGGAATGACTGTCTATGCGAAACTACATCAGCAACCACCCCGGCATGCTTGACCAGCTCTTAGCGCTACAGTAACAAACATCCGGGATGCTCAACCTCCTCCTTGCTGCTACCTCTGACATGAACAGAACTCTTTACAACTGATTTTGTTAGTATTTTCCCAGTGGGACTACCCTGGTCCATGTATCTGACCCACTCCATCATGGTCAGCCTGAACTTGCGACTTTTCTCTGTTTAGCATGACCAGATGGTTGTGAGTGGTGCTTTGTGCTTTTAGACAGTATTTTCGCTCGAAACTTTAAAATGTAATATCTCCTGCTCTACTGATTAGATTTTTTTGTTCTGGCATCTTTTTATTTATTAAAATGTTGTTCACTTCATTACTGCTGATATGCTGCCTAAATACTTTACACATTGCCTCTAGGTTAAGCCTGACTACTTTTGTGCCAAGCTACCAGAGGGTTAAGCACAGGTTAATTTAGTGACTTTTGTGGTTCACCCTGACAAGGAATGTGGTTGTTGCCTGAGTTGGGCATCCACCCCTCTCAACCAATCCCCCAATTTCGTACAAAGTACATACCTGAAAAAGAGATATGATCAGAGTTGATTGATTGAAATCTCTACTTTTTAGGTTGATGCTACCAGACAGCATGCAAAAGATCTATTGTCAGCTTATTTGATCTTACTGTGGGCTTAAAGCCCACCCATTGCTTATGATTGATTGCCATTGTTGTCTTTCTCATTTGCTTGCTTTTTGTTTGATGACTTGCCTTGTCCATTTTGTGTCTCTCCTTTCTCTGGAGCATAGCATTTTACTTGTGTACTTCCACTGCTCACGTTTAGGGACTACTTTTTTCTTTTTGCTTAAGCACTCAACAACAATGCATGTATTTTCCAGCTGCCTCCCTTGTATGCTTTTCTGGACCCCACTTGTGCTCAGGTTGCTCTCTCTCACCCATGTGCTTCTCTGACCCCCACTTATCTCGATCTAATTACCTTGGATTGGTAATTAAATTTTTTTCAAAGGTGCCCATGTAATTTTGTAGGTGAGCCCATGCGCAGTGAAGCATGCATGTGCATACAAAATGACATAGCTGCAGCAGGCTCATCCTATCCAATTATTTTCTTTTTTTATCTTTAGCCATGTTGCATAGCATCACTAAAAACCAAATGGCAAAGCCAATAGTGCACAAAGGAGGAATCTATTGGTTTTGCAAATGTTTAAAAAAAAAAAAATTCTTCCTCCCTGTCTCTTTTTTTCAATTTTTCAATTTTTTCCTATGTTGTGCTGTTATGTGGAAAATATATATCTTTTTTTGTTCTATGGATTGTTTCTGATTTAGCTAAAGCTCAAAACATAGAAAATATGTCTGACTAGAAGTGGGTTATACCTTGATGTTCCTCAATATGAAGGTCTTCCGTTCTCTTTTCGCACATTGGAAAATGTATGTAGGTTTCTATTGCGTTTATCATCCTCGTTCAAATATTTCATACATGTATGTCTTGCATTTGTATTTTTTTCTCAACTCAATTAAGTATTGTTAAAAACAATTATACGACAGCACACAGGTTTATGTGCCTACAGTTGTTTTAATTTGCTTCTGCAAACAGAGAAATGTATTTACTTATTTGACAGTGGTACTACTACATTGACCTCAATAGTCTGAGTGTGGCAGCCATGTTTGGGCATCGGCCTATGGAATTAACTAGTAAATGCATGCAGTATTTCATATACATGTTGTTGTAAAGAAAAAAAAAATCACCTGATCTGATTTGAAAATACGAAGTTCGGAAGGCGCTAGTAGCAAATAATTAATAATTGTGTACATTTTACAGGAGTATCACAGCATTCTTCGCTTCTTTCAGACGTGATGGACACATTTAAAAAGGCTACCAGGCAAAGTTTAACAATGCATTTGACTAATCAATTTCTGTTAACTAAATGAAAAAGGGCAAGCACATGCAAATTAGGAGCACATTTGCATCTTGACTTGTAATGATTAATTGCGCTCTCTTTTGTAGGATGCTCTACGTGTCCCATAGTTGTAGATGCAAAATGTGTATGGGAAGTTCTTGACAGCAAGGTGAGCCTTTATTCTCCATTCACCAATTAAGCAAGAAACTCAGCATTGCAGCGAGTAATCAAATGTAGGGAGATATTCTATTTTAAGTAGAGTTGACCAGGTTTCCCAAGACAATCTATGCACCACCTGCCTGCCTCTTAATCTCCAGCAAATCGATGCAGTTGGGTTGCATTGAGTGTTCAGTTCGTAATACAATTTCGATTAAAAAAAACATTATTAAATAATATTTCTATTGTGCGGTTAGATTTCTAAAATATATTCGAGAGATCCTTGTTTTTTTCTTTTTTGTATTTTTCCTTTTATATCAGTATTTATGTAGCACACATATTGGTGGGGAGCAATGGAGTACTGTAAATTAATAATGGGTGTCAGGAGAAGATGTGTACATTCACAAAATGACATATTTAAAAAACTTACGGTTTAGTTACACAAGATTACACAATTTATTAAGTACCGAAGCTGCTGTTGGAAAGGTAGAAAGGTGACAACCTCGGCAGTTTGGCCACTAGACCACATATGTTCCCCAGTAAGAAATATTTTGGGGCTTATTTACAAGCCCCTTGCGCCACCCGTACGTCACTTTTCCCATGTTAAAAATGACGCAAAAGTGGCGCAAGGGGCTTGTAAATAAGCCCCTTTATGTGTGGAAAATGCGCTAAACAGACTTTTTATTATTCAGACTCAGGAAGTGACAGTGTTTGAACAGGGTCACTGTACTGCTTACAATCCTGGAACACGTAGCTTGAAGCTCTTTAGTAAACAGTCGGTGCTAGGAAGCACTAATCAGTGGTGTAGTGTCCTGCTGGACACGTTCTAGTGTCTCAGCAGACACTGAGTTAGTAGCCACTCCCCTATGGGAGTGGGCACACTTGCAACCCCACACGCATCCCTCACAGGCGTCACGAGTGACGTGAGCCTGCCAATAAAAGGGCCCGGGTGCACGTGCTCGTGGCCAGTTCCAGTACCATACAACTGAGTGTGCGTGCCTTATTCTGCAAGCATGTGGGCCTAAGGCCCAAGACACTACAATGGCGACGAGCGGGTCGATCCCCGCGTGTGTGCTGTCGGCTATTTCATGGTTTGTCATGAGGGTGTAATGTCCGGTGTCTGCAGCACCTCCGCACCTATTCCCAGCACGAAGCAACTGGCGCCCAACTGCGGTGCCCTACAACGCCCGCCTGCAGCCCCTCTGTAGTGACCGGCGGAGGGCAGTGATCCAGAGAAGAGGGTGGAACGGCGAGGTCTACGCCGTGTCCGTGGTGCAGACGTCTACCCGGCAGATACAGACCGCAAGAGGCAGACCCCCCTGCCCCCGAAGTGTGTGGGAGATTTGCGGCGCCGATGCTGTAACGGCCGCTGTTGCGGAAGGTGAGGGGAGCACTGATCGACCCTGCGGTGTAGGTAATTAGAGTCACCCCTGACCCCTGCAGATATCTACAAAGAGCCCGCGAGGAAAAGGCATGGCCCACAGCAGTCCGAGGGCTGCCGCGGCCCACATTTGAAAGTAGCCGCACCTGCAATGAAGGAACACCACACGGGAGTCGTGGCCCGGTACGGGTGGTAGCTGCCCCCAGAAAAGGAAGAGTATGGCTGTAGCCCTGCCACGCTAAGCCCACAGAGCAGAACCGGCATCGTCAGTTTACCGCGAGGCCCGCAGCGTCATTAAAGCTGCTGCGGCCTCCTGAAGTGACTCTACTGCCACCCAGCGATCGTACGTGGGCACCACATCTAATTAATTGCTCCGGAAGGCAGCCTCGATAAAAGAAAAATACATTACAAGCTGCCAGTATAAGAGCCAGTCTCACCTTGTTCTCGCGGTGGGCTGCTCCTCCTGCACCCCGATTGGAGACTAAGAGGCGCTGTAGGCCGTGACAAGACAGGCGACGAGGTGAGACCGACCGGCATCGAATGCCTCTAGTGGCCACTTGCCTGCTACTGCATCGGGAGGAGAGACTTCTCATGGCAGCGCAGCTATCCGAGAGCTGCTGTCCTATACAGGAATCAGAAACGCGGTCCCTGCAATGTGATGACCGTTGCACCTCCACCTCCCAACACGAGGGAGCCCACAGCATGAGTGGTACCACCGTGCCCCCCCTGCAAACCCAGTGGCGCCAAGTGGGCCCGCATCATTAGGAGAGCTGCTGGGCCGCTCTGAAATCACCTACGGTGCCACCCAGTGATGATGAGCGGTACTGCACGTACAAAATACAAATAACAGAAAAGCACTCCTACCGTGTACAAGCGCCCTCCCCATGAGGCAAGACGGCCATCAGTGCCCATTTGCAGACAGTGTTTGAGCAGCTAAGGTGAAACACTTGCAAAAGAAAAAAAAAGGAACTAACCACACATCAAGTATAGGGTGCTGCCAACTACACCCTAGCACAAACTGGACTACACAGTGTTCCCAGCTCCCACACTGCAGCCAGAGACAGTCAGTCCCTGCCAGGGCCCCACTCCACAGGCCACCAGCCAGCAAAATAGACACGACCTCAACAAGTTGAAACAGGTCCAATGGTGCAACAAAAGAAAAGACTGGCATCCAAGAGGCCGCGCCGATTACTGAAGGGAAAAGCCAGACAGCAGAGAGCATCCTGTGAGGACTGGGACCCACCAGAACTGCACACTGCCCCACGCCTTCATCATCACCCCAGCATGGCTCCGCAGTGGCAGTAAGCCGGCCCGGCACCTGAACAATAGCCACAGTGCCCCAAGTGGGGGTGCGTGACATGGCACCTCAACAAGCGTGCACCATGCTCGCAGCAGGAGGAAAGCTGCTGAGGATCAGTGGAGTCACCTGCACAGTCAGCGGAGCGAAAGCGGCATAGGAGAAGTAGTTGGCTGCAGTGCGAAGGCTTCCAAGCCCCAACAAAGACCCCAAGAAGTCCAAAGCACCCCAGGACACAGACTGTCCGCTCGAGCCAGACGGCGACACTCACTGCAGCAGGAGCACGACTGTAAACACAGCACTGCTGCGACAAGCGCTAACAGCAGAAATGACACAGCCAGGGCGGATGATGAATGCACCACCGGCCCTGAGCGCTGCCTAGGCTGTCAACGGAGAAAGACAGTTGCACGTCCCCTTGGCCCCACGAAGCCCGAAGATTCTCCAGCCCAGCCTGGTGCCGTACCAACACAAGCAGCAAAGAGGGAAGATCAGACAGACAGCAACGTTGCAAGGTATCCCTCCACACCAACAGCACAATAGAGAATGGTGCAGAGCGAGCACCATCCGTGGCTGCCCAACGCCACTGCCGGAGAGGAGATTGTATCACTCGCTCCTCCGGTTACACGGACATAATCGCAAGCGACACTACAGGCACGGGAAGTGCCAGAAGAAAGCGTCCAGGAAGAAGACGGAGCATGCCAAGTCAGGCGCGCAGAAGGCCGCGCCAGTGAACCTGACAGCACGGGCAGGCGCCCGGGAGATAGACATCTCCACGAAGAAGCACTGCGGAGCACAGGAAGGAGAGCATCCACATCTCCATCGCCGCAGCGAAGCCCCGCAGTAGGCCGAAGACCACACAGAGTGTCCTCCATCGCACTGCCTCAAGACGGAGTCGACAGTGACCCACGACAGGCAAGAGAGGAGTTGCACACCCCACGTGGCAGGCCGCCACAGCGACATGCGCTCCAACAACCAGCGACACGCGACCGGACGTCACGTCGCCCAGCAAGCAAAGAGCGCGCCGGAGCGAAGGCAGAAGCCGGCGCCATGACAGCGCCGCCTCGAGGTCCAAGCGCAACACCCTCGAGAAAAGAAGAGTGACAGCCATGTCACACAAAAGAGAAGAAGAGTGACAGCCCTGTTACACCCTCGAAGAAAGAAGAGAGTGACAGCCCTGTCGCCCAGAAAATCGGAAGAACACAGGTGGGCTGAATAGACCAACAAAGGGAGAAGACCGAGGACTCTCAGCAAGCCAGGAGCACACCCTGACACACCAGACAGCCACCAAGGCGGACCGACGTCCCAGGGCACAGCCTCACGGATGAACCGAACGTAAGCCACAGCAAGCGCTAACCGTGTCTCATTCCAACGCTTCCCCAGGCGACCGTCCATCCCCGAGCGCCGGCAGTCGAAGTCAAGCGGCATCCCTGCTCCTGTCCGCAGATGCCACGGGTGAAGATCAGCACTGAGTGCCCGCCCTCACACCGCCTCAAGATGGAGTCGGCAGTGGCCCCAAAACAGGCAAGAGAGGATCCGTACACTCTACGTGTCAAGCCGCCACCTAAGACCAACCTCAACAAGGCAGAGACACCTGGCTGCTAAGTCCCTCCTGACATCCAAACTCTCCCAGCTAGTCACCACCATCTGTCATTCTGACTCACCACATGGCTGGCGACCACCATCACGCCAGCCCTCAGCACATGCATCAAACACCACTACCAGAGCACAAGTGGACTAGAATCCTACACCGTTGCCACGCCAGCCGACTAAAGGAATTAGAAGCCACCTGTGAACCTGGCCTAC
Organism: Calotriton arnoldi; assembly: GCA_963921515.1. Classification (NCBI taxonomy): domain Eukaryota; kingdom Metazoa; phylum Chordata; class Amphibia; order Caudata; family Salamandridae; genus Calotriton; species Calotriton arnoldi. Next base: position 1,502,410 of record CAWUFW010004328.1, read on the forward strand.
ACACCTGAACCGCGGCAGCGAGTGCAAGTCTTAACCAAGACTCATCTACCCTCGCGGGTTGTGCGTGAGACTCAGTAACGGCTCCTCGGTAGTCCTGCAGCTGCCCCCAGTCGGCACACAAGCAGCCCCAGGGCAGTCCTCCTGCAGTCCAGCAGCAACCCCGACAACGGGCCTCCCCAGGCGGGAGAGTGAGAAAAGACATTGCCCCACCGACAGGTTCTCGGTTACAGCCAAGCAGTTCCACAGAGACAACTGATCAGGCAACACCTCCAGGAACTTTCACCAGGGACTCCATCCATGCTCATGACGCAACCCACTAAATGAACTGTTGAAAAACCCACCGCAGATCATCCCCGACGTCAGCAATGGGGAGCCATGCAGGTCTGCAAGGCATGTCATCATCAGAGAACTGACATCAAAGCCAGCGGTCGTGTCCTGAACCCCTCAGGTTAAACTACGAGTGCCCGCCGAGATGGCCCTGCAGCAGGCGGAATCACCGGCCCATGCCTGACGTCTTCTTGCCACCTGACTCGTAAGGCTGATGGACCCTGTGGTGTTTAGTTGACTGTTTAATTCTCTCCACAGGTTGAACTAATTGTTGTCGTTGTTCTTCATTAAAGTTGGAGAGGAATGTAGTGTCCTGCTGGACACGTTCTAGTGTCTCAGCAGACACTGAGTTAGTAGCCACTCCCCTATGGGAGTGGGCACACTTGCACCACCACACGCATCCCTCACAGGCGTCACGAGTGACGTGAGCCTGCCAATAAAAGGGCCCGGGTGCACGTGCTCGTGGCCAGTTCCAGTACCATACAACTGAGTGTGCGTGCCTTATTCTGCAAGCATGTGGGCCTAGGGCCCAAGACACTACAAGTGGTGGCTGGGGAACTTTGAACAGAACTGAACAGCTGAAGAGAACGGCAATTAATGTTAAGCAGTCTGCACTTTAACACAGCTGTGGCGGATATCGACATGCCCCGTCAGTAGCTGCAGAATAAAGGCAGACCTGACCTGGCAAGGCGCAACTGACGCGATGACGAGAACCACACTGCCCACACCGCCTCCGCCATCAAGTGGGTGCTCTATAAACCTATAAGCAAGACTCCAGAATTAAGGCTCAGCTATAGAGCAAAAGTAAGCCTAACATCATCGCCATCAAGGCATGAGTCCTCATTTGTCAATCTCCCGCCTTTGCAATGCAGGTTCGAAACATGTCGACATTGCAAGTTGGCATGGGAACAATCTATTTTGCCTTTCTTTGTAAAGAAGAATAACCACTGAAAATTACACCAAGGCGAGTTAGAGGTGTTATTAAATGTGTATTACACCATTTATTCATATTAGGGGAGACTACTGCAAATACATCTTAAACGCACATTCTTTTAGTAAAAGGAATGTATGGCTGTTAAAAATCTATATTAAGTATTTTTGCATTCTCTGTTTGTTGATAGAAATAAGAATAACTGGCTAATATCAAATTGTTGGATGAACTATCGATTTGCAATACTGTGATAGAAACTGTGCACATTTTCTATCATTGCTTGTTGAACCTCAGAGTTACAGGTTTCAAATTCAAAAGTTTCTGATTAAATATATTATTTGCACATCTACTCTAGCATGAGGCTAGAGTATTTACTGCTTGAATATTCGCTACATTAATTAGACCCTTTTTTGTTTTTAGTTATGTAGACAACCCCACTGGTCTTTAAAATGACAGTGCACCCTTTTTTGCATAGGTGCACTGTTATACTAGAACATTCTCCCATTCACCTGCAAACACAGACCAACACATTTATACGCATGCATGTGCACAGACTATGCAGGTGCTTTACTTCCAAATTACCTTCCAAAATGGAAGGCGATCCCCTGGATGCAACTCAGGCTCACCCGCTCCACTCCCACTCAAGAATTGCACTTTTTCAGGACCAGGTTTCTCATGGTTGACAAAGTGGGCTTTTTCCACCCAGATCCACGAGCCTGTGCCTATCAGAAGCAGGAACAGGGCAAGATGCAGACACTTTATCTTCCCTTATTTGATTTACTTATTTGAGAGTTTTATATAATGCCTACATGACCTGAGGGTATCAAAGCGCTTTACAATACACAAATTTATTTCACCCATATATTGGTGGTTGCATAGAATATGAAGTAGCTGGTATATACAAGTTACGATGATCCACGTATACAGGCACCCACTTCTGAGTTGTTGATCTTAGAGGTGGCAGAGGCTTTGAGGTAAAATATATATGTTACACTGTTCAGGACCGAAATGCTCCCATTTGTCCGTGGTTGATAACATGTTGACTGGTTATTCACAATTGCAAAATAGATAGGTTGTAGAGTTCCGTTCATGGTAAGAGTGTGTTGCTCCGTTGTGTCCTTTGTTTTTGTCAGGTTTTTGGTTGGGTTGGGTCGGTGTCTGCTAGGGTGCTTGCTGGGGTAATGAGTGGCTAAGGATTTGTGAGGGCAAGAGTTCCATGTGGCCAGGGTGTTTTTCTAATAGTAATGCCATTACGTTTCTTTTGAAGAATGCTATGGACGGGTTTGCACGTTTTTCCATTGGGATGGGGTTTCAGATTCTGGGTTCACATCCTGTGAAGGAGCCTGTGTAAGTCCTTTCTTTTTTAAATTTCCGTGGTTCTAGTCTTAGTGTGTCTGAGCTACATAGGGTTCGGCGTCTTCCTGACTTTGTCAGCTTTCTCAACAGGTTTTTCAGGGTTTCTTGGTGAAGAGTTATGCAGGCTGTTTTGAATGTGCATTTCGCTTCGACTGGTAGCCATTCAACTCTTGATAGGGTTGGTTTAGCGTGGTCGTAACTTAATTCTGCCGAGATGAGCATGCCTGCTGCATTCAGTGTGGTTTTCATGGGGGCTAGGTAGGTTTTCGGTGTACCAGTGAATGCCACATTTCCATAATCGAGTCTTAATATTACCAGGCTTGTATCACGTTTTGAGGTCTTTTTCTGTGATGATGGCTTTCATCTTTATGATGAGTTTGAGACTGTACATGGAAGTTATGTGGGAGGTCATGTTCAGATTCTTATCTAGCGTGATACCCAGCAATTTGGTGTGAACAACGTTTGTTGGGTGGCAGTTTGAGAGCATCAGTTTGGGTGATCTATTCCTGTATCTGACATGAGTTGCTTTGTGGGGCAATTAATAGGAATTCTGTCTTCTGGTGGGTATGTTTTAGGTGATTAAGAGATAGCCAGTTTTGTACTTCTTTTAGGGTTTTTATTCAGGAGGAGGATTTTTTGAGTGATCTGATTTTTTGTTAGAGTTGAATGTCGTCTGCGTATATGTGATATTTAAGGTGTTCTTTCAAAATCGTCATCAGAGATTCTATGTAAAGGTTGACGATTGTAGGGAACAGGATTTAGCCTTGTGGGACTCCTTTGTTGACTGGGGATCTTTTGGAATATGAGTTGCTTAGTTTGGCTAGTTGTGAGTGCTTATCGTGGCAACTGTGTTGAAGGATGAGAAGAGGTCTAGGAGGATTAGTAGGCATGAGTCACCTGCATCCGGCATCTTGAAGATGTCATCGATGACGTTGATGATGGCTGTTTCCGTACTGCAGCTTGCCCTGTTCGAACCACAACTGTATCCCAACTACTGTTAGTAAAGGCAGCAAAAATGTGCAAGCCCCATTCAGGCACATTTCCCTTTCTCTGATTTTGGCAACCAGAATGGTCTCCATTTTGAACTCCTGCTACCTTGGTATGTCCAGAAAAAATTGAACAGACCCTACTAACCCTTTCCATAGGTTGTTATAAATAATGTTTTTTTGTGCTTCTTCCAAGTTTGTTCTTCTTCTACTAAGTCATCCCATGTACAGGAACTGCAGACAAGAATCATTTCTTCCTCAGGATTTGGGTGTTCTCTTTATTGCTATAGTAGTCCCTGGGTTTTAGGTGTCTTCTATTTTGTGATGAGGGAGGTTTCTGCAACTTCAGCCAATTGAAGAAGTATCACCAAGGACAGACAGAATGCTGGGTTTAACCAAATGGCTCCCCTGCACTTTACACTGCCATCATTTACCCAACCATCTACCAAATGAAAGTGCTTCACGAAGCCTAATGAGGAACACCTTGCTCAGCAAAAGGTTAATTTCAAAATGATCCTCGTCTCCTCTCCCTTCACTTCAATGTCTAGGTCTCCTTACTCCAGCTCCAGGAATGTCAGCTATACATTTCAAGTGTCTGGGAAAACAGCCTCACTTTCATCCTGTGCAGGAAACTATGATTGTGGTGTCCAAAATAGATCCCACTGACCTACACTACTCTGGCTCACTGACACACCAAGCATGTACCATGCACGCCACATACACAAACATGCACAACATACACTTTAGATGTTAGCATTAAGAGCTGGGTTTGCATATAGAAGCAGAATTTACACAAATTGCCAAGTAGCCTCCACTTCAGTGACACAGAAACAAAAGTTCAGGTCATAAAACATGGTACGCTGCCACGATCACTTCATGCACTAAACTCCTCACAAGGACAGTAGTCCACTGTAGGTTTAATGAGGATGCACTTGGTGTGCCCTTTCAAGTCAAAAGACTGCTCCAGGACGTCACTCATGGCAATTAAAAATCCTATGCCTGCCTCTGCACACACACTAGATTAGTGTGAGGGTAGGGCCAAAATAAGAAACAGGATAAGAGATAAACACTGTTTGGCACTCAGTGCAGGGTAACATGAAAGTAAACCATGCAGGGGACATTCCTTTCCCAGTACTGTCCCTGACAATGCAATGTCTAGGACCTGTGAGGAGTGAGGGGTGGGACTGCAGTTTCTGTTCTTCGAGGGGAGAATGTAGGGCAGTCCTGCCCTTTTGTCTGTCCCTAATTACTTCTGAGGAAGGCTAATGACAGACATGTTCAGAACCTTCACACTTCCTGTGCTCTCGTTGTGGGTGGCCCAGCTTAGAGACAGCCTCAGCATTACCTCCTGCAAGAAGCATCACTTTATACAAAGGCTATGTCTGGAGAGCGGCCAGAGAAAGACACTTAATATACAACCTCCCCAAACTGGTTATGAAGTTTGAGACAGAGGATCCACATCCACTGTCTTTTGAATTTGTAAAAAATAGGATCCAGATCACCCCACTTCGTTCCAGTTCCATGTTTTTCATGACTAAGGAAGAGAGTGCTCTTTAGAGTACTCGAAGGCATGCTGTGTGACTGTGTGACATTATATCTAACTGACAGCATGAATCCCAGAGCTGAGGAGACATCACCTGAAGTCTGCACTTTCTACAAGAGAAGCTGAGGGTCTGCCTAGTGTCTAGTGCCTAGAAACCTGCTTAGTATCTAAATGAGGGAATAGATCTGCCTGGCCCTGCAGTAGGAGAGACTGTCTAAGAGAAGAAGCCATTGTGTTTCCAGCGTAGGGCATGTCCATAGAAACTGAACTGCTCAACAGAGTCACCATGGGCGACCCTTGCTGCAAGTGAGTCCCAGGGACTGCACCTGAAAGACTGACCAACCATCTGTGTACCCCTGAGCCATAGATTGGGGCTTCCACCGCCAACAGCAACAGAAGACACAAAGCTGCTGAGGGAGAGTTGATCCGCCTATATGGTGTGCAACTTCTTCAGGCACGAAATGGACAATGCCAGAAACCGGTCTGGCAAACTGTTTGAGTTGAGATAATCAAAAACAGTCCAGATCCAATAACAACACAGCTACCTGTACTGCTCCCTGAAAGAACTGCAAAGCTTTCTCTGCCTTATTCAATGAGAAACAAAAGAAAATCAAATACTCAATAGCAACGGACATTGTACGGTGTCACAATCTGAAGCCAATCAATCACCAATCCTAGTGGGAATTTACTAACACTGAGTTGGCACATACAGTAATATTTCCCACCAAGAACAAGGCCACTTAGAGCGAAACCTGAAACTTTAAACAAAGCTGAAACACATAAAACCATTTTGTCAATGAAACTGACCTCACATTTTGATGATCCCATGCCTTCTAAAATAGTGAAGGAATTAAGCCCTCTTCTCTCCCCTCTTTTGTCAAGGATAGTGAACTCCTCTCTAACATAAGGAAAAATCTTGGACTACCTAAAAACCGGGCAAGTGACACCTCTACCGAGAAAAACCTGGCTCTGACACAAATGACCTAAACAACTTTCATTCAATATCTAACATCCTCGCAAAGCTGCTGAAAAAATTTGTTCATCAACAACTATGCTAACACATCAAAAAATTCAACATGCTCGATGAGTTCCAATTGAGTTTCAGACCTGGACACAGCACTGAAACAGCCGTCCTACATATTATTAATGATGTACTCAAAATCCTTGACCAGAATGACTCATGTCTACTGATCCTCTTTGACTTGTTTTCAGCGTTTGACACAGTCAATCACAACAGACACCTGGAGCTATTGGAACACAGCATGGGAATGTCCGGGACTGTGCTTCATTGGTTCACCTCTTTTCTCTACAATCGATCACAACAAATTAAAATTGGAGACTCACTTTCAAACCCATTCCAGGTCACACTTGGTGAACCACAAGGATCCACCCTATCCTCCACTCTATTTAACCCCTAATTCCAACCACTAACAGAAATCCTCAAACAAGCAAACCTATACTCTCACATGTATTGCAGATGAGATTCAGCTCTATCTAAAGATTTCATTAATGGAAGATACCTTAACAATAAATGACACACTGCTGAAAGCTAAATCCTCGCTATCACAGAACCACCTTAGATTGAATTCATTGAAAACAGAATTTCTACTCATATTTCCACCACACAGCTCTCCAGCAGCCGAAGACTGGATTACACAATTAAGGGGCCGATTCCGATCTCGGCCGGTAGGGCTCCGAATCGGATTCGGCTTAACCGGATCCGATTCGAGCCCTATTTCCCGACCGATTCGTACGCGCGTCCGGGCGAGCGAGTACGATGCGAATTCGCCGACCGACTCGTCCGGGCGTCCCGACCGCTCCGACCGACTCGTTCCCGGGTCGAACCGCACCGACCGACTCGCTCGGACTCGACTCGCACCACGCAATGGAGACGTTCCCCAGCCGGGTGTGTACGATGCGCGCCGCGAGCAGTCCGACCGAGCCGCGCACTCCGGCTCCAAAGAGCAGTCGGAGACGTACTTTGGGGGTCCGTGTCGGACCCCCCTGTATGCGTAGCCGCGCGAGTCGCACACAGGGGGGACACATGGGTCCCCCCTACACGTGCATGTACGGCGCGACCCGCATCGACGCGCACACGCTGTAGGGGGTGCCCTTGTTCGCGTCGTGCCCATTGAGTCAATGGGAGCCCGTGTACGCGTCATACGACTGGCTCCCATTGACTTCAATGGGAGTCCGACCGAATCGAGTCCGATAGCATACGTGCGCATCGTACTCGTTCGGTCGGACTGCTAGAGTCCGATTCGGTCGGAAATCTCTCCGGGTCCGGCTCGGTCGGAGAGATTTCCGGCCCGAATCGGAATCGGCCCCTAAGTGTGCTCAACTGCAAACCTACAATCATCGAGTCAACTAAGTCCCTCGGGATACCATGGGACAAAAACTTCAACATGCAATTATATCAGTGTAGCCACAAGAAGAGCTTTTATCCAAATAAATCTCCTCAAGAAGGTAAAACCATGTATACCCCCTCCAGATTTCAATATAGCATTACAAGCCCTAGTAATTATCAAACTAGAATACGGGAGTGCTACTGTAACAGGCCTGCTGAAAGCAAAAACGGCACCTCTTAAGGCAACCTTCAACGTGGCAGCAAGACTGATTACAGGAGTGACATGCTTCAATCACATTACTCTCTCTCTCAAATCACTTCACTGGTTCCTTTTTGACGCCAAGATCCAGTTGAAGATAGCCTGCTTGACACACAAGACCCTCCACCTCGAGACACTCATATCTGGCACAGAAACTCAAGACATCTGGAGGCGGACACTCCCCAAGGAGTGGCAGCCTCCTCCTGCTAGAACCTCCAAGATTTGAAAAAAGAAGACCTTCAACAGCACCTTGCCTGGGATGCCCACAAGAATTTGGAACTTGCTGCCTCCAGAAACATGTACAAACTCTTCATTCTCTTCCTTCAAGAAAGAAGTCAAAATGATCTCATTTGACAAATTCTTTCCATAAGATCTACTGTCGGATCAGACCCAACAAATAGTTCACAGGAGACCCAGGAAGGGCTGGCTAGGAAGCCAGATGCACTATATACAGACTGCTAGTGAAATGCGAGCAATGTCTCCTCGCCCAAAGTGGCTTGGGACAGTGTACAGATAGTTTATTTTTCTTCATCCATTGATCTTATTTTTTAGATTGTTATCAGTGTTGTAACGTGAAGGGGTTTTCTCTCCCTACGTACATCACTTTGATACCCTTGGGTCTTGTTTCCGCTTTATAAAACTCTCTAAATAAATGTAGGAAAGTCATCCTTTCTGCCCTGATCACCATTTTATGACTTATTCTGGTGGTTACTGACTCTGAAAGTACCCTGGGCTCTATTAACCAGGGCCAGTGCTCAGTCCTCTAAAGGTACATGGTACTTGGTATAGTTCTAATTGGCAAAGACAACCTACCTCTAAGTTCCTATTATATAGTAAGGCATGCAGTTTTAGAGACTCCAGTTGGCCTAATACACTTACTTGTGCACTGCTGTGGTGTCTGGTGTCATTTTGAAGCCAGTCCTGCCTTGCAGGCTGGTGTTCAAATAAAACTATGTCCAAGTTCGACTTCCAAAGTCTAAAGCTACCTTTTTTATAACGTATAAGCTACCCCTAAGTTGTGCCCTAGGTGCCCCAAGGGTAGGGTGCATTGCTATAACAAGCACGGACAATAGAAAATATGTTTAAATACCCTGGTAAGGAAAAACAGCAAAAGTTGTTTTTCCCTATTGTAGTGCTGCTAGCCCTATAGGCTAACATGGGAAGCCTTTATTAAACTTAATAAAGTCTACATTTTAATTGGAGCTAGCTAGACATACCATTCAAAGTATAAAAATGATGGTTACAATAAATCCAACAACTTGTCAAGGTCTGATTTATTTAAATTATTACAAGAAAGTAGTCAGAACTTACTATCCTGAAGTTACCTAAAGCAGCTCTGTAGCAGCCTCTTATGCTTGGTCAGCCTTTTACAGCCTGAGTCAAGCTGCTACCTGATTAGGTGTGAAGAGGCCTGTGGCTGAAAATACAGCCATTTGGTGGGAGGAGATTTGCTTCCTGGAGAAGCCAGGGAGTGGAATGGGACTGGGGAGATAAGCTGGACTTCAAAGGAAGGAGAACAGATATCATATGAGTTTTGCAGAAAAGCTCCAGCAGGAGACTGGCTCGACATTGAGAGGGAAGCCGTTGATGTCTGCTTCAAGACCCTCCTTGCAGTGACGCTGAAATATAAATCCGATTATATCTTATGGGATTTATATTTAGGCAGACAGGATATCCGTCACCATTGTGACAGAATAACCCGTCCGCCAAGATCTAAACCAGGCCCTAAGTACGTAAGTAAACTTTTGACTAGGACCTAACCCTCAACCTATCCGAGCCGTGGTCCGCCACAGTCGGCCTAAAACTTTGACTTTGTCCGTGTCCAGCACGACTAGATAGCCACGAGAGGTGCTTTAAGCTTTTTGTCACTAGAATGCAGTTTTTAATTCAACCTTTAAAAATACATATCTCCGGTTCCCTACATTGTATTTTGGTCGGTTTTGGTGTCCTTTTATAAATAAAAATATTCGCTATTTTTATAAATTGGTATTGGTTTTTTATTGTGTTGTGTCTTTTACTTATTTACTGTTTTGGTGGTATTAAATGCTTAACTTATACCTGTCTCCAAGGTTAAGCCTGACTGCTCGTTTGCCAAGCTACCAACGGTTGACTGTTTTAGGCAGTGCTGCTTTGAATCCCGTGGCTGCATCCTCTAACTTTGTTTAGTTCTTTCTACAAGGGGTTGAGCAAGGATTAATTTACTGAGACTTGACTGGACCTATTAGTGATTGTGGTATTATTACTAGCTGAGGGCGAATACCCCCACCTACTAACAAACCAGTTGCCTGCAATAAATAAATAAATAAACTGCCCTGAGGATACATCAACCCACAAGAGGGTTGGAACTGCCTTGCTGTGGGACATTGACCCAGAAGAGTGTTACAATTACCTTGCCATGGAATTTGTCTGTGACGGCTCAGAAGAAGTTTTTAATTATCTTATTGTAGGACCCACCTGCATAGCGTGGACCAAGGCTGATACTGCCGAAGACGCAGGTGCCACTCTACCTCCCTCCTTAACCAGGAAGGAGACAACAAATTAGTCCACATGTCCCCGGCACCTGCAGCCAGGAGAGAGAACTGCAATGTGCTAAATGAAGAGCAAAGGACTTGAAATTTAACAGAATGGGGGTAAGATCAAAGTGACTGATTGCACATTTAAAACCTGTGGGGGTTTTATCTGCAACTGAGCGTAATTTATGTCTCAACTAGAGAATGCTGGGAAACTACAACACAGAGAGTCACCCTGGCAGGATCAGAGCATTCGGTAGAGGAAGGGAGTAGTGTCCAGAAAGGGGAGAATTTTCAACAGAATGAACACCCTGCATCTGCAAATTGGATTGTGTAGTAATTAGTTCTGCTGTGTGATTAAAGGTACTTTCTTAGACCAAAGAAAAGCACTGGGCTGCACTTTGAGTTATTGGCCCTGATTATGAGCTAAGGTGTTACTCATCGCCCCTGATAAATAATGATACCATTGAGTACGTTATTTATCAGATGCGATAAATAATACCTATTAAGATTTTATGGGGAGTAACGTGGATTTTGCTGTTTAACGCACCATGGGCCAGATGTACGACGGATTTATGCATGCGCAAATGGATTTTAGACCCGTTTGCGCATGCAAAAAAACCTGTGGGCCATGTACTAACCCTATTTTGCGAGTCGCTAAATAAATAGCGACTCGCAAAATAGGGTTAGCAACTCGCTATTAGGAAGGGGCGTTCCGAGGGCGTCCCTTCCTAATAGCGAGTCTGAACCCTATGTAAGAATGTTTTGCGACCGCAATTGCGGTTGCAAAACACTCGCAGTTTACCACCCTCTTCAAGAGGCTGGTAAACCATTCGCAAACGGGAAGGGGTCACCAGGGGACCCCTTCCCCTTTGTGAATGTGTACAAAACATTTTTTCAGAGCAGGCAGTGGTCCCAGGGATCAATACCTGCCCTTAAAAAATGAAACAAAAACGTTTCATTTTTTTAAAAAAATGCACTCCGTTTTCCTTAAAGGAAAACCGGCTGCATTTAAAAAAAAAAAACTGCTTTATTTAAAAGCAGTCCCAGGCATGGAGGTCTGCTGACCCCAGCAGGCCACCATCCCTGGGAATGCCAGCTATTCCCAATGGGGTCGCAAATTGCGACAGCCTCATTAATATGCATGAGGCATGCAATTTGCAACCCCATTGGGAATCGCAAACAGTGTCTCAGACACTGTTGTACATTGGCAATTGCAACTCGCAATTTGGCGCAATTTGCGAGTCGCAATTGCCAATGGTCGTACATCTGGCCCCATAATCCGTGTGAAACAGTAAATACCATATGTTTTCCCCTGTTAAATTTCATCAGGTTTGACCTGCTGAAATTTAACGAAGGTTGTTATTTAACACATCCGATAATTATAGAATGCGCTAAATACCTTTACACTCGTAATTGTGACCCACACGTTAACAAGCAATGTACGTGGTCCATTTTTGCAGAGCCATAGTAGGATGGACCGCATGACATCAGAGGAAAACCTCCTCTACCCCACCAATGCTTTTACTGCTTGCATTTCTTTCACAAGAATGCAGGCTGATTACTTTCAATCCAGAGGTCATTTGATGCAAACAAGGGCAAATGTATGCAATTAAATAGAAATCTCATTAGTAGAAAGTGTTTCAATTGCATCTACATTTCACTACAAAACACTGTCCTACTGATATAAGACCTGCCATGCTGTACAATCTGATCTCTAAACTGACATACTTCTGCTAAGGGCAGATTGGGATATTTTTCTTTGCGCACCTTCAAAAGGTGATAAGCAGGCTTATTCAGGTCTCTGTATGTGGCATACGTGTGGGGGAGGAACCAGATTAAGCCCCCCTGAGGTTTTCAGTTGTCAATCCTATGAAAATGACTTGAGATCTCTTAGGCCCATTGATAAGTTTCCTCAGCCTCAGCTGCATTCTCTTTCTTGGCTTGCCTGAATCATATGATGACTGTCCCTGTGTGCACGCCTGTGAGAGATTTGCCCCCCCACAATATGCCTAGGAGCTAAGGTGGTGCAACCTGAGAGTGGTGCAGCTACAGAAATTAGCCCACTTGAAGAGGCATATAGGTCACAAAGTGGCTGTCTCTACAATGAAGCTGACCTACTACACACTCAGGACAGTGGCATCTATCAGTTCATGAACCTTTGGCGTAGGCAGCCCCAGCCATCACCATCTAAAATGATTGCCAGGATTGTACGAGGCAGGTAGCTTAAGCCATTGCCACCTGCAAACCCCTCAGAATATTTTGCCTGTATCCTATTTGAGAACATGGGTAAATTACCCTTTCTAAAATACTTGCCACAGTATGCCTGTATTGGGCAGGTGACCATCTGCCTACAGCACTTGCCTCATGCCATATGAGGATGTGTGGTAAGCAGCTACCAGCATCTGCTCTGCTGTATGTCTCAATCATCCATATAATTATATAGGATAGGAAGCCCCCAATCAAATGTTCCCATTCTCTAATGCCTCAATAAATGTGACAAGTAACGATGCTATTTACCAACTGCCTCCACAAATAACTTGTTTAGGTTCAAGTAACCCCATTTTAAGCTACATATTCTCCACAAGTTGTTTCTAGGCAGGCAGCCATGACTAACCCACCTGCTCTATTTAAAGTTTCTTGGGTCAGGTCAGTGGTGTAGCGTGGGGGGGGGGCAAGGGGGGCAGTTGTCCCGGGCGCAAAATTCTTAGGGGTGCAACGTTTTAATAGGGGCACAAACTTTTAAAAGAAAAGTGGAAGGATACTTGCCTTGCCCAAGGCGCTGGCAACCCAAGCTACGCCGCTGGGTGAGGTTGTCCCTTACAAAGTCCCCCTTGACCATGAGATATTTGGGGTCGTGTGACCTCTGTGCAATATCCCTCCTTAAGCTGCCTCTATACATCCCCTTGAACTGGGTCTGTGCATTCTGTTGCTTATTTTTTATTGCACTCTTTTGCTCTAAATGTATGTTGTTGACAGAATGTTTATTGTTTGTGCTTACGTCGGTGCCTTCACATGTGTGCTTTCCCTATATATTCATTGATCCCTACTCCCTTCTCCCTCTCTCTTACCATCCATTCCACTGTGACCACCATTTGCTACTTTTTTGTTAATATTTCATGTTCCTTGTTTTGTTTTAATTCTATTCAATTAATTTTTACACAATATTCGAGTATTTTTAGACATTTTTGTTGGTTTTCTGCCTTTCTAAAATGCTCTTTTTTAACCTGTGATTCCGGTCCCTGATGCTGCATACACCAACCCCTGCTACCCCACTAAATATATTCCCTTGGCTCCCCCACCCCCGTTTGGTTGCAGCCGCTACTGCCTACACACACCCAAACACACACACACACACACACATATGCATGTGCACGCACACACACATATATGCACAGGGTTCATTATAAAGTAACCTCTTATTATATTTAATTTAATTTAGGTTCTAAATTATCATTTCTGACATGACAGTTAATGTCAGAACCCACAGTCTGTTTTCACTTACATTGAGCACGCTGCGACGTGCAAATTCCGTGAACTGATATGACTTCCTGGATTCAGGAATAGGTCATGTGACCAAGGCCGCTTGACGGCCGAAACGCGTCTTTTTGTTGCCACCGGAATAAAGAACTAATTTACATGAGCAATCGGTGTGGCTCGTCCCTTCCCCGCTGGAGTGAGTGTGGGGGATTTCGGAGTTATATTTATATATATATATATATATATATATGGTCCTCAGCCCTCTGGGCAAGACAAGCTTATATAGGGTTGTTCCTGGTTACCAGGGTTAACTCAATGGCAATGGTATGGCAACCCGCTGTTGGGTGAGTGCACGCAGTAACCCATTTCTGTCCTGGATTGTTGAGGGACCTGTTGCTATGTAAGGTGGCACAACAGCCATCTATAAATAAGAACTTTACGCAGAAGCACAGCTTGATATTCTTTATGCAGGAAATTCTGTAGATGAATCGCAGATTGACTCATTATTTTTTTCTTACTTTATTTGAAAATGTATAACCCAGAAACATAAATGTTAGCCATCATAACAGCCTGACATTTCGAGATAACAGTGCATTCTGCATTTTTCAATATAATACTATGTTTCAAATAAAGATGAGTAGGACTGCTTCAGTAAACAACATGACACAGGTTTTTCACTCCATATTACACAAGTACATCCTAGGGTCAATATAGTTGTGAAGATCTCACTTCAGGCGGGGCAACTTTTACATATCCCAATAATATCACTGGTGTGGAATGGGCCACAACCGGTGCTTAAATTGAGCCAGCGGTTGCCGGTGGGGGCCATGGCATTTTTTTCTGGGGACCAGCACTTTTATTTCCACTTCAGACATTTACCGAGGAACAAAAGAGGGAAAACCATACAAAGCAGAAAAACGGAGTCGGAAAAAGACAGATAAACTGTCACAAAGGAAGCAAGCAGGGGCCTACAAGCGTAAGATAAAGGGGAATGGGGTGTCAGGTAGTGGATTAAAAAGGCCTGAGGTGCAGTGGCGGCTGCCACCGAGTAGCATGGGTGGGGCCAGGGCGGGGGTGGATAGATAAATAAATTAAAAAATGACTTATCTTGCTGCCTAACCGCAGGACTGCCGCCTCGCTTCGTCCTCTTCTGTTCCTGCTTGATGCAGGAAGCACAAACAGACTCCCCTAGCCAATCACAACACTGGCATGCAGCATTGTGATTGGTCTGAGTGCTGTGGCTCGATGCTCAGACAGGCAGTGGGAGCCTGTGCACGTTCCCCACCAGGTTGTGTATTACAGCCTGGTGGGGAAAATGGAAAGTGCGCATGACTGTTTGGTCGGCCCAAGACAGCCAGCTAAACAGTCATGCACACTTAAGGGCCCATTACTTCTCCCCTTGCTGGCTATGACACAGCCACACCCCACCCCGCCAACCGGAAAAATAAAATGATAACATAGTGTAATTTTCTTTTTCTTTTATCCACTGCTCAAAATGCAGTGGGGCGATGCTCCTCCAACGTAGCGGAGGAGCCGCCGCTACCGAGGTGGATTTAAAACTATCAGCCTTGGTATTGAGTGCTCCAACATTTAATTGATCGGCCGCGGACTTCTGAGCAGAGCGTTGGGCACAGGCACTAATTCTTTTACAAATTAAGCACTGAAACACACTGTGTCATAATTTTCAGTTAAATATACATTTCCTCCCAGTATGCTGAAATTCCAGAATAGCCAAGCTACCTAGGTGCAGGATGTCAACCTTCCAGTGAGATCACCTGACATACAGCTTCTGCAAGCAGCCTATACCAGGGGCATAACGAAACTTGAAGGTCTCCCCCTGCAAAGTACATGGAGCACCCACACCCCATCCCCACCCTCCCCTGGCCCACCACCTACCACTTTGGTCCCAGACCCAGCGTACTGACTGTGCTGCGGGGACCCCTGGGGCTCGGGTACTCCCCCACAGCAGGGGCTGCGGGGGTTAATGTTACGCACTGGCCTATAGACGTTAAGTTGAGTGGGTGTGCAGTAGTATTGTTGTTTGAATTTAAAGTCTAGTAACCTCGGCCTGCTATTTAATCTCCGCTGCTGCTTAGCTTTGGTCTTGTTTTTCCGATGGGAGCCATGGATTATCTTCCGTCGGACACAATGGAGAATAGGCCGACGTCACCCCAGTCCACGCGCCACACGCTTCTATGCTCCTGTTGTACAGTGAACCAGGTCCATTTTATGACTCACCCATCTAGTTGGGTTTAATACTGTTGTTTTAAGACTGCGTGGCGTTGCTGCCTCCCTCACCAGGACCCTGGAACCAGAAACATGCAAATATTGCTTGTACAGCATGAACACAGAGCTCAAAATTAGGGACCGAGAGGCCTCCACCCTAATACAACAACACCAGTCTTCTCCAGTTCACGCTGGGCTGTTTTCCAGCCCCAATTAATTTTTCCATACGTGACTTAAGGGTATTGACGATAGTGCACATTTGGACAATAAGTAGAGTATGCTCATTATTATTATTATTTTTATTAGCTTTGAATTTTTATTTTGATCGTTTTGTCTTTTACTATATTTGTACTTTGTTGTCAGAATATTTACAGTGCTTTTTCTCACTATCCATACTTTGTGCTCTGCCCCTTTGCATCTTGTTCTGATTTCCTCTAGCAAATTCCTTACCAGAGCCCACTCCTTTGCATCTAGTTCTTTCTCTTGCTTTCCCTCCCCCTTCAATGTTTCCCTTTGCTCCTGTCGTTGCTCTTGCACCAAATGAATGCTTGGGCCTAGATTGACACTACCCCTCAAAACACAGAAGCCTTGCAAAATAAATGCAGATGCACATTTCTTTTGCCTCAAATTACCTAATAGCAATACATATGGTACGACCTGTGCAGCACTTTGTATACTGATTTTAATAAACATGTTACTATCCGTGCGGTACATTGAGTTTGATCATTGTAATAGTGTGCAGACCAATATTACCCATCCATGACACATCTAAAGAGTTCAGCATTGGCATGCTTACATTTGAACCAAGGAGCATCAATTTGAATGAAACAGACCATGTAATTATTCTGTAGATTTTCTCAGATACAGCTGGGAGGCTGTCAGGTAAATCATGTTCAATTTCATCATGTTCAATTTCATAACAGCGGTATTTGCTTTAAATATCTTGTCCTCAAAGACAGGCTTTCCTGACAGTGACAAGTGAACAGACAGATGTTGATTACAAACAGAGAAAAGCAAGTAATAATTCTTCAGACTTTTCAGTTAGTGCATCAGTTGCTGTAAGGAAAATTGGGTTCATTATCAAAACACTGCTATTGGCTTATCATAGATTTTATTCTTTTGCAGACTTTCCAGACAGTGTTGCGCTTGCTTTGGGACAGATAGGTGTGTTTCAAAACAGAAATGATTTTTGAAGCGTTGTCAGGTAATTCATGGTGAAGCTCCTAACAGTTTCACTGCCAGGCCTATGGGACAAGGAAAGTTCGAAGAGCAAGTAGGGTCCTGCATGCACAAGCAATATAGCTATAACGCCAAGCAGCAAAATAGAGAGTGAAGGGCTGGCGATCATGGCACACAGGAAGATGGAAGTTGAGTGAAATGGGGCACATTACAGACCACTGACTCTTGTACGTGTGGAAAAGGCTGCTTTATTGAAACAGGTGCGCATCACATAAAAATTACTCGGCCTAAAGCCTTACAAAACTAAAACTTCACTATACATCCAATCACCTAGATTCCCTACCCTCCCCTCTAACCCCTCCCCCCAATAAACATACCCTTCAAACTTTAACATCATGACCTATCGCACTTGTCTGCTCATTTCCTTTTTTTTGTTCAAATATCTTTATTGCGTTTTAAAAGAGAAATACAATAGTAATACATTAACAATACACTAGTATAAAATGAAATCTATCTATAATCAATCAGACAAGTTATGAAGCTAGAAACATTTCATAAGAAAATACATTGGTCTGGGATAAAAAGGGATTAAAACAAACTATTATTTTATAAAGGTAATTAAATAGATATCCTATTATATGTTAAGTGTTATAAAATTCATGAAATATAGTATGGATCCCAGAAAGATAGGACAATCCAAACCATAGCATATATCGCGATCAAGAAAAGGAGAAGACCTATGCTAGATGTATTGTTTCATAGCTAAGACAATTCACCTAGGGAAGTGAAAAAGAAAACGAAAGAAAAGATTTAAGAGAGAAAGATAGGAGGGGATAGGAAAGGAAACAAAGAGATGAATCAAATAGAAGAGAAGAGAGGGGACATCTGCAACCAATGATAGAAAGTAAACTAAGAGAGGGTATCAAAGGGATATTGAGCTTTCAAGCCTTGAAACGACAACTCCATATAATTATCCAAAGACCGGCAAACCTTACTAGAGATAAAAGGCGAACATTGTTTTTTCTCAACAAAAGTATGAGCTCCACAAAAATATGGGACCCAAGCCCACCAAGTATGATAAGATAAAGAATGGAAAGATTTCCATTCAGTTAAAATAATTTTAACAGCGATAGATAACAGTAAATCTAACAATTCCAGATCCGAACTATCAAGGGGTAAAGTAATAACTGCAGCCCAAGGACCTAATAAGATTAGAGGTAAAGAAAGTTCTATATGCGTATTAAAAATCACTGTTAAATGCTTCTGTATCGAGCTCCAAAATGAATTTAATAACATACATTCAAAGAACACATGCGCATGGGTACCTGGAACAAGATTACAGTTCCAACATAAATCACTATCACGAAGTTTCAATTTATATAAACGAGCCGGGGTCCAGTGTAGAAGATTTAGTGAGAAAAATTTAGATTGGATAAGTGAGGGAGCAATTTTGTTGCGTAGGGATAATTTCCCAATCAGATACCAAGTATCCTGTGAAATGTGTTTAAAAATGTCATCTGCGAAATGATGAGCCCATTTATTATAAGTAATCGTAGATTGTGAAGGGATTGGTGCGGATAAAAATTTATAGATTTTAGACGCAGTATGACCGGAACGTAACCACGTAAAAGGAGTGAGACAATACTTGAATCCGTTGACAGAGATACTTTAGCAATTTTAACCTTTATCTTTAAAAAGAATAAAAGTCCAAATTACCAAGATGAAATCTCTCGGCTAAAAAGAAAAGGGTAGAGGGTCATGATTGGAGTCGTACAGGTCCTTTACCAGTCTAATACCTTTAGCAGCTCACAAAGACGCTATGCTAGGATCGATGTCAGTAGAAAGTTTAGGATTATGCCACAAAGAAGACCATCTTGATTCATGTATAGGTTTAGATAAATTCTTATCAACATACTTTAATGCGTTAATCGTGTCTAACATAATACGTTGAGAATGGTCAAACTTAAGGCAAAATGCCGTGAGGAGAGAAGATTTGAAAAAAGGAGCGCAGAGTTCCCTTTCAATATAAATCCACAGGGGAACAAGGTGCAAATCCGGTATGAACCAAAGGGCCCCTTGAGATGCAAGAAAGGAAATCTGATATAAGTTCCAATCTGGAAGACTACAGCCCCCAACTCAGAAGGCTTTCTAAGAAATTTGAAGGCAATTCTAGCTTTTTTATCACTCCATAAAAATTTTGAAGAGATTGAGTCAACCTCATGAAAAAAGGCCGAAGAGAGCTTTATGGGTAACATGGAGGATAAAAAATTAGTAACTGGTGTAATCATCATTTTGAGAGTTTGCAGTCTTCCCCACCAAGAAATATATTTAGGAGACCAGGAAGATAAAAGATCTTAAACCTTGGATAAGATTTGAGATTCATTAAAGTAGATAGTGTCCGATAAGTTCTTACAAAACCAAATTCCTAGGTATTTAATACGAGTCGATTGCCATTTAAAACCAGAATCACCCATGTGCGCCGGAAAACACAATGCATTTAAAGGGAACATTTCCGTCTTATCTTTATTAAGAGTATAACCAGAGATGGATGAAAAATCACCTATGATGTTCGTAATAACGGGGATTGCTGTTGCAATATCCTCTGAAAAAATAAGGAAATCATCCGCATATGCTGCGGTTTTAAGCGCGTATGAACCAAATTGAAACCCCTTAATATCGTGATCCAAATTAAGTAGACGAAGAAGCGGATCTATAGAAAGGAGAAAAAGAAGGGGAGAAAAAGAATGGGAGAAAGAGGGCACCCTTGTCTAGTGCCCTGCCGAAGATTAAAAAAGGAAGATGTAGCCCCATTGATTCTAATATTCGCTTTTGGTTGCGCATAAAGAGACATGACCATATTAATAAAGGAGTCACCAAGGTTATGAGATCTAATACTGCTTGTAGAAAAGGCCAAGAAACTTTATCAAATGCCTTTTCGGCATCGAGGGCTATCGCCTTCGAAGGCAATACTGAGAGTCTTGCCTTTTCCAATATGTGACAGAAGGTCTGAATGTTGTCTCTAGCAAGTCTCCCTTTAACAAAGCCTGTCTGAGAAGCATGAATGAGATTGGGAATGTGTCTCTCCAAGCGCTTGGCTAAGATCTTCGCAAAGATTTTAGCTTCCATATTTAATAATGAAATTGGACGATAATTTTTAGGATCAGCATGATCTTTACCCTCTTTTGGTATAACTACGATGGTAGCTTCAGCAGCCGATCCAGAAACTTTACCAGAAACAACATATTCATCAAAAACCCTCTTAAGATATTTAATGATTGAGGGAGTAAAAGTTTTATAAAAAACTACAGGAAAGCAATCCGGACCTGGAGCTTTACCAGAGCGCGTAGCCTTAATAGCCTGAATGATTTCCTCAGTATCAATTGGTTTCCCTAATTCAATCATATCACCATGGGAAATAGTATTAGTAGGAATTGATTGAAGAAACTTTTGACAGGAAACCTTGGTAGTTTGGTTTTTAGGAGTGTATAATGTTTCATAAAAATCGCGAAAGACCCCAAGAATTTCTTGGGTATGGAAATTCCTTGAACCATCTTTATCATTAATATGAGAAATACGAGTCGTATTGACATTTGTATTTTGATATTTTAACGTAGCAGTCAAGAGCTTACCGGCTCTATTTCGTAACAGTAAATAACGAGATTTTTGGGCATGTACTCCGATATAAGCTCCTTTAGTAACTATGGAGTTAAAAGAATATTTCAAGTGTTTGATATCCTGCAGCAGTGATTTATCATTTGAATGTCTGAATAATTCTTCTTTACATTTAATCTCATCCCCTATAGATTGAAGAGATCGTCTAATATCACTATTTCTTTTGCCCATTTCTTTAATAATATGACCCCTTATAGTACATTTAAATGCATCCCACAATACCACTGGGGAGTTAACTGAAGATTCGTTATCTTTAAAGAAATTATCAATGTCCACACCGAGATCCTTAACATCATTCTCATCATCCAAAAGTTCTGTATTGAGACGCCAATTACGAAGACCCCTCGTATCAGTGAGATTAAGAATAGTTAAAGACACCAGCCGCATGGTCAGAAACAACTATTGGATGAATAGTAACATTTATAGTATGTTTCAATAGTGAGGCATCTACCAAAAGATAGTCAATACGAGAAAAGCTTGAGTGTGGTGAGGAGAAAATGTGAAATCACTACCCGTAGGGTTATGCATTCTCCATGAGTCAACTAAATGGTGAGAAGAGCACATATTGAGTAACTGTTTATGTGATCTAGGGTGACGAAATCTAAACGCAGAATGTCTATCCAGGATAGGATCAAGGGGAAGATTAAAATCACCACCAACGATAGTTCTAGAGTTCTGTGGAATATCAGAGAGTTTCTTGTGTATGTTACGCCAAAAGAGAGGGTCATCAATATTAGGAGCATATAAATTCATAACATATAGATCTTCCGATCCATTAGTCAAACGGGTAAGAAGCCATCTACCACTAGTGTCATGTTCAGCTGCAACAATAGAAAAACCAGAACCCTTGGAAATAAGAGTAACCACCCCATTTTTTTCCCCAGAGGTCTCAGAGCAAGTAATATCCATAACCCAATCCTTCCTCATAAGCAGAGCTTCTTTAAATGCTATCTTCGTCTCTTGAAGTAACACTACGTCACCAGAAGACTTTTGCAGTAGTCTAAAATTTTGTTCCTCTTAACTGGGTGGTTCAATCCTCGTACATTAAGTGAAACTATATTTAAGCCCTTCATGGATATGAATAAAACAACAAACTGAAGTACATCTGCTAAAGGGGTAAAAGAAAAGCCCAGAAATAGTTAAAAATTAACAGAAATGCAATATAAATCCCAAAATACACTGAAGCAGATGTCCCAAGATTAGAAAAAGAGAAAGGGAGGAAGTAAAGAGTAGAGAGAAGAGACAAGAGAGCAAAAGTACTCCAAAGAAAAATGGAGCATTAAAAAGAGTAACCCCACCAGGGGATGTCTGTAACAGACAAATTGCATGGGGGAAGTAACGTGGAGGAGCAACACAAAGGCCATCAACCACGATGCAGACAGGTCAGCAATAAATATTTCATTAAGCGACGAAACAAATGCACAAATATCAATACATAATATACTATCTATAATTCATCAAAGAGAATAAATAGCGGAAGTTCCAAAAAATATAACATATTTGATCAGTGAAAAACATATATCATGTCATAAATAGAAAAGAGAGGTTATAATAACAGATAGCAAGCTAATTAGATATTATAAATAACAATAGTAGGCAATATAAATATCGAAGGAAGGTATAATAGATAATATTACGCGGAGTTATAAATAGTAATCTAAGACAATATAAATAACAATATAAAACATAAACATCACAGTCTAAGGTATTATAAACTAATCTATCAAGAGAATATAAATATCCTATGAACAGAACAATCCCAAAATATATATAATGTAAAAGATTACTAATCATTTTAAATTGATGGACGTAGGAACAAATTTATATGATTAGAGTATTTTAGAAAATACGAAGTAGATAGAATAATCAACATTGGATGTAAATCATAATTTAAGCTAGAAATACAATGAGAGAAAAAGAGACAAATTGACAGATATCTAAGAAATAAAAATATGCAAATATACAACAAAGATGTACAACATAAATTAACCTTGCAATAACAAGCAAAATTGACGATAAATAGTAAATACACATAAATAACTCATCGTCCACATAGAATTATAGGAAATAAAAATAAAGAATTAGGCAGATAATAAATTAATCGAACCCAATAGAAAGAACGTGTAGAAGGAATGAACAAGGAAATAAAGAAAAAGAATATGATAGAAAGAGAGATACTTACATTCTCATAAGAATAGTGAGAAAGATAAGCAATGAAAAGACCAACCATATATAATGTTATCATACCAAAAAGATATCATCAAAGTGGTATAAAATAAATGCAAACTAATTATAGCGTTGGTATCGAAAAAAGTTATGAACTAGGAGTCTAGTAAAGGAAAATGCTGTCTAAAAAGCCAGAGAAAGAAGGAAGAATCAAGTAAGAAGCAAGAAGGAAATTAGAGTAAGCCAGAGAAGTGACACAGGCAAATAAAAAGGATAGGTAAAAGAAGAAAAATAGAGATACGATGCCAGCCAATAATTTAACAATATAGCTTAAAATATTACCAATATAATAGAACAACCAATCGAAATCTAACCTGCAAAGAATGTAGACTCATAAACATTCATAATAGTATAAAAAACCGTATTATCCTGTAAAGGAAAAATCAGTTAATAAGAATAGCCAATGTAATAGAAACAATCTTACAGTGCGTAGTTATCATTTTAAGGAAGAACACAAAAGAGCAATATTAACTACGCACATTATGGCAAGGCATAAGAAGCAGGGAGCCATCCTGTATAAATGAGAAGCATTAAACATAGAAAGCTCAGCAGATGTAAAACACTAAGGGCGAGAAGCACCCGGAACAGAATCCGAGTCCATCTGCGATTCGGAGTGAATATCCACAAAAACTGAGAGATCTGAAGGTTCATAAAATATCTGTGGACGACCTTTGAATGTTATCCTGAATCTGGAAGAACCAGCAAAAGAAAATGGGATGTGCATCTCAATGAGTCTCTTGCGTAAGTTCAGGAAACCCTTACGACGAATTACAGTGTCTCTGGCAAAGTCCTGTGAAATTGATATTTTATGGCCTTCCCATTGTACCATTTTAATCTTCCTCATTTGTGCCAGAATTTGCTCAGTATGTTGGTGTCGTAATGGTTTAAAAATCAAAGGTCTTGGAGAAGACATCGTTTTAGGTTCAAAAGTTGGAACTCTATGAGCACGTTCTATCTCGAAATCTTTGTGAAACGAAATGTTCAGAACATTCGGGATCGAAGTGAACAAAAAGTCAATCACTGAAGGAGCAGTTTTCTCACAGTCTTCTGGCAAACCAAAAATGCGCAAATTACTTCTTCGATTCCGATCTTCCTGTTCAGTTAGGTCTCTTCTTAATGAGGCCATGGAGCGCTCCAAACTATGTATTTGTTTAGTCTGTTTGTTCGTAAAGTCTTCAACATTGCTTATTCTCGTTTCGGCATTGGAGACACGTAACGAAAGATTTTTCAAATCATTACGAATTGCTGCCACCTCCACCTGAAGCAGATCTATATTAGTTTTGGTGCTTTGAGCTATGTCATGGACCGTGTTAAGCTTAAGTAGTATGGCTTCTAACGTTGAGGCAGAGTCTGGACTGCCTTTAGCTGGAGATTCCGGGTTAGGAGAGGTCTGTTTGGATCTTTTCAAGTTCCCTTTGGAATCTCTGTCTTTAGAGGCCACTCCCATGCCTTCCGCCATTGAAGAAAGTCTTACTGCCCACGAGCAAATATTGCATAGTGCGTAGAGGATTCCAGCAATATGCTATGAGACACAGGCCCAAAACGACACAGGAAACATCAATAGAATAATAACGCCAAAGATGAAAAAGCCAACACCTCTGGAAATAAGCACGAAGAATCCAGCACACAAATGAGGTTAATATTTAGAGTAGAACCTTACACCGAAGGTATGGATAAACTTCAAGGAAGGTGCTGACGTCAGGCGTTAATTCATGGATCAATATAGCAAGCACAATGATCCATAATTTAGAGATAATGCATTTAGATCTTCTCAGTCAACACAAGATAATAAGCCCACGTGAAGAAATCGGACCGTAGCTCCAACAATCGTGTCACAACATAACTGCAGCAAAAAGCACCCCAAAAAAAAAAGCGCAATACCAGCTCTCAGATATTACAGGGATAGCAAGCTTTCATCATAAATCATAGCGCAAGGAGAGGAATTGGAAATTTCCATAAGAAATTCATCCATGCGATAAATTCCTGTCAGCAGCCGCCATTTTGTAGAAACCCAGATTAGCAGGAACGTCTAGGGCTGAAGACTACACAATCCAGTGACAGAGGTCTACTGTAATAAATAAATGCGCACTGTACCTCCTGCTGGCATAGAGAGGAATATCTGAGTAATGTCCTCACAAGTATTTCAGTTTACACACCGTGTCCTGACGAAGCTGCTCCAGCGGGCGCCATTTTGTGTTCACAATGAAGGTAGAACGTCTAACAGGCAAAAATACCTGTTAAACTATCATGTGACAAAACACCCAGCTTCACCCAGCGCTCACGGGATGTTCCGCCGCTGATTCCTGCCGAAAAGGTGACAAAAAATCCTCTTCTTAACATCGAGGCTCGAGCTTCTGCACCGGTGACGAATCAGAGCTCAAGAGCGTGCTGTCATCTTGGTTGCGCGCTATGCCACGCCCCCGTCTGCTCATTTCCTTTAAACTCCCCCCGCCTAAAGTGAACTAATTAACCTGTGCTCAACTTGCCATTCCTATGATGTAGCATTTTATCTCCAGGACTTCTGGTGTGGGTTTGTTGAGACCCTCCCTTTCTGTCTGCTTAGCCAATATTAACCAAAATAACCTTAAGTAAAGGCCAACAACCTTGTCGGCCTACCTCCCAATTCTGACCTGTCTCAAAGTGTTAACCAATATAATAAAACCCCTACGCACCTGCTGCAACTAGTCTGCCTAGGTTCTACTGGACATAAAACAACCTATTCTTCCCCAAAATCTCCCAAAATGGGGATGGGTG
Source organism: Calotriton arnoldi (assembly GCA_963921515.1). Lineage (NCBI taxonomy): Eukaryota > Metazoa > Chordata > Amphibia > Caudata > Salamandridae > Calotriton > Calotriton arnoldi. The sequence goes on from CAWUFW010004328.1 coordinate 1,528,206, forward strand.
GGTGGGAAAAAATGCCTGACAACTAAGGGGCTGCCAATGTCCACCTACCAACAAAATGGGGGGTGGCAGTCCTAAAAAGGCGACATATATACCCCTTGGGCTACATCCTATACCATATGTAGCCCAACAAGTCCAGTCGACTAGATTGCCCCAATGCCCCTGGAGACAGACCTCCCTCCAGTCTGCTGTCCCCCAAAGCCCGATTGGGGCATGAAAATGATATTTCTAGCTTTTATGCAATAGATTAGACTTCAGAAATACTTCTTGTATCACAGAAGCCTGACTTCTATTTCAGGGGGTCGAACAGCAGCACAGGAGAGCAAGGCAAACACTTCCTCAGTGCCTGGCACAGTGTGTATTACTAAGGTTGCTCACTCTTGGTATAACACATCACCTGCCCTTTCTGTCCATCATGTTTGTTATGTTTTCCTTTTCCTTGGTTTCCCCTCATTTCCAACCCTTTGTTAAAGGGTTAAGATATTGTCCTTGCTGTGTTTGTACCTCTACTCCTGCAAAGTCACAGTGGAACTTACTGCCTCTCCTCTATCCTGGTCATATGGAAGGCATTCCTGGTATTCCTCCATGATCATCAAGACACCACTAGAGGGTTGTTTCAAAAGTCAAAGATACCAAGGGCAACATTTCAGCTGTGATTTCCTTACAATAGTGCATATTACAGACACTCTGCTCCCTTGCTATTCTGGAGTTTCACTCTGCGGAATTCCGCAGAGTTACAGAAAACCTCCGCCAAATTCCGCAGAGTCCCACGAGCGGGTGGAGCATTTCTCTGCCACCCCTAATTCATACTGCTATTGCTCACAAGGAACAGAAACTATTACAAGGGCTGCACACTCGGTTAAATACCAGGCCGCACACTTTGCAAAAGTTGACCTAACTTCAGCTGTTGATAGTTGTTATGCCCTACACCCTACTGGAAACTTCTCCTCTGATCCAGACCCTACCCTAAGCCTAGGGCTCTGTCCCGTATGGCTGCACCCTGCTCCAACCCTACATTCCAGTGCTTGTCCCTCCAGACAGCTTCGAGAATTTGACACCCTGACCTTACAAATGCCCACGCCCAGTCTGCTGAAGTAGCGAGTATTACTACTTTTTGTTTTCAATTTTAGGAAGAAATATTCAGCGCTTTCAGGAAAGTGAAAGAGTGAGTGGCTGGTATCGTTTATCTAAACTGGCCTCTGCCCCTCCCCGATTGTATCATTTTAAATGCAGAAACGTGTGTCAACCTGCCCTTGTTAGTTCCACCGTGGAAAGCAGACCAGGAGCGGACGAGTCTCCCCGGAGGTAGGGGGCCACCCAGACAGGCTGAGCGGGCTCAGTCAGCCAGGGCAAAGGGATGGAGGGGTAATGAATGACACTCTGGGTCTCGACAGGGGGCAGGTAGTCCTCAACACTGTGGGTCCATGGAGGAAAAAGACATCTTAGTAAGAGGCTGGTGCTGTGGGGCTTACATCATTATTTGCATACCCAAATTAGTGCAATAGTTTAATCTGTTCAGTAAAGTGCAGCCTATAGGACTTGGGAGGATTTAATCGCTAGAGCAGAATCCTTGTCATTTAAGATTAATCCCCAAACTAAGCCTACTGTAGAAAACTCAGCTGCACCTCACAGAGCATTATGGAACATCTCACTTTAACATCCTATCTGAAATTAGAAAAGACATTAGGTTTGTTTGGGTGGGTGACCTTTGAACAAAAGTCAAACAGTCTCCCATAAAAACAAACCGAGCTCAATAAGGCATGTCTGTGGTCACCCCTGCAGCTCACAATAACAGCAAACATCAGGGAAAGCCCAAATATGTCCACTGAAGGGCAATTCTAAGAAGTGTTATCTAGCTCTGTTTTATATTTCCATCCCAAGAGACCGGATACATTTGATCTGCAGCTCATCTGCCAGATGTTACCATGCCCCCGGTTCCTGTCTACAGCTGCGAGTCTAGGATCATGTAATGCAGGCTATCATCTTGAGCCTGACACTAGTTCCTTGTGTAAAGACCCTAAAACATAGGCATAGCCTTGGAGCCTTTAAAACAGGGGTGAATGCCCTGCCACTGAGCCTGACAACCTGGTGGGAGGGGTGTTCTGTGATGGAGGCCAGGTCGTGATGGGGGGGGGGGTAATGATCAAAAGTGAATATGCATACTACGTAATCCCAGAACTCCAGGTGGTCAGAAATGTCATGTGACCAAACAGCAGAGCCCTCGAGACCTCGGGACGTTCTGCAATCCCATAATTGTCAGGGGTAGACCATGTCCTTGAATCCCATAATTGCTGGGTATGGGAAGGGTAGCTTTTCTGCCCCACTATTGCCGCATGCTGCACCTCCTGAGCTCCTTCTCCTCCAGGCTAAGGTGAGTGAGCCACTGTCTCTTGCGAGGGGGCAGATCGCTGGGCTCCAGGCTGGAGGGTGCACTGTGGACTGCCATGACGGATATGGGCCAGCTGCCTGCACCCGGATTCCCGGCGATGAGCAGCATCCTGGGCTGGGCAGATAATACGTATCCCTCCTTGAACGTTCGATTGTCTGGAACGCTTGGACCCAGGAGCTTAATGTTCCCCGGCTCTAATTCTTAGTCAATGATCAGCGCTCTCTGCGTCTACTCTTACCCATATATAGGATCGTGTTCGATCATAATAGGCAAAGAAGGCTCATTGATTTTGGCCTCTGATTGGAGCGCAAGAAGTGAAAGAGAATGCTCAGGTAGGGGTGAGCAGGGTGCCCTGGTAAGCTCCGCTCCACCAGCAATTGACTTAGTTTTTGCTGAGCTCCACGTTTCAAGCAGAGCGCGGAGTGGCAAAACATTCTGAACTCTGCCGTCAGAGCAAAATTTACCGCCCACCCCTATCTGAGATATTGCTTTGTCTTTTTTGCTTCTATTGTATGCTTTTTGTTATGTAAATATTAGTGATTTAGGGTCACCAACTGTCCATTGTACTCTTCGCTGTACTTAAGCTGCTCCCACAAAACACATTTACAGAGCTGAAACTTTTTCGATTTTACTTTATTTTATGCTGATATACTAAATCTGCTAATATTATTTAATTTTTGTAACTGTTGCAAACCCTCTGAGTAGATATTGTGGACCCTCAAGGGTCCACAAATACTAGGTTAAAGCCCACTGAAATAGGGAAAATAGTACTGACTGCCAAAAGTCCTGTACTGATTTGCACACTCTTACTGTATGTGCTGGGGCTAAATAGCATCCAGTACAAATTAGCATCCCCTCTGAGGTTATGTCATATTGTATCTGGTTAGATAAGGATGTGTTAGCCCTAAAAGAAACGTAAAAATGCTTTTTCAGATTTAACACTTTGTCTTCTTTTCCAGACTTTCTGCAGCGTAGACTAGTTCAGATTAATTAAATTGAAATTAATAAATGGAATGCTACTTCTTCTGCATTCAGAGCTTCACCACTCACAAAGGTATGTTTCTTGATTTTCACTAAAATTTGGATGAGCAAATATAATTGAACAATGTCCCAGTGTCAGAAAGCAAGGTTATTGTACAACCGGGCAAGCTATTTTAATGCTGTCTAGTTTCTGGCTGCAATATTGAAATATGTGCTGATAAGAAAATTGTTGGGGTTTTTTCTAATAGAAAGTAAGCGGTTTATTGGTTGATTATTAAACTACTTGTAGGCCATCTAAGTAGCATGTTCATGAAAGCGCTCTGATTATTTTTATGAAACAGATGTACTGCAGCCAGGTTGGGTTTAAAGTGTAGGGCATACTACAGAAGGAACTTGGCATTGGCAGAGCAAGCAAGTGAACTGGAATTGTTTGAAAAGTTTGCAGCCAGAACAAATGAAAAGCCTGGCTCACAGCTTATTGCTAACTGGCAGAATGAACAGTTCAATCTTATTTATTCAAGACATTTATGAAAATGTACGTCTTTAGGTGATGCTGCCAGGCAACTACAGATGTCTAAAGTGATGAGGCTATTACTAAAGATGTTACAGGTTTCTACGCTGCTAATGAACTGGGCATTACAAAAATGGTAATGTTTCAGTATGGTGGTGCTTCAGTGAAGCTGATCAAGAACAATGCTACAGGTCCTACCTCATACTTAGTGAAGCAACACCCTGAAACTCACTGACAAAATCTGGGTATTGATGATGCCTGGAAGAAAGCGCCACTGATTAAATCCATTAGATTTTATTAAGAGCTCTTTAAGCTGTGTTCTCCAGATTCCTGCAAAAACATCTAAACTGTATAAAATTGCATCTGTTTTTCTGAGTTTCAAGCAAGCTGATTTTGTCTGCTGGAGCATTTTGTGTCAGAATACCTAGACACTGTGTTGGGTCATCTAGATCATTGCTGGTTTTGCCCTGACAATAGACAGTTCAAGAACCATCCCAAGAAGAACAGTTGAGAGAGAGAGAGAGAGAGAGAGAGAGAGCTGGCCATCCAGGAAACATTTGACGTATCTGAGTAATCTGAGCATAACCAAACATTTTGCTGCATGGTGGTCATCCATAACAATTATGAAAATAGGGAGTTCTTTGAGCTACCCTTATTCCAGCTATGGCTCCTTTGGGTTTGCTGTACCCATAATTCTTTTCCTGATTGCTTCAGCTGGTCCCTCCTTTGGACTCTGAGCATAGATGATACTTAAAAGAGAAACAGACTACACTAAAACAAAAGTACGTCCGAAGGATCTACTCTGATTGTCCAAACCTCTGTCTCCTTTCTTACTGTTACCTATCGCTTGTTCTCCCTTAACCATTTGAACAGTTAGTTATGCCATGGATTTGGTAGTTCTTAGTTGATTCTTCTCATGAATGCCTTTCAGTTAACTATTATTGAGGATTGGATGGATACTCCTGAGTTAACATTCCACCTTTATGGAAAGTGATGTGAACATCCATGACCCGATTAAACACACAAGTTCAAGCCATAGCTTTCAGCACCTGGGTACTCTAAAGACCTTGCTGCTAATAAATGATCCATCTGCAGACAAGAAACAAAATGGAAGAAAAACAGAACTCCCAATGACCTCTTGAGACCGAAGACCGTCCGTGCAACACGGAGACAGCTCATCACATCAGCCAAAGCAAAGTACTATACCAATACCATCAACGAAGCCACCATCAGAAGCAGAACGCTTTCAAGAAAATCAAGAACTGCATTAACCCATTTCTGGACACACCTATTCCTGTCTCCACAGAAAAGTATGATGCCATCAACTTCTTCTTCAGTGAAAAAATTCAGAACACCCAACAGCACACTTTCCCTTCTCCGGCCAAATTCATGGAAAAAGCAGTCAACAGCCAACTCGCCAACTTCATCGAAGAACACAACATCCTCAACTCATCCCAATCAGGATTCAGGAAGAACCACAGCACCGAAACCACACTCCTCGCATCAACAGACAACATCTGCGCCCTCCGCGACAGAGGAGAGACTGTGGCCCTCATCCTCCTCGACCTCTCCGCGGCCTTCGACACGGTCTCTCACCGCACACTAGCCCGCAGGCTCCACAACACGGGAACCCGGAACAAGGCCCTCGACTGGACCCTCTCCTTCCTCTCCGGCAGAACGCAACGAGTCAGACTCCCCCCATTCCTCTCAGAACCGACTCTGACCACCTGCGGAGTCCCACAAGGATGCTATATCAGCCCGACCCTATTCAACATCTACATGGCCTGCTCGCATCCATGGTCAGAGCACACGGACTCAACATCACATCGTACGGAGACGACACTCAACTCATCCTCTCCCTATCCATCAAGACGGGATGGAAGCCGTTGCCAGATGGATGAAGAGCAGCTGCCTCCAACTCAACACGGACAAAACCGAGATACTCATCATGGGCCCTCACCCCAACGCCTGGAACGACACCTGGTGGCCCCCCGCCCTCGGGGACCCCCCCACCCCCATTGACCACACACGCAACCTTTGAATCACTCTGGACTCCGAACTCCCTCCCTCTTCAACTCCGATAGACCACTTTGCTCTCCAAGTTCCTAAAGGACCTCAAAACCTGGCTCTTCCATGGAACTGGGTGAACCTCCAGGATCTGCGGACTACCCCCCCCAACCTCCCCTCCCTCAGCGCCTTGAAACCCATTCCGGGTGAGTAGGTAGAGCTTTACAAACCCCTGATTGATTGATTGATTGATTGTTTGATTGACACCGAAAACATCAATCCTGCGTCATCTCTGTGTAAGCTTTCCACATTAAACTATATTTGTACAGTAAAACTTTTCATTCTATTTATTGAATTCACACGACTACTGACATAGAACTATTCCAATTGAAACAAAATCATCACAATATGTAAAGATGTGTTTCCTGGCTTGGACTAAATCTAAGCCTCAGTTAATCCTCAATGCTATATTTTTTTTAAACAGATACAGCATTATGATGTTCATTTTCTGTTTACATTTCTCATTTGACATTGCATGCAGCAAAATGTGCACTCTTTATTTGTACGACATATTGTTCTTGAAAAAATTGCTTGAGGAAACCTTTCACTACATCCCAAGGCTCTTCCTGCTTGCACATTGTATTGCATTAATTCACCATTGCTTTCCGTTGTTTATGTAACTAGTTTGTCCAAACACCTTCAAATTAGGTCAGAAGGGGCAAATCAATATTCATGTATAGGGTGAGGACTAAAATGGTAGAGTTATGTCACGTTTCAAAAGTACGAATTGTGATTTGTTATAATGGTGCTCATACCATGCTGACTTTGCAGTTTCTATCATTTTTATTGCTAAAGTTGGCTATATAAACCCCTGAATTTGGGAGTGAGCCAGACTCTTTCCTGAATCTCTAGTGATGCTGCCCAATTTTCTGTTAATTGGTTGCACACTTGAGACTTAGTCTATTTTCTTGCTTTTTGTTCATTATTGCCTTATTCTGTGTCTGACAGTCTTCATGGAAAATAACTTCTATGCATTTCAATGAGATTACCGCTGCATTTGCATTGTTCCTAACTTTTATATTGTACTTTTGAATTTGTAATAAACCTTCATGTTTTTTTTCTGATGTCAAACTCCTTTTTGAGCCAGCGCTTTCTTACTAACTATATTTTTGATATGCTGTTTGAATCTTGTCGCTGGGGCACATTACCTCATAGACTTTGAGGTTAACACTGTCCCGACCACGCAACCTGGATGCGGCACAGTCAAGCAGATTATCTAAAAGAAAGCATGACCACAGCTTTGGTGTTAGAAGTGGGTTAACAAGATAAGAGAAGAGATCTCTTTGGAGATAATTTTTTTTTGTCCCTAGTCTGTTTTTTGTCTAAACTTCACAAGATTCAATAATTTTTTGTATTATTTGCAGTGCTGCAGTGCTGTTCTTGAGCAAAAGGATTGTGAGTATCAATGTATCAATTGGGCAAAATATAATTTGAGTGAATGAGAGTGATTATAATATGTTACTGATGCATTGTGGGATTTGAAGCTTTGAGTGCAGATTAATGTTGAGTTATGAATTGCTATGCTGCATGTGAGATTGTTGGTTTTGCATTGCTGATTTTTGGATCAGTTAATGGCTCAATTTCAGTGATTTTGATGTATATTTTGTATTTGTGAAGTGTATTGAGGAAATATTTGTTTGTTATATTGTTGGTCAAGGTAATTGGATTTTTCACTCTGATTACCTTGACCTTAGATCTTGAGATATATTGTTGAACTTGTCAGCAAAGTGGTGGTGTGGTTTGCAAGGTGCCGTCATCCGTTGTGCAATATGTCTTACACCTATCTCTCCCTATGGAATTATGCAATGGTCAGCTTTCAAAGCTGCATCTCTCGCAAATCCCACTGACATAGTCAACTCCCACAAAGCCACTTCTTATGAAGATGATGTCTTACCCACATCCTTCATCAAAGATTTCACTAGGGACACTTTCTCACACCTAATCACAATTATCAATGCCTCCCTCACTCAAGGCATCATCCCAGGAGCTCTCAGTACAGGCCAGAGCCACCCACTCCTAAAGCAACTTAAACTACACCCTGATAGCTTAGCCAACTACCAGCCCATCACTCAACCAACATTCATCAGCAAGATGGTTGAAAACGCAGTCTATGTTCAACTCCATGATCACATCAATGCAAACGATCTCCTGAATGACTACCAGTTTGGCTTGAGATCAAGCTGCAGCACTGAGACCGCTTACCTTACACATCGTAGATGATGCCCCCCTGACCACATATGAAAATGACCTCTGCCTCCTGATATTGCTGGACCTCTCAGCTACCTTCGACTCAGTCAACCATCCCATCCTCATACGCAACCTGGGGTCTTGAATGTGAATTACTGGCAATACTTTTCATAGATTCCCCTCCTACCTTTCTAACCAACACCAATTTGTTCACATGGGCTCCTACGGGTTCCAAAAGATCCCTATCACCTGTGGAGAGCCCGAGGGGTCTATACTGTCTCCTGTCATCTTTATCGTCTATGTGGAGTTAATTGAAGCTCTACTCACAGATAACAGCATCATGATTCACCAATATGCCGATAATACACAATTCAACTTGAAAGTCTCTTCTGCTTCATGTATCCAATGCTTCAAATACTGCCTGCCTGGAGAACCTTTCTGGGGTGGGTAGGTGTATAACAAATCAACTTAACATAGCATAACATCATCCAGACCTGGATGTACAGCCCCACCTGAATTTCAACCCAACCAAGACAGAATTCCTCTTACTTGCCAAGAACAACAAACAAGAAACAGTCCAAACTCAACCAATGACATGAACCTTGAAGGCTTCGAACCCTAACTTTCACTGAATGCCAAGTCACTTGGATGAACCTTTGACCCCCAACCCTACCCTCAAGGAACCCATAGCCAAAAAAAAAAAAAAGACGTCCAGGTACAAGCTCTCTATTCTAAAGAAAGTGAACTTCAGAACTGCTGTTCAAGCCTTCGTAGTCTTACATCTGGATGGTGATAACACCCTTTTCCAAGATCTCCCAGAGTCCACACTGGCACCCCTTAATGGCATCCTATATAGAGCAGCACATCTCATCCAGGGCCTGAAGAAATATTATTGCATCACCCCTATCCTGATTGGATGCCATTGCCTCCTTTTGCCACCATGAACCAGCTGCGTTATTTACAAAGCCATCATGATCCGCTCCCCCGCTTATCTTGCAGGCTGACAAGCTCACCATCTCTTGTAGTTTTCAGCACACCCGTAGCGAAGACACTGTCAGGCTGCAGATTAAGAAGTGTAAAAAATTAAAAACAAGGCAGCAAGTATTTTCAATCCATGTACCCAGGATCTAGAATAACATCCATGTATTCATCAGACTGGTCCGATGCTGCTCCAATCTAAGAGAGAGCTGAAAACTCACTTATTTAAAGAACACTACTTCACAATGCATTAACTATCCACAACCCAGCTACCTCTCCTATCACTTATCAACTTTATACTTGTCTTTGAGCCTGTACAGTGCTCCGCTGCCTTTTGGCTAGTATTTATCTAAAGAAATACCATACACACATACATACATTCTGTGAGAAGTGACCAACCACAGTTGCCACGGAATATCAAGCATATAATTGTGATAGTGTACTAACTAGTCACTATAATACAAGGTGAATTACCACAGCAAATAGTTTCAAGTATAAAAATGTGCCATAACAGTTCTAAAGTATGCTGCAACAGCTCTCAAGTGTTCCACAATAGCAGCAAGCATTGTACCCAAAAAGGACAGCCTCTCTTTCTTCAGTGGAAAGTTGTTTTTCATCACTCTCCCGTAGAGATGAGCACAGGTGTGTTGTTGCCTCCAAGTGCAATTCACGTCGAAGTGCCCAGGTGTCCTTCAAGTCCACAACAAATTACACTTTTGATTGAGGGTGGTGTAGACAGGCATGGCATAAATGCTTTCCCATTCAGTTTAGCCAATAAAATTCTTATGAGACGTCTTATGAAAGATACACTCTTGCAAACTTTCCTGCTCAGTTTGAGGTGTGCTAGTTCAGAGGCTGCAGCTAGATTTGCTTTCAATAGAGGCATGGTCTCTATTTTGGTGCTGATGGTCCTTGCTCAGAATTTGGTCTCCAGGGCGCTGCTGCAGGCCCTAAGTTAGAGAAAGCATTGTTTGAGGTTTTGTTTGAACTGCACATCACAGGAAGACATGTTGTGTGCCCACCACATAGGTCCGCGGCAGCCCCCGCAATTGGTGCCCCGGGCGTGTCTCGACAAACCAATCTGTCCAGCACTCTGTGAGTATTCAGCTGCATTGTTTGCCTAAGTGGTGGCACCCACAACTTTTTGGATCCTAACATTATGTAGTTAGGTCACTACTGTAAACTTAAATGCTTTCAACACAAGACAGTAGAGGAAAATAACACAACTGCAAATTTTCACTTGACATTTCCAGTCCCTTTATCATATTACTTGTGTGAAGTAGAGTTTTTGGGTAAATAGTTCCAGGAAAGCTCTTTAACAACCATTGAGGCTTTACAATGTGCAAGATATTTGAATAAACACATTCAAGAACAGTGTGCTGATGGAACTATTTTTTGGTACAGCACAATCACAGATTTGTTTCCAGCACCTGGTGATGAAGATCTCAGCAGTGGTTGTATTTTATATTTCATCTCGCTCCTCTGTGAGAATATGTAAAGCGTTGTTCTTGAAGATACGCAGTATGAGTGGTCTATCTTGATGCCCCTGCAACATTTAATTTACATAATGGCACTTTGAAACATCAAATCTTAAAATAGGTGTTAAAAATGTTTTAAAAACTCTAGTCCTTCGATGGTTGGGACTGAACCACTTGAAGTCGAAATTTAGTGATAGACTTGAGAAGCATTTGGATGTGCAGATGAGAAGAATCCTACAAAGTAAATAACAAAGTCGATCTTGAACAACTGCATGAATGTCAAACACAGACAAGAAAAAGAAGCTAGACAGAGATTCAAAGTCAATTTAAGAGACTTGTGAAGAGCGATAAGCTCAACAACAACTTTAAAGTCTATGTTGGCCATGTAGAGTTTTTCCATCTCACCATAAATCTGTGGGTCTCTCTCATCGACAAGCTTGCATGTCCTCTGCCTCATTTTGAGGTTGGGGAACTTCCTGGTTTGCCATGGCTGATTCTTCTCCAGCTACATGGTGGGGAAGCCTGTGCTGCAGCCCTGTTGGAAAGCCACCGGCTTCAGAAGCCTGCCCTATTTACAGCGGCCTTCTGACGCTCTTTTTCGTGGCTGCAACTGCTGTGACAAGAATGACAATGGTGCACAGGAAAACAAAACAACAGCTCCCGTGTGCAAGGAAAAAACTGACTACACATCAGGGACAGTAAGCAATTGTTTTGGGGAAAGAAATCCCTGCTTTAGAATTTCGTTCTGCAAATCATACAATAATGCTGAAAGTGCTAGAGCGGCACCAGCAGGACCACATTCACCAAAATGATCTCTTTCAACATAGATGGGGTCTCTAAGTATGGTGGACAGTCTTTCATGACCTCTACTGACATGGCGGGCAGCGGGGCTACACATTAATATTTGCTTTAACTTGACCACCTACGAATTTCTAATTTTGGCATCATGCCTTACTCAAAGTTTTTTCAGAAAATTTTCAAAATGAAAACATAAATACATTTCTCCTGAAATTTGATGTTTGTGCTTGGTGAGGGTTTGTGGTGTGGAACTGGAGCAAATTATGCATGGGTCCACCTAACCACCCAAAGGTTTTCATCATATCGTATTCAAATATATTTTTCATGTTTGCTACATAATAAATATGGGAGAAAATGCACTCAACTCGACATATTCGGGGTATTGCAAGTCACCAAGGAGGCCCATGACACTCCAGAAGCAGGCTGAGTGCCTTTACATGGTAAATGTACTCCAAGATACTTTGGAGGATTTGGATTTTTTTTTATGTCTACATATAAGAAACACATGGAAATAGACGCAGTCATAAATTAATCATTTCCAGACTACCATTCTCCAAGTCAAAAGAGATTCAAGAAACAGTTTATACAAAAAAGATGAAACGCTACTCTAAAAAGACAGTGAGATGACCAAGAGACAAAACACAATTTCTGTGCATTTTTCTAACACACTTTCTTCTCATGTGCTGTTGACAGTTTTTTTCAAAGAATGAAAATAGTGTTGGAAATTCTGCATTTCTTGAGCTGAGCTATCTAGGGTCTTTGAGAGAGAGGTCTGCATGGCGGTGGCTACAGTGCAAAAATATTTTTAGCTTTAAGGTTATTGGAGTGCTGCACCTTTAACATTCTTGGTGTGCTGCACTCATGCTCAGTGAACACTTCCTAACTCTTCTCTGCAAAGCATTTGTGATAATTTACAGCTGACATCGTAATTCAAACCTCTGCTACCAATTACCATGCTACTGATGCAGCGGGAGCGGTGTCGGGGGGGGGGGGGTCATATAATATCCCACACCAACCTTTACAATACCTAAGGAAGCGTAAATACTATAATGACGGGCCCATAAGTCATTATCATTTCTGTTAGCAAAATCAAAGGTCCTCCAATGGATCTTTGGTAGAGCTAAAAGGGACTAAGTAGAGAAATCAGAGAACTATTCCTTCATGAGGACCTGTAATGAAGAAACAGCTATACCATAAAATTACACCAAATACATCAATAATATGGCAAATGATATCCTAAAAATAAGTCATGACTCAAGAAGTAACGACAGACACTATTCTTTCTAGGTACCTTTTTGGTATTATTTTCAGGAAATATGAATGGTCATACACAAATACAAATCATAAGAAAACTTTGCTCATAGTATCACAGGTAAACATCACAGTTATCACTAGCAGAGTAACTCAGAGATCATCAAACTCAGGTGAGAAAATAAGGGAGGAAGAGAGGGAACAAGGAAACATCAGGGAAATTACAGTTCAGTTACCTCTCGGTAAATTAGAGAAAACTAATGCACAGCGTGCAATTAGTCAAGGAAACTATCTCCACGGCCGTAGGAGAATAGTGTAGGCAGCATCACCAGCCGATGATGTGCAAAGTCTCTAGGGAAAGAGTTTCCCGCAGTCAGGATTGCCAGCCAGATCAGGAATCAGCACAGCACAGCGTACAGCATACCACGGATGCAGGACAGGTCACCAGAATGTGAACGAGCCGATGATCATTTTCCCACCAGCGTCTTTATACTGACTTCGCAACTTTGTTACACTAAGTTAGAAACTTTCCTAAACCCTACAAACCACTCTCATTGGTCAGAACTAGGGGAGGCGAACATCTCCTAACGATGACTTTACAAATTTCTCTAAGCAGTCTTTGTCTAAAATTGCATAACTTCCCAGAGAGGAAGCAGAAAACTACAATTACATATTTTGTAACTACATAGCAACAGTTTCATTCTAAATCCTCGCCTAGACAGGAAAGAGTCATACTATTCTCAGCTCTCTAAGGATGTAAATGTTATTCTTTACAAGGACATCAGGAAACGACATGGGGAGAAACAAAGGAGCACGGAAGCACATCCCCTAACCAATACATTTGCTAAAGCCTACATGATTTAGCAATTTAGCAGAGAAAGACAGAGAGAAAAGAAAAATAATTTTCTACATTTCTAAGCCTACACTACTTTCACAAAGAATAAAAGAGCTTTTTCGTGTTTGTGCTTAAATATTCCTGCAGTTCAGGAAATATAAAAACATTAATATTAGACACACAAATAAATAATTTCTTCTCATTCTATTATTATTCATAACTCTATAAAAAAATCTTCATTCTATATGTGTTATTCTGACTCTTTAAAAACACGTGCAGCTTTGCACATTTTCAGTCGTACCTTGCAAGTCTTCAAGTTTTAGTAATTTTGGTTTTCACACACGTTAGTAATTTATTAAAACACACACATGGGTGGATTTTCCAGAGCAGATTTTATTAGCAAAAATAATGCTCCATCAATCCCCCATTTGATGGTATCCCAAACCATCACACCAACCCATATCAGATTACTATCTGATAATGAACAATCAGAATGCAGTAGTTCTCATCTGTTTCAGTCTAACACCCTCTATATCCTTCCAGGCATCGTAATAAATCCCCCTTCGATCTTCCATTTCCATTTCTTCTCTTTTCCTTTTTCTTGCTCGTCGTTTTTTCTCAGTAGGCTTACTCCTGCGACACTTATAAAGCAGCATTATCATTAGTATGCTTGTAGCAATAGCAATTATCGGTGTTAATATCCTCCCTAATAAGCTGTTAGAAAAATTAGAAAACTAATTACCTATGGAAGAAATACTCTTACCAATTTTCTCCCATGCACCATCAGCCTTCAGTTTTGACAGATCATCATGCATATGAGTAATTGTTGTAATCTTACATTGTGTTATGGTCTATTCCGTCCACCCCTCCGTTCCCCTCCTGATTGGTATCACCCAGAGAGAGCTGATGTTAGAATGTTGGGTTCACCTGAGTAAGTTGGGAGAGATGGATGGCCAATAAAGAAGTATCCTTATTCCTGTCTCTTGGCTTTATTACTTTTAACACTGGCGACGATATTCTGCGTAGGGGGCAGATTTGGCCATTTCCCCTCTGAGTATACTCTCCATCCCTGTTCCTGTGGGGTGTCCATCCCTCCTTTCCAGCAACGAGAAGAAGAATCCTATGACTACCGGACATCAAGTTACAATTAATGCCATGCGAATGCTATCCTAGAAGAAGCGAAAAGACCACCAATGTGCTAGCAAGTCAGCAACGAAGAAAAGACAACCAAATTGTGAGTACAGGTTCACCAAGTCAATAGACACTCTCCGCATCTGGCGTAACAACATATGTACCAGAGGAGCACTCACCCGTGCAGCAGTTTGGAAATATCCTCGCCGTTTTCGAATTCAAGCTGTATCCTTCGTATTTCCAGCATCGAAGTGGCGTGTGATGAGCGGAGATCCAACGGGTGAGAATAGGAGGACGTTGTGCTGGTTGCTGCAGGCAGTGGTGTTACGGAGTCAGCAATTGTTAATTCAGAATCCTGCCGCATTGCCTTTACTGATAGTTCCTGTCACGCGTGTTGATTACTGTGACCGCGGTGTAGAGGGAGCATTGTAGTCACATGAAGGCTGCCAGCGGAGTGTCACAGGGTCATGTTTGTGGAGTTCCTGTCAAATTGGAGTTCCTGTCAGGCGTGTTGATTACGGTGACCGCCGTGTAAGAGGGAGCATTGTAGTCACATGAAGGCTGCCAGCGGAGTGTCACAGGGTCAGTGTTGTGGAGTTCCTGTCAAATTGCCTCCTCTCACGAGTTCCTGTCAGACGCCGATCTATGGGACCGCCGTGTACGAGGGAGCGTTCTAGTCGTCGTGACGCCGCCAAGTCATTTCCTGTTGCCGCCTTCTATTTCAACTGTGCTTTTGTGGTGCGCTTCGGAAGCGTACTTTCTTCATTTTCTAAGTAAGGCAGCCCAAGTTGACCGAGTGAGCATTCCAGCCCTGCAGTTTCGCGCACTCTCCCGGCCGTTTGTCAGCGCTACATCGTTTCCCAAATAATCAGTGTCAGCAATCTGGAATCCTACTCTTCACCACTCTGAAGGGGATTTGAGGCATAAGGTACTGTGCTGAGTAAAGGAGGGTGAAATACTGTTGCTGACTACGAGTGAAGTTGACCATTGACCACATACTCTAAGATACTTGACCTTACGCCTTGGGGTTATCCAGGTGGTTTTGCCTTCCTTGTGGGTCCCCTGGTCCTCGTTGTGGGTGGCAATTTGGGGGGGGGGGACTCCGCAGTGTTCCCCAAGGGGCATCCTTTGTACAGTGTACTTTTCCGTTGAGTCCCTCGCAGTGTTCTCTACAAGTTATCCCCTGCCAGAAGTTCTTCTTTTGAGTTCCCCACACAGCGTCTACATGATGGCAGCGGCGAGCATGAGCCAACCCCCACCTTTCCTTAATGAGATAGGTGAACCAGAAATATGTTGGAAGGAGTGGTTCAAGCTGTTCGAATCGTATATCATAGCCATTGGGGGGGAACGCTTCACTCCTTTACGCAAACAGCATATACTCCTTCATAATTTAGGCGTACATGGACGGAAAATATACGAGACACTGCCTGAACAGGTGGGGGGAGAAGAGGGTGAAGATGTAGATTTGTTTGTACGTACCATGGGGAAGTTAGAAACGCATTTTGGCGATAAAGTAAACGTAGTTTTAGAGCGACATAAATTCTTCAATAGAGTTCAAGGGAAACAGGAGTCGGTCTCTAATTATATTGCTGCATTGTGGGGTCTGACGCAATTGTGCGAATTTGGCAATCTCACAGATTCTCTTATAAGGGATCAACTGGTGCGCTGCACCAATAATACCCGCATCCAAGAGAAACTCTTGGCAAAAAACCCTGGATTGAGAGAAGCTGTGGAGATTGCAAAATCCGTTGAGCATACTGCAAAGTGTATAAAAGAGATGAAGCCTAACACCGAGGTTGTAGCTAGTGTTCAGGAGGAAGAAGAAGAAGGGGAAGTGTACAAAGTGAAAAGTAAAGGAGGCATGAGTAACAGAATAGTGGACAATGAAAGAAACTTTAAGTGTTACAGGTGTGGTAGTAGCAATCACTTTGCGAATTACACCCAGTGCCCGGCCAGAAGCGTTACCTGTAAAAAATGTAGCAGGAGGGGGCACTTTGCCAGGGTATGCAGAGAAGGGGAACCGCACACTAAAGACAGTGAGAGGGAGTTTAGTAAGGCACAGAACAAAGAAGAAAATGTGTGACCTTGAGCGAAAAGAAGTATGTGTTACAGCTTAAAAGTAATGTGGGCTCCATTATCGCCATTTATCCTAAATGCGAGATATTACTTAACAACAAAAATATTACCATGTTTGCAGATTCATGTTCCCCGTTCACTTTGTTAAACAAAAACGATTTTGAGAATATGGGGAGCAAAAGGCAAGCTCCCTGCTGAAACCGGACATTTCCCCCACAGGATATAGCAAAGAACCGATACCTCTCATGGGAATGAAGGAGATGAATATACAATTCAAGGACAGGAAGGCGTTTGGCAAAATATACATTGTCGAATCAAGATCCAACCTGCTAGGATGGCAACACCAAAAGGAACTAGGCATCATCCTAGACCCCAACAGTAGGGAGCAAGTCCTACTTACCGAAGGAAACCAAGGAAGAGACACCATCTGCGAGGAATTTCCGGCGTTGTTCCAAGAGAAGCTGGGTTGCCTACATGATTTCCAACACAGAATCAAACTGAAGTCCGGCACCAATCCGGTGGTCCACAAATTGCGTCCAGTACCACAACAGATGAGGGAACCTTTGAAGAAGGAGTTGGAAAAATTGTGTGACATGGGTGTCATTGAGCCTATAGATTGCTCCGAATGGTTGGCCCCAGTAGTAATCGCAGCCAAGGCTAATGGCGAAGGCATTCGGTTGTGTGTGGACTTACGCAGCCTCAACGAAAAGATTTGGGTGGAAAGGCACCCATTGCCTAATATTAATGAGATGCTGAGCACCATGGACCAGGCAAGGTACTTCAGCGTGATTGACCTATCCATGGCTTATCACCAAGTGGATCTCCACCCAGAATCCAGGCCACTCACTGCATTCATCACTCCCCAAGGTGCGTTCATGTTTAGGAGAATGCCGTTCGGATTAGCGTCAGCTGCGGCGGTTTTTCAAAAAATTATGCAACTAATCTTGAAGGGAGTGGACCGATCGATGTGTTTCCAAGACGACATTCTGGTGTATGGACGCACCATAGAAGAACATGATTACACCCTTAAATCGGTATTTCAGAAGCTCACGGACGCTGGGTTGACAGTAAAAAGGGACAAATGTAAAATTAGAGTGTCATCCGTTGACTATTTGGGACACTCTATTTCTGAGGAAGGATTCAGGCCAAAAAATAGCCTGCTTGGTGCTGTCAAAGATGCCCCATATCCGAGAAACAAGGAGGAACTTAAGTCGTTTTTGGGGCTCATGGAATACATGTCCAAGTACATACAAAACTTCTCTGCAAAATGTGAACCCATGCGAAACCTCTTGAAGAAAAATGAAGAGTTTGCATGGAAGGAAGAACACAGTAGAGCAGTGGTTCCCAAACTTTTGACTCCTGAGGACCCCCATTGAGTCACCACTGGAAGCCGGGGACCCCCAAGCAATCTGTATGATTTAAATTTCAAACATTAAAACAGTAATTCGAAAAAAATAAACAGGTGTGCACAGCAAAACAAATAGTCAAATTACTAAGGATTTTTGTATTTTATATTGAAAGAATCTGCAAAAAACGAAAAACTTTATTGGGAAGATTGGTGCTGCATCTCCGTGACTAACTTTTAAATGGTTGGTTTTATTTCGCAGTACGAGGCTCCTGTTCCTGCCAGGGCCAGACTGGAAACCCAAAGCAGTCCTGGCAAATGTTTTCAGACCAGTCCCCATACGGTGCACACTAAGGACCTCATTTATGAAAAGTGACCCATCGCTGTGTGAAAACAGCGATGCGTCACTTTTCATTACGCCCTCCTTGCGACACCAATGATGCATCATATTTACAGTATGACGCATCATGTCGCAGAGAGTTACAGATACGTCAGTATTTCTGACGTATCTGTAGGCGCAAAAATGATGCATTGCTGTAGTGTGTCACAAAAGTGACGCAACTCCATCAATGGGTCATTTCACATGGGCAAGTCCCATTTCAAATGTGCCTGTGTCAGTCTTACGCCTGCTGTGAGGCAGGCGTAAGATATTGACGCATTTGTGTCTTAGAAGTGACGCAGTGAAATCTCATTGATTTCACTGTGTCACTTCTACGAGGCTTACTTGCGTCAGAATGCCCACCCTGCATACATTATACCTGGCGCAGGTATAATGTGGCGCAGGGGTTTACAAAGTGACGCATCTACCTAGATGCGTCACTTTGTAAATATGATGTAACGTGGCGCATTTTTTACGCTGCTGGTGCGTCACAAAAGATGACGCATCGGCTGCGCAAAAGTGACTCGAGGGCTCATAAATAAGCCCCCAAGTGCAGTGAGTGAGCCTAACCACTACAAAGGGGGCTTTGGGAGGCTCTCGCCCCAAGAAAATTTAGGAAACAATGGTGCATTCTACAACACATTTATCATTAAATATTGAATTGTATTAGCTTTTAAAGAATAGTAAATGATGACCTTACTATGCACCAAGATACAACAATCTTTGTTGGGGTTCTTCAATGATTCCCTTATTATCACCCTCCAACAGTGCCTCTCAGCTCTCCCTAGTCCCTCTGGCACATGTATTTCATTTGTTTTATAGCATCTCTCATACCATTATAGGATGTCAGAGCACTTTACAATACACACATATAGGGGCAGATTTGCAAGCCCCTTGCGCAACCGGTGCGTCACAAAAAGTGAGGCTCTGGCGGCGCATTTTAGTGCCCCATATTTACACAAACAGGAAAAGCCACCCTGCGTGACTTTTTCTGTTCTTGTAAATATGGCCCCTTTGCATGCAGCACTTTGCGTGTAAGTTGCGTTCCATGGGTTTTGCTGTGAGTATTCTCACGCAACACCCATGAAACCAGACACATTTCCAGATTTACGAGAAATCGTAAATCTGGAAATGCGTCTGAATGCTACGCCTCTCCAGGGGAGGCATAGGGAGGCGCAACGAGGAGAAATGTATTCATTTCTCCTCGTTTTTTTTCCTCTTTCTATGCGTGCTGCAGAATGCACGCATAGAAAGATGAAATCCCCTCTGGTGATTTTTATGTGCAGAAAGGGAACCCTTACTGCACATAAACAATCTCCCCACAACGCAGGCATCCATGCACCATGGTGCAAGGGTGCCTGTGCCGGCGCATGGTAGCAGTTTGTGCACCTGCGCAGGGGAACACAGAGATGCAACATATTGTTGTAAATATGTTGCATCCCTGTGCTTTGAAAGTGACTAAGTGCGGTGCAGCCAAATAGCTTGTGGCACTCACTGAGTCACTTTCCTTGTAAATCTGCCCCATAGAGACAATGAATCATACATGGAAATCAGTGTAAAGAAAATGTTACATAAGGCAAAGGCGACTACAAGTTGTAGGATTCACATGTCATTCATACTGGTAGGCATTTTTAAAGAGTGCTTGGTCTGGAGAAGCACAAACTCAGGATTCAGGACATAACACAGTGGTTAGCATTGACTTTACCAACAAAAATGTATTTCCACCCAAATAAACCTTTTTAGCAGCATCAGGATGATGAAAGACTGGGAAAAACATAAGTTACTAACTTGTACCATGCAGTTTGCAAGCAGCTTTTTGATGCCAGTTTATAGGTCACAGTGCTAGATCACGATTGTCACTTATAAACTGCAAAGTAACAAAATAATCTCTGTGACAAAAGCAGTAACCCACTGATCTATGCAGCTAAAACACAGTTTTTAAAAATGCAATAGGCATATTAACCCTCTGTGCTACATTAGATAAGTCAAAGCTGCCACTGGACAAAACTCTCATCTCTCTCCAGCAGGAACATTAATCACTGGTGTTATCTTGACACTTTTATTGTTGCTCGAAAACTGCTAATTATACAAGGAACTTTGCAGTGCTTTTAAAACTGCTGCCTGAGGACCCCCTGGGAATGTGTCACGGACCCCTGGGGGTCCGCGGACCACAGTTTGGGAAACACTGCAGTAGAGTAATGGACGAACTAAAGAAGGAGATTTTGGACTCGCCGGCGCTAGGGTCATTTGACTTTAGAAAGAAGACCATTCTCACCACAGATGCCTCAAACAAAGGACTAGGAGCCACACTGACACAAAAGGAAGGCAGAGAAGAGAAGATCATTGCTTTGCATCCAGGTGCCTCACGAGTGCAGAACGCAATTACTCGGTAATCGAAAAAGAAGCACTGGCATGCTTCTGGGCCGTAAGGCATTTCAAATTCTTTTTGTGGGGGTTGAGTTTCACCATCCGGACGGACCACAAGCCCCTCACCTCCATTTTTACAGTGAAAGGAATGGAGAACTGTACTCCCCGCATAGGCAAATGGATACTGGGACTCGAGAACTTTAATTTCAAAGTAGAGTACGTACCTGGGGAAGAAAACGGAGTCGCCGATTTCTTATCAAGGACTCCGCTAACAACAGTGGACCAGGAAGAGATGCTAGACAGTCCTATCATGACAGTAGACGACCCTGCCATCACGGAAGAAGAATGGGACAAGCACATGGAGGGCGACAAGATACTATGCAGACTCAAGGTTATTACGAGAGAAGGGTGGCCCAACAAGGTTAGCGACCTGGAGGAAGGACTCAGAGAGTACTGGGAAGTTCGAAATGAACTGAGCCTCATTGGGAACAGAGTGTACCGCCAAAGCAGAGTAATACCGCCGACTGACCTCAGGAAAAGAATAGTGGAATTGGCGCATGAAGGACATTTGGGACGCAGCATCACGAAACGGAGAATCAGGAGAACTTCTGGTTCCCCAAGATGGACACCATGGCAGAACAACTAGTCAAAGATTGTGTAAGCTGTGCCAAGAGTGACAAGTCTAAAACACTGCGGAAAGCACCTCTAGCCCCCGTCAAGGTACCAACCAAGCCGTGGAACAAACTAGCCATGGACATCATAGGGCCTATGGACAACCTGGGTGTCCAGAAGAGATTCATGCTAGTCCTAATAGACTACACTTCACATTGGATTACCCAGAAATTCGTACATCGCGTTAACACAAGTACAGTCTTGGAGTTCCTCAAAGAAGTGTTTTCAAAGGAAGGCATACCCTCTATATTGATCACGGATAATGGGGTACAATTCACCTCCCAGGCCATGAAAGAATTCCTAGACAACATGAACATAAAACACGAACTGACGGCATTATATTGCCCAAAAGCTAACGGTCTTGTCGAGAGGGCTAACAGATTGATCAAAGAACACATACAGTTAGCTGTGAGCAATGGTCAAGACGTAGAAGCTCACCTACGCAAATGTCTATGGGCTTACCATACCTCTCCTAATCCAGTGACGGGGATCTCCCCTTTCGTCTCCCTCCGCAGAAGAGAGCCGTGCACAAAGTTCAACCCTAGTTGGCTAGAAGGAGGCAAGGTGTCAACCCACAATCCTGAAGAAAGTACCAGGAAGATTGAATTGCACCAAACCAAATACAAAGAATGGTATGATCATAGGAATGGCGTTAAAGTTCCCAACTGGGAAGTAGGGGATGTGGTGCAATTCAATCTTCCTGGTACTCTCTTCAGGATTGTGGGTTGACACCTTGCCTCCTTCTAGCCAACTAGGGTTGAACTTTGTGCACGGCTTTATTACTTCTAACAGTAATGTTACTAATATATCCCTCCAAATCCTTACTCTTATCAGGGATATACGTGCAACATTGTTGAATCTTTAACATACTACAGACTCCGCCTTCTTTTGCCAATAGTACATCTAAGGCAAGTCTATTTTGTAAAACCATGGTCCTCATAGCAACCATTTCAGTATCAACCATCAAGAACCCTCCAGCGGTATCCGTAGATAAACGATGAAACACTGTAGACAATTTTCGAATTTTCTGTGAATTTAGAATAACCCCAACTGAAGGTATCAATGCACCAAATATATCCCCAATTATTTCAGCAGCACTCAAACCCCTTTTACTCCGTGTTAGTTGCTTTTCATTGGTTCCTTATTTATCATTCACGTGGTAGATCTTCGGAAAGACAATTCCCATATAACAACATCCATACCAATGTGGTGGTAACCTATAGTAGGCATTTTTACCACAAATGAAATATACCCCAGGGTAAACAGGATCTGTACCACCCTTTAATCTCCAACCACCGGTAATTAAGAAGGTGTGTTCACATTCACTGGAACCAACGAAATGGTTATTATAATCCGTTTTCGGCATTAGCATGCAAAGCTTTCCCCTATGGGGCCAGTCCAGAGCCATTGCAGCATAAGTCTCAGTCTTCTGATAATTTCCTTCTTTATGTGCCCATGGTGGCTCTTTACTCTTCTGATCAGTAGCCCTGCGTTTAAACTCTCTACGTCTATCTTCTACAGAATTTATTAAATCAATCTCTACACTGTGTAACCTACAGGTTAAGTTATGCCTATGTGCATAAACTGTATCTATCGTTTTAATAGTGTGAAAAAACTCTCCCAAATATTCTGCATCTTTAGCACTATATGCTATATTCATATTCTCTCTGATAGGAATTTCTGAAAACACTAAGTTATAATTTGAGTAATAATATTGAAAAACCCCTTTAGCATAAAATAGGCTGGTTAGTACACTGCACGATATACCATATGTTAGTGGTAAATGGTGGTACGTTACACCCTCAGACACAGACGTAGTTAACTGCATGCACACATAACAGTCTCTCGCATCCATTGTATCTACATACTCATAAAGTAATTTTGTAAAGACATTTAACGAATAGTCACTAATAGATTTATCCAAATGTAAGGCACTGCCGATTATTTCTCTCATATTAGTCTCTGAATCTCCTTTCAGAACACTTTTAGTAACCAGAGTCACATGCTCATTATTGTTAGTAGTGGTATTTACTACATTAATAAACATAAAGTGTGGTATCACAAATGTTAAAACCAACCATACAAACATGGTTAATAAAACACAGGAAACACAACCATTGAAGCATTTCCGCCTGCTCATTCCCTGATTCCGCCTACCAGTCTCAGTTCTAATCATCTTCAAAGATTATGTTAAAGAAAAAATTGGCAAAAATTCTAACTAAAAAATGTACTCCAAATAATTAGTAAATTTATTAGGCTAGTTTAGTTTGTGCACTCCACACCAAAAGATTTGAGCTTTGAGCCCTTCTTCAAATCTGCAGCTTCTGAAAACTCCTGGAAATTTATCACATAAATCTCCTCTCTCTTTTTGAACACCCTCTTCAAATTAGCAGTTCACTTAGGGCGGCTTAAAAGAGTCGTCTCTCTTTACACAGAATTTTAGAAATTCTTTTTCCCAGTCATTATTCGAAACATCTTCACTTGCACCTACAACCACATAAGTCAATTCTGGTGCTGAGTATTTCTTGTTTGCTACTTTCACTCTTTTTGTCTTTCGTACTTGATTCTCTTCTTCTGCTTCACTTTGCTCTGATTGACTCGATACTTCAAGTATTGTTTCAGGAACTTTACTATTGACGGTGTATTTCAGCTTTTTCACTCTTTTTGGCAACTTGTCTCCTTTCTTTGCCCTTTTCCAATTTCATTTTCAGCTGTAGTTTCTGTACTTTTTTCAGATGAGTTCTTCTTTCTTTTGTCTTTAGCAACAGCGGGAGCTGAAGGAATCACCTTGTTCTCACCATTTACAGCGACAGTGTTATCTTCACTCGTCCCAGTAACTTGTGCCCACTCTACTCCAACTTCAACCTGCTCTGGAACATTTTCTTATTCACATCTTTCCTCTCCAGCAACTTCTTCATTTTCAAGTGGACTTGGGACTTTTCTCGTGTGACTTGCGTGAATCCAATTCGGCAGACCACCACACTTGACAGCTGTTGTAGTTAGCAGTATGAACTGGTAAGGGCCATGCCTGCGAGGTTCTAAACAGGACATTCTGAAATGTTTCTTCACCACAACCCAGTCTGCAGGACATAGATCGTGGCCTTGTTCTCGTTCGGTTGTTGTTGCAACTTCTCCAACCTGGTGAGACACAGAACGCACCACATCAGCCAATCCTTTACAATAAGCCAGTACCAAGTCATCAGGAATGTTCATTAGTTGATTTGCTGGAACTGTTGGCTGTCTCATAGCCCTGCCCATGATTATTTCGTGTGGTGACAATCCAGTTTTCTTGTCTAGGATACTTCTCAAGCTCATTAACACTAATGGCAATGCATCAGGCCATTTCAGTGTTGTGGAAGCACAAACTTTAGCCAACCTTGATTTTATTGTGCCCTTGACTTGCTCAACCACACCTGAAGCCTCAGGTCTATGAGCACAGTGCAGTTTTTGCTCAATCTGTAATGCTGCACAAAGCATCCAAATTATTTCATTATTAAAATGTGTCCCTCTATCTGATTCCAACGAGACTGGAAAACCAAATCTAGGAATAATCTCTCTAAGAAGCAATTTAGCAACTGTTAGGCTGTCATTTCGTCTTGTTGGATATGCTTCAACCCAACGAGAAAACAAACAGACAACCACAAGGACATATTTTAATCCATTGCAAGGGGCATCTCAATAAAGTCCAACTGCATTCTGGTAAATGGACCAGCTGCTTTCCCAATTCGTCCCATGCTAACCACTGTCTTTCTTCCTGGATTTTGCTGCTGACAAACTGTACATCTCTGACAGAGACTTTCTGAAATCACTCTGAATCTGGCATTGTACCATGTCTGTTGAAACAATCTAATCATTGCATCTCTCCCAATATGTGTCAGCCCATGATGAACTCTGGCCATCTGAGAAAGAAGACTGTCTGGCATGACTATTCTCCCATCAGTGTACACCCAGACCTCATCATCTGACCTGCGAGTGCACCCCAATTTAATCCACTCTTCTTTTTCAGAGTCACTTGCCTCTTCTTGTAAGTCTCTCACTTCATCCCAAGTCTCAACAGATGTGAACAATAATTTGCATTCTGTTTGTTCAATTTGCTCATTTATTGATGGTTCCACATTAATCGAATATGCAAACAAAGCTCAGAATTTAGCAATTTTTTCTGCATATCTGTTACCTAGTGTGATATACTCACAACCAGATCTATGTGCACTGCACTTCACCACCCCAATTTGTGCCGGCAACTGTAATGCTATCAGTAGATCTTTTACACACACTCCGTTTCTGATCGGTGAACCCAAAGAGGTCAAAAATCCACGTTGGGACCACAACTGCCCAAAGTCATGTACGACACCGAAGCCGTATTAACTATCCGTAAAAATCGTAACCCTCATTTGCCTTGACAAGATACAAGCTCGAGTGAGTGCTTTCAATTCAGCCACTTGTGCAGAACTCACTCCTTTCAACCACGATGCTTCAATCACATTTGCTACCGTGCAAATTGCATAAGCAGCTCTCAAACAACCCTCTGAATCTCTCAAACATGAGCCATCCACAAACAAAACAACATCAGATTCAGGTAGCTGTGTATCCTTGATATCAGGCCTTGGTTTTGTGCACAACTCTGTCACATCCAGACAATCGTGATCCACTTCATCAAGTACTTCCTCACAGTCTGGAGTTGGCAATAACGTAGCTGGATTTAAGCTAGTACACCTCGTTATTGTCACATTTTCAGCACCCAGAATCACTTGCTCATATTTTGTCAAACGGCTACTCGTCAAATGCTGTGTTCGAGTGCGCGTCAACAGAATCTCAACTGAATGCAGCACAAACACTCTCAATGGATGTCCCATAATAATTAACTCACATTGTTCAAGACTCACACAAGTAGCAGCAACTGCTTTCAAACATCCTGGTAATGCTGCAGCGACGGGATCCAAAGTAGCAGAAAAATATGCCACTGGTCTGCGTGCTGTTCCGTGTGTTTGCGTTAGAACTGAGAGTGCGCAACCCTCACGTCTTCATGCATTCCTCATTAAGATGTATTGGATCTTTCACATCTTTGTGTGTCAGTCTCTGAAGTGGTTTTGCGATCAGTGAAAAATTCATAATCCACTGTCTGCAGTAACCAACCATTCCCAAAAACATTCGAACCTCTTACTGTGTTTTTGGTGGATTCATTAGCATGATAGCATTTATTCGATCCTGAGAAACTTTGCGAATTCCCTTTTCAATGATGTGTCCAAGATAAAGCACCTCAGTTTTACAAAATTGTAATTTTGTCGGTGACACTTTGTGACCACCTACTGACAAATGATTCAGTAAAGCAATTGTATCTGTCACACAATCTTCTCTAGTCCTTGATGCTACCAGTAAGTCATCAATATACTGGACTAAAAATGAATTTTTGGGCATAACCAAAGACTCCAAACACTTCTTTAGAATCTGATTAAAAATCGAGGGACTCTCTGTATACCCTTGAGGAACTCGGCACCATGCCAAGACACGGTTTCCGAACCGGAATGCAAATAAATATTGGCTATCCCGATGCAAAGGTATCGAGAAAAACGCTTGACACCGATCGATCACTGTGAACCATTCTGCGTCACATGGAATTTGATATAGGATCACTGCTGGATTCGGTATTATAGGACAACAAGGTATAACAATCTGGTTAACCTTCCTCAGGTCCTGTATGATCCGGTACTTTCCATTAGGCTTTCGAATTCCCATTATAGGCGAATTGCATGGACTTCCTAGTATCTCTCTCAAAATTCCTTGTTCAATCAACATATCTATCACAGGTGTCACTCCTGCAATAATATCAGGACTCATTTTGTATTGTGGGGTTCTCGGAAACTCTGCATTAGGTTTGACTGTAATCTGAATCGGAGCAACTCCTTTTATTAGACCAATATCTTTCCCAGAAAAATCCCACACATCAGACAACACCGTTTTTCTCAATTCAACAGGCAAATCATTCTCTGTGAGCAATGGGTACAACTCATTCACTTCTGTCCCTTGATTCAGCATTTTGAAGACAACATCTTCATCTTTTGTGTGAAATGCTATTCCATCTGGTGTACAATAAAAGGAACAGTTCATTTTACACAACAGATCCCTCCCTAGTAAATTAACAGGACTTGAATCACACACAACCAATTTGTGTAATTCCTTGAAATTCCCAATTTGAACTTTCATTGGCTTAGTTATTGGTGTTCTAATGAGTTTGTTTGATACTCCTACAACTTCGATATTTTCTCCCGAGAGGGGTAGGTTTGGAATTTCCACAGTTCTCACAGTGGAACGGGTAGCAGCAGTATCTACGAGGAAAGTAATTGCATTACCATCAACCTCGCCATCCACATATGGACCCGACTGATCTACCACTAGAGATGCATCAAGAACGCACTCCTCCTCCCCCCTCAGGCACTGTCATTGTGATGAGTCCGAATCACTCTCATCTGTCTGCAAAACATACTGTGAAACAACCTGCACATTTGAACCTGTTTGAGCATTTGTACGCAAACCAGTTGTAGGAGAGTAGGATCTGCTTCACATGGTTACCCCCACTTTTTGCTGATGCTTCACTGTTTTTCGACCTTAGTCTGGCTGGGGCCCTGCTAATCAGAACCCCAGCCTAGCTGCTTCCTCTCTAAAATGGTTTCCATGTGCCTTAGGCACATCTCTGATTGGAATCTGGAGTGCCCTTATAAGTCCCTAGTATATGGTATACTATGTACCCAGGGCATAGGTACCTCAGAGGCCTACCAGGGGCTGCAGCATGTATTGTGCCACACCTGGAAGGCCATCCAAACTGACACCACAGGTCTGCTACTGCAGCCTGGGTAAGGTGGTGCATGCCCCCTTACTGTGATATAGGCTACCTATATCACTATATACATACACACATATAAACCTATAAGTCACTCCTATGGCAGGCCTTATCAATCCTGAAGGCAGAGTGCGTGGTTCCTATGTGAGAGGGTGCCCCTGCATGAGCAGGGCCCCTCTGCAGTGTTCGGAGACCCTTCTCTGATGCTGTTTGTAGTGCAGCCTGACCATATACTCTTAAGCGCATTATAACCTCGCGTTAAATGCTAACTTTGGGATGGCTGCACGGAAACATGTCGTGTTTGGTGTCAAACATCTTGGAATACTACCCCCCCGCCAGTTCTGGCAGCGGGGGTAGCATTCCACCCTTCTAGAGGGAAAGGCATGTACACACCGGTATGCCCGGTACTGACTTTCCAAGCCCTGGCATCACAAAATGGATGCCGCTGCCACAGACACGAGTCTGGCCTCCTGCTGATGACCGAAACTCCGGCAGGGGAGGCCTGGACAATAGGTTTCCTGTCCCAGGGAGGTGTGACCACCTCCCCAGACAGGATAGTGTGTATTGGGGCTGGGCGGGAGCACTCTCGGGTGCTTTGAAGTCCTGCACTGGGGGCACATTTGGTGTCCCTGTGCATACCCCAGTTCAAACCGGATCAGGGGCTTCCAGCCCCTGCTTTGGCACAAACTGGACAAAGGGAAAGGGGTGTAGCCACCCCTCTGCCCTGACCCACCCATAGGTGGGACCACAGAGTAAGTCCAACCCCTAAACTTAGTATAAGTATGGGACCCCAGTCCTTAGGACTTTAGATTATCCCTGGACGAAACTCTGACACTGAATCCTGGACCTTCGACGCTCTACTTAACGATTAGAGGACAGAAGAATCTCCCTTGGGGTCAAGGAGTGACTCCCCTGCTTGGCAGGCACCAAAGAAGCAATTGTCCGGTCTGCATCGCTGAAGCTCCCGTCGAACGCCGAAGTCTTTGCATCACCAGAGGTGGATTTCCAGACTTCCCCAAGGCTGCCCTGAGTCCCCAGCAAAGCTGAGGCCCGTAGCTGTCGTGGGTAATGTGGAACTGTGACCCCTGGACACCGCACGCATTTGCAAGTGCATCCTCTTCTGGGTCTCCCACGAAGTCGTGCTTTGGGCTCCGAGTAGCCCCAGCCTCCAGCACCAACTGCACCGAAGATCACTGGCCTCCACTCCACGAGTGTCCTGTGAGCCAGCTCCACGTGCAGTGTCTCGAGGCTCCTTCGCAGTCGCTAGCCCATTGGCTAGTAGGCCCTTCACGAAGGCCAATCTTTTTCTGCTTGGGCTCCCTGGTTGCTCCAGGCTTGCCGTCACTTACCCTTGCTGGGTGAGTTCCTCAGACCTTGCTGGTCTGCAACAATCGTCAATCTTCATCGTCCATCGAGACTTGCCGTTGCCAAGGCTTGTTGGGTCCAATCCGGTCGCCGACACCTCAGCACTCGACAAACATCGTGGTACCAGCCCGAATCCAGCTCCTGGTCGCCGACAACGCCTCCTGGACCTCGTGGCTGAAGAGTCAAGATGACCGTCAACCTACCTGAAGCACTCAGACATCGGTGGGCATCTGCTCATCGCCTTCCTGGTCACTGGCTAGTGACCCAGACTCTGTCCCCTCTGCTTTCAGGTTCTTCAGATCTCCGATCCACCCTTGGATCCACCCGGACACTTTTCGACTTGGTCGCCAGCAGCACTTTGCAGCAGATCGCCATTCAAATCGACGACGAAACCCGACCCCGAAAGGCACCTATGCACCCGGTTTCCCTGGGTGAGGTAACACGAGTACTCCGGTGCTCCCGTGGGTAGAGACTCTAGAACAGACCTAGTTCTCAAAGGGTTTGCTCCAAGTCCTTCTTTAAGTGTCCCTTTTCTTTAAATTCCAAACCGCGACTTTCTCCATAGAAGTTAACGGCGATTCGCGGC
Source organism: Calotriton arnoldi (assembly GCA_963921515.1). NCBI lineage: Eukaryota > Metazoa > Chordata > Amphibia > Caudata > Salamandridae > Calotriton > Calotriton arnoldi. The sequence goes on from CAWUFW010004328.1 coordinate 1,558,434, forward strand.
TGTGTTACATACACTGCACGCGTCCCCCGTGGGTCCCCTGTGTCACTACCTTGGGTGGTTCCTTGTGGTCCAAGCACTTCTACAGGCTCTAGGCCTAGTGTCTAGCTCAGTCGTGGTTCTTATACCACTTTATTGGTATATGGTTTGGTACGCCCCTAGGGCTCAAACGTGTATTTGTGCTATTACTGTAGATTAACTAACTTATAACTTATGTACTTCGAACTCTAGCCTCATAAAGAGACTAGAGGGGTGTGTTTAGTAATAAATACATATATTTTGAATATATACCTGGTGTGGTGCTCTTTCATTTGGTCACTCAAGAGATTATAGACTGGTAAAACAAGCTGCTTTACATTCCTTCAAGACTTAGCCTGAAGGCTGCTCTCCATAGCTACCACTAGGATAGCTTTCAATAAAGGTTGTCTTTAACCTATCTCCAATAAGGGGTTGTTTGGACTGGTGCAAGGTGCCCACTATAATTAGTGGACAGCATATGCCAGGCCAACTTCTCACATTGGTGTGCAGCGTGTGGGATTCCAGCTTGCTATTGTTTTACCAGATAATCTCAATTGAATTGATCAACTGAAAACCACTAAAGGTACCTAAGGTACATATAAATCAAGCTTAGTAATACAGTAAGTTCTACTGAACTTAGAGTTGTGTGTTAAGGGACAGCACACCCTTTCTACAACTCAAGAGAGTTTAGTAGGCCACACTAGAGTAGGTAGTGCATACACCACACCTCACTAGTAATGTCTTCAAAGCCAGGACCCAGTGAGTCCTTGCCAGAAGCCAGTGGGCTTCTTCCCTCCAAGTATGATAAACTCCCATTCTTGGAATTGAGAGCATTATGCAATACTAGGAAGTTGAAGGCAGGCAAAAGTGCCAGCACCCAACACCTCAGGGAGGTGTTACTAGCTGATGATCTCAGCAGGCCCCTAGGGTCTGAAGGGGTAGGCAAAGAGGGTGGGGCAGAAGATGAGGGAGGGGCCAGGGGTGAAGAAACCCAGGACCCCCCTCTGAAACTGGCCAGGAAGGTGAAAATGACCTTGTCCTGGAGAATCCAATTCCTCCTGTGGAGGAGGAGGAGGGAGAGGATCAGACTGACCTCCCCTTTGTCCCCCCAGGAAGAGTTCTGAGTGTGCCCAGAAGGTCTAGGTCTCCTTCTCAGGAGTCTAACCACTCTGACACCTCAATAGGGTCCTCTGTCTCCTCTCATAGGAGGGAATCCTCTCATGAGAGAAGAAAGAGACTGATTCAATATGAGCAAACTCAGCTTGAACTCAGGAAACAGCAATTGGCTATAGACAGGGAGTCCCTAGATCTCTATAGAGAGAGACAAAAGTTGGGACTAGAGTCCCATGGTGGCAGCAGTTTCCCCAAAGATAGGGAAAGGTCTTATGACCATAGAAACCTGAGCAAGATTGTCCCTCCCTACCAGAGTGGGGATGACATCCACAAATGGATAACTGCTCTAGAGAGGGCCTGTAAAGTACAGAGGGTCCCTCAGGAGCAGTGGGCAGCAATCTTGTGGCTCTCCTTTGCAGACAAAGGTAGAGACAAGCTCCTCACTGTTAGAGAGGAGGATGCTGATAATTACAAAGTCTTGAAGAGTGCTCTAATTGATGGGTTTGGCCTAACCACTGAACAATACAGGTTAAAGTTCAGGGATACCCAAAAAGCACAGACTCAAGACTGGGTGGACTTTGTTGATTGTTCTGCCAAGGCTCTGGAAGGTTGGTTATTGGGCAGTAAGGTATGTGACTTCACAGGATTGTACAATCTGATAATGAGGGAGCAGATTCTTAATAACTGTCAAAATCAGCTGTTGCATCAGCACCTGGTAGACTCTGATCTGACCTCTCCCCAAGAATTGGGAAAGAAGGCAGACAAATGGGTCAGAACCAGGGTGAAGCAGAAGGTACAGAACCAAGGTGGTGACCCTAAGAAGCAAGATTCGAAAACCTCTGATAAGGGTGGGGAGAAGGGTAAAGATCAAAAGTCTTCACAAGGCCCCCAAAAATCTTCTTCAGGTGGGGATTCACAGTCTACCAAAGGGAAAGGCCAAAGAAAACCATGGTGCAAGGTCTGTAAGCAAAAGACCCACTGGACCAGTGATTGCACCAAGTCCAAAGACTCGACTCCAGCCCCCACCAATGCCCCTAAGGCACCTGCTCCCCCTAGTGCAGTTACAGTTGGTGGTGGGACTACACAAGCCAAGGGTTTAGTAGGGTTGACCCTGGGTAAAGAGATGAGCTCTGACCTAGTCAGAGAACTCACTCAGGCTGTCCTAGTCTGTGATGGAGGCATGGATATGACCTCCTCTGTGAGTCCCAGTAATCTGGGCAAGTACAGACAACAGCCTTTAATCAATGGAAGAGAGGCTTTGGCATTTAGGGACACAGGGGCAAGTGTCACCATGGTGACACAAGACCTTGTGAATCCTGGGCAGATTATACTTGGTGAAATGTACCAAGTGACCAATGCTAGCAACGTCAGAACAGACCATACTCTGGCAGTTGTTAACTTCTCCTGGGGAGGGGTAACTGGCCTTAAGAAGGTTGTGGTAAGTGCAGACCTACCCGTTGAATGCTTGCTTGGCAATGACTTAGAAACTTCAGCTTGGGCAGAAGTGGAGCTCAGGACCCATGCAGAAATGCTGGGGATCCCTGCAGATGTGTTTGCTGTGACCAGGTCACAAGCCAAAATGTCTAGCACTGAACAGGCCTTGGATTCTGGAATAATGGACCAAGTGCCTTCCAAGAAGAGGAGTAGTAGGGTAAAGGCAGTGCCTTCCCCCTTGGCTCAGAAGGAAGATCAGTCCCTTGAGGGGGATGATCTCAGTCCTGAGGAAGGAACTGTCCCAGAGGAGCTTGAACCTGAACAGGTTGAGTTCTTGGGGACAGGGGGACCTTCCAGGGCAGATCTGAGCCAGGAGCAGCAGAGCTGCCCCTCTCTTGAACCCCTCAGACAGCAAGCTGCTGCTGAGGCTGCTGGGAAAGCTAGTGGTCCCCATACTGTGTATTGGGATGATGGACTCTTGTACTCAGAGTGTAGAGACCCCAAGCCTGGTGCTACCAGGAGGTTGGTTATACCTCTGAAGTTCAGGGGCTTCCTATTGACCCTAGCCCATGATATTCCCTTAGCAGGTCACCTGGGCCAGAACAAGACTTGGGACAGAATTGTCCCTCACTTTCACTGGCCCCACATGTCTGAAGACACCAAGGAGTTTTGTCGCTCCTGTGTAACCTGCCAGGCCAGTGGCAAGGCAGGTGGCACTACAAAGGCCCCCTGATACCACTACCTGTGGTGGGGGTTCCCTTTGAAAGGGTGGGGATTGACATTGTTGGTCCCATGGATCCCCAAACAGCATCTGGGCACAGGTTTATCCTGGTGGTAGTGGATCATGCCACCAGGTACCCAGAGGCTATTCCCCTTAGGACCACTACAGCACCTGTGGTGGCAAGGGCCCTCCTGGGAATTTTCTCAAGAGTGGGCTTCCCTAAGGAGGTTGTATCAGACAGGGGTGCTAACTTTATGTCTGGATACTTAAAAGCAATGTGGAAGGAGTGTGGAGTGACTTACAAGTTCACCACACCCTATCACCCACAATGCAATGGTTTAGTTGAGAGATTCAACAAAACCTTGAAGGGCATGATTAAAGGGCTCCCAGAAAAGCTTAGGCGAAGATGGGACATACTCTTGCCCTGCCTTTTATTTGCGTACAGGGAGGTGCCTCAAAAGGGGGTTGGCTACAGCCCTTTTGAACTTTTGTTTGGTCACCCTGTCAGGGGTCCACTGTGCTTGGTGAAGGAAGGATGGGAGTTACCTCTCAAGCCCCCAAAGCAAGACATAGTGGACTACGTACTTGGTCTCCGCTCCCGGATGGCTGAGTATATGAAAAAGGCAACTAAAAACCTTGAGGCTAGCCAGGAACTTCAAAAGGCCTGGCATGACCAAAAGGCTGTACTGACTGTTTATCAGCCAGGACAGAAGGTGTGGGTGTTGGAGCCAGTGGCCCCAGCAGCTCTCCAAGACAAATGGAGTGGACCCCACACCATTGTTGAGCAGAAGGGTGAGGTTACCTACTTAGTAGACCTAGGAACACCCAGGAGTCCCCACAGGGTTCTCCATGTCAACAGGTTAAAACCATATGTGGACAGGGCAGACATGGGCTTGCTCATGGCTACTGATGAGGGACAGGAGGAAGAGAGTGACCCACTCCCTGACCTGCTCTCACAGAACCCTGATGATGGGTCAGTGGATGGTGTAGCCTTGGCAGGCAGCCTCACTACCCAGCAGCAGACTGATTGCAGACAGGTGCTCAATCAGTTCAGACACATATTCTCACTGACACCCAGTCAGACTACCTGGTGCACTCATGAAGTGGACACTGGGGACAGTCTGCCTATTAAAAATAAGATTTATAGGCAACCTGACCATGTCAGGGACTGTATCAGGACAGAAGTCCAGAAGATGTTGGATTTGGGAGTTATTGAACCCTCAGATAGCCCTTGGGCTAGTCCAGTGGTCCTTGTGCCAAAACCTCACACCAGTGGTGGGAAAAGAGAGATGAGGTTTTGTGTGGACTACAGGGGTCTCAATGCAGTCACTAGGACTGATGCCCATCCAATACCAAGGGCAGATGAGCTAATAGACACTTTGGCCTCAGCCAAGTATCTAAGCACATTTGACCTGACAGCTGGCTACTGGCAGATCAGACTAGCTGATGATGCAAAGCCAAAGACAGCATTCTCAACCCCTAGTGGGCATTATCAATTTGTGGTGATGCCCTTTGGTCTGAAGAATGCACCTGCCACTTTTCAGAGGTTGGTGAATACAGTCCTTACAGGTCTGGAAGCCTATAGTGCAGCATATCTAGATGATATTGCTGTCTTTAGCTCCACCTGGGAGGATCACCTGGTCCACCTCAGAAATGTTTTACAGGCCCTGCAGAAAGCAGGCCTGACTATCAAGGCCACCAAGTGCCAGATAGGGCAGAGTCAGGTTGTGTACCTGGGCCACCTTGTGGGTGGAGGCCAGGTTCAACCACTGCAGAGCAAGATCCAGACCATCATGGACTGGACTGCTCCAACTACCCAGACTCAGGTGAGAGCCTTCTTAGGCCTGACTGGGTACTATAGGAGATTTGTCAAGGGGTATGGATCAATAGTGACACCCCTGAATGACTTAACTTCCAAGAAAATGCCCAAAAAGGTTCAGTGGACAGTTAGCTGTCAAAAGGCATTTGATGACCTGAAGCAGGCCATGTGCACTGCTCCCATTCTACAGAGTCCTGATTACTCCAAGAAGTTCATTGTTCAAACTGATGCATCTGAATTGGGGGTAGGGGCTGTACTGTCACAATTGAATGAAGAAGGTCAGGATCAGCCAGTAGCTTTCATTAGCAGAAGGCTGACCCCTAGAGAGAAACGTTGGTCAGCCATTGAGAGGGAGGCCTTTGCTGTGGTCTGGGCTCTGAAGAAGTTGAGGCCATACTTGTTTGGTACTCACTTCCTTGTTCAAACAGACCATAAGCCCCTCTTATGGCTAAAACAAATGAAGGGTGAAAACCCCAAACTGCTTAGGTGGTCCATTTCCCTACAGGGGATGGACTTCACAGTGGAACATAGACCTGGGAGTAACCATGCCAATGCAGATGGACTCTCTAGGTACTTCCACTTAGAACATGAAGACTTAACTGGGCAAGGTTAGTTTAATGTCCCTACGTTTGGGGGGGGTTGTGTAGGAGAGTAGGATCTGCTTCACATGGGTACCCCCACTTTTTGCTGATGCTTCACTGTTTTTCGACCTTAGTCTGGCTGGGGCCCTGCTAATCAGAACCCCAGCCTAGCTGCTTCCTCTCTAAAATGGTTTCCATGTGCCTTAGGCACATCTCTGATTGGAATCTGGAGTGCCCTTATAAGTCCCTAGTATATGGTATACTATGTACCCAGGGCATAGGTACCTCAGAGGCCTACCAGGGGCTGCAGCATGTATTGTGCCACCCCTGGAAGGCCATCCAAACTGACACCACAGGTCTGCTACTGCAGCCTGGGTAAGGTGGTGCATGCACCCCTTACTGTGATATAGGCTACCTATATCACTATATACATACACACATATAAACCTATAAGTCACTCCTATGGCAGGCCTTATCAATCCTGAAGGCAGAGTGCGTGGTTCCTATGTGAGAGGGTGCCCCTGCATGAGCAGGGCCCCTCTGCAGCGTTCGGAGACCCTTCTCTGATGCTGTTTGTAGTGCAGCCTGACCATATACTCTTAAGCGCATTATAACCTCGCGTTAAATGCTAACTTTGGGATGGCTGCACGGAAACATGTCGTGTTTGGTGTCAAACATCTTGGAATACTACCCCCCCGCCAGTTCTGGCGGCGGGGGTAGCATTCCACCCTTCTAGAGGGAAAGACATGTACACACCGGTATGCCCGGTACTGACTTTCCAAGCCCTGGCATCACAAAATGGATGCCGCTGCCACAGACACGAGTCTGGCCTCCTGCTGCTGACCGAAACTCCGGCAGGGGAGGCCTGGACAATAGGTTTCCTGTCCCAGGGAGGTGTGACCACCTCCCCAGACAGGATAGTGTGTATTGGGGCTGGGCGGGAGCACTCTCTGGTGCTTTGAAGTCCTGCACTGGGGGCACACTTGGTGTCCCTGTGCATACCCCAGTTCAAACCGGCTCAGGGGCTTCCAGCCCCTGCTCTGGCGTGAAACTGGACAAAGGGAAAGGGGTGTAACCACCCCTCTGCCCTGACCCTCCCATAGGTGGGGTCACAGAGTATGTCCAACCCCCTACCTTAGTATAAGTAAGGGAACCCAGTCCTTAGGACTTTAGATTTACCTGGACGAAACTCTGATACAGAATCCTGGACCTTCGACGCTCTACTTTAAGATTAGAGGACTGAAGAATCTCCCTTGGGGTCAAGGAGTGACTCCCCTGCTTGGCAGGCACCAAAGAAGCAATTGTCCGGTCTGCATCGCTGAAGCTCCCGTCGGACGCCGAAGTCTTTGCATCACCAGAGGTGGATTTCCAGACTTCCCCGAGGCTGCCCTGAGTCCCCAGCAAAGCTGAGGCCCGTAGCTGTCGTGGGTAACGTGGAACCGTGACCCCTGGACACCGAACGCATTTGCAAGTGCATCCTCTTCTGGGTCTCCCACGAAGTCGTGCTTTGGGCTCCGAGTAGCCCCAGCCTCCAGCACCAACTGCACCGAAGATCACTGGCCTCCACTCCACGAGTGTCCTGTGAGCCAGCTCCACGTGCACCGTCTCGAGGCTCCTTCGCGGTCGCTAGTCCGTTGGCTAGTAGGCCCTCCCGAAGGCCAATCTTTTTCTGCTTGGGCTCCCTGGTTGCTCCAGGTGTGCCCTGACTTATCCTTGCTGGGTGAGTCCCCCAGACCTTGCTGGTCTGCAACATCGTCCTTCTTTGCTTTCCACGAGACTTGCCGTTGCCAAGGCTTGTTGGGTCCAATCCGGTCGCCGTCACCCCTGCAATCGACAAACGTCGTGGCACAGCTCGAATCCAGCTCCTGGTTGTCGTCGACACCTCCTGGACCTTGTGGCTGAAGAGTCAAGACGACCGTCAACCTACCTGAAGCACTCGACATCGGTGGGCATCTGCTCATCGCCTTCCTGGTCACTGGCTAGTGACCCAGACTCTGTCCCCTCTGCTTTCAGGTTCTTCAGATCTTCGATCCACCTTTGGATCCACCCGAACACTTTCGACTTGGTCGCCAGCAGCACTTTGCAGCAGATCGCCATAGAAAGCGACGACGAAACCCGACCCCGAAAGACACCTATGCACCCGGCTTCCCTGGGTGAGGTAACTCGAGTACTCCGGTGCTCCCGTGGGTATAGACACTAGAACAGCCTAGTTCTCAAAGGGTTTGCTCCAAGTCCTCCTCTAAGTGTCCCTTTTCTTTTAAATTCTAATCGCGACTTTCCCCATAGAAGTTAACGGTGGTTCGCGGCTGTGTTCATACACTGCACGCGTCCCCCGTGGGTCCCCTGTGTCACTGCCTTGGGTGGTTCCTTGTGGTCCAAGCACTTCTACAGGCTCTAGGCCTTGTGTCTAGCTCAGTCGTGGTTCTTATACCACTTTATTGGTATATGGTTTGGTACGCCCCTGGGGCTCAAACGTGTATTTGTGCTATTACTGTAGATAACTAACTCGTAACGTATGTACTTCGAACTCTAGCCTCATAAAGAGACTAGAGGGGTGTGTTTAGTAATAAATACATATATTTTGAATATATACCTGGTGTGGTCCTCTTTCATTTGGTCACTCAAGAGATTATAGACTGGTAAAACAAGCTGCTTTACATTCCTTCAAGACTTAGCCTGAAGGCTGCTCTCCATAGCTACCACTAGGATAGCTTTCAATAAAGGTTGTCTTTAACCTATCTCCAATAAGGGGTTGTTTGGACTGGTGCAAGGTGCCCACTATAATTAGTGGACAGCATATGCCAGGCCAACTTCTCACATTGGTGTGCAGCGTGTGGGATTCCAGCTTGCTATTGTTTTACCAGATAATCTCAATTGAATTGATCAACTGAAAACCACTAAGGGTACCTAAGGTACATATAAATCAAGCTTAGTAATACAGTAAGTTCTACTGAACTTAGAGTTGTGTGTTAAGGGACAGCACACCCTTTCTACAACTCAAGAGAGTTTAGTAGGCCACACTAGAGTAGGTAGTGCATACACCACACCTCACTAGTGATGTCTTCAAAGCCAGGACCCAGTGAGTCCTTGCCAGAAGCCAGTGGGCTTCTTCCCTCCAAGTATGATAAACTCCCATTCTTGGAATTGAGAGCATTATGCACTACTAGGAAGTTGAAGACAGGCAAAAGTGCCAGCACCCAACACCTCAGGGAGGTGTTACTAGCTGATGATCTCAGCAGGCCCCTAGGGTCTGAAGGGGTAGGCAAAGAGGGTGGGGCAGAAGATGAGGAAGGGGCCAGGGGTGAAGAAACCCAGGACCCCCCTCTGAAACTGGCCAGGAAGGTGAAAATGACCTTGTCCTGGAGAATCCAATTCCTCCTGTGGAGGAGGAGGAGGGAGAGGATCAGACTGACCTCCCCTTTGTCCCCCCAGGAAGAGTTCTGAGTGTGCCCAGAAGGTCTAGGTCTCCTTCTCAGGAGTCTAACCACTCTGACACCTCAATAGGGTCCTCTGTCTCCTCTCATAGGAGGGAATCCTCTCATGAGAGAAGAAAGAGACTGATTCAATATGAGCAAACTCAGCTTGAACTCAGGAAACAGCAATTGGCTATAGACAGGGAGTCCCTAGATCTCTATAGAGAGAGACAAAAGTTGGGACTAGAGTCCCATGGTGGCAGCAGTTTCCCCAAAGATAGGGAAAGGTCTTATGACCATAGAAACCTGAGCAAGATTGTCCCTCCCTACCAGAGTGGGGATGATATCCACAAATGGATAACTGCTCTAGAGAGGGCCTGTAAAGTACAGAGGGTCCCTCAGGAGCAGTGGGCAGCAATCTTGTGGCTCTCCTTTGCAGACAAAGGTAGAGACAAGCTCCTCACTGTTAGAGAGGAGGATGCTGATAATTACAAAGTCTTGAAGAGTGCTCTAATTGATGGGTTTGGCCTAACCACTGAACAATACAGGTTAAAGTTCAGGGATACCCAAAAAGCACAGACTCAAGACTGGGTGGACTTTGTTGATTGTTCTGCCAAGGCTCTGGAAGGTTGGTTATTGGGCAGTAAGGTATGTGACTTCACAGGATTGTACAATCTGATAATGAGGGAGCAGATTCTTAATAACTGTCAAAATCAGCTGTTGCATCAGCACCTGGTAGACTCTGATCTGACCTCTCCCCAAGAATTGGGAAAGAAGGCAGACAAATGGGTCAGAACCAGGGTGAAGCAGAAGGTACAGAACCAAGGTGGTGACCCTAAGAAGCAAGATTCGAAAACCTCTGATAAGGGTGGGGAGAAGGGTAAAGATCAAAAGTCTTCACAAGGCCCCCAAAAATCTTCTTCAGGTGGGGATTCACAGTCTACCAAAGGGAAAGGCCAAAGAAAACCATGGTGCAAGGTCTGTAAGCAAAAGACCCACTGGACCAGTGATTGCACCAAGTCCAAAGACTCGACTCCAGCCCCCACCAATGCCCCTAAGGCACCTGCTCCCCCTAGTGCAGTTACAGTTGGTGGTGGGACTACACAAGCCAAGGGTTTAGTAGGGTTGACCCTGGGTAAAGAGATGAGCTCTGACCTAGTCAGAGAACTCACTCAGGCTGTCCTAGTCTGTGATGGAGGCATGGATATGACCTCCTCTGTGAGTCCCAGTAATCTGGGCAAGTACAGACAACAGCCTTTAATCAATGGAAGAGAGGCTTTGGCATTTAGGGACACAGGGGCAAGTGTCACCATGGTGACACAAGACCTTGTGAATCCTGGGCAGATTATACTTGGTGAAATGTACCAAGTGACCAATGCTAGCAACGTCAGAACAGACCATACTCTGGCAGTTGTTAACTTCTCCTGGGGAGGGGTAACTGGCCTTAAGAAGGTTGTGGTAAGTGCAGACCTACCCGTTGAATGCTTGCTTGGCAATGACTTAGAAACTTCAGCTTGGGCAGAAGTGGAGCTCAGGACCCATGCAGAAATGCTGGGGATCCCTGCAGATGTGTTTGCTGTGACCAGGTCACAAGCCAAAATGTCTAGCACTGAACAGGCCTTGGATTCTGGAATAATGGACCAAGTGCCTTCCAAGAAGAGGAGTAGTAGGGTAAAGGCAGTGCCTTCCCCTTGGCTCAGAAGGAAGATCAGTCCCTTGAGGGGGATGATCTCAGTCCTGAGGAAGGAACTGTCCCAGAGGAGCTTGAACCTGAACAGGTTGAGTTCTTGGGGACAGGGGGACCTTCCAGGGCAGATCTGAGCCAGGAGCAGCAGAGCTGCCCCTCTCTTGAACCCCTCAGACAGCAAGCTGCTGCTGAGGCTGCTGGGAAAGCTAGTGGTCCCCATACTGTGTATTGGGATGATGGACTCTTGTACTCAGAGTGTAGAGACCCCAAGCCTGGTGCTACCAGGAGGTTGGTTATACCTCTGAAGTTCAGGGGCTTCCTATTGACCCTAGCCCATGATATTCCCTTAGCAGGTCACCTGGGCCAGAACAAGACTTGGGACAGAATTGTCCCTCACTTTCACTGGCCCCACATGTCTGAAGACACCAAGGAGTTTTGTCGCTCCTGTGTAACCTGCCAGGCCAGTGGCAAGGCAGGTGGCACTACAAAGGCCCCCTGATACCACTACCTGTGGTGGGGGTTCCCTTTGAAAGGGTGGGGATTGACATTGTTGGTCCCATGGATCCCCAAACAGCATCTGGGCACAGGTTTATCCTGGTGGTAGTGGATCATGCCACCAGGTACCCAGAGGCTATTCCCCTTAGGACCACTACAGCACCTGTGGTGGCAAGGGCCCTCCTGGGAATTTTCTCAAGAGTGGGCTTCCCTAAGGAGGTTGTATCAGACAGGGGTGCAAACTTTATGTCTGGATACTTAAAAGCAATGTGGAAGGAGTGTGGAGTGACTTACAAGTTCACCACACCCTATCACCCACAATGCAATGGTTTAGTTGAGAGATTCAACAAAACCTTGAAGGGCATGATTAAAGGGCTCCCAGAAAAGCTTAGGCGAAGATGGGACATACTCTTGCCCTGCCTTTTATTTGCATACAGGGAGGTGCCTCAAAAGGGGTTGGCTACAGCCCTTTTGAACTTTTGTTTGGTCACCCTGTCAGGGGTCCACTGTGCTTGGTGAAGGAAGGATGGGAGTTACCTCTCAAGCCCCCAAAGCAAGACATAGTGGACTACGTACTTGGTCTCCGCTCCCGGATGGCTGAGTATATGAAAAAGGCAACTAAAAACCTTGAGGCTAGCCAGGAACTTCAAAAGGCCTGGCATGACCAAAAGGCTGTACTGACTGTTTACCAGCCAGGACAGAAGGTGTGGGTGTTGGAGCCAGTGGCCCCAGCAGCTCTCCAAGACAAATGGAGTGGACCCCATACCATTGTTGAGCAGAAGGGTGAGGTTACCTACTTAGTAGACCTAGGAACACCCAGGAGTCCCCACAGGGTTCTCCATGTCAACAGGTTAAAACCATATGTGGACAGGGCAGACATGGGCTTGCTCATGGCTACTGATGAGGGACAGGAGGAAGAGAGTGACCCACTCCCTGACCTGCTCTCACAGAACCCTGATGATGGGTCAGTGGATGGTGTAGCCTTGGCAGGCAGCCTCACTACCCAGCAGCAGACTGATTGCAGACAGGTGCTCAATCAGTTCAGACACATATTCTCACTGACACCCAGTCAGACTACCTGGTGCACTCATGAAGTGGACACTGGGGACAGTCTGCCTATTAAAAATAAGATTTATAGGCAACCTGACCATGTCAGGGACTGTATCAGGACAGAAGTCCAGAAGATGTTGGATTTGGGAGTTATTGAACCCTCAGATAGCCCTTGGGCTAGTCCAGTGGTCCTTGTGCCAAAACCTCACACCAGTGGTGGGAAAAGAGAGATGAGGTTTTGTGTGGACTACAGGGGTCTCAATGCAGTCACTAGGACTGATGCCCATCCAATACCAAGGGCAGATGAGCTAATAGACACTTTGGCCTCAGCCAAGTATCTAAGCACATTTGACCTGACAGCTGGCTACTGGCAGATCAGACTAGCTGATGATGCAAAGCCAAAGACAGCATTCTCAACCCCTAGTGGGCATTATCAATTTGTGGTGATGCCCTTTGGTCTGAAGAATGCACCTGCCACTTTTCAGAGGTTGGTGAATACAGTCCTTACAGGTCTGGAAGCCTATAGTGCAGCATATCTAGATGATATTGCTGTCTTTAGCTCCACCTGGGAGGATCACCTGGTCCACCTCAGAAATGTTTTACAGGCCCTGCAGAAAGCAGGCCTGACTATCAAGGCCACCAAGTGCCAGATAGGGCAGAGTCAGGTTGTGTACCTGGGCCACCTTGTGGGTGGAGGCCAGGTTCAACCACTGCAGAGCAAGATCCAGACCATCATGGACTGGACTGCTCCAACTACCCAGACTCAGGTGAGAGCCTTCTTAGGCCTGACTGGGTACTATAGGAGATTTGTCAAGGGGTATGGATCAATAGTGACACCCCTGAATGACTTAACTTCCAAGAAAATGCCCAAAAAGGTTCAGTGGACAGTTAGCTGTCAAAAGGCATTTGATGACCTGAAGCAGGCCATGTGCACTGCTCCCATTCTACAGAGTCCTGATTACTCCAAGAAGTTCATTGTTCAAACTGATGCATCTGAATTGGGGGTAGGGGCTGTACTGTCACAATTGAATGAAGAAGGTCAGGATCAGCCAGTAGCTTTCATTAGCAGAAGGCTGACCCCTAGAGAGAAACGTTGGTCAGCCATTGAGAGGGAGGCCTTTGCTGTGGTCTGGGCTCTGAAGAAGTTGAGGCCATACTTGTTTGGTACTCACTTCCTTGTTCAAACAGACCATAAGCCCCTCTTATGGCTAAAACAAATGAAGGGT